>JAROYE020000006.1:16976027-18292694 GCA_029619315.2 Dynastes maya | reverse complement strand
CGACGCTGAAAATCTTAGGGATTTGTTTCCAAGGTGTTAAGTACGTTGTTCTAATCACTAATAAGATGGCAGCGCTGTTTAGGAAGAACTTGGGAAGAATCATAATTATTGATTGTTTCTAAAGATGGCGCTGAGGTGTTTAGTATTTAACCAACAAATCTTTAATAATTTTACACCAGCGTTAAGGTAACTATGTCTCTAAATTTCTTATTACTCGCTAAAAAGTATTAAGTGCATTAGAGAAGAATATAATATATCCTCTCGTGTCGTGGAACACATCATAATTATATAACCTCAAACTTTACGGCTCTTATTATTTTTAGTTTATTTCTACAGCAAAATGGGATGTCACAATATCCTTCATACTTTATCAAGCCTATATATAGGAAGGAAGCATTGGATGAATTATATAAAAAGAAAGAAGCGCAAAATTATGAACATATCCCAACGAGAGCTGCGCTAGTAGATCAGACTTGCTCAATGACACATGATCCCGAAGTAAGGTATGTTTAAAATGTTTCGGTTGCTTTGAGATAGAGATTCTACAGCAATTGGATTGTTTGCAGCCTATTTATCAATTATATTATGAGAGCTGGTAAGAAAGCGTTGGCCAGGGAATTAGTTGAGAAAGCATTTGAGATGATAAAACGGAAACAGCTTGAAAAATACCACAATGCAAATGAGGAAGAGAAACATAAGATTGAGCTTAATCCATGGGTGATATTTCATAAAGCTATTGAAAATGTAACACCCATTTTGCAATTAACACCGATAAAGCGGGGGGGTGTCCGATATCAGGTGAGTTACTAAAATTATTATTTACATTGACTGAAATGGTTGATTTAAGGTACCAGTGCCAATAACTGGAAAGAGAGCTCAATTTTTATCAATGAATTGGATAATCGAAGCTGCTAAAGATAAGGAAAGGAAGTTACGCTTTCCAGAGACATTGGCAACTGAGTTGATAGCTGCAGCTACTAATGGCGGAAAGGCAGTTAAGAAGAAACAAGATTTGCATAAACAGTGTGAAGCTAATAGGGCATATGCTCATTATAGATGGAGCTAAACATGTTTTATCATTTATGTGTTATAAATATGTTATGGAATAAAATGATTAACTCATTGGAATATATTTTTATGAATTCTATCGGTAATTCACGTAAGTGTAATAAAATTAAAGTAAGATAATGTACGAGAGTTAAGTGTGTAGAACATCTTAAATTTCTCGCTAAAATAATGAAATTAATGATGAACATATACGTATTGCTCCGTATGTAACTGACGTGAAGTCAGAATAATTATGTTAAACACCATACAAAGTTTCGTCTGATTTCGTGTAAAATTGCGTTATTATTTAATTTTCTGTCATAATAGGATAAAAATCCTTCAAAATACTTATTTTCAGTGCTACGTGGCTACTACTATGTATAATATCTAACAATAATGTTTCCTATAAAAAATATCGATTAGTGTGACATTGATTAACGACTTGTGTATCCAACATAATTACAATTTCAAGTGTTCTCATTGCTGTTCAATAAATGAATAAAAACACTCGCTATTACTCGGAAAAAAGTTTCTTTTACTACTTAAACCCCTTACAACTTCATATCCGAATTTAGTAATACAGAAGATGGAATTTTACAATGACATTTTATGAACGTATTTTAGGAATTCCTTATGAATTTTAAATTACATTTTGCTCTTTACAGGTTATTAATAAAGATTAATTATGAGATTAAATTGACACGCAATATGCTAGTCGCCTACCTACGCATTATCGAATAAATTAGCGTTTGCACTCGAACGTAGAAACAGAAGAATGAAAGAAAAAATTATGAAATGTGCATGACGTACAAGGAATTATCGAAGAGACGTAATTTATGAGTTGTTTGCTCTTCATTGTTAAGGTAATTCATTTATTTCTAGATAAAAGCTAATTGGTTGAAACTTGTTTTTTGACTTTTCGTTCAATTTTGGTGATATGCAACCTTACAACTGACAAATAATGACAATTTGTGTGCAAAGAAATTGCTACATCTTTCTCTTAAGAATATTAGGCAACAAGAAAACTATAGGATATAGTCAAATTTTTGGAAAATATGTATGTCCTCTAAAAAAAATAAATAGGTATACAGGATGAGTCGGGAGGAACGGACCAAACTCCAGGAGTGTACTGTACACGTAAAAGATAGCGGTGGGCGATGACTCACTCAGCACGTTACATTCCTTAAATCTTTAATTTTTGTTTCAACATGTCATACATATATCTAACATTTCAAATTTTGCATTTGGGAGAGTCCCATATGCAAATGTTTGATTACTTGCAAATGTTTGATTACTTGCAAATGTTTGGGAAATATTTCCTATACATTGTAAACGTTTGATAAAAATATATAATTAATTGTATCTATATGCTTCAATAGATGGCAGTGATGATAATCATACTCTTAGGCACATGTCGTGTTTATTGATGGTTTGGTTTTGTTAGTGTAAGTCTTAATGTCACTTAGTGTATAGTATTTTGAAATAAGCAAAGAGAAGAAGTAATGGTAAGTGCAATTGCTAGATTTATTAAATAAATGTATATATTTGCCTAATAATTTAACAAAACGTGTATACAAACTTCTAATGTATGCATGTGAAATTCTAATCTCTAACGTGTATTGAACTTGTTTGAATTTTCGGGATTTAATGTTTATACAGTAGTGGTGCAAACTGTGCAACATGAACCTGCAGCAACGGATAAACAAATTCAAGGCATTTTATCTTCATGGTTAGTTCAAGCCAGACTTAGATTAAGTAGAGAGAATGAGTGAGCATTAACAAAAAACATAAACTTAAAAGGTTGCTAATTATGTTTTTTTAACAGGACTAACTACAATCTGAACCGTCCATGGAGATCAGTCCTTTAGAAAGCATGTAATAATTTATTTAAAAATTATCTTTAAGAATTTATTTTTTTTTATTTATAAATTATAATAAAAATAAAAACATTTTTCATACCTTTTATTAGCAAAACCTATGAAGACTACATATTCGCGTTGCTGATTTGAATAAGAACAATTTTCATATCTTGTATATATCGCTCAGGAAACTATTTATTTTCGGTGCCTAATGCATTGTAACCGCGGTGCTGCGCTCCTTTCGTCACCATATTCGTCGGTTCATAAGTTCAATTGCGGTCGGCGTACAAGTCAGTCGCGACTAGTTAGTGGCATTGAGTGTATCCGTTATGCTTTATTTCAGTTCGAAATCAAAGAAAATATTCTTATAATTCTCGCGAAAATCTTAGTTTAAATAATAAAGGAATTAACTTTAAAATATCTTCGACCTATAAACTAAAAGTAATATATTACGGAATCATAAAATAAATAACTGTATCTTGTTAAGGAATCCCACTGCCTAAAATAAAAAACTTAAATATTTGAAGTAAAAACCCAGAGCGGAAAAGTAAACAACCGTTTGTTACTACTTAAATCTTACTATCTAAAATAGCAAACTATACGTTTCAAATATAAACTGGATTCTGAAATAAAAAAAAATTAAATCGAACCGTATCGTTTACCCAATAAAAATAGCTGAAACTATTATTATGAACAACCAATAAATGCAAAGAAACAATTGATTCATACACAAAACTATAATTTCTAAGGAATGATTTATATCAATAAATTAAATCAAATGCTCAAAAATATCCCCGTTTTTTGTTGATATTGCATTAAGCACCGAAAAAACTTGGTTTCCTAGGCAGGTGAAAGGTGAATGTCTTTAAAAAGAATGTATTTTGTTTGTTAGTTAATGTTCTATAAATGGAATAGAAAAAAAAATTAATCACTCATTCTGGATCTAAAATCACTTTTTATCAGTTGTAATCATTGGCTATAATTAGATAAATTTTTAATGTAACTATTTTGAGAATGGAGTTTTCAGCTACATTTTTTATGTAAACGTTAAAAGTTCACCAACTTTTCAAATCTGTTTGACCTAATATAAAACAAAGGACTACAATTTTATTATCGGTTATACAAATATTCATCATCTGACATGATATATTGATTATCAATAAGATATAAAAGCTCCTAAAATTTTCATTTTATTTTAATACATAAAGTAGGACGAAGAAATTAGTGTAGTTTATTTAAGGTTTGTATATTGTGCATTGCAGTAAATTTTGTGGATATATTTGTGCGTCACACTGTATGTATATTGTAGAGAATTGCAGATCTATCTCTCAATCTGAAACATTTCGAAAATATAGCAGTTTATGTTGCAGAGACATTAGAATAGATGTCAGTTTCGCAATATGAGCGGAAATTTATTCATTTAAAAATATCTTCTACATATTTTACATATATAACGCAAGATTTGTGAAATATTACTTACATTTCAATGATATATATGAGAAACATTTCTGAAATATAACGGACTGTGTGGTAGAGCATTGCACGGGCTAGGAAGAGCGCGGCCCGCCCGGCCCTCTCGGGCCCGCGGGCGGGCTCGGGCGGGCCTCGTCTCTTTTCATTGCGGGCCGGGCCGGGCCTAAAATTGTACGGGCCTGACGCGCTGAGAATGTCTTATTAAATACATCAAATGGATATAACGTATGCAGTAAATGTCGTTTGGTTCTTACGCTATCATTTGCACTAACAATTTTAATGTACGCAATGTTATGTTACGTTTTCTTTTTTGGTTTCATACAATATAGTATATAAAAACAAACAAAATAAATGTTTCATTCTACTCATTATAATGTAGTAATTAAAGAATGTTTAGAAATAGACGGTGCAGATATAATTACTTAAACAAATCGTTGTCTGCGCCTTCTCGTTTGCGTCATGACTCGGCTGGGCATAATTAGTCTTCGCGACAGAATCGGATCAGTCGCATGAGCCGCGTGTTATAAATAAAACTTGAGATGGTAAATAGTCATCTTCAGAAAAAATGTCAGGATCAAATGGGAGAATTCCTGTCACTTGAAATCCTTTAATCCCTTTTTCTAATGTAGTGCTTCTTATAAAAGCTTTATCGAATATTTCTACTATATCATACAGTGTAATTCTTTGTTTGACATCCAAATGTCATATTCTCAAGCGTACTGGTTTTTCAATTAACTGCAAAAATAGCAATCCAAAGGTTGTAAATTGTGACTGGTGTGAGGAGGTAAGGAAATCAGAATCAAATTATTTTCACGAGCAAAAGTTATAGCCTCCAGGGTTCTATGACTCGCATGGTTGTCCAATATTAGTAAAATCTTCGGAGGGTTCAGCAAATTCTACGAAGTGCTCCAAATATTTGATAAAATGCTCCGAATCCATTCATCTACTTCCGTTTCATCGGCATTGAATGTTTGGTTTGGTTGTACAAAATATTTGTCTGATACCGATTTAAGTATATTATACAATTTTTTAACTTGAACTTAGTTAAATGCAGCAGCTCTAGCCACTCTAGTAGGTTCAGGTTCTCTTATAGTTATTTGAGGATTCCTCTTGCGAAAACCTTCTAACCAGTCCTTTCCAGCAATACATTTACTTTTGTTAAAATTATGACGAATCTCCAATGTTTGTGCAAGGTCGAAATTTAGCTTTTGTACGTCACGTGGTGACAAGCCATAAAATGTTGTTTCCAACTCCAATAAGTGATTACATAGTTGTTGTTCCTGTTCTTTGGAGAAAACTGGTTTAAAATGGTCATTTCTAGAACCTGCGTTCTTATTAATTCGGCGTAATAAATATGTTTTAGGAATTTTGAATTTTACTGAAGCCTTTCTGATCGACATCTCTTTATTTTTTATTTCCATAATTGCTCTCCCTATACCAAATTCGTCCTAACTAGGTTCTGGCTTTTTCTTTTGATAATTACGTACCATCTAGAAGAAAAACAAATAATTATACTTAAATCAGAAAATATAAATAACTGCAATCGGAAAAGCGTTTCAAGCAAACTGGGGCAAAAAGGGCCACTCGGACCTATGTGCCCCTTGCAAACTCGGTCCTCTGTACCCCAGGGCTACTGTTTACTAATAAGTACATGGGTGAACTTCTTAACGGCAACTTTATAATAATATAAACTCACACAATACTCCTCTATTAAGTAAGCGATTGAATACTACTTTTGGGGCAAAAATATGGTTTTTGTTTTTTAACACATTGACCTCATAAATTGCGGTACTTTATATATCTAGTAACTTTAACACGTGGCACCGGAGTACGACATCTGCTGCCTCCACAAACAACTAAGACTATGATTGCAAAAAGTGTAGTGACACAAGCAGTGAAAATCTATAATAAACTGCCATACGAACTCAAACGACAAAATATCAGCCGTTTTAAGAACCAGTTGCGTGACTGTTTGTTGGGGAGAACCCTATACACGATACGAGTTTTCTTTAGCTAGTCATTGACATTTTATTTTATTTGTTTTTATATATACACTTCGATAATGTGCAGTACACACTGATAATTGTATATTATATTATTTGTTTGTTTGTGTTAATTATTTATACAATATGAAAGCATCTTCTTATACTATAGATGTACTTTTTTTGGCACTTTTAACCTGCTCAACGCTTTCACCAGCATTGTTGAATAAATAAAATTCTATTCTTCATTCTATATGCATAACAAAAGCATCAAATTTAGTTATACGATCACGGCTATTAATGTATTATTGTTACTTAATGCCATGCGATTATTGTTTTGCATAATTTAACCCAGAAAATCGTGATTTATGTAAAAAATGTTGAGGCAAGCATTGCCAGAGGTAATTTGAAACACGTGCCATAAATATAGATCCTATCCATATCGTTAATTGACGAAGAAAAAATATTTAACGTCAGGGTAGCTAGTTTTTATTAATTTGACTGCATTGCAGGATTTTTGTTATTGAAGTGTGATTTAGTTACTGAATAAATTATAGGATTGTTAATTAGATGTTCTCTTAAAATGAAATACAATGTTATTTATATTAAGTTTAATAAAGACGTTAAAAATGTACACAATACTACATGTTGTTTTTCTATTTCCCCCACTACTACCTCTTTTACGCGACACTGGCGCGTAATTAAAAAAAACACTAGTTGGAACACACTTAACTACAGGATTTTCTAAGAATCTTTCTCATAACTTCATCAAGCATGTTTTTACTAACAATTCTATATTTGCCACTTTTTTATTAAAAATCCTAGTTTTTTGAGTTTATGCTGCTCCTAATTGTTTTTATTATATCTGAAACACGTACATACATATCTCTTAAGAACCCTAAAACTTTTCTAATTCGTCGCAATAAATAAGCAAACAAATCCTACAGCATTTCAATGGGTGGAAAATTACACTTGTCACTTAGTTCCACGGACGAGTTCCCCGAATTACATACGTTGAGAACATCAAAACATCTGAAGAATAATCGAAATCAATAATAGACGAATAAATACAAACAATTGGTATAACTCGCGAGCAAACAAAAGCTGTTTATCGTTTTCGATATATTTGGTGAAAGCATATAGCCATTATTCGGTAAACTATACAAATATTTCTTTATTTTTAAACAATAAAACCCGCGACACCATAAATTTCTTAATGGTAAAAAGGATTATTATTGGCCGAAAGAACTGAATAAATTACTGGTTTGGTAACACTGCAAAATGTAAAAAAGAAATCTATAGTTTCATCATTCCTTAAACATTGAACCATATTTATGTGATTAAATATATCTTACTTGGCGACTCTAGCAGTTTCGATTTATAGGACACAATATCGACTTTGTTAATTGTGTACTTGACGTAGATGTATAGGTTGATTCGTGACGATGATCTACTAGACGTATTTCACACAATCCCATGCCACAAGCTCCATGTCAATGAGTACATTTTCAAAACGTTTGTCCCTCATTAAACGACGAATATAAGAAATATTCCTGTAAAATAAATATAATACAAAATGAAATTTCAATAGATCAACATACCAACTACCTTTTATTTTCATCCCACTTAACCGTGGAAAAATATGACGGAATTCGTTGAATAGATTTCCTTCTGGATTCAATGCTTTTATGAAATTTTTAACAATTCCTAGTTTAATGTGGTGGTAACAAAACTTTTTCGATCGACACAAATGGAATCTCAATAATGTTGTTTTGTCGCAATCTAAATTCTTACGTAATGGCCAGTTCCGTTGGTTATATTGGTCGCCGGCAAAACGGGTGCTCCACAAGCACATGTAGCACATATTTTTGGTATAACCCGTTGCATACCTCTTAAAATAGCCACCACTTTTAAGTTGGTACAAATGTTCCACTTTTGGTCATTATATTGCACTAAATCGATGATTTTTTTAAAGATACAAATGTCTTTTTTGTATTGCTGCTCAGTGTAATCGGAATGGAATTTTTTGAATCGGTGTTGTGTAGCAGAACCACTTTCAAACAGCTTTTTGACGAGTCGATAAATAATCACCAATGCTCAGGATTATATTCATTTTGCATCGTTAAAATCAAACCACGGATATCAGTGCAATAAGCGAATGAATTACTTTCAATGGATTTGAAAAAACTCGTAAATCGATGATGACGATTGATTGCTCCGTATATCCGAACATCTGCTGCTAAAATGTTTGTTTCAAGTCCTTTGCCAAAAGAATGGATTGTCGTTGTGATAGTTCCAGGCTTCTTATCATATTATTCAAACAAGATTACGTGATTCTTTGATTTTTGAAAACAGACTGAACTCTCAGCGGTTAACAGTGCCGCTTATATACCCATTTGACCAAGTGGCAGTAGCAAGGATGGAAGTTTCTAGAAGGTTCACGAATGGTCCATGAACGGTCTATGGATGGTTCTCGAAGGTTTCAGAAAGTTCTTCGGCCGTTGATCAGATTTTCCAGAAAATTACAGGATATTCCAGAAGGTTCTTTGGACTTAACATTTTAAAATTAGAATTGGTCAAAAACGCGAGCTAACTTTTAAAAACGGTTGGCACCATTGGATTCAGCATGCTCGAATTAGGTTTGCCCGCCGGGTGCCAGCCTGTTGCATTTTGCAACTAGCACAGTGTTATTGTATGATCCACAGACATGTCAAAAGTCTGTGGATGCGAAACAATTTGCATCATGTAGTACAAAGAATACCACAAATTAAATTTGGCTTCAATGTTTGGTGCGGTGTTGGTTTTGCAATTCTCGGTCCGTACATATTACTGCAACATTAATGGGTGACCGATACCTTTATTTTTTACTATCTAAACGGATTTCAGGATATGTTGGACGAATTACATTTTGAAACAGCTACTATGCTGGAGTGATTTCGACATTATGGGGCACCGCCACATAATCAGTACGAAATTATTTACATGAAAACTTTCTTAATTCATGGATAGGGAGAAATGTACCTGTTGCATGGCAGCCTTGAGGCGCAGTAAAAAACAGAGTTTATCGATGATCATATCAAACAGTGGAGGATCTTAAACAGCAACGAATTGTGTTTTGAAAGTTGTAATTTATGTATCAATCATAATGGTGGATTATTAGAATATCGTTACAAATATTTTTCATTTATTTAAGAATATTTTAAATTTGTTTGTCGATAAAAAATTACCTCCATGACAATGTAGGTTAAATTTCACAGTGGAATAGAAAAATACTCCTAATTATTTTAATTTTTAAAATAACCACATTAAGTGTTATACCATTGAAAAGATTACAAGGAGGCATCCTTTATAAAACCATAGACAACTATGATTCTGCAAGCTGATGTTATAATTGTTGTTAAGATTATAATTATGTACAAATTTTTTTCTTTAAAAATGAAAACAGCGGAAATATGTGCACTTAACTGAATAAAACTTACAAATATTTTCCAAGCCGTAGCTTCACTATTTTCGAAATCGCTGTACTAAACATCGAAAAAACTCCCTGTGCATAAATCTCTTTGGTGTTTTGTTGATTCAACCACAAAACACTGAAAATATAATTTCAAATAATTTCTGTTATTGTTGAAGATTATTGATTCGGAGTTTAATGACGATGGTCCCATTGAAAGCACTTGCACTTATGCGAATGTTACACTTACCATTTAATGAAGTTTCGAGTCAAATAATTCTTATCTGCAAAATGTCATCGTATTGTTAGGTTAAATAAATTGCTGTTTGTTTGAAATAAACAAAATTATTGTGTACAAGGTTGAGAAGAAATACTAATGGTACAATGAAATACCCTTCGCATCCACCAAAATGAGTATCGCGATTTTTCCAAATTGTATAAATTCAAAGCGATTGAAAACGTTAATATTGTCAATAAGTAAGCCTTGGCCTCCATTCTTAAACATTTTTTGTCCTTATTAGAGTCGAAGCGTAGATCATTCACTCAATGAAACTCAAAGAATCGGGTCTGTCAATCTTTGGAATAGTCGGTTATTGTATTGGCGAAAGTAGTTTGTATACAAGCCGAGTTTCGCTTTCATTCTTTTTCTTTTTGATGGGTAGACTAGTCGAATAATACGGCAATTCATTGAAGTTATTAATTCCCTAGATTGAATACTTAGAAGCTTCATGGGGTGTAATGGAAAAACAGAGTGTTAGTAATGTAATTTTCTGAGGGGTATTGTCGAATCTTTCTGTAAGAATATATATATTGCGTTTTGTTACTAAAGGATCAATATGCAATTAATAAGTATACAAGTTTTGTTTGCTGTTAGGTTGATAGTTTTGATTTCATTCTTAGTGTATGATGGATTTGCGAAATGGAAAATTAAAATACTTAGTAAAATGAAGTGAAGGCCTCAAGACATTGCATCTATTTTACCGTAATTTGCCATAAACTTACATAGAATACTGCGAATATACACACTGTCCTATATTTGTTATCTAAGAAGTTCCAGTTGTTGTTTTTATTGGGCGAACGATACAGTCAGATGTAAATTTGATTTTAGTATCCAGTTTTTATTTGAAATACTGGTTGGTGTTACAAACTTACAGTTTGCTACCGCATTATAATAAGTTCAAATCGAGAAAAATCAAAAATCACATTATTACACTTGATCTTATCGATTTCATACTTATTGAGCGACCCTTGTATACTAGTGTCATCTATGTTCATTTTCATCATGACACCTGTAATGATAACGTTAAATCAGCTGTTCGGATTAAGTATTTGGTATAGATGATAACCCAAACCCCAAAGGTGTGACAAGGAATAGTTGTCGAGATTTATACACTCATATATTTTAAAAGCTATGCACAGTTACTATTTAGTTAAGTGGTATTACAAAGTTAGAGTTTGTTAGAAAGGTTACCGCACTACTATTGGTTCAAATTGAGAAAAACCAAAAATTGCATTAAAACATATGTATTATAAACTTTATCACTATTGTGATCCATAGATTTTCAATACTTTTTTGATATATTAAATACTTTTAGTTATATGCTTTCTGATTATATTTTGATTATTGGAGATTTTAATGATTCGTCTTTTGTTTATAAGACGAATGATGCATGTTCTGCTACACTTGACAACTTCAAAGAATTTAACAACCTGCAGCAACTAAATACCATTCCCAATAATAACGGACGTATGTTAGATTTAGTGTTTTTTAATATGTCAGGTGAAGTATCTAATCTCCATTAGTGAGCGAGGATACCTATCACTAGAGACGGGATTTTAGGACGTAAAAAACAGCTAAAAAGGCCATTTTTTAGGCCTTAAAAACTATGTATTTAGGACGAAAAACTGTGATTTAGGCATGTTAGGCAAATACTTAAAAAAAACGGTAAACACAAAAATCATTTTATTTTTAAAAAACATGAATAAGAAGACGATATTTAATGTAATTTTAGGTACATTTCAGCCATAAAAAGAAATAAAACATACAAATGTTAACTAATAACTAAAATATGTAGATTCATTTGGTTTAAAATAATAAATAAATTAATTAATCGCCGTGTAACATGTCCTCAAATTTCGCGTTTGCGTAGCACACAAGATGTTTTTCCAAGTTGTCGTTAGTAAAAATTTGTTCTTCGGTCGGAAAACAGCAGTTTGTACGAAGAAAATGAACGTTCTACGTCACAAGAGGTTGTAGGACAAAACTTAAATATGGACCAGTCAGCTGTGGCATGAGCGGTAGCTTCAACTGCTTCGCCACTGAGCAGCTCAGCAAACTCTTTAACCGTTTTGAAACCTGGATTTTTCGAAATCACTTGGTTAAACTTTGACAAAATTATTTTGCCAACTTTTCCTGGGGCATTCTTGAGAGCTGCTTCGGCATTATTAATTACTGCAACAGAATCTGTAAGAGGAAGGCCGAATGTTTCTAATCTTTTGATGTTATCAATGAGAAATTTATAATGCGACTTAATGTATAAAAGATCGTTTTGACATTTTGATTGGAAAAGTATTCTTGCGCTTGCTCAATACAGTTAGCTGAATTTTTGTCAAACGATATTACAACCTAAAACATAAAGCGTTAAATAAAAAATTTACTTAAAAATTTTTGCTAAAAAAATTTTAAACTGTTTTTATTGTTCAAATTTTTAGCAAAAAAAAACTACGCCTAACCAATTCCCCAAGTGTTAAAAAGGTGGGGGGAGGCAAAGGGAGTCTGGCAGTTTTTCTTTATACACGCCCACGCAGTGGATTTTTTTAAAAAGGGGACTCTTTTGGTATTTAAAATTAAAACCCATTAACATTAGCATATTGTTTTCTTAGACATTCACACACCAAATTGAGCCAGTGAAAAAACATATTAAATATTAAGTTTTTGATAAAAAATCTTCAAATTTGTACCACATTTGAGATATAAAAAGCACCATCCTGACTAAAAGCTTGATTTTTTTCGTACTTAATTCCATTGTTGGCCACAAAATACCTAAATACGGGGTTTCCCTTTTAATTTAAATATTAGTTTAAATTTACATATTTTTAAAAGTAATTTTTTTTGCATAAAATCTTACCAAAGTTTGGGTTCACGAATCTTGCCATGTATGGAATTTGTTTTTCAAGTTGCTTTGTAGCCAGAAAATAGGGTTTTTCCCTGGGTTTCAGAACAATTTTCCCCAAATCTTTTTGCCATAATCACCTTTAGAGTCAGTCGCTCATCTAAAATATCCAAATTCTTTGTTCCAATTCTTCGCGAATAGTTTTAAATTTTTAAAAAAAATTAAAAAAAAATTTATAGGAGTAAACAAAATCTTAATGACACTCAATATGAAATACTTTTTTAAAATTTATTTTTTATTATATTAATTCCTCTTGAAACATTTTTTTACATATGTTGTTTTTAAAGGGTTTTTCACGCTTCCACATTTTTTTGCAGTATTTAGTGAGAAAATTTCGCATTTTTTGAATAGTTTAATCTGTCCAGAGGAATATTTGCGACTAAAACGTGGTAAACTCGTTTAAAAAAACGTCGATTTCTTTTAATTTTTGGTGTTATTAACATTTGGGTTTTCCTAACAGTTTCAAAGTTTTCCTGATGCCCAGGGCGTACATGTTGTCTAAATGATTTTTCTTTTTGAAATTTAAACACAATAATTTTTTGAAGAAGTTAGGAAAAAAAAACAAAACGTCCTTTATTTTTTTTCCGCATTTTACAAAAAAACTCTTCAGTTGCTTGGTCACTAAAAGACGTAGTGCCTCAATTGCCTTCAGCCTTTTTTTGAACTTTATCCTATGTGTTTCCCTTGGATTTTGGCATTTTGTAGAGGAAATACACAATACACTGAGTAGATAAACAAGCAAAAACACAAAAACCCCCAAAAAAATTCTTGCAAGCTACGATATAAAAAAAATTCAAAGTACTCTTTCATGTATACTGTTTCGTCAATAGTCCCCCTCGCATGGGAAAACAAACATATACCCAGAAAAAATTAAGAGAATAAATATAAAACAAAACTGCAATATCAAGATGTCCATTGTTTAAAAATAGAATGGGGATCGTGTATTTATTTAAACACGTTAACAGGAAAGAAATTTTCTTATATGGTTTTAAATTTCAGGGCGAAACAAGCATAGGGTTCCCTAAAAAAAAAAACGTGGTGAGGGAAACAAACCCGAGAGCGAAAGCCGAAATTGGGTATATCTTTAATAGGGTAGTAAATAAATTTACGGGGAGGCAAAAACCAAACTTTGCCCTCACACAATAGACGGGAAAAACCCCTCGTTTGATTAGTTTATAGCATTTTAGCTGTAAAACTAAAAAATTTTCATTTAAGAAAGATGAAACCCGTGTAAAAACCAATTTTTTTTAAAAATTTTAAAAAAAAAAAACTTTAGACCAAATAAAAAATTTATTTTTTGGACAAAATAGGGGAAAAACCACGATTTTGGGGTTAAAAGTCCCAAAAAGGCAACTAGGGAAAAAAAAAAAAAATAGCTAGATCGCTTTTATTTTTTCGAGAAACATAAGATTTTTTTATTTTTTTTAATTTTCCTTTAATTAAAAAAGAGGCATTTTTCCTAAAAACCCCTCTTACTTACACCCCGCTCTGGCTTTCGAGTAGGTTGCAGTTCCGAAACCCTTATTTAGTAGAACCGACTTTTAATACATTTAAATTTTTAAAAAAAATAATTTTTTCCCTTGTGTACAAGAAGTACATTTCTTTCAACGGGCTGGGCTCTCTTGGAAACTGCAGACAACTTTTGGGGAGGCTTGCGCTACTTTTTTTCATATTTTTCATGAAGTCTTTAGCACAAACTTTCCCCAAAAAAACCCACGTCCAAAACAATATCTTCGCGAACAATTTAATCATTACAGGTCCCAAACAAAAGCTCATACATTAGCTTTCAGGGCTTACATCAAACATTATGGAGAAAATTTGTGTAGCGATCCGAAACGGTTTCGGTTTTTTGTTCAAAAAAACGAGGACACACTAGAACCCTTGGGGTATGAAGTCAATAACAAGAGTTTACCCCCCCTATTGAATAGTGAATGCCTCGGGGAAACTTTTAAAACCCTCTACTTTAATCTCGAAATAGTCACTTACCAATTTACGATGTGTTTCCCAAAGCTACGGTAAATTTTCTTTTATTACATTAAGAAATTGAGTTAGCACTCAAACAATCGAAAAAAATCTTTCACGTCAGGGGCGAATGGGTTTTTTAGTTAAAGAGTGTTACGTATTTGCCAAGCCTTTTACGTATATTTAACCTTATTTTTAAGCATCTAAAATTTTCCCTTTTGGTAAATTAGTAAAATTTTTTAGTGCTTAAAGAGGTGACCCCCCTGAAATCAGCAACAACGTCCCAAATTCCCCCACTCTTAATTCTTAAGTCATTGAACACATTCTCTTTACTCACTTGTGCGCGGAGTTGCGCGATTGGATTTCTTAGAAGCAACACGGTTTCATGCGCCAGCGTTCAACCGTCATTAATCTAGCCTGTTTTTCTCAATTTGCGTCAGAAGCAATAAACAACAGAGGCCAAGTCGACGCTATTTATTTGGACTTCCAGAAGGCGTTCGAACAGATAGACCATTATATTCTGCTTCAAAAACTGAATTCGTTTGGATTTTCAACACCATTACGTTCTCTGCTGAAATCCTATCTAATCAATAGAGAATTCCAAGTATGTCACAGAAATTACGTGTCTTCCAGGTACATCGCCACCTCTGGTATAGCACAAGGGTCTAACCTCGGACCCCTTACATGCCTTCTTTTCATAAACGACATCACCAATACCGTTGAGTGTGAAATGCTAATGTACGCAGATTCGCTAATATTGACACCACTGCGGACTGCGAACTACTTCAAAGGAATATTGACTGTGTACCTGATTGGTGTAAAGTTAATAGATTATCCTTGAATATCTATCCTAAGTGAAATCCTAAGTGTACAACAATGACTTTCTCCAGACATCAGCAGGCTGTTGGCTTCTCTATCGTTTTCCAATCATATAATCCAGTTAGTATCGCAGTGCTATAAGATCTATGCATTCATTTATCGCAACTGCAGGGACTTCGGTAATTTGCATGCACTACCTTCTTTATTTTACGCACTTCTTCGATCTCGGCTAGAGTATGCAGCATTGGTGTGGTTTCCCATTTATGCTACTTACATCAACGCTATTGAATCTGTACAAAGGAGATTCTTGAAGTTTCTGTATTTTCTATTTGAAGGATCTTATCCAGAAAGAGGCTATGAGTATAGTGCCCTGCTACATAAATTTAATTTTACATCTCTCTCCACCAGAAGAATTATTTTTCTCTTAAAATTCCTGTTTTCTTTGGTAAATAATAAGATCGATTGTTCGTGGTTGCTGGGTGAACGCAAATTTCTTGTTCGGAGAGTTAACGCTAAATCATTTGACGTTTTCTATTGCAGTCCCGCTCGGACAAATGTTTTAGTTAAATCTCCAGTCTCCTTAATGTGTGACCACTTCAACAGGATCTCGGATCTTGTGATATCAACGCTGACCCATTTAGGTTTGTTACTGATGCTGCTTTGCTTCGTATGGTCTCATCCACATAATTCTCCCCTCTTTACCGCCCGCGAATGTAATATTAAATTTCATAGTTCTAGTAAATATATATACACAATATTTTGTCCACATTTGTAGTAAATTGTAATTCATATCTGTAGTTGGATGTAGTAAACATTTATACAATATCTTTTGCGCACTTTCTAGTAATTTGTAATTCACTCTAGTGAATTGTAATTCATATCTTCGGTTAGATGTACTTTGTATTTCCTTTTCTCACTTTAAATTTTAATTTGTCATGTATTTTTCTTTCTTGCTGTATTTCTTGTAATTGGGTAAATATGTACCTGCTGGAAATAAATATATTATTATTATTATGATTATTATTATTATCATAACTCAATATCTATTTAATCCAGTTAAGGCGAGTAAAAAATTATCATTAACAAAAGGTGTAAATGTGCGCGCGCGGTAATTTGATTATTTTTTTTAGATTACATTTATTATGAATAAAAAAATATAAAGTTAAAATTAAATTACAAAAAGAACACAACATGTAACGACAGTTGCTCTTAAGTTTAAGTTTGAAAATTAGATACTGAAGATCCCATATTTTTAACGTTATTGCTATTGAAAACGATTTTTTCACTATATTTAGAATTTCTTTGTAAAAGAAAACAATGTGTAACGTAACAACAGCTTCTAGATAATTTTTGTTATATTGATGATTTAAGATTGTATTACCTATACATCTGTAAGATACGAATACTTATTAATTTAATTAATCATATCACAGTGTATAAGTAAATGTAAAGCCGGAGTAGATACTTGAGATAATTTCACCAAATTCGCAGCACAGATAAACTGACTCATAGCGAGTTTGAAAAACGTATTTCTAATAAAACAGCTTCCAGTATTATAAGAAATTGACCTACTTCCGGTTTTACAGGAAGTGTAAAGATGATTTCATAATTTGAGACGACGACATGTAAATATAGTATCTTCTAAAGTTAAGATTTTTTTTTATTGTGCTCCGATTTTCGGATTTACCGGAAGTTGATGCCACTCCTGCTTTTTGAAGGTCATGGTACAAATTTATTTACAGTTTTGGATATCGCGTGAGATTCTGAATAAATTTCTGTACATATTCCTATGGCTAAAAGTGTCAATTTTCCAGGTTTTAAGGTTTCCTTGAAATTTTGAGTACATTTTCAGAATTTAATCTGTAGATACTTGAGACAATTTCATCAAATTCACAGCATAGATAAACTGGCCCATAGCGAGTTTGAGAAACGTCTTTCTAAAATAAAACAGCCACCGGTATTATAAGAAATTGATTCACTTCGGGTTTTACAGGAAGTGTAAAGATGCTTTCATAATTTGAGACGAAATTGCTTGAGATAATTTCACCAAATTATACACGTAAATATAGTATTATCTTGTAAAGTTAAGAAATTTATTTTTATTGTGTTCTGATTCCGGATTTACTGTATGTTGATACCACTTACTGTTTTTCAAGATCTTGGTACGAATTTATTTATATTTTTGGATACCGCTTGAGATTCTGAATACATTTCTGTACATATTCCCTACCGCTAAAGTTGTCAATTTTCGAGATTTTAAGGTTTCCTTGAAATTTTGAGTACATTTTCAGAATTTCTGTAGATACTTAAGATAATACCAAATTCACAGCATAGATATACTGACCCATAGCGAGTATGAAAAACGTATTTCTAAAATAAAACCGCCTAGGTTAGAAGTGGTATGTATACATGACGTTTTGATTTCGATATTAAAATAATGATGAATTCTTTCTTTTGAAATGTTAAGTTAATTACAATCTGCAATAATGTAAATTCTTCATTTTGCGTTTAACATAGTATACTGATAATGTCCTGTAGCTGTTGTCACATGTAACTGTTGTCACGTAACCTTCGGAGTAGTATTTTGTTATTTGAAAGATGTATCTGTAACATGTCCAGAATATTGTTGTAAAGTGTGCTTTACTACTGTTTACTACTATTAATCATAATTAATGATTGGATTTAATGCCATTTTGGTCAGTAAAATAATTAAATGAGTAGAGAAGAATTTATTTTTCCAAATAACTGATGAATGCTTATAATTAAATACACTGCGCCGCAAAATTATGGAATAAATTAAACAGAAGAGTGATCTGCGGAGTATTTAATAACTAAAAAGAAATAAAAACCTGTCTCTACAGAAAAACGTTAAATTTATTAAAACTTATATGTACATTTCGCGGCTAAATCACTGCATCTTCAGTAAGACAAACTAATACTGTATTAGTTTGTGTTACTGAAGTTTGGATAAATTTGATGTTTTTCTGCGGAGACGAATTTGTATTTCTCTTTATTTACAACAAACTTATTAAACCGGAAGTAATCTCTTTTTCGAAGAAATGCTCGGACAGGTCAATTTTATTTTTAAAAGATAAACATTTTTGCATCAATTTTGCGTTTGAAAGTAATGACTAAGGTTCGACAAACGCGTGCTATGGCAGAAGCGCCGAGAGGGGATTTGGCTCGATGCGAAGCCAGTGGAGAGTTTAGTCATTCAATAGGCGTAGAAGTGAACGTTCGTTCGATAATTATCGATTTATCGGTGTGCGTGTTTTAAAACATGAATCGTCGTAAGCGAGGTTTACCTTTAGCATCGCTTGTGAATAAATATATTAGCCGTTTCCCTGGGTTGGAAAATACAGGTTCTATCATTCAGTGTAAAATTTGCAATATACGGTTGATAGGTCGCGATACATTTCACTGTAGAAGACATATTAAAAGTAAACGTCATGTACTGAATTTAAGCAACAATACTCCGTACTGGGAATTTCTGTATGATTTTATTTTTATGCTAAGTGTGTACAACATCTCACAACACCTAGTAGAAAATGAACACTTTCGTCTTTTTTGGAATAAGTATGTTCCTTCGTGGAAACTACCAACGCTAGATGTAGAACGATCATTTTCGAAATACACGAAAACGTTTTGGAAGCGGCTTACCGGGGCAGTAGTATTTTGTCGCAGTGGACATCAAGACGTCAATAAAAGGTAAGAATATATTATTTTTTAATAATACTGTATTTCACGTACCTACTTTTGCGCGATACGTCTCTGACGTTGCACTCGTTTGTCGAACCTTAGTAATGATGTCTCCGAAAACCTTAATGACAACTCCCGATTTGTTTTTACTTTAATATATCACTTAGTTGTCTAAATGGTACTATCAGCATTGCAGTACCCTACATAACAAAATTTTGGAACAAGAATCATTTAAGAAGTGGAAAACATAAATGTTATTAATAACAAAAAGCAAAGATAAATGCTGTTATTCAAGAAATGAAATGATTGTTTCGTTGAAATCAAATGTTCGAAATGCTATCTACCCGTTCATAAACTTTAATACTAACAAAATGCCCAGCAAAAAAAAAAATTGTTACAGGTCAAGAAGGTATCAATGAGAAATACAGAATAATTGGTTTTATATACTGTCATAAGCTAATTACACGCTGTTCTTAATAACAAAAAAAATTTGGAAGTATGGATAGTTTATGTGGAACTTCGCCTAGAGAAATTTTAATTCTTGTTGGATGTGGCGATAAAATCGGAACTCGGCAAGAAGTATGCAATTTCTTTAATGCGAATAGCCAGATAGAAATATCAGCCAATTCAGAGTTACTAAAATCGATCCAAAATTTAGAGAAACTGGGGATGTCAAACATATTTCAAATGCAAGGAGTCCTAGGAACATGAATGAAGATGTGAAACTTGATATCTGTTAAGTGTACAGTGTATCTCGACCAATTACAGCAGAGAATGCAGTTTCTCAGCGATCAGTATTACGTATATTAAAAACAGAAAAATATCATCCTTACAAAATACAAACTACTGCAAGAACTCAATGAAGATGACCCTGATCGCCGAATGAAGTTTTGTAATATAATGTAATTCACGCTTGATTCGCCAAATTCTCTTTTCGCCTCATTTTACCTGGAACCATGGAACAGTAAATCGACAAAATTTGCAAAGGCTGAGTCGCAGTAGCAACGAGCAACATACATACAATATAAAAGAAAATCAGTGTTTATTGTACAAAATTTATCTAGTATCACATTTAACCCAACAATGAGTAATTGAGTGCTGGAGGACTACACTATATATGTTACGGCTCGAAGAGTAGTAGCTTTTAGTAGTCCGCTAGACAACGTGACTAGTGCATGAAAATGTCTCAGGTAACGAAAATTGAATACCGAGCGGTTATTAAATTTTTAACAAAAGAAAAATGTTTCCGTTTGGGGCAAGATTCCCCTGAAGATGATAGACGCTCCGGTCGGCCAATTGAACTGATAACGCCTCAATACATTTCAATTATTGAAGAAATGATATTAGCAGATCGCCGTTTGAAAGTGAAGGCATTGATGTTTAATATTTCTGAAACAAGTATTTGCCGAATTTTCCATAACCATTTGGGTATGAATAAGATTAGTGCAAGATGGGTATTGCATCTTCTTTCTGGAACGTCGAGTGGAATGTGCGCTCGTGTGGAGACGACCTGAAACCGATTTTGGTGTCCATTGTCATAGGAGATGAAACAATGGTTCTTATTTATTTTCTCATTTAAAGAAAGACCTTAGGGGACGTCATTTTAAGGACGATAGTGAGTTGCAAGCAGCTGTAATACAATATTTTGAGGGAAAAACTTTAGATTATTTTTACAAAGGTGTAGAATTATTAATTGATCGTTGTAATACATGTATTGAAGTTAGGGGAGGTTATGCTGAAAAATAAAAATTGTTATATTTTAGAAAGTTTATTTTTTCTATATCAGGCCGAGAATTTATGGCGCCTACCTCGTACATATTTCATATAATTAGTGGATGAAATATTTGAAAGAACAGAATAATTTTACTCTTGGTTTCCGGGTTGGAACCGCGTCGTTATCGTAGCTTTGGCCGACGTTTCGTCTACACTCTTGTGGAACATCTTCACTGCACACTGACTGACAGTCAATGTGCAGTGGAAACCAAGAGTATAGTATCAAATAACAAAATAACTTGCTTGGAAATAACTTTATTATTATTATGTAACAGTCAAGGTATAACACGATTACTTTTCAAATTAAAATCAAACAGCAAATAAACATAAACAATCGTATCTTTGGATCAGTTATCTGCGTGTTTTTATAATTTTTAATTTCCAAACAGCAACGCAGTTCTTGGTGGAGTTCATAACAATCAGAGCTTAATCCAAAACATTTTGTATATGTCACGTACATGTTTTTAATAATTCCAGTGTTTGAAGAAAATAATATAAACTTGTCAGATCGATGAATATTTTAACAGCAATTCCCTTGTCATTCCCAAAAAACGATATTTAAGGAATAATTACGATACTTCACGCGTATAAAAAGGGACACTATTAAATGTATGCGTAAAGACAATAAATACACTGTACACTATTCTCCATAAACCTGTTATTATATTTCGGTGTTAGCCTTAGTGTTAACTTAGGGGTACCCTATAGCATTAGTTGCGGTGGACCAATCAAATGTACAACGTTGGAATGGTAACCATGGTGCTTCCGCATTACACTCAAAACGCTCTCTCCAGCGAAAATATCAGAGCATACCGATTTGCTTCCACGGCATTCAGTTAGCTAGGGGATTGCGTGACTTACGCTAAGGGTTCCGTACTAGGTTCCGCCGGATTTTCTCGTGGGAAGGCCTCGAATTGCTGCCTGTAAATTCGTGCGCTGTTAAAATGATCCTAAAATACATCCTAAATATTTTTTTTTGATACGTAAATGCGGTATTTCTCAAACCGTGCTTTTAAAACATGATACAAGATTCCAATAATACTAACAATGTTAATAACAATAATACTCCGACGAGTTCTGATAGTGACACATCGAAAAAAATCCCAAAAACCGCTGATGAGAGACTTATGGTGGCTGTCAGAATTAGACCTTTGAAACCTGACGAACAACAAAGATGTTTGTACGCTATTAATAAGAAGGTAATTTGTGCATGTCTTTTGGATGATGTATTCGATCGTTTGTTAGATAAAACATGTGCAAGATGAATGAACATGTTTAGGTAATTTTACATAATTTCTAAGAAAAAGTCAGTGGAGAATTACATCTTATACAGCGTGCCCATCTAGTGCGTAGGCAGAAGATAATTTATATCCTAAACAATTTAGGGAAAAAGTTTTCAAATAAAAATATTAGTTTTTCGCAACATATAATTATGTCCAAGTATACAGGATGTTCAGTTTCCGCTGCAAGCGATACAAGTTTGATTTTTTAAACGGAACAGTCTCTATAGTAGTACGTTATTGGGAACCACTTTTCAATTCACATCAACTTTCTTTAATATTTCTTATACCTATCTAACTTAATTTTTGAGGTAATTGAGGTAATTTGAGATATTTGCGAAATTCCATTGTTTCTTTAACAACCTTACACGCTAAAACAGTGATTCAAATTTTATTCAATTGACTAGGGTCAATCGGGGCTCATACGATGCAAAAATGTACTTTCTACTTTAATTCGTAAATTACTACAAATCTACTACAAAAAATACTGAATGCTGAATCCATTTATAGACGCCAAAATAATTATCTAGTAGTAGCAATTTAAAAAGAATCTAAAGCTGTGTATCAAATTAGCCCCATCTCTTTAATGTACATAATATAATTTTTCTCTTTTTGTAAATAAATTGTATGTATTCATTAAATTAGTCTTAAGGAATTAGTTTTGAATTGTGGTATTCTAAATCTAATTTGAATTTGAATGGAAAAATTTACAACAAACAATTTAGTAAAGCAGTAAAAAATGTTGTCAATGTAGGAAATTAAATTGAAGTTGAACATTTCTCCACTGCTCACGATCCAATATCAATAATTGAAAAATTTTTGTTAAAATTATCACACACATCACAAAAAATAAGGTCAATCACAATCTGTAATTATAGTTTGAATTCCTTTTAGGCGCATCGCAGTAGACCGCACGCAGAGAAATGGTTTGTTGCAAAAATCAGTCTCTATTCAAGAAAATATTTTTATTTCAAGACAATAAAAATGTATAATACAAGAAAACACTTTTATTGAAATTTTATTTGGATTAAATAAATACTTTCTTAGGGTTAGAAAATCCAAGACGGAAGAATGTTTCTTCCAAGTAAATCATTTAGTTTTAAGTTAAGTAAATATTCATATTAAAGGTAGGAATGAAAAAATGGTGCAGATCTCACAAAGTTCTGTTGAGAAATTAGGCGACCAGTTTCGTATTCAAAAAACAATTCATCAGGCCAGCTACAAGGATATCCAATAACAAAAAAATTACAATAGTGGAAAAAAAACCTAAAGTTAATAATTAAAATTAGGAGCAAGTGAATGGGCTAATGAAAAAGTTTTTTTTATAGGTTACACTATAATTAAATTATTGAATAATTAAATTATTAATTAGGGATTATTCAATCATTTAATTATTCAATAAACCCTAATTAATGTTTGGGTTACTGGTTTCTGTCGTATATGCTTGAGGCTAGGGTATACTTCGACGATTTTTATGGGTTGGTTCTTCCCACCAACCACAGATGTCTCCTTATTTATTATTAACATTTAAGAAGGATTATTATATATCATATAAAAAAAATTGCAATTTGTCATATTTAATTTTATTATAATAGATCAGTTTTTAACTTGTTGTGTACATTTATACTGTTTAAAATTTTATTGTCTCACAGTTTTAAATGTTAATTTTAATATTTGATATCACCTCCTACTAAAAAATTAATGCTAATATAGCTGATGGTATTGGTGGAATTCCCGTTGCCACAATGTAGCAGAGAAAATAGCACTAACACACGGACATGTTTCTGCCTACCCGGCGTCATCAGCGTGGTTCTGAGCACAATTTTCTGGTGAATACAATTGCGTTTGTCTCTCAGTTTATGTTGCTAATCTCCAAAAACAGGCATTTTTCATGTGTATCACCTCCTACTGCTTATACCGGGTGGTGACTTGGCCGACGCAGCATAGCAATTATAATGGTAGATCTGGAATGTGCAATTATTCGCTTCCATAATTATTTTACAGGAAAAGTGTATTTAGGTTTTTTGTAGAGAAAAAAGATCTACGTCCATACATGCCATTCCTTTTTTAGTTTTTAGAATTCTGAAACCGAAAAATCCGGAAAATATAAATGCCAGTTTTAGAAAAATCATTGTTGCCTTGGAATTATGAAATCAAACAAACGTGCTTGCATTTGTCATTCCTGTTTGACGTTTGTAATGTACGATAGTCAATATTAAATTCTGTTCTTTGCCACATGTATTCAACGGTAGAAAAGGTTGAAATGAAAAAATGGTATTATATGGGCAAGTAGTAGCTTTTAGTAGTCAGCTAGACAACGTGAGTAGTGCATGAAAATGTCTCGGGCAACGAAAATTGAATACCGCGCGGTTATTAAATTTTTAACAAAAGAAAAATGTTTCCGTTTGGGGCAAGATTCCCTTGAAGATGATAAGCGCCAATTGAACTGATAACGCCTCAAAACATTTCAATTATTGAAGAAATGATATTAGCAGATCGCCGTTTGAAAGTGAAGGAATTAGCATTGATGTCTAACATTTCTGAAATAAGTATTCGCCGAATTTTCCATAACCATTTGGGTATGAATAAGATTAGTGCAAGATGGGTATTGCATCTTCTTTCTGGAACGTCGAGTGGAATGTGCGCTCGCGTGGAGACGACCCGAAACCGATTTTGGTGTCCATTGTCACAGGAGATGAAACAATGGTTCTTATTTATTTTCTCATTTAAAGAAAAACCTTAGGGGACGTCATTTTAAGGACGATAGTGAGTTTTAAATTAATTTTACACAGTAAAAATTTTATTCTTTCACACAGTTTTAAATGTTAATTTTAATATTTGATATCACCCCCTACTAAAAAATTAATGTTAATATAGCTCATGGTATTGGTGGAATCATTCCCGTTGCCACAATGTAGCAGAGAAAATAGCACTAACACACGGACATGTTTCTGCCTACCCGGCGTCATCAGCGTGGTTCTGAGCACAATTTTCTGCTGAATACAATTGCGTTTGTCTCTCAGTTTATGTTGCTAATCTCCAAAAACAGGGATTTTTTCATGTGTATCACCTCCTACTGCTTATACCGGGTGGTGACTTGGCCGACGCAGCATAGCAATTATAATGGTAGATCTGGAATGTGCAATTATTCACTTCCATAATTATTTTACAGGAAAAGTGTATTTAGGTTTTTTGTAGAGAAAAAAGTTCTACGTCCATACATGCCATTGCTTTTTAGTTTTTAGAATTCTGAAACCGAAAAATCCGGAAAATGTAAATGCCAGTTTTGGAAAAATCATTGATGCCTTGGAATTATGAAATCAAACAAACGTGCTTGCATTTGTCATTCCTGTTTGACGTTTGTAATGTACGATAGTCAATATTAAATTCTGTTCTTTGCCACATGTATTCAACGGTAGAAAAGGTTGAAATGAAAAATGGTATTATATGGGCAATAGTGGGCGTCAAGTAAGTGCGTTGTTTAGCGTACAATATCCCTATCGGCCAATCCCAAGCAGTACGACGATTGAGAGAATAGTACACAAATTTGAAGCTACAGACACAGTGTTAACGTTCCAAACTTACATGAAAATGAAAACCACTTTGTATGTTTTGGCGACAGTGGCTGAAAATTCCAACGTAAGTTTACGGCAAATCGCAAACAACGTCGGCTTGCATCACTCCCGAGTCCTGAAAATTTTAAAAAAGCATAAGTTCCGCTTTTATAAATACCAGTTTCACCAAGAGTTGCGTGAAGGTGATGCGGAGAGGAGGAGTGCATTCTGCTTCCAAATGATGGAAAAATACAACAAAGACAAGGAGTTTATAAAAAACCTTATTTTTACGGATGAAGTGACATTCACCCTGAATAATGAGCCAAGTGTGCAAAATTACAGAGTATGGGCACGCGAGAATCCACGCAACATTCTACAAACCAAAACCCAATATCCCCAAAAGATTAATGTTTGGGTGGGGTTACTAGGTCATCACATTATAGGACCGTTTTTCTTGCATGAAAACTTAACAGGAGAACGCTTCTTACAGCTCTTGAAAGAAGAAATAGCTCCGGCAGTGACTGAAGTTACTTAGGAAGACCAAGAGATTTGGTTTCAGATGGATAGTTGTTCTGCACACAACAGTCGTGATGTGCGTGAATTTTTAAATTACAGTTTTTCCCATAACATTATCGGTCCAAATTATGCAATTAACTGGTCACCTAACGACTTTTTTCTTTGGGGACATCTAAAATCAAAAATTTATTGTGGACAAACATTTCAGAATTTGGAACAATTAAAAAGTCGAATTCAAGCCGAATGTGACAAAATATCTAGGTATCAAATGGCAAATGTTGGACGACAGTTTTATCACAGGCTAGACCATTGTCTAGTAGTTAAAGGTGATTTGTTCGAACATTTGTTGTAATCTGTGTTTTTTGTTTTGTTGTAATATTATGTGTTCGTATTGTTAAAATAAATAAAATTACCATTTTTGTTATATTTTTCGTTTTATTATAAGTCGAATTTAATGACGGAGGTGGCAGAAAATCATAGCGCGCTTGTTTGATTTTATAACGCCAAAGGTATCACTGATTTTTCTAGAAGTGACATTTTTAATTTTCCAGTTTTTCCGATCTCAGAATTCTAAACATTAAAAAGCAATATTAAAAAGCGATATTGCGTAGATTAAAAATGTCAAACAGGAATGACAAATGCAAGCATGTTTGTTTGATTTCATAATTCCATGGCATCAATGATTTTTCTAAAATTAGCATTTACATTTTCCGGATTTTTCGGTTTCAGAATTCTAAAACCTAAAAAGCAATAGTATGTATGGATGTAGATTTTTTTTCTCTACAAATAAACTAAATACACTTCCTGTAAAATAATTAGGGAAGTAAATAATTGGACATTCCAGATCTACCATTATAATTGCTATATATTGCTATATATGTATATAATTGTAAGTAGAATTTGAAGATAATTTTTCTTCTCTTTTTCATTACAAATGACCACGTGCACTAATTGCATTACATAATTTGCAAAATGTATATAGTTAGATTTTTGGTGATGGAAGGGCCAGGAGGAGGAAGAGTCTTTTTATACATTTTAATACATAATAATTTAGTTACTAGACTAAAATTTAATTACATTCTATAGTGCAGATGTTATTATATTGCAACTTATACTCACATTTAAAGAAAAGAGAACAATTCTTTGATTTTCTTTTCACGGTTTCATATTGTTTGATAGCTTGTATTATGTTTATTCTATTACGTTTTCTTTTGTTTGGATACCCTTTTAGATGGCCTGAGGATGTATTGGTAAAAACACGAAACCGGTCACCCGATATCCTTAACAGAATTTTGTGAGAAATGGGACCATTGTTTTTTATTCCTACCTTAATTAAATTATTTCTTTAATAATGTAATTAAATAGAGATTATTTTTATGTAGTTTAATAATTAATGAGTTAGTATTTAAGTTTATTTATCCCTTTTTTATTATTATTATTTATTATATATTTAAAAAAATTATAGTTAAATTAGTACACGTGGTAAATAATAATAAAAAGAAAATAATATTACATTAATCGGTATCTTTTGAAAATGTTTATGAAACGTCGTACGTTAAAGATTATATCGTTGTATGGGTAAGTATGGCATCTATATTTCAGTTTCTATATTCGCTACTCTCTAGCAAAGAGTATACATAGACAGGGTGTTTCAGGAGGAAAGGTAAATATTTTAGTGGGTGACAGTGTACACTAATTAGAATAAAAAATTCCATATAACATGTGTCCAATTTTTATTGGTTACTGAGATACAGCTGTTTACAGAGAAAAGTATTCATTTCGCGTGTTGGTATTCACCTAGTTGCTATGGATATCGATTGTCAGTTTTGTTTTGAAGTTCAAGTTGTGAGGTTGTGCTTGAGTTTACATTGATTTTTTTAACTGTGATAAACGTGTATCATTTAAGCAACAAACTACGGTACTGTTTAAGCATGCCGCGCGTATTTACAAATGCTGGGTACGCCGATACGGTATTTGTGTATGGGTTTTGTAATGGTAACGCTGTTGCTGTTTGTAGAGAATACGGTAGACGATTTCCTAACCGCAAAGTACCTGATTCAAGAGTGTTTAGTCGTGTTTTCAGTAAACTGCGTAAGACTGCTGCAGTGCTCAGCAGTCATATCTCATTTGAACGTGCAAATGAACAGAATGTGAATGAAGTAGAAGACATTATTCAGTCAGTAGAACGCGGTCCTTCAACAAGCACACGAAGAATTTCTACACGTACCGGTGTTCCATATACAAGAGTTTGGCGGACATTAAATGTGCACGGCTTTCATCCTTATCATTTACAGCGGATTCAACACCTTCGAGAAGGAGTTGGAGGTATAAAGTTGGTATAAAAAACTTGCCTGAAACTCCAAGAAATACTCAATGGAATAAAATTTAAATCACCACCTTAGTGTGTAAGACGTATATCGGCCGCGATATTTCAAAAAAATCTCTAAGTATAGGGAATATTGGTGAAAGTTGACATGGATTGAAGACAGCCATCTAAAATCGCAATAATATACAGGTGTTCCATTTAAAAAACTAAACTTGTATTGTGCGCATCAGAAACTGAACAGCCTGTATACTTGGATATAATTCTATGTTGTGCAACATTTGTCTCCGAATATTTTTTATTTAAAAACCTTTTCTCTAAATTGCTCAAGGAAAGTATTTATCGTCTGTCCACGCATTAGGTGGGCACGCTGTATAACTGCTTTTTTCACTATAATATAGGTATATAATTTGAGTTTCTGATTTATTGTTAATTACTAAAGCTGGCCACGAGCGTTACCGCGCAGTAGCGTAGAGTCGACCAGGCCTCGCGTTCCACTAGAGTTATTCTGCCAATAGAGTTGTTTGCTGCCGCAAATAATTTCGCTCATCTTTTAAATAAAAATTAAATAACACGTGCTCAAACACTTACCATTTTAAGAGTCCTCCGTGAAATCACAAAGTAAATAATGTCTGTTAAATATCCGCAACATTAGATATGTTTCAACTGTTGTTTCGGCAAAACTAGTACGGCATGAGGAAAAAATGCGTTTATATGCAGAGAACGAACGTTCTACATCTAATGACGTAATATTTGCGTAAGTAAAATAATCTTTCAAATAACTTAACGATTCTGTTGACGCACCTTCACAAATGTGTCTTAATGTGCCAAAATCAAAATTTTTCTCAAAAACACTTTCAAATTTTTCTAGAACAGAAACATTTTTTGCGTCTTCAATCGCGCATAGCTGTGCGTGAACATGTTGCACTATTTGTAGAGATTCTTCTAACGGCACCGCAGGATTTTGTAATTTTTCTATTGCATCTGCTAGCCCGAAGTAATTGTCGTGAATGATTTTTAAATCCATTTTAACCTGACTATCTTGAAATTTCGACTGGCTTTTCTGGATAGCGGCAGCTTCCTTTGTATCGAATTGTAAAACCACGTTCTTAATATTGTCAAAATATTTATGATAATAAAACGCGGCCTGCAACCATGTTCCCCAACGAGTTAGAATAGGTTCTGGTGGCTCTGGTATACGGGGGGTCTGTGAAATTCGCGAATACGCTTCGGTGATTTAACAAATACTGCTTTGGTATGCGCTATTAAAGCGTCTATCTCAGGATAACATTTTCTGATACTATCCGCCACAAGATTGAGAGCATGAATTTTACACGTAATGTGTAACATATTAGCAGAATGCTTTTTAAGAGACCGGCCTACAGAAAGCATGTTTGCAGCTCCATCACTCACTAACATCAAGGGTTGGTTTGTTGAAAGTTCAAACTTGTCCAATGTATTTAACACTAACTTTGAAATTACTTCGGCAGTACACTGTTGTATTCGTTTGGAGACTAATAGAATTGAAGGTGCCGATTGATGAGGTTCCAATTTGCGTGCCATTACATTAAGAACAGAATGTTTTTTCCGATCTGTTGTTTCGTCGCCACATAACCACAATTTTTGATCTTTCAACTCCGATTTTATTTTTTGTTCAATATGTTCGCGCGCAGATGGCACAATTCTTCGTAACGATGTTCGACTTGGTAATTTGCACTCCGAATAGTTATTCCAAAAGCAGATAAATGGTTCCTTGTCTAGTAGATTAAACGGTATATTGCATGCGATAAACGTAACACATAAATTAAATATAAATTTTTCATTGTCTCGTGCGCAATTTCTTTTTAAGACATGCTTTTCACTATTTACGTGTCGTAGACAATGTTGTCTGGACCAACACATTAACGGGATTTCACAGATTACACATTTAATTTTAGCACCTTCATATATTAAGTCTGGAATTTCTGCAATAAATTTTCGAAGTTTGTCCGACCGCGATCGTTTTGCTGACGAAATCATAATTTTTCTAGGACAGATAAACAATTGCGCAAATGACCGGCAGCGAAAATGTCCGTACTGCTCCGCAGACGAAGTAATACTACCGTTCCTCTCGGTCCGAACTGATTCTACGCCGATGCGCGGTACCGCTCGTGGCCAGCGTTATTAATTACTCTAATATTTTTCAGCTAAACGTCAGATAAATTTTAATAGGAATTTTCTTGAATTAAAGTAACATTTTCAAGTGTAAAGTAGACGCAATTCTAATAAAGGCATTATAGTATGTATTAGATAGATTAGGAGTATATCGATTACACCGTCATGAAAATGTGTCAGAGCGACTGAATAATGAAAAGTAAATGTACCTATACTACATGCATTAGTCAAGCACCTACGTGGATAAAATTGATCGATTTTTTAGAGCAAAGTGACAGATGCAATACTTATATTCGATCATTCTAATGATGTGCATACAAGGGTAGTCTGAAAAGTTCAAGCTTCAACATGAAGCCGGCGTTACTCGTCAGCAATATTATGGTAATATTATTGCACATGCGTTGAAAGAAAATTTCAGCCGTGTTGGACACTCAGTTGTTAACAATCGTTTGTGTCAGTCGATGTGTAACCTAGATTGAAGAATCGGATATCGCGCCGTCATTAAATCCTTGCTTTTGAAAGGCAATGCACCTACGCAAATTAAAGCCGAGATAGTCGCTGTTTACGGGGACTCTGCACCATCATTTGTCATAGTTAAATTTTGTGCAGCTAAATTTAAACGTGGTCGTACCAGTTTGGTTGTCGATGAACGTTTGGTTCGGCTAAAAACTGCAACCGCTACCGATAACATCGAAAAAGTTCACCAAATGGTGCTAGACGACCGTCGAATTAAGGTAAGAGAGACAGCAGGCGCTGTGGGCATTCTGAAAGGATGTGTTTGTTATATATCGACTGATGATTTCGTCATGGAAACTCTATCCGCGCGTTCTCACTCAGGACCAAAAACGCATTCGAATCAATATTTCCAAAGCTCTGCTGAAACAGTTTAAGCGAAATAAGTCGAAGTTTCAGTATCGAATGATTGTAGATGAAATTTGGATACACCAATGCACTCCTGAAGACAAAGCAAAGTCGAAACAGTGAATTGCGAAGGGTGAATCGGCGAAAAAGGTGAAGGGTGTCCCATCGGCCGGGAAATGGATGTTTTTTGGAATAGTCATGGACTTGCGTTAATCGACTGTCTTGAATAGGGAAAAACAATAACAGGGTCATACTATGCATCGTTACTTGACAAGCTGAAGGCAAACATTACGGAATAACAGCCGCATTTGAAGAAAAGGAGAGTCTTATTCCACCAAGATAACACACCGCATCACACTTCGGTGGTTGTCATGGCAAAAATTCCCGAATTGAAGTTCAAATTGATAGACCATCCACTCTATTCACCAGATCTGGCCTCCAGCGACTTTTTTCTGTTTTCTAGGCTAAAAGATTCGCTCGGAGGGCAGATTTTGATCAAATGAGGACGCCATCACATTCGTAACGGCTATTTTGCAGAACAAGATGCCAACTTCTATTTGGGCGGATAAAGGAGATGGGAGCATCGCTGAGAAAAGTGTATAGACAAGGACAATTTGCAAAAAGATACTTATTTCCGTATTAGGCTCGAAACTTTTCAGACTATTCACGTATGTGGTTCAGAAGAAAGTTACTGTCTTAATCTACTGTATAATGCATAGGCTTATTTATAGGAACATTAGATTTTAAGGTTGCTCTAACTTTTTAATAACACATTGGAGAAGTAAACCAAATCTTCCGGAAAAATAATGGTTTCAATAAATGGCGACTTTTTCAAAAGAAGAAATCCTAATAACTCTGAAACTAACTTTAAGGCAATAGATAATATCAGGTGTGAGAAATATAATACCTTCTAATATAATTTATTATGCCTTTCATTATTTAGGAGCAGCCAGACATTTAATAAAAGGCATAATATACAGTGCGGACCCAAAGTGCCCCCCCCCATGCTAACTTCTGAACGACAGAAGCTAACGTTTTTAGAAAAAATAGATTGAGCGAACTGCTTTAACAGAAGATAATACGATTTAAATTATTGTACAATTTGTTGCGCAACCATGACAGATAAGGTGACAATTGTTGCCAGACTTACATAATATTAACATTGGCCCAGCAATTTTACATGGTTTTTGCCGAAGCCATCATGGTTTAAAGAAACCATTTGTTATCTTTAGTTCATTGTTTTGACATATGTCTATTAATCATTCTCCATTATCATTCTAGTGGTCTTCTCCGTAAGGTCCTATTATAGGATTATCTTTTTTTTTCTCTGTTCTAGCGTTAAAATCTCCCATTAGGACCAGTTTTCTATTTTTTCCGACCTTCATGATTTCTGCGTTTAGCCTTTCAAAAAATATATCCTTGGTTGCAGCTGGTTCATCATCTGACATTGAATATATTCCTATTAAAGTGATTTTTCCTTGCATGGTATATATATTATATTTTCATCTATCGCCTTCCAATCTTTTATCCATTTCTGGTATTTTTTATGAATCATAATAGACACTGATCTTTTGACTCGCTGGTGTTTGGGAACTTCACTGAAGATATGAACATAATCCTTTTGCTTTTCAACTCCTCTTCCCTCCTTTTTTGTTTCAGTGAGTATCACTATATCAATTTTCTTCCTCTGCAGATTCGATGTAATTTCTTCGTTTCTTCTTCGCACCAATTCTCCTAATCCGTTTTCGCTGCTTTTTCCGTTTTCCTTTAGATCCGTCCTGGGTTCCGAGGCTTCGGTTAGGCTTTTTAGTGTTTATGATATTTTTCCGAATGACAGGAAACTGGCCTAACGCTTCAACCCCCAACCTGGAGGACCAGAATTTTCTGTTGGGGTTTTTCCCCTCTGTCCCAATTTTAAGGCGCTGGAAATTCGCCTTTCACCCTCACTCGTCAGCTACATCACGCACACCCATTGTACGTCATGTACCCAGTGGCTACGCGACATCATGTCTTCGAGGACTTGAGAGTAGGATTAGTTGGTAAAGCTGAATTCTATTCCTAGAATCCCTAACTCTTTCGTTAGAAACCAGTGGACATTTCTCAGAGTTTTAATGTAATGTAAGCATCGGCCACTCACACCACCTCCAAGACCCATTACCAATCTTTAGCCACCTTTACAGTAAATATACAAACAGTAATAGAGGAATGTAATATTATCGTTATTAAGATGTGTGTACTGGGTATACACTGTAGAACGTACATTGCACACCCAGTACATCATTTTAATACAACGGTTCATTGAGAATTAACACTGGAACTGGGTGTACTTGCACTTCTGAATGTTAAAATTTACACTCACTTAAGAAAATTTAACATCCATGAGAAATACTTTTTACCATTCTTTATATACCGGGTGACTGATAAAAAACGTCCCAAGCCATAGCTCCGTTATTTACTATCCAATTTAAAAAAATAAAATATCAAATAAAATGGTTAAATAAACACTATTAATTGGCTTAATTAAAATATTACTGGGAACAAAAGGTTTCGATATGCGATAGCCTTTTTTTTTGTAATGGGAACGTATATATTTTTTTAATGTTTAGGAATTTTTTTTAATTTAATAATGTATAACAAGATTTTTCAAAATATCAATATTTCAAGTGTGCCGTGGATAACTATCAGGTGCATTGATTAATCAATAATAAATGCCATTGTGACATTTGCGTATCAGTGTGAAATACCTCCCAATTTTATATTAAGTACGACTAATGGAGTAATCAGAAGGTGTCAACTATGCCTTAAACAAGGCGGCGGACAAATTTTGTATTTTCTTTAAGTACTTTCTCTTATTTCTATAAAATATTGTTATCCACGGTACACTTGAAATTTACACGTTGCCATTACAAAAAAAATGTCAACATTTCTTGTTCCCAGTAACATGTTGATTACGCTAATTGATAGTATTTATTTAACCATTTCATTCGGTATTTCGTTTTTTAAAATCATATAGTAAATAATGCAGCTATGGCTTGAGGCGTTTTCCGTCAGTCACCGGTATGAAAATGCCTGGTAAAATTTTTCACGTGAGGGTGGACCTATGGGTACCATTTTTGAGGGTTAATATTAACACTCGATTTTCTACTGTGTAATAGTCATTAAAATCTTAGAACTTTGCTTCTTTTTGTAATAAAATTTGTAAATACATGTAATCCATGTTATCGTGTCCTAATGCGCCCTTGTAGTCGATACCGATGATACTTATAATCCCGTCAAGCAGCTATTAATTAACACGTTTGGCATTCGTATAATCAATAGACTTTTTTGTAATAACTGGGCAGCGCGTTTTCTGGACATCTTACTCTTTGAAACAGTTCACTAAAACCCTTACCACAATACTTTACACGTACTGGACGCACGTTTCGTTAGCCAAGCTATCGTCATGCCTAGCGCACCGGGTTACCAGTCTCGGGGTACCGGGTTCGAACCCCTCATTCCCAGAGTAAGGTTTTCCCTAGTTTTCCTTACTCCAAATTTGGAGAATGCTGAGGGTGAACATCTTAAGACGCTCTACGGGCGCAGGCGTAATAATATCTCATGGCTGGCCGATACCCCCTGTAATTGGCGAAAGCTGCTGGGGGATGTGAAGGCATGAATTATTATTATCATTATCATCAGCAGTAAAACTGAACAATTCAGTTTTGCTGCTGATTAATTTTCCAAACTACCTTCGTGTATGGGAATAAAGAACTGCTTCCATGTAGGTAATTTATTGTAATGTATCGAGGCGTTTAAAGGTAACATCATTGCATGGATCTCTGCATTATACCAAGTTATTATCGTGTTGGGAATCAGAAAATTACTTAAGTATGCATACATAATTGTCATATATTTCCGAGAATTAGAAATATCAATTTTAGAGCGGCGTTCGATAAAATGGAACACCAATTAAAGTTACTATGTAGTGTCCTTTCTTTTTTACTTAATTTAGTAATTTATGGCCTATGTCAATCTTTGATTATCACCTAAATATATCTCGAGCAAAATTAATTTAGGAACTTCCATTATTGAGGCAATAACTCACTTTGCTAGCCTTGAAAAATTAAAGAAATACTGAATTAACCTACATTTTTAGTATACGTGTATACCTCTATGTGGTAGTTACGCTAAAAGAATGAAACGTCCTTACACTAAATAGTGGCTGAATAGAACGATTTTCTCGCGTGATATTCAACTATTTTAGGTATTTGGAATGCTATAGAAGAAGTCATTAAAATGTTAGCGAATTTGACTGCTGTTGATATATTGATTTTGAAGTTAATTTATTAGTCTCATTCGTAGATAACTATAATTCCCAGAAACAAAATAGCAGTGATAATATATTCTCCATACTGTATGTTACAGGATGTTTTTTTAGAAGACGATAACAACGAGAAACACAAACCTCTTCGCCAGAAGAGAGGTTCAGACAAGCAGTACTCCTTCGATGTAGTCTTCAGCGAAGATTCCACTCAAGAAGAAGTCTATAACGTTACGACCAGCAGCTTAGTTAAAGATGTATTAAACGGGTGAGATAAAAACAACAATTTGTACAGTAATTACCGTCAATAATCTCTAAAATTTCCACATGTTACACTGACCTTTAATTCCACAAACGTCAAGTTAAATACGTTCCAATAAGAATACAAATGAACTTTTCTCAACTGTCCATTTTCGAAAGTAATTCATGTATAGGTATCTGTAAGAAAAGCGCTTTTTATTAAAAATTCAACTGAACTACATGTGTGGGGAAATTGCTACAGCATAGGAAACCAAGGTCTAGGTCTTTCCGACACACGAAAGGATTTATGTAAGAATCGATACCAAATGGAATTACCCGTTAAATGTGTGGCTTTGAATAATGAATTAGCTAAACTGTTAGCGTACGCGATGACCTACCGATAAATAATTGTTGACAGAAAGTGTAGGCAAAAGGTTAGATTGTATTCATAGTAAATTTATGGAGAAAATTGTTCTTTTAATTAGTCGATTTAAATTTGCGTCTAAGTAAGATATGTTATAATCAGTACACAAATGTTTGATAATCCTTATCAAGAAACATTACCTCAAATAGCCATGTGAAAAACGTTTGACGAGGTTGATATTTGACAATTTGGCCAAAGGTTGGACCAATATTGGTACTACATCGGAAATACATTGGTTGTATATTGTAACGTGTTATTAGTGGAGTTGCTCAATTTGCGCTAACAGCCAAAATAAATGGTCAGAAATAAAATATAATACGTGCTCAAACACTTACCGTCTTAAGAGTGTTCCGTGAAATCACAAAGTGAATAATGTCCGTTAAATATCTGCAACATTAGATATGTTTCCACAGTTGTTTCGGCAAACCGAGTGCGGCGTGGGGAAAAAGTGTGTTTATATGCAGAAAACGAACGTTCCACATCTAGTGACGTTATATTTGCGTAATTAAAATAATCTTTGGAACAACTTAACGGTTCTGTTGACGCACCTTCACAAATTTGTCTTAATGTGCCAAAATCAGAATCTTTCTCTAAAACACTTTCAAACTTTTCTAGAACACAAACATTTTTTGCGTCTTCTACCGCGCATAGCTGTGCGTGAACATGTTGCACTATTTGCAGAGATTCCACTAACGACACCGAAGTATTTTGTAATTTTTCTATTGCCTCCACTAGGACATGGGCACGAGAAAACCCGTATTTTTTCTCCAGAAACCCATACTCAAACTCCCTAGAAAGTCAACGTGTGGGTCGGCATTCTAGGTAATCATGTTGTTGGTCCGTTGTTTATCGACGATTCACTGGATGTCCAAAAGTATTTGGAATTGCTGAGAGACACAATTCTTCCAGCTATTGGCAATATTCTTATAAACCGGAGCATCATTTACCAACACGATGGTGCACCACCACATAACACCAGGGAAATTACAGAATTTTTGAATAATGAATTTCTAGATAGATGTATAGGTCGTCGTGGGCTGCTGAGGTGCCGGCAAGAAGCCCCGATTTAAGCCCGTTGGCCTTTTTTGTTTGGGGTTACATTGGAACGAGAATTTTTGACAATATTCGACATAGACCCTTAGTGGTGTAATACGAAACGCTCAGTGCAAACTTCCATGAGACACTCCTAGGCCACAACGATGCATTAATACAATACTTCTCTCTAAATTGTATATACAGCGCATTTCAGATAACGCTGGCCAAAGATATTTATATAGTGTGATGTTAATGGTTATCCTACGGGGAGTGATTGATTCATTTTTTTGTCCACACATAGTTGGAACGATTTACTGTTATTTCTCTATATGATCCCATTGGAGCAGATAGAAGAAAGATTAGGATACTGTTTAGCAGCGTTTGGTCAACAGTTCGTACACTTGCTTAGTTAACTTACTTTATGATTAGAGTAACCTAAACTTGCGGACTCGCATAGGCGTCGGTATTACGGGTTAATATAAGAATACGAAAAATTCATAAATAAACTAAACCGGTAGAGAAGCAGGCATGTAGTGTCGACCTTGAATATACATCATGTTAAACCGCGCTGAGAGAGATTTCGTTTTAGTACCGGTTGAGCTGTTGCAGAGATTAGTAGAACGGTCAAGGTTATGTACTTACGTGTCGCTTTTGAAAATATAGCTGGTTGTTGTAGTATTATACCAAGTATATAATTAGTGTATCGTTTCATATAGAACTAATATTTACATACCTAAGAAAACAATGCCTCGTAATAGATTTGCTACTAATGTACATAAGTATGTATCACTTTTTCCGGATTTAAAATATGACGGTAGTGCAGTTTTTTGCTTAATATGCAATATTCGTTTGGCTGCATTGGACAGAACTGATTGCCAGAGGCATGTCAATGGTATTAAGCATATGAGAAATGCAAGAACTGAAATACCTTATACACTATTCCTCATACATTTATTAATTATGTTTACCTCTTGTAAGCTTCCGTTGTCGTTGGTGAGAAAAGCAGCTTTTAAAACGTTTTGGTGACAATACGTTCCAAAGTACCCATTATCCTCACAAACACAATTGCAGAATCATTTGCCGCGAATGAAAGAGATGCTAGAAAATGCGTGTAAACGTTATTTGTGTTCCAAAAAAATATGGATTACCGTGGATGAGACGACCGATATAAAGAAGAACAGTATTGTGAATGTAATAGCTCGCGTTTTATCTAGCGAGAACACAGCATCTCGATATTTGTTAGCTTGCAAACGTGTTCAACAATGTACCGCGGAAAATATTCAAAAAGTGATAATGAACGCTTTGAAAAAATTTAAAATTGCCTAAAGCAGTGTTTCGTAAATCTCCTAAACGTTTCCTTAGATGTGGAGAGATCGTTTTCTATGTATAAGAATATTTTTTCTTCTCGACGCACAAGGTTTAAAGAAGTAACTGTGGAAACATATGCAATGATGCAAGTTTACAGTAGTTCACATCCTGATGCCTCTAATTAGTTGAATAATTAGCAAGTAAGTTTATTTATAAATTTTTCGTATTCTTATATTAACCCGTAATACCGACGCCTATGCGAGTCCGCAAGTTTTGGTTACTCTATTTATGATACAATTTTTTTCATAATTCATTGTTTGTTTTTGTACTAAGAGTGTATTTTTTGTTGTTTTAGTTTAGGTAGGTAATGAATTTTTTTATTCATGGTTGTTCGTTTCCTTTATGTATTTATAGTGTATATTTTTGTTGAAATAAATAACTATTACTCTGAATTATATGTCTGTTTGTAGTGATTTGCTTGAATAACACTAGCTGTAGGTTTGATTGATACAACACGGACTGATATTGCCAGCTGCAAAATTGTGTCTCATTATTTCTGCTAGAAATTCCTGAAATTGCCTCTAAAGCTGCTACTTTTTTTTCTTTAACTTCGATTTTACCTTTTTATTCCAATGCATAAAATGTCCGAAAACCAATGAAAATCGTACCAACTATGTGTGGACAAAAAAATTAATCAATCACTCCCCGTAGGAAAGCCAATAACATCACACTATGTAAAACATCTATGGACAGTGTTATCTGAAATGCACTGTATATAGAATTCAGAGAGAAGTATTGTATTAATGCATCGTTGTGGCCTAGGAAAGTTTCATGGAAGTTTGTACTGAGCGTTTCGTATTACACCACTAAATATGTATTTTCAAACAATAACATGTAACCCTATTTAAATGCACTATGAGTAACGTTAATAACCATTATTTTAATGTGTATTGCAATTGAAATAATAATTTAAGTACGGCTGTGTAAGTGTTTTCTCTGTTGTCACGTGCTGGTTTACTTTTGAGGATTCCACAAACCAACGCGGTTAGAGTCGCGGGGGCATTAGCGGTCACGTACCGTCGCGGTAGCGGTACCAGAAGCGATCAAATCTTCTCGAACACACGCGGTGCCGGTAGCGATTTTAGTAAGTGTTTGGTAGCGTTTACTGATGTTATCCAGATTCGGATATCCGGATCTTGATGTTATTCGGATCCATTATCCGAAACTTCGGATCCGGATCCGCTATCCAAAATCTCGATAACGTGGATCGAGCCCCATTCTCCGATAACTTTCTTAAGCAAATAGTAAAGTGCCTTAAAATTTCGTAGTAAATTATGAAAACCTACAATAGATCGAGTAATTATCAAATAATATTGCAAGTATGGAAATTCAATATTACCCTGCGTTCATAGATTTTAAAAACTATTGCATTTTTCCATTTCTACATTGCAAAATTGCAAATTGAATTGATTTTGTCCGAATTACAACAAGTGAGAGGTACTTTGGTATCACTTGTAATATAAGTAGAGCAAACCAGATAGTGGATCCGGATCCGAGAATTCTATAGAGGGTCCGAGAACCGTATAGCAGACTCGTATAGCGGATCCGGATCCCATCATCGGATAATGGATCCGGATATTCGGATAGTTTTGGATCCAGATATCCGCATCTCAATTTTATCGGATATCTACAGCACTAGTGTTTACACGGTACAATAAAAAGTGCATGAGAGTTCTGCAATGTTAAAAAGGAAACAATAAGAAGCCTTGATGTTGGCTGCACTTCTTTCTAATATTTTTATATTCTGAATGTGTTATACAAAATTTTGTGTACTTTTACAGATTCATTAATTTTTCACTTAAATTTTCCATACTAGTAGCACTCATTATCCCAAAGTTTTCGCTACAAACGCTAAATTATATACATAAGTAATTAATATCGCCGCGACCAGTTGCAGCCTGTCGAATTCTACCACTACCGCTCGGTTATCGCTAATAGAACGTAGCTCCAGCCGTGAGTTGGACCGTTCCGATATGCGAGATCATGTTTATATCCATAGGTTACTTTGATCGCTATCGCTATCGCCACCGTAGCCACGTTGGTTTGTGGAATCCTTTACATGGAAAAACTACAAACGTAATGATATGCAGAATATTCTATGTAAAATGACAAAGTAGATGCCTGATCCACTGCTTGTTGATCATCCTGTATATACAAAAATATTATTTTTAAAACGTACCATTTCTTAGGTCACTGGAAAGAAAACTTTCTATTTATAATCTTACGTTATATAGTGACATATAAAATCAGCACCAAATGGAAAAAGTTTTCATTTTTAACTTTAAAAAACAATTACAGCAGTGTGCTTGTTTGAAATGAGATGTTTCGAATATTACATAATCGACACTATCATTCATTTAATGTGAAGCTATTATTCTTTTAGCAAACAAATTATATGAAAAAATGTTTACGTCGATTACATGAACAAACACAAATATATTTACGTTCAGTGATGGTGTTAGCTACGACGGAAAATAATGTAAGATAAATATCTGTAATTCTTTTTATAGTAATCGATTTTAAAATGATTTTATTTTGCAATCACTTTAAAATATCTACCTCTGTTCCCTACCCCGGTAAATATTTAAATGTACTTTGAGATTGGATTACTGTGTAGTCAATATAATAATAAAATATGAATATCGTATCGGAAACAATCAACTATCGACATCCGAAACATTATTATTAATTGTAGAAATTTTAAAATCGAATCGATTACTAATACCATTGTGTTCGGCTAAAATACTCTAATTTGCCACTCTTTTTGGTCGCACCAGAAATCGGTAGCAAATTGCTTACTTTAATTTGAACATCTTGTACACCTCAACATTCATATTATAATTTCAAAAACATATTTATGCGCGTTTACTTATAGACAACCGTTTTTGACTTATTTAAGATGTTAAAAAAAGATTTGTCATATGCAACTCGGACGTCAAGGAATGTCTTTCTCGAAAATGTTCACTCATTTTTGTAACGTGTTCTCGAAATGTGTTCATTATTGTTTGATACGAAACATACATACTTAGCGATAATCCGGTATACATGAGAGAATACTCAATACTCCAGAAGGTTGGAACACCCTGTATAGTTACTAAATACGTGTTTCAAATATCACTAGATATAGAAATTAATTTTCTTCTTGGTTCTAGTTGAAACTTGTTCTAGTTTCCTTTTCAAGAGATTTTCTGCATTACTCTTAAACCGATATAAATGATAAATTGATATAAATGCTAAGGTTGATTTTTTCAATCGGCAATTACTATCACTATTCAATAACCATGCTTTAATAATTACTGGTTGCTTTACTAAGCGCTGCGCCTCTTGGCTTACCGATTTGAAATTTATGAAGAACCTCAGAGGCGAAGCTAAATCTAAATTTCGTAAAACTGAAAAACCCAAACACTGGAATTATTACAAAAGTCTCAGAAATCTTCATGTTCATAAACAGGTTTCTTATTATATAAATAATCGTTTATTTACCTCTGAATTTGCTTTTTATTTTTTCAGTAAAATAATTACAAACAGTTGGTAATTATTTTACTGAAAAAATAATTCCGGATTTGTGAGCTGATGCAAGGGGCTTTGGTTGTAATCTCTTATATTAATTACATATTTAATACTTGTATTATTGGTGGTATGTTCCCGGAATGCTGGCGTTATGATGTTCATCCTATATCGAAAATTAACCAACCTGTTGATTTTAAAGACTTGCCAAACAGTATACTCTCTACCCTCTCCAAAATTTTTGAAAAAGTAATAGCTTACAAACTAAGCGTAGTGATATGTTACCAATAATACAATCGGAGTTTCGACCGGGTTTTACTTCTGAAACTGCTTTACTAAAGGTAACATAATATAATTGAGGCAACGGATAAGGGAGTACCTATTCTTCGTGAGCTGGTCGTTGCATCTTCTTCTACTAAACCTAGAATACATCCTACTTCTTCTAAACCTTCTCGAGTAGCTCGTTCAAATGTTATGTTAGTTGGATTTCTCTGATGTGGAAACCGTTGACGGTATTCTTCAACAGCAGCAGTAGCATTCCCGTTACAAACATAATATTTGCACATTCTAAATTTGAATAAGTGTGTGGCACTTTCTAAGAAAATAATGTACAAACTCGAAAATAAATGCTAAATCACTATCACAATAAACTGACACTGACAACAAAATTACTGAAATGATTTTGAGCCTCGGAAGGATTGATTCAGATAGCCGGTACGGCATATGTGTTAGGAAGCGAAAAAACTTTTTAACTTAACTTTTAATGTCGACGCACCTGACCTTTTATTTTACGTACATGGGTAGTCAATGCTGTTCGGTTATATTTTTAATAGAAAAATATTCAGTTTCACTTTGAATCACACGAGTGTAGTTAATTAGTTACCGTATGGTGATTATAAATCCTTTGAATATTATTCATTGACTAAACTTGTCGAAACTATAGTCCTACATTTAGTATGTTATTTTAAATACTGTGGAATTACGAAGTTTATTTGTGCTTTTATTAAACCCATTATTTTTTAACTTCTGCTTTTAACTAGAACACCTGTATTCTGCAGATTATTTATTAAATGCTGCCGATTTTTAGGCGCAATGTATCGGTACACACCAATCTTTTTTTGTGTTCCCTATTTGTGGAATAACATAAAAAAAACTGAAATCATCCTCATTTTCTATGCTCCGTCTTACCCCCTAGCAGAAACGGAAAACGGTGTTTTCTATAGCCCTACAGATACGTCAAACCTGATAAGAAATAAATATTTTTTCCGTTACGGTGATGGGGCGGCGGGAAGGGGATGACTTTTTCTCACTCCGAACGCTGACGTTTGTGCGTATTTTAATAGCGCTCTTAAAACGCAATACATCCGAACACACCAATATTTTTTATCTTCAGCAATTGTGGAATAATTTAGAAAAAACCAAAATCATCCCTATTTTCAATGTCCCGTTTTACCCCCTTTAAGGCTTTTTTAGCAGAAACAGACAACGGGGTTTTCCATAGTTCTATAGCGTTTTCACTGTAGCCAAGTTTCATTCAAATCGATTGGAACAGTTTCCTTGTGAGTTATGGAAAACTGGAAATGTTTTGGGAATAGAGAATTTTTGCATATAACAATTACAGTATTTAGGAATATTGCGTCCATGTTACGCATTCGTTTTTCAATGTATCTACATTTAGCCAATATTTAAATGACTTACTGCCAATATTATATTTTTTATAATATATTTTTCTTGGGTACCATCAAACTAGAAGTAAATGTAGCAGTATGGATAGCGTTCTATGAACGAATCCTTTTGGGCACCACATAGAATGTAACACGAAAATCAAAAATTAATTAATCCATCTTTCAGTTACAATGCAACTGTATTTGCTTACGGGGCAACTGGTGCTGGTAAAACCCATACAATGGTGGGCGACCCTTCGCAACCAGGTATCATGGTGAGAGCCCTAAATGATCTCTTCAACGCTGTTAAAGATAAAGAAGATCAATATTCCGTAAGTTTAGAAACACGGACCAAATTTAAAAATGACAAAGCAGCTGTTTTCTTGTGTTACTCAAAATTAGGTGACCATGTCTTATCTCGAGCTCTACAACGAGCAAATTAGAGACCTGCTGAACCCATCTTCCGGTTATTTGGAATTAAGGGAAGACTCTAGAGGTAAAAATATACAGGTGGCTGGATTATCCGAAATTTCAACGACTTCTACGAATGAGGTAGGTATGAAATATTTAACAAAATATCCCACAGATTTAAAATGTTCTCAACTTATTCGATTTCTTCTCGATTTAGGTGATGCTTCTCTTGCAAAAAGGCAACAAAGCGCGTACAATAGAACCAACAGCGATGAACAAGACATCTTCCCGAAGCCACGCTCTCCTCAGCGTCACAGTCAGGCATTCCATACCCATCGACAAAAAAGATCATCTTAGAATGCGAGTTAAGCAAGGTAGATTATTTATGATCGATCTAGCAGGGTCAGAACGCGCTAACAAAACAAAAAATCGCGGCAAACGACTGCAAGAAGGCGCTCATATAAACAGATCTTTGCTGGCGCTAGGGAATTGTATTAATGCCTTAAGTGGAGGAGCTAGATATGTAAACTATAGGGATTCCAAGTTGACGAGGCTTTTGAAAGAAGCACTAAGTGGAAATTGTCGTACTGTAATGATTGCACATGTATCACCAGCTTCCAGTCAGAAAGATGAATCTAGGAATACATTAACTTACGCTGATAGAGCTAAAAATATTTCCAGCAAAGCCGAGCGGAACGTTTTAGATGTTTCTTATCACGTCAGCCAGTACCAAACTGTCATCAATGAGTTACGGGATGAAATCAATAGGTTACAGCAAAAGATGACAGAGGAAAGGCCTAGATCCGCAGAAATTAATAAGGTTAATGCCGAACAAAGGAGTAACGAGGTTAGACATTTGAGAGAACAAATCGTGGAGACGTTCAAGATGCAGATGAAGCTCAGAAGGAAGCTTATGGAGATTGATTCTCATTTATTGGGGCTGGGGATGGAAGCAGAAAGGCAACACCTAATCATTTCTCACTGGGAGTCGAGGAATAATAAGCTGTATAAAGGTACCGGATTGAGATCTAGAGCCCAAACGCAACAAACTATGAGGTAAATAGTCTCTGATCTAAATTACACTGGACGTACATGATTTTTATAGCATTATACTAAATTAAAACAAACGCGCTAAAGTCAGATTTGTCTCATCACCCACAGTTTTCCTATGAGACTTCTGAATGTCATAAAAACTGTGATTGATGGGAAAATCAAATACTTTTCTTCATGTGCCAAGTGATGTGTTTGTGTTCTTGGGGCTTCTAAACTTAGCTCTTTACGATTCGAACTATAAAGACTTCAAGAGCACACACCTTACCTTAAGATTACCCATTTTCTAAAGAAATTTATTTCAAATTCATACAAAGAAGAAAACAGAGCGTAACAGCTGACAGCTTCCGATCAGCCGACCACGACCAAGATTCTGATGCAGATGGTGATGCTGAAGGCGAGCTAGCTGTCCAGCAAGCTTGGGGTGAGCTGGCTGATATCGAACGGGAGCAGGAAAGATGGTCAGAGCTTAGAACTCAAATGGAACAGAAACTGGAAGCTTGTAGACAGCGCGGTGTCGCCCTTGAAGATGTAAGTAATTTTTTTCCCATTAAAAGAATACATTTTATTTGATTTCGTTGCCACTTTGAATCACAGAAACTACCAGATCTTCTATCATCTGATGACGAAAGAGAAATCTTAGCATTGATGTGCCGCGTCCACGAATTAGAGGCTGATAAAATGGCGTTACAATCGGAAAGGTTGGTTAGGCAACATGAACTTCGTAGAAGAGATTTGATCATTTTGCGGTATGATAGGCAAAGGCAACTTTGTGAAGAAATAATTACAAGACAAAGGATATTAATTGAAGGTTACTTCGATATAAGAATTAATAAAATCGACTATCACTGATTAGTATTAAATTTGCAGAAAATAAGGTTAAATTACCAACGGACTTGCAAGAATTGTACCAGTTATACCAGCAAGAGATACATGCTTCGACGTACACTGACCACAATACACCCTCGTCGATTTCCTCAGCGGAAAAGTTGCCTCCAATAAGCAAAATGTAAGCGCATACAAGGTCTTGACACTTTGCAGTGAAATACTAAATTCCCTTATAATTGTCGAAATTGTCAAAGGCGGGTATCAGCACTAAATCTTTCATTTTTCTTGTGGCTTGGTTGCCTTTAGTTATAGTGACCCAATTTTTCGTCGCAACACTTCGAATTCAGAAATGAGTGGCAGCGATGGAAGTGGTCATTCGCCTCCATCTTCAGCCGAATCTGACCAGGAACCCTTACCACCTCTAACCAATGATTCCAGTGTGGATAGGGTGATGGGTCAACCTGTGACTAGACCTGGTATGGCTATGAGGCTTCCACCATTGCCTCCTAGTCCTCCTACACGAATATCCAAGACGAGTTCTTCATCCAGGTTAGATTTTCAGTTTTAGTTATAGTGTTGGTTATAAAAAATAGAAATCTTAACAATTTGTTCAAACTTCAAGAAATATTTTTAAATGAGGAAAAATATTAACGTCGAAGTTATGTACTCAATGGATTAAAGGAGTAAAAGGATGTAAATACCCAGTTTAGTTAAATCCTTTATTCTATTACCAAATTTTCACGGCCAATTTTGTTGTTTCTTCAAGGTACTAAAAGAACAATATGATGACTAGAGTTGGCCACGCGCGCCAACGGGCAGCGGCGTTGTTTCGATTAGGCCTCGGGTTCCACTAGAGCTATTGTGTGTAGATGTTTGCTGTCGTAAATACTTTCGCGTAGTTGTTAAATAAAAATAAAATAATGCGTGCTCAAACACTTACCATTTTAAGAGTCCTCCGTGAAATCGCAAATTGAATAATGTCTGTTAAGTATCTGCAACATTAGATATGTTTCAACAGTTGTTTCGACAGACCGAGTGCGGCGCGAGAAAAAAATGTGTTTATATGCAGAGAACGAACGTTCTACATCTAGTGACGTTATATTTGCATAATTAAAATATTCTTTGAAACAACTTATCGGTTTTGTTGACGCATCTTCACAAATGTGTCTTAATGTGCCAAAATCAGAATCTTTCTCTAAAATACTTTCAAAGTTTTCTAGAACACAAACATTTTTTGCGTCTTCTATTGCGCACAGTTGTGCGTGAACATGTTGCACTATTTGCACAGATTCCAGTAACGGCACCGAAGGATCTTGTAACTTTTCTATTGCCTCCGCTAGTCCGAAGTAATTGTTGTGAATAATTTTTAAATCCGTTTTAACCCGACTATCTTGAAATTTCGACTGGCCTTTCTTGATAGCGGCAGCTTCCTTTGGATCGAATTGTAAAACCCGTTCTTAATATTTCATAATATTTATGATAATAAAACGCAGCATTTAACCAAGTTCCCCAACGTGTAAGAATAGGTTCTGGTGGCTCAGGTATACGGGTGCACAGTCTGTGGAATTCGCGAATACGTTTCGGGAATTTGACGAACACTGCTTTGGTATACGCTATTAAAGCGTCTACCTCAGGATAACATTTTCTGATACCATCTGCCACAAGGTTGAGAGCATGAATTTTACACGTAATGTAATTGTTGTATTCGTTTGGAAGCTAATAGAATTGAAGGTGACGATTGATGCGGTTCCATTTTACGTGCCATTATATTAACGACCTGTTTTTTACGTTTCGTCCACACATAACCACATTTCTTTTTCTTTCAACTCCGATTTAATTCTTTTTTCAACATATTCACGAGCAGATGGCACTATCCTTCGTAACGATGTCCGACTTGGTAATTTGTACTCCGAATAGTTCCAAAACAAGACAAACGCTTCCTTGTCTAGTAAATTAAGCGGTATATTACATACAATAAAAGTAACACATAAATTAAATTTCATTCAAAAATGTTAAAACATACGGAAATATTTCTAGTGAATATGTGAACTTGCATGATTTTTTAAGTAAGACAAATACTAGTCATCATGTTGTACTTTGTAGTACCATGAAGAAACCGTAAAATCGGCGGCGAAAATTAGATAACAGAATAGAGGATTTGATTAAACTGGGTATTTAGATCTTTTTACCCCTTCAATCGAATACCACTTTCAACCGTATTCCTTGAATGAATACTTAATGTTGCATTTGCTTTTGATCTTATCATGTATATTATGATATAAAAATTACTCTTACTGCTACTATTAATCCATTCAGTACATAATCTTCGCATTAATTCTTTTATTTGTTCTACTCTACTGTAAACGAGAAAGATTTTTGTAATTAACAGCCCAAAATCTATAGAAAACGAGGGTCAAATATTTTTTAATTATGAAACATTTTAAATGCTGTTCTATTTCTCGTATAAAAACACCACGTTCACGTATTTTTGTTACTGCTGCAGTTTCAATAAATTTTGCTAAGATTAAAATTAAAAAAAATAATTACACCATCACGTTTTTTTTTTCATTTTCAGCAGTGGATCATCTCTTAGAAGAACTCTAAGTGAAAATTTAATAGTACAGGATAAGAAGGATATGGAGAAAATTAATGAAGTAGATACCTAGGATATACAAGAGAAAATAACTTTGTAAAATTTGCAAAAAATACTGTATTTATAATACTGTTTCCATTTCAGAATAAATAAATTAAGTCCATTTATAGAATATATGTTGCTATATTTATGTATTTATTGATCTACAGATGAAATACAGAACAAAATAGAAGGTTCTTATGTTGGTTGTGTTGTGTTTTATATTTGTTTTTGGAAATAACCTTTTAACCGCATCTGTTTACAAAGAATTACAATTTGCATAGTTAAAAATGATTTTAAGAGTCTTCTCATTCAACACAACTATATTCAGATAAAGATAATAAAAGTGTAATAAAAAGTAATAAATAAAAAATAAATTAAAAAAAAAGTCAAGTAAATGTCGAACTAATTTTAAAGAATAAATAGAATAAAATGGCACTGTTAAAGGGGAGATAAAACGAGATAACCAAGGGTTTCACGGCCATGAACGAATACTCTTCCGAGTGAGATTCATCGTTATATTAGGTTTGAGGCAAATCTTCACCAATCACGAGCATAGTACAATGCTCCAGAACAATATGTTAAAGAATAAAAATGCTATGGGGAAAGCCACTCTGGATTTTTTGTCGATCCAATTGGCAACCTCCTGCGGGGTCATCGTTGTCCATTTTTGAGGTACGTTATGCGGTTCTTCGTCTAGATTATCATTTTCCGGTATTTCAATCGCTGTTGAAGCTTCTTCTTTGCTCGCCATAAGATTTTCGTCGCTGGTGGTTATTTTTGGAATGTTAGTGAAGCTCTGGAAACAAAAATTGCCATGGGATATTATAGAAAATTATCCGAAATGATGATGGACTTACATGAACTGTGAGATAGTTGTTATAATTGTTTCCATTGCTTTCATCTTTTACTTTCCTGCTATTCAAGCTTGAACACGACCTGGTTTTGTACAGGTTGGAGGAGGATTGTTGCAGCTCCTTCCTAGCTAATCTCGGTGTTAAGGTTGATTTTAAGATGTACTTGCTGTTCACCTTCTTCAGCTCGACTTTCTTGCTGAAATTTATAACAAAATATGTTAAGTGCTAGTTTATAAGATTAGGAATTGCCTTACCGTCTTCTCCAAATTATATTGACAAAAGCGAATTCAACCATTGACGCAAAAATGAACAGAGTACATCCAAGGAACCAGATTTCGCTTACTTTGATATAGGAAACCTTCGGCAATGTTTTAGTTTGTCCGGAAGCTAGAGTTATGAATGACAGCATTGTTGATGTACCTGGAATAGATTGTCTTTTTAATCCAATATCTTTTAAATATAATCCTGGTGAAAATAGTTCTGAATTGACACCTGAGGTACCTAAGGGATATTATTTTTCAAGCTAACCTCTTACATTCTAATACCTTACCTAACGTTACTCTTGGTGCTGTGTTATCGGCTTGTAACCAAAATGTAACCCATGACGTTGAGACCAACATTATGGAAGGAATAAAATAATCAATTATGTAAAATCCAACTTCCCTAGCGATGCGGAAACGGAAAGTTAATGTGCTGAAGTTCCCACCTAAAATATAAGGTTAATCATAATCTATAATAACATAATTTTATTTGTTCATCACTCACTAAAACCACCTTTTATTGGTGCTGGCTTAGATGATTCTAAGGTTGTAAAATCTTCCAGGCTAAACTCAGTTAGGTGTAAAGGCGATGCCACGTTAACTGGTTCAGGCCGTTCCCATCTCAAAACCAATTGAGAGGCGTTATACGTCCCTATGGTAATAAAAAAAAATATGAAGAAAAGAGGTCAAAAATTTTTATCTAAAAGTTTACTTACAGCTTTGAAAATTTAGCTGGCAAACCTGTTCGTCAAATGGAAACTTTTTTAAGTCCATCCAGCAGTAGATAGTAGCCGACATTCTATAGGAATAAATGACCTCTCCTTTTGGGGAAATCGATATGTAGATGTCTTTTCCCTCGAATCCCATTATTGAAACATCCCTTTCGTTGGTGATGATGAGGTGGGGTACCCAAATTCTACTTTTCAATGCGTCTTCACCAAGCATGTGACCTCTTCTAGGTGAAAATTCTTCGTACCTTAACCGATCGTCTAAGTAACTGTATTGGACATGAATATGCACTCTCAATTGCTGTAAACAATATTTATTTGTGTATTAGGGTTAGTTTCTTGAAGACTTGTCATTACCTACCAGTTGGTCAGCTGCCTCGATGTGCCTTACATCTATCTGCAAATTCACCCCCAAAGGTCCGTCGCTGTGAGGCTTCGATAGCTTGTCATATCGACAATCATTGGTCAGCATTAGCGAAAATTGATTTTGCGTAAGACCGTCAAGATTATCCAGCATAGGACATGAATTTCCATTAGGGCTTGGTAAAGCTGTGGTTGTTGTAATCGCTGCTTCAGTTGTAGATGGTGCATGCACGTTTGTAGTTTGCGGATGCTTCGTGGTTGTTGTTGAAGACGTTGAAGGTACAGTCTGAGGAGTTGTTTTTATGGGATGGAATTCCAAACTGTTAGTGGATATAGTATTTTCTTCTATGAGGTCAGCATCTGCCGAAGAATTGTGCAGATTGGTGCTGGATTCTTGTGGAAATGCGGATGGTTGATGTGCTGCATGGATTGAGCTACAAGAATAAAAAATGGTATAATTTCCCCCAAACAAAGAGTAAATTTGTCCTCAAAACTAGTATTTGTCAATAAGAAAAATGGATTATTGTAAAACACAGCAATCGCAGTTGTCATAATCGGAAAATAGATTAAAAATTAAACAAAATATGGATATTTCCGGTGAAATTTTTTACATGTTGAATATCGCATTGGTGCAGTGCCTATTATGATTTTGCTATCTAACCGTGACATACGCTGATTATCATGAGGAGCTGAATAGTGCCTCCTTTGAGGAATGGTTTGAGAGAACACATTACTTAAGTTACCTCACAAGTTTGTGTTTGTGATGAACAGCGCAAAAGAGGTTCCAACTTCTAGTTGGGAAAAGTGCGACATTCAGGAATGGCTACCATCAAGAAATATTTCTTTCAGTATGGATATAGTTCTCAATTATTGCACTTAGTATGTCTTAATAAAAATAGATTTAATATATATGTTGTGTATGAAATGGCAACGAAGGAAGAAAAAATTGACAGTGCAAGTGACTTTCTATGAGATAGTGAATAAAGAATAAAATTATACTTTTCCGCTTTTGTCACTGTAATAATTGCAATGTTATATATATCACATGATTTTCACAATACAGCTTCATAATCTGTCACCTATATTATAGTAACAAATGAAAAAGAAGAAATCTTAAGTAAGAACTACTAATTGATTTGATTTCTACCAAAGCAGGATTAGTCTTTGTGTCCTTAACACTGAGGCTTAGTAGCCTATTGTATTATTCCTGCTTCGGTTTTGCTTTACTTGAACAGATTAGTTCCCTCGATCAGATTTAAGAGCCTATGTAGTAAATCTTTCTCCATTGGTAGATCAATTGCGATTCTGCATTGAGCTAGCGCTGCACATTCGAAAATAATACGAGGAGCTGTTTCTTCCTCCTCATTACAAAGTCTACATAAAGGTTCATCTTTGTAGATCCCCATCTTATGCAAGTGGCCTCTCAAACAGCCATGTCCTATTAGTAGACATATTGCTGCCCTAAGCTGTATCTTGCTTAATTCAAGCAGGTCAGCAATCAGATGTTGTGACGGCCTTTTGGTGTTGTGTTACGATCCACTCATTAATTGCACCACGCACTGCACTCTTGGTAATACTTAGACCCTGTTCAGGGCCTATATAATTCATTTTTGAGCCTTCCCTCGCTAGATGGTTTGCAATTTCATTGCCCGCTATACCCCTGTGTCCTGCCACCCACATTAGTGCGACCTTGTTGTGTTTAGACAGAACCATTAGGTTTTGCAGGCACTCCCATACTAGTTTGGAGGCTATATGATAAGATGCTAGTGCCTTTAAGGCTGCTTGATTGTGAGAGAATGCAAATCGCGCCACCCTGCGGTTGCCGACGTAGACTCTCCCACACGCAGGTTTGTATAGCATATATTTTTGCTTGAAATACCACGGTGTATCGCCCAAGTGATGCACATACTTTGTGTCCCTGGTTTTCCTCATAAACACCAACACCAGTAGTAGTGCCCGTTTTTGACCATCTGTGTACCAGATTTGTGTTTTCGGTTTTCTCCCCTCTCCATCTCTCCATTCTTCCCAATTGAAGAAAACTTTGAAAGGTTTGTTATAGGAGATCCTTGAGATTGTTGTATCGCTACCTATATCAAAGATAGGGTTTGTTAATAATGTTTCTATTCTAGTGTGCCCGGACCCACTGTGGGTTCTCCAGTTACTAGTGTTTTTTAGTCTGTATGCTTCCATTCTGGCTTCTCCCTTGAGCAAGAGGAGGTAGGTTTAGCTTGGTTTCCATAGCAGCTGTTGGGGTGCTCTTAATGGCTCCAGTTACACATAGACATGCCAATCTCTGAACTTTCGAGAGACTGGTTATCGCATGCTTCTGTGTGATCTTAGGCCACCAAACCAGGTAGCCATAAGTTGTCATGGGTCTTACCATCGTAGTGTACAGCCAGTACGTTATACTCCCATGTTTTCCCAACTGCTCTACGGGATGTCATCAACACCTTACATTTGTCAGTCATTTTTTGTAAATGTGGGTTCTAGTTCAGTTTAAAGTCTAAGCTTACACCTAAGAACTTAGCCTCCTGATTGATCTGTACTACTTTGCTGTTGCTACATTGCAAAGAGTCGGCGCTCTTAGGCCGTCCAATTTCCTTCTCTTGGTGAAAGGCACAAGTGCAATTTTTCCAGGGTTTACTCTAAGGTTCTCCTTTTTGTACCATACTTTTACCGTTTTTAATGCTCTCTGCATTAGTTCTGAGATTGTGGTATGGTATTTCTCCCACTGGTGAGTATTACAATGTCATCAGTGTATCCCTGTATATAGTAGCCAGCATTGTTTAGCAAATCATCAAATAAGAAATCAAATCAAGAACTACTGATACTATTTATAAAAGTGGAATAGTTTAATAGTGATAATTTTCAAATTTTAATATTAGGGATAATCACGTGGAAAGAATGCCTAATACAATAACCAAAAAATAAATGCTAATATAGCTCATGGTATTGGTGGAATCATTCCCGGCAAAAACAATGTAGCAGAGAAAATAGCGCTAACACATGGACATGTTTCTGCCTACTCGGCGTCATCAGCATGGTTCTGAGCACTATCTACTGCCGCTATCATTGAGTTTGCCTCTGAGTTTATATTGCTAATCTCCAAAGCAGCACTGAATATGTCTCTCGGCGACACCTATCGCCAACAAACACAAGTCACGCCGTCCCAGAGGGTAGCAAGACAAACCGGAGTGTAGATGTCCACCACCTATCGGGCAGCTCTTGGGCTGCCAAACGCAAGGGGGCGTTGTGCCTAGGCACAGCGACGTCTATACGTGCAAATGATTCCTCAGGCTTACCATGATGTATAGATATACACGTGGAAAGAATGCCTAATACAATAACCAAAAAATAAATGCTAATATAGCTCATGGTATTGGTGGAATCATTCCCGGCAAAAACAATGTAGCAGAGAAAATAGCGCTAACACATGGACATGTTTCTGCCTACTCGGCGTCATCAGCATGGTTCTGAGCACTATCTACTGCCGCTATCATTGAGTTTGCCTCTCAGTTTATATTGCTAATCTCCAAAGCAGCACTGAATATGTCTCTCGGCGACACCTATCACCCTTGCGTTTGGCAGCCCAAGAGCTGCCCGATAGGTGGTGGACATCTACACTCCGGTTTGTCTTGCTACCCTCTGGGACGGCGTGACTGTGTTTGTTGGCGATAGGTGTCGCCGAGAGACATATTCAGTGCTGCTTTGGAGATTAGCAATATAAACTGAGAGGCAAACTCAATGATAGCGGCAGTAGATAGTGCTCAGAACCATGCTGATGACGCCGAGTAGGCAGAAACATGTCCATGTGTTAGCGCTATTTTCTCTGCTACATTGTTTTTGCCGGGAATGATTCCACCAATACCATGGCTATATTAGCATTTATTTTTTGGTTATTAGGAATAATATTCAAATAATTTTTATGTATTAGTTTATAAATGTAGGCCCTTTACGCACATAGTATTTAAAATTTGTTTGTTATTTGCAAAACAAAATAACTCCTGTAAAACGTCAACAAATACTATGTAGGTAAGTGGGTTATGGATTCAAATTAGCCGCCATCTTCTACCTTTTTTGTTTAGGATTACCATATGTCATTAAATTCTATGCGTGTGAACCGTTCTGCTTCCGCTATTCCTCCTATATTTGAGTGAATGTGTATCTTGAAAGACGTCAAGCGTCAAACGTAAAATAAAATACATACATACATACGAATGCCTTTGCTATATTCTAACAGTCTACTATCACGTTTACTAAATAAATATTTTCCATTCACTAATATTAGAAGTCTTAATTTGCTATTAACTATACAGTGGAAGGGATAAAAGGTACCGATATATGGAAAATATACAGCCCTATTTGCTACTTCTTTTATTTAACCGTTTATTTATAGCTATTTCCTTAGAGCAAACATCAACCAAGTATGTATGTATACAGCTTTTACGCAAGCGGCTTATTTTATTTATTCAAACCGTTAGGTTACTTGTACTTAATAATCTCCATTCAAACAGAATACGTATTTGCAAAGCTTTGTAAAAAATCAAGAAAAAAGAAAAACAAGAAAAAGGATGACAACATTAATATATCACAAAACAGAAAAAAACGCCAGTTCGTAGTAAGCAAACGTAACGATTAAAGTCGTTGTCCTTACTATTTAACATATATATCAGCGCAACACGTGACTTTATTACATGCAACTCGAACGATGATGCTATTCAATTTGACACACATATGTTTTATTATACAAAAAGAAGGTTCCGTTTGCCTTAGCAATGTCAAGGTGGTAAACCGACAATGTTACGTATATCTACTTACATTAGGCGATCAATATTAATTAGTGGGAATGTTGGTAAGGACTTCCATGGTTGACTGAAGGCCTCTTTTGATGCAATTAGCCGGAAGAAATGTTATGCACGTGAATATTAAGTAACACTTTTTGACGTTTTTCAGTGTGATTGGTGTAAGTTAATTTAAATGATCTGTACATACGTGAGTTCATTAATTTTAAGTGCTGATGTATTATCTAGGTTAAAACGTAAATATTTTAGCAAATAAGGGCGTGGAAATAAAACAGATTTACATTATATTTATTATAACTTTCAGCAATTTTACCGCAATTTGTATTTTATGTTGGTGGGCATAGAAGCTCTCTTAATAATTATACCTACAGTTTGCACTCTGTGGAAGCAGAATTATTATTAGCCACCAATTAAAGTTCTTAGGATCATACACTGACGAACATCTGGATTGGTTAGCTCACGTAATATACTTACAAAAAAAATTAAGTTCAGTTTGCTACGGACTCAGACTTAAAAAAATATGTTAAGAAGGATACCTCAAAGTATATGTATTATACCAACTTTGAGTTGCGGTGTAAGAAGAAGTAGAAGTAGAAGAAGAAGAACAAGAAGAAGAAGAAGAACCAGAAGAGGAAGAAGAAGAAAAAGAAGAAGAAGAAGAAGAAGAAAAAGAAGAAGGTATGGTATTATTTTATCAATTAAGGCGTCGGTGTTTCCTGCTAGGTGGCAGCGTGCAAGAATCTGTCCTGTACATAAAAAACGGTGGTCGACAACTATAGACCAATAAGTATTTTATCTAGCTTTACTAAAGTATTTGAGAATATCCTGTTTTTCACCTTGTATGAGAACGTTAAATCGTTTATTTCTCCTTATCAACATGGCTTTATTCGTGGCAGATCAACTGTTACTAGCCTTGTAACTATGTCTCAGTTTATTTGTTAAGATTTGGATAGGCAGTGTCAAGTTGACGTAATTTACACATATTTGAGTAATGTCTTTGATCATGGTATTTTACTTAGCAAATTATCAGGGTTTGGATTAAGTACATCGTTCTTAAGACTGATTTACTCTTATTTAACTGCCAGGTGGAACTACGTTCATTATAATGGATATACATCCAACTACTTCTTTCCGAAATCTGGTGTTCCTCAGGGGTCTAATCTGGGGCCCCTGCTATTTGTACTCTATATAAATGACTTACTTGAAGGTTTGACTTGCCCAGTACTTGCATATAGAGTGCTGCACGGGCCTATTTTTCACGGTCCGGCCCGCCCGTGGCCCGTTATAGCATGCAGTAGGCCCGTCCGTTGCGTTCATTACCTCGGCACAAGGCCCGCCCGGCTCGGCCTGTTAGGAAATTTAGGCCCGTTTGGCCCGTCTAAATTATTTTAGCCTGTTTAAGTGATTATATCTGCACCGTCTATTTCTAATTATGTTTTAATTACTACATTATAATGAGTAGAATGAAACATTTGTTATTTTCCTAGCGCGTGCAGTGCTTTACTTACATATGCTGACATTAAAATCTATAAATCTATCTCTAACTGGAATGATTATATGCCTGCAGAATAATATTAACCATATGATTGCTTGATGCGACGAATTTAAACTGCGCTTGAACTTCAGCAAATGTTGTTACATGTCTTTTACTCGCAAGCTCAATCCTATTCCTTCTACGTACAGTATAAATAATAGATTTTTGAAGAAAGTTGAGTTGATCAGAGATCTTGGAGTTTTGTTCTACCCTTCGATGAGTTTCTCCTCATATACAACAGATCTTTGCTTATCAGCCTCTAAGACATTAGGCTTTATTATACGTTCATTTAAGTCATTTCGCGATGTTTAACTATTAAAGACCCTCTTCTATAGTTTCGTCATCAGTAAGTTGGAATATGCATCACAAGTGTGGTCTCCTCACTATGTTTACCTTCAGCTTTCTTTGGAAAAAGTTCAACGGCGATTTCTGAAGTACCTTGCCTATAGAGAGAAGGATGTATACCCGGAGCGAGAGATGGATTTTTCCAGACTACTTGGTAGATATGGTTTTCCATCACTACTGTCGAGACGGGAATGTCAGGGAGCCCGCTTTGTGTGGAAACTAGTCCATGGTTCTATTGACAGTTCTTACCTCCTTTCGTCTCTTGATTTTCGTGTTCCTCGAGTATTTCTTGGACTATTCGGAAATACATCGAAAGATTTTTTATCTCAATCCAGTGTCTACAAGATGGCCATATTTGATTCATGCTATTTCAATTTTTTTTAATGTAACATCCTGGTTATTTTTCCAGAATCTGATAGAAAAACTGTTCTAAAATTTAGAGGCCATGCAGATAAATTTTAAATTAAATTTTACAGATTATTTTAAAGGAATATCTACAAAAAGACAAAAGTTTATAGTTAGCAAACAACGTATCTGCATAGCTTTATATTCAATTTCCTAAAGAACAACGTATTTTATATATAGGGAGCAGCAGAAGATTGTGCTCAGAATCATGCTGATGACGCCAGGTAGGCAGAAACATGTTCATGTGTTAGCGCTGTTTTCTCTGCTACATTGTTTTTGCCGGGAATGATTCCACCAATACCATGAGCTATATTAGCATTAATTTTTGGTTATAGGGATTTGTTTACAGAAAAAAAATTGAAATAGCATGAATAAAGCGTAGCAACGATTTCGACGGCCATCTGGTAGACGTTAGTTTATACAAAACAATTTTCGATGTATCGCCGAAAACTCAAGAAGTATTAATTCGAATAAAATTTGAATTACCTTCTACCTGTAAGGCTTCATCCTAACCAGCATACATATTAGAAGCCGAAACCGATAATAACGGCTCTTCAATTTATCACAAGCAAATTGGAAGCGTCACTTATGGCAAAAGAAATAGCTCTCTGTGCATTCTTGGACGTAGAGGGTGCTTTTGACAACACCTCCTTCGAATGCATTGATAGAGCAACTTCTGCCAAAAGTTTTAACCCGTCGTCTACAAAATGGATCAAAGCCATGCTCCAAAGTCGACGAATAAGCGTTACGTTGGGATCTGAAACAACAATAATTAGAGCCAATAGAGGCTACCCCCCAAGGAGGGATCCTGTCACCTCTACTCCGGTGTCTTGTTGTAGATGATCTCTTACAGAACTTAACTTCTAATGGATATGAGGTGCAAGGGCACGCTGACGACCTGGTAATCATGATCCGTGGAAAATATGAGAATATCATACCGCAAGTTGTGCAAAGAGCTATTGATGACATCTATAAGTGGTGTCAAAATTATAGCCTGCGCATAAACCCGCAAAAGATTACAATCGCCCCTTTTACAAAGAGAAGAAAAGTCTGTCCTAAATCACCCTCCATCGAAGGGAAAACCATTAGCTTCAGCGACGAAGTTAAATATTTGGGAGTTACATTTGCAAAAAACTAACATGGAACTCCCACATCTCCAACTTACAGGAAAAAGCCATTACGGCATCACTAGTTTGTTGAAGGTTGCTTGGTAGGAACTGGGATCTCAAGCCTCATATGAGCTTTTGGTCCTATACAGTAATAATCAGACCCTTGATCACCTACGTCTCCCTGATTTGGTGGCCAAAAACAACTCAGAAGACTGTGCAACAGCAGCTTCAACATATTCAGAGACTTGCATGTCTCAACATCACAGGAGTGATGCGTACCTGTCCCGCGGCAGCCCTGGAAGTCCTGCTGGGAATAACGCCGCTTCAGATTCATATTCAGAAGCAGGCTATATCGAGTGCCCTCGTTCTTAGTAGAATGAAGGGATTACAGCCTGGGGATCTTAGAGGGCATCTCAAAATCCTTGAAGATCCCAACATAAATAATCTGATGTATATTGCAAAGGACACGGTCCCTATGCAATACAATTTTGATCAACCTTATAAGGTGATTACTGAAAGCCGTACTGAGTGGGCATCCGGAGAGCCTCAGTGGAAAAGAGGTACCTTGGAATGGTACACAGACGGTACGAGAGTAGAAGGTGTCGGAACAGGTATAGGCAACAGTGGTCCTAACTTCCACTTAAAAATGCCTACAGGACCCCACACCAACATATTTCAAGTAGAGATTTCTGTGGGCCATAAAGAACCTCGAGATGCGAGGCGCAACTATTAACATATTTTGCGACAGTCAGACAGTTCTAAAGGCCATTAAGGCCTACACACACGAATCTGCTCTGATACACGAATGTGTACACAATCTACGATAATTGGGATGCGATAACTACGTTACTTTGCGGTGGGTTCCAGCCCACCAAGGGATCGAAGGAAATGAAAAGGCAGATAAGTTGGTCAAAGAATCAGGTCTTAATCCCTTCTGTGGTCTCCAAAAGAGTCACATAAAACAAGCAATTAAGACAAAAGGCCTCGTACTGGGATAATGTTCCAGGACAAAACAGGCGAAAGCACTCATATCAGGCCCGCCAAAGACAGCAAAAATAGCGCTATCGTTTAGCAAGGGGATCCTAGATTACTTCTGATAGGCCATGTAGCCCTAAAATATCACTTATTTAAACTAGGGAAGGCTGAAGATCAAATCTGTCGTCTATGTCAAGAAGACCTGGAGACGGCAGAACACATCCTATGCGAATGTGTTGCCATTAGTCGCACACGACATCAACATTTCAGTAGGCCTTTTCTTCCACTTACTGAACTGAAGGAAACAGATCTTAGGGTAGTACTAAGGTTTATTAAAAGCCTCCAACTATTCTAACACATAAGGGCATTCTGTTACAGCAGATCTATTAAGGTCGCAGTGATTATAGGCATTTGTGCCATGGCACGACTAAAATAATAATAATAATAACATGTAAGGCATTCGAGATATTGGCCACTAAAAAAACCGTGGAATTTTCCAGAAAGTTCAAATTATCCCAAAAACTAAGATAGAAGGGTATAGGGAATATTTATGAAAGTTGACATGAATTTAAGAGATACGTTTTGAAGTAGCGTTTTTCGGGTTTTAACGTGTTCGTTACACTAAACTATATTATAATATAATACAAACTACAACAAACACGGCAAATCTGGAAGATCATTGCTTTCATTAATTTAATTAATCACACTATTTAACCTCTATTATAATCTCTCTGTGGAAATATTCACCAACTCTAAAGAACTATGTTACAAGGATGATGTTGCTTGAGAATCGGATCGAAATCAGAGCTCCACCATGGAACAATGTGGAATGAAGACCAAAAGATATTCAATATTCAATGCGCGAGGATACTCATCTACATAAGCGAGTTTAACTGCTCCAGTGCTATTGTGGACCATTACATGACATCAATTACCTATCAGCTCCTTTTGGTGTTGATTAGTGGGATTAACAGAAAGACCAGGAACAACACAGTATCGAACAGCTTTAGTTTCTTACTTGCAAATGTTTCATAAATTTAATCGTTTGTTGCTGTAATCACAATAAATAAAAATTCATCCAATGTTATTTTGATTTCTTCTCCTTTTAGTTCTAAAATACATTCAATAAGTTTAATAGGAAAATTATAATCATTACTGGTATCCTCCACTAACACTCTATGTATACACATCGTTTAATTATATCTCATATTATTAATTCTCCTTGACGTCGTTTGTTTATTTATAATGTAATTCACACATATGGAAATAATTTATGCATGGCAAAGATGTAAAGCATGCTCAATCCATTTTAATATTCCTACGAGCGATTCGAAGAACAACCTTTGCCAACAGATCTGCGTGGTCAATGTTTATAGGACATCACACAACATTGACACCATGCGAAATATAACAATGATGAATTAGACATTTCAATGGAATATGGTCGTGACCAATAGCGTGGTCTTTCAGTTGTAAATATACATATGCAGACAATAGGTTCATCAATGAAAATATATGAATAATTTTGTTTATGTTTCGAGTATGTTTGTGTATTCTTTTAGTTCCAATTCATTTTTCTTCAAATATATATACATACATCTTTCTTCAATCTTATGAATAGCATTTCCCAGTTGATCTTGGAGGATATTTTTAATTTGCCGTAAAATTCGATTATTCAGTTTTCCGAAAGTCGTAGGACTATAAAAAAACTCGTTCGTCAAGAAGTCCCAAAGTCAATAATCGGCAAAAAAAATATAATGTATGTAATATATCTAAAACGAGAAAGGGATTCAGACCAGGATGTATTGTAAACCCACCTTTGTTCAAATTGGTACTAGGTGAATGATGGAAGCAAAAACAAGAAAATAGACAGTAGACCATTTGTATATGGAAAATATGTAAATCTTAGCAGTGTGTTTTACAGACGACTTCATACTGAGAAGAATCAAGAAATTCTAAATTAGAACCTGAAGATTATTCAAAGCTGCTCAGAATAGAAAAATATGAAGATCGACAGCAGAAAAACGGAAACATTAGTAATTATTTAGTCGAAAGAAGAATACACAGTGAAATTAGAAAGACAAATAATGGCACATTTGGACAAATTTTAAATATTTAGAGGTTCAATAATTCCACAAGGGTAGAAGATTGGAGGAACAAATCAAAGAAAGCATGGGTGCGACAGGAAGGATATTAAAGAGCATTAGAAATTCGGTACTAGCAAAAAAACAAATATTCAAAGAAATTAAGTATTAAGTTTGCAGAAAAATGGCAATATCGATCCTAATACAGCACATGGCTCACGCCTGACTGTGGCAGAGTTAGGCACTGTGCGTTCGAGTCCTACCAGAATCGATGGCAGACTTTGTTGCTGGATCTGATCCAACTCCTACTAACAATTCGCATGTTGGGAAGTAATTAACTGCGTTTTACCCTTTAGGGCAAAGGGAAGATAGTAACAAAGCCATTGAACACATTATACACACCATTTACACACTTATAACTCTTGAGGATATGGCAAGCTTTAAATGTCCCGTTGGTCCGTCACCATACGATAAAAAAATCAAATATATGACACGCAGAACTACCACAGAAAACATCGTAGCACGTAGGTAAGTTATTTAAGAAAAATAGATGTAAAGGTGATACTGTTAAAAAAGTGGAAAAAGCAATGAAAAAGTGGAATATCAATTGAGAAAAATTTGACACAAAACGGAAAGCTTTGAAAAGAAGTACAGAAATGAAGCGCATAAGACAAGATGAAAAACATAAGCAACTTTATGTTTGCAAGGGTATGAAAACCTATAGCTTAGGTGAACGGTAGGGACAGTGGAACAGAGGGGACAGTGAAACATTTATGTAACGATGGTCAAATATACATTTTGTTACCCGCGAATCTAAAGTTTCCAGATGATACGTTTGTGCAATTTATAGTGAATATATAAATATTTTCATTTATTCTTCATATTGAAATTGAAGCTTGAACGGTGGAGATTAAATGTAAGTAATTGTCATCCTGGTATTGGAGGTTTTTTAAACTATTATATGAGTTTTTAAAAAAGTAAACAAAAAGGATACAGTGAGACACATCAATATAGACATTTCAGTATACCCCGTTTGTGTTAAATTTCCAAACTTGCAAGTTTACATTTCTTGTTTTTGGAACAGTAAAATGCCTAAGACAAGAAAAGGTTCAGAGAGAATGGTAGGAACTATAACTTCAGAACTTATGCAGCAAGCAATCGCCAGATTAAAAGAAGGTAAAAAATTAAGGACTGTATGTAGGGAATTTGATATTCCAACGACAACTTTACTGCGATACTGGAGTAAAGTCCTAGGTAAAACGGAAGAAGAAATGAATAATTTTTTGTTTGAGCCGAACTATTGTGTAAATCGTGTATTCAACAAAGACCAAGATAAAAATTTGGATTACGTAATTTTATGTAGCAAAATTCACCACGGATTGACTAGACAAGCAACACGACGATTAGCCTTTGAATTCGCACACAAGAATAATTTAAAAATGCCAGCGTCTTGGATAACCAATAAGACAACTGGTGATGACTGGCTAAAAGCTTTTAGAAAACGGTGGCCGAAACTAACCTTGCGAAAACCTAAAGCTACCAGTTTGGGAAGATACTCTGGCTTTATTAGAACCACCGTCGAAGAATTTTTTAATAATGTGGCAGCATTGTACAAGAACCTTGAAAATAAGAACCTAAACGGAAGTATGATGTATAATCTAGATGAAACAGCTTTAACCATTGTGCAAAACCCCCCCAAAGTTCTAGCAGAGAAGGGCACGAAACAAGTAGGACAAGTCACTTCTGGAGAACGAGGAGTTTTAGTTATTGCGTGCTGCTTTATTAGCGGCGATGGTACCACAATTCCACCTTTCATGATATTTCCACGTGTTAATTTCTAGTCCATGATGCTTTATCATCATGGACTAGAAATTCTGGAACAGGCGGTGGTGCCTCAAAATCTGGTTGGTTAAATAGTGAAATATTTATCCAAATATTGCAACATTTTCAAAAATACACCAGATGTACTAAAGAAAATCCAGTCATTCTGTTTTTAGATAGTGACGTTGTCACATCTCAATCGAAGCAATTGACTTCTGTAGATCCAATGGCATTCATGCCATTACATTTCCCCCACACACTACTGGCAAATTACAACCGTTAGATAAGGGTGTGTATAAGTCGTTGGAAAGTAATTATAATGTAGCTTGCAACGACTGGATGTTAACGAATCCGGAAAAGACAATTACGATATACAACGTGGCATCACTCTTTGGAATAGCCTATCCCAAAGCTATTAGCTACGAAAATATTATAAACGGCTTTAAGAGTACTGGAATTTGGCCTTTAAATAGAAATATATTTAGTGATGACGATTAGCTAAGTTTAAGATGGACCAATGGCACAAACAATATCAGAAGAGCAATAAAATTCACTACCACCTACGACTTTCAGGGTCGATCGAACTCCATCGCCAGCTGGTGGAAATAGAACTTCTATATCATCGAAGCCTTGTACTTCAAAATCATCAGTTCCTCTATTAGAAGTGAAGCCTCTACCAAAAGCGGAAGCAAGGGAAGCAACATGCACAAATCGACGTAAAAGGAGTTCTGACCGATACCCCAATATTTGTTAGAAGGTTAGAAGAGAGTTATGAAAAAAAACGTAGGGCCATAAATATATCGCAAGAGAAATGAAAGGTTATGCAAAGAACTAGTGATTCATTAGAAGATGAAGACCAGATAATACAATACAAAGAGTCAGAAGATAGTATAGGGCTAGGGGATTTCGATGAAGATGGTTTTCCTCCACAAGATGATATTAAACTCGATCAATTTGTTCTTCTTGTCGAAAATAAACGATCTTTGACTACATACAATGTAGGACGAATAACGGCTATAATACAAAATGAAATTGTTGTGAACTATTTTAAAAGACTTAAACCATACTTTAAATTTATAAAAACTAAACATTTGATAAAAAAGATATCGTAGAAATATTGCCAATACCAAATCATTGCAGTGGTATTAAACGCACCAAAGAAGGATTTTCTTTTCCCGTTAATTTTGACAAATATAACTTGGCACTGAATTAAACGAAAGTGAAAAGATTTAAATTACATAATTCAAATAAGTTTTTTAAATTTGTATATTATATTTTATGTTCCATTGTACCCCTTCACATGTTTCACTGTATCCAGGTCAAATGGTAGAGTGAAACAAAATCACCAGTTTATTTTTGTTTTTTTTGAAAAATACAGTTGTCTTATGTTTTGAGTACTCAGATTCCTACCTAAGACTCTACTACGTTTCCTCTACTAAATGCAATAGTTTTTTTTTTGTTAAAACTGCACAAATAAATAGCTAGAAAAAAAAGTGTTTCACTGTACCCACCATGTCCCTATAGCTCTTTTTATCAGCAATACGATTAATTTACTAACATTTTAAATTTCTTGTGGATTCTTAGTAATATTGTACAAGAATAATTTTAACTTGTTAGTTAAAGTTTAAGTTTCTATTTTCAAAAGACATCAAATCGTTTAGGTTAAAATTTAAAAATAAACAAAAACTTACCTTAGATTCAAAAAGATCACAAAAATAACGATGAGATTCACTACACATTTGTTTCGAACAAATTCCTCAACGCCTGTAAGCTTTCGATTATTGTTTGAGGTCATTTTTAACACCGTCTTACATCATCACCACGATATTCACTAAAGCAATAAAACAATCACACCTGCAACTTTAATATGGAACTCCCTCCAATTAACTACTAGGCCTATCAGTGATAATTTTCTTAAAGTTTTATCTCGTTAATTAAACAGTCGTAATTTTGAAGTTAATGTTTGTTTATACATACGTAGTTACACTTAGCTACATTTAGAAACCACTTGCAACAGTTGCAAGTTGTATTTATCCGAAATTTTTTGGGTGTAGAGTTAATATTAATATAGTTGGAGGAGAGACAATTAATGTCTAAAAACAAGAGGCTTTTATACATCTAATGTAAGCGAGTTATTTCGTAAGAAATTTGACTCAGTTTCAGGGAAAATTTATATTGTTGTAGCTGCGGTTATTGGAACAGATAACGTTGTGGAATCATAATAAAAACATTATTAATTGGTAATTTCTCGATTTGGAAAGACAATAACTTGTCATTGGTATCATATTTATTACATTTCAACTGATTTTACTTACACTCATAGATATACGGAGTCATTCACAACAATCATCTGTTAGATACATCTCTCCAAGTAACAAAAATATCATTTTGAAATGTTGGTGGGCGGTATTGTGGATAAACATCAATATCATACTACCCTAGGAAAAATTAAAAATGAAAACAGTGCAACTTCTTTAATCCGAGCAAATTTTAGTTGAAATTCTCATTTCATTAATCCACCCAAAATTTTGATAATCCGAACAGTATTGATAAAAATTAAATTATTTTCTGTGAAATTAAGCGGACTAATAAAGAAACAAACCGCTTCTTATCGTAAAAGAGGTTGTTTTGATGCCTTGTGATTGGCTACAGACTCGATTGCCGCACGCTCTAGAGATATGTACTTAAAATCCGCCAAAATGTCGTTGAGCTGTCTCTTTGGTTGTCCCACCGAACAATCTAGAATTTTCGAAGACTGCATAAATACGAGGTTTGTTGGGTCTTTTCGTAGAATCAGCATCAACTGCAGTTTCGAGTGTTTTGACAGATGTAGCGTGCGCAGTACATATCCCTTAATTCAATCATGGCAAAACGAAAACATACAACTTTGTCGCTCCAATATAAAAGTGAGGTTATGAACAAACTTGAAAGAAAGCAAAGATTGACAGGAATTGCTAAATCGTACGGTGTTAGGAAATCCACAATAAATAACATTAAAAAGAAAAGCAATGGAATTATTGCTTATGTCTCATCAACAGTTAGCCGCCCCAGGCAAAGAAAAATTTTCAAATCGTGTCAAAATCCAAATACCGAAACCCCACTTTTTATATGGCTTTTAAAACAAAGGGCGTAACACATTCCAATATCTGTTGAGATATTATGAGAGGACGAGAGGATCTTGAAGCAAACTCCGGTTGGCTGCACAAGTTCAGAAAACGTAAGATTATTCTTTAATTGTCTATCTTGAAAAATTATGTGCCGATGAATCTACTGTTGAGCTACACCCGCAAACATTTAATGAAAGTTGCAGAAATGTATTTAACACTCCATCAATGCTGATTGGAATGAACTGTTTTGGAGAGTCTTTCTGCAAAAAACTTTCGAAAACCGAAGCGAAAAATTAGCACCAGGTCGCAATGTGAGTAAGGACAGGTTTACTTTCATACCTTATGCCAATACCTCTGATACTCCTAAGCTGGAACTGTTGGTTGTTGGAAAGACAAAAACCTAGAGTATTTTAAGAGGAGTCCAAATCTTCCCGTTGCGTATATGGGTCAAAATAATGGTTATTTTTCATAAATGATTCTATGATTTGTTGTACCTGAAATTAAAAGGCAAATGTGGGTTTTCTATTTACATCCGAAAGCATTGCTTATCTTGAATAATTGCTCTGGATATCTCGAAGTAGAAGATCTATATACTGAACATAAAACATTCAAACAATGTTTCTACCACCAAATTGCACCCCTCTTATTCAGCCAGTGGATTAACATGTGGTTCAAAAGATGAAATGATCAAAAATATTAAATGATGTCTACCATATGTCCAAGATATACCGCCTTTTTTTAAAGAATTTGCTGTCAACAATACTATCTGTTAGACTTTTGGTGTGCTGCATTATCGCGAATTATTCATTGGTCATGGAAAAAACTGAGACAATGTGGGTGAACTGCTCAACACTAATGATGAAAATGATGATTCTATTCCGTTAGCTTGTTTACAACGTAGATTATTAGATGTTTAAGATGTTCAGGATACTGAATCCCATTAATCCAACGATGATGAGAAAATACACGAGATTACCCATATTTGCAACGACGGTTTTCAAACATTAACAGTGGACCAATTAACATACCCGATCATCAATTGTTACTTCAACAGCGCATTAGAGATCAAGTGGCCGCTACTCATATGAGATCCCTTGAGCAACGTCGTATTGATTCATATTTTATTGTTTAATGCTAAAGTTTTGTTTGAAATAAAATTTTGTTTTATATTTTTAATGTATTTTAATCCATGTTATAACCTACCCAAAAAGGTTGTTATACTGTGCCTCCAGCTAGGACAGGGGTCAGGGCGAGGTATGGCAGAGGTCCATCAAAGTTGAGATATGTGATGTGCACAAATAAGGGCGCCAGGAGCTTTTTTAAGAAAAGCGCTAAAAACTTTGTTGCGCCTCTCATTGATGTGTGGAAATATTTATGAGACGTGGATTTTGAAATTTTAACAACGATTTCATTTGAACAAAAAGAAAAGATTATATAACAATAAAAAGTAATCAAATTTTAGTTATGTGTGGTTTTTCATATAAAAATCAAAATAGTATTGTTATTACTCTAGGTTTACTCTAGGTTAAAAAACCTGGCTCCTGGGCGTCGTTCCCGGAGAGGTGAATAGTTCTTTCCTAACACACTTCTTAGGTCGTAATTTGGTAAGGGTCTGCTACCATAGTTGGAATAATTGTTATTGGATTTATAAGTGCCTAGAAGTACAAAAAAAAACAGCAAAAACGGAAGCTAAGGTGAGCGAAATCAGGGAAAGAATTAAATGAAAACGTATTTGTGTTCAATGAATATCGAAAAGAAAAAAAAAGTGAAATGAGAATAAATTTATTTCACTAGTAATTTATTACTAATTTATAGTTAGTGTTGAGTAATTTAACATTCAAATAAATAAAGAAAAGAAGGATCTTCAGCAATTTAGTATAAAAAAAAAATGCAAGAGAAAAGCCATCTTAACTCGTGCACTAGGCTCGACGAAAAGAAACATGTGCGATAAGGTAAAAAATAAAATTCGTGAAAAGCAATAAGATAAAACTTACAAAATCTATGCTGCAATAAAATTTTATCATAAATTAAGATATGTTAAGAAATGATCGCTCAAAAGTACTCACCCATTTGAGGTAATTAAGCACATTCACTTAGGTATGCCTCACCTCTGATCCTTATCAGAGCTCGTGGGGCGAAGGAAAATTTCATTCGGTCGAGGATAGGCGTCAAAATCGTACGCAACAAAAAATAACTTAAAAGAAAAATTCAATGTAGCAAATCGAAATAAATATTCGTGCGCATACAGAGCCGTTGAAAATAAATAGACCGCATAACAATGAGGTTGTTGCAATGTGTACTCCGAAAACACTCATTTGAAGCAGTTTAAATGAACAAGTTATATTCGCTAGTTCGAACATTTCTTTTTCCCAATTAGTTCGGATTAGCGAAATTGTATTGTATCCTTATTTCAAAGAGTTGTATATTATGGATGCATAGCCTTCTTATATGCAAGTGAGAATATTATGAGCATATTATAGTTCTGAGTTCTGCCTTTAGAAATTATTTTTTTCTGAAAATTTTGATACATGCAAATTCAAAATTCTAATATTTCCTATTCGATGTTAACTAAACAAATCAATTTTGAGACTTCTATTAATAATCAATAATTTATAATCTTAAATAAGCAAATATCAAAAAGGCAAAAATTTTAATCTAAAGACGGCCCAATAGTAACCGCTTATTTTAACCTCTTCAGCATACAACAGAGTAACCAGTGTGTTATTTAAACCTATGACGGATTATGACTGATGAACATGGGGAAGCACAACAATCAAGATATGAATTTCTTGCGGAATGGAACTTAAAGACATATTAGTAAAACACCAGGATGTACCAGAATGGATACCATACAGTGTACGTATGCATTAGGCATATTCGTTTGAAACAGGTTAAGTGCTTGTCATTAGGTTCGTTCCAACTAGGATTTCTGTACGATACGCGTACCAGTTCACACGTCGATTACTGCGCATGCGTCAGATATACGTACATCGTTTGTGAATCAGTAAATGGTGTCGTAGATGTTGGAACGCTTTTTGGAATTGATTGTGTATCGCTATTAAGAAAGAAATTGATAGACAAGCATGTAACATACAATGTGAATGTTTTCTATTGGTACAGATACACATTGCGCATGTCAGTACAAACGGCTCTTGTTTGATACGATGTACCAATATGACCGTACAGTCATTGGTACTTGTACGATACAAAGTTAAGTTGGGACACTATTATTATCGTACAAGGTACGGTACATAATGTAGTTGGAACACTTCGTTTGCGAACCTATTACTAGATCGAAGAGATCCTAAGAATCACGGTGCTTTAATTTGTGAATGTAGTTTTGGCTCTACTTTCCAGCAGGATACTTCAGGTTAACGGTTTCTTATCCTCTACAAACTATAGATTGTTTGCCTTGGTAATGAAACTAGGATCAACCTTCAGGTATTATCTTAAAAGCAAATAAGTTTTCTAGTGAAGTCTCCACAGTTTGCCCAAACCTGCTCAAAAACGTGGCTACGCCCATGTTTGTAGGTATGATTTTGCATTCAAAATTCAGGTAATTGTAGAAATCTCTGTCATCGTTAAAGAGTAATTTTCATTAAAATTTTGGAGTAATTTTATTCTAGTAAAATATGCACTAAAATTAGCAAAATTCACAAAAAGTAGTCTAATTCCTAATACTTGAGTAAAAGAATATGCTGTTTTGATATTTAATAAACATTAAATAAATTTATTCTCTTGTTTTCCGGGTTAGAACCGCGTCGTTGTCGTAGCCTTTGCCGACGTTTGTGGGACATCAGGGCTGCTGCTGCACACTGACTGGGGACTATTCATTCCGGAGGGGTTTGTATAGGGCTTGTTTCGGGTCAACTGAGCGAAAATGGATCAATGAAGCGTGGCGGTTACTAAGAGGTTTGATAAGTTGGGATTTCCACGTATGGTGTAAGTTGTTGGGATTTAAGTTGTTGGGATGTTTGAAAATTTCTATTGATTCACGGATTTTTCCGTTATAATAGTGACGGTTGCGAAATAAGATGCGGGGAGAGTTAAATTGGATTTGGTGGCTAGTTTCCAGTCTATGCTCAGCCAGAGCGGACCCGGCTCAGTAACACGAGTGCTGACAGATCGCTTTGTCTCACCGATGTACACACTAGAACATGGAATCTGGTAGACACCAGAGGCTTCCAGATGATTGCGGTCTTTGATGAGAAAGTAGTCTAAGAGCTTGAAATTGGGTTTGAAGATGGTTTTTATGTTATTCCTGAAGAGAATCTTGCTGATGCGATCGGTGACACCATGAATGTAGAGTAGATACATACGCTTGTTTACGGAAATTAGAGTTAGATGAGGGGACATACTGTGGAGAAGGGTTGGTGTAGCGGTTAATGGTAGTTTGAATGCCATTCTTAGAATAATTATTGCGGATCAGAGTTTCAATGATGTGGGTCAATTCTTGAGGGAGCGAATTGGGTTCAGACAGGGAAATGGCCCTTTGGATTAGAAAATTGGTGACACCGCGTTTTTTGGGCTGGATGATGATGTGCATCTGGGAAAGGAAGCAACTGTCCGATTCGATCTCCATGGTGAAGCATATGGAATCATGTTGGGAATTCATAAACGATAGGAAATTGTTTAAAGATTCGTGTCCATGCGGCCAGATGACAAAGGTATCATCAACATACCTGTACCAACACTTTGGCTTAAGATTATAAGATAATAGGGCTTATTGTTCGAACGCTTCCATAAAATGTTGGCGACGACAGGAGACAGAGGAGATCCTATCGCTGCGCCATAACATTTCCGCTCCGTTGACTGGAAACAAGCCCTATATAAACCCCTCCAGAATGAATAGTGTCCAGTCAGTGTGCAGCAACGGCCCTGAAGATGTTCCATAAGAGTGTGGACGAAACATCGGCAAAAGCTACGACAGCGACGTGGTTCCAAACCGGAAACCAAGAGTATAGTGTTATTAACGACCGCGGAAGCCTACGTACCAGATTAAATAAATTTATCCGACAAAAATGTAGAATGTTGCTATTTAGTATTATACCGAAGGAAATCAAGGAAAAGCAACTTTAGAACTAGACGGAATGAAAATTGAACAAGTCACTAACTTTGAATACTTGGGAAATATTATATCAAACAATAGGAAAGAGGATTTGAATATAAATAACTAATTCAAAAAAGCAACAAATATTTATTGTAGTATTAATAAAACATACTGGGGAAGAAAGAGTTAGACAGAAAAGTAAATTAGTAATATATTAAAGTATAACCATACTTACGATTACCTATGTATGTGTAACATGGGTTTTACGACAAAAACATGAATCTCCAACGAATGCAGTTGAAATGAAGTATTTGAGACAAATAATCGGAGTCACTAAAATGGATAGAATTGTGAACGAAGAAATTAGAGCAGCATTAGAACATGAACCTATAATGAAGAGAATAGAAAATCAACAATTGAATGTAGCTAGAATGAATCAGGAAAGATTAGTTAGAAGAATGATAAATGCAAGGACAAGAACTAGGAGAAAGAAAAGAAGGCAAAGGAAAACTTGGATAGGGAGGATAGGGAGGATAGACGAAATTGGAAATAGGAGAAGAAAAACATTCGAGTTTATGAAGCGACTGGCAGTAAGCAGAAGTGAAAGAACGCGTGAAAAATTAACCCGACGCCTCAATTGGCAAAAGGGATTTGTGAAAGGAGAAGAAGAAGTATTATACCGATTCAAATAAATGTAGGAGAGTCAAACAAGTTAAGTGAATTATATTATCTTTCCTGTATTTTTGCACTACATTTTATAAATATTTCTATATTATTTGCTATGACTCAGCTGAAGAATTTATTAGACTAATATAGTATACTGTTAAAATTGCTTATATTAGCATTTCAATGGGTACGATACATACACTTGCACAATTGCTGAAAAATGTGTACCTAGGTTTATTGTAACAAACGTTGCAAGTTTTGCGCCACTCTTGTTTCCTACAATATTGTTTTACTAATTGCTGCAAATTGTCCGTGTCACGGGTACTAACTATTCGCAAAGGCATTTGCTACAATTGTGGAAGTAATTCTAATTTCTTTTCAGTGTGGGCTACGAAAATTGTTGTTTTCATTGAATTGACTTTGTATTTAGTAAATATACAATAATTTCGCAACTTTTGGATTTCAAAGATATTTATTGTTTTTCAGAAGAAGCCCAAGCAATCGCACTGTGTTCCCCTTATCTTACTGTTATAATATTTCAAATCACTCTTATATTATTTTCATATTAATTTCTCGAGTGTATTGATGTAATATAGCTCTTCAGTTGATAAAGGAATTAGATTTTGGTTCATTGCATAATCGTTTAAGATCTAATCCAATTTTTTTGCCACTTTTTAGCTTGATTTATAGTACTTCAGGATACAAACATGTTCGACAGTTATGTACAAAATCAATGGGACAAATATTAAATATCACAATTGCAGTAACTGTTGGCAAATATTTCGATATGGTAGAGTGGTGATTTGTTATTGTAATATGTCATAAAACATAATCTTTCACTTAAATTAGTTACAAAACTAAATATACTTAGCTGCATGGCTTTCGACGAACTTAGCGAATCAGCAACTCGGTTTGAAGTATCAAATTGTCTTGCCAGTTACGTTATGCCGGTTATGGCATCGTCCTAATGTATTTTGCGGAAAACAAATCTCGGACAGTTCTTAAAAGTTATTAAATTCTTGTAATTTCATTGCCCACAACTCCTTCTTCAGTTTTATGTTTAGCTTAAAAATAAATAGGCAATTATGTGGATTTGAAAGTCACGTGTTCTGTTTATACACAAACGTATTACTAGAACAAGTCTGTAATCACTAACCACTTTAATCGTCGATAAGAAATCAATTAGTACATTGTAAAAAAAAAGATAAGGGGTATTCAAATAAGAAACACGAAATATGTAAACACAAGTTCTAAGATATTATTTATTTCTAATAATTACATGTTTATAAATAATCCCACACTACTAGTTAAAAGAAACGCAGGTTGATGTGTCAACAGCTAAAAATGGGGTTTATTGAAAAATAACTTAGGCTAGGTTAAGTGGCAAGCGAGAAAAATAAGTTTTTTTCCTTCATTGGAAGAACAAAAATAAGACTAATAATTTGTTTATTTTACACGACAAATAACAGCCATTTAGTTTGTATAAATCGCCCTCAATACAAGTCCAAACCTTCACAAGGTGTTCAATCCAAAACTATTAGATATAAGAGACACTCAATGTATATGACCAAAAGCATATATTGAATATCAAAAATGCTATAGGGAAAAGTATTCTACAACGCGTATCAATCCAATTGGCTACTTCCGGTGGTGTCATGGTCGTCCAATTGGGTTGGTAACTGTTTATTTCCGCTTCACTACCAGCGATGCTACTCTGGCTACCTCTCATGATAGGTTCGTCGAAATTAGCACTTTTAATGGTAACCTAAAAGCGTTAGCCATATTAGTTCCAATTCAAACCAGACTTTGTAAACTCTTACATTTTCCAAAGCAGGATTGTCACCGTTTAGCGATCCCATAGATTTGTAGAACTCATTCCGCGCTGAGCTTGGTGTCATGGTACATTTGAAGACGTATTTGCCATTAACCTTCTTCAATTCACAATTTTTCCTAGAAGAAACCCAATTAAAAACATTCTTAGGATTTGGTTATAACTTACTTTCTTCTGAAGATTAGATTTACGAATGCGAACTCGGCTAAAGATGCGAAGATGAATAAGACGCATCCCAAGAACCATATTTCGCTAATTTTGATGTAAGAGACTTTTGGCAAAGACTTAGTTTGAGCAGTAGCCAAAGTGATGAAGGATAACAAAGTTGAAGTACCTAGAATTTGAAATCAAGAAATGGGGCTTTGCTTTTTCAATCTTTTTTTTTATGATTACCTAAAGTAGCTCTTGGTGGTCCAGCATCTGCTTGAAGCCAAAAAGTTATCCACGAAGTGCAAACTATTAGTATGGAAGGGATGAAATAATCCAAGAGATAATGTCCAACTTCTCTCGCAACTTCAAATTTGAAATTTATGGTACTACAGTTGCCACCTTAAAAAAAAAATAAGAAATATGCAATCCTAGAACTATAATGATAGCAAGGACTGTGGGGTAGTATGACAAACAACAGAGAGAACTATTTGTTTGATGTAAAAGTATTAAGTATTGACTATTACGCTTCACATTGCAAGTATACCACATGATCACTTGCTGAACAAAATTGTCACCCTCGGCATCAAAAAGTTAGGCAAGCCTTCGCAACAAAGGAACATGTAAATAAGCAAATTGACAATTGAAAGGAAGTTTACAGTTGAAATCAAATTTTGCCGTCCTATAATGTATCATAAGGCAAATAAAAAATATGCAGCATGTAGCATTCAACAAACGGCATTGTGTAGTGAAGGCTCAGTAATGGTTTGGGGTGCAATATACGTAGTTCCTTTTGCACCTTTTCTTCTTCCATTTTATTCATGATAATGCTACCACCCCATCCTGCAAGAACCATGAATGATTATTTAAATGAAGAAGGTATCGGAACTCTAGGTTACCCTTGAAGTAATCCAGATATGATTCCTATTGAATATGCCTGGTACATAATGGGTTATAAGAATAAAATATCACATCAAAGGACGTAAACCGATTAATTATGAGCATACAAGCCCTTAATTAAGAGCAATGGTGGAAATACCTTACTAAATAACATAACACAATGTAAAATTCGGCAAAAATAATACAGTCATCTATTTTTCAATTAGCAACTCCATGTTCTGTCTTCATTTCTTTGATTCGTTTTTTTGATTCAGATAAAAAATGGAAATAAACAACCTGCTTACTGAATTATACCCCTTAGTAACCACATTTACCATTTTGTATCCGAAAATAACCACGCAATTTTGCTCGATTTCAAAATATTGTTGAATTTCAAAGTGGTGCGTTAATTTTGTTGAGTTAATGTGCTTGATCAATAATCATAGCAAGAACTGTGGGGTAATACGGCAAACAACAATATTATCGGTACACTCCGCACCACAAAAATTATTAAGTAACTCGGAACAGCTGTTTCGAAGACACGTCGGTCTTCATCCTCAGCCCCGTACCGATTGATGTGAGGGAACATATATTAAATCTAAAGAACCTACTCTATCCCTACTCTTCAAAAAAATATATACATGTATCTACTTTTGCCGCTTAAGAATACAAAGCAAGTTAAATAAGAAGAAAAAGGCAGAAAAGGTATTAACGCAAGACATGTGGCTATCCCACCCTAATAAAAGTAAAATTCGATTGAGACAGCGGTTATGTCCTTTATATCCGTCAAATTTGTGTTCTTTCCGCCTCTATACCCCTGAACTAAAGACTAGACATATGCCGAGTATGCAAAAGGATCGACGCCTCTTGTTATAGCACAACCATTTAAGGGACAAGAGATGAACGTATGTCTCAGTTCGCGAAATACACTCAAAAACCTTCTTGGCAATCCAAAAGATAAACCGGGCATGAGAGAACGGTCGGGAATTTACAAAATTGTTTGTGGTGATTGAGATAAAGCCTATATTGGTCAAATGAAACGAGAAATAGGTACTAGATTCAATGAAAACTTAAAATTGATTAAAAACATGATTTCGCCGCTTGAACTGGACGCCTATGAGAAATAAGAATGCAAACCTAATCAATAAAGAGAAGGGACCTTTACACTTTTCCTGTCTTTTCGATTTATTAGGGTAAAGATGTCATTTGATTTATGGTTGTGCTATAGCAAAAGGTGTCGATCCTCTCGTATATTCCGCATGTGTCTAGTCTTTAGTTCAGGGATACAGAGGCGGAAAGAACACAAATTTGACGGATAGAAAGGACATAACCGTTGTCTCACTCGATTTTTATTTTTATTAGGGTGGGATAGCCACATGTCTTGCGTTTCGTGGTAACAAGACATTTTCCGCCTTTTTCTCCTTATTTTAACTTGCTTTGTATTCTTGAGCGGCAAAAGTAGATACTTGTACATATTTTTTTTGAAGAGTAGGGATACAGCGGGTTCGTTAGATTTAATATATGTTCTTTCACATCAATCAGTACGGTATTGAGGATGACCCACGTCTTCGAAACGGCTGTTCTGAGTTAATTAATAATTTGTGTGGCGCGGAGTATGTCGAGAATGTTGTTGTTTGTTAATGTACTTGATTTTCAAATGTTTATTTAGTTTGACCCAAGGAAGTATTTGAAATCAATATTGATTGTTGTTCAAAGCTTGATGCTTCAAAAGATTAGCACCAATAAGTTTTGTAAACATTTATTGGTGTAAAATTCTTACAATAAAAGGAAGATATACAAGGATTCACAAAAAACCTAATTCCGCAAATAAATGACGTCATTGTGCTATTAATACTCGAAAAACAAATAGGCCACATTCGAGATAACGGCGCCGTAAAAAATATTTGCTTTCTTTATCATCATATGGTTTGTATATAGTGTTATTCATGAGAAAGTTGTTATCATTTTTCAAAAAGTGAGAAGCACATTTAATATACATTTTTTGTATTAAATGCAATCGTTTGAAATTGAAGACATTCATAGATAAATTAGATGTAATTTCTTCGCTCTTGGAGTCTTAATTAAGAGGATTTTAGATAAATTCACAGCGCTTGGACGAAATACAATTCATATCATCCAAGCGTTAGTTTGTAAATCATTCCATTACAGTTATTCAGCAAGGATTACATGATTTGGAGAGTACCGTGTAGTATAAATTTACATCCCATTTTGATATACAACAATACTTTTTTGAAGAAAATCAAACAACGGCCATAAAATTACAATAACAACTTCAAAATGTAACATTCATTCGAATAACCTTATACATGGAAAAATATCTAACCAAATAAGATCTTTAGTTATTTTTCCTATATTTACGTAAAGTCGCTGCCTTTTTAGCGAATGCTGGTTCTAAACGTTACCTGAATACATCAGTGTCTGTAAACAACAAATATTGCGATGACAAACAAGTCGTATTTGCAAAATTATATATACGTAAGTATATCAGCATTAGTCATGCTAAACATTATGAAGGAGTATGATTTCACGTGAACATAACATCGATTGTCGTGTTTATAAGTCCCAGGTTATACATAATTTCCTAACAGTGTACGATTAATTGGTTCAAAACCGCTAACCGCTGCTATCTATCGCACTGATTCAGACAATGCTTCGGCTAGACTTTGCGGTAAAAAACTAATGATCTTGTTAGGTTAAAAGGATTCCTGGTACTCGAAAAAAATTCCCGATAATTACTTAACTATTAAAAATCACTTACTAAGACAGCTGGGTATGGTAGCGTCTGGCATTGAAGAATTATTTGTTGCGAAACTCTTTAATTGGAATCCTGTTAAATGTTTTGGTACTTTGACTGGGTCTTCGTCCCAAAACAACAAAAGCTCTTCAGTGCTATCAAGCCCTGTAGTAATGAAAATTTATTGAGGTATTTTTTAGGAGAACAAGAAAAGCAAACAAATACTTACAGCTTTGAAAATGCAACGTACAATTTTGTTTGTCGAAGGGGAACTTCCTAAAATCCATGCCACAGTATGGCGTAATCAAACTTCTGAAGCTATAAGCGACTTCTCCTTCCGGTGTTATCGACACGGAAACATCTTTTCCTTCTAAGCCTATGACTTTAGCATCCATTTCGTTGGGCACAGCGATGTGCGGAATCCATATCCTGTTTTGAATTAGATCCCTACCTTTAAGCAACTCTCGCTTCGAAGAAAGATGTCGGAATTTCAACCTATGATCGGTGTAGCTATATCTTATTAGCATATTGAGCTTGTACAGCTAGAATATGATTGAAAAAACGTTTTAGATGACTGTAACAAGGAATACAAGGCAAAAGTACCTCATTGTCCAAAAGTTCGATATGTTTGATATGCAAGCTAAGTCGTACCGTTAAAGGTTCACCAGTTGCAGATTTAGGAGTGGTAAACTTGTCGTATCGACACTCTTTAGTGAGTAGAGTTAAGAACTGATTTGGGTTGAGATCCTCGAAGTTTTTCTCAAGATAAATGCAATCATCGGGCTTTTTTCCATCAACTCTCGAAGACGTAGAATTATAAGTAAATTTTCGCAGTGGTTCTTCTGAAGTTATTTTATCTTCAGGCTTTATCATTACAGCATTTAAACTGAAAAATATCAGGAAGATCAATTAAGAACTTATGTCAGGGGAATTTTCCATCATATCAAAAATTCAAATTTACATTGATAAATTTAAAGAACACATATTTGCATAATCCTTTGTTGCAATGAAAAAAGTCTGGAGCACACTTTACTCTGCGAAAAACTTCTTTGCAAATTGTAAAAGCAAAGCTGGATAATTTAATAAACATCAGTAAATAATGGATGTCGTGGATTCCGCATGTGTATTGTCATAGTTATATGTTTTAGCACAAACTTGACGAGTGCGCTTTTATTAGTTTCAACAATTACCGATTGGTTATCGCAATTATTGCTTGACTAATTGCGCGTTACAAATGTGCGAAGAGTATACAAGGAAGTCGATAGAAAACGACTGGAAACATGTTTCTAAAACTGCAGTAGGGAACTGTAAAGGAATAGAAGATCGCTTTGTAAAATGTTGTCGATTTGTTATTGTATTATGTAATTTCGAGGTTATGACTTGCCCTGCTGATAGAGAATTTTAAGTCGGTCTTCTTGGGAAGATATCATATAAAATATCCTGTATATGTTCACTTATTTAATATTTACTATGGATCTTGCAATTAACAAGGACTATTTTGGGCCTTTATATTTTTAAATTGCGTTGCTATTTTTAGTACATTTTTAGCTTCTAGAGAATGTATATTATTAGCATCTGTATCCTTGTAAACATTGATTAATTCTTAACTGATTATATGAAGAAATATTTTGATCAATTGCAACTGTTGTTTGTTTCTTTCTAAGAAAGTATGGTCCTGTAATAAAAGAGGTTGCAAATCCAGACCCTACTTTAATCAATGACGATAGCAAGGTCTATGGAGTAATACAACAAACCCCAAATGTTTATCAAACCGCAACATCGCAGGTATTGTGTTGTAGTGAAGTGTTTTAATGTTCGTGATTTAGTACTCAATGTTTAAATTCGGGACATGCGTTTTGAAAATTCCTGGATTTTCATTGTCGACAGTGTCAAATAATGTATTCTTTTTACTCAATAAGCGTATTGGAATGATTTTTCAGATCAAATCTTACAATAAAGGGTATTAGGTACACTCAAAAAATAGACAATACCAGGCATGAGAAATATCACCCTCTTTAATATAATTTGTTATACCTTTCATTATCTAGGAATAGCTAGATTTTTAATAGAAGGTACAACAATATACAAGGTGTCCCAACCTTCTGGAATTGTAAAATTGTGCCTACTGCGTAATCAGTAGGAAGCTAAAGTTTTCTGATGATACAATAGATACTATAGAGTATTGTTCAAAAATATCGATAAGTAGCGAACTAGGTACATACCTACCTTGTTAAATGGAACGGCCTGTACATCATTACGAGTTTGGTTTCTTCGTCAAGAAATGAACCAACATAATACGGGTTTCACATGTCTATTTCAAACAGATTTTGAAATGTTTATAACTTTGTCTCAAACGCCTAAATTTAGATACATTTATTGCCTTCAAAAAATCCGAAATGCAAATACATTTTTACGAGATCAAGTTATATACGTGCCTCTATCTCGAAGTGACATTAGAACGCCTTCGAAATATACAGCATGTTCAGTATTGAACATCAAACTTTGCTAAATTCAAACACAGAAACGTCATTTTTTTAAATAGCTCCATACATTGAGTCATATATCTAACATCGAAAGTAAAAGAATTATTTGCAGTTGAACGCCAGTTCTGCATTTGGATATTGCTGGTGTTAGTTTTGTTTGGTTAACATGACAATACAGCAAACAAAACAGTAACGTTTTCATACGTTTTCATTCATTGATTCAAATTTCTGAGTCCATGCAGCTATTTGCAGTCCAATGCGACTCTTGCATGTGGAAATTACATCCAAATGGTTTCTGGTGTTAATATAGTTTGGTTACCATGACAGCAATAAAAAAGCATACTAACATTGACGATCTTAGATTGTTGGTTGAAAAGTTCGAGCCCAAATAAAGAAGAGTTAGGTAGTAAGTATAATTTATGTACTAGAAAAAAGTGAAAGAAATGTATCTGTATCTTAGTTAGCAAAATGTATAAGCACCGCTACTGTGACTGACGATATCCACAACCGAGAATATTTTTCAAATTAAAGCTAAGATTTGATGCAGGAATGTCAGTATGTTTTGTTTCCTGCTGTCGTGGTAACCAAACAATATTAAGAACTAGAAATTACTTGGATGCAATGTCCAAATGCAGGATCCGCGTTTAACTGTAAATAACTCTTTTACTTTCAATGTACATCATTATACAAAAACGTTAGAGATATAAATTTCTTATGCGGTGGATACAGAAAAAATATACGGTGCTATTTCAAAAAATGTTGTTTTGGTGCTTGAATTTGGTAAAATTTGGTGTTCATTACAGAATATTTTATATATTCCGAAGGCGCTCTAATGCAATGTGTAAATACAACCAAGTTTGCAATTTAGTCTTATAAAAAATATGCTAAAATGTATTTGCATTTCAGATTCTTTGAAGGAAATAAATGTATCTAAATTTATGTGATAGAGGATAAAGTTGTAGATACGTCGAAATCCGTTAAAAATATATATACGAAATTAATTTTGTTGGTTTATTTCCAGATGGAGAAACTGAATACCTAATGTTGGATGTTATATTTAAAATAATAAATGTAAGTGTCTAGTTTACTACTTATCAATCATCCCGTATACACGGAAATATTTTTTATAGATACCTTATGGTGTCTAATACATTATCTGAAAATGTTGACCTCCTACCATTTACACAGTAGGCACAATTCTACAATTGCGAAGGTTAGAACATCCCGTATAGTAAAAAGCAGGTTTTGTTATATATTTTTGAGTGTAGGCAAAATAATACGGAGATGCTTCCACTTTAACAGGATTTTGAGACATGTGAAGAACAACAACTGTATTTACAACAATTAACACAGTAGGAGTATGTAAATGAAGATGTTTCCGCAAATCAAAATGAATTAGAAGTTCAAGAAACTGATTCCAGTACAACAGAATATGGTGAAGTGTCTAATGTTTCGTAACACAATCTAGTACCAGTAGTATCAGTCGAAAATATTAACTTGTGTTGTCTTATTACAATTGGTTACTCAAATTAGCAAAACCTATCAAAAACTTTACGTGAAATTTCTTTAATTCAATTAATTAACTTTAAAAGCACAATAGATAAGCAATATAAACAATTATTTTATTTAGAAAAACAACACTGGCGAGTTATTCTGAAGTGTATTATTGAAATAGTAGAATACTTCTAGCAAAGCAATGCCTTTTGCTAAGAGGAAGACCAGATAATGTATTTGTTAAAAATAATGGTAATTTTTTGCAACTTTTGCAACAATTTTTCGCGAAATTCGATGCCACAGTGGCATCTCACACAAAGAGCATAGAAAAACAATCACGTACATTATCTGAGCAACGACACATAGAATGAAATTATCACTTTATTAGCTAATAATATTAAAGAAAATATAGATACAACACTTAGCGCGTTAGAAGAAAGATATAAACAGCTAGTAACACATAATAGTTATTCTTAATTTCTGTATAATTTAAAGAAATTACCAGATTTAAATGATGAAACACTTCAGAAAAAAATTGATAATTTGAAAATTTATTTAGAAGATATAGAAGAGAAAGATAGTACCCAGTGTATTATTTAACGAATTAACTTCCCTGGAAGATGAATTTCATTCAGAATTAAATGATTTTGAAAATGCTTTTAGTTCGTTAAATTAGTTATATTTACGGAAATAATTTAGAAATATTATATGTGTATGCATTTTTCGGAAATGCGATAGCAAAGTCGTGTTTTACACATGTACATAAACGAATATGTCGTTTATAACGTGAGCAAGGTGTTTTTGGAAATGCAAGAGCGAAGTTGTGGCTTGTACATGTATGTGAACGAATACGCCGTTTATAACATCAGTAAGGTGCACAAATGAATTGGCGTTTACGCAATTTTGTCAAGCAAATGACATTCCACAGTGACATTCAACTCAGCACACGCTTAGATGCGCTGAGTTCGTGTGAAATCGGGTGATGATGGTAAGCTCGCTCGTACGGTATATGAATAGTACTAAGAATTTTATTGATACAAAGAATTTACAACCAGTTACAGTTGCAAGTGGAAAAATTATCGTAAGAATACCTTTCTAGTATACCAATAATTGTGATTAAAAATGATGTTTGCGATCAAATAAACATTGAATTAAATTATTCATCAATTTGCCAGTACCAAAGCACGAAGAGTAACATTTTTAATTTGATATTTATTTTTATTTTATTTATTATGTCTTTTTAATAATGTCATAGGATCATGTTACACTTCCTTTTATTAAAATTAAATACTATTTTAGTTTAGACATTACATATGTACGTTATAAGTAGACGTATATAATATGGCAGAAATATAAAGCCACTGCCTATGTATATTCACCATATTCACGCTTTTCGTCGTCTACGACTCTTCAGTGTGTCTTTGTGGAATGTAGTGGCGCTTCATATATTTATCGTATACAGTGTGTCGCTGAATTAATGCATGGATAAGTAAGGTAGACAGGAAATTATTGAGTTGAATTTTTATCTTTTGGAGTTCAGCCATGCTTACACACTAAGTACTAGCATAATTTATTACCCTGAACATTGTTTTTGAATAACCGTTTTATCGTATCTCCTACAGAAAATACATTTTACTAATTGAAAAGTTCCTTTTTTGTATATTTCCAAGATATACTTGATTTATCGGCAATAAAATTATGGCGTAAGTCACTTACTATTCAAGCATGGCTGAACCCCAAAAGATGATATCTCAACTCAATAATTTTCTGTCTGCCTTACCTATCCATGCGTTAATCCGATTTTAGTTTCAATATAGATGGCGTTGTAATCGGCGAAAATAGGGTAGCTTTTTTTTATAGAAAGCTCAATTTTTTATTACATATTGCAATTCTAGGCTAAACTTTTGTCTGAAATATTCTTCTGTTAATTTCGTAGATGGCGCTGCAATTGGCGAAAAAGATTACTTTTAATTACTTTAATGGAAACCCTCATTTTACGTTTAAAGTTCCGTCATATGTTGTTTATTAGCTAATCGGATAGCCCCCGATGAGGCGGGGCCGCAAAATGACGATTTTAATTCCAACGTAGATGACGCTGTAATCGATAAAAATAGGGTCACTTTATTTTTTTAATTGAAACCCCTATTTTTTATTACATATTGCAGTTCCACGCTAAAGAGTAAGTAACCTTTGTCTGAAATATTATTTTGTTAATTTCGTAGATGGCGCTGTAGTTGGTGAAAAAGATCACCTTTATTTATTTTAATGGAATCCATTTCCATTAAAATAAATAAAGGTAATTTTTTTCACCAATTACAGCGCCATCTACGAAATTAACAAAAGAATGTTTCGGACAAAGGTTTCGTGTAGAATTTCAATATGTAATAAAAAATAGGGGTTTCTATTTAAAAAAATGAAGCTACCCTATTTTCACTGATTACAACGCCATCCACATGGAAACTAAAATCGTCATTTTGTAGTCCCCGATGAGACGAACAGACAATAGTATGGAGAAACCTTTTCATAGGATGCATATTTTTCGAGATATTCCTCTGTTGAGATTAAAATGGTACACTGTATATACGAAATTGTTGCTAACATATGCGCATGAGAAATATCTACGATTTATTATATATGTATACTGACAATTAAAGTTACTTAAAAATTCTAACATTTTACTTTTTATTTTGTTAGACACTATAGCTGTAAGGGAGTGGGGGCGCAATGTTAAACATTTGTACTGGGCGTGAAAGGTGCTAGCGCCGCCATTGACATCAATTAATTGAAAATGCGCTTGAACAGTCCAAACACCGGGAATTAATGTGAATTTCTCCTACTAGAACCCCATATATCATATTTAATTTCTAACCATTTTTGAAAAACAATAAATACTTAATGACTTATCTAACAATTTATAAATAGATGATCAAAAAATGATTTTCGAAAAATTATGCAATTATAATTGTAGCAGTAAGTTCGGAAATTTTCAAAAAGGTATTAAACAACATTGCCAATTAATAAAATAAAAAATTGAATTGATAAAGTGCATACCTCTCTCCAAATAAATTAACTAAAATTAGAAGAACTAAATTCGATGAAGTACTGCTACCACCAAAATAATACATTTTGCTTCAGTCAGGACCACCAGAGAAGTAGTAAAATTTCAAAAAGGTAGTAGACTAGATAATTTATCATTTGCGAGAATCTCATATGCTTTTTGTGCTCCCCACTTGTCATGAAGGTGTTTGGTGTTCATTCAAATTGTTTGCACGTTTCTTTAGTAATGATTAGATCAATTACTGTTGGATGTATATTTGCATTTTGTTTCGTGGAAGGAAACTGAATGTGAATATTTTGGATTCTCTTTGATTATAACTTTATTTAATTTGACACACAATAATAGCAAAGCAAGCAACAGAGATGACGTATGTGGTTTATTAATTCAATTATTATATTGTTTATTGTTGCTATATTGGTTCATTAGAAAGGGTTCAATAATTAAAAATGAAGAAAACCTTATCTATCTTCCAAGTCATGAATAGAAGGCTATGAATTTATTTTAATACCAAAAGCCACTTCCGAAATGGTGCATAATTGCAAAATGGGGAATAGTCATAATCTTTGCACTTTATCCATGTATAACAGAAATTCGGACAGAATTTCCAAATTTCGCAGTAACGCATGACAATTTGCGGCAAATGATTCAGCATTCTATTGAGAAATTCTATGAAACAGGATCTGTAACTGGAAAATCGAGTGGTCGCAGACCAATAAAACGGGCAACCGAAGTATCGCACTCGATGTTTAGGAACGAATATTTCACTTAAGAAGTCAATATGAATGTAATTTGTATTAGAAGTTGATTACCTTCATGTAGGTAGAAACGAATGCTTCTTGCATTGTTACAAAATAAAGTGTTGCTACCTGTTGCGGTTGCTATTGCCAGATTTGGCGAACACTTCAGCGCAAGCGCCGTCCAAAAATATAATTCACTTTGAAACTAATATACCAAAAGAATACATGCGGTAGGAATACCATAAATGTGCTTTCCCGAAATAGAAGAACATTAACGTTTTAGTGCAATAGCATCATTATAAATCAAAAATAAGGCCGATATAAATGGTATTCCAGCGATATTTCGTGGTTTTTCCTATTTACAAGAAAGGTAATCGAGAATTACTAGCCTATATCAATTTTAAATGAATTTTCTAAAATATTTGAACGGATAATACATAATTGTGTCATAGTCTACTTATTGCGGTTTACGTTGTTAAACGAGAGACAACATTGATTCCACCGGAACTACTCTACTGCCACAACTAGTTACAAAATTGTTGATAATATTTACCGCACAATAGACAAAAAGTATTATGTAGTTGGCCTTTTGTTCGATTTTACATCTGCATTTAACACGATGAGAGATGAATTTGTGCTGGAAAAATTGTCTAAACTAGGCATTCGGCGAAAAATACTCACAAGGAAACATCCCGAACCCGGAAATTAAAAAAAAAAATGAAACTTTGTGGACAAGTAGTCCACAACCAAGGATGTTCGAAAGTATTTTCCTTATCGGCCCAATCACGTTTTAAGAGGGTGAAACTACCCTTGAAAGTTAAATAGATCTTCGGTTTTCTACCGGTAACAAATACATCACAACTACATATCAAAATAATCGCTTCGTGGAGCTCTATCACATATATGAAAATAGTACCCCAGTTCCATTAAAAAAATTTATGGTGCCCTCCTCCACCCTTTCGATAAGGAATGTATTCAAATACCACGTTATGTACGTTACGGAGCTTTTCGAATAGTATAAAAATGATATTTTATTTTATGTAATATAGGTATAAAAAAAGAAATAGGGAGAACTATGTTTTATACGTTAATGTATAAGACTGAATGAAATATAAAATACATGTTACATGGCATCCTTCCTAAAATATAACTTATGTATACATGTACATATGTATGTGCGTATATACAAGTAATTACTTAATCTGTATGGTAATATCCCTCTTCATAAAAATGGTTAAAACATAAAAAACGGTTACACCAGGAACACGGTATTATAGCACGGGAACCACATACGGGCACCGCGATAGAACTTGAAAATCTTCTGTGAAGGCAAAATGTACAGGATTATCTAAATGATTTGGCTGGTTCTCAATATAACCGCTTTTGTACCAGGCATAAGCAAATAAAACATGATATTTTGTAGAAGATAATTGGTTATGCACTAAAGATTGTAATTTAATAATGTTGTTACGTGAATGCAAATTAACATTGTAATTGTATAAGAGTGTATATCAGAAAATTTCCTGACAAAATTTTTCCAAACACGAAATCCATATATGACCAATGGTTGTATCATGCCAGTAGTTTTCTTTGGTATTGTAAGGATGTTCACGTTTTTGTCGGCCGATATATGATTTCTTAAGGCAGGTGAGCGATGACCAGTTCATGAATCTAGCAATAAAGTTGTTTGAGATCCAGTATTTGGAGGATATACCTTTGTAAACCATTCCGTAAATAATGCTGTTGTTAGTTTACCGAATGCAGAAGCAGTTACATAGATATTTGCTGCTCCGTATATAGATGCGGCCACTCGTGGCCCAAATGTACCACTTTGTTCTTTTAAAAGAATTCTAGTATTACGTCATTATCTTCCACAAATGTTGTGTCGTTTCGAGATCTAACTAATACATCCCTTAATAGGTCGTAAATTTCACTTCCTTTATTGTTGAAACCCATGGGGCGGTTATCATTTATAATACTAAATGTTACCATAAGTAAACGAACTACATTTACTGGATTTATGACTGCCATTGTCCTGCTAATATTCTGAAGCTTACATGTACTAACGAAATACAAATGTGACTTTTTATTTTATACATTTTCTTATCTAAATAAATCAATAAATTGAAACTATTACACGCAAGTTATTACTCACATTAGATATAATTTTTATACTGTTCGAAGAGGTCCGTAACATACACAACGTGGGATTTGAATACCATCCTTATCAGAGGGGCGGGGGAGAGCACCATAATTTTTTTTAATGGAACTAGGGTGCTATTTTCATATATGTGATAGAGCTCGATGAGACGATTATTTTGATATATAGCTGTGATGCATTTGTTCCAGCCATTGCCGAGTTATTTTCAGAAAATTGAAAATTTACTAAACTTTCAGGGGTACGTTCACTCTCCTAAAACGAGATTGGATTGATAAGGAAAATACTTTCCAACATCCTTGAGTGTGGACTACTTGTTCACAAAGTTTCAGTTTTTTTTGAATTTTCGGGATCGGTATGTTTCCTTGTCAGATGGTTTTAATCCTATATGTGTTATAGGACAATGACCGTTAAAGTGGACGGTGTACTATCAGATCCTTACAAAGTATCTCTTGGCGTGGTACAGGACCAGTACTCAGATATTTAATCTATTTGTTATCGATCTTCCCAAAATGTTGTATGCGATGAAGTGGTCATCTTGCTCGATGACACATATATGTTGGTAGCTGCGAGTGATGAGGGTGAGCTTTAAGTTAAAGTTGCAAATGTTATAGGCATATTTAAGAAATAGTGTATGTTAATTTTCCAAGCTTCGATAGTTTGGGTGTACAGATGGACAGTTAATTAATCTTGTTAGTGATGTGAAGCTTCTTGGTACCTTAATAGACTAAAATATAACTGGGGATAAACAAACAGATCATGTTTGTATACTATTGTATGGTGTATCCTTGTTGTCGTATAGTGTTGCATTCTGGGGTAACTCCGTTGATTCTGTACATGTATTTGTTTTATAGAAACCAATACCTACTATGTTTAATATTCAACTTGAAGCCTGATGAAAGCTGTCGAGAAATGTTTTGCAACAGAAAAGCTTTCCCTGTATTTACCTACATTAGTGTGTTCACTATATCTTGAATTGTTTACCTGACCAGGATAGATCTACAACTACACCACTAGAAATTGTAACATCTATAAAAACAAGCACACAGCTTCTCTTGCTTGGAGAGGTCGTCAACATATGCATGTGAGTCAATATATAACAAGCTACTTCAAAACTGTTAAAAGCATTAATACACCTACCAAATTATTGGCTGCTTTAAAAGAATATCTGTATGACAAGGTCTACTATTCTGTAAACGATCATTTTTCATAAGATTACTTACATCTTTTTTTCTATGTATTTCCATTTTTATTACTGACAATTCATATACAGATGATGTCAACATGAATAAATTGTTATTACTTTAATATTTTTTTCGTTAAGAAACCTTTATGGATCCCGAGTATCGTCAACAAAACAAGCATTGCGTTTGGATACTGCTGGAGAATGCTGGGAGGGTTCTGGACTCCCTCTCTCAGAGTAATGATATGGATCTATATTGTAGTCGTCGGACGAATCCTAACGCACGGAGCAATCGCTTAGTGGCCTAGTGGCAGCGAAACACTGTCGCTGCCACAAAAACAATGCAGATACAAAGGGCCATTTTCCCTTTTTATCTGCATCAGGGGAGATTTAAGATTTGTACTAACGGAGGCAATGTGATACTTGGTTATCATACTCCGGTTACCGCAAATTCTGGGAGAATGGTTGCTATACATTGACGATCCTGGAGGCCGGGGCAAATGACATTCTTCCTCTTTTCATTTTCCACAAACCCTATAAATCCTTGATATATCAATAGACCGCCAGCGATGAGAACAGTTTATGTCTCTCCGTAGACGGATCGAAAACCAACAAAGGGACTGGAGCAGGAGCATAGACAGAATAACTCCACCTAAAGCAATTATGGCCGTTTTCCAAGGAACGCTGGATTAAGAAGTGCATTATTTAACTAATCTTATGATTGTCGGCACAGACATCAACTTGTTTGAGAGCGCACCGGCAATATCAGCGCTAAACTGGCGAATAATGTCGAACCGGCTACTAGACCGCCACAGAGTCATATGGTCGAAGGGCCACAGTAGAAATCCTGGCGATTAAGAAGCCGGAAGATGATTTGCGGCCCAGAACCCTCCATCCGGTGGCCTGTGTCTGCGCTTTATGATAGGGTTAGAACTATCACCCATGAAAACCTTTTGAAGAGTTGAGATCAACTTTGACTTATCCGAACAAGAGGACGGCAGTAAGATACCTGAAACTGACTCTAATTGGATATTGCCGGATAAAGAAGTACTTCTTCAGGATGGGACTAACAGGACACTTGTCATGCAGAGGCTGCTAGGCTGATGACTAAACAGTGGAATAATCGTCTGGAAATGTCCTGCGCTGGTGTCATTTAGAAGTATCATGCTGTGTGAGGAGCGGATACGTTTTGCCTCCACTAGGGCGATTTCTTTGGGCAACGTCTTAACCTATGCCAAGGCAGAAGGTTGGTTGCCGGCCTAAAGGGCTCTACAGTATGGACAGAATGACATCTTGTCATTGTCCATAACTACATTTATACCGAGTACAATGACAGCCAAGTGTTACCCAAATAATTAGAGCGATTACTTCCACGGCCTCCACGATCTTCCGATCTATTCCGCATTGAACATGTCTAGGGGAAACATGGTAACTACTCTACTTCAAGAAGTACGCTTAGATATGTCCAAGAATATATTCAACAGCAAGATTGCCCATACGTATCACTAATTTTAATTGAAAAAACACAACCTTTCTTTGCTGGGAATTTTAACCACTTATTACTAAATCCTTGCATAAGTCTAAAGGGTGATATATTTTCAATGATATGTATATGTGAGCTCTTGAAAACTTGTTTTTGCTAATTTTTGCCAAACGAGCCTAGTAGCATCATCAATGCGTACCAAACACATGTTTGTAATAAGATTACCAATTTAGATGATTATTTTCCAACAATATCTATTGTACCAGCGTACTACGTAAAACCTTATACGCAGACAAATAGAAGTTACTCTGTATCATGTGATATGTATTTAAGATTATCATTAGTACATAAAAGAAAAAAAATGTGATCGACTAGCAAATGTTTGCCTTCTAACTTAATTACAATAGATACTGTATCAGTAACGTTTGGGGAACAAATCTCTTGTACAAACAACTTGGCAATAGTATAGGCTTCTATAGAGTACACGTTAGGAACAAATTGAAATACTAACAAATCTTACAATAATACCTCATTTTCACTTTTTTTAACAATTACATTGCTGTCTACGTTTCAACAATATTGATCCATTACTTCATCTAGATATCGCATTGTTAGGTAACTTTGGATATATTGAACAAAAAAATATAACGGTTGTATTCATTTATTTATGTGAGATAGGCTATTTTGTTAAACTAGGAACAAATTTTAGTATTTTTAGATATCGTGACTTCTGAAAATATTTTAATACGATAACATTTTATATATATATAACAAATTCTTATAGCACTACAAATTCCATCAAACAGAATTTATAGAATTTAAAGCGTCATTTTCTCGGTTTTATTGTACATGATGTTTTTCCTGAGGCGAACAATCCCATTGACATGGGTTCAACCCTTATTCTAGGCGGTTGATTTTTTCATTGGGAATAAAAACTGGCGTTTTTATTTTGAAGAGAAAACAAAATTTCGGTATTAATGGAATGTTTAGCATATAGGCAATTTTACCAGAGATTGAAATACCTCACATTTTACTTTATTTGTAAGATATTGGCCAACTATATTCGACAGTGTCGAAAACAGTCCCAATTTAGATTTTGAATACTATAAGGCTGTAAAAAATATAAGTAATACACTGCTAAGTTCTTATCCCGGGTGTCTGTTTGATGGACGGCGGCTCTATTTCACAATCAGCAATGGTAAGTCTTGCCCATTTCAAGAAAAAGATCAACTATAAAAGTGACCAAAAGCATTTCATTAAAAATAATTTCCGGATTTGACCGCTAGAGGGTGTAACGAATGTGAGAAAGTAGATAAACAATAATTTCTCGAAAAATTCAAATGAAATGGTGGTTTGATATTACTGTCAGCACTGAGCTTACGTGATGTTGTATAAATTTGTCTTAACACTTAATCACGTATTCTTTCAAATAAAGTGAGAGTGTGTGGTTATGTCATATTTAATAAATAGCTCGAATCTTCATCGCTTCTAATTTTACTGATACAGTTAATTAAATTGTTCGAAATCGTAAGACACTCACTTATGTTGATTTTCGGATTTTGACACATTTTGCTTAGAACATTAACTTTATACAGAAGATTATACCAAATCACCGTTGAACAGATAAATTTAAAAACCGTGATTTTTTCTAAAAGTGACTGAGCCATGTTTTTCGTTTTAACATCCTTAGTTTCGTCTTGTGTAATTTCAGTAAGGCTGTCCCAAATATTTTCGTAATTTAAAATTAAGGGTCTAATAGCATTAACTCTACTCTCTCAACGACTGTCGCTTAAAGGTTTAAGAGTTAATACTGGTACGTGTTTTTTAAACTGCAAACCTAGCAACTGAAGATGAAAAACATACATACAGTTGTTGAACTGTATCAAAAAAAGACACAATTTCGTTATTTATTTTAGCAGTGTCATTTACTACTAAGTTTAAAGTGTGCGCCAAGCATGGTACAAACATGGCCCTTGAATTTATGTTTAAAATTCTTGTTTGCAAAGCAGAGTGCTTTCCCTTCGTATTGGATCCATTATCGTATCCTTGACCACGTAAATCCTGAATGTTTAAGTTAAATTTTGGGAAAAGTTCTGTTAAAACGAAATCACATAATCCTTTGCCAGTACTATCTTTACATGGATAGAAACCTAAAAAATACTCCCTAATTTCCGCTTTTTCTTCGGAAATATAAGCGAATCTTGTTATAACACTAATTTGTTCAACATGACTGATACTTGAAATTAAATGTTTTACTATATCTTCGGAAAGCAATGTAATAATTTCATTTTGAATTGTGTGCCCTAAATAAGAGGGCATATAAGTCTTATCGGTTTTTGATTTTTGCACATTTTTTATATGCTCAGCAATGATAGGGTCAAATTTTGATAACATTTCTATAAGCTTCAAAAAGTTTCCATTATTTGGTACAAAGAGTTGTGAACTTTCTCCCCGAAAAGCTAGACACTGTCCAGCCAAATAAAGAATAACATATAATAGCTCTCCACTTTTTTTCTCGAGTTCATAGAAAGTTTGAACTTCCTTGTCTATTGTACAAGTTTTCGTAAGCCTGAATTTTAGATCACACCATTTTTTAATACACTCAACGTGAAAGGGACTACGATTATGCTCTGAAAAATATACAGCTGCATGCTGCCAATCTGAGTATCCACCGTTTATTAATTTAATTTCTCTATTTTTAGTACTAAAACTCTTGCAACAAAAGCAAAAAGCAGCATTTAGTTTAAGAGGAATAATCTAACCAGTTTCGTTGAACTTTTTCTCCATTTGACAAAATCTTACTAAAAAAATTTATTGTAAATTTTCTGTGTATCGTCAAGAGGAAAATTATATTCCTTCAGTTGAAAAGACTATTTAAAATCGACGACCACGTACCCGGATCAGTCAAATGGAAATCAAAATCCGATGCTGTTCTTCCTTGTTTTCAGAAGAGACGGTATCAGAAATACCGGCATAATCGCTTTCTTCTTCGTGGTCATGCATATTCTTAATATGTATCAAGAATATATACACATTTTAAATTTTCATAAGAAGTGAAATTTTAACCCCACTGGGCGTTGTAAGGGGGTGATTGGGTGGTTGAAATCATTTTTTATCGTCATATTCGGTTTCAGTGCACCAAGAAACCTAATAATATACATATTTTTCAAATGTGGAATTTCAAACCCCAAGGGATGTTGTAAGGGGGTGCTAGGCGAAAATTGGATAATTAAAATCTTTTTTTATTGTCACATTCGGTTTCAGCGTCCCAAAATACTTGGGGAAAGGTGGGTTTACCCTCTGGTTTTCGACTTTTTTTTTTGTGTGCCAGTGATATTAGCAGCTACTTACTTTGCAATCAGTATTTAGAACAGCACAAAGTTCAACCGCCAAATCGACTTTTTTAACGAATTAATTTCGAACATGAACAGATCAAATATTACGCTCAACGGTCAACAACTCATAAACATTTTAAAAATTGTCACAGGCTTTTATATTATCCACCAATATAGGTATTTCGCCGAAATAAAGGTTTTTCCCTTTAAAAACAGAGAACGAGAATCGTTTAAAACAAAATGAAAAGAAAAGACAGAGATCGAAAGAGAAGCTCCAAAACCGTTGACGGTGTGACCTATTTCTTTCGGGGCTTCCCAAAAAAATGCTATTTTGCAGCTGCCTTTGATGGTATTTTTTGTAATTCTCCGATTTCGTTTAAATAGGAAATTAGGGATTGATTTTTTTACTGTAAAAAAATTGAAAAGGTATGAATGTTATTTACTTCTTTTGTGTCATATTTTAATTTTTACATTATTTCTTTTTGCATTCATGTATTTTTTTCTTGATAGTGCCGCCTGCCGCCTCCCTAACTTTACCGCCCCGTGCAATTGCACGTGTTGTCCCCCCGCACGGCACGGCCCTGACGACGATCGAATTAAGGTTAGGGAGATAGCAGAGGCTGTGGGTATCTCGAAAGAATGTTTTTGTCTTATATTAACTGAAGATTTGAGCATAAAAAAGCTAACTGCGCGTTGGATGCTGCGCTTGCTCACTCAGGGCCAAAATCGCATTGGAATGAACATTTCCAAAGCTCTGTTGAAGCAGTTTAAACGAAATAAGTCGGAGTTTTGGCGACAATTGATAACTGTAGATGAAACTTAGATACACCAACACACTCCTGAAGCCAAAGCACAGTCGAAACAGTGAACTTCGAAGGATGAATCGACTCCGAAAAGGGTGAACACTGTTCCACCGGCCAGGAAAGTGGTAGCGATAGTCAGAAGAAACAATAACGGAGACATGCTACGAATCATTACTTGACAAGCTAAAGGCAGAAATTGCAGAAAAGCGATCGCATTTGAAAGAAAAGAAAGTTTTATTCCACTAAAAAACGCGCCGTCTCACATTTCAATAGTGCCATGGCAATAATTCATGAATTGGGGTTCAAATTGATAGATCACCCACCCTACTCACCAGATCTTGCCCCAAGCGACTTTTTCCTAGGCTCAAAATTTCGTTCGGAGGACAGAGATTTTCACCGAATGCGGAAGCCATTACATTCGTAAACGCCTACAGAGCAAGATGCCAACTACTATTTGGACGGATTAAAAAGATGAGAGCATCGCTGGAAAAGGTGTATAGATTTACAAGGAAACTATGTTGAGAAGCAAAACTGAATTTGACACAAAAATACTTGCTTCTGTGTTAGGCTGGAAGCTTTTCAGACCACCCTTGCTCATCTTTGCTTTCAGTCCAGTCGAACGTTTTAAAAAAGATCGTATCAGAAATAATACTTAATTGTTTTTTAACTTTTACTAATTTTTTTCATAATTCCCAGCAAAGTTTCTTCAAAAATTGATTTACTATTTCAATTTATTACTTTTCTTTATTACAGTCTAAATAACGGCCTCAACTGTGTTACTGTTTTTATGGATTTGCGTGAGGCCTTCGGCGTGGTCGATTATGATATTTTACTTCATAAATTATGTAGTTGTGGAATACATCGTAATGTGTACAAATGGTTTGAGTTATATATTTCAAATAGGGAATAAGTAGTCGATATACTCGGTACAAATGGTAGTATAAGCTTCTATTGAAACGAGGTGTACCACTAGGTTCTATAATTGAACCATAATTATTTTATCATTTTTATTGATTTACCTTAAACGGTTTCCAATTTGATGCTTTATGCAGATGATGGTACATTAGTGCTAAACCTACACCTAAAGTACATCTTAGTGCTAAAGCTGAACAAAAACCTTTTATTACAAGATATACAACTAAACCTAAATAATTTCAATGCACTTATTTTACGCGTGGTATCAATAAATATAGTGAAAGCTACTTAATCAAAATAAATAATAAGTGTAACACACTAAACTCTTAGGTTTACATATTGAGAATAGACTGAAATGGCAGACATACATAAATCAGTTACAAACACAACCGGTATCTACGAGGGTGATATGAGAGGTACTCGTGTATGGAGACAGATGGCGCTTTGTTTCAAAATCTGCATTACCGACTATGAGTACTATTCTCTAGTCGACGTCTGTCAAAATTTCGGAGAGATTCATCTAGTAGCGTTGTTTTGAGAGCTGTTGGAAGTAAGCAAGTTTATATATTTGTGGAATCATGAAAAATGAACAATATCAGTCAGTGATTCGATTTCTTTTTTGAATGTTTCATTGAGGTGACTACGGACGATACCAATAATTTCATGATATCGTGTTAGCAGACCGTGTGAACGTGTGCAAAACATTCTTCACAAAGAATTGAGTATGAGAAAGTTATTGGCAGGATGGGTGCCACGTCTGCTGATGATTGATTTGGACGATTGATTTGGACATGTTTAAGCGCAATACGAGTGAGTTTCTGCGACGTTATGTGACTGTAGATGAAATATGGATACATCACTACACGCCAGAAACCAAAGGTCAGTCGGAAAAATGTTTTTTTTTTTTCCGGCGAACATGCACCAAAGAAGGCGAAGACGATTCTATTAGCCGGAAAAGTTATGGTGACAGTTTTTTGGATTCGTAAGGCATAATGTTAATTAATTATTTGAAGAAGGGAAGGACAATCACGATACAGTACTATGCTGATTTATTGCACATAGAACTATAAAGAAAAAAGCTCCGCCCAGCGAAGAAAAAAATTCTCTATCATCATGATAGCGCTCCGGTGCACTCATAGGCAATTGCGATAGCAAAACTAGTCCAGTTACGGTACCCATCCACCATATTCGCCAGATTGGGCCCCCTGTGACTTCTTTCTTTTTCTAAACTTGGAAAAATGGCTTGATAGAAAGCGGTTCACCTCAAATGTAGAGTTCATTGCTGAAATAGAGGCCTATTTTGAAGAGTTCGATAAATCCTATTATTTGGATGGCTTAAGAGAGTCGAAACATCGCTGGACTAAGTGCATAGAGCCACAAAGAGATAGTGTCGAGAAATAAATTTACTAAATGCAAAACAATTGCGTTGTGTTCCTCAACACGTTCCTTAAGATATCCTCGTCTATGTTATGTTCGGTATTCATTAAAGGAAAAACACAGAATATAATATCCTATTTTATTCGCATTTTGAATCTAGACTCGGATATGGGTCAATGTTTTGGGGGTCATCTACTTTTACAAAAAGAATTTTTATATTGGGGAAAGCGCTCTAAAAGATGGGTACCGCATCTTCTTTCTGTTCTCCAACGTGAACGTCGGGTCGAATGTGTGCGCTTGTTTTTAAACATGTGTGGAGATGACCCGAAACCAATTTTGGAGTCCATTGTCACAAGAGATGAAACAATGGTTCTGTAGTATGATCCTCTATCCAAAAAGGAATCCATGGAATGGTGATAACTCGATGAACTTCGTCCCAGAAAGGTGAAAGTCGTTTAATCAACGAAAAAGGTGATGGTCACAATATTCTGGGATTGTGAGGGTATTTTACTCATTGACTTTAAAAAACGCAATACAGCTGTCAACAGCCGTTACCTGCGATATGTAACAAGGCTTAAGCGCTCTGATGTCAGCAGGTTGTGACGTATATTGTGTTAGGTGAACAATCAGCCATAAACGCGTTTACATGTTCAAACCGTCTCTGCGTTTTGAATTGGTTTATCCAAATTATATTGGTTTTATTAAAAAAAAATACTGTGTAGTGATATTTCCGTACTTTGTTGGTGATACCTGTATTGCCAGAGAGACAGTTGGGATATATTAGACTGGCTTCCTGTAGAAATAAACTCCTGGACAAAATTAACGTATCAGCAGAAGTTCTCATTGCTACTAGCAATTCTAGTTCTAAATCATTAAACATTTTATGTAGGTGGCGTAGGATATCCTTTGCCACTACTTCGTCCAGTGCTCTTAAAGTAGAAGAGACTGAAAAAAGAACTGAAAGAACTGAAACTTAAGGGAAGATGAAGCAGTGGAAAGCAGTAATTCTAGTTAACGAGAGACGTAGCCAGTAATATATGGCTAATTTGTTAGGAGTTACACAATCAATAATTAATTGAATATTTAAACGTTTCAATGAACATGGCCGTTACTGTAGAACTCCAGGACAAGGTTGTAAGAAGTCTGCAGCTGCAAGAGACGAAATGATCCTTTCCTCGTACCAGGGTTAGTCTTTTAGTTTTCAAGCTCTCCCATCACAAAGATATAGGTTAAATCGCCTTGTCAGATTTTTTTTCATACGTGCATTACCTCGCCGAGGTTTTAAGACACCTAAAAGAGATTCACCGGGTGAAAAATGTGGCCTTTAATTCTGATCTCATTAGACCGGGGTGGAGGGTGATCCTGGAACTCCTCCACCGTACGCGCCAATAGTGCATTTGCCGAGTTACTAGCTCTGTCGAGCGTGTTGCGAAGCTGAACATTCGTAATGAACCAGGGGGCTCAGACAATACGCTTAAGTGTTTTATTTTGTAGGACCTCCAATTTGTGAAAATGGCTTGGTACGGGTGTTGACAAAGAGGGCGTGCGATACGCAAGCATGGATCTGAAATACGTAAATCAGTACCTCAGTTTTTAAGCCCAATGGGGATTGGGGATGAAGAAGAGCCATCAGCGCGGTTCTAGCTCGAACGAACTTAGCCTCGATGTAATGGAAGGCATAGACAGAGTCTCGTCACCAAAGATCTCAAGAATTTCTGTTCGGACGTAGGCTATGTTCTGTGACAATTGTACCGCAAGATTCTAGTATCTGTAAACAGTTGTCTTGGCTTCCCTTTCCAAAAGTTTGTGAAGGGGTACAAAATCCAGGGAAAAAAAGAGCCAGTCCAGATGTGATATTCAACACACCAGTAATTGTCAGGCTGGCTATTCTCTGCAACGAGGAGTTTAGCTCTCGCTGCAACCTGTTGGGTCTACTTCCACCAAACAACGGCACCATGTGTGATCATGGAACGAACCACTGTCACATATAACATTCTCTTGCGGGACATTCGCCAAGTCGTACCACAAAGCATGTCCATGTTTGAGCTTTGTGAATTAGTTTATCCAGATGAGGATTCCAGGATATTGTCTTGTCAAGCAAAATTTCTTGATATTTTATCTATGTAGAGAAGTGCAATTATTCACCTATGTAGATGCGATGGAGCGATCAACCCCTCCAGTTTTCTTCCACTTGTGAATTAAACAATTATAGTACTACTATAATTTGTTGCAATACAATTGTTAAATGACTTTCTGATACCACCGGTAATTTAATAGGAAACAAACCATTTTTTTATGGTTATTATTTATTAACACTCATTTTATTAAGATTTTTCATATTTCAACAAGAGTATCTTGGTTTTTTAATCATTTCGGTAAGGAACTCATCGTTACATCCGAACCTTTTTGTATCCGGATTTAACTTTTTTAATATTTTAAACTATTTTTATAGTCTCTATTTTGATGTACTATATAGTTATATTAACTAAAATCAGGTACCTATTTCGCAATCAATAACTCTTTAATTTTTGTTAACATTCAGAAAGAGTATATATTAAGATATCTATTTGAAATTTGTTCTTGTTTAGATTCATTTGAAATGATAGTAAAAATAAAACTGCTTCTATTAATAATACAGAGATACTGTTTCAATATTTATGTAACTATACATATAGATACGATCACCTTACGCTAAATTTATTAGTAACCGTTTACTGTCTTTTGTCCATGATGCTGCCATACGTTTATATCTCTAAACGAACACCTGTTTACAGTTCGTAATGATAATATTTAAACTAGACAAAGTACGTAATCCTCCAGTAGAACTTAATTTGATGTTGAATAGAACCGTGTCTAGGGTATTCTGGATACAATAGATCCCATACGCAATCAAATTTGTTAATGGTATTTAATAATTGACGCAATCGCTGGATAATACATATACACAATACAAAGACACTTTAGTTGTTTGAATAAGTCGTTGAATACGCACGTTATGGCCCCCTTTTATTATTTTTTCTTCTAGTAGCAATTAGAATATAGAGATTATTCAATAAGCAAGGTAGAATTGTAAGGACAAGAGCAAGGTGTAACCTATTTAATCAACTTAAGTGATTTTACCTGAACTATATACGCAGAAGTTAAAAGCGCAATTGTGTGCTGCTACCTTATATTTAAATCTTGATGGATTAGGGCACATTATATCAGAATCGTTGGATAATATTTGTAATCTGGATGGAATGTTAAGAGTTCGATCCTCATAATGGGTAAAACTTAATTGTTGAGTTAATAATAGTGTCTTTAAAATACGCTTACTATTTTCAAGGGCAACGCACGAGTTGTCATGAATGTTATATGCTACAGGTGGCTGATTTCGTGTAAATAATCAAAGTCAAAAATTGCAGCTTCTTGCCAAGTACCCCATGTAGTTAGAATAGAATATTATTTATTTATATTAACATAAAAATGTATATAATCATGATAATAATAATAATAATAATAATATCTTTATTTCCAGAGAACATGTATAACATGAGGAAAATAAGTCAACAAACTATAACAAAATTAACAAATATTAGTACTTGTGAAATAACTGTAAGTAATCATTCAACGAATAACAATTGATATTTAACAATAACTTTTTCACATTTCCTTGAAAAGTCTTAAAATTAGAAATATTCCTGTAGTTTATAGGCAATGAATTAAATAGTCTACATCCCATGAAACTTAAATATTTTTGGAAGCCTGCAGTACGATGACAGGCTGGTAGCAAGTAAAGTTCATTTCTTGTAAAATAAGAATGTGAGACATTAGATTGAAATAGATGTTGGTACCTATACACAAAGCAAAGAACCTCATATATGTATATGTCATAAAATGTCAGTATTCTACAAGATTTGAACGTGCGTTTCTGCAACAAGAACACCCGCTCGGATGAAGAACTCATGCCCCAGTTCACCACACCATACGCCATCCTGGAGTAAAAGTTGGAATAATAAAAGCTTATTAAAATTGCATAGCTGCAAGACTTTCTGATATTAGAGATAGTATAGCACACCCGAGCTAACTCCCCGCTGAGTTCCTCAACATGGGCCGACCATCTCAAATTTTCATCAACATGAACTTCCAGGATCTTGGCTGATTTAATAAAGGTAATGAAAGTAGTATCAAGGAGAAATCCTTGTACGTTAAATTTGACTTCGTTATGAAAAAGCATGAATTTACTTTTTGTAGAATTAATAATTAATTTATTAGTATTCATCCAGCTGAAAATTTGCATATAAACATTATTAATTTCAATAAAAAGGTCAGTTAAGCAATTGGAACTTATGAGAACATTTATATCGTCAGAATAGAGAGTAAAATAGCTCTGAGATTTTAAGGAGGTTGGCAAATCATTAATATATATTAAAAAAAGGGTTGGTCCTAAGACAGATCCTTGTTGAACACCAACATCAAGAGTTGATGCGGTAGATCTAGCATCCTTGCAAACAACCTTTTGTTGGCGATCCGACAGGTAAGATTTAAACCATTTTAATGCTCGGCCATTAATACCACACCTTTCTAATTTATACAATAGAATTGAATAGTTAACGCAATTAAAAGCTTTAGATAGATCAATCAGCATAGCTGCAGATGGAGAGCCGCGGTCGAAGGATTTAACTATTTGACTGACGTAGTTATATAAAGTTATATAAAAATTTGTAGATCTGTTTGGGAGGAATCCGTGTTGGTTATCACAAAATAAATTGAACTTTTTGAAGTAATTTATTATATTTTTGTTCATGATTATTTCATAAATCTTAGAAAAAGTAGATAGAATGCTAATTGGTCAATAATTTTCAACACTACTAGCATCACCTTTTTTAAAGACAGGTGTTATACAGGCAATTTTGAGGTGTGATGGAAAGATGCCTTTGTTAAAGGATAAATTAATCAAATAAGTCAGAGGTTGCACCAAAGACCTAGAACAATTCTTAATAATGCGAGAAGAGACTCCATCATCACCAGCACTATGAGATGAGTTTAGTTTAGTAATAGTATCGGATACATCTGATTCATCAACGGGTGAACTGAAGAAAGAATGTAAATTATGCGGTACATTATTGTCAATAGAGCAAAAATTAATTGGAGTATTACCATAGTTTGAGATGACGAGGTTTTGTGCCAAATTAGTAAAATGATCGTTAAAAGCATTACATAATGCTAAAGTATTGGAATATTTATCTGGTAATTAATGATCTGCGGAGTAATTCAATCTATTTTTATTAATTATTGACCAAATAGCCTTTATTTTATTTTTTGCTTGTAGAATGTCATTATCGTTATTCTGAATTTGTTTTAAAGTAATAATTTCTGTGTAATATTTTTCATACCTTATATAAGCGCTTCTTAATATTGGATATTTATTACTGATGTTCTTCAAAAGATGTAAATTATTTTTAAATTCAATAAGCTATAATCCAAGAGCAGTTATTGTTACTACTGCTACATTTTACTATGGGAAAGTATATATCCAGATAGTATTTAAATATTTGAATGAATTTATTAAAGGCAATATCAGGACAAGAGGATTCATATACTGTAAGCCAGGTTTCATTATCAAGGTAGTTGTTAAACCGATGCTGACTATTTAAGTCATATTTCCTTTTACAACAATAGTTACGAGTTTTGGACTTAAGACTAGAAGCAAATTGTAGTATTTGTGAAAAGTGATCAGATATATTATTATCCATGCAAAAAGAAATAAACTTATCTCGCTGAATGTTCACTAAAAAGTTATCTAGGCAGGTGCTAGATGTTTTGCCTAATCGTGTAGGTGTTTCAATTGTAGCATACATGTTATAATTACTAAAGAGATCGAGCAGATTACTAAGTATAGCAGAAGGTGAGCTAAAATCTACATTGAAATCACCGCCTATTATAACAAATTTATCTTCAGTTGAAACTTTGTTCAATAGATTAGACATCGCAAAAACATTGAAAATCAGATTTGGGTGGACGATAAAAAGCGAAAATCGTCACTAAAAAAAAAACAAAATGAAATCAAAATCATGCAAATACACATAATTTACAATATAGACATAAACTTAAATAACAAAAATTATACGCTACGAATTAAGAAACTCTGGAATTGAGTAAAATACGTATTGCAGGAGGTAATCTTTTATTTTTTTCCTGAAAGCTTTGTAACTTCCAACGTTTTCTAAATCGGCGGGTAGTCTGTTGTAAATTCTCATACCCAGATTAAGGGGTTCCGTGCTTGTTACATGAAGAGTGGCCGTAGGGATATGTAGGTGTTCTCTTATTCTTGTGTTGTAGTCGTGAACTTCATGGTTACGTAAATGAGTATGTCTATTAGCAAATATGAAAGAAGCTGCCTCGAGAATATATATGCACGGCAAGGGAAGGATATCTAACTTCTGAAAGAGTGGTTTGCATGAGTCTCTGAAGTATGCGTCTACAACACCACGGATAACTGTTTTTTGTGCTATAAAAACGTGGTATGCTTCAGGTGATGATCCCCACAGTAAGATTCCGTACTGCAGTTGTGATTGTATCTCAGCGTAGTGCAATGAAATTAGGGTGCAAGTTGATACTTGTGAACGCAAGCAGCGGAATAAGTAAGCCTCGCTAGATATTTTATTTGCTAGGACGCTGCAATGTTCTTTCCATACAAGGGTGGATTGAAGACTTATTCTTGAGAATTTCACTGTGTCTCGCTGCTGTATCATTTCTCCGCCCATTTCTAGATCATCAGAGCTAACATTTCGCTGTCTTGTGTGAAAAGTCATAAACGTTGTTTTCTCTGCACTTAAGACTAATTTGTTTCGCGCAAACCAGTCGTATAGAGTCTCCAGCAAATGACTTGCTGTAAGATTCGTATTATCTACAAGAACTGAGATATCATCAGCATACATTGTAATGTATATATTGTTAAGCAGTGAGGCTATATCATTTACATAAAGGCTGAAAATAACAGGGTCAAGCACTGAGCCTTGAACAACTCCTGTATTTAACGGTAGGTAGGTGGAATCAAACGGATGGACCATACCGTTGGAAGTCTTAAATCGCACGCGCACAAATTGAACCCTGTTACTTAAGTACGAATGAAACCATTCTGCTACATTTCCTCTAATGCCATACGAGCATAATTTCTTTAATAATATGTTGTGCTGTACGCAGTCGAATGCTTTTTTCAAATCACAGAAAATAGCAATTGGAGACTTTCTCTGTTCGATGTACTTCAAAACTTCTGTGTAAAATTGAATCAATGCTGAAGATGTTGAGCGACCTTTTCTGAATCCATGTTGGCAAGCTGAAATAATTGAATATTTTTCAAGAAAACTGTTTAAGCGATCAAGCATGCAATGCTCTATTATCTTGGAAATAACGGAAGTTAACGCTACTGGCCTATAGTTGGATAACTCTTGCCGGCTCCCTTTCTTGTGTAATGGAATAACTACTGCTATTTTCAGTACATCAGGAAAAGTACCTTTTTCGAAGGATAGGTTGACTAAATAAATTAGTATTTCTGCAATTAATATACTAGAACGTTTTATAATTTCGGCTGCAATACCATCAGGTCCCGTCGAATACTTGTTTTTCAATTTTGTGATGATAGTAATCATTTCATTTACAAAAAATGGAAGAACACACATCGAATTTCTTTTGGACGGAAGTAATCCAGTAGAAGAACTATTTGAGTATTGTGATGTAATATCCAGTACACTATCAATGAAGAAATTGTTAAACTTACCAGCTACAACTTTAGGATCTTGAAAAACGACACCATTTTGCATTATTTCCAAATTTTGATAACCTTCGCCGTAACTTGTGGACTGTTTAATTATTTTCCACATCGCCGATGTTTTATTCGTAGAATTGTTAATAAATCTATCATTATGTGTTATACGACTACTGTTAATTAAAGCTCTGTGTCTGGCTCTAGATGCTAAACAAAGTTCTTTTAATTGAGGGTACGTTTTTTGTAAAAGGAACAGATTGATTTTTTTACTTCCTTGGTTATCTATTGTTTATGCTTGAGATTAGAAACCGGATGTCGCTTATATGGGAAGGCATTATTGTAATGAAAACAAAGGATATTCATAAAAACAGCAAATTTTTCATTCACACCATCTGCCCGAAAAACCTGCTCCCACAACTTATTTGACAAGTAATTTTCAAATTCCTGCTTGTTAGTTTCATTAAACACTCATTTCTTTATAGTGGTAAGTTTGTGAACTTCCAGAAAGTCACGCTGCAGATACAAAACAACATAGCGATGATCAGATAAATGCGTGTCGGTAACGAAAATATTAATTTCAGGACCAGTATTTAAGAATATATTGGCTATAGTTAACGAACTATTCTGAGTTATCCTAGTACACTCCTCAACAGTAACAGTAAGACCATAAATAGCTGTAGTATTAATTAGAGATTCTAGCACTAAGGAATCGGTAGCAACATTCGCATTAAAATCCCCACAGATATAAACAAAGTAATCATTTGTGTGTACAGTAAGGGTAGACAAAAGATATTCTAGTAAATTAATAAACAAATTGAAGTTGGATTGAGGCGGCCTATATACGTTGATAATTACAATCTTTTTATGATTAAAATTAAATCTTACACCACACACTTCAAAACATCTTTCCACTGCGAAGTTAGATAATTCTAATTTACATACTTGCAAATCGTTTCTTGCAAAAATGCAACTACCTCCTCCAATACTAGAGGTTCTACTAAAATAAGAAACTAAACGATAATTTGCTAGGTTCACATTCTCTATCTCATTTTGCTTTAGCCAAGTTTCTGTTAAGCATATAAAATAGTAAGGATACGATAGGAGCAATAGCTCCAAATCATTAACTTTGTTATTAAAACTGTGCAAATTCAATAAAAATAAAAGGAAGTGAAATTATTATTGATTAACATTGGATTAAACATTGATTGCTATTCAGGAGAATACTCTGTAATAGCCTTGGCACTGTCTATTATTTTCTGGTAGCAGTTACATTGGTTATTAAAGGCTGCATGATTGATATCGAATTTAGAGTTATATCTGATATTATTGTCTTCACAATTAATGCATTTGTAAGAATCTGATTTACAATCTTATTGATTTTTATGGCAATTTTTCAATGTTTCATTGTTCTAATTAACGAAATTTGTTTCTAGATTTCTCGAATAGATAATTATCGTAAATATGGAAACGATTTAAAATGACAAAAACTGTCAATAGTGACCAAACAGTCCCAAAACTACCAAAAAACTCGAAATATTTTTCAAAAGAAAAAGATTTTAGAGAGGAAAGTAAAGAAAAACCACTCATATTTCCACATCGATAGATATGAAACATTTATTTCTCCTACTTTTTCTTTTTTTTCCATTTAAACATTTCGAATACAGGTACAACATTTATATTCTTTATTATAGTATTTATAAATTATATTTAAACAAAATTTAATAATAAAAAAAATTGGAAATATGGAGTCAACCACTGTTATGAGGTTTTAACACACCAACTTGAAGTTGCTACCATTATTAACGCTACTGCATTCGCCGGGCCTGAATATTTTAACTCCTTTTTCAGCTGCCTTAAACTGGTATTGTTCGGCTGGTGTATCTAGGCGCTGTATGATCATCAAACCAGACAAACATGAGCCAGCCTTCAGCGAATTTAAGGTTATCACCATGTCACTAATGAAGCAGAGAGCTGTCGCTATGGATTGACCATCGTTGGTTGTAGTATTGACTCCAGTTATTAAATTAACCCTTTCGTGGAAGTTCAAGAGCATGTTAATTAAAAACAGGCAACCTTTGAGCGGAATTCCAAGATCCAATAAGCAATCTATGTTATCTATGATGACGTAAATGTAACCCGATTGCATCTTCTTCATTTCGCGGATATCCTTCCTTATCTTCTTGAAGAAATCTTTAGCAAACTCAGCTTTGTCATCTGTCTTGAATTTCTTGGCCTGTTTTGAGGAGCTACCTCCATCGTCAGTGTCTGAAGTTGTTGGTTCGATAATACTCACCTGATTGGAGTTTATCTTTTCCACCAAATTATAATCCAGATGTTTGCCCATCTCTTGGTAGTGAGCCAAGTCGTGTTTCAGTGTAATCAAACACACCCCTTTATTTTCATCTTCTAAAATGTGCTTGAGGGTGTGACAAATCAGGAAGTTACCATCTGATTCGCTATCCTCTTTTATAGTAATGATTTTTTGCCAATCTTGGATGTTGAGGGTTTTTAAGAGATCCCTTGAATCGATTTTGGGGTAAGCCATATTGGAATTAGGTCTTGTTTTCTCTAGGAAAATAGAGAAATTAATTAAAACAAAAATTATTTCTAAGAAATCAAAAATGTTTTAAATTTCTTTCAAAAGGAAGGAATCTATTCTTTCTGCAGAATGATTACTATGACAACTGAAAATTGGTCTTTATTTCAATTCCATTACAAAAATGTAATAAATCATTTAAGCTCTGTCCGATTTTAAATAGTTTAACAAGCAGAAGTAACTAAGGACCTTGTAAATATTGTCAGAACTATTTTAACCTTTTAGTACTATCATGGCGCCTACGAGGCGCCAGGTCTTTTACAAATTGTAATATCTTTCACAAAATTTCATTTACGTCAATTTACCTAATATGTACTATATTCCTCGAACGGTGTTTCTAAAACCTATGTAACATGATATAGTCCAGATATTGCATGCATTGAAATGTAAACAAAAGAAAATTTATGACCCTGCACTCATTGTCAGTGGTGTCTGAAAGGCGGCGTGTCAGTAGTTACGTTTGCTTTTTTTTTGAGCTTTCATTATACATAACGGATGTTTTTGTGAGTGATTTATAGTACAGTATTTAAAAATATCTATGCCCATTGAATATTGAGTTAATAGTTCGTTGAGCCTTAACGTGTACAGTTGACATTATGGGTAGTAAACGTGGATTATGTGATGAAGAAATAGCGAAATTGTTTGCAAGTGACGATTTTTGGATAGAATTTGATAACGAAAACATCTATCTCGAAAGCGACTTAGGTTCAGATCATGAAAGTGTATCTAGTCATGATAGTGATTCAGTCATTGAAGAAGATGATAGCAATACGGAAAAGTTATCTGATGTTACAGATTTTTACTTAGGTATGTAAAAATAAACACTGTTGTAAAATACTCTTATGGTTTATAATTTCATAGGTAAAAATACAACTTCAAAGTGGAATAAAGTACCCCCTCCAACATCACGAACACGAAAAAGTAATATTGTTATTCATCTTCCTGGTTGCAAAGGTCGTGCGAAGAATGTAAAAAAAATTTCCGCTATATTCGCGCTATTCCTTGACGATTGGGTAATTGGAATATTGGTGGAAAATACAAATAAATACATTGAGTTGAAAGTAAGACCCAACTTTCAAAGAACTGTGCAGATTTCGTGACACACAATGAAATAAAAGCTTTCATAGGACTGCTCATTGTCGCCGGTGTACTGCAATCACCTCATTTGAATTTGAGAGACTTATTCTCTGATAATGATTTAGCCAGTCAATCTTTTTATACAACAATGAGTTATGAAAGATTCTTCGTTGTATTAGATTTGATGACATCACTACACGTAATGAACGTTTTCAAATAGATAAACTTGCCCCAATACGGGATTTATTCGAGAATATTGTTTCTAAATGCACTGAGTTTTTTTCGCCTTTTGAATTCGTTACCATTGATGAACAATTGGTGGCATTTCGTGGTAACTGCAGGTTTCGACAATATATTCCGTCAAAACCAAATCGCTATGGAATAAAAATTTTTGCTCTGTGTGACGCCAAAAATTTTTGTACTGTAAACATGCAAGTGTACACCGGAACTCAGCTAGAAGGACCTTATAAAGTCAGTAACTCTGCAGAGGAAATTGCCGTTCGATTGATCCAACCTATCGATAAGACTGGCAGAAATGTGACAACAGATAACTGGTACACAAGTGTATCCTTATCAGAGCGCTTATTTTGGACCATAATTTAACATTAGTAGGAACAATACGCAAAAATAAAAGAGAAATTCCAGCAGTGTTTCTTCCCAACAAGAATAGAACTGTAAAAAGTACACTGTTTGGATTTTCAAGAAATGCAACGTTGATTTCTTATGTACCAAAAAAATCTAAAGCAGTTCTTCTGCTCTCCACAATGCACCATGATGCAAACATTGACCAAGATACCGGAGAAGAAAAGAAACCGGAAATTTTGACATTTTAGTTGTATTACTAAGGGTAGAGTGGACGTAACAGATAAACTCTGTGTTACGTACAATGTAGGACGGTGAACAAGGAGATGGCCATTGGTTTTATTTTTCCATCTCATTAATGTCTGCGCCTTAAATCCTTTCATTATTTATAAACATAATAATATTGAATCAATCACTGTGCGTAGAAATTTCCTCAAAATATTAAGACAAGAACTTGTAAAACCATATCAATTAGATCGCTTGGAGTACCCTCAATTGCCAAGAAAAATTCGAAAAGTTCTAAACGAGCGTTTAGAAATTGAGCCTCAACCTATAGAAATTTCAACTACAAGTTCAAGAAAGCGATGTTACCTGTGCCGTAGAAAAAATAACTGCCCTTCTAAACAAATATGCTCTAAATGTTTTAAAAATATTTGTTCAGAGCATACAAAAAAATTGTGTAATTAATGTTATGAATAAATAGTACATAATACTTATTTTACCGTTTTGTATCATATCAGGTACCTATATTCCTAAAACAAGAAACATTTAAAATTAAAACATTAATTTTATAGCAGTAATTTTACAATGGTGCCTCGTAGACGCCATGCTAGTACTTATGTATATCCAATAGGTGCTAGTACTTAAAGGTTTGCAAGTAGTATCCTCAAACGTCGATTATCAGATAATTAATCAAAAAATTAGCCAACAGATGGAACCATTATACAGGTAGTAGGCGGTAGCCTGTGCAACATAGGCAACCCAAATCTCTCATGGAATGAAAATGACTAATCATTAATCAATCATTCAAACCATGCACCCCACTTCTACTTTTTGACTAAAAATTCTACATTTATTTTTTACAAACTGCATAAAAATTAAAAATAATATAATTAAATATTCTTCAATTTAAAAGATGTTAAAGTGAAAATGTATACTGTTTAATTGTAGTTTATAAAGGAGCAGGGGAAAATCAATACTTCAAGGCACAGTAGTTTGACAATATGGCCGCTAGGTAGCACCATTGTCCTTCCGTATAAAAAAATGAGCCGAAAATGCGGACTTCCAAACTTATTTTACACATTTTTAAAGTTATAAATTAACATTAGTAATTTGCTTGGTGGATTGTGTTAAAATATCACTAAGTAGTCATATGAATCATTTGCTTGATGCAAACAAGATTCCTAAATGTAAACAAAATGAATTAACACGACTATTGTGATGATAACGCGTAAAAATTTAAACAGTAACGCAATGAATGGAACGCATAATAAAAATAACCGTCTGCAATTGGAGTTAACGGAAATTTAAATAAGTTCTAACTGACTCGGTGAATTCATTTAATTAGGCTAAAAAACATCCGGTAATTTCTCATATTTTGGATTGTTGTTGTTGTTGGTCGTGTGAGTATGTAGTGAAAAGCTAACTTACACCAAATATATCGCCAGAGGAGGCTCTAGCAGTTCAGCAAGTTGTTGGGAATCACTTTTATATTACACGGTAAATATCTTTAATTTAGACGGTTTAATATGCTTCAATTTGAACGTACGTGATTTTTTGAAGGGCGATTGATTCAACCGCTGTATGGATTTTGTATAGTTTGGAAAACGGCTGTTCCTGGGCGCGGTGACGCTGGTGTATTTTAAAAAAAGGCGGGAATTTCAAATTTTAACAAATTAACCTAATAGGTAATTTATATTGCCTAAATTCCTTTTGTCTAATAGTCAATTATGGTGACAAGTTTTTTTCTTTTTTTTTTAATCATAAAATTTTAAACAAATAATTTCAATTTTACTTTTAAATTACCTAAAAGGATAACATTCTCGAGCTGTTAAAAATTGGAATAATTCACTTGAAATAGTCCATGAAGCTCATCTAAGCGTGGAAAAGAAAAGTTGCAGTCACGTGATAGCACCTGTTAGAGGTCATCCGAAAATACCTCCTGCGAGATAAAATAAATAATTCTGATGAAATCAATATGCCGATAAATTTCAAGGGTTGAATTTGCACTTCAAGTAAAAGCAGTAGCTTAGTAACTAGAAAAAGCAATAAGGAAAATAGTTAATGGATAAAAGCACTTAAAACAATAACATTAGGATATTCTCGGATACTCTATCTAAAATATTGGTTAATGTTGATGGCTAAGCAAATCTAACTGTGTGAATTTCTTTGTACATTTATCATGTAAATCGCTTTGTTTGATATTCCTCTTGTTTTTATTATTCATTGACTCTATTATGTATCGTAAAATGGAGTTATGGATAGCGTGTCTACCTAGTGCGTGGACGGACCATAATTCCTTTTCTAAGCAATTTAAAGAAAGTTTTTAAATAAAAAATATTCGGAGACAAATGCTGCACAACATAAAATTATATCAAAGTATACGGGACGTTCAGTTTCTGCTGCGCATGATACAAATATAGTTTTTTAAATGAAACACCCTGCATATTATTAAGATTTTAGATGCCTCTATTCAATTCATATCAACCTCTATCAATATTCCCTATACTTATCTATCTCAGTTTTTGACATAATTGACATACTCCGAGATTTTTGCAAAATGTAGCTGTTTCTTAAACTCCTTACACGCTAGTATGGCAATTCAAATTTTATTCGATTGAGTATCTGTTGGAGTTTTGGGCAATACATTCAAAAGCTTTTTATATCCACTGGAGCCTACAAGATAGTCATCGAAATCGTTGATGTGTTCACGCTATTTCAATTTCTATATCTAAAACGTGTCGTTCTTTAATAAATTAAATGTGAAGCTATGCAGATAAGTTTTTTGCTCAAATTCATAGAGTCCTGCGACGAAATACTATAAAATTTGTTTTTTCTAAAGATATTCATTAAAAATAAACTGCAAAATTTAATTTATGCATACAATTTCACATCTATTCGAAGTTATTAAGTGTATCTGGATGAGCCGCTTCATTGCACATGACTATAATTGAGCCTTAAATTTTAAATCTAAAGATCAGTAATCCTTAAATTGTAGTCAGAATGACGTAAGTTTGTAAAAATCCATGTTTTTCAATGAAGCGCTTCATTGCACATGGTTCTAATTACCGCTGTAATTAACTAAACATGATGTAACAAAGGATAAAGGCTAGAACTTAGTGGACCTAAATCTGAATTCATTAAGTGATTTTTGTTTTTGTAAATTTCAATGCCCATAACAATTTAATTGAACTGTGCTCTTTACGTTTTTAACGAACTTTATATTGTCGACATTATGGTTATTTTCAAGCATATGTAGAGCAGCACCAGATTTATCAAACCTTCTGAATTTGAGATGAGCCAAATGTTCTTTGTACCTAATTCTGATTGATCGTTTTGTTTGCCCAATATACACTTGATTACAATCTTTACATGAAATTTTGTAAATTCCTAATTTATCCATATTATCTACTGGGTTTTTGGAACTTCCTAAAAGGTTTTTGAGGTTATTGTTTGAAGAAAAAAACAATTTTGCGGTCAATTTTAGAAAAGATTTTTTGAAGACCTTTCGTGTAACTTGGATAAAAGGATAATTTAACATATTTCTTATTGTTACGGCCGTCAATGCGTTCTAGTGTGCTTATATTTCTAATTCTTAATCTATTCTTATGTTTCCTAATAATATTATAGACGACATCTTCGGAGAATCCGCTAAAGTTAGCAATATTGTTGATTTCTTTTAGTTCATGTTGATATCTATCTTTAGTTAAAGGAAAATTGAGTAACCAATGTACCAAAAAGTGAATAGCCGACAGTTTGTATTCATATGAGTGATTAGATTCGTGTAAGATAAATCTATTATTACTAGTAGGTTTTCTATATACGTCTATTTCTAACTTATTTTTATTTCTTATTACTAACATGTCGAGGAATAGAATCCTGTTGCCTTTTTCTTCTTCGTGGGTAAATTTGATAGAGGGAAATTTTGAGTTAAGTTGTTCTATGAAATCCGTTATTGAACATTTGCTGGTGTCAAAAATGCAAAAAATGTCATCGACGTATATAATCTAAAATCGAGGGAAATAAGCCAAAGTATTCTCAAGATCGGTTTCAAATTTACCCATAAAGAGGTTAGCCATAAACGGAGATAAGCTGTTACCCATTGCCGTTCCTTCCGTTTGTTGATAAATAGTGTTGTTAATTTGGAAAAAGTTTTGTTTCATACAAAGTCTTGTTAAAGAAATTAAGCTGGCAACTTCCTCTCTATCCATTTGGTTATCTAACAAAAGCTTTTCTAAATATTCCAAAGTTAAATCAACGGGAACACTAGGGAACTTACGTCAAACGATACTAAAATTTCTTTGTCAGTAAGCTCAATGTCCTTAGTTTTTTCAATGAACGTATAAGAATTTTTAATAGCCAAATCGGGAAACTGTAGTATTTTTATGTAGTATTTTTATGTAGATTCATGATTAATAAGTTAATATTTGAGTTTATTTATCCCTTTTTTTATTATTATTATTTATTATACACTCACAGTCAAAAATATTGCATATTTTATTTTCCACCATTATTATTTTTCTCTTTAAAACTTTTGTGATTTTTGTTGCTAAATCTTGTACACTGGAGTGTTTTACGTTATTGATAAACAAATAAATTACATATGGAGGATTTATGGCAAATTCGTGGAGGAATTATTAAAACAACTTGTTTTTGGTTAAAACGTTTAATTGAAAAAGGGAACATTAATTACCCATAAACTTAATAACAACGCAACATAATAATACTTTAATACTTAGTACTTCCTCCTCTTGCTCTAACGATATCTTGCATTCTCCTAGGTATGCTGCACAAAAGATGTTTGATGATTTCTTGTGGAATTCGATTCCATTCTTCCTGTGCAGCAATTCTTAATTCTGCAATTGAGTTAGGAGCTGGATTTCGTGCCCGTATATTTCTTTTTAGAATGTCCCATAGATGTTCTATGGGATTTGCGTCAGGACTATTTGCTAGCTACTCAAACGGCGCACCCCCAACATCCTCAAGGTACTGGATCACTGTCCTTGCGGCATGGGCTCTGGCATTATTATGCATCAGCATAAAATTTTCGCAGCCAATAAAGTCGGCATAAGATAAAATATGTCCTTCAAGGATGTTGTGTATGTACCAGTCAGCATTTATTCTTAAATTTACCTCAATGAGTTCCGTGCGACTCTCCCAATTAATGCCGCCCCGTAACATAATGGAACCGCCATCAAAGCTAAGATTACATTCTGCGAAACGTTCTCCTGACCTTCTGAATACACGACTACGTCCATCAGGCTTCCATAATTGTATTCTTGTTTCGTCTGTAAAAGAAAATTTTCCCCATTGATATCCATTCCAGTTAGCATGAGCTCTTGTAAATTCTAGACGTCGAATTTTGTGACGTGGGAGAAGCCGAGGAATTCTGGCAGGACGTTTTGGATATAAGCTGGCCTCCTTACGTCTCCTTATTATTGTTTTGACAGATACATTGACTTGTCTTGCATTCAATAATTCATTTCTAAGCTGCGATGCTGTAAGTGCGCGATTTCGTAAAGATTGAAGTCTCAAATATTGGTCTTTCTTGGCGTTGTACATCTTTTACGACCTTGACCACGCCGTCTTTTGTATTCTCCAGTCTCATTGTGTTGTCTTACTATACGAGAGATAGTCAATTGACAGATATTTAATCTCCATGCAATATCTTCTTGTCTGTACCCTTCGTTGGCTAAACAAACAATTTTAACACAATTTATGACACTTAAATGAGGCATCTCGCTGACCGAAACTACACACTTTTGCACTAAAGCTCTAGAAATGTAATTCTGACAACATCAACTGAAGATCAATCATTGTTTTTGGACTCCAAGACATTACGCTAATTTATAACGTTTTATCGTTATATCTTAGTCACTTATAAAAGGCTATATTAAAAAATTCTTTTTTCTGTAATAAGTTACAAAATACGTAGAACACTCCAGTGTTAAAGGTTTAACAATAGAAATCACAAAAGTTTTAAAGAAAAAAATAGTAAAATAACATGCAATATTTTTGTCTGTGAGTGTATATAAAAAAAACTATAGTTAAATTAGTACACGTGGTAAATAGCAATAAAAAGAATGTTTTACATTAACCGGTATCTTTTGAAAATGTTTATGAAACGTCGTACATTAATGGTTACATCATTGCATGGGTAAGTATGCCATCTATATTCCGGTTTCTATATTCGCCACTCTCTAGGACATGCCGTCCTAGAGAGTGGCGACTATAACTATTGCCACTACGTGGCGCCAGGAAATATTTCAGTTGCTGTTTTTGAAGATTAGTGGTAAAAACTGAGAGATGTAAGAGCAATGTGGTCAAGAGTCAAAAGTTTCAATACTTTTTCTCTTCTCATATTGTTCTTGCCGGTAGTGATTCCATCAATACCAGGAGCTATTTATTAGCATTATCTATCTTGGTTATTGTTTCCCAGGTACTGTTTTCATGTGTATTTCTACATTAAGTTCACTATTGTTTCAACATTATTCTGCAGATAACCTCTACTTTGGCCTTTTAAAAATCACAAACAATGTGAATAATTTACTGCATTATGTATAGTTTTAAACAAGGTAGGCGGAATTAATAATATTTGGGCTGAAACTTCGGCATGTCTGTGGAGAACGACCAATTGTTATGAATCATTCCATGGCAAACAAAAATAATTCACCGCATCCCAATATCCACGACTTCATAGATGGCTTACGGAGTATGCAGAATAATGTGTATACGAAATTACAATAAATACACAAGAATGAAAAAAAAAAGAAAAGAAATAGGGAAAAACTGCAAGGACAAAATTTCATTTAAAGTAAAATTAACGATTGTGTATCGGGGAAATTAACACGAAAGTTATTTATATATTGCGTTTCTGATAAGTATGCTGTAAATAAATAAGGTAAATATGTTATTTAATATTTTTGAGGACCTATGTGTTTAATATTTATCTTTACGAATATTTTTCCTACATTTTTGCAAATTGTGAACAGACCTAGATGTTTGTATGTATATATATATATATACATATGGCTTAATAAAGTAATTATTTCCTTCTGAATTTGTAATTTATTTGGAGTGCAATTCAGATGGTTGGTGACTAATGATGAGAATCGATTTTGGCGCAATTTGGATATGGCATTTATTATTTAATTATAGACTACTAGGAGTCTCATTAAATGAGGCGCAATTCAGTCCATCGACACAATATTACTGAACAATAAAGTTCTTGCTTTGTGTGATGTACACTGGGAAACCATCATCAGTCTATCATGGCTAGGCATTCGGTTGTATTCCGTTGCTGTTCTGGTTTCTCCAGTTTTAAACCCTCTGTTTTGTTTATGAATTTATTGCAGTGTAGATAAAGAAATGGTATATGCAAGTGCAATGTGCTAGGTAAGACAAATGTTTCTTTCTTAATCATGATTTAAGCTTGTGAAATGACCTAGATCTAAATGCAATTATTATATTGCATTGTTATATTATCATTATAATTCTAATAATTCTAATATGTGTTTTATATAGTCGTATGTGTGTATTCTTCATTTTCATAGTTACATACGAGGTAGGCGCCATAAATTCTCGGCCTGATATAGAAAAAATACACTTGGTGAAATATAACAATTACGATCAATTAATAATTTTATACCCTTGTAAAAACAGTCTAAAGTTCTTTCCTCAAAATGTATTAACAGCAGCTTGCAACTCACTATCGTCCTTAAAACGACGTCCCCTAAGGTATTTATTTAAATGAGCAAATAAATAATAATAACTTGGAGCCATGTCCGGACTATACGGTAGATGTTCTACTTCTTGAAAGCCGCATTCGCGGATGGCAGCTTGTGAAATGGCGGCAGTATGGACGGGTGCATTGTCAGGCAATAATCGAACACGTTTTGTCAATTTTCCTCGTTCTGCACGAATATTGTCCCTTTTTTATGTAATAAAGACGCATAATATGTGCTGTTGACAGTTGTATTGCGTTTTTTAAAGTCAATGAGTAAAATACCCTCACAATTCCAGAATATTGTGACCATCACCTTTTTCGTTGATTAAACGACTTTCGCCTTTCTGGGACGAGGTTCATCGGGTCGCTGCCATTGCATCGATTCCTTTTTGGATAGAGGATCAATAATATAGAACCATTGTTTCATCTTCTATGACAATAGACTCGAAAATTGGTTTCGGGTCGTCTCCACACATGTTTAAAAACCAGCGCGCACATTCGACTCGACGTTCACGTTGGAGAGCAGAAAGAAGATACGGTACCCATTTTGCACTAATCTTATCCATACCCAAATGGTTATGGAGAATTCGGCGAATACTTGCTTCAGAAATGTTAGACATCACTGCTAATTCCTTCACTTTCAAACGGCGATCTGTTAATACCACTTCTTCAGTAATTGAAATGTTTTGAGGCGTTGTCATTTGGCCGAGGAGATTCTTGCCCCATACGGAAACATTTTGCCCACTTTTTTACAGTGGAAAATTTCAAGCAAAAACACAATTAGTTTGGTTTTAACAGTCGTCGAAAATAAGCAATTTTTGTGTTTTTTGGAAATGGAAAAAGTCGAATATCGTTCAGTGATTAAGTACCTTCATTTGAAAGGGAAAAACAATGCAGAAATCAAAGCCGAACTGGTGGTCGTAAGAGTGTGTTTTATGATGAACGTCCAGGTGCCCCAAAAACCGCCACTACACCAGAAATCATCAACAAAGTCCATGATATGATCATGGCAGACCGTCGAACCAAAAACGCACACGTGTGACGGATACGAATAAGCTTTTGGTAATGATAAAACGCCATCCAAAGGATGTTTTTCGCCGATACGTCACTGTTGATAAAACGTGGGTTCATTATTACACGCCGGAGACGAAGGGTCAGTCAAAGCAGTGGAGAAAAAGCGGTGAAGGCCCATCAAAGAAGGCCAAGACCACCCGATCGACCAGAAAGGTGATGGCGACTGCTTTTGGGATGCGAAAGGCATTATTCACATTGATTATTTGGAAAAGGGTAAAATAATAACTGGCGTGTAGTACGCAGATTTATTGGACCGTTTTGGCGCCGATTTGACGAAAAAACGCCCTAGTTTGGCTCGCAAAAAAGTTCTCTTCCATCAGGACAACGCATCCGCTCACAGGGCGGCCGTTGCACAGGAAAAATTGCACCAATCGGGCTACGAATTGATCGACCACCCACCGTATTCGCCAGACCTAGCCCCCTGCGACTTTTTCCTGTTCCCAAACCTAAAAAAAATGACTCGGAGGACGCCGTTTTGCAACGAACGATGAGGTCATGACCAAAACTTCGCTCTATTTTGAGGAGCTCGAGCAAAATTACTTTTCGGAAGGGATAAAAAAGTTTGAAAACCGTCTTATCAAGTGTATTGAGGTAAAAGGAAACTATGTTGAAAAGTAAATGAGAAAAAGAACAAAAATCGTGCGTTTTCCTACTTAGGCTGGATTAATGTCAAACCACCCTCGTATAGTCTGGGCCTCGCACATGTGTAACTATGACGCAACGGAGTTTGAACACGTTCAGGCCTGTTCTGTATAAGCCTGTTAGGTCGAGAATTTATAGCGGCCACCTTCTATAATAATTATTACTTTATTATGTAGGTAACATTAATGGTAAATTTATTTAATATTTTATTTCCCCTTTTTTTATTACTTGGATTTTATTATTTGTATATAAATAAAACTATTCTCTTATTTTTATTAATCATACAGTTTTAATTTTCCTAAATTTGTTAAAATAATTATTTCTCTTACAAAGCAATGTATGTAAATGTGTTGAACAGAAGGGTCATAAATTAATAGACTATCAAAGAGGTATCGGGAAGAGAATGAATTACCATTAACAAACCATGAAATGAAGAATACCACAGTTGATTAAATGAAACTAAATATTTTATAGAATTGCAAATATCCTCAAATAGTATCGTAACCGTCACGCTATATTATATATAACAACTTATGTTAAAATATGAAATATTCCTGAATTGATCCGAAAGGTTTAAGGTGGGAAAGTACAAGCCACAGCCTAATGTAACCGAATGTCTAGACGCGATCGTGATAGGCTGATTTGCAGGGGACATTATGGTTGTCTCCTAATGTACCTTTGATTTATTTGACACAATAGATCTTTGCTTAAACTTTATAGGTGATGCAGGGTTTAGAAATTCCCAGAGCACCCATTACAACTAATTTTTTGAGGGTGGTTGGAAAAGTCCCTGTAAAAATGAAAAGTACTTAATTTTTCGGGATAAACCATTTTTATTTTTCCATGTACTCTTCTCTTAAGCTTATATACTTTGACCAACGCTGCTCCCACTTGTTGATCCCATCCGAATAATAGGATCGATCCAATACCTCAAAATAGGTATTGGTTTTCGCAATAATATCCTCGCTTGAATGAAATCTGTAATAGTTTTACTCTTCTCCAAATAGTTGACGAAGATTATTCGTTGATAATCCCAACTCGCTGTAACCTTTCCGGCAGACTCTGCTTTTGGACTGTCCTTTTATCTCAGCCATAGTGATGTATTCATGTTTCGTGTACAATGATAAAACGACGCCTAAAGTTGCAAACTGTCCTTGGAACACGGCACACGATTGCGTTTTCGGTTAACTGTGAGCAATCGCGGCGCACATTTTGCGAACAGGTTTCTCATGTTCAAAGGTTGATGCAAAATATTATGTACTCGTTTACTCGAGATGCTCACAGCACAAGAAATCTGGTGCATTTCACTCTTTGATCCCCCATTTCCAGATCATAGATTTTATCAATGGTTTCTGGAGTAGTGGCCTCAACAGGACAGTGTTCCGTTTAATACATGCTAGGGGGACACAAATCTAATTTTGTCTTTAGCTTATTATAAGTGTTTATTTATGAATAAATTGTAACGGTTTAACAAATTGTGCTGTCAATTAAGCCAAGACGGTGAAAATAACTTCGATTGTCGATAAAAATGATGAACAACGAGAAATGCTCCCAAAGGCATGTAGAAATATATTAAATATTTACGAATCTTTGGCATTCTCTTTTTGCCAATTCTTCAGTTTCTTTCTAAAGATAAATTTAATAAGTCTACATAAACGAGTGGAAAAAGGTTTTGGATTTCGCTATACTACTATTATTTCAATATTATTTGTGCACAAGTTCAGCGGCACAAATGCAATTAAAAATAAGAACTCGTCCGTACCATGTTCATTATTAAATTATTGCTTATACTGACTATGCCTACAGCTACCATCACAGTTCCACTTACTCACTAATATAAGCAAACTTCCAGCTGGCACTGTTTGCCTGATAGTAGGACAAATATGTTGAAAGAGTTGCAGGACAGTAATATCCAAAATTGCTTGCAAGTCAATACTGGCAGAATTTCCCTTAATATGAAATACATTTTCTGCATCTTTCGCCTTTTGGAGACTGTACTACTGTACTACCACGCGATTTCAATAAATTAGTCGCATCTCTTCTGCCCGAAGCTCGTACAGAAAGTTCGGCAGCTAACGCAATTTCCTCTAAACTTCTTGTTTCAATAATATCTTGCATTTTCCGCTTTTTTGTTTTTTTACTTGATTCGCTAAAAAATGTTGACGGCCTCTGTCTTGACGACGTAGTTGGCTTCTCATCACTGCATTCAGAAGACATATCCTCCATATTGTCGAAATATATACGTCGTCCTTGGAGTTACTGACCATATTTTTTCAAAAATGTATCCAATCTTTGTCCGGAAGCTGACCATTTCTGATATTTTTCATATTTTATTACAGCATAATCCTATAATATTTTTTATTTTCTTTACGTTATTCTTAGAAATAGTTCATAAATAGTCTCTTTTTTTTAATAAAAGAATAAATTCCGACATTACACTTTGGTTTAGGATGTTGACGCCAAGATTTAAAAAAATGCAGTGCGCCTTATTGAGCAACGCAAATCTAAAAACAGAACATAATGCAACAAGTTGCGAAATGACAATGTAACTGTAAAATGAAGCAAACTACTTAATACTAATCGGGTACTCTAAATCTGTGGCACTGGAACACTGAAACAGTTCACTAAAACCCTTAACACGATACTTAATTCGTACTGAACGCACGTTATCACGCACGCTATCATCATCAGCAGTAAAACTGAATTCAGTTTTACTGCTGATGATGGTAGCTTGGCTATCGAAACGTGTGTCCAGTACGAGTTAAGTATTGTAGTAAGGGTTTTAGTGAACTGTTTCAAACTACTTAATCTTTTTAATGACATCAAAATATCCTAACGAAGTGGTACATTTAAAAAAAATCTCCTAAATATATAACAGAGTGTATACATTTTACCTATTATCTTACTTTTCAAATTAGTTTTTTTTAATGCCATTAAACATTTTTTTTCAAAATAATTATCAGTAGAGACATTTTACTTTCCGCCAACATATCCACGAGATAAAATGATTTCGCATAATGAAAACTCTAAGAAATGAAGGCCTTCATATAACAACAATTTTCCATTGATGTATATTTTATATAAGACCACAGAGACGTTGCCAATAAAAAATATTCTAACTGAATGATATTAGATTGCCACTGTCAACATTTATATCTACTATGATTTAAAAATCTATTTGCAATTTTTGTCCCCCTAGCATGTATTAAACGGAACACTGTGGGGCGTTCAGAAAGTTTAGCGTCACTTGTGCTCATGTGGCCACCCCGAAAATTTTGAAACCACTTATAAACCGTTCTAATCGAAGCTGCAATCTCCTGACGGGATTTGACTTTCATGAAGTAATGTATCAACACACGAAATTCTTAATTTTTTGGAAATCACTCGACTCGCAGGATTGAAACGAACGCTAAACATAGAGTAATAAACCAATATGGCTGGAGTTTAATATGAGTTCCTCCAAGATATGCTACCAACTGGTAATAATCTCGATACACACCAATCTCTCTGACATTGACTTTTCAAACCACTCTCATATATTAATTAGGTTCGCTAATTAATGCAGCTATTAATTGTTATTTGTATTAAAACAATTACTTTTGAACGCAGCTGTATCTTATTATTGTTATAAATTGCCCTTTGATCAATAGTAACTGAGCCAACATCTATAATCCATAGTATATGCTACCAAATATACCGTAAACGTAATAAATATACGCGATAATCCACTCTTTACCAAGTAACCGATAACAATTCATTATCCATTCTCCTCCTACTTGATAAAATAACACCGTTTTTAACTTTCAGTATTCGGTCGCTTTCTCAGTTGCGTTTTGGTGATAGACCGGCCAGTCAGTGCGCCATTGGCTAGCTCCGGTAAGTTTTATCTAACGCGTTCGTATCTTGGCTCATATCAAGGCCGTTTACCGCATTACTTACTAACCAGGCAATATCACCTGTCTCCTCGTAGCGCAGTACTGGGAAACTTACCTCCTCGATAAATATGGGCGAAGACATCAGAAAGAAGAAGTTATCACGATGGTACTTCGGAGGATTGGCCGGATCCGGTGCTGCTTGTGTTACCCATCCTCTAGACCTGATTAAAGTCATGCTTCAAACGCAACAGGAAAAGAGCGTGTCTATGTTGAGGTTGACCGTTACTGTGGTCAAAAATCAAGGTAAATGAGTTAATGTTATCAAGGTTATGACTGCCACAAGGAACTCCTTTTACTTAAGTCGTAAATCTAATTGTTTAAGCGAGAATTTCTTTGGTATACTTTACTTTAAATTCAAATCAAAATTTGTCGGAATAAAACTCCACGTAGTTTTATTCGTGAAACTCACAGAAATCCATTCAAGAAGTTTCTTAGTTTAAATGCACATATGTATGTGGTTTTATTAATAATGAGGATGTGGTTCAGCTAATAATTAAGATAAGAATTTTTTTTTCTGAGGTGGTTGTACCTCTTATTCTACAAAAATGTGGAAGGTCCTAACGATCTCCATTTTTCGTGGTATATAATTCTAAATTTTATATCAATAATTTAACTTTACTTTAATTTCTTAGCCATACAATAGTTCTTGTGATGACCATAACAGCTTTTCTAATGGCAGTTTTAACACTTTTGAAACACAATGCAATACGCAGCAAAAGAAAGAGACGAAATAACTTTTTGTTACTGCCGGTTAACTAAGTAATTACTGCCCTAAATGTAGGGACGTAAGTGCGATTTACCTTGGTGGCTCTTGTCAGCGGAAAGTAACGGAATTTTACGTCTCTAAGGACTGCTGTCCCTATCGCATCTGGAAGACGCTAGCTAGACCATAGATGTACTCGTATAACACCTATGCACCGTTGCTCTGTTAAGCAGTCTCTCACAAAGTCTTATTGTACCTAACTATTTACCTATTTTTTTCTTTTTAATTTACCCCTAAAAATTATTTTCTTAAATTTTCGATTGTTTAATTTCAATTTCTTAATACAATACTTGTTTCTTTGCGTTTAAGCAATTTCACAATTTTTATTCTTTTATCAGGTTTAAAGTTAGTTGGACCAGTTCAAACGAAACAATGAATAGATTAGGTAGAACGTGTGGTTAATTTGTTATTGGTTTTTTACACTCAGATATATCAACAAAACCATATCTAGTAGTAAGTATGGTTCTTGAACCTGTGAATACTCAATGTTCATTTTATTCAAATGATGCGAAGAAAGTTGGAAATATCGTAGATAGTTTACGTGAGGACACACAATTTATAATCAAATGTAAAACAATTTTGCAGAATCCATTTCCACATATTAATTTCAATTTTATCGATGAATATTTTGGAGATTTGGCTAAAGAGGTAAATACTGAAAGACACGCACAAGAAATAATATTCTAAACAAACTGAGGAGCAATTTTGGTACTTCTTTGAGTAAATATTTAATCCTGGTTTTGCTTTTAATCCTGTTATAAATATACTAAAACGTTTTTGTAACGAAAATATTGCATATAATGAAAATGACGGATGCAGTAATCTTATATCTCCTTTTCGAATGCAATGCACTAATTGTGATGCTAGAAAAGTTTCTCTATATTTAACGATGTTCTGACTGACAAATAGACCTATTTCAGACAAGCAAATTTAGAATATGTGCCAATAATTAATGTGAATAAATCATGCCGAACGTAACTTACATTTGTATTACTTTCATTTTATTAAGTAAAATACAACCTCATGTTCCACGTATGATAAACCTAACACGTATCTACGGCACTGAAAACACTTTGCTAGCACTCGAAGGTTGGACAAACGACCATGCAAATAGTTCTGACCGATACGAGACCTCTAACGCATATGCGTGCGAAAGCTGAACGACAGCAGCCAGCTGATGCTGTGTGATTCATAGTCGATAGAGACAGCCGTCGGTCCGCTTCCTTAACACTTGTTGCTACATTAATATAGCAACAGGTGTTAATACATAACAGAAATTGACAACTTCGACAATTATGAAAGTATATAATAAATAAATGTCAAATATTTTTGTTTAGTTCGTTTTCATTTTCAATACGTTAGAGTGGAAATATCAAATACAGATAAAATACGTTAATGTTAAGAACAGAAAAAGTAAAATGAGTACCCAACACTTATTATTCTGTATTGTCTTCTGTGATATATTATTTCGTTACAAAATACATCCAAGAGGTGCCTTGGAAATGCAATCACGTCGGTCATTCTGGGGTTAGGAATGCGATGAACAGGCATTTATCGTAGCCCCATGCTAAATTTCGTCCACTTGTGGTCCGACGTTGAAGTCTCTGTCGACACGTGCTATTCGTGGACAAAAGCAGCTGGCTTATTATAAACTAATCTTTGGGTATTTATAAAATTCTGAATTTGAGTTTAAAGGACTCCACAAACCAACGCGGTTAGAGTCGCGGTGGCGTTAGCGGTCATGTACCATCGCGGTAGCGGTACCAGAAGCGATTAAATCTTCTCAAACACACGCGGTGCTGGTAGCGATTTTAGTAAGTGTTTACTAGAGCTGTTATTCGGATCCGGATACCCGGATCTTGATGTTATCCGGATCCATTATTCGAAACCTCGGATCCGGATCCGCTCTCCGAAATCTCGAATTCGGATTCTTTATCCGATATATCGGATCCGAATCCATTATTCGATAACGTGGATCCAGCCCCATTCTCCGATAACTTTCTCAAGCAAATAGTAAAATGCCGTAAAATTTCGTAATAAATTATGAAAACCTACAATAGATCAAGTAATTATCAAATAATGTTGCAAGTATGGAAATTCAATATTACTCTGAGTTCACAGATTTTAAAAACTATTGCTTTTTTTCCATATAACATAAGTTCGATATTTTCTTTATTAAGCACTTTCAACATTGCAAAATAATCTTGAATTGATCTTGTCCGAATTAGAACAAGTGAGAGATACTGTACTTTGGCATCAATTATACATAATATAAGTAGAACAGTAGAGCAAATCGGATGACGGATCCGGATCCAAGAATCGGATAGCGGATCCGGATTCGAGAATCGGATAGTGGATCCATTTCCGAGAATCAGATAGCGGATCTGAGTTTCCGATAGCGCATCCGGATCCGAGCACCGGATAGCGGATCTGAATCCTAGGATCTGGTTATTCCGATAATTTTGGATCCGGATTTTTATCGGATATCTACAGCGCTAATGTTTATACGGTACAATACAAAGTGCGTGCGAGTTATGCAATGTTAAAAAGGAAACAAGAAGAAACCTTGGCTTTGGCTGCACTTTTTTCTAATATTTTTATATTCTGAATATATCAGGTCATACAAAATTTTATGTTTCTTTACATATTCATTAATTTTTCTCTCAAATTTTCCATACTATTAGCACTCATTATCCCAAAGTTTTCACTACAAACGCTATATTAAACACTCTCCTATACATTAGTTACTTATGTATAAAGCATGACAAACGGTTGCACCCGCAGAGACACTTGTACAGGGGTGTGTATGTACGTATGTGGTTGCAGAGTTCAGTAATGCGGTAGACATTGAGGAGTTTGGTCGTTCGGTTATTTATCGGATTCTCATTTTGTCTTTTCGAAAACATGGGATGTAAGCCTAGTGTACCTCTTGCATCGCATGTGAAGAAATATATTTGGCGTTTCCCTGGTTTGGAATTTACAGGTTCGCACATTCGTTGCAAATTTTGCGGTATAGTGTTGCTAGGTCGCACGACATTTGAATGTAGAAGTCATATTAAAAGTAAACGTCGTGTATTGAATTTGAAAAACAATATTCCGTACTGGCAATTTTTATATGACTTTATTTTCATGTTGAGCACGTGCAACATCCCACAACACCTAGTAGATAATGAAAACTTTCGTCTTTTTTGGGATAAATATGTTCCATCATGGAAGCTACCAACAAAAAGACAATTGCGGTACAATTTACCACATGTGCAAAGTACAGTAAAAGACTGTATAAAAGACGAGCTGAGAAATCAAAAAATCTGGTTCACTCTGGACGAAACTACTGATGCTCAGAAACACAGCGTGATTCATATTGTGGCGCGTCTTTTAAAACGTGATGGTTTTAAAGTGTTCCACCAGCTTCCTTGTTGTTAGCCAGTAAAAGGATTGAAAGAACTGATGCCGAAGTCATTGTAAACATAATAAAAAATAAGTTAAGAGAATTTTGTATCGTAGGAGCCCAAATCACCATGTTAGTTTCTGACGGGGTCGCAATAATGCTGAAAGCTGGTAGGATGTTAAAAGTATGCTTTCCGACTCTTCTTCACATAACATGCCTCATACACGCATATCATCTCGTAGCAGAAACAATTCGAAGCAAGTATCCTAGGGTGAACGATTTAATATCATCTACCAAAAAAGTGTTTGTGAAATCTCCCAAACATATCCGCGTATTCAAGCAATTGTATCCGCAAATTCCGCTACCACCTCAGCCTGTATTGACGCGATGGGGAACATGGATCGAGGCAGTATCTTACTATCGCAAATATTATTCCCAAGTGAAAGATGTAATTTTCAAACTTAATTCTTCTAATTCTCAAGCGGTTCGCGAGAGTCGGCAGCTTTTTTCCGATTCGGACGTTCAAAAAGAAACAGATTACATTTCCATAAACTATTCTGTAGTGACACAAACTATTTCGCAGTTGGTACCATGGCAGTCCCACATTACCGCAGTGGTCATCGATACGTCAATAAAAGGTAACAATCTATTATTTTGTTATTAATACTGTGTCTACGTTTGCGCGGTACGCCCCGGACGGTTCCACTAGTTTCTCGAACATTATAAATAGTACACGCACACCGATCAACCGTTAATAACCGAACGTCCACTTGATTCCTTGCATGTACATAGTAAACACAGCTCCTTTCACGGCGCCTCTGCGGGTGCAACCGTTTATTACGCTTTACTTATGTATATCGCTGCGACCAGTTGCAGCCTGTCGAATGCTACCGCTATCGCCCGGTTATCGCTAATAGAACGTTACACCAGCCGTGAGTTGGACCGTTCCGATATGCATGACCATGTTTATATTCATAGGTTTATAGGTTACTTTGATCGCTGTAGCCATCGTCATCGCTAACGCTACCGTAGCCGCGTTGGTTTGTGGAATCCTTAAACTACTTCAAGGTAAAATAAATAAGACAGATATGACAATTGAACTCAAAACTGAGAATATTTACTAGCGCTGTGCATTGACTAACAAATACACCCTGTACAAATCGGAGTGAAACAGATAGGTAAAATATGAATCTGCTGAATTTCATGAATCGGGGTGGTATAGATTTGGCAAAAAATATTGTTGTATCTTTATTTTTGATTTAAAAGATTAGACCAGACAATCTAATTGTCAAAGATTGCCAAAGATTTATTTAATTTTCGGATTTCTTTTTTTTTTCTGAACACAATTTTTCTGTGACCATAAGTCCTTTTCTAGCCATTTTAGTATTTTCCCAGTACAATACAACACCTGACATTACAGTCCAAGTACATATCTGAAAAGTTTCAAGCCTCAACTTGAAGGTAAACGGGACGAAAACATTGAATTACAAAATCCGTTGTAGTATAAGAATTTCTGCAGATGGTGAAGGTGATAATTTCTAAACTAGGTCCCATTAATATGCACCAATATTGCGCAATATTACAGTAAATACCTTTTTTGAATTACGCAAATAACTTACACAAAATAAATTTTGTATCTTGTATCTATTCCAACGGTATTATATACACCACACATTATTCCTAATCATAAACAATTAAAATAAAAGAGACAAGCACTGCGAAACCAATTAGTCTTAATTCTTTAATCAAATATTTATCGTCAACGCGAAACATATTACAACATGGTTACACCGTAGATTATTATATTACATAACGCTGGACCTCGTATTTGTTGATAAAATTAACGCCGGATAGATTTAAATGACTATAATACTGCTAAAAATAGAAGTTCACGAGATAAACCTTATTTCTAACTTCGATCGGCTTTTGCTATCTCAATCTTAAAAATTCCATACTTAGACATTGCTTTGTATATCTTTGGATGTGTCCCAACTAAGATGGATATGATATACTTGCTGTATGTATGAATAGTGTGAGTTATTGAAATGTTAACCTTGACTAAAGTCAAAATCGTACGACATTGTTATGGAAAGTTATGTAATTGTTTACAAAATTCAAACAAAAAACATTACATGCATTTAAATGATGTCCTTTTGTAGTAATTACGGTTATTTTAGTAAGTGGTTATTGGCTTTAAATACAGAGAACTATTAGGAATTGTTTTTTATCCGTCTCCCAGTTCGTGTTGAGGGTATACCGCTAAAGAAGGTTAAATCTGTCATTTTCTCCCATGGATACTTCGTTTTATTCTGTAGCAAATAGTTTTCTTGTATAAAAATGCAACAGGATGAATAAAATTCTTTAAGCTATCTTTGAAATCACGTTGTTATATCCAAACTTCGTTATAGACTTGATATTTTTTTACAGAAAATGATTAAGATAAACAACAGTATGGCACCATTGATTAAAATGTACTTAGTTATATCGTTATATGTAACTTGGGCAAATATGCGGTAACAGCCAGAGGCGTGGCGAGCGCATAAAGGTTTACACATAAAATAGAAGGTAAGAAATAAATTATAAAACGTGCTGAAACACTTACCGTTTTAAAAGTCTTCCGTGAAATCACAAACTGGGTAACATCTGTTAAATATTTGAATCATTAGATATGTCTCCATAGCTGTTTCAGTCAAGTGAGTACGACGTGCAGAGTAAATGTTTTTTAATGCCGAAAATGACCGTTCGACATCTAGCGATGCTATATTTGCATATTTAAAATAATCTTTGAAACAACTTAATACATCTTCACACGCACCTTCACAAATTTGTCTTAATATAAGAAAATCGGAGTCTTTCTCTAAAACATTTTCAAATTTTTGTATTACACACCAATTTGTTTCGCCTTCTACAGCGCATAACTGTGCGTGAACATCATTCACAATTTGAACAGAATCCACTAGCGACATTGAAACATTTTGTAATTTTTCTATTCCCTCCGCTAGTCTGAAGTAATTGTTGTGAATAGTTTGTAAATCTCTTTTAACCTGACTATCTTGAAATATTTCCTGGCTTTTCTTGATTGCTGTAGCTTCTGTCGGATTGAATTTTAAAACTACCTTCTTTACTTGATCAAAATATTTGTTGCAGTAAAATGCAGCCTGCAACCATGTTCCCCAACGTATAACAATCGGCTGTGGTGGTTCAGGTAAATCAGGACACAATTTGTGAAATGGTCGGGTACGTTTAGGGGACTTTGGAAACACTGCCTTTGTACTAGCAATAAATGCGTTTACTAGTGGAAAACATGTAGGAATCGTTTGTGCCGCAAGATTTAGAGTATGGATTTTACACGTTACATGTAAGAAGTTACCACTGTGTTCTTTAAGAGATCGACCCAAAGAACACATGTTTGCGGCACCATCACTCATAAACATTAAAAGTTGCTTAGTTGAAACTTCAAATTTGTTCGATGAGTTCAATACCACCTTTAAAATCTCATCGGCAGTACAATTTATAACTCTTTTGGAAGCAAGTAAGAAGGAGAATGACGGTCGATGTGGTTCCATTGTACGTACCATTACATTAACCACACAATGTTTTTGACGATCTATTGTTTCGTCCACACAGTTTTTTATCTTTCAATTCCATTTTCATTCTTTTCTCTATATGTTCACGAGCAAATGGCACTACATTTCGTATCGATGTCCTACTAGGTAATTTACAGTCCGCATATTTATTCCAGAAGGAGACGAATGCTTCTTTGTCTAGTAAACGAAACGATTACATAAAATAAGAGTAACACATAAATAAAATGTAAATATTTCTTGGTCTCCTATACCACCTTTTGCAGAAGAATGTTGTTTGCTTTCTATGTGACGTTGACAATGGCTTCTGGACCAACACATTAAAGGAATTTTACAAACTAGACATTGAATTTTAGCGCCATCAAAAATTAAGTCCGGTATGTCCAGTATAAAGTTTTTAACTGTGTCTGCCATTGGTCGTTTTCGCGACGTGCCTAACTGCGACATTTTTAAAGCAAACATAAGCGTACAATTACGAAATAAGTTACGGCAGCCTACATATACACAGAACTACTCGCATACAGCATCGACATAGTACTGACGCTGTGAACGCGCGAAATAAGTAATCGCCGACTCCGCACCACATATCTACTACACTGACTGTTACCGCTGTTTGCCCAGACTAGTTATATGTATGTGTAAAATGTACCTATTTATTTGATGCACCGGTAAATCTAAGCTTAATTTGATTGCATCCAACCAGAATTACAAATATACTCGGATAAAACGAACTCGAACATATTTCCCGAAGTGTTCGTTTTAAGGAGGCGTTCGCTATAAAATGTTATTTTTTATGATTTATTTGAAAAAATACATTTTTGTTTTTAATAAACCAAATTTATTTTCCGCAAGTCCTCTTAAACAAATAAAACAGAACAAAAATTTTGAAATCTACATCTGTCTGTCGAAAAATAATTTATTATTTTTGAATGCTTCTCTAATGGTGTTTCCAGTAACTGTCAGTCCAATTTAGGTGGATAAAAAATTAATCGCATTGTACTCTTTACTTATTATAAGGTGATGTTGCTTCTTTCTAATCTGTAACGGAATCATTGACGCATTCAGTATAGAGTTTGCGGTAGTTCATTTTTCCTTATAAAAATTGCCGTTATGATCTATAACGTCAAATTTATACCGTATACCGAATTAAATTACGTTATTTCTAGAAATAACGGACCCAATCAGAATTTAGTTCTTATAACTACGCATGCGCTCCACTAATTCTGTACAGCTGACTGCCATTTATCCGTTACATTTTACATGCACAGTGTGAGGTTAGAACACAAAGGATGCAGAATTCGTAACAAAATTTCACGAAAGTGACATTATTTGACCCCGAATTTCAAAAGTCGTGTAATATTTTCGTTAATTATGACGATGCCGTGCGACAAAAAGTAGGTAGTAACAATTTGGTAATGCATGACATATGTCAAATATAACGTTTACTTCTGACGCTCCGCAAATGTGTTTTTAACAATCAGGTTATATTACGTTATAATCCAAAAAATGGCTGTAAAACGTAACGGAAAGTGCGCTACCGCAAACTCTCTAGTGTCTGTTTCAGAGGATTTTCATAAGAGCTCTGCATCTGTGGATAGTTCCGTAATAGTTAAGTCACTATCGATGTTAGTGAACATGAACAATTCTTCTTCACTGTCAAATGCCGCATTGAGGGTCATTATTATAAACCTATGTTGATAGTGGAACATTACCATCATCCTCGTTATTAGAATATTTCAATATCCACTGAACTAAAGGAAGTTCATCATCTTCGTCCAACAAGACACTTGCTTCAAAACCAGCATGGCGGAAACAATTTTCAATAGTTGTAGAGGATTTACGTCCCCAAGCAGTGTCATTATTATGGCATCTAATAAGGAAACTTGGAAACTCTCATTTCGTACACGTTGACTGAGTAGCCGAGTTAAAAAAATTGTTTATCCTGTGACTTGAGACATCGAATCAGTTGCTGGTCCATGGGTTGTAGGATTGCTGAAGTAATACGTAGTAGGAATACTAATTTAATGAATTTAAAATGTCCTATATATATGAATGCGCTGTATCAATGAGCAGCAAAAATTTTCGACTTTTCTTCTTCAGTTTCTTCACCCATGAACCAATTTCGTTACCCACGCATTTTTACTTGCAACATAAATTACAGGTAAGCGTCTACAATTTTTTAAACGTCTAGATCCGTCGATTTACCAACAATTAGTAATTTCCGTTTTTTTGTACCAACCATCAATGTGTCGTCCTAATTCTTCTTCTTTACATATCAAAATTTCGCCACTAATTGGCAATCCCTAACTTCTTTGATAACTAAACCACTTTAAGAAAGTACCGTCGACATCCTTTCTAACAGGTTTTCTGATTCTCTTAATTTTAGAAATATGCAAATTAATCACACCTTTTATCTTTTCCTTGTTTTCGAAAAATTTAACTGCCGGCATATTTTTAAATTTGAACGACTTTTCTCCAATTCAGCAATAATTTACAATTTTTCTTTTGTCGTAAGTACTTTGCTTTTCGTAATTTTTATTGCTTTATACTCTCAAAGTAAAAAGAACTAGACTAGACTATGTCCACACAATCGAATAAATTAAAAAAGCAAATCAACTGCACAGAGGAGGAACATCAACAGTGCTAAACAAACGAAACATGTTAGCGAGGAAATAACCAACGAATCAGGGGAAGCACCGATCCGGCACAAGTTATATTCGAGCTTTGTTCGCTCGGCCTACACTAACTACTCTGGTTAACCAGTGTAAAAATATACGTTCGTTGGGCCTGCGTGCAGCTGTACACGGCCATACACCTACATCACTGACCACCCCAGTGACGCCATTTCACACTACACCGAGTACAAAGTGCAGCCTGAGCGAACAAACCTTCGGTAAATCAATGCATGCAATCTGATCCTGTCCAATTTGAACCATTGCTGCGTGACCTAATTCGTTATAATCGAGGAATGCGACCAATTTTGCCGTTAGCTTGATCTTTAAAACCGAGTGTTCGCTATAATCGATTTCGTTATAAGCAAGCTCAGAATGGGTTAGAAACATAGGAGTTATGATTGGAGATTACTTTTCGTTTGTTAAAAGCAAGTATTCGTTATATCTAGGGTACGTTATATCAGAGTTCATCTGTAATTTCTTAGGAAAAGATTTAGAAACAAGATACATTATAAGCTTCGTAAAAGTTTATATACGGGGCTAGTGCTGGCAAAATTCGTCAATTTCTTAATTCGGATATTCGAATTTCCGGAAAACGGATGTCCGGATTAACGGATTTTATTCGAATATATGGATTTTATTCGAATATACGGATTTTATTCGAATGTACGGATTTTTATCCGGATACTCGTGAATTCAAAAAATCCGAATAAACTAATATTCGAATATCCGGATTCATTATTCGAGAAGCAATTTACAATATACACCCAGACCTGTTTTTACACGGCAGGTTGGTTCCTGAAAAATCAGTGTAAAGAAAAACGTTTAAAAATATATACAACGGATATGGAAAATTGGAAGATTGGTTTCTGACGTCGAAAAACTACAATTAATTCGATAAAAAGGTCACAAGATAATAAATTATTTGTTTCATCTACGTATTTTATTTTATAAATACATACATAGTAACCGCCAAAAGAAGTTGCTTGAAGGATTCAACTGTTGACCAGTTGGTATTTTTAAATAATAATTTATAATAATATTAGTGTATAAAAGTGTATTTCAGTTTAAGTTTAGAAATGTATTTAAGTTTAAATTTATTTCTATAAAATATATAATAATTTATTTTGATAAAATAAAATAATTACACATTCTTTTCAATTGTTGATTTAACTTAGTAGTAGCTGTTGAGATGGTTTATACGTATTAATTCGCGTATTAAAAAGAGCAAATATATGTACATTCGTAAAAAATTGATCCTTAGAAATAAATACTATATCGGGATAATTTTCAGGTTTCAAATTTGCAAGTTAACCATTATAAAAGCTAAAAGGTCAATGTCACAAATGAAAATGTGTATTGCATTCAGAATTCAGATATTCGAACATCTACATCCGGATTTATCCGGTTTCTAGTTAATTACAATAAAACGAATAAATCGGATAATAAATCCGGATATTCGAAAATCCGGATTTACAAATAAAACGGATAAATCGGATAATAAATCCAGATTTTGTATTGCAACCAGAATCCGGATATTCGGATATCCGGATATCCGAATATCCGGATAAATCGGATTTATTGCCAGCACTATACGGGACATATAAGCTACTGCAGCTTGTCATAACTTTAGGAGTCTTTTGGTGTGGAAATGGTGTGTGTAAAATGTTCCATGATTTTGTTACTATCACGCCCTTGCCATAACGGGTGAAACCCAATTAATTATTTTCCAACATTCAAATGGTAACTCGAGATTGTACCGAGCCCACCAGAAAAATCTTCCACTTAACCTTAGCGGGTTACGAATGCACAGCGTCTAATTCTGCTATAGTCAGGAGCGTTTATTTTGCTATTGTGGCTAGCCTAGTCTAAAACTTAAGTTTTGAAAATTATGAAAATATTCTCTTTTCAATTTTCTTCTATAGTCCGTCAGGTAAAATCGTAGAGTCCAGTATCTACACTACCGGCCATAATTGTTTGCCCATCTACATTTTTGGTTGGATTCGAGAAAACTATTTGTTTATTGTTATTTAAGGGGTACAATTATTTACCTACAAGTAAAGAAAGATATCACAATAAATAATTCGGCAAAAGGCTCCTCTGATACTTAGTTATCGATTGGATCCCCTTAATCCGATAATTAGAGATACAGATAGGGCCACAAAAATACCCCAAATGTAATACAATTATCGTTCACTAATGAATATATAATGTAGTGCAGGTAAAGATGACAATTCCCTATTGACCCGAACTGGAATTATGAATTTAAAACATTAATTTTAAAAAGTGAATGTAGTCAATAAAACGCTCTAAAACTGGTATTAAAATGCGAAAACAAGAGAGCTGCCTTTAGAAAACCGCACAATGATTGTTGCTTTACATAATCTTGCCCGAAGTAACAGAGATTTCGCAAGAAAATTGAAATTAAGTCGCCGAACTGTTGACTATAACGTTAAAAATATTAAGAAGCTGGCACATTATTAAATAGGAAACGAACAGGACGACGGAAAGTGACAACACCAGCGGAAGATCGGGTAAACGGAATAGACGAAAAACTGCACTTGAAATAACGTCTGAAATAAATATTGAGCGTGAAAAACGAGGTTAAGAGAGGGTGGTTTATTTGGCCGAATAGCGTTGCGTAAACCACTCTTACGCAAGCACAATAAAATAAAACGGCTGCAGTGGGCTACAGAACATCAACATTGAACGGTTGATGAGGCGAAAAATGTTTTCTAAACCAATCAATCCAAATTTGAACTCTTCGGTTCCAAGAAAAGAACGTTCGTTCGAAGGTCGAAAGGGGAACAAGCAGCAGAATCATGTGTAGTACCTACAATCAAGCATGGGGGCGGATCGGTAATGGTTTGGGGTTGTTTTGGCGCCGCATCCGTAGGAAACGGTTAAAAGAGATGGAATTTCAAGAAGAGAGCGCTACCGGGAAATTTTGGAAACACATGCTACATCATTTGGAATTTGAATAATCGATGACTATTTTATATTTCAACACGTTAATGATCCGAAACACACCTCTAAACTGTGCCGCGAATATTTAAAATCGGTGGAACGCGATAGACATAGAGCTTTTGTGGGAGGGACGCGATAGGCATAGAGCTTTTGTGGGAGGAACTCGATAGGCAGGTGAAAATAATTCCTCCAACTTCCAAGGAATCGTTGTGGAAACAACTACAAGAAGTCTGGCTTAAAATAGAACCCGCTACTCTCACGAAATTGATAGAGAGAATGCCGCGAGTGTGTGCCGCAATTATTAATAGTCGAGGTGGATATTTCGACGATACGATGATTTAATTTTTTTGTGTCAAATTTTATAATTATCGCCGGTAGTGTATATTCTCTCTATTCCTTATGCATGGTCAATAATAGCTCACCAAATTCATATTTTTTCAATTTAAAAAAACCTGTCTTTGTGCTATAACAGATAAACAGGTAAAATGATCTATACTACTTGACTTTTATACCTCATTGTATATTCTCCTCGGCACATTCACTAAGTATGTTCTTATGTAATTATTGCCCAAGGGAACTTACTCAAGGTCATTGTCAGCTCAATAAACCGCAGTTGCGATGAATTATATGTCGCCAAAGATAATTCCATACTTTCACGCCGTCAAAATGCATTTTTGCGCTATCATTTTATGATGAATCATTTAGCAAATGTTGATATACAGTTTTATGGCTAAAGGATGAAGGTTTCTGAGAATTTTACGCAACTGCATGGCGTGTTTGTTGACCTACTTAACCGTGCATGCTTGAAATGAATGGTTTTAATACTAATATGGACCTATTTTGTGCGGTAGTGTTTATACATATTAATGCAAGCAAAGTTGTTTCTAATTAAACAACATAGTATCGAAGTCATTGATAGTATTTTTAGCGCGGTAATCTGTAGATCAGCGCATTGCAACTCATGTGTTAATATTAAATAGGTTTTTTTAAATCTCATTAAATAAATGTATTTCTATTGTATAATCCTCATCTCTGAGGTTCATGTTGTCTAATATTTAAGATTGGTTTCTAGGTGCTTCCTTTTATTATTAATATTAAATTGAGTAAAGAACAAATCCTATTTATTGCTTTTCTATATAAACGAATTTAACTTTTATTGATTGTATATGAAACACAAAGAACTGGGTCTATTTTCCTAACAATAAGTACTTATTTCTAACAAATAAATTTTTTATAACCTCATTTTTATTTTTAACACAAAGAGAGTACAAGAAACAATAATACGTTATACGGTCCAAAAAAGTAAATATTGATGAACCGGTGGTATAAAAATAACTAATAAAATAAAACAAAACTATCGACCATGCGAGAATTATTTCTTAATGATTATAATGACTAACGCTGGCCACGAGCGGTACCGCGCATCGGCGTAGAATCAGTTCGGACCGAGAGGAACGGTAGTATTACTTCGTTTGCGGAGCAGTACGGACATTTTCGCTGCCGGTCATTTGCACAATTGTTTATCTGTCCTAGAAAAATTATGATTTCGTCAGCAAAACGACCGCGGTCGGACAAACTTCGAAAATTTATTGCAGAAATTCCAGACTTAATATATGAAGGTGCTAAAATTAAATGTGTAATCTGTAAAATCCCGTTAATGTGTTGGTTCAGACAACATTGTCTACGACACGTAAATAGTGAAAAGCATGTCTCAAAAAGAAATTGCGCACGAGACAATTAAAAATTTATATTTAATTTATACGTTATGTGTATCGCATGTAATATACCGGTCAATTCACTAGATAAGGAACCAATTATCTGCTTTTGGAATAACTATTCGGAGTGCAAATTACCAAGTGGAACATTGTTACGAAGAATTGTGCCATCTGCGCGCGAACATATTGAACAAAAAATAAAATCGGAGTTGAAAGATCAAAAATTGTGGTTATGTGTCGACGAAACAACAGATCGGAAGAAACATTCTGTTCTTAATGTAATGGCACGCAAATTGGAACCTCATCAATCGGCACCTTCAATTCTATTAGTCTCCAAATGAATACAACAGTGTACTGCCGAAGTAATTTCAAAGTTAGTGTTAAATACATTGGACAAATTTGAACTTTCAACAAACCAACTCTTGATGTTAGTGAGTGATGGTGCTGCAAACATGCTTTCTGTAGGCCGGCCTCTTAAAAAGCATTCTGCTAATTTGTTACACATTACGTGTAAAATTCATGCTCTCAATCTTGTGGCGGATAGTATCAGAAAATGTTTTCCCGAGGTAGACGCTTTAATAGCGCATACCAAAGCAGTATTTGTCAAATCACCGAAACGTATTCGCGAATTTCACAGACTGTGCCCCCGTATACCAGAGCCACCAGAACCTATTCTAACTCGTTGGGGAACATGGTTGCAGGCCGCGTTTTATTATCATAAATATTTTGACAATATTAAGAACGTGGTTTTACAATTCGATACAAAGGAAGCTGGCGCTATCCAGAAAAGCCAGTCGAAATTTCAAGATAGTCAGGTTAAAATGGATTTAAAAATGATTTACGTCAATTACTTCGAGCTAGCAGATGCAATAGAAAAATTCCAAAACCTTGCGGTGCCGTTAGAAGAATCTCTACAAATAGTGCAACATGTTCACGCACAGCTATGCGCGATTGAAGACGCAAAAAAATGTTTCTGTTCTAGAAAAATTTGAAAGTGTTTTTGAGAAAAATTCTGATTTTGGCACATTAAGACACATTTGTGAAGGTGCGTCAACAGAATCGTTAAGTTATTTGAAAGATTATTTTACTTACGCAAATATTACGTCACTAGATGTAGAACGTTCGTTGTCTGCATATAAACGCTTTTTTTTCCTCATGCCGTACTAGTTTTGCCGAAACAACAGTTGAAACATATCTAATGTTGCAGATATTTAACAGACATTATTCACTTTGTGATTTCACGGAGGACTCTTAAAATGGTAAGTGTTTGAGCACGTGTTATTTAATTTTTATTTAAAAGATGAGCGAAATTATTTGCGGCAGCAAACATCTCTATTAGCAGAATAACTCTAGCGGAACGCGAGGTCTGGTCGACTCTACGCTACTGCGCGGTACCGCTCGTGGCCAGCTTTAATAATGACTAAAATATCTGTTGTTGCGTTATTAGATAGTACTGTTTATCACCTTGTTCGACACATATACATAAAGTAAAGAGTTTTTATCACTGTATCAATATCATTTTCAAATATACTTAATGGAATACACTATACTATCTAACGTTGTGTGATCAACTTTCAAATTCCAATATATATTTGTAATTTTCCAAATCTTCGTATTTTTTCTTGGTATAAATAAGTCGAAATGGCAATTGATTTGGAATTAGTGTGTTTGTTAGGTATTGTTATAAAAATTAAAAAAAAAAACAATTTCACAAAAACGGAAAGAAAATTTTATATAGACATTTTTTACATTGTATAATTAATTTGTAGCTTTCTCGTTAGTAAAATACGATAAACTCTAGCATCACATTTCACAGAAAAGATAAGATTCCTACCTAGTACCATATACATTTTTCAACGAATTCAAAATTTATAGGAATATTCTAATAAATTGGATATACCGTGTGAGAATTGAAGAATGTAATACAAAAAAGAAGCAGGAAAATTATGTTGTCAGTACAATAATTTCATAGACTTGGCACAACACAATTCTGCAGCATTTACGCTGTTGTTTATTGAAATTGCATCACCAAGAAAACAAATGCGAATAAACAAATGAAATTCTATAGATTTATTCAGTCGTATGAAACAATTTAACGATTGAATTTATAAAACATTTGCACGTAAAAACTATTTAAAATCGTTGCCAACTTCGATGAAAAGAAGAGCTACTACTATAATTGATTGGTTTCCATAATGTCTGTAGTTGGCGTTGTATGCCGGGTACAGATGCGGATTTCACATTTCTTTTCTTTATACCTCTCTCAATTCAAAGTAATGCTTACTTACTTACACTACTTAATTGTATGCCTGTTTACCGTTAGGTGTAAGGCCTTGTGTGGTTAATAATTCTCTTGCCTTGACCTTTTCTCTTCATTTTCCTCTGTCGCTCGTAAGTTCTCTTCCCTCATTCAAATTCATTCCTATTTTTGCTACTGCCTCTTTTATTCCGTCATTCCATGTTTTTCTTGACTTTCTTTGTGTATTCTTTCCTATTATCGTTGTTCCATGCACTTTTTTGGTAATTCTTGCATTTAGTATTCGACTAACATGACCAAACCACCTTAGCTGTTCCACTTTTATTCTATCCTGTACTGGTTTTATTTCTAAATCATTCTTAATTTTGTCCCTTCTTGTTTTGTTTTCTATTTTTCTTAAGGGTCTCATGCCCATTGCATTTATTCTTGAATTTCTGTTAGTGTCCGGGATTCGCAACTATAGGGCATTGATGGCCTGACTACTTTTCTGATTACTTCTGTTTTGATGTTTTCTTGTATTTTTCGTTTCCCCAAGAATGTTGTCTTCATTGAATTGTATATCCTTCGTATTTGTTTCATTCTTTCATTTATTTCTTTATCAAACTTTCCATTGGCTTCAGTTATCGTTCCTAGATACTTACATCCATCTGCTTGGTCTATTGTTTCTCTAGTTATTTGGATATTGTGTCTCCTATTCTCCTTTGCTACTGCTATACTTTTGCTAGTTATTCCTTTAAGATGCTCAAGTTGTACTGTAGATTTTCTTCCGTATCTGCCAACAATGCCATATCATCTGCGAATATGAGCTCTGATATCTTTGTTTAATTTTCCAGAATCCTACTTTGAATTTTTTCATTTTGTTCCTGGCCTCCTTCACCGCATCGTCTATTACATACGAGAACAGAATCCGGCTCAGCACACAACTTGCTTTACTCCTACTTCCGTTGAACCCTTTTGATTCCCCATTATTTGTTCTAACAATGTTTCTGTTGTTTTTGTACATTGCTTTTACCACTTTTATTCTTTCATCATCCACTTTTCTCTTTTTTAATGATTTCCATATAGCTATTTTTTCTCTTAACTTTGTCGAACGCCTTTTCTAAACCAATAAAGCAAATGTACATTTCTTTATTTTTCCCGATTACTTTTCACTGGTCTATCGTACTATGAAAATTGGATCTTAAGTGTTTCGTCAACGTCTAAAACCACATCGTGAATCTTCAATTGTATTTTCAACTATTTTTCTTATTCTTGTCTGCATTACTCTGGCTAAACTTTTTTAGTATACTTGGCAGCATTACCTTTTGTCTACGTTCTTGAAGATTGGTAATATTATTCCAATATTCCAGCCCATCGGCATTGTCTTTCTTTTTATAATTTGGTACATAATTTTCCGCCGTTTCTTAGTTCCTTCACTTCCTATATATTTAATCATTTCCGCAGTGATGTCCATTCTCGGTGCTTTACTTATCCTCTTTGTTCTTCTGTTACTTGATTTATTTCTTGTTTGATGTTATTATTTATTTAATTTCCCTTGGTGTGATGCCACTAGTCGATGTCTGCTACCCTCGCAGAACGTGGGCCATTGCTCATTGGTCACTTCTGTAAGGGTCGATAAAGCAATTAATTTCGACATTTTCAGTGATTAGAGTATCTTTAATTTCAAATACAGCTACCACAAAGGTATCATTATTACGTTATTTATTTCTTCTTCTGTTGTTTCTGTTTCATCTTTTGTCAGCTCTTGAAAATGTTTTACCTCTCCATTATTTTGTCTTCTTCGATTAATACGATTCCCTCTTTATCTTTTATATTTATTGTTATATTTTCTTTTTGTTTCTTAATTGCTTTAGTGTTTGATAGAACAATTTTTGGTTCCCTTTAAAGTTTTGATTCATTTTTTCTCAAAATGTTATCCAGGGTCTCCTTTCGCCTCCTTAACCGCATTTTTAACTTTAGTTCTTTTTTCTTTATATTAATTGTTTAGATTTTTTTCTCTAATTAGTTTCTGTATATCTTCATTCCACCGCTGTCATTTTCATGTTTCTACTTTCGTTGTTTCACAACTTTCTTTACATGTTTCTAATACACATTCTTTAGATTTTGTCCACTGATTCTCTATCTCTGTCCAGTGCTCTTTTGTATTCAGTTTTTTGGTCACTGTTTCTTGATATTTCCCATACCGATATTTACTTCTTCATTTTCATAAAATTACCACTAACTAGTTCATCTTTTTCATTTTATAGGTGTCCTAGCTCTCTATAATGGCCTCTCAGCTTCCATTCTTCGTCAGATGACTTACTCCTTGACCAGGTTTGGAATATATGAATCGGTGAAGAACTCTATCAGCGGAGAAACATCCTTCATCACCAAAATTGGTATAGCTAGCGTAGCTGGTGCAGCTGGCGGCTTCGTTGGGACACCCGCCGATATGGTCAATGTTAGAATGCAAAACGATGTTAAACTACCGCTGGAACAAAGAAGAAAGTATGTCTAAGCCATAGTGTTTTGCTTGGGAATTTTGCTTAGTACTTAGTTTAATTGATGAATTTTCAGTTACAAGCATGCAATCGATGGACTGTGGAGGGTATTCGCTGAGGAGGGCTTCACAAAGCTATTCGCTGGAGCTAGTATGGCGACAGGAAGGGCTGTACTTATGACAGTGGGGCAGTTATCTTTCTATGATCAAGTCAAGTTGATGTTGCTGAATACGCCTTATTTCCAGGATAATTTGCAAACGCATTTTACAGCTAGTTTAACAGCGGTAAGTTACTTTACTTTACTTAATCCTAAGTCTTTCTACCTAGGGGTGTAGGACTGGTGAGTTGAGTTATGTTCTTATTTCAACTGTTCCTATCTTGTGACAACTTCTTAATTTCTTTCCATATGATCCCTCTTTCTTGCGCTGCTTTTTCTACTTCTTCTTGCCAGGTCCGTCGTGGTCATCCCCTTCTATTTGTTCCTTGTGCCTGGGCAAGAAAGACTCTGTTGGTTAGTCTGTCCTTTTGCATCCCATACGCGTGTCCCAGCCATCCTAGTTGTCTTTCCTATATTCTCTTTACTATTGGTTTTACCTGTAACGCTTCTCTAAAAACTTCTTTTCTCACTTTATCTCTCTTGGATTTTCCTTCGATTAGAAACTCTCAGAAACCTTATCTCGGCTGCATTCATCTTGCTCTTATGTTTGTGTTCCAGCGTTCAAGTTTTACTGCTATATAGTAGCGTAGGGTTAACAACTTTTTTAAGTACTTCCGTTTTTATCTCTTTCCGTATTTCTTTTTTATTGAAAAACGAAGATTTCATCACGTTGTATATCCTCCCTACTTTTCCCACTTTGTCCGCAATCTCTTTATCATGCTTGCCATTTCCTTCAATAACCGAACCCGGGTATTTAAATGCTAAAACATGTTCAATATTCTGTACTTCTATATTTATATTGTGTGTCTTATATGATCATGCTCTTAGTTTTGCTCCCGTTTATCTTCATATTTGTTTTTTAGTTCCCTATTCAAATTATCGAGATTTACTTGGAGGTTTCTTTCCCTGTATGCCACAACTACCAGAACATCCGCAAACATCAGTTCTGTCAACTCCACTTTTTCCATTTTCCAATATCCTACTACCAGCGGTATCATTTCTTTTTTCGCTCTCTTTACTACTTCGTCTACGACAACTGAGAATAACAATGGGCTGAGCACGCATGCTTGTTTCAGTCCTTCTTTTAATTCAAACGCCTTAGACTTTTCGTTATTCGTTCTTACAATATTTGTGGTTTTATGGTACATCGCTTTCACACCCCTTATTAAATCTTCCTCTATTCCTTTATTCCTTATGCTTCTCCATACATTACTTCTTCTAACTCTATCAAAAGCCTTTTCCAGGTCAGTGAAGCACATATGTACCTCTTTGTTTTTCCCAATACTTATTGTTTGTTTTATTATAAATAGGGGGTCCTGTACGCTTCTACCCTTTCTAAAACCAAATTGCGTGTCTTCTAGTAGCTTATCCACCTTATCTTTTAATCGTTCTTCAATAATCCTGGCTAACGCTTTTGCTGGTGCACTCATTAACGTTACGCCCCTATAATTTGAACAGTCCCTCACATCTCCTTTTTTAAGAAGCGGCATAATGACTCCTGGTGTTCCATTGTCTTGGCATTACTTTTATTTTGATTATCTCGTTGAGTAAGTTTCTAAATTTTTCTATACCATTATCGTATTTTATCATTTCTGGTGTAACACCGTCGACGCCCGCTGCTTTCCCAAATTTCAATTTCCCTATCGCCGCGTGTTCATTATGTCATCACTTACTTTTCTAAATTTTCTTCACCTCCCTCGGTGATCTCTTCAAAATGCTGTCTCCATCTTTCTATTATTTTATTTTCCTGATTAGGTTACCGTCTTTGTTTCTGATGTTCTTGAGGCTATATTCTTTTTTATTTCGTAATTGTCTCAAAATTCCGTAGAAAAGCTTCTGATTCTCTCTGAAGTTCTCATTTAAACTTTGCCCGAATTTCTTCCAGGATTCCTCTTTTGCCCGTTTAATTGGCTTTTTAACTTTTTCCCTTACCTGGTAGTTCTGGTAATCTTCTATTAATTTTGTGGAAAGATATTTTTTCCATGTTACTTTCTTCTCCTTTACCATTCTTTGAATTTCTACCGTCCACGATTCTGTTCTCTTTATGTTGTTATTTATCAGTTTAGTTACTCCGCAACACTTCTCAGCTGCCACCTTTAGCGTCTCTTTAAATTGAGACAATTTTTCATGGATGCCTACTTTGTCTTCTTGCATTTCTATGGCTTCATTTATTAGTGTGTGGTACTTTTCCCTGTAGCTTTCCTCCTTGAGTTTGTTTGTTTTTTACTCTTCTTTTATCGTTTCTTACTTTTTTCGCTGGCTTCATATTCATTTTTACTAAAAAGCGGTCTGATCCAATTTGTGCATGTTTGGACACTTTTACATCTGTTACATTTCTCGAGAATTTTTTCCGCACTAGGAAGTAGTCAATAATTGATCTCTCATTTCTGTTTGGTTATGCTCTCGTCCATTTATGGATGTCCTTATGTTTAAACATTGAGTTTGCAAGTCATTAATTATACACAGTTCCGTTCTTACTTACTCTCTGTTCTCCTTGCCTTCCCAATATTCTTTCTAATCCCTCGTTCTTATTTCCAACACGTCCGTTCAAGTCTCCCATGATGAGAAAAAAGTCATGTGCATCATCTATTTCTGCTTGTAAACTGTTGTAATACCTGTCTTTGTTCTCTACTTTTGCGTCCTCATTCTCTCCGTAAGTCACTATTATTGTACCTCTGTTCTTTGCGCCTGTCACGGTTTTTACTACCAATATTCTTTCATTCACATATTTCTCCCTTACGATCATATTTACCCATTTCGGTGCCAGTATGAAACTTACTCCTTTAGCTGCTCTTTCATTTCCTTCCACACCTGACCACATCAGCCAATAACCTTTGTGAATTTGTTTTAGCCCTACAGCGGTAAGTTAACAGATTTATATTTGGTAGAGGTCTACATATTTAAAGTGCTGTATGTATACACAGGATGTTCCAATATTCTGAAATTATAGAATTGCGCTTACTGTGTTAATGGTAGAAGGTAAAAATTTTCAGATAATGTAGTAGATGCCATAAGTTATTTTCTGAAATATTCCTAGATATACAAAGTGTTTGATAAGTAACGAATCAAGGACCTATTTCTTTATTTTAAATAGAACAGCCCGTATTTTATTACATTTTTAGTTTGTTCATTTAGAAATAAATCAACGTAATGTGGATGTTATATATTTGTTTTCAATAACACAGTGTAGATGCTCCTTCAAAAAGTCCGGAATACAATTACATTTTAGCGTAAATTTTTACGAGAATGGATTGCGTAGTTGGCTCTGTCTAAGCTTGGTATTAAAACGCCTTTGAAATATACAGGGGGTTCAGTACTGAACACCAAACTTTGCCAAATTCAAACACCAGAAACGTAATTTTCTTAAACGACTCCATATATCTACAATATAGGAAATTTATATTGTCACGGTCATTGGTGTGACTGGAGGTGTACTCGCTCTAATTCTAATATCCATATATAGAGGTACTTACTTGAAGTCTAACTTATCGTTCCTCTTCCCGTAGTAACTGAGTGACGGAACTCACAACACCTTTTATTACACTATCATTGTGTTTACCATTTTGATCAGCAGAAGGAGTGCTAGAAATTCTTCTCCTAGAAAAATGTTGTAGGTCCTCGTAGCTTCAATGACAACAAAATTAACAATAGCGATCATAATTTTGTATCACCTTGTATATTCGAGCAAGTAAGTAATTAAAAAGGATTTGGTTGATTTTTTATCTAAAGTGTGACAGCGATTTTTGTGGATTGTAAGCTATGGGGACTTTGTGCGTATGAAAAATAATCCTATGATCTTTAATTTTAAGTTAAATTTAATGCCTCAATTCGACAAGATTGTGCTTATTTTAATAACCGAGGATGTCAGGACATTCTTTCGACATAATCCAATACTTCACTCAGATTACCAGCATCTTAGTCAGATTTACTTTTTAATACAATATTTCTTATTGTTTGGCACCTGCTGACATAGCTACAAGGTATTTCCTTACGCATTCATTAACCAGACAATACTTGTTAATAACAGAATTTTTGTGCCGGTTGCTAATAAGCAATGATAATGAGTCCATTGTAATATTTTATTTTTAGAGACTGCTAATAATGAGTTTGCTGTTTTTTGGAATTTATTAGAATTTATTTCTGTTTAATGTATTATAATCACACTGCGGATCGACGACCGCCTCTATCAGTTCGCATAGACGCTCGCACAGAGTCGTGCCGATTATGTCCATCAGTCAACTCACTCCTCTCACCACGCTCCACGCAAATCAGTCGCCAATGCTTTCCGTTCGGTACATCAACGCCATTGATAATTTTACATTTAGATTGAGCGTCTCTAGTCGAACACAAGTAGTATCGTCCGACTGTGTATCGCTTTCCCTAACGCATATACATGTCGCGGTTAGACGAATGTATCGTGCCCCACTCTGTCTCAAGCGTCGACGATAGAGACGGTTCCGATTCGCAGTGTGATTATAATATACTGTATATGTTTCCTTCAAATTTCTTGTCACAACTGCCGATAGAACTAAGAAGAAAGTTCAAGTTAGTTCCATTTCTCGCCAATTCAATTTCAGTTTTGAAATATTGGGGGGATATTTAAAAAAAAGGTTTATATGAACAATAATGCTTTATAATTAGAGCTCGGTAACAGGGAGCCGTGCCATTGCCGTACCTCCCTAGTATACAAAAACAATAGTAAGAAAATAGAAAAAAAATAACTGAGCTAATACATAATTATACTATGTGAAAAGTAGTGAAACACTCACCCTTTTATGCAACCTTGGCTACGGAACAGTAAAAGTAGAAGCACCATTATCAGTATTAACATCATATGGATAAGAGTGGCAAAAAGTTGACACCATTAGATATGTTTCCACAGTTATCTCGGTGAGCGATGTTCGCCGTGGCGAGAAAATGAGTTTATATTTTGAAAAAGAGCGTTCAACATCTACCGATGTTATACATGCATGATTAAAATACTCTTTGCACTTAGTCAGTGGATTATTCGATATACCATCACAAATTTGTATTACTGTGCCAAAATCGGGATCTTTCTGTAGCACACTCTCGAACTTTTCTAAAACGCGATTATATTTTGCAACATGTATAGTCAGTAGCTGTGTATGCACTCCGTCCATAATTTGCAGAGACTCCAATAATGATAACGATCTATTTTGTCTATTGCGTCAGCTAATCCTTTATAGTAGCTACGAATATTTTTTAAATCTGTTTCAACGGAAACTAGCTCCGGTGGTTGACGAATACCAGGACACTCTTTGCGAAATGATCGTAGGCGTTTGGGAGATTTAAAAATACTTTTTTTGTGTTTGCTATTAATGCATCTACCTCGTGAGAGCATTGTCGAATGGTTTCTGCCACAAGATGTAAAGCATGCACTTTACACGTAACACGTAAACACTTGCAACCACGTTCAAGAAGAGAACGGCCTAGCGAACGCATTATCGCTGCGCCATCGCTCATAAACATCAACACTTTACCTTTTGAAATTTGAAATTTTTCCAACGTACTAAATACAACCTTCGTAATTGCTGCAGCAGTACACTCTTGTAGTCGTCGGCTAGCTAGTAACAGTGGTAATGTAGGTTTACTAGGGTCTAGTATGCGTACCATAATATTTACAATTGAATTTTTTTTACAGTCTCTTGTCCCGTCAACACATAACCAAAGAACCTTTTTTTTTCAATATGCATTTCATTTTCTGTTTCACGTCATCGCGTACAAATGCAACATGCTTGCGTGCCGTTTTCTCCGTTGGCAACCGCAACTCGGGATTGTATTTGTCCCACAACTCCTTAAACGGTAGTTTATCGAGTAAGCCTAGTGGCAAATTACAGTTTATCAACATAAGAATTACATCAAAAAGAAATGCACTTCTCGGTGGCATGCCCAATTTTCGTTTTCTATGCTGTGCGGAATTTACGTGTCTTGTATAGTTCCACTTATTTGACATCAAATGTATTTTGCACACTTACTTCCGTTGTAAAACAAATCGGAAAAGTCAGAAATAAACTTATTTACTATGTCTTGAAAGGGTCGTTTTTTAGCCTTCGACATGTTCACTAAAAACTACAATTAATAACTACGTCTGTATCAATAAAATCAAAACGCATTACACTAAATAATAACTACGTCTACATCAATAAAATCAACGCGCCCTATCCGCTATCCAGTGCTAAACTGAACTGAGTGATGATGATTTGTCGTGTCGTATCATAATCGACCAGCCCTCCCCGCCCACCTAAACACAGTCACACCGCTGCTGCGATTGCTCTCCAGTTACCGGGCTCTACTTATAATACCAGAGATACTTTATAAGTTCTTATAAAAACATTTTTTTTCTACACATCGCTTTATTGCTCTTCAAAATATTCGCCATTAAGATTCATACTGTTTAGTATGTGTTCGAACCAATTCTCGAAACACTTTTTTCTCTCTGAAGGTCGTATCTGCAAAACATGGTTTTTGAGTGCTTCAACAGCTTCTTGAGGTGATAAAAAGCGCTGTTCACGCATTTTTTGTTTGACATTCGGGAACAAAAAGAAGTCGTTGGGCGGTAAATCAGATAAGTACGAGCAATGAGACATTAATTCGATGTTTTTTTCCTACATGTTTGGGACTATTTGAAAAACAATTGTATATATCCCGTGTTCAGTCCTCTAGACCCCTGGGTAATTTTGTACATGCATAAGAGACGCGCAAATGGAAACTATGGCAAATGCGTTCCATTTAAAATATATGTGGTATTTCTGCTTTTAGTCGAGACATGACAGAATTATATTTACCAGTCATGACATTGGCGCAATCTGAGACAATTCCGATTAGGAATATTTTCTGTTTCAAATTATTTTTTTATTTTTTTATAAATAACTCCGGCAGATGCATCCCTCATTGATATTAGGGCAAGAAATGAATCTTGAATCCTAAAGCATGATGTAAAAATTTAAAATGATTTATATTTTTTTGTTTAGATAACTTACTTATAACTTACAACGGTAAGGACAAACAAGAGACATATGTTTTGTACATCCTCGATCTGTAGATTCGTCAATAATCAATGAAAAATTACTGTGTTTCAAAATATTGTAAATATCTATTTCACTTTTTCCGATAACATTTTTAGGCGCCATCTAGTGGTCTTTTATAAAAACTTAAGATGCTACTCTCGTATTTGAATTAACTAGGTTAACATATTCTTTTTATTTATAGGGCGCGATAGCCACTACCCTCACCCAACCAATGGATGTCCTGAAAACTAGAGCAATGAATGCGAAGCCTGGTGAATTTAAGAGCTTATGGCATATAGTTGCTTACACAGCAAAACTAGGTCCTTTAGGATTCTTCAAAGGCTACGTTCCAGCGTTCTTCAGGCTGGCACCCCATACGATAATTACTTTTATATTCTTCGAACAACTCAGGTTAAACTTCGGCATATTTCCAGCCGCTTTGCAGCAGAAGAATTAGCCAAAAAACGAAGATCAAAACAAAAATGCATGACATTTAGGAATTTTCGTACTATTATAAAGGTTTAAATGCGTAATGTAATGGGATGATCAACTGATCAATTTATTTAAAGCGGTTAACGGAGATATTAAAAAATATAGAAGATAATAGAAATGAGGGTTATGTAAAGTAATTGCTAAATGGTATTTAAATTTGTGATTTCAGTTAATCGTTTATCTGTGGTATCTGTAGTAGCTCAAGATGGCAAAGTATTAAACGATTGTTTGAAATCGGAATTTAAAAAACGAATAAAGTTATTCATATTGAGAAGTATGTAAAAACCAAAAGGTTGGGACATTCTTGGCCACATCTCATATAAATTAATATAATTTATATCCCTGTCCTATTACTCAATGCGATGATATTTATTTGCTTTTCTTATATTGAAGGAAACCTATAATGTATATGAATAACTTTATTAATATACAATATGGAACAATATTCATGCCAAAAATAATATTTTTTTGTATACGCTGTGTACAAATAGATTGAGCTAGAATGTCAGTAATAATTACTTTTTAGAAGTGGTTATTTAATGGAAACTTTAAATCAGGAATCTATTAAAGGCAGTATTTTATATGCAGGTAGTACATGTAACTGAAAATAGTCGAACTTCCATAAGTCGAACAGTCTAATGATCTTAGACGCTTAAACATTTGCGTCTCTAAAAATCTCTGTACCGTATTTAACGCTAGAGTTACATTCGCATTTGTCAACCGGTTGGCAATCACTTCTTCTTAATCAGTTGTCATCCTCCACTGCACTTAGGTTACAGTTAGAGACCACATCTATGATTGTTTCAATTGTCGGAAAGTTGCATGTCAGATCTTCGTCCACTTCTATAAAACTGTTAAAATCAGTCGGTTCTGCCATATTACTCATTGTAATCAAATTATCATATTGAGTTTGCAGCTCATCATCAGCATTTGAGTCCAGCTGTTTTAAAACACTTCTTTACTATTTGAAGTGCAACATCAACTTTCCAAGCCTTCAAGATATTCTCTGCACAGTAAAGTTAGGTTTGTAATCTTGTTTGCCTCCAATTCAGCTATAATTTTCGACAAAATTCGGCGGTGATAATTATATTTCAGGATATTGAAAGGCACTCGAAACGCCATGTTTGGAGGGAAAACTATCAAACCAATTCATGTTAGTCTCTGTTGTATTTCGTGTTCCAGTCATCATCGATGTTCTTTGATTCGTATTGCACAGGCAATCAATTAACATTGCGAAAGCATCGTAGTCTGTGGCCATTACCACTGATCAATGGCTTTAATTTTCCGAACCTGTCATATTGCAAGAGAGTAGGCGTATCACCTTTTCTTTACTTCGTTTGGCTCCATGGCACTGTTTATTTTTATAAGTTAAAGTATTGTTTGGTAAACATCGAAACATTATGATATTGTACCATCCTTGGTAAAATATTTGTTATAGTGTCTTGATATACCTCTTCATTTACTGATGCAATTTCCCCGCAGGTTTACTGACAATGTCTCCGTGCTTGTCTTGAAGTTTTTGTCGTCCAATTTTGTAACAAGTTTCAAAGCCTTTTGTTTAACTATAGGCCCAGATATTGGCAAATTTGCATCTTTCGCTGCTCAAAACCATTGTGATAATGCGCGATCTGTTTTTGTATCTTTCTTGAAGTATCACTTACTCCTCCAATTTCAATTGAATTTAAATTGTACCCTTTATTTTTCAATATCGTTGATTATGTTTTTTCATCTTTTATCTTTCAGGAGCTGTGTTCAGTAGCACATATAACTTGCCCACAATGCTTTGAATATAAAGTTTTACCATTCGAATGAATCATGGAACTGCATCAAAATCTAATACAAACGTTAGCAGGTTTTAATATGTATTGACGATTGGAGCAGAAAGCGCTTTCCCGCTTATGAAAAGTTATTTACCACCCGAAATTCGATTTAGAGAAAGCTGGCGTCAATGACAAGCCTCAAGATACAGCGAACTTCTAGTTAAAACAGTTCAACAGCAGTTGAATTAGTACATGTAAATGATGAGTAAGTGCCGCTGCCACTAAATTATAGTTAGACTTTAAAAAACTCCGATTTATAGAAGTTCGACTGTATACAATTACTTCTATTTTGATTTTATGATTTCTCATTCTTTTTGTGATGTACAGGGTTCTTTAAAAAACATTCCGTTTAATTTAAATAATTGTGATATGCCAAACAAGTTATATTTTATTATTTTGATATATCTTTCCTTTGGAAATAAATTTTAATTGTAATGTATCTAGAAAGAAGCAATTTTTTATTCGTACATTCCATTTTGATTATGTCATGTTATATACTTTTTGTTTATTTATTACATTGTTATTTGTCTCCATATTATTCTACGTTCAACGTTGCAAAGGAACAAAGATGAGAATAAAGAATGTGTTACTTTAAATTGGTTTTGTTTTATTGTCTCAAAAATGGTTTTTCTTTAACATGTGAAATACTTGAAAACAATACAGTATCTTAAACAAATGTTTGAGTTGCTAATAGTAAATGTTATTTCATCCAAAAAGTACATCTAATTTAAGTACAATCCAAAGTAAGCTATGACGTCGAAATTAATAATTTATAAATAAAGATAATGAACCGGAAATAGTAATGTACGAGGGTGCTTTGCAATGTTCGCGAAGTGAAGCACAGATGGCAGCGTCAGTTCGATTAAAAAATACGCAATGGATGGCACCAATTGTTTTGTGCACAAATGTCAAATATGATATTGTTTTGTCAAGTAGTATCAATTTTGTGCCGTTGTGAATAAAGCTAGTTGTGCGAGTTTTGCAAAATGGATAAAACTGAAACGCGCGCTGTTATCAGATATTTTGTGAAAAAAGGTTGGAAGGCAACAGAAATTCACAAAGATATGCAGGATACTTTAGGAGGCTCTGCTTCATCATTTACGACTGTGCGTAAGTAGGTGACAGAATTTAAACATGGTCGTGAGAGCCTAGAAGATGACTCGCGCAGTGGACGACCAAAAACTGCCACGACGCCTGAAATCGTCGAAAAAGTCCACGATATGGTTATGCAGGATCGTCGATTAAAGGTCTCCGAAATTGCTAAGGATATACGCATCTCAGATGAAAGAACATTTCATATCCTAACTGTGGAATTAGCGATGAAAAAGCTTTCGGCAGGATGGGTGTCGCGCATATTGACAATGGATCAAAACCTTCAGAGAATGAGAATTTGTCAAGAGAGTCTAGACCGTTTTAACTCAAATAAAACCTATTTCGTCCGACGATTTGTTACAACAGACGAAACTTGGGTTCATTATTATACCCCTGAGACCAAGCAGCAGTCAAAATAAGGGGGACATAGGGGTTCTCCACCAACAAAGAAAGCAATGTCCATCAAATCAGCTGAAAAAGTTATGGCGTCAGTTATTTAGGATGCTAAGAGAATATTATTAATTGACTATCTTCCCAAGGGCCAAACAATAAACGATAATATTACGCTAAACTTCTAAACCAAGTGAATAAAAAAATTCATGAAAAAAGACCTGGCTTGTGTAAGAAGAAGATTATTTTCCACCAGGACAATGCACGTCCCCATACAAGTGCGATAGCAATGGGAAAATTGAATGAACTGAGGTACGATCTGTTGCAACATCCACCTTATTCTTGAAGAATCGCACTTCCGTGATGGCATAATGGCTTTGGAACATCGTTGAATGAAGTGCATTCAACTTAAAGGAGATTATGTAGAAAAATAAAATGTACTTAAAAAAAAAATTTCTCAGTTTCCCTTTCATTTCGCGAACATTTCAAAGCACCCTCGTATACATGATTGGACGATTTGGCAACCGTGAATTGGATTCTCGTAAGATGTATACTGCTCATGGAGGTTGAGACGCACTACGGAAATTTTATTGTATACCTCTATTGGAGCTATATTGTATAGATATTTACTTAACATCGCTAATAAATATCTAAAATTATTTATCTGGTGGATATCCACATCATTTTCTAGATCTACATACGATCACTAATAGCTAATAGCTTTGCATACATAGCACTTAATATAATTCTTTATTCATATACATGTAATACATAACTAAGCACTATTATTAGGGTTTATCATGAATATGATCTCTCTTTTGGAATTCTTTACGAATTGCGTCTTCACCATCGACCGTTTCTACAATAGTTTCTTTTAACTTTTCCTCAACGTCATGGGTTTCTTCTATTACAACCCGATGCTTTTCCTCTTCAGCAGTTTCCATCTCTTCTTCAATTTGTTTGAAGACTTTTTCGCTGATGTGCGCACCTAACCTGTAGAATAACTTTCCCACAATAACGACGCGATTAACTAACCTATCTTTGGCACCCGGAATGGGCGTCATAGGCGGTTTTGCCTCTTCAATTTCTTCTTCGGCAGATGGTTCCACTGGGGGTTGTTTTCCAATCAAGGGGATCCACTTAAGTATCCAGGATATGCCGGAGATTAAAGGAGCGGTGACGTAATGCGTTAGATGAAGGATTGTGTGAAAGTAGCTGGGTTTTGGAATTACTTCTTCCTTCTTTACCACTATACAATCTCTTATTAGTGCTTCATTTTCGTCGGTGCAAATCGAGGGCATCAGCCCGAAATACAGTCTCATCTGCTCGATAAGCACGAAGGTAATTATGGTCTGGATTTCGACCCTTAAGAACGTCAGCAAAGTGCCGCGATAGAAACCCAACATGCCGAGTTGTATCTGCTTTTCAAACACCTGCCAGACGCTTGAAAATTCGTCGGATTGGGACATGTACCTCACCTTAACTACCTCTATCGGTTGGCATACGATGGTAGCTACTAGACCCTAAAATGCACGACAGAAAGATTGGGTTTACAAGCAAAATCTTGACGAGGAACTTACAGCTAAAGCACTTGCTATCACATGCGTTCCCATCGTGTCGTTAAGGTCATATTTGCGTCGGATGTAACTCTTCGAGTTCACGTACATGCAAATTTGGCCGCAGGTGAACGCAATAGACTTCATGACGTTCAATTGGACCCCTATGAATAAGCCGCGATAACCCTCCGTTAGCTTAATCAGTTGCACGGCATGTCTCACATTTTTGTAGCTAAAAAGTTAGCATACACTATGTATGTATACCGGAATCAATGTTACAAGCGATATCTTCCTTATTTGTAAAGATACAAGATCGAGTAAGGTGTCGTCGAAAATGGTTTGCAAAATCAAAATATACTTTTTAAAACTCCCCCTATCCCCCTATCCTTTTGGCCTTATGACTGAAGTACGAAGAGTTTAGAATACAACAGTATAAATGAAAATTGCATTCAAGAAATATTTAATACAAAATGATCATATTAATAGTAAATAATAAACAAAATTCTTACAAAAAGTTAAATATTGAATACATTAATAATTCGTAAAATTAGATATTGTTCAAAATGACCACCATTCGACAAATACACTCTTCAAATTGACCAATTAATACTCTGGAAGTTGCTGCTGTGATCATATTAATTGTAACGGAATTACATGCACGCTCAATCTTAAGTTTTAAATCGTCTAAGTTCGTTGGCGGAGTAGAATACACAACTTCTTGCAAATACTCCCACAAAAAAAAGTCCAGTGGGCTTGAGTTGGTATTGAATAAGACCGTTAGTACCAATCCATCTATTGGGATATGTCATTTAAATACTCTACAACCAACCGCGAATTATGAGACGGAGTGCCATCCTGTTGCTACCACAAATCATTGCGCTCTGCTAATGGAATATCTTCCATTAACTCGGGAAGGTCATTATGTAAAAAATGTAAATAACGTTGTCCTATCAATGATCAATGATACGTCCATATATCCACCAAACGTTGATACCCCATATTACCTGAAAATGACTCACGCATCCAATAAGAATTTTCTGGCAGCTATGGCGATTTATGACTTGTCACAGTTCTAACTGAAATATATGAATCCAATCCAATATAAACCAGTACATTTATTTGTATTTCTTCTGTTCTAACTGGTGTTACATGATGAGAATGTTTTAAATTTGATGGAAATAAGCTCGTTCGTGTTTTAGCTTCAACACGAGGAAATGCCATATGTGATGGCTTTCCATAAAGTTTTGCTGTTTTACGAGAAATTGTCTATAGATTAATAACATATCGACACATTCATTTGGAGGAAAATGAGAAGGCATTTTAAAGATGTTATAACAATACCAACGTAAACTATACCAGGGGTGGCCAAGTCGATCGCGCCGGTGGACAAGTCGATCGCGATCGACCGATCGCGCAGCCAATCTTGGTCGATATTATTATTATTAATCAATATTATTTATCCAGGGCGACAACGTTGAGATTCAATTTTTCTTCTGTTTAAAATGTAAGTATCTTTTCTTTATGTTGTAAATTAAATTGTGGCTTTTCTTATCTATCTATTTACATGATAAATGAGCGTAGTTAATTATTGCAGTTCACGAGTTTTTTAATTTTCTAGGAAATTATTTAATTCAATATTCAATGAAGAATGAGAACTCGATTACTTTTTTTGCAATGGTGAATGATTAATGTTGTTGCTTAATATGCCTTACCTCGATAGCGTTAAAAGAAAGTAATCTGGAGAGACATTGTTTAGCTTTACATAACAAGTATCAAACAGATTATCCACCAAATTCCAAATTGTAAAGTTAGGAATCTTAAAACTCAATTAACAAATCAACAAACTGTTTTTAAAAAGCCAAGTCACAAGGAGTGAGTACTACATCATTCAAAGTAAGCTATTTCTTAGCAAGAAAATGTAAACCATTTTCCGACGGTGAATTTGTAAAGGATTTTTTTTTGGAAATGTCAGATTCACTTTTTAACGATTTTAAGAACAAGAGTGACATTATTGTTGCAATTCAAGATCTACAACTGTTTGGAAACACTGTGATGCGACGAATTGAGAAGATGAGTGGAAATGTAAAAGAACAGTTATATAACGATATTAATAGGTGTTCTTGTTTTTCCCTTCAGTGTGATGAATCGACAGATCTAAGTGATACAGCACAATTATTTGTTTTCATTCGTATAGTTTTTAAGGATTTTACATCTAAATAAAAATTGTTGGGCATGATTTTTTTGAAAGAAAGGACTAGAGGTGTAGATATATTCAAAGCCTTTAAAAACTTGCTCAATGATTTGAAAGTACCACTTTTTAGTTTCGATAACAAAGGATGGCGCAGCTGCAATGACAGTTTGAATAAATGGATTTATAGCCCTATGTCAAACTGAAGATGAATTTCTAACCTTTTTGAGCTAGCACGGGATAATTCACCAGCAAGTGTTAGCCAGCAAGAGACTAAACACAATAGAGGTAATGGACATACCGTTTAAAATTAATTCAATTCGAGGAAGTTCCCTCAAACGGCGTCTCTTCCAACTGCAGATCGATGAAGGCCAAGCTGAATTATTACCACATACCGATGTGGGATGGCTAAGCAAAGGTAAATTTCTTCAACGATTTCGTGATTTATTGCCTGAAATAATAGATTTTCTTCACGAGCAAGATGGAAAATGTGAAAATTTAAATGATGAAACTTGGCTTAGTGATTTAGCATTTCTTACCGATTTTACTTCAATATTGCCATTTAAATTTAGAATTACAAAGTAAAAATAAAACAGTAATTGATATGATCAGCTGCATAGATGCATATAAAACAAAATTTATTTTGCTAATAGAAGATCTGCAACAAAATGATCTGAATCATTTTCCAAATATGGCGGATAACCTAAAAAACATAACAATATTAATTATACGATCGATAAATAAATCCAAAAGGTAATTGAAGATTTTGAGGTAAGATTCCAAGATTTTGACAAAATTAAACAAATTGTGGAATTTATATATTTTCCTTTTAAAAAAGATTTAAGTATGAAACGCATTAGCCAAAAAATTTCAGATATATTTCATATGGAGCAAAGGCCATTAGAAAATGAAATTATAATTATGCAAATTGATTTAATCTTACAAGCCAGAAAATTTGAAGAAGATTTTTCGAAATACGTCAACCGAGAAAAATATCCCAGTATCACCAAATGTAGCGAATATATTTATTCTCGTTTCGGATCTACATACTTGTGTGAATCGACATTTTCATACTTGAAGTTAACGAAGACTAAACAACGTTCTGTCCTGAATGATTTCCATACTGAAGACTCATTATTATTATCTTTGTCAGGATATACACCTAATTATGATTCCTTGGTTAGAGATATGCAAACTCAGTCTTCCCACTAATGTTAAGGCAATAAAATAAATTCTAAATCTGCCTTTATCTGTACCTAATTTGAATCAATAAATATTATAAATAATTACTCATGTTGTTTTAATTCCCCTGTACGTGAGTCTTTTGGCCCGTTAAATAATTATGTTGTTTTTTACGTAGGTCGATATACAGGGTGTTTCAGTACGAGGTACAAATAAGTCTAAAAATCTTATATCATTCTTCCATGATAAATTTTCCTGGCCCAAAAGAAATTGTGAAAGTGAAATCTTAAAGTCAAATTATCGGCCATACTGTGCATTTTTATAACAACTTGTTCATATTTACGAACAAATAGTACCACAACTTTTGCATTGCAATTGATAAAAAAATTAAATTATATTTTAAGTTACTAAAAATCTATCTTGAAAAAGTGTCGAATTTTTTAGGTACCGCCTGTACGGATTGAACTACAAATATCAAAAGTTGGATCTGGAAATTTATCTTCTTTATGAGCCTATATCTCGAAAACTTAATAAGTGATTTGAAAAATAAAAAATAGTTTTGAACATATATTTTGCTTATCTACCCATAACTCGCGGGGGTGCATCCCGTATTGAAACGCAGTGTATAAACATAGTATGGATTTCACATCTCTCCCCCCCTCACTTAGACTACGCCTATGACAACAAGTCGATCGCGACACATTTTTAAGATAAAAAGTAGATCTTATGTACACAAAAGTTCGCCACCCCTGATCTATACGATTGTATACGTACAACCAAATTTAAACTAACAATTTATAATATGTTTTTATTAGTTAAATGAAATTTTTGTTTATACCGTTATATTTTTAACTTTTAGTACTTCAATCATAAAGTCAGAAAGATGAGGGGTGCAATTTAAAAAAAATGGTTTTTCAGAAGGTGGTTTACAAGGGGTAGATTTAAAAAGTATATCTTTTAGGATTTTGCAAATTATTTTCGACGACACCTCGATCTTATATCTCTACAAATATGGAAGATATCGCTTGTAACATTGAATCTAGAACACCTGGTATGGACAAATTTTCTGTCAAAAAGATTACACAATATGGTATGTTTGGATGGAAGCAGTTACAGCAGTTTTTCTAATAAATAACAGTAACATCCACATTTCCACCGTATTTCACATTAAAATACGAAAAAGAAATAAAAATTGACTAGTAGAGGAACTGAGTAAACACAGTTTCTCTAGTAGTTAATTTTGCTTTTGATGGTGAAAAATTTACTAGTTAGTATGCAGACCGTTTCGCTCCATGTTCTGCATTTCTAAAAGGTGCCCAAACAATGCCCAAAGGATAACAGAATAAAATGATGGACTTAATATTTATTAAAACTTACTTATGACGTTTAATTGGCGATAGTTTGTAATCAATCAACATTCTAGTGTTGATGATTTCTAAAGGATTCTTGACGAGCGCACCGACAGCGCCACTGCCAGCACTCAACACCAAATCGACAATAAAGGGCACTTCCTTCATTTGAAGCTGCTCTTTAATCTTATAATAGAGACCGAATCTTGTAGTAGAATGAAGGAATTGTTGCCTTAAACTAATCGGTAAGCCACTGTACAATCTACGTAGACCTAACAAGATGTTTTAAATGTTATAAGAAGATTATTTTTCAAGGTGAAATGATAAATTTTGAATACCTTGCGTGTCCAGCAAGTACTTGGCGTATCTATAAACGGTAATTTTTTCCATAATCTGCTCGGTTTGGAGCCCGATCTTTACAACCTCAATCGGATAGATGAAAACCTGCGCGAAGGTCGCTGCTATGCCGCCAAAGTACCATCTGGGCAATCTGGTTTCGTCCGGTGCCGGTAGAAGTGAAAAACGCATTTACGACATGAAGATTTGGAAATGTATATGTATCGAGCAGGAGCCGTCAGCTTACTGTAAGGTTCTGACATTTTCGCGAAGCTCTAAGTGGATTTGACGCATTTTGAATTGATTTTGATTGACAGAAATGCCAAAAAATGTTCTGGAAACAGCGACACTAGATGGTGCTATTATTCGACGTTTGTCGTCTTCTTTTGATGCGTTATACAATCGTTGTCTTAAATATTAAATATGAGGGTTACCCCGTATATAGAAACACATTTAGAGGCTATCAAACAATTCCTGTTTACACACTTATTGGTAAACAAAAAAGAAATACGGTCGCTATTATTTGGAAAGTTTTCCTCCTGCACGCTTTTATTGCATGCTTTAATGTTTGGAGTCTGGACTTCAGAAGTTCGCAAGCTTTCTGCGAAAAAATATTGTAATGGCGGAATTTTAAATCCCAAATGTAAAAAAGTGTAACGAAGTATCAAATTTATATAGATATCGTTGCCTTGGTAAAATAAAGCACGTAACCCCATTTTTAATTTAAAATGAGATTTAACTGCTATCATAATTGAAGGTTTTTAGTATTATTTTTTCCCAAAAATCATTACAGTTGTCTCGTCCTGTCTCCTGTAAATTTCTTTTTAATGGATTTACCCGCTATTCTTACTTAAGCCAACGGTATACTCATTGAACTATTAATAATACAATAATAAAAATGGGGCAACAAATCAATTATATGTCAAATTCATGAATAAGTCAGTCACTTAATGGTAAATTACGCGTTGCAACGGAAGCTGGAGTTCCGTCGAGTCGCAACAGGTAAGCGACAAGACGCTACGTCAAAATGCACTCGAAGAGTAGAGTCGAATTGAATCGTGCGAGCGATTTTAATGACAAATTCATTTCAATTACTGAGGTAATCAGCAGCAGGCTTGCTCGATGAAGACCGGCCCATGGTGACGTACACAACAGCAGTGAAATGCGAGAATAGAAGCGTTGACAACTATTACGTATTAGTCTGAGTTTTTGTGCATGGGTGAAATGATTAATTGTTAATTAACGTGATTACCTGCGGATAGAATTCAACTTGATCATGGTACTATGGTAGAATAAGTTGACTACTATTATTAGGGTATATTTTGTAAAATTTGTAAAATATGAAAAATAGGGATTTGCGGCGGTAAAGAAACTGTGCGTACTATGATCGCTTATACTAGGTGAAACGACTAATTAATGCTTATTTCATTGAATTATGAATGTAATTCAAATTAGCTGATATACGAGAATAGACTATTGTGAAGGTATTTAGCCGCGTGTAATTCTGAAAAATACCAATATTATGCATTTTATTTGGGAATGAACATTGAGATTAAGCACAACTGGTACGCAAATGGGATAATCCATGGATGTATACTATTACACGTCGGTTGAAGGCAGTTTGAATATGGAAATACGTTAGAATAAAATTATTGCACGCTAAAATAATCCTGTTATAAGGCATTTCATAAGCATTTTGAATGGGATCGCAAATTAAACTGTAACACGCTTTGTGTAATTTGTAAAGAAGTCCCAACCAACGGTAGTTGAAAAATTGTCAGTTAATAAAAAATGTTTCTTCTTTCCTAGCGGCTTTAAACGAAGATAGTAAAATGGCACTTGAGGTACCATTTCGAGTAAGTTACACAATTGCAAGTTCTGGACAAGCACATGCAGCTGCAAATTTGATTTCTCCTTCTGCGAAAGATACCACGAAGTGTAGAGTTGGAGAAAAGGCGCAAAATTGACGTGGTTCCCTTATCAAGCAACACAGTGTGGCGGAAAATTAATGATTCGCCAATGATATAGAAACTGAACATTTGAAAAGAATAAATTTGAATTATTTTGACGAGTTGATGGATGTAGCCAACGCACCGGTATCGCTTGTCTATGTTAGATACATTGTTAGGAATTCCATTCAAGAAGATGTACGAGGGCGATTTGTAAAGTAAATTTCGTTTCCGCCTAGTGAGCAGAGGAGTGGGGATATCGACGCGATCGCAGCGCTGCGGTGTAGTCTGGTTCAATGTAAGTCTGGCAGTGCTAGTAAGAGAATCACTCAGACATTCTTTCATGCTATTTTGGTCGTTTAAATTGGGTGCTGCAATTGAAAATCCCGCCGACTGTGAACTGCGTGCTGTTATCCGATTTCTGTGTGCAAAGAACATGAAGGCTGCTGAGATTCATTATGAACATTGTTCGGTTTATGGTGAAAATGTCATGAGTGACAGTGCGGTTAGAAGATAGTGCCCTATGTTTCGAGAAGGACGAACTAATGTCCATGATTAAGAGCGTAAGAGCGGGGTGGAAGATCAACTGTTGTGACGGACGAACTTTTGGGTAATGTCGAAGAGAAAATTCGTGAAAATCGGCGATCCACAATCACAAAACTCCCTCAAATTTCACGTATGGTTTTGTACGAAGTTATTACTGAACATTTAGGTTATCACAAATTTTGTGCGCGGTGGGTGCCAAAACTTCTTACCGAAGACCATAAAACAAAGAGAATGGGATCGGTACTAACTTTTCTGACACGCTACGATGTTGAAGGTGGAGATTTCCTCAGGCATAACGTAACAGGTGATGAGGCTTGGGTCGCCTATGTCAATGTTGAGACGAAAAGACAGTCAATGCAGTGGGGTAGCCCTAACTCGCCTACGAGGAAACCTCTAAAGTGCCGTCAAACATTTTCTACGAGAAAAGTCATGGTCACTGTCTTTTGGGACAGCAAAGGCGTCCTTCTTGTAGACTTTATGGAACGAGGAACCACAATAAACGCTGAAGCCTACTGTGAAACTTTGAAGAAGCTCAAAAGGGTTATTCAGAACAAGCGACGTGGATTATTGAGTTCGGGCATCGTTTTTCTTCGTGACAACGCCCGCCCGCTTACCGTCGCTCGCACGGTAGGCCTACTTGACAGTTTTAAGTGAGAAGCATCCTCCCTACAGCCCTGATTTGGCTCCTAGCGACTACCATCTCTTCCCTAACACGAAGAAATTGCTTGGATCGCAACGGTTTGAGAGCGATGAAGATGAAAAAACTGGTTCATCACTATGACAAATGTCTCAATCTTAGTGGCAACTATGTAAAAAAATTGCTGAAAGTAGTAGCTTTAAGTTATATATAATAAAAACCTCTTCATGTATTGCTGCTTTTTTAATAACCAAACGGAACTTACTATACTAGAAAATTTTCTACTTTTGTGGCGCGAGTACGGAAGATTAACGAAAACATTGACAAGCGTTGATATGTGAGCGTATTTCTATAGAGCTGGACAGTACTTTAACCGCTGCTGTGTATTATATAATCGCGTGCCAGAAACTCTTGTCTATTTCATGTGCTTTATGGAGACTTTGAAAACCTCCACGTTTCTTTACTACTTCTTATGGAAGTTCCATGACTCTTTCGTCGCAAAATTTTAACCCACTTGCTTGAATTGAAATTTGAAGTCCAAGCACTTTTTCTTGACCATCCATTTCGTTTGTCATCTTGTGTATCAGTATTTTTTGGCTGCCAAAACTTGTATACTTAGTTGACATTTTTTCTGAGTTAAACGATTTAAATCTGTCTTTATAATGAAACTCGACTTTTGGATTCAATGTCTGCAGATGAATGAATGCGAATGTGTTGGTTCCCTCAGCGGCATTTTATCAGAACATGCAATTCAACTTAATGAAAATATTAAAAGGGATATTACCGAATATATCCAACAGCTTCAATTAGTACTGTTTTCCTAAGGTGAAGGTAAAGGGGAGCAACGGGGTGCAAATGTACGGCCAGGCCATTTTGCAGTGTTCAACTGGTTGCATGTGCGTTCAAGCAGACGGTCACCCATTCAAGTATCTGCATCGCGAAGGCGTGCTTTGGGTGGCGTCCACCTTACCAATACACAGTTGACAGTTTTCCTAATAGACCTAGTATATCTTGATCGAACAACTAAATATATAGTCCTTTTCGTGAAGTTATAAGTTCAAATACTTCTTTAACTTTACTAGAAAAAGGAAAGCTCGTTGATTTATCCTCTGACAGTTCCCTTAATTTAAACAATCACTCTTTGATTTTTGGCTCAGTGTTAGAAAAAGCCATTAAAGTTTTATCTCCCTTTTGTACAAGATATCTATGCAAGAAAGAATTATCAATATATACCTGAAAGATAAATACAGAAACAGGTTAAATGCAGAACCCCATCTAAGATTCAAACATCTAACAATTTTGAATTTCTTTGTTTCGGCAAACGGGCACTAATATTTCATTGAGAGCTTTTTCAAGTTTAACCTAAGCTTAGTTAAGAGTTAGTAGTAGAGTTGACCACGCGCGCCAACGGGCAGCGGCGTTGTTTCGATTAGGCCTCGGGTTCCACTAGAGCTATTGTGTGTAGATGTTTGCTGTCGTAAATACCTTCGCGTAGTTGTTAAATAAAAATAAAATAATGCGTGCTCAAACACTTACCATTTTAAGAGTCCTTTGTGAAATCGCAAAGTGAATAATGTCTGTTAAATGTCTGCAACATTAGATATGTTTCAACAGTTGTTTCGACAGACCGAGTGCGGCGCGAGGAAAAAATGTGTTTATATGCAGAGAACGAACGTTCTACATCTAGTGACGTTATATTTGCATAATTAAAATATTCTTTGAAACAACTTAACGGTTCTGTTGACGCACCTTCACAAATGTGTCTTAATGTGCGAAAATCAGAATCTTTCTCTAAAACACTTTCAAATTTTTCTAGAACATAAACATTTTTTGCGTCTTCTATCGCGCATAGCTGTGCGTGAACATGTTGCACTATTTGCACAGATTCCACTAACGACACCGAAGGATCTTGTAACTTTTCTATTGCCTTCGCTAGTTGTGAATAATTTTTAAATCCGTTTTAACCAGACTATCTTGAAATTTAAACAATAGTAATAATAATATTAATAATGATCTATAGCAAGATTTTGGCGGAAGAAGAAATTAGCTTGTTGTCATAACTAATTCAAGACAAGAACAAAGGAATGAATAATTCCCACTATCGCACTGTTTGCACATAGCAATTTCTTTTCATTTGACACAACACAAAAATTGTCTGTACGGGGCGAAACTTCAGGAAATTCTCTTTCTTGTCGAAATTTATTCTCATTGAATTGATTAAAAAATATTTTCCAATACTTGCCACTTCAATCATTGTATAGAAATGTGGAATAAAAGACCATAAAAGAACAACAGGATTTTGTAGGTGATACATCTATTTATTATCAAATTTTTGTCATTTATCATACATTTCGATTTTTTTTAATGCAGATACGCAATTTATCTGTAGATTCTTTCTTTGCAGCATTTACATCTACTGTAGTTTGGATCGCTTCTAGGATTATGACACATCTTTCCAGGTGTCGTGTTGATCATTTTCTCGCGTCTATTAGCGTACTTATCTGTTAGATAAGACTCACAATTAGGATCCTTCTTGTCTTCTAGCCTGTTCACCTTCTTATAATTCTCGACTACTTTTAAAATCGGATAAATTGGTCTTCCTTTCTTCTTACAATGATCCACTAGACTATCGGCGTATGTAAAGAACTCTTTATCGTCTATCTCTGCCATCTTACGTTCGTCTGATTGCATAGCCTCTTGCCTTTCTTCTTGTACCATAACCTTTCTCTCCTCGATTTGATCTTGGAGTTCTTTGCGGTATTCTAAAGTCTTTTGCCAATCTTTCTGGCGTTTCTCTTCGATATATTCTTTAGTGACTGCTTCTTGCTTTTGACGATTCAGCATTTCCCAACGTTTGATCTCTTTCTCTTGGGCTTTAATTTTTTCCTGATACTCCATATGGGCACGACAGTCTTCTTCACGTTCTAGACGCATTTGCCTTTCTTTCTCTAGCTTCTTCTGGCGCTTTTCTTCCTCCCTATAGCAAATAAGTTTAAACAAATAAGATACTAATAGGTATTAAGGAATCACGTAGAAAAGGATGTGTCAAATGAAAGTTTCTTCATCGACCCTCTTACATTTTCCTTTATAACATACGGCATACAGCATATTTATATCAATAATTGCGCACAAATAATTTAAAACGATTGGACTAAGAATATGAACAAAAATTTAGAAGAAAACGGACTAACAGATTTATCTATTACTATTTTTTGTATTCTTATCATGTTTAATATTACAAATAAGCTCCCAGAAACAAAATCAACAATTATAATTGCACAAGGGTTCGATTTCAATGAATGTGATGGCTGTGCTTGATGTATTATTACATTTTCTTAATATTTGGCCTAAAATTGCTTAAATAACCTCGTTCAAAAATATTCAACCTGTTGCTTGTTTTCTGTGGTAAGTTATTGACTTGACTACACCCTGTTTAATGCCGATTAATTGCCGGTGCATATTCGGCCATCCACCCCTAATCGATACCTTGATGATTGCTGACACCTTTTAAAATGTCATCGACCTCCAGGTGGTCGATACCGACCCAGTTGGGAACCCCTAGTCAAGATCAACTCTTATGTAATAATCGTTCTTACTTTCGAGCTGCTTCTTCTTGGGTTTTCTGTAAGGCCATCAAGTATGCTTCGTCTTTGGCCTGTTGGATAGCAGTGACTTTTTTACCAGCATATTCGCGTCGTAAAATCGCCTCTTGAAGGAGCTGGAAAAGACATTCAAATCTAATTTAGATAGCAACGATATTAAGAAGTTCACTGTATATACCTCCCGATCTTTCTGTTTCCTCAAACATTCAATATTTCTTTTGGCATCGTCGAAGATCTTGATAACTTCTTCGACCTCCGCTTCTTCCTTGGCAATATGGTCTTTAAAGGCTCTATCTTTGGCGATATAATCTAACAATTCTTTCCGTTTGGTTTCTCTGTGCTTTTGCATCTAAGAAGAATGCTTATGTGAGGATACAGGAGGAATTAACTCGTTGCGAAGTCAGTTCATGGTTTGGAAGTCATTTTGAGATATTTTTTAGAAACTGTGTATGTGTTTATCTTCTAGCTTCATAAGAAGGTGATATTTATTTGTAAATTTTAGATTTTGAAATTTTTTTATGGCATAAATGGGCGTGTAAAATCTGAAATTGTATCTAAATTGAAAACAATTCAGTTCGGAAATATAAAAACGATCCCTCGTAGAATTTTAAGTTCTAAAAGGGTTCTATAAGCGGTTATAAGTTTTTTGATCATTATAGGGTTGTCCGAAATATATTTTCCAAACTTAGAAAGGCTTACTCACGTCTTCACGTGCAAATTGCTCCTGTAATTTAATCTCTTTCCCTAGATTCTCGTTGTCGGCGATCTGTTTCTTCTTGCGATTTTCTCTTTGGGCTTTAATAAATTTTTGCCTTTCTGTCCAGCTGTTGAGAAGCAAATTTATTGACCACTTTTTTAGTAGTACTGTTGGCCAAAAAGTCAATAGTAGCGATTCATTTGGATTACAAAACTCACCCTTTTAAATTAGCCTCCTTCAATTCTCCCCGCTTCTTTTGGATCTCCTTCTCCTTTTCCAAATTCTCCCTCTCCTCATCCTCGGCAGCTTGCCTGACAAAATCAGCCCATTTTTGTTCTTCGAGTTTATCGTGCTCTTTCATTGTCTGGTTAAACTGGATCTGTTTTTCCCGCTCATATATAGCCTCCGATTCCAATAACGCACCGTTCAACATCTTCGGGTAGGTTTTGCTGTAGTACATCGATCTTTTGACCTTCTCTATGTAAGCTTGTTTCATATCCTCTTGCTCCTTGGTGATTTCCATATACTTTTGGGCTTTCTCCTCTTCGACTTGCCTGGCACGTTGTGTTCTTTCGTCTTGTTTCCGACTGTGCGATCTCTAGGTGTTAGAATTTGGAAGGTTTCAATGATTTTGTTGATATAAAATTCACTACAAGGATGATAAGAGGTTGATGAGAAGGTGAAATTTGTTTTTATAAGCATTATATTGGATTGAAGGAAACAAAACCATACAAAGAAAATTGTCTATGCCTTTCATTGCGATAAATTTTCTTACTTCGATAGAATCCGGCCATTGTTCAATCATTGCGTCAGATCCCTCTTTCATGGCTTGTTTATAAGCTCTTTCCTTTTCAAGAGCTTCAGCGATTAATCTCTTTCTGTCTAAGTGAGCATTGAGCTTTTTCCAGGCAGTCTTTGTAACGTGCAAAGCATGTTGACGATCTGAAATATTGGTGTTTTCCAGCGTTTGGCCATGCGCTAAATACCATTTTGATTCCATAACGTTCGTCTAAATATACGCTTAAGATTTAAGATTGTAATCATAATATTGACGGAATTTACTTGAACTTACCCCTACTGGAAAGCTAAAATTCCAAAAGATCAAAGAGAATGTGACGTTTGTTTCATTAGAAAAATGTACTGTAAAATATCGACTTAATTAACCATGGAAATGCCGAATCTAACAAGGCGCGTGGTATGAGTTGCCTAACCTGCAGGTGCAGTATTTTTCCAGGTAGTAAATAGTAATATTGTGGGATTCAATCATTTATTACCAATTTTACAATTGTCGTAATTATAATAAACATGTAATTATATTAAAATTCTTGGTTATAGCGGCCTTTTTTACATTTTTATATGATTAAAATCAAAATGAATAAAATAAAACCATACTCTTTACGTGTGGACAAAATTCTTTTAATTGCATTTCTCAGACATTTTTTCTTAAAATGTCTAAATTTAAATTTTGCAGTTTGTTTTGTGGTAACTTCTTTTTGTTTCTATATTACATACAATAGCAATTCTTAAAGATGGATAATTTAAATTATTGAAATGACATTGTTGTAATAAATTCATAAATTTTGGTCAAATATTTTTATGAAAAGTTACCGTATCGCTATGTAGCGAAAACGCGCATATGAGAATACCCACTCCCGGGGGAGATACCTTAGGACTTCGCTGTATGTACGAGGGTAAGTCAAATATTATCTACACTTTCGCCATAACAAGCTTTGAAGGTTATCGTAGTGGCGGCCGTTTGCGCATGCGTTGAGTTGGCGCCTCTGTGGTCATGTGTGCGGAATTTAATCACGATCGCGTCATTTGTTTGCTAGCTACAACAGCATAAGCATGTCAGCTCCGCTATTAATTTGCACTAAAAAGGAACAAGCAGTGATCCGATTTTTGTGGTCAGAGGGTGTAAAAGGTACTGAAATTCGCCGGAGACTTTTGCCACTTTTGTCGGGGATATCTCGTAAAAGCGTTTTTTTGTGGATCGAAATGTTTCAAAGTAGCTGAACGAGCGTAACACAAAAAGAGTGAGCTGGACGGCCGTCAACTTCGACCACCGACGACAACATTCAGCAAGCTCGAGAGATGGTTACAGCAAATAGGTGAGTTACCATAGACTTTCATCTCTTTGGACCGCTCAAGGAGGCTTTGAGAGGTCGTCGGTTTGCCTCAGACACAGACATTCGGGATGCGGTGCAAAAGTGGCTTCACGACTAATCGAAAACTTTCTACCAGGAAGGCATACGGAAGCTTGTGGCTCGCTGGACCAAGTGCATTGCTAAAGGTGGAGACTATATCGAAAAATAATGTATCTGTTGTACACCTATCTTTGTTTAATGCAGTTGTAGAACTAAAAGTGTAAGTAATTTTTTACTTACCCTTGTAATATATTGTTATGATACATTTCTGAAAATCATCTGTTACATAAGGCCTTTCCAAATAAAAACAATTTTGTATTGAATACCTATTTTGATCATTAATTAAAGGAATATTTTACGAAAGATCTAACGCCATGTGGTACTTCATATTCCAAAATTACTTTGAACAAGGTCATTCCCTACTGTTTTACTGTAAGTATTTCTCACGACACAGCTTCGGCTAAACATAATTACCACGATATGTCTATACCGAAGTTTCAGGGATTTCTATAGTTTTATTTTAACAAATATCGAAGGCACCTTTTTAACTTCTATACATTTTGCTGCCTATATGTGTGCTCTAGCCGTCGCATCGTTTGTTTCGACAGCACGTGTTACATTATTTACACAGGACGAATGTGACACACACTTTATTATGTGTTCAGGTGTCAAAAACTACGTATTCATGTGTTTAAAGGTTCCTTGTCCGTAGTAAATTGAGAGTATTTCTCGACCCACACGGAGGGTGTATTTTTGTATGATTTGGTCATTATTAACGACATGTTAAAATATGCACAACTTTTTCTGTTTATTTGTTGTAGGAACGTTCAAAAGTTCCAAATGTTGTCAAGTGTATTTATGTGCACCATTTGTTCCATAGATCTTTACACTCGTTAATTTTAGAACATATGAGAAACTATCGCTTTTTATTGTTGTATATTTCCCCACTAAATAATAAATGCAGCATTTTCTAATTTATTTTAGGGTTTCTATGTACATAAAAATGAGCTGTGAGCTTGTATTGCAAATTTATGAAGTATTGGTAAAGATTGAGCAAACCACTGCTGTTTTTACATAAAACACTCAACATTTTTGAATTGAAAAAATTGCTTGGTTTCTTGATCACGGGGTTAGTACATTTGGAACATTCGTAGTAAACCCAATACTTCAAAAAGCTATTACTTTCGTACTTTTAAAAAATGTTCGTGTGTTTCTTGTCAACTTTTTTATTAAAAATAAGTTGACAAGAAACACATTTTTGTCTGCTTCTCGTCAAACCACCATTGTTTTCGGTCACGCATTTACACGATGCGTTTGAGAGGATGAAAAGTGATGAAAAAGACTGTGGCAATCTTTAAATATGTTTAATTGAATAGTTTTAGTAATAAAACACAAGACTTTATTAATCGTTTTTATTGATTTACAAAAAAGAGCATATCAACTCTTAAAAAACTCCTCTAATTTTTTCTTGGTTTCATGTTCTCTGATTTCCTGTCTGACTTTTGCCAGGTCTAACTCTTTCAAGTCTATAATTTCAATTATATTATTTTTGTCGAAGCCATGCACTTGGGAGAATCTCAATTGCCAGCCACCGGGACAGGATTCGTTCTTCAAAACCTTATACTCTTTCCAAAATTTCATCTCTTGATCTATAAGGGTTGAGAGGAGGTGAGAGCTGTTAGTCATTACATCCCGTAAAGAGCTGTCGTCTAAATCATGCACGACTTTTTTACTTATGAAAGAAGTTTTCGGAACTGGAAGAGGCTTCCGCCACTTTTCACGGCATGCTGCGCACTTTGTTTGTTTCAATAAAATTCTCGTTTCTGTCTCGTTACTTTTTTTGTCATTCTCTTTCATTTCATCTTCACTGTCGATTTTCGCGAACAGGGTTTCATTATTCGATTCTACATTTATGTAAAAACTATTATCAGTACCTTTTTTTCTTTGTAAGTTGTCAAGATCTCGTTTAATTGCATTATTTGCCTTTTTACTGAAAAGAGAATACATTATCTGACCATGCAAAACAATGAGTTTTGATACAATTATTTAGTACATGTAAAAGTGATTTCATACTTACTACAGCAAATTTGCAACTTTTTCGAAATCTACGTCCCTCATTTGTTGCGGATTTAATAATTTACTTGGACGTATGGTCTTTTCTTTTCGTACTTTTTTTGTCGCAAATCCCAATTTTTGTCTATTTAATGTGACATCTTTGCTGCAAGGTTTATGCGTATGCCTAGGAGTATTTGATACATTGGTGATATCCGACAAGCCCGTATCGTCCCTAGGAGTCATCAAGTTCTCTAAAATACTCTTCTCGATCGAAAGCGTTTTACCGTGTTTAACTGTAGAATTCTGAGACCGGTTGCGGGTTTCGAATTCGTCCAGGTTTTGTGAAAAAATTTCTCTTTCCGAAAATGGGCTATCGATGAAAATCATGTCACCGTTGCTATCTGCATCCGAATATAAGCCGAAATTCGTACATTCGTCCTCCCAGCAGCAGTTGATTGGCAATTTGAAAATGTTTTTCCTAATTTGCTTGACGAGATTCTCTAGTTGGCCGGAAGACGTCCTCACATCTAAGATTGTAGGAATGATTCGAAATGGTAATGTTAGGCAGAACGACTCACAGCTGAAACATGCGAATTACCTTTACCATAGAAACATATCTCGTACGCATTCGATGATACAATGATGGGTAAATGTATGTAACCAAGTAAATATCTATGAAGTTTCTAGAGATATCGAAATTAAATTTGGCGGGTAGATATTACATTAGAATATTAATTTCGAATTAGAACAGTTTGTTACGAGTGCAGAAATATGGCCAACGGTGATATTAACAAAAAAGTAATTTTTGAGGCAAAGGTTAAAAAGATGTAATCAAAAAGAAAGACGACACCTCCGCCGAAACCAAGGAGGAAAGTTTGCAGGAATTCATAAAGACCCACTTTGCAGCCTCAACAGTTCTGATAGGGTCACAGGGGCCAAAATACCTTCAGCAAAGGCTAAACAGGCCAGGTCGAGAGGACTGGAAATTGGCCATAAAATTGTCTAGACCAAATAGAATTAGATGGGCAATAAACAGGTTCCAACCATTCAAATCTATATAGAATCTATCCAATTTTACTACAAATGAGAGCCGATGTGCTAATACCTAACCTGTGTAACATCTTTAAAAGCTGTTTAGCGTGGAGATACAAAGTAGAAAGGGTCTCAGGTTTAACACCAAAATCTTACAGACCCATTAGCTTGCCCTCCTTTCTATTAAAGACATTGTAGTGGCTGGTGAATAGGTATGTTAGAGACGAAACGTTGACAAGGCAACCACTTAACACCCGTCAATACGCATACCAATCAGGAAGGTCAACAGACTTAGCTCTAGACGACTTAAATAGACTAATCTCTAAATCAATAGAAAATAAAGAGATAGCATTGTCTGCCTTCCTAGATATTGAGGGGGAGTATAACAACGCCACCACCGACTTCCCAGTAGAGACAATCAAAGAAAATAGAGTCCCTTCACGACTCTGTCAATGGATAAAAACCTCCCTAGAGGAACCCATAATAGTAGCATCTGCAGGGGTGAAAGGGTAGGGGGGCTTATTGTCACCGCTTCGATGGGCATCCCTTGTCGACGACCTAGAAGAAGAAAAGCTAAATCAGTAACCCTAACTCAAAACGCCACAGTATTCCACGCCGAAATGGTGGCAGTGCTGGGGTGTATTGAAGAATTAGTCACTCAAGAAGCTAATTATCGATCTATTGCTATCTATTCAAACGGTCAAGCAGTGCTAAGAGCACTGGACTCCACATAGACGAAGCCGAAACCGGTGTAGGACTGCATGAATGCGCTTAATAAGCTGGGTAGTCGATGGGAGGAGTCTGAGTACCAGGACACGAGGGTCATCGAGGAAATGTCAAGACAGATAAACTAGCCCGAGTAGGCTCGTCAATTGCTGATAAAAACCCAAGGCACTCTGTAGGCAAAGCATAGACAGTAGTTAAAGCAATTACTAAGTAGTGAAAAGATAAGAAATCTCAATATTCTAGGTCAGAGACAGGCCAAGCAATTTCTGATTGCACACAGGCGTAAGTTTACAGCAGACTTAGGTACTAAGTAGAAACAGAAAGTCTGTTAGAACAATAATATGTTCTTTTTCTGTCCCCACACCCAATCGTCATTTGTATTTCTATTGTTTCTCTTTCACTTAATTCAGGTATTTTTTGCGTTGAAACACTACTTATTTTGACAACTGCTATCACTGGTACAGTAAATTTCATAGACTATTAGATCTTACTAGATTAGATGAGATTAGATTAGTACATGTTTGCTCGTTATAAAGACTTTGCAAAGGTACAATACAAATGGCGCAGTTGGCAATTTATCAAAAAGTGGACTTACAAACTCTGTCACAAATGTAGAAGTAGCTCAAAACCTTTATTTGTCTAATGCTGTAGCCACCAATATGAACGAAATTAACCATCGTTCAGAAGTAAGGATATTAAAACGAGAAAAGTATTATCCATACAAAATTCTCCTTGTTCGAAATCTCTTTAAATACGATTCCGAAAGATGGTTAGTATTTTGGGAATCAATAATAGATATTTATTACCGTGATAATAATTTTGTAACTAACGAAGCAACGTTTTGTTTGAATGGTACAGCTAATCGACACAACTTCTGCTACAGTTCGCAAAATGATCCTCACTGACTGCAAAAGGCAACACTCTCAAAAATTGAAGGTTCGGGTTGGTATATACAACAGAATTATTGGGCCTTTCTTTTTAGAAGAAACTTCAAACAGAAGCATGTATTTAGAGCGTTTAGCTTTTTTACACAAGTAATTCCGGTGCTGAAGGAAAATAGACAACAACTAGATAATATTTGATTTCTGCAAGATGAGGCACTAGTCTATTACACTGTCATTCTACGAGTTCGTCCAAACAGGACATTTCATCATTGATGGATCGGAAAATGGCCTGCACGATTCCTGAATCTTGCTCCAATATGGGTTTTTTTGAAATCCATTTGAAGTTTATTTTAACCGACCATATTGTAAGAACTAGCCAAGAGAATAAATTACGAGATTCAAAGAATTCCATCAGAAATAATAGTCAATGCTGCAAGAGGATGTACAAATAGACTAGCCTACTGTCAAGAAGTAAACTGTGAACTTCGTTTGACGCCCTACTCCGGATCTATCAATAATTTAGTCCAAGTATTATTACATTCAAATTTACTCTTGGTTACTAATGTCACCGTTATGTTTAGGTTTCATATTCGTAGACTACTAGACCTTATTAACCTTTGCTTCAAAAATTACTTTTTTTGTTAATTTGTGCTCATAATAAAATGTTCTAATTCAAAATTTAACTAATGTAGAAACTTTCAAGTCGGAATTACTACAGGTTAAATAGGACGTTCAATTACGATAAAAATTCAAACTAGATGCACAACGTATTATAATATCTACCTACCAAATTTAATTTCGATATCTATATGAACTCCAGAGATATTTACTTCCATAAATTTGTCCATTACTGTATAATTAGCTTTACTGTAATGGTATCACAACTATCACTGGATTAACAATTTGTATAGCTGTTCCTTCTTATTAGTTTTAAATATCTCAGTGAATAGCAGTACAATACTTTATTTAGATCAAAGTATAAGTGAACAGCCAAGAGTTAAAACTGCTAATTAAAACTACTAGATCTGTTCGGTGTCTTTGTGCTATGGCTTCACACTCGCCATTTATGGAAAATCTTCATAGGTACCCACACCAAAGGTCATAACTAGAGTTGCTCAATTTGCGCCAACAGCCAGTGGCACATAAAAGTTTGCACAAAATAAATGGTCAGAAATAAAATATAATACGTGCTCAAACACTTACCGTCTTAAGTGTCTTCCGTGAAATCACAAAGTGAATAATGTCTGTTAAATATCTGCAACACTAGATATGTTTCCACGGTTGTTTTGACAAACGGTGTTTATATGCAGAAAACGAACGTTGTACATCTAGTGACGTTATATTTGCGTAATTAAAATAATCTTTGGAACAACTTAACGGTTCTTTTGACGCACCTTCACAAATTTGTCCCAATATGCCAAAATCAGAATCTTTCTCTAAAACACTTTCAAACCTTTCTAGAACACAAACATTTTTTGCGTCTTCTACCGCGCATAGCTGTGCGTGAACATGTTGCACTATTTGCAGAGATTCAACTAACGACACCGAAGGATTTTGTAATTTTTCTATTGCCTCCACTAGTTCGAAGTAATTGTTCTGAAAAGTTTTTAAATCCGTTTTAACTTGACTCTCTTGAAATTTCGACTGGCTTTCCTTGATAGCCGCAGCTTCCTTTGGATCGAATTGTAAAACCACGTTTTTAATATTCTCAAAATATTTATGATAATAAAACGCGGCCTGTAACCATGTTCCCCAACGTGTAAGAATAGGTTCTGGTGGGTCAGGCATATGGGGGCACAGTCTGTGAAATTTGCGAATACGTTTTGGGGATTTGACAAACACTGCTTTTGTATGCGCTATTAAAGCGTCTACCTCAGGATAACATTTTTTAATACTACCTGCCACATGACTGAAAGCATGAATTTTGCACGTAATGTAACAAGTTAGCACAATGTTTTTTAAGAGACCGGCCTACAGAAAGCATGTTTGCGGCACCAGCACTCATAAACATCAACAGTTGGTTTGTTGAAAGTTCAAACTTTTCCAATGTATTTAACACTAACTTTGAAATTACTTCGGCAATACATTGTTGTACTCGTCTGGAAGCTAATAGAAATGAAGGTGACGATTGATGTGGTTCCATTGTACGTACCATTACATTAACCACAGAATGTTTTTTACGATCTGTTGTTCCGCCCACACATAATCACAGTTTTTTATCTTTCAACTCCGATATAATTCTTTTTTCAACATGTTCACGAGCAGATAGCACAATTCTTTGTAACGATGCCCGACTTGGTAATTAGCAGTCCGCATATTTATTCCAAAAGATGACATATGCTTCCTAGTCTAGTAAATTAAACGATAGATTACATGCAATAAAGGTAACACATAAATTAAATTTAAATTTGTCATAGTGTTGTGTGCAATTTTTTTTTTAAGAATGCTGTTTACTATTTACGTGACGTAGACAATCCCTTTTGGACCAACACATTAAAGGGATATTGCAAACTGCACATTGAATGTTAACGCCATCATAATTTAGGTCAGGCATTTCTGGTGTCAATTCTGTAACTTTGTCCAACATTGGTCGTTTTCGCGACGCAGGCAACATTTTTAAAACAAACGTAGAACTATGAAATAGTATTTACGGCAGCGTACATGTATACACAACGGATCTGGTTGAAACTCGCAGTTATACTGAGGGTTGTGTCGAACCTCCGCCACTGCCCGTTGGCGCTAGTGAGCAACTCTAGTCATAACGTAAAAGCTGTTCAATTGGCAACTGCAGATTGTTGTGAAACGTCAAATCTGGTGCTTCTCACATTTTACAATATCGGTCTGTATTAAATATTGCTAAAAGCTTTATTTAAAACAATCAATATGGTTAGTAAGGTGTATGGAGATGAATCTTTAGGTGATACTCAAATTAAGGAGTGAGTTACACGATTTAAAAGTGGTCATGCTGCAATTCAATGGAAGGTTCTTTTCGATTTGCCACCAACAATGAAAACTATTGAAAACGTAGAACCAGTTTTGGCAATTTGCAATGAAGATTTGCCACATCGAAATACTTCAATTTTCACATCGATGGGAAACCCCCCTTAAAGACAACTCAACAAAGTGTAACAAAGTTAAAATAATATCATTTTGAAGCAATTAGTTGATGCCTTGAGAAGAAAACCGTTTGACTATTCGAAAGTAGTTGAAAGTTGATCTCCAATATAGAAATGTTAAACTAGGGGAGCTTGTGGCTGCTTCCCGAACTGCAAAATCCTCTAAAAGGAAAAGGATCTGATGATGTAAAGGAAATAAAAAAGAATGTGATAGAGCTTCTGGAGGATCGTTTCCCAAAGTTATCGGAATCATAATTGTCGTTAGAATTAATTTCAATGGAGAAGGGAAGATAAATATAACAAATGAATATTAATTTCGTTGATCTTTCTTAAGAACTGCTACAGTTCATTGGTTGTAGCAATTGCATTGGTTGTAGCAATGTATAGTTTACACTTACCAAGATATGACATTCAATCCATTAAGGTTTTTAAAGAAATCTTGTATCTTTGGCTTATTAACCATCAACTTTAAATATTCTTCACTTCTAGCTTTGTTAATGAGGTCAATTATCATGTCTTTATTGGTTTTCTCCAAAGCGGTCATAACACTTCGAATTAGTTCGTTTATTTTTTCGTTCACTATCAATCGCGCCGCTAGTCTACCGTCTCTTATAAGATTATCACTTTTACTATGTGACGCACTTTTACCATAATCTGAATAAGACATAATCCAGTTTATACACACTCAAGAAAATTAGGTAGTACCACTCGCCTATAACGTATATAGGCAAAAGTCTAGTCAGTCTGTCTTCAGGCCATCGTCTTCTAGTTCTTTCAATTAATCTTTCTAAAGGAGCCTGCTTTTTGGTTAAGAACATTAAAGTTCGTTGTTCCCTGGGCGGTGGTGTTAACGTTTCAGTTCTATGCGTGCTTAGTAAATGCAAACATAGCACCTTATCAACATCTAACTCCCCGTCTGTAAAGATTAAAACGTGAATGTCCTGCAAATAAAATGCACGTAAGTGGAAATTTAATAATAACATCTGCATAATATTTATTGGCAAGTATTGTATCCTATTATGCTCCTTACCTCAAATCCAAGAGTCGTACTTTTAATTAAACTCGGAGGCATCCTACATTCACCATTTCTTCTATAACAGAATCCGGGATTGTGAGTGGTGTACATTACTACGTCTGAAGGCTAAATTTATAAATGTAAATAGTCTTACTCTCATGTCCAACATCGATAAGTTACCTCTGTACCTCTGTGTTCAGAAAATACGTCAAATTTTGAGTATTTGCTTCTGAATCGTTGTTTCTCGTTGTTCATTTGCCGTATGACAGTACCCTTTTCTTTGTCGATCCTATTAATTTCCGCTCGTAGTCTCGTTTTATCCACGCTATTCTTTTTGTTTGCTAATGACATGTTGTCGATGCGCGACATTTTATCTATGTATTAGTACTGTATTGCAATAAAATTTGTAGTTTCTGTGATATGTCATTTTGGTAAACCAATCCACAATGTTAGATTATTCGAATGCCAGTGTACATTACCAGAATTGTCCCCTATTTGCGTCTGTTGATAGAAGATTGATGGAAACGATCTGTTATTGTGGATTACACGTTTTTTTTTAGAAAAATAACATTTTGTCGTTACTGAAATTTGAAACTTAGCATTCATACTTCATTTGAAATCGCAACGTCGCGATTTTGACTTCCACGTTCTTTTTTTATTTTTTCACGGCTTGTTTAGTTCTTACTAATACACAAAAAAGATCTTTCACACTTGACATTTTCGTAAAGGAATGTCATATACGAGGGGGTACCCAAAAGAAACCGAACTCATTTTTCTTAAATATTTATTTAATTTTTTAACAAAAATCTTTCAATTCCCTCCAAAGTACTCTCCATCGGAGCTAATGTACTTGTCCAATCTTTTATCACATCGTTCAAAACATTTTTTAAATTCGTCTTCTGTGATGTCCGACAGCGCCTACGTCGTTTTTTGCTTAACCTCGGCAACGTCGGCAAAACGCTTTCCTTTCATGTCTTTTCATTCGGGGAAAAATTGTAGGGGGCAGGGTCGGGTGAATAGGGGGGATGAGGTACAGGGGTCATGGCATTTTTGGTCAAAAATTGTCGCATAGAGAGGGCTGTGTGAGCAGGAGCGTTATAATAGTGGAAAAAACAATCGCCCGACTGCTACAAATCAGACTTCTTCCCCCGCAAACGGTTGCGCAATCTTTTCAAAACTTCCAGGTAGAGAGGCTGGTTAACTATCTGACCTTGTGGAACAAACTCTGAATGGACGACTCCTCTCACATCGAAAAAACAAATCAGCATTGTTTTGACGTTTGATTTCACTTGACGAGTTTTTTTGGGGCGAGGTGAACTTGAAGTTTTCCACTGGCTTGATTTGATTGTTGCTTCGTTTCGGGGTCGTAACCGTAGCACCATGATTCGTCACCTGTGATGACCTTGGAAAAAAGTTTGGATCATTTCGGAACCCTTCTTTCAAAGCACGGTATGCTTCCACTTGACCTTGTTTTTGTTCAGCAGTCAGCAGTCGAGGGACGAATTTGGCAGCCACCCTTTTCATCCCCAAATCTTTCGTTATCATTCGCTGAACTGAACTCCAGGTCAGACAGTTCCACAACTTCTTCAATGGTTCGTCGTCGATCTTCCAGGATGATTTTGCGAATTTTTTCAACATTTTCATCGGTTCGGGCCGTGGAAGGACGACCAGAGCGAGGATTGTCATCAATTGACATTTCACCTCTTTTGAAACAAGAAAACCATTCAAACACTTGAGTTTTCCCAATAGCATCATCCTTGTAGGGCGTTTTTAACATTTTAAGAGTTTCTGTGCCAGCTCTTCTGATAAAGAAGCAAAACTTTACGGCTGCGCGCTGTTCACGAGAATCAGCCATTGCAAAAACGACGAGCACACAAAACAAGTGTCACTAAAAAATTCACACAAGCCGAAAGGAACCTTCTTTAGTGACGACGCTTGACTTACTGACTCCGGAATGGTAGCTCTATACGTTCCTAGCGGCAGAACGCGGTACTATAAAAACTCCGCCCACCACAACATCAGTTTGGTTTCTTTTGGGTACCCCCTTGTATGACGTTCCGTAACATGATTTCCTTATTCGATTCAATATATTTTACAGAGGCGCCCTCCTTTTACCCTATTAACTGAATATTTATCGATTCAAAATCACCATACAATCACTTTGATGCTGCTAGCGTTCTATTTACAAATATTCAGTTTCGGTGCAATTGCTAAGATACTGAACATGTAAATCATTTCGGTTTATAATCACTTAGGTATTTTGTAAAAAGAGGACGCCTCAGGTTTTTACTTATTATTAATTTTGTTTTTGGTAACAGAAACGTGGAGTTATGGGCAGATTTTTCATTTTAAGGAAAATACTGCGACGATAATTAATCAACTCAGGGTGTAGTATAATAACCAGAGGCGTCCTCCTTTTACAAAATAACTAAGTGATTATAACTGAAATGATTTGCAAGTGATTAGAAAGTGAACCAGCACAACTGAAAATGAAGTGATTAGGTGTCAGAAAAAGAAACACATATTTTAATTTACATACGCAACCACAACGTGATCAACCAACAGAATAAGTGAATACGATTTGACCTTCAGTATCTTAGCAATTGTACCAAAACTGAATATTTGTGCTAGCAGCGTCAAAGTAATTATATGGTAATTTTGAATCAATAATCTTCAGCTAATAGGGCAAAAGGAGGACGCCTCAGACGTCCACCTACGTGGTTACATTTTAAATGCTATTTATGTCTTGGAACAGAAGAGTAAAGTCGAAATTAAAGAAAAAACAGTAGCAGCTTCATCAGTAATTTTAGGAATTTTTAGATAATGAGAGATAATGAGACACAGTTTTGCAGCTGGAAATCTCAGCCCGTCCTGTATCAATCAAAGCTACAACTAGTGTTACTCAAGCAATTTACTACAAGCAGACATGTAATCCAGAATGGCCGTTATTTATTTAAACAAAAAATACACTCTTAACACCAAAGGAAACAAATTCATTATTCAAAAATTCTGCAATTTCCCTGGCGCTATGTGGTGGTGCCCCATCGTGCTGGTAAATAATCCGCCTGTTTACAGAAATATTGCCAATAGCTAGAAGAATTGTTTCTCTCAGCGATTTCAAATACTTTTGGTCATTCAGTGAACCATCGATAAAAAGCCGGCGATTACCTAGAATGCCGGCCCACACGTTGATCTTCATAGGTGTTTGAGTATGGGTTTCTAGAGAAAAATTTGAGTTTTCTCGTTCTTTTTCGGTTTGCAACGTTATTTTTTTGTTTCAAGGCATAGAATGTCCCAAAACCTCATAAAAATCATTCCGACTAGGTATGGACAAAAAATAAATCAAACACTCCCCGTAAGAAAGCCATTAACACCACATAAAGGTTTTACTATGTACATACCTATGGCCAGTGTTATCTGAAATGCACTGTTTAAATTTCAGCATTTCTGTTCTAATGGGTGTTTTTTAAGCCCGATAGAACTTAAAATCGTAAAAAATAATACGAAAAACTAAATTCTAATCAAATTTTTGGTATGATTCGAAGGATTCATTCATGGCTAATATATTTGAAAATGATTTCGGGTATATGGTCACCACGGCTGTTTTTGACAAAGCGTATTCCGGACGTCCTATTTTGGGTCACCTTTTCAAGCACTACTGGCCGTATGTCACGCATAACGCGAACAATATTGGCTTCCAAGGCGTTAATTGTTGCTGGTTTATTGACATAAGCCAGTGACTACACGTAACCCTACGAATTAGCTGAAAAGTGTCAAATTGCAAACCTTGGAGCCCAATGACAGGTCCATTCCTCTAAATTAACTTATCGTCAAATTTTGATTTCAATAAGTCGATGGTTGCCGTCGCTGTGTGACACGTAACGCCATCCTGTTGAAACTACATCTCCTCCGGATCAATGTCCTCCTGGCTTGGTCAGAAGGACGATTATGTGGGCCATGAAAATCAAGAAGGCGTCTGTAGTTGCGCCAATCGATGACTGATTTTCGAAATAAATTTGAATAATGTGGTAGCGTTGTTCAAGCGTGAATCTATTCATGAGGCGTCCTCCTTTTAACCTATTAACTGAATATATATTGATTCAGAATCACCTTGACGCTACGAGCGTTCCATTTCCAAATATTCAGTTTCGGTTTAATTGCCAAGATACTAAACAAGTTCACACCCTAATCATTTATTTTGTTAGTCATGTGCAAGTGGACACTGAGAGAGCACATGTTTTCACGATCGGTGACAAATATCCTTTAAAAAGGGTTTGTCACGGGAGTGATTACATTAGAATATAATGGAAAATAAGAATAAATGGTGTATGGAACAGTAGTGAAAATTCGAGGTTAATCAAGACAGAAATAAGTGAAATATTGCGGATTTATTTGAACATTTGAGCAAGTGCCAATGGCTCTGTGTGCAATATAGGTGTACAAACTGGTCAAGTTCAACCAGACAGTTACAAGAATTGGTACCTGCCGCTCGCGGCCGGTCTTCAGAGTGCTCTAACGATAACCGAATACATGTAAAGCGATATACGCGGAGCAAGAGAAAAGTTGCCACAGTTGTGAACCCACATTTTGATTAGGCATGGACAATGAGAACGCGAAGACACAATCACAAACAGTGATGACGCAATACAGCAATGACGTTACAAAAGCTAATGAAGCACAATTGCTTCAAATAAATAATATACTCTTCGCTGAAAATACGCGAAGATCACAAAATGCTTGGTGCCAGGCCTAACAGAATGAAGCGAAAATTAGAAACACTATCTTTGGCCTTCAGGAACAAATGAAGGTAATGAATCTGGAAATTTAAAAATTAAAACTGAATCAAAAACCAAGTGAAATAATTCCACAAGAAGCAAATATTGTAAACGATGACGACCTTGTGGTCAACACAGAGTGGATAAGAACTAAGAATAGTAAGGAAAAAAGGTGATATGAATTCACCAAAACATGACAAACAAGAGCTAAGCAAAGTAAGTAATACTAATCCTGCTACACATACACAACCAAAACAAATACATAAACCTCCACCTATTATGATAACAGTTGTTGAAAATCTTAATGAAATAACTACATTAATAAATCGAACAGTTGGTAATGGACACTTTCAGACTAAATTAATGAATAATGGCGTTAATAGAATAAATGTCACGAGTTTCTATGCATACAGAGTCTTCACTAGTGAACTAAAAAAACATGAAGTTTCATGGTATTCTTACGAAAACAAACAAGATATTAGGCTAATGATTAAAAACTTACATCATTCTTTTAGCCCAATAGATATTAATGGGTCCTTTCAACAAGAGGTGTCATTTTAAATTTCGCGCCATTTTTGAACTGTTAACATACAACTATAATTGCGATGCCATTTGATAAGTAGAAACTAGGAGATTTTCAGATATGGATCGATACACACTCCCACAACGCATTGAAATAGTGAAAATTCACTACAAAGATGGTGAAAATATCACGCAAACGGTTCGTAAAGTTCGTGCTGCTTTTGTTCATCACCAAGCGCCTTCTCGCACAGCTATAGTGAATTTAATCAATAAATTCCAATGTCTCGGACAAGTTAGTGACGTAAAGACTCCAACTCGTGCTCGTCCGGTCAGGTCAGCTGAAAATATCGCCGCTGTAGCTGAGAGCGTAGCGGAAAACCGAGGTTTGTCTATTTCGAGACGATCACAGGAATTGGGGATATCACATGTCAGTGTGCACCGTATTTTGCATAAAGATCGCGTATAAGTTGCAGTTGACACAAGAATTGAAGCCAGCAAATCACGCACAACGTACTGCCGATTGAGTGCTGGGAATGCATGAACAAGATCATGATTTTTTCAATAAAATTATTCTGTGATGAGTGATGAGGCTCATTTTCATCTGTCTGGGTACGTAAACAAGCAAAACTGTCGCATCTGGGGCTCCGAAAACCCAAGAGAAATAGTCGAACAACCTCTTCAACTACAACGAATGACAGTTTGGTGCGGTTTTTGGGCTGGCCGTGAAGTCGGGCCATACTTTTTCGAAAATGCTGCTGGTTCGACCGTTACAGTGAATAGACTGCGTTACCGAATGATGTTGATTGACTTTTTTTGGCCTGAACCTGATGCTATGGATATGGACGGATGTGTCTGGACGCGTGATTTCTCGAAATGGAGACTTCAATTGGCTGCCGAGATCGTGCAATTTAACACCATTAGCCTTTTTTCTTTAGGACTACATTAAAGATAAAGTCTACGCCAATGCTCCAGCAACTATTAAAGCACTCAAAGACAATATTAGAGCTACTATTGGCGAAATACAGCCGCTATTATGTGAAAACGTGATGAAAAATTTAATCAAAAGAATGACCGTTTGTAGGCAGTGCCGAGGCGGATATTTGGCAGATATTGTGTTCCATTACTAACCTCAGAGTTTGTACTTTGGATTAAAATATAAATATAACCACTTTTTACGAAAATATTGCGTTTTTTCTGTAGATGATGGTGTAGTTTCATGTATATGTATAAATATGTAAAACTTAACAATATAATAATATAATAATATGCGGAATTTGTAGATAAAAGAAGAGATAACGACCACTTACTAAATAGCATTTCTTGAGGGAGGTCTATTTGGAAGTTTCAGTATGTGGAGAACAGTGTTTCTGATATTTTACATATTTTCTGGTTGAGTTCAAGATAATATTACTTAGGTAGTAATGAAAAAATTGCACCTTTACTTAAGAATGTTGAAAGTAAACTGACATGATATAAAATTCCTTTTCAAACGCTCTTACTATATTCCTTAGCTGTTCCACTGCCCTCGCAAATGTTTGCATCATCTGCATATGCCATGCATTGATGACTTTTATTTAAAATAATTCCGGTTCTGTTTATTTTACATCTCTCCAAAGGGAATGTTAAACAGTGTAGTTAATAAGGGAACTCCTTGTCTTAACCCGTCCTTTATCACAAAATACGTGGTTGTCATTTACTCTTACCGCGTTTGATGTATGGTGCAACGTCACCTTACAATTAGTTAAGCCTTATCAGCTTTCCCGGCACTCCTATCTCCTTCATGGCTGCGTAAAGTTTATCTCTAATAACTAGAGTAACCTAAATTTGCGGACTCGCATAGGAGTCGGTATTACGGGTTAATATAAGAATACGAAAAATTCATAAATAAACTAAACCGGTAGAGAAGTAGGCATGTAGTGTCGACCTTGAATATAAATCATGTTAAACCGCGCTGAGAGAGATTTCGTTTTAGTATCGGTTGAGCTGTTGCAGAGATTAGTCGAACGGTCAAGGCTATGTACTTACGTGTCGCTTTTGAAAATATAGCTGGTGTTTTTTGTGTGTTGTAATATTATACCAAGTACATAATTAGTGTATCGTTTCATATAGAACTAATATTTACATACCTAAGAAAACAATGCCTCGCAATAGATTTGCTACTAATGTACATAAGTATGTGTCACTTTTTCCCCATTTAAAATATGACGGTAGTGCAGTTTTTTGCTTAATATGCAATGTTCGTTTGAGAAATGCAAGAACTGAAATACCTTATACACTATTCCTCATACATTTATTAATTATGTTTACTTCTTGTAATCTTCCGTTGTCGTTGGTGAGAAAAGCAGCTTTTAAAACGTTTTGGCGATAATACGTTCCAAAGTACCCATTACCCTCACAAACACAATTACAGAATCATTTGCCGCGAATGAAAGAGATGCTAGAAAATGAGTGTAAACGTGATTTGTGTTCCAAAAAAATATGGATTGTCGTGGATGAGACGACCGATATAAAGAAAAACAGTATTGTGAATGTAATAGCTCGCGTTTTATCTAGCGAGAACACAGCATCTCGATATTTGTTGGCTTGCAAACGTGTTCAACAATGTACCGCGGAAAATATTCAAAAAGTGATAATGAACGCTTTGAAAAAAAATTAAAATTGCCCAAGATCGAGTTGTGATGATTGTGACAGATAGTGCAACAACGATGTTAAGTGTTGGGCGATCCTTAAAACATATATTTCCTAACTTAATACATATAACCTGCGTGCTGCATGCTTTGCATTTAGTTGGTGAAGTTGTTCGACAACATTACGGAAACGTTGATCGGATGATTGGAAGTACTAAAGCAGTGTTTCGTAAACCTCCTAAATGTTTAAAAGAATTTCGTAAATTTTATCCAGGTATTCCAGAACCTCCTGAACCAATTTTATCGCGATGGAGTACTTGGCTAACAGCAGCTTCTTACTATTTGATCCATTTTCAACAAATTCAATCAGTTATAATGCGATTTAATCGAAATGAATCCAAAGCAATTAGAGAAAGTCAAAGAGAATTTCAAATTCCTCAACTTTTACAAGATTTAACAACAATATGTACCAATTATACAGTATTACTAGATGCCATCAGAAAACTACAATGTACTGAATTGTCATTGCAGGAGTCATTAGACATAGTGGAGAGTGTAAAAAATAAATTACACACATTAAATGATACGCCAGGATTATGCGCTAGTCAAAAGTTGGCAGATGTTTTAAGGAGAAATCCCGATTTTAATACTTTAGAGGCCGTTTATAATAAGTGTAAGAATAGTGAACTTTTAAGTGATTTTGAAAAACAGTTTCTACATGCAAATGTAACTTTCTTAGATGTGGAGAGATCGTTTTCTATGTATAAGAATATTTTTTCTTGTCGACGCACAAGGTTTAAAGAAGTAACTGTGGAAACATATGCAATGATGCAAGTTTACAGTAGTTCACATCCTGATGCCTCTAATTTGTTGAATAATTAGCAAGTAAGTTTATTTATGAATTTTTCGTATTCTTCGTCCGCAAGTTTTGGTTACTCTACTAATAACCGAGCCCTCTCTAAAGGTGGCGTGCATGTAATTCAATATTATTTTCATTGCATTCGGTCTGTACTTCGTTCAAGGCAAAGATATCCGTATATGATCGATTCTTCCTAAATAATAATAATATATTGTTTACTATTCTGTACCAGACAATTTTTGTACGGGCGATCAGTTGAAAATTCGCTTTAAATATGAACGCACCCCAGAAAATCCCTTACATCACATGTGGAAATCCCAACTTATCAAATGTACTAGCAACCGCCACGCTTCATTGATCCATAACATTTCCGTTCCGTGGACCCGAAACAAGCCCTATATAAACCCCTCCGGAATGAATAGTCCCCAATTAGTGTGCAGTAACAGCCCCGAAGATGTCTCATAAGAGAGTGGACGAAACGTCAGCAAAAGCTACGATAACGACGCGGTTCTAACCCAGAAACCAAGAGTAAAGATTAATTTTTGTTTTGAGAATAAATGGACTTTACCAAACCGTTGGCTCAACCTGTGAAAATATACTACGTATGCACAACAAGGCACGTGTATCAATAAAAATTTGTTATTCATTTAATTGTGGGAGATTTTAATAATTAACAAATACTTTTAGTACTTCTTCAGCGGAATAAATCAAAATAAAAGTGACCTTTCGTCGTATCAATATGGTAATTTATGTGTGCTGAACCCGTAGCTACCAGATAACTAAATCTTACTTTGAAACCGTAACTCAAAATTCATTCATCGGCACTTACGAAGAAATATAACACAGTTTATACATAATATGTATTTCGCTCCGGGCTAATTTTGCGATTATCCCAATTGAAGATACGTCGCCTGCTGCTAGTTTACTCGCACCTCACGCAAAGAAGAAAGATAAAACTACGTAAAAGACTGTAGGCTACAGCGCGTGTATAGCTAAAAGATACTCCAGATAGATGTTAATCTGTAATAGATTCTGTAATAGGTTTCGAGGTAGGGAAAAAACAAATTGTTATCTGTACAGCAGGTGGTTAAGATGAGAATTGTTAATAATTACGGGGTGTCGGCGTTATTTATAGTTACTACAAAAATGCCGAAAGACAATTATGAGGCTTAAAAATGTTCACGATTTATTTTATATCTTGTATATGCATTAGCCGCAATATATAATGAGATTATCTATTTGCAAACGTTAATGTTGTTATTTATCTAATGCGGTGATGATTGTTTAAATGATTAACAGCGCATCATACTGCCTTATGAACTATTGATACTACAATAGTTAATAGTACGTTGCGTTATTTGCGATGATTTAAGGGTGTTCTAGCAAGTGGTCATTATACATTCATCGATATAAATAAGAACGTAAGTTACGTTCGAAACAACAACAGGTACGCAGTTACGTTATTAATAATTATTTTATTGCGTGTTTTCGTATGCAACACAACCCTATTGATGTAACATAAATAGGCGTAAGAAAACTATTATTATTCTAACATAAGCAGAAACTTATTCTGCAATAAATATTCATTTTTACTTGTTAAGAAAATGAAAAACGTATTTGATTATTGATTACCCAGATTTAGTATTAAGGACGTGATAGACCCGCTTGTGTGGTTCTGAATTTCTAAGATAAGTGTAATATTGCGTTCAGTTGTGATATATTTTTGTTTAATAGGTCGCCCGGAGTATTATTTTAGTTTTGAATTTTTGGCAAACTTTTAAACAAAATATTCCTAACATATTTGTGGTGTATGGTTATGGTTAAGGACAATGAGAGGGTGAGATCGATCCCTAGCCTTGGCATAGGTTGCCTAGCGGAATCGACCTAATAGCGGCAGGACGTACCATTTTCTCTTTTCCTTTTTTAGCGATTTTTTAAACTGAACTACTACCAATATTTATTTTATAAATGCACCGTGACAGAAACATGTCAATGGTACAATTATTTAATACACGCAGTGCGGCCCTAAAGTGCCCCTCTCATGCTAACTTTTGAATGACAGAGAACAAAATAAGTCGATTTCTATTTTTTGTGAACTAGCTTTTGCTGTTATCAACATTTCAATTATATTTCCGGTTTCACCGGAAGTGACGTCAACTTTCTTTCTTTAAATAGAACATCCTACATGTTTTTACGTTTTTGGAAAGGTAATCGAGAAACGAATCCAACGATACCACATATGTAATACTTTAATTTAATAAATATGACGATATGCAGCAATAAAGGTTTTGGTAATCTGTTTTTGTTGTTACGCTTTTGGAATTGAGATTTGACAGTTTGGTAATTGTTATGATTACTTTGCTTAGCAACGAGCTCGTTATATCAGTCTGGCGTCACAAGATACAATTTGGCGCTCTTTCCTAGCCAACTATACAACAAAAACAGATTACCAACGCACTTATTGCTGCATATCGTCATATTTATTAAGTTAAAGTATAACATATGTGGTATCGTTGAATTTGTCTTTCGATAACCTTCCCAAAAACGTCAAAATGTATAGGGTATTCTATTTAAAATAAGAAAGTTTACGTCACTTTCAGTGGAACCGGAAATACAATTGAAATGCCGATAACGGCAAAAGTTAGTTCACAAAAATAGAAATCAACGTATTTTTTCTAAAAACGCTAGCTTCTAACATGGGTGGGGGACACTTTAGGACCGCACTGTATAATCATCGATATCTGCCCGCAGGATGTAAACTTTTTAATCCTTCACAAAATTCTTCCAATTTTTTTTTGTCGGAGTGGAAAAAATTTTCGAGAATTGAATATGTACCCGTTTTTCATTATTTTTATAAAAATTTGAAAGGTATCCCTCGTGCTAAACACGGGAAAAGACTCAGTCTGCATTTCAATAATTTCCATCTAAAAACCCTATACATATATACGAGTCATTCCGATGAAACTCTGCATTTTCTACAAAGGTTTTGAGAAATAATAAAAAAATAGTTTGATAACTGGCTTGCTATTTATTATTTCAATACCACATACTTAAGCCTACAAGCTAGATAACAGAGCTTAATTATTTATATTTTCTAAAAAAAAGTAAAATTAAGATTCAAGGAATTAATGGTAGCGAGGGATAATTAACGGAAATGAGAACTAATAAGAGTAATAAGTAATACATAAAAAATACTTTAAAAATAATTGTTAGCTGTCGGTGGTTACCAAACTAGAAATATATCTAACCATAAATAAAAAACTAAAAACTAGGAAAAATTAGGCATTATAATACCGTCTTTATAGCAAGTGGTGTTTTCAAATATATATTGCTGTCTATTTTTGACAGTTGGAGTTGACAATACAAACAGTAATTCAGTTTTCATAATTACAAAAATATCATCTCTTTCAGGAACAGTGAATTTGTCAACATCATATTTATGTAGAAACTTAATAATATATTCAAAATCAGAATTAACTGCAAGAATAAGACCTATATAATTTTTGACAGTTTTCATTTCCCTCATAAGCCGAACTATGAATGTGTGTGAATCATAAAGTGCTTTAAAGCGATTAAAATATTATCAAGTATGTATATCCTGTTTTGTACATTGTACCTTTTCTTTTACAGTCTCCTGATGCATCTGTTTTTCTTCCTTGATACTGACTTCAATTTTCTTGGTAAAGCTTTTTTCATATTTCACATTTTCTTCTTTTTCAAATTCCAGAATTTGAACCGATTTATTAAACGCAAATTTTACATGTTCTTTCCAAACAGTTTTTGTTTCTTACTTCACAGCATAATTCTTTTAACAAATCATCAGGATCTTTTGCTTTAATAGTATTAAATATTTTTGCTTTTGTTACTAAAAGGGTCATATTCTCGTGAATTATACAGAGACTCTGCCTAACACAGGGTTTTAGAACCCAAATTTGTCCAAATGTACAAAAACTTTGATTTTAATTTTTGGATTAACTTTTTCGAAATGGTTATATGTATTTTGTAGAGACCCATTCAGGTATCTATTTTGTTTTTTTACTTTTCTAAACGTCACTGTATCTTTTATCCCTGGACATGGGCGACTAACTTGATCTTCTTGGAAAAAATCTTTTATTCTTCTAATTTTTTTGATAGTGATTTTTCGTTTTTCTGACATTTTAAAACTGCAATTTCTTGGATTAAGCTCCTAGATGTTGCTAAACCCAACAAAGATTTAAATCGGTATTTTTTAATATTTTTTCCTCCTACAATTGATGTAGAGGTTCTTTTCTCCGAAATGGTTTGTTTTTCTTAAAAATTGACTTTTAGCTACCGTTGAATAACTTCAGAAAACACTAAGCGTCTTTTTACTTCAGGAGTAACTTATTGTCCTTTGAGCATATTATTGACTATTTTGCTAGGTGTATTGAGTAGCTTTCTTTTAACACTTTTAGCACTTTCGTTTTGTATTTTCAACTCTTTCCTCACTATTGCTAACTCTCATTCTTAAGCTCTTCTCTGTTCTTTCGCTACATGATTTTGCCCTGAATGGCTTGTCTTGAAATGGGACGAAGTACCGGTACAGCTTCCTGAGATATCATAGGCTCTTCAAATGAAACTGGACTGGAAGGAGAGGTATTTTCTTCTAATGTCCTTTCAAACAATTCTCTTTTCTTTTTTTCATCATATGTATTTTGCTTTAGAGTCTCCATTGTTTTCTTACTTTTATCTATCATAGATCTCACCTATACGTTTAATCTTCCCAGCTTTTTTTCTAGCCAAATACCTCTTTCGTTCCTTTCTTTTTTTGTTGTTCATGTAAAACTGGATCCTTTCTAATTCGGTCACGTAATTTTTTCATGCAATTCTTTGAATGCCAGTTTTGTAATTTTCTGGATTTTTCTGTTTTGTTTTTGTTTTTCTTTCTATAGTTTTCCTTGGTACCTACTAGCCATCTTAGCCATCTAGTTTCTTTGATGTAATTTACTGAAATAAATACATTTTCTTTAAATCTAAGTTTCTTCTTACTTCTGTTAATTTATTCTCACCTCCATTAATAAACGGCAGTGAGGTTAACGGAAGTGAGACTTTAATTCAAATTCACTGCCTCACATTTACTGGTGTGGTTGTTGTGTTAATGATTATGTAATAACTTGACCTTTTTTTTGACATTAACAGGAGTGAGAATTATGCTCTATCTGATATGAAATGTCGTGTGAAACACGATAAAACTAATAAATTTTCACGTTTAAAACTTGAACAGACATGGGCACTATCACTTTACCATTAAAATGAATAACGACAGTTTGAATACTCTTCTAGCGCCATCCAGCGAGTTTATTGTGAATTTAGACGTTTTATTAATGGAGGTGAGGAAATTAGCCAGGACAGTGACTTTTAGTTAATTTTCGGAAAAATTTGGTTTGGAATTTAAAATAATAATATGGGAATGTTAATTTTTTGAATTTGGTTTTTAAATTATGTTTAAGGTATAAATCTTTAAATGTAATATATAGATACAATTTGCATTTAAAGTTTAGATTTCAGTACCTGAGACAGTTAATGGAGGTGAGATCTCACATGCTGTTAACTGGAAAATTTTTTTTTTTTAATATCATAAAAAATTCAATTAATTGGAATTGGTAATTAAAAGGAAGTATTCTGTAAATTTCCTACAAGAACTGTTTCTAAAGTAGCTTTAATTCCGAACATTTAAGCAGAGACCGCAATATGCAGTTTTATTGAAACGACCCATGTGATATTTACCGTAGAACCAAACAAGGTAAGTAGGGGCCGGATTTTAGGTTTTTCGCCTTTTTGTTTCTTATTAAGGCATTCACATAAGACCTAGATAGAAATGTGTTTCGTAAAAAATAACGTTAATTAAGCCTATCTTATAATTACCTAAATGCCTAAAACAATACGACCTAAAAATATTTTTGTGACCTAAACGTCCTAAACGTGGTTTTTCCAATAAAGTAATAAACACCATATGTGTAGACAAGTGAACTTTCCATATTTACTATAGGAAAGCCAATAACGTTCTGAAGCTAAGTGTTGTACTCCCTTTTAAAGTGGATGTAGTGGAATCTATATATATTTATGCTACATAGTATCTTTTTCCTTGTAGCAGATTACATTATTCTAGTATCAAAGCAACACTTATTTAGAATCAAAACAAATGATATTTATCACGTTAAGTTAAACACACTCATCACTAGAGTAACCTAAACTTGCGGACTTTCATAGGCGTCGGTATTACGGGTTAATATAAGAATACGAAAAATTCATAAATAAACTAAACCGGTAGAGAAGCAGGCATGTAGTGTCGACCTTGAATATAAATCATGTTAAACCGCGCTGAGAGAGATTTCGTTTTAGTACCAGTTGAGCTGTTGCAGAGATTAGTCGAACGGTCAAGGTTATGTACTTAGTGTCGCTTTTGAAAATATAGCTGGTGTTTTTTGTGTGTTGTAGTATTATACCAAGTACATAATTAGTGTATCGTTTCATATAGAACTAATATTTACATACCTAAGAAAACAATGCCTCGTAATAGATTTGCTACTAATGTACATAAGTATGTGTCACTTTTTCCCCATTTAAAATATGACGGTAGTGCAGTTTTTTGCTTAATATGCAATGTTCGTTTGGCTGTATTGGAGAGAACTGATTGCCAGAGGCATGTCAATGGTATTAAGCATATGAGAAATGCAAGAACTGAAATACCTTATACACTATTCCTCATACATTTATTAATTATGTTTACCTCTTGTAATCTTCCGTTGTCGTTGGTGAGAAAAGCAGCTTTTAAAACGTTTTGGCGACAATACCTTCCAAAGTACCCATTACCCTCACAAACACAATTACAGAATCATTTGCCGCGAATGAAAGAGATGCTAGAAAATGTGTGTAAACGTGATTTGTGTTCCAAAAAAATATGGATTACCGTGGATGAGACGACCGATATAAAGAAAAACAGTATTGTGAATGTAATAGTTCGCGTTCTATCTAGCGAGAACACAGCATCTCGTTATTTGTTAGCTTGCAAACGTGTTCAACAATGTACCGCGGAAAATATTCAAAAAGTGATAATGAACGCTTTGAAAAAATTTAAAATTGCCCAAGATCAAGTTGTGATGATTGTGACAGATAGTGCAGCAACGATGTTAAGTGTTGGGCGATCCTTAAAACATATATTTCCTAACTTAATACATATAACCTGCGTGCTGCATGCTTTGCATTTAGTTGGTGAAGTTGTTCGACAACATTACGGAAACGTTGATCGGATGATTGGAAGTACTAAAGCAGTGTTTCGTAAATCTCCTAAACGTTTAAAAGAATTTCGTAAATTTTGTCCAGGTATTCCAGAACCTCCTGAACCAATTTTAACGCGATGGGGTACTTGGCTAACAGCAGCTTCTTACTATTTGAGCCATTTTCAACAAATTCAATCAGTTATAATGCGATTTAATCGGAATGAATCCAAAGCAATGAGAGAAAGTCAAAGTCAAATTCCTCAACTTTTAGAAGATTTAACAACAATATGTACCAATTATACAGTATTACTAGATGCCATCAGAAAACTACAATGTACTGAATTGTCATTGCAGGAATCATTAGACATAGTGGAGAGTGTATACGCCAGGATTATGCGCTAGTCAAAAGTTGGCAGATGTTTTAAGGAAAAATCCCGATTTTAATACTTTAGAGGCCGTTTATAATAAGTGTAAGAATAGTGAACTTTTAAGTGATTTTGAAAAACAGTTTCTACATGCAAATGTAACTTCCTTAGATGTGGAGAGATCGTTTTCTATGTATAAGAATATTTTTTCTTGTCGACGCACAAGGTTTAAAGAAGTAACTGTGGAAACATATGCAATGATGCAAGTTTACAGTAGTTCACATCCTGATGCCTCTAATTTGTTGAATAATTAGCAAGTAAGTTTATTTATGAATTTTTCGTATTCTTATATTAACCCGTAATACCGACGCCTATGCGAGTCCGCAAGTTTTGGTTACTCTACTCATCACTGTACTTACTAGCACCAACGGGCAGTGGCGGAGGTTCGATAGAACCCTCAGTATAACTGCGAGTCTCAACCAGATCTCTTGTGTATACATGTACGCTACCGTAAATACTATTTCGTGGTTCTACTAAAATGTTGCCTACGTCGCGAAAACGACCAATGTTGGACAAAGTTACAGAATTTATAGCAGAAATGCCTGACCTAAATTATGATGGCGTTAAAATTCAATGTGGAGTTTGTAATGTTGTAAGCTGCGGCTATCAAGGAAAGCCAGTTGAAATATCAAGATAGTCAGGTTAAAACGGATTTAAAAACTATTTAGAACAATTACTTCGGACTAGTGGAGGCAATAGAAAAATTCAAAATCCTTCGGTGTCGTTAGTGGAATCTCTGCAAATAGTGCAACATGTTTACGCACAGCTATGCGCGGTAGAAGACGCAAAAAATGTTTGCGTTCTAGAAAGGTTTGAAAGTGTTTTAGAGAAAGATTCTGATTTTGGCACATTAAGACAAATTTGTGAAGGTGCGTCAATAGAACCGTTAAGTTATTCCAAAGATTATTTTAATTACGCAAATATAACGTCACTAGATGTAGAACGTTCGTTTTCTGCATATAAACACACTTGTTCCTCACGCCGCACTCGGTTTGCCGAAACAACTGTGGGAACATATCTAATGTTGCAGATATTTAACAGACATTATTCACTTTGTGATTTCACGGAAGACTCTTAAGACGGTAAGTGTTTGAGCACGTATTATATTTTATTTGTGACCATTTATTTTGTGTAAACTTTTATGCGTCCGCCACTGGCTCTTGGAGCAAATTGAGCAACTCTACTCATCAGTTTCTTTTAAAGCGATAATGTAAGCAAAGCAATGGTGTCACCGTAGTAGCTGGGTGCTTAGAGTTAATTACAAAAATTTATACTTTCTTGGAAATGTATCTACAATACTATAACTGGCCATACGGCAAATGGTTTCAGTTAGTTAAACTTTTCTACTGGTATCGGTAAGTTCAGTGTGCTCTAGTGAGATATTCTTATCCGTGATGCCTAAAGAAAAAACCTATTAAACTTACAATTAACTAGTGGCTGAAATCCGTGAATAATGCCAGCATCTATCAAGCAGTGAGCGATAACGGTTAAATATTCTTTAAAGCATATGGCAAAGTGGTAAGAATGTAAAAAATAATTTTTTATCAATTTAGAAGATATTGTTTAAAAAATAAAATTATGTAAATTTTAATGTTAAATATTCAAGTTTAAATGTGAAAAGAAGTCCCATTTGGAACAGCATGAAAGAGGAGAAAATAATGCAAAAAGCCGCTGAGATAAAGTTTATTAAACCAACCGTCTACTTCTGTTTTGGCAAATCGGAAGTTTAATTTGGACATGTGCAACGCCTTAGTTGCTGCAAACATTCCTTGGAATAAGTTGTCTTGTCCTGAGTTGAAAGAGTTTTTACAAAAATACATGGGAAAAAATATTCCGGACGAATCTACGCTTCAAAAAAAGTATTTAACGCAGTGTTTTCAACAAGTAAGTGAAAAAAACGTGCATTTAAAATTATTATGAGCCAATCTCTTTTTATTTTTCAGACTGTTGAAAAAGTTAAGAATTACATTGGGCAGAATGATATTTGGATTTCCGTAGATGAAGCTGATTCAGTGGAGAAATGTATAGCAAATATGACAATTGGGAAGTTGGACTATAAAGAGGCTAGTGTGCCAATTCTGCTCATTTCAAAACAATTAGAAAAAATCAATAATGTTACTATTTCACGATTTGTTGATGAAAGTTTGGATATGTAAATTCTCTAAATAATATCTACTTAAATATTATTTTGTATATATTTTAGATTTGCTGTGGTCTGCAGACATCGAACATGAAAGAGTTAAGCTTCTGGTGACCGACGCTACACCATATATGCTGAAAGCTGGCACAAATTTAAAAATATTCTATAAAAATCTTAAACATTTGACATGTTTGGCACATTGCTTACACCTTGTGCGTGAGTCTGTACGTAACCAGTATGAAATTGTTGACGGGCTAATTTCAAATGCGAAGAAAGTTTTTTTAAAGGCCCCTACTAGAATTGAATTTTATAAAGAGACGTTGCCCGATGTTTCGCTACCACCAGAGCCTGTATTAACGAGATGGGGAACATGGATACGAGCGGCATTATTTTACGCAGAACATTTGGATGGCATACAGAAGGTCTGTTTTGAATTAGATTGTTCCATTTTTTTAAATGATTAAATATTCCAGGTAGTAATGGCATTTACCTCAGATGCGCGATGCATTGAGTTGGGGCAACTATATGTCAATAAACCACAATTAAAAAAAGATTTAATTTACATTAAAACCAACTTTATAATCCTTTCCGACAATATAACTAAATTAGAAGCGATAGGCCTTCCGCTAACTGAAACCGTAGAAATTGTGACACGGACATATGATTCATTGCAAAATTGTCCTGGGAACGTATGTAAAATCGCGTTCGATAAATTAAAAAGCTCATTGGAAAAAAATCCTGACTTCAAATTTATAGAAAAAAATAACAGTTTATTGTGTGGGGAGGAGGTGGATCTGAGTGCCGATTCGATTGATGTAAATTGGACAAATTTTAAATTTGCTCCAATTATATCAGTCGATGTGGAACAATCATTTTCATGTTTGAAAAATATTTTAACGGATAATCGCACTTCAATGACATGTGAAAATCTAGAGCGGTATATAGTTTGTCATGCAAACGCTTCGCTAAAATAATTGTGCTTTTACTTTCTTAACATGTTTAAATAATTTTCTAATATTGTTAATATCTCCTTATAGCAGCAAATAGCTAATAAAAATGTGAAAAAAGTTTTAGTTATTATTTCGAAATTTACTTTTAGGTACCTAAACCTAAGGTATTGAACCTATTTCGGTCTTCTTGTGACCAATTTATAGTTTTCTAAGTCCTACTTTAGGCACCTTTTTCGGGTTTTTTTGTGACCTAAAATTCGGGCCCTAAAGATAAGGATCTTTGCAAAGAGAATTAATGAGAATTATAGAAACTAAACTAGTGTTACTAGGAGCAATAGCAATTAATTTATTTGTAAAGCTTAATAACTAATTAGAAATTTATTAACATACTCCAAAATCCTGAAGATTACTATTACATATAATTCTTTCGATCTTGTTCGTTCACTATACGTTTGAATTAAATTAAATCTAAACTGCAGATTTTTTCCGCAAACGATAAAACAAATAACTTTGCTATAAAATACAAAAGAAATCTAATATGAATCAGTACGAAGATATTCAAAATTCCTATTTAACCCGTGCTAGGCTCAAAAATATTGATAGCGCTGTGAATTAGCGAGAATTGCCGGGCATCGCCGAACGTGTTATATCTTGGGGCACTCAGCGCACTACCTATACTACCTGTTGATCTGCAATGCTTAAAACAGTCCGCTGTAGTAAGAGTTTTACTGTGTATCGTACAGTTTGTATTGTCGAACGTTTTGTTTAATCTGAGTGTAAGATACGGTTTATTTAAGTCTAATTGAGAATACCATTTCGCAGTGGTAGACTTGTTCGCATTTGATGCAGTGATATTTTTCAGTAGTTCGACGTGTTATTTTCGGCTAGTTTGTTTACTTCGAATGTAATTCGGTGTTGATTTTGACACTTTTTTAGATCGGGAAAACAAGAATATTAGTGTCAAGAACTGGATCTTTTTTACCTGTCTGCATGTTATTTTTCTGTGTATGTGTAATTTGGATTTAAAATAAGGGCTTGTATAGACGTAGTGATTTAGGTAAGACTAGTTTCTATTTAATTTCTCTGACTAATCTAAAAAAAAAAGAATTTATTGACGTTTAAATTATGTAAAGCTTAAGTTTTTCTAAATGAGTCATACTCTTCAGTAAAAACCAGTGCGTTTTTTGCCTTTATTCTTATACTTAAGCATACGTATATCTGATCTGTTAGTCGTAAATTCTTTCTTGCTAACCAGAAACTCTGAAGATGTTCATTTAGTCACTTTGAATGATGGTAACGTTTATGTTAACGGAATTTTAAATCGCGATAGACGTTTGATTGATTAATTTATGATAAATGTATGTAAATCATACAGCTTACGTTTCCTGTTTAACGTATTAAACGTTACTTTTAAAACAAGAACCAACGAACGTAAGTACACATGTGATGGAGAAAATTTTCATATTACCCAGTGATGTTTGGACAGAAGATTGATGTAATTTTGAAAAAGGTGTTGTCATCCCTTAATTTTTACATTGGAAAAGACTTGACGCTGCCTAAAAATGGCTGACCTTTTACGTAGTTTAGTAGCTGTTTAACGCATTTAACTGCAATTAGTCCAATTGTTTTGTACTAAATAACAAATAAGGCAACAAATACGAACTGAATTTCTTATGTCCAACATTATTTACCGCAACCGTTCAATATGAACTCAATTTTGGTGGTATAAAAACATCTCTAAGTTATACACCGCAATATTTAGGGTTGAATTGCAGAAATTTGCTCCCTAATACTGTCTTTTAATTTTCCCAGCGTTTTTGATATTCTAAACAGTAACTTTTTAAAATAATCCCATCGCCAAAAATCCGCTGGGTTCTGATCGGGCGATCTTGGTCGAATTTTCAAAATGTCTGCTTATAACACGTTCGTGAGATCGCAGCTAACAAGTCTTTAACTGGTTGACAAATATGTGGGCGTTCTCCATCCTACATAAAAATGTCGTTTTCAAGTGCGTCTTCGTTTTGCAACTGTGGAATTGCATAATCTTTTAGCATTTGCAAGTATCGTTCACCAGTAACAGCTACAGTTACGATCTCATCATTCTGCATTTCCTCGAAAAAATACGAACTAATGATTAAATTAGCTGTGAAACCGCACCGGACAGTGACTTCTTTGTCATAAAGATCTTGTCGACTGATTGCCTTTGGATTTTCTATTAACTATATTCGACAGTTTTAACTCCACTCCATTAAGAGAAAAATGGACTTCATTTTTCCATAAAATACGGGTAACCATTTGTATTTAATTTCAATCTGAGCCATTATTCGCAAAGCAAAATCATACCAGTTTGCTAAATCTGCCTCCTTCAAATCAAATAGTCGTTGCGGTTTGTAAGGATTTTTAGGATTATGCGTAAAATTTTCCGTAAAAATGTGGCACTCGCAATCATTTTGATATTGCATTAACACCACTAATTTCTAGCGGATTACTATTAGCTGTGTTTTGACTTTCCTGAAAAACTTCTGCAAGTTGGGCATCACTAATCCCATCTAATCCTTGGTTTTCCTAACCTCGGAAGGGCAAACGCTGAACCCAAAATTTTCGATAAGATTTGCTTAACATTCTTTATGGGAGCAGAAAAATCATTCTTCCTTTAAAATCTAAAGCATTATACAATTAATGCACGTTTTGCTACTTTCGCTAGTGGCATTGCTTGATTAGCTAACGAGTAACCTGCTATTGTAAATAAATGTAATTATTTAACAGTGTACGTATTTTCCTGCTGCTCTCGCTAGCATTTTTATATCTTTTTCGTATGTCTAAGAATACTAGGAATTGTTACATACATGGTAGTTCAATGCACCTTGATAGGACTAATAGCTTGTCTGCAGATTATAAGTGGCTAGAGTACCTACTTTTACCATTAACCTCTACGACAATAATGACGATTGTCAAGAAAGTATAATGAGGAACACTAGATTTAGAGAAACTTCTAATGATGTTGGCATGTATAAATAATCAAAATATTTGCTTATTGTTTTGCTTTTGAGATGCCTTCGGATCGCTGTCTTACCACACACTTGATTTCAATTGAGAAGTAATTTTGCTAAGAAATCTTCCAAAGTTACCTTATAACTAGTCTGGGCAAATAGCGGTAACAGTCAGTGTAGTAGATATGTGATGCGGAGTCGGCGATTATTTATTTCACGGGTTCACAGCGTCAGTACTAAATCGATGCTGTATGCGAGTAGTTCTGTGTATATGTAGGCTGTCGTAACTTATTTCGTAATTGTACGCTTATGTTTGCTTTAAAAATGTTGCAGTTAGGTACGTCGCAAAAACGATCAATGGCAGACACAGTTAAAAACTTTATAGTGGATATGCCGGACTTAATTTTTAATGGCGCTAAAATTCAATGTCTAGTTTGTAAAATCCCTTTAATGTGTTGGTCCAGAAGCCATTGTCAACGTCACATCGAAAGCAAACAGCATTCTTCTGCAAAAAGTGGCATAGGAGACCAAGAAAAATTTACATTTGATTTATGTGTTACTCTTATGTAATCTATCGTTTCGTTTATTAGACAAAGAAGCATTTGTCTCCTTCTGGAATAAATATGCGAACTGTAAATTTCCTAGTTGGACATCGATACGAAATGTAGTGCCACTTGTTCGTGAACATATAGAAAAAGGAATGAAAACGGAATTGAAAGATAAAAAACTGTGGTTGTGTGTGGACGAAACAACAGATCGTCAAAAACATTCTATGGTTAATGTAATGGTACGTACAATGGAACCGCATCGACCGTCATTCTCCTTCTTGCTTCCAAAAGAGTTATAAATTGTACTTCCGATGAGATTTTAAAGGCGGTGTTGAACTCATTGAACAAATTTGAAGTTTCAACTAAGCAACTTTTAATGTCTATGAGTGATGGTGCCGCAAACATGCGTTCTTTGGGCCGATCTCTTAAAGAACACAGTGGTAACTTCTTACATGTAACGTGTAAAATCCATACTCTAAATCTTGCGGCACAAACGATTCCTACATGTCTTCCACTAAATGCATTGATTGCTAGTACAAAGGCAGTGTTTCTAAAGTCCCCGAAACGTACCGGACTATTTCACAAACTGTGTCCTGATTTACCTGAACCACCACAGCCGATTGTTATACGTTGGGGAACATGGTTGCAGGCTGCGTTTTACTACAACAAATATTTTGATCAAGTACAGAAGGTAGTTTTAAAATTCAATCCGACAGAAGCTGCAGCAATCAAGAAAAGCCAGGAAATATTTCAAGATAGTTAGGTTAAAAGAGATTTACAAACTATTCACAACAATTACTTCGGACTAGCGGAGGGAATAGAAAAATGTTTCGATGTCGCTAGTGGATTCTGTTCAAATTGTGAATGATGTTTACGCACAGTTATGCGCTGTAGAAGGCGAAACAAATTGGTGTGTAATACGAAAATTTGAAAGTGTTTTAAAGAAAGACTCCGATTTTCTTATATTAAGACAAATTTGTGAAGGTGCGTGTGAAGATGCATTAAGTTGTTTCAAAGATTATTTTAAATATGCAAATATAACATCGCTAGATGTCGAACGGTCGTTTTCGGCATTAAAAAACATTTATTCCGCACGTCGTACTCACTTGACCGAAACAGCTGTGGAAACATATCTAATGATTCAAATATTTAACAGATGTTACCTAGTTTGTGATTTCACGGAAGACCTTTAAAACGGTAAGTGTTTCAGCACGTTTTATAATTTATTTCTTACCTTCTATTTTATGTGTAAACTTTTATGCGCTCGCCACGCCTCTGGCTGTTACCACATATTTGCCCAGGTTACTTATAGCTTATATCTAAGTCTAAGCCTAAGCCTGGTATAATCGGTCTTCCCGACAGAATGGGATCAGTTGCATGGGCCGCGGTATGTGTGATTCACGCCCGACAGAAGTGAAACTTCGAAATCGATACCCTATGGTAAAAAATAAAAACTGACGCAATAAAAATGTTTGGTAAATAATGCGAATATATGTAGATGTTGAAGAGTCTTTATTGTCATTATTTGTTTTTTTCTGTTTGAAAACGAAATGTTTTTATGTATGTAATGTGTCCGAAAAAGTAACAAAGTAGTTTCTTCAAAACTCTGTTGTATTTATAATACCCTAAATGTATGAGCAACTATAGGTATGTAGTAAAAATACCTTTGTTTTTCAAAGATAAAGAAAATATATATTTACATTGATTGCTTTTTAAAATTAGGGTTATGTTAGTTTTAATACGCCACATAAGAAGTTTCACTTCAATAAATAATATAAGTAATATAATAGATAAACGTAACTTCTTAACAGCGTGGATAAAATTGGCACCATCAGGCCAGTTTCTGCATTTGTCTCGGTGAAGGATGTTCGCGGTGATGAAAAAATGTTCTTATATTTCGAGACATCTAGGGAAGTAACACAGGCGAATTAAAATAATCCTTGGAATTAGTGAATGAATCTGCAGATGCATCATTACCAGTGAACGGCAAAATCGTAAGGGGTATGACTCAGAGCCCCGCATCGTAAACATGATACAGAGACGGATTAAGTATATGAGAGGCTAAGTTTGTGTAAATGTATTTAAACGAAATTGATATATTAATTATAAATTTAAATTTGAAATTTGTTTCAAGTAGGAAGTAGGAGAAAGGAATTACCACAAGAGACTTTTCTATATTTCCTGCAATAAAACGGGTTCTTTTTGAAGTTAGTTACTGAGTATTGAAAACGTTCTTTCAACTTCACAACTTGTAAGCGGAGCAAAAGTAAAATGTGATATAAGAAAGTTATATTTTATACATATACAGTGGTACCTCGGTTCACGCTAGTATCTTGCTACGGAATTTTCGGGTTACGGAAGAAAATTTTAATGAATTTTTGTTTCCAAAACCAAAAAGTGCTTCCGGATACGAAACGCGCCTTACAACTTTTACAGATTCGGCAGAATTTCCGCGCGACTGGTGTAGATGCTAGAAAGAGATAGTTGTATACAATGTAATGCGATGGGTTGTGTGGTTAGCTTTCCACTATTCCACCGCTTCGCATCTGACTTGAATTCATAGTTAATATTATTCTTACTTTATCCGAAAATCCTTTTATCTTCGTGTAAAATCTTTTTCAAGGAACAAAGCCGAATTGTAGTTGTATATGAAAAAGCCACCTCACCCCCACTGTCTTCATACGTAAGTGAAGTTATTTCCTTTTAATTTAAATCATGAGTTTTTATTGATTTCTCTACGTAACATTATTTCCTATATGTTCAATTGTATTTAAAATGCATAAAATAATTGTATTTTTGATTATCTCTATTTCTTTTATTTCCTATAAACATATTTGATTCTAGTTGCGAAATTTCGAATTACGAAATGTTTTTGGAACCAATAACATTAAACCGAGGTACCGAGGTCCTGTAGACAATTACTATATTGAATTTAAATCGGGGTTTCTGCTGAACACAAATTTCCAATATCACCGGGAATATTTTTTAATTTATTGATAGTATCTAATGTATTGAATGCGTCTCTCAATTTTATATTTCAACTTTCGAAGTATTGTATCGTCGCTGTTAAGTGTTTAATATGGAAAATAAATACCTTAAAAAATATATAAACCCTGACTCAACTACTTTATACACGTAGTGCTTTCAACTGTTGCATCTATATATTTCAGGCTTTTAGTGGGCGAAGGAAGACAAAAAGAGGAAAACAAAAGAGCATTTCGTTCTAAATGAAATAACTGTAGATGGTTACTTCTTTTAACAAAGCGCAACGAAAGCTGGTTCATAGCCTTTTGAAATCATACCAACTGTATATTGTGACTAATAATAAGAAAAATATGAACCGATTGTCGTAACTAGAACTTCGCACTCATAACTATAAAAGTTATGTCATTTTTTAGTAGGAATACATGTAAACTAATGGAATACCGAGTCCCATTTACAAACTCTAAGCTTGTTCTCACTACTTAACAAAAAAGCCCTTAAATCACCCATACATGGTCTTAAACAAACAAAGAAACTACAGATATCCAATTACCAACGAATAAGAATCGTCACTCTGACTTCCAGTTATGCCTAAACTGGATGAAACTTCTCTCCCCTCCTACGTTTTAAATGTGTTTTGTATATTTCGCCTCAATTTACGAGGAATTTGGTTTCGACCACCTCATTAAAACCTTAAGGGGAGAAACGGACAGAAAAAATTAAACGAAGAACAAAATCGGGCCTTTAGACGAAGATGCTTCGGTTTGCATTGAACCAGTTTATGGAAAAATAAAGACGGTATAATATATGTATACAGCTAAGTTCAGAAATTTCCAACCACCTAGTAAAGTACGGTATAAAACTGAAATATGTTAACACATCGCTGCCCATATCGCTTGTGAGCGTTTGGCTACATGTGCCTGTTTTTTAAGCGATTTGCACATGTGAAACCTTTCGACAAGCAATGAGGCCGCCCAGTGCCACCGCCGTTTATAAGCGTCTAATTTCTTTTTATAAATCTATGCTTCGAAAAGTAATTACTGGACCTAACATGGGCAGCGAATGTGGTAAGCAAATGTGAAGTGGAGACAACCTTTTAAGACAGCATTATTCACCAACAACTACAATTTATTTTTTTTTTGTTATACATAAATGAAATCACCTAGATACAAAAACGTTCGCATTCCAGTATAATTGCTGGATGAAACCTTTTTTTGCCATATTTCCTTCCATTCTGTTCTTATTTTCTAGCTGCTTTTCCTAATGTTGACAAAAAAATGATTAATAGTTCTGAAAATGTAGTTAAGGCCTTGTTTGTTTACACTCAGATAGTGATATCATTCATAAAACTATTTTCCATCTTATTTCAAATTAAATGTCATAGAAACTTTAGATTACATAATGGTAACTATTAGATACAAGGACCACGTATATAATGGCAGATAATGTATGTCATGGAAAAAATGGAAAAAATCGATTCTGTAGTGCAACTATAAATTTCTAAGTATTTTGTCTAAGTATTTACTTAGGGACCTGTGGTTTTTGGAGAGTCATTTTTATTATTCGATTGAGACTTTTACATAAAATTAATTTTTACAAAACTTCTTGTTTTTCATTAATTCATTAATTGTTTTCTATCTACTAGATTGATGCATTTGTACAGCGAGTTCTTTTGCATGCGTGTTGTTTGGTTCAGATAGGCCTAACACAAAACTGTACATTACCTTTTGTTTCCTGGACCTATGGAAGAATAAAGAACTACTAAAAATGTGAATAGCGCATTAACATTACTATCCGGCATCGTCTGGAGATTCAAAATTTCAGAACTTGTAACATTGTCAAAAACATTTGACGTATAAACAGAGCATTAAAATTTTGCAGTACTTACTTCAACGCAAAACCGGCATCAAATTGAAGCTCGGTGATATGGGATAAACGGCAAATACAAACTGTTTTCCGAATTTCGAATAGGGCCCAAGTGCAGTACGATCAAAATTATGTTTGTATCTCTTGCAAAAAAAGAAACTGTAGTTGAAAACGCAGGAGTTTCTCGGAAAAATCAATTGTTTTCCGTATTTTTAAAGAAGGATGGCGTTTCAAGCGAATATCCTCAACAATAAAACAATGCTGATGGGCAAAAACGAACAAACGCGACTGGAGTTCCGTTGATATAAGGTGAAATGGATTTTTTGACGGCTTTACTTATCTCAATTTAAAAGATCTTATTACGTCATGCTTGATGAAGAAGAACCAGAAAGGTGCTGTGAAAGCCAACGGTTAAAATAACTAAAGTCATGTTTATGACTGCGGGAGCAACGGCTCGATATGATTTAGTCAGAAGGCAATATTTCGATAGCAAAATAGGACTCTGGCCATTTGTTTGTTAAAAACCTGCCATAAGAAACGACAAGAACCGAGCAAGAGGGACATTGATGACCAAAAACATCAAGTGTATTAATGCAGTATAACGAAAAGAATGATTATTGATAATGTATTACCACCCATTAGATCTAAATCTCCAGTGGCCCACAAAGCCAAGCATATTTACACTCCAGAAGATAATGCAAAATCCCATGCGTGTAACAATTATGACGAGTTGCTCGTTGAGAAACGAAGAGAAAGTTTTAAATCTTGGATTTTTCAATGCTCAATTGTTGCAGCACTAAGAGTCGGCAAAAGCTAATGATGGATTAATAGGTTGTGTACACAACACTTTCAGTACCCTAATTAAAGAAAAAATACATGGGGTCAACTGACTATAAAATTGGGCATATGAATGAAGGAAAAGTTCACCGTGAAGAATGTTAACTGGTTTGTATTATGTATAATTAAATTGCTATTGAAACAACTCAATTGAGTTTGAGTATGTAGGATTTCCATTAATATAATTTCAAAATAAAGTTAAAGCTCCGTTTCACTAATTTTTGTAATACAAGTTCACAAGGGACACATTAAAAACGGATAGGGGGAGTAAAATCTTCGAGTTTATATTTCAATGAACAATTTTGCTTTGTTCTATCTCCTATTTTATGACTATGTTTGATGTAGCTTTTTTGCATTTTCTCCTAAGCTACAATGAGCAAAAGAAAATAATAAAATGTTAAAATGTAGAATAAACTCAATTAATAATCTATAAATTAGCAACTCCAACGCTTAAATCGATTGTGCGACAAGGATCTGCCTATGCAGGTTTATATTGTCGTAAAAACTTGTTTTACAATTTAGAACAAGGCTGTTTGTATATTTGACATACCATACATAGTCGAAAAAATAAAAACTATGATGGTGGTATTTACATATTTTTTACTACTTCAGTATCTCCCGAATCTTTTTACATCTAGCTGTATACATGCGCATGCCCATCGTACACGTAATAATACATATTTATGTTTGGAAAAACTATAACGTGACCTACCTTCCTGAACATACCACTCTAATCTAGGTTTTATATTTTTTTAATAGAGAGGGACTAGGCCTGACATCGGTATCGTATATCTGATTTATCTCTTTTTGTTACTTCGTCTTCTTTTGAGTCACGTAGGCATCTTCGAGATCGAAGCGTGTGGTTTTTATCTTGACGCAGTTGTACAGTTAGAGGTGATGCATCTAGCTCCGTCTCAAAAAATGAGGAAATAAATTGGGTGAACAAGAACACGAAAAAAGATATGGGCACGTTAAGGTTTGGTTTTTAAATCGTCTTATAATACCCACCTGAATAAGGCTTGTCTACAAAGTAATAAACATGAATGCAGCTGCTCGTATCTATGTAGAAAACGCAACATGTAGGTTATTTAACTTTGACTGTGTGTATATACGCGCGTTAATAAAAAAAAATCAGAATAAACCGACTCGATTTCACGAGAGTTCATGGCTGAATTAGTAATTTAAATAAATGACAATCACTTAAGAGAAAAAACAGCAAACGAAGGTTGCCGATGTGTATATAGACACCTGCATTTAAATAAATGATTACGACTTCTTTCGACGTTTTAGCTAAATGCATTTGCATATCTGTGTAAGTAAGATAAAAATGTATAAAACCTGATTTTTCAACTTAATATTAAATGTATATTTAAAGATGCGACTCGGGATTCTTAGGAAAATATTCACGTTTCGTTTCTATGATAAAACGCCGTGATTACGGTAAAATTATAAGACGTATTTAAAATTTAAATTGGTAGATATTTAACCTGATTACTCTCAAAGAAATGTGTCACCGCAGAATAATAACATGTGATTCACAGCACGGTTAAATTGTTCAGTTGAAATGCTCTGCAGATTCATGTTGTTGTATTACTGGGCGAAGAGCCAGGTTATGGAATACACTTCGCACTTCTAGGCGTCGATTAGTGATCATTAGCCGACCCTACTAGAATTTTGCCGAATCCAGAGGTGTTCCAACTTCCGGTAGGAAGCTTTCTTTTGTTGAAAAGGTGTGGCTCCAATAGAAATCAACTGCCTGCTACCCTTTCTCATTGTTGCAAATAATTAATACCCTTTACAATTCTTAAAACCCTCTTTTGTTATTTGGAAACGCAAAATTAACATCTATACGAATTATGTTGAAAAATAGTTATTTTAGATTTTATACAGTATTAACTGTTATGCGTCGTTCTTGCAACAGGGTGCTTAATTTTTATCCGTACATAATTAAAAACCAACCGTCCCGGCCGGAGTTTAACCTCCGTATCGAAAGGCAAGTATACTAACCGTTCGACCACCAAGACGGTCTAGATTCATATTATTACTTTTAAGGAATAATTTTTTTATATACAGGGTAGGGTGTGTCATTATATTTTGACTGATTTTGTAAGCTTATATTTTGCGAACGGCATGAAGTATTAAGACGTGGTTTTCTCCATTGAGTTTTATATGAGTCCAAGTTTTTTGTGGCTTTTATGGATATGTTATTTCTTCTATAAAAACCGAAATGAAAATGGGATAATTTGCAAACCCAATATACTGAATTCTTTTAATGCAGTGCTTTATTTATCCCCAGTAATTTGAAAATGCCATTTTTTTAGCCTTTAAATGTTATTTACAAAATTAAAATCGGTTGAGAAATAACAGAGATAAACGTTTATGAAGATACCACTGTAAAATCAAAAATGGAAACAACAGAATATCCAGCGTGCCATGACTAACAGAAGAATAAACACAGCTACAATTCAAATTACATTTACTTACAGCTTAATGATACACTACAATTAACTAAAAACAAAAAAAATAAACATTTAGAAGTAAATCTCTATAACAAATTTAGAAGTACATCTCTATAACAATGTGCCTGCCGTTTTCTTGTATGCAGGTATTTAATCTCACCAGAAAGTTATCAAGTGCTCTATTTAGCATTTCCATTGGAATATTTTCAATAACATTCCCAATATTGTGTTTTAGATCAGAGATGTTTTCCGGAAGTGGATTATAAGTTCTTTCCTTAACATAGCCCCATAGAAAGATACGATTATACCATTTTCATTTCGGCTTTTATAGAAGGAACGATGTATTCATAAAAGCCACAAACAAACTTGGATTCATATAAAACTCAATGATGAAAACCGCATCTTAATACTTTATGCCGTTCGGAAAATATAAGCTTGCAAAATCAGTCAAAATATAATGAGACAGCCTGTATATCTCGGTCCAGCGAATCGATGCGGTTTTACTTTATTTATACCCCGAAATCGTACTTAAATATCGAAGTGTGCCTTCACGATAATTATGCCAGAAGAATTTAGCCTGTTTAGGTACCACTTTAGATAACTACCATTATTACTAAAGCGTGACAAACGGTTGCACCCGCTGTGTTTACTATATACATACAAGGAATCGAGTGGACGTTCGTGTACTATCGATGTAATAGTACACGCACACCGCTCAACCAATAATAACCGAACGTCCACTCGATTCCTTGTATGTATATACATAGTATTTCCCATAGTATCCGATTATTGATGTAAAACAGGCTATTACCTAAGTTGCTGATCTATTCTCCCCTATAGTGTTACTTTCAATATGTGCATACTGTTTTAAAGAAACCTTTATTGTCTCTAAAAACCGCAGTAAAATTTGTTATTTTTTTATGACTGGATATTATTTGTTATTGAGTTCCAAATTGGAATAATTTCGCAGATAAATTGCAGACTGGTTATCGTCAAACATCATAGTTCAAATAGTCACCTAAAATATCTAGATATTGTTGAATCAAACTCTTGAACTTCTTGGAAACCGATAAGACTATAAAATAAAAGATTACTGAAATTTATTGCAGCAACATTTATTAATGCCTCGATTCCCTCGTATATTTCCGTTACATATGGTGCACATTGTATTATGCAACGGAAATACACGAGGAAATTGAAGCGTTGTAATTCATCTCTCATTTACATCACCACCAACCGCCACTGGGTGCTAGCACTGTTTGGATACCATGAAAAGTAAACAAAAGATACTGATATTGACGTTTTTACACTATAGATTTAAAATTTTGAGCCCAAGTAGCTACTTACAGTCAAAGGCGAGTCTTGCATTTGGAAATTACATCTAAATGGTTTCTAGTATTTGGTTACCATGGCAACAATTAATAATGCGTATCATAAACGGCTACCTAGAAAAGGGGTTGTCCGAAAAAACCATATTTTATGATCCGAAAGTATTTTCAGGAGAAGGGACGGTCGGAAGGCACAGTCGGTTGAGATCCTCTGCACAGGCGGACGCGCGAAAAAATTGAGTTGAGAGCAGTGGTAAAGTACTTTCATTTGAAAGGCTTAACTAACGAAATTAAAGCAATGGATTCACCTTTGAATCGCTTCGTTTTCATGGTTAAACCTGGGTTCCGAATAAGCGTTAGTGTACGATGCCAAATGATGAACCGTAGTGATGCCTAAAACGCACTGCTCGATAGATGAAAAAGTCCACGATTATTGAGACCGTCGGTAAAGTTTCGTGAGATAAGACATAGTGGGTATCTCAAGACAGTGTGCACGAATTTAACTAAAGAATTGTAATGACAAACTTCGGGCCTTTGGTGGCATTTGACAGTATAGAGTGATCTGTCAATTAGTATGTTTTTGACAGTACCCCAAAGTGAACGTCTCGTGTGATTTTGTAAACAATGGAAAAAATTGAGTTGAGAGCAGTGGTAAAGTACTTTCATTTGAAAGGCTTAACATCAACCGAAATTAAAGCAGAACTGGATTCAACACTATTGGAATCCGCTCCTTCGTTTTCAATGGTTAAAACCTGGGTTGCCGAATTCAAGCGTAGTCGTACGAGCACAAATGATGAACCCCGTAGTGGATGTCCTAAAACTGCAACTGCTTCGGATATGATTGAAAAAGTCCACCGTATCATATTGGATGACCGTCGGGTAAAAGTGCGTGAGATAGCAGACATAGTGGGTATCTCAAATGACAGTGTGCATAGAATTTTAACTAAAGAATTGGTAATGAAAAAATACTCGGCGCGTTGGGTGCGGCGGTTGCTCACACCGGAGCAAAAACTGAATCGTTTGAGTGTTTCTCGTGACTTTTTGGCACGTTTTCGCCACAATCCGAAAAACTTTTTACGCCGTATCATAACCGTCGATGAAATCTGGGTCCACCATTATACTCCCGAAACCAAAGAACAGTCCAAACAATGGACACACAAAGATTCTCCGCCACCAAAGAAGACAAAAACGGTTTTGTCAGCAGGAAAGGTTATGGCAACTGTTTTCTGGGATTCTCATGGAATTATCTTGGTCGATTACTTAGAAAAGGGGACAACAATAAATGGCGAGTATTATGCCACTTTGTTGCAACAACTTGGCGACAAAATCAAAGAGAAGCGGCCTCATTTGGTGAAGAAGAAAGTGCTTTCCCATCAGGATAATGCACCTGCCCATAAGTCTGCGATTGCAATGGCCAAAATTCATGAATTGGGATTTAAATTAGTGCCTCATTCGGCCTATTCCCCAGATTTGGCTCCCAGCAATTATCATCTGTTCCCAAACCTGAAAAAATGGCTCGGCGGTAAGAGATTTTCGTCTAATTCCGCGGTAATCGCTGCTGTAAATTACTATTTCGAGGACTTGGATTCATCGACCTACAAGGAAGGTATTGCTAATTTGGAATATCGTTGGAATAAGTGTGTTGAGCGAGCAGGAGGGTATATTGAAAAATAAGATGTGTTTTGTCGAAAAAAAAAAATGCATTTTCTTTGTTAGGCCACGTATTTTCCGAACGATCCTCGTAGATATAATTTATGCATTAGGAAAAAGTGAAAGAAATTCTGTATTTTAGCTAGCAAAATGTATAAGCTGCGCTATCCTGACCGACGATTTCCACAACTGAAAACATTTTCAAAATTAAGAGATGTAACCGTATTGGAAATATTCACTCTGCTGATGCAAAAATAAGAAAATGCTGGCGCATTTTTTGTGGATAAGAACAAAGGACAAAAGTTCTATAGCTATCGGGTTGTTAATTGTTTCAAACTGACTAAGTCAAATACCTTTAATGTGGTATTACATAAGGAAACAACGTCAAAACTAGTAGTCACACACAAGTAACCAGAATTTAAAAGTGGACATTTTAGCTTTAATAATAGTCTTCATTGTGGCTGTCTGCCAATTGCAACTGTTCCAAAAAAACAGCAACATTGTATGAAATAATATGTAAAGGAGAATTAGCTGAATATCGTAACATTAGGAATTCAAATTGAGACACTGTTTTATGGAAGCTACAAAGATATTGTTGGTGTAGCTTTAGAAAATAAAAAGAAAAGTAGAGGTAATACAACACAATCTCTTCTTATGAAGTATAGAATCAGTTGTTTGTTGGTAAATGACATTAGAAATACATCACCGACTATGACGACCAAAACCAAAAGTTGTTACTAAAAGCATCAGTGAGTTAATGAAATGTTACTTACTTTAAGTTACTACTTAAGGGATATCTCATGTAAAATGTTTTGAATTTCGTACTCAAGGAGTTAAACTTTTTTAATCTATTTACCTTTAGATGCGCACTTGTAGTATCCACTTTTCTTTTAAAGCTTGCTTTACTAGCATGACACAAATAATAACATTTGACTTTTTAATGTATCAACATACAGCCTTGGACAAAATTATTAGGCGCCCCTTATATTTCGTTATATTAGAAAACTGATGCCATCTATGCAGTTATTTAATCATTCGGGGAATTATAAATAGTATATCTAAATATTCCTCGGGGAATTACCGAGTTATAACGCATGTTTGGGAGTTAATAGAGCTTATTATGTTTCGCGCTGTTAATTACGATAGTAATGTGAGGGTGTAAGAAGATTTGTGGGCCATTTTAAAGCAGAAGATACGTACTCGAAAATGTACATCCAAACAAAAGTTAGAAAGAGCGGTAATAGGGGAATGGAATAAAATATCAGCTTCTCCTTGCGAGAAACTTGTTGCTAGTTTACCGAAAAGGATAACTGTTGTAATAAACTCCCAAGGAGGATCAACATGATACTGAATTTTACTTCTTCTTAAATAAAATATTACATTTATACCATCCGTTTTATTTATTTACTGGTGAAAGTTGAGATATAAACCGTATGCAAGGGTGCCTAATAATTTTGTCCAAGGCTGTATATTCAATATAAACTAAAATATAACTACCAATAAAATAGAGCAGACTACGTTTGAACAAATACATAAAATATAATACCTACACGAATAATATAAAATAGGATTAGCTTTTTTTCTGTTGGTATTACATCGCTGCTGATATTTTTCGTTATATTGCAACTGTCCCACTTTTAGTTCAGTGTCGAGATTAGGCTTGTCGAGCTACTTCAATGTTGACTGTTGTTTTATTTATACATTACGACACATTTAGTTTCTAGCGATTGAGTTGTTAAATATTTTACTTACGTTTCGATGTTGAAATGTTTTCACATAGCTTACAAATAGTATAGTGGTAGAATTAGTAACTGTAGAAGCAGGCGAACAATGCCAACCAAAATTGACTGTTACGTTAATACGAAATTATATTGAAAAAGACGTCGCACTAAATTAATTTCAGAAATTAGTACTCTCCATATCTATATACATACGTAAAAAAGTATCTTTCGGCGCCTAATTGTAGGAATCGAAGAAAGCTTTTAACATGAGAACTTGAGCAGGTAATATTAATGCAATGTACACCGATTTTAGGTAAATCTTCAACCTGACTATGGATATACCACACAGTGCGGTCCTAAAGTACACCCAATGCTAACTTTTGAACGACAGAAGCTAGCGTTTTTAGAAAAAATAGGTCGATTTCTATTTTTTGTGAACTAACTTTTGCCGTTATCGGCATTTCCGGTTTCACCGGAAGTTATTTGCCATGGTTGCGCAAGAAATTGTACAATAATTTAAATCATATTATCTTCTGTTAAAGCAATTCGAATATTAAAATTAGGTACTTGATGGTTATTTTACGTGGTCCATGTGGAGGTCATTGTAAAATCAACAATATAAAAAACAAGCTTAAGCACGTTGCCTGTCAAAAACTAACAAATTTAAGCAAACCTACCACAATTAATTAATTACAATAAAGTTCGATAAAGTACAGGAGAAACAACAATTAACAAAACAAGCTAAATGACAAAAAATATCAACGAGCACAAAAAAGAAAGTATGACAAATGCAGATTGTAATAACAATACATAACAAGAATAATTTACGCTTTTGGAATTGAGATTTGACAGTTTGACAATTGTTATGATTACTTTGCTTAGCAACGAGCTCTTTAGATCAGTCTGGTGTCACAAGAAACAATTTGGCACTCTTTCCTAGCCAACTTTGCGGAACAACGGAAACAGATTACCAAAACCTTTATCGCTGTACATCGTCATATTTCTTAAGTTAAAGTATAACATAGGTGGTATCATTGGATTCGCCCTTCGATTACCTTTCCAAAAACTTACAAATATACAGGTTGTTCTATTTATAAAAGGAAAGTTGACGTAACTTCCGGTGAATCCGGAAATGCAATTGAAATGTTGATAACGGCAAAAGTTAGTTCACAAAAAATAGAAATCGACCTATTTCTCTAAAAACGCTAACTTCTGTCGTTCAAAATAATTACTTATTTCATTAAGTATTCCTTTTGACCAGTGGAGTGACTTATGAAACGGGAAAAAATTATTGAAAAGAATAATTCGCTTTTGCCGTTTAGGCTAGAAACCAAGTTAAAATAAGGAGAAAAGGCGGAAAAAGGTCTGATAGCACGAACCGAGACATGTGGTCATTCTACCGTAATAAAAATCTCAGTGAGACAACGGTTATGTCCTTTCTGTTCGTTAAATTTGTGTTCTTTCCTTCTCCTCCCTTAAAAACTAAAGATACATGCGGAATTTAAGAGAGGATCGATGTCTCTGTTGTACACAACCATAAATCAAATGACGTCTTACCGTAATAAATCGAAAAGTGCAAAGGTCCCTTCTCTTTATTGATTTGATTTGCATTCTTATTTATGTAAATAGTCACGTTTAGAGTAATGTTTTGTGTAATATCGAAAATGTTACTTCGAGTAGATGCCGGAACTGTACCAAGAAGAATAACGTTTATACATTTTTTTTAATGAATACCTTTAGAGGGTCATCCAAAAACGTAATGCTATACAGGCTGTTCTGTTTAAATAACCAAGCTTGTATCGTTTCCGGCAGAAATTGTACACACTGTGTACTTGGGCTTAAGTTTATGTTGTGCAGCACCTGTCTCTGTATATCTTTTATTTCAAAACTTTTCCTCTAAATTGCTCAGAAAAGGAATTATTTTCCGCTCACGCACTAGCTGGACAACTAAATTAGTTATAAAAAGTAACACAAACAATTAGAGTAATTAATATCTACTTCTTATCAGTAAGTATATATGTAGCTACATTAGAACATATTTATTTACTCATAGTAATAGTGTAAACGTGGTTGTATTTCCAAACTGAGTCTCTTACACTTTCATATTGACATAGATATTCATTCCTGGATCAATATGTCTATCTGTCATCGTAACACCTGTTGTACATAACAACCAGTAGTAAATTGTCCCTTATATGCGAATACAATGGATTGTTTATAGAGCAACAACTGAATCACTGCAAATATTCTATGTAAAGAATGTTGAATTTATCAATGAACCATGCAGTGCGTTGTCATTCACGTGTCGCTTATTAATTGTAAGGACACATGTTAATGTCGATGAGGAAATTAATTTTGGCGAAATCACTAAGCATTCACGTGTAATAATTTTCAAACAGTCAGAAATCAAATACAAATATTATCGTGCAATTAAAGAGGAAAAAGTAAATAAGTATTGCTACACCATTGGAATATTTTAGTCGAGTATTTATATTTTTATCTATACTAGCATTTTAGGCTGCATGTGAATTGCGCCAATTTACCTGAGATAATTCGTAAACCGAAAGGAACAGGGTTTATCTTGTAGGGTGATTTGCGCCAATTTACCTGAGAGTATAATAATAATATTAATAGTTTGCAAATGAGTGATTTACTTATTTATAACTATGTGTGCCGTCTAATTACAATTCTAGTATCTTTCTATAAAAGCCAAAATTCAATCATGAATTTCACACTTAAAGAGAAGTTAAAGTTAAATACTTTACTTATACATAATAATTTTAAATTTCGAAAGATAATAATTTGGCAAGTGGAAAAGTCCGTTGGCGGTGCACTAAAAAAACTTGTAAAGCGAAATTGTATACAACGACATCAAACAACAATATTATAGGAAGCGAATGTGATTTTATTCACAATCATGATCCAGATGAAACAATCCATCGCCAAATGGTGAATAATTCAGTGAAGAGAAAAGCCACGAACTTACCGAAAGACCTTCAAAAATTCTTCACACAGAATTAAAAAACAATAAATTTGTGGACGTAGCCTTGTCGACCACAGACGTTGAATATATCAAGTGAGCCAAAATGATTGAAGATCATTTAAATTTCCCACATTTTTGTTAAGGAAATAATGTTGGTGCGCCTTACAAGTAAACAGTCACAGAGTTTCCTTTTGTCATTAGCGTACCAAGAATTAAGTAATGGGTATTTTCAGCAGGACGGTGCAACTGCACATACTTCTTACGAAACGTTGACGTATTTAGAAGAATTTTATGGGAATAGATTAATTAGCAATGGAATTTGGCCAACACGTTCACCTGATCTAACCCCATTAGATTTCTTTTTATTCCCATATTTGAAGAACACCGTTTTTCATAATCGCCCACATACTTTGGATGAACTTAAAAAAGCGATTCGACAAGAAATTAATAATATAACAGTGCAAGCCCTCGAACAAGTATTTGAAAATATGCGGAGAATACAAATATGCTTACAAAATAATGGCAGACATTTTGAACATTCATTGTAAAGTAAAATATGAAATATACATTTTGTTATGTATTTAACTATTGATATTTAAATAGAAATTTGCATTTCAATTCTTTATTCTTAAATCTTATACGCTGATTGCAATAAGCATTACTGTGCCTTTGTGTTAGTGACAGACATGCTATTCAAGATACTCAAATATATTGACAAATAGAGAAATCGTACTATATTTGAATCTTAAAAGAATTTCAATACCTATTACTCGGTTATTACATTTACTGTAATTCTATTAATCATTAAAATTGAACATGTAGATTATATATTCACGAATCGAATACTCCCACCATTAATTTATATTTTCACATTTTAAGATTAGTTGTAAAATTTTTAAGGTTTGCTCTCATATTGCCCTTTGAAGTAATCCATTGATATGCCACTGGCCACATCTCAAATAACAAATTGCAGTACTGACAATAGTAGAAATTGATAATTCTCTTTGCGGGAATTTCAAATGATCTTCAATTAATTAATTAATGTATATGTATCTCGATGAAAATTTTGCCTACGCTGCCGAAAGATCAAGATGATGTCTTTATAGTGCTAACGACCATGTATGAAAAACACATAAAGGAGAAGATTTTCTTGCCGTTGCTGATGTGACTAAGAAATTGGTGATATTTACTTGTTACAGTAATTTATATTTTGTGTGTGGTGTGCAGATTTGTTACATGGACGGTACATTTGAATATTGCACCAAATATTTTACCCAATTATTTACTATTCATGGGTATAAGAACGGCTACTCGTTTCTTGTCTGTTGCAAGACAAACAAACGAATTCATACATGGAAGCTTTTAGGGATTTGGAAGCCAAATGTATTTCTTTGGATTTGAATTTTAAACCAACAGAAGTTGTTATGGATTTTGAGAAAAGTATACATAAGGCAGTGACAGATATGTAGCCTGATATTAAAGTTACAGGTTGCCGCTTTCATTTAGCGCAATCTTGGTTGCGAAATATATTGAGTATAGAGATAAAAATTTACAAATTGGTAGTTATTTAAAATTGTATTTTGGGCTTCCGCTTTTAAAACCAGATGAAGTTAGCGATTTTTTTGTGTCGTATTTATTTGAGAACTTACCAATCGATGAAAGATTGAAAAAATTTAGTGACTATATTGTGGAGAATTATATAGATGAAAGCGCAACTTTCTCACCAACAATATGGGCATCACCAACAGATTTCTTACACCGAACAACAAACTCGTGCGAATCATTCCACTCAAAATTTAATAAAACATTCTATTCCGCTCATCCCAATTTATATTTGTTTGTAAATTCCCTATTGGACCATCAAATAAACGTTTACATAATAAACAGTGCGAACGTGTCTGGAAAAAAAAATTAGAAATAGTGTAAAACGTAAACAAAATTACGTTAATAACAAACGTTTAGATTTAGAGAAAGGTACCATTAATTTAGAAAATTCTAACATAATTTTCTAAAGCGTTGCTTTTAAATTTATGCCAGCAAAAGGATAAACGACAAATATGTATAAATAGTATATATATGTTTCTACATTGACAACTTATTTGCTACAAATAAATACACATACAACATATTCATTGTACGTTTAATTTGAACCTTTGCTAATATATAATAATAGTTAATAAGTGCGTTAATCCCACTGACCCTTCTTTACTGGCGCAACTCACCCTACGGATTATAAATAGAGCAACGCAAACTGCGCTGAAAGCCAGTGGCTGACGCATAAAAGTTTACACAAAATAAACACGGCCGGGACAATTCGGTATAAGCGTATAACTGCGACTCGAAAGCCGATCTGTTGTGTATGCATCTACGCTGTCGTATACTATATCGTAGTTCTACGTTTGTTTTGAAAATGTTTCCTATGTCGCGAAAACGACCAAAGTTGGACACAATAAGAGAATTTATTGCAGAAATGCATGATTTAAAGTGTGATGGCGCTAAAATTCAATGTGTAGTGTGTAAAATAGATTAATGTGTTGGTCGAAAAGTGATTGTCTACGGCACGTAAATAGTGCAGGGCATGTTTTAAAAAAAATTCCACACGAGATTATGACAAATTTAAATTTAATTTATGTGTTTATTGCATGTAATTTACCATTTCATTTACTAAGGAAGAAAGCATACGTCTTGTTTTGGAATGAATATTCGGACTTTAAGTTACCAAGTGAGAGAACATTACAGAGAGTTGTGCTGTCTGCTCGTGAGCATGTCGAGAAAAGAATTAAATCTGAGTTACAAGATAAAAAACTGTGGTTATGTGTGGACGAAACAACAGATCGTCAAAAACATTCTGTGGTTAATGTAATGGTACGCACAATAGAACCACATCGATCGCCACCCTCAATTTTACTAGCTTTCAGACGCATACAACAATGCATTGCCGAAGTTATTTCAATGTTGGTGTTAAATACATTGGCAAAGTTTGAACTTTCAACAAATCAACTGTTGATGTTTATGAGTGATGGTGCCGCAAACATGCTTGCTGTAGGTCGATCCCTTAAAAAACATTGTGCTAACTTGTTGCATATTACATGTAAAATTCATACTCTCAGTCTCGTAACAGATAGTATCAGAAAATGTTATCCCGAGGTAGACGCTCTAATAGCACATACAAAAGCCGTGTTTGTAAAATCCCCAAAACGTATTCGGGAATTTCATAGACTATGCCCCGGAATTCCTGAACCACCACAGCCTATTCTGACTCGTTGGAGAACATGGTTAAAGGCTGCATTTTATTATCTTAAATATTTTGAGAATATAAAGAACGTGATTTTAGAATTCGACCCAAAGGAAGTTGCGACTGTCAAGGTAAGCCGCTTGAAATTTCAGGATAGTCAAGTTAAAACAGATTTGGAGATCATTCAGAACAATTACGTGGGATTAGCGGATGCGATAGAAAAACTACAAAATTCTTCGGTGTCGTTAGTGGAATCTTTGCAAATAGTGCAACATGTTCACGCACAGCCTATGTGCGATAGAAGACGCAAGAAATGTTTGTGTTTTAGAAAGGTTTGAAAGTGTTTTAGATAAAGACTCTGATTTTGGCACATTAAGACAAATTTGTGAAGGTGCGTCAACAGTACCGTTAAGTTATTTGAAAGATTATTTTACTTACGCAAATATAACATCACTAGATGTAGAACGTTCGTTTTCGGCATACAAAACACTTTTTTTTCACGCCGCACTCACTTTGCCGATACAACTTTGGAAACATATCTAATGTCACAAATATTAAATAGGCATTATCCACTTTGTGATTTCACGGAGGAGTCTTAAAACGGTAAGTGTTTGAGCACGTATCACATTTAATTTATTTTGTGTAAACTTTTATGCATCCGCCACTGGCTTTCAGCGCAGTTGCGTTGCTCTAATTATAAATGCAACAGGTAAATTGGCGCAACTCACCTGCACCGGCATTATATAGCACATTAATGCCGTGAAAATAAAACCTAAATCATTTCATCAGAAATTTTATTAATGTTAATATAAGAAAAATATAGCTGACGCCGTTATATTTGTATAGTTTAAAATGCAATACATCACATGCAATTTTGTTATGTACCAATCGATAAATTGAAAAAATGCTTAAACTTCACGTGCTTTCTTGTGGTACAAATCTGCCCGATGATTTTGACGTCATATGATATATATAACTGAAACAACTTCGAGAGATGCTCATCTGTTTTATATCTAAAATTAGTAAGTAATTAGGAAATTAGTTCTTCAATACATTTGAATAAATTCAACTAGCCGATAAATATTACGCAGGAAGTGAAATTGGCTTAAATCATGTGAAAAGAGTTACGTGACTGGTACTGCGCATTAACAAATGTCAGTATACAGTACTGTGAAATAATTACCGACCACTGCGCGTAATTATTTTCATTTGCATTTTACAACACGTTTCATTGTGCGATCGGCATGGGACCGCTATTCTTTGAAGGGATTATCTATTTTAATGAATCTTACCAGGAAAAAGCATTGAAAGTAATAAAATTTCACCGATAGTAAGTTACGACTACACAATAAGGGTATTCGTAAGTGAGTAATAAATATAATGAATGGTATATTTGATGAGGTGCAAGTGGGGTAAATGATGAGTAATGAAATGTTTAGTTATCTAGTGCCACTCAGACAGCGTTTATCGTGTTTTCTTCTACATAGTAAAAAAGACGTGTTATTAGTGTTGGAGATAATTAATTAGATAATTGTTTTTTTTTTTGTTTTATAAACAAAAAATATTGTCGTAATGGGTAGAATACCCTTATTAGAACGTAATAAAATAATAATTTTACATCAAGAAGGGTGCAGCCAAAGAAGAATTGCACAAAAAACAGGACATGCTAAATCATCCATACAAAATATAATTGTAAAATTTAAGGAAACTGGAGAAGTGGCAGATAAAAGAAGAAGTGGAAGACCGAAAAAATTATCCGATACTGACACGAAGTTCTTAAGAGTTCAAAGTTTACGAAACCGATTCAAATCTTCACGGGAACTGGTTTCGGAACTACGACATGCAACTGGTGCAGAAGTAACATCGTCGTCCGTAAGAAGATATTTAATATCGGAAGGATTGCGGGGTCGTGTATCCGTTCGAAAACCTCTTCTACGACAAGGTAACAGACAAAAATGATTACAGTATGCAAAGGATCGCAAAGATTGGACAGGTGAAATGTGGAATCGTGTGTTATACACCGACGAATCAAGATTCGAATTGTTTGGTTCAAAACGGTGACAATACGTTCGAAGGAGAGCAGGAGAAAGATACATTTCTCAGTGTATACAACCTACTATTAAACACGGTGGAGGTTCTGTTTTTGTTTGGGGGTGTATATCTGCCTCAGGCGTTGGTGATTTAGTGAGAATCACTGATAAATTGAATGCTCAGAGTTATTTGCGGATTTTAAAAGACTTTGCTGTACCATGTGGACGTCGTTTAATTGGCCCAAATTTTATAATGCAGCAAGATAATGACCCAAAACACACTAGTAGCATAATGAAAAATTATTTGAACGAGAAATCAGAAGAAGGTGTGTTAGAAATTATGCAATGGCCGCCCCAGAGCCCGGACTTGAACATTATTGAACATGTTTGGGAATATTTAGACAAAAAAAAAGCTGAGAGGCAACCCAGGAATGCAGGCGAGTGTTTTAAGATACGACGAGAAGAATAACCTATCGATTTCATCAGTAATCTGTACGCTTCGCTTCCAAGAAGAATGTCTACAGTTATTAAATCCAAAGTGGGTCACACTAAATATTGAATTATGTCTGTTTATGTACTCATATTTGTTTTAATTTTTATGTTTTCATCTTCTTTTATGTATATAATAAACTCCTCAACACTTTTTTACTAGTATTTTGTATTTTCATTTAAGTAAGGATAATTAATTTCTATCAACACCTAGTGGTCGGTACTTTTTCACAGTACTCTACATCATGTATATCTACTTAATCCTACATGTACCTTCTTTTAGGTTCTAAATGCATGTTTGCGTAACTATCATAAGAAAAATATCAAATGCAATGATGTTGCAAAAGTGAATCTTAGAAGTATTAGATAACATGACATTAAGAAGAAATTATCAGATAGAATTCAAATTCGGTATAATCGAAGAAGTATCGCAGTAAAGAGGTTACAACAACAAAAATTGGATATATAGTTTATTTCAAATTATAAGAATATAACTTTGAACGGCTTAAATGCTGTTATTGCACCACCTGCGGTAATAACTACCTGGATACGCAAACAAACTGCTGAGGACCGTAATGACAAAATTTAAGTGAATTGAATCGAAATGGAATTATGATTTGCGATATGCGTAACTACCTGTTTGTACATTTAAATCTCATTTAATATGTAAATTCTTTAATTACTTGTAACATCGAATTGCTTACTATGTAAACTTATACTGTTTGTAAGATATATATACATAAACATATTCAATATGCATTGCCAGGTTATTATCGTCACAGAAGGTGCAATAAAAGTATTAAAGGCCTTGTAAGTCTACAGTTATATTCTTATAATTTGAAATAAACTATACACATATAGAGCAGTAATGGGGTGGTAATAATAGTTAGTATTGTACATATTTCAAATTTGCTTGTAAGCTTTGAGGAGTTCTTCATGACTTTAGACAGTACTGGGAGCAATAGCGGCTGGTGGTGACGTAAATGAGAGTTCAATGACAAAGCCTCGATTCCTTGGTGTATTTCCGTTGTGAGCAGAGAAAGGAAAGCACTAGCACACGGCATGTTTCTGCCTACCCGGCGTCATCAACGCGGTTACGAGCACTCTTCTTCTGCTGCTTGCATTGTGTCTACCTCTCGGTTTATGCCTCCAATGTCTACAACGACACTGAAAATATCTCCCGACGCCCCCTAGCGCCAAGAAACACAAGGTGCACACCTTGTGTTAAGCAGCTCATGAGCCATTCGATAGGTGGCGGGCATCTGTACTTTGGTGTGTGTCGCCACGGTCTAGGACGGCATGACTGTTTGCCGGGAATGATTCCATCAATACCATGAGTTATATTAGCGTTATTTTTGATTAACCAATATATTCGAGTCCGATTCTTGATCAATACGCAAGTAATTGATAATTTTTTTCTCATTTCCTTTTTCATGGGCCCTTGGGAGGGAAAAGGGGTATAAGTTGGAGAAAAGCAAATTGGAGTTAAGACTTCCACGACACTTATGTATAAAGTCATCCTGCAATTTTGAGAAAAGGGGTATAAATCAAAGCGCCTTGTAAATATCAGATATTTTACTACGTAAAAGGAAAGAACTGCGAGTGTTGTTATTCTTAACTGCTATATTCCAAAACTTCTACTTTTGGATAACCTTTTCTCAACCATGTGTCAATTCCAAGTTTAATATTTATAGCAGTATATTTTCGAAAATATCACTGCCGGCTTCGATGTATTTTTTAGCTTATTTATAAATTGCTCGGTTAGGATATGGAATTAGACGCAGTTTACTTTTCATAGTAGCCCACCACAGAGTCTAGATTACAGCTTACATCAGGTATTTTAGTTGATCAGCATACTACCTCTAAACCACCTGTAATGACTAAAAACGAATTACCGTCCTAATTTGTTAATTGACCTTTGAAGGCTCAACGACACGATATTCCGTTTTGTAATTGTTTCGCCAAATACCTTTCATTCCTACTTCATCACGTCTGGCAGCATCGACATCATGATGCTGATCATCCTTATATCTATGTGGTGGCCTCGGTAATGGCACCGTTACTCACGACCTTGGATTAGTATCTGGCAAATTGTTCTTCTGTGTGTTGTTTCACCTGTGTCCACCGTTGATGTCCGATGCGCTCCACGCGATAGATGCGCCTTTGCTTAATCAAGATTTTCGCTATGTCTGCACGGGCATATGCGTGCAGAGATCGACTAGGAAATGCTAAGATGTCGTGTATATAAAGAAACGGAAGAGGCAAAGAAGCAGCGATATATCAGTCGAAGGGGACGTACAAAAAACGAGACCAACCGTTAATTTGTTCGTGTAGGTTTGACCCCAAACTAAATATTTCAGGTGCCTGTAATGCTGTTAATGTAATGAGTGAAATGTAATATTCTTGGATATAGAATTGGGATACGAAGCGGATCTAAATAAGGTCGAAACAAACGCGAATAGTAATAAAACAGTTATGTGTTTAATATAGTTAACAAAGTTTTATAGTACATAGGCCAAATATGATATCTGATTTCTTAGGGACTCGGTGAAATGTAATATTTGATAACTAATATTAAACGAGAGTTCTATTAATCTAGATGGTTTAAATTCAGATAAGCAGACGTTTTTTTACTTAACACACTTAACACATGGGCTGAAAAGTCCCGGGCCTAACACATAGATGGCGCTAGTTTTATTGCATTCACCTGTTTTGCAGTTAGTACTAACTTTAAAAAGACAGCTGTTAAAATTTCATGATATTCTATTCATTAGTTTGTGAGTTATTGTGCTAAGAGTGACGCTACTTTTGTTTTTCCAAAACAATGGGTCAAAAACAATTTCGTGTTTTAATTTTACACTGCTTCTTGATGGAAAAAAATACCGTTCAAGCGAAGCAATGGCTTGAAAAGTGTTATGGGGACTCCGCTCCATCAGAAACAACAATAAAACGTTGGTTTGCTGACTTCAAACGTGGTCGTAGAGACACCGATGATGCATAACGCAGTGGACGTCCAAATGAGGCGGTAACACCAGAAAACATCAAAAAAATCCACAAAATCGTTTTGAATGATCGAAAGTGAAGTTGCGTGAGTTAGCTGACATCGTAAAGATATCAAAAGAACGTGTTGGCTTTATATTGCATGAGCATTTGACTATGAGAAAGCTCTGTTCAAAATGGGTGCCGCGTTTGCTCACTGTTGACCAAAAACAAGAACGTGTTGATGCTTCTGAGCAGTGTTTGGCCATGTTTAAACGTAACAAACCGGAATTTTTGCATCGATATGTGACAACGGATGAAACATGGATCCATCACTTCACTCCGGAATTAAAACGATCGTCATCTGAGTGGACAGCAACTGGTGAACCTCGTCCAAAGCGCCCGAAAGCACAACAATCGGCTGGAAAGGTTATGGCCTCGGTATTTTGGGATGTGCGTGGTGTAATATTCATTGATTATCTTGAGAAGGGAAATACCATCAACAGTGAATATTATATAGCGTTACTGGAGCGTCTGAAGGCCGAAATTGCAAAGCAACGTCCGCATATGGCGAAGAAAAAAATTTTGTTTCATCAAGACAACGCACCGTGTCACAAGTCAATCAAAACAATGGAAAAACTACATGAATTGAACGTCGAATTGCTCCCACATCCACCGTATTCGCCAGATTTGGCTCCCAGCGACTACTGGCTGCTCGCAGACCTAAAAAAATGCTCGCCGGTAAGAAATTTCGCTCGAATGAAGAGGTTATCGCTGAAACTGAGGCATATTTTGAGGCAAAAGATAAATCGTTTTACAAAAGTGGTATTGAAATGTTAGAGCGGCGCTGGAATGATTGCGTTGTTCTTGATGGAAATTACGTTGATGAATAAAGCTAATTTTGAACAAAAAAAAACGTGTTTTCTTTGTCAGGCCTGGGACTTTTCAGCCCATGTGTTACATATAAGGAAAGAAAATGTCTAGCTTTACGAAAAGGCGTGCATGCAACAACGGTAAACGCGAGTGGGTGATTCACCATAAGCGGAGGGGTTAGCAGCGGTAGACGGCTCACGATGGTTGCTGATGTGGTTAGTTACGAGGTAGACTGCATTATGTGCGGACGATCTTAGTAAGAATTTCTAGAGTATAAATTTTTCTTTTCTTTTATTTCATCAGAATCTGTTTTTAGAATTACTTATTAGTTTCGTCTAACCTTGGTAGCAACAACAAAATAAATATGCGAAACACTAATTTCCAGGCGACTATGACTTCAAATTATTACGTGCGCTTTAGCATACAGTAGGTCTACATGCCAACGTTGCTATAAGTAACCTGCGCAAATATGCGGTAACAGCCAGAGGCGTGGCGAACGCATAAAAGTTTACACATAAAATGGAAGGTAAGAAATAAATTATAAAACGTGCTGAAACACTTACCGTTTTAAAAGTGTTCCGTGAAATCACAAACTGAGTAACATCTATTAAATATTTGAATCATTAGATATGTTTCTACAGCTGTTTCAGTCAAGTGAGTACGACGTGCGGAATAAATGTTTTTTAATGCCGAAAACGACCGTTCGACATCTAGCGATGTTATATTTGCATATTTAAAATAATCTTTGAAACAACTTAATACATCTTCACACGCACCTTCACAAATTTGTCTTAATATAAGAAAATCGGAGTCTTTCTTTAAAACACTTTCAAATTTTCGTATTACACACCAATTTGTTTCGCCTTCTACAGCGCATAACTGTGCGTGAACATCATTCACAATTTGAACAGAATCCACTAGCGACATCGAAATATTTTGTAATTTTTCTATTCCCTCCGCTAGTCCGAAGCAATTGTTGTGAATAGTTTGTAAATCTCTTTTAACCTGACTATCTTGAAATATTTCCTGGCTTTTCTTGATTGCTGCAGCTTCTATCGGATTGAATTTTAAAACTACCTTCTTTACTTGATCAAAATATTTGTTGTAGTAAAACGCAGCCTGCAACCGTGTTCCCCAATGTGTAACAGTCGGCTCTGGTGGTTCAGGTAAATCAGGACACAGTTTGTGAAATATTCGGGTACGTTTCGGGAACTTTAGAAGCACTGCCTTTGTACTAGCAATCAATGCATTTACTAGTGGAAAACATGTAGGAATCGTTTGTGCCGCAAGATTTAGAGTATGGATTTTACAAGTTACATGTAAGAAGTTACCACTGTGTTCTTTAAGAAATCGGCCCAAAGAACGCATGTTTGCGGCACCATCACTCATAAACATTAAATGTTGCTTAGTTGAAACTTCAAATTTGTTCAATGAGTTCAACACCACCTTTAAAATCTCATCGGCAGTACAATTTATTTATTTAATTGCTCTTTTGGAAGCAAGTAAGGAGGATGACGGTCGATGTGGTTCCATTGTACGTACCATTACATTAACCACGGAATGTTTTTGACGATCTGTTGTTTCGTCCATACACAACCACAGTTTTTTATCTTTCAATTTCGTTTTTATTCTTTTTTCTATATGTTCACGAGCAAATGGCACTACATTTCGTATCGATGTCCGACTAGGTAATTTACAGTCCGCATATTTATTCCAGAAGGAAACAAATGCTTCTTTGTCTAGTAAACGAAACGATAGGTTACATAAAATGAGAGTAACACATAAATAAAATGTAAATTTTTCTTGGTCTCGTATGTCACTTTTTGCAGAAGAATGCTGTTTGCTTTCGATGTGACGTTGACAATGGCTTCTGGACCAACACATTAAAGGGATTTTACAAACTAGCACCATCAAAATTTAAGTCCGGCATGTCCACTATAAAGTTTTTAACTGTGTCTGCCATTGGTCGTTTTCGCGACGTACCTAACTGCGACATTTTTAAAGTAAACAAGCGTACAATTACGAAGTAAGTTAAGACCTACATATACACAGAACTACTCGCATACAGCATCGATGTAGTACTGACGCTGTGAACGCGTGAAATAAATAATCGCCGACCCCGCACCACATATCTACTACACTGACTGTTACCGCTGTTTGCCCAGACTAGTTATAAGCGTACTAACGACGCGCATCGAATCGACTGGATTCCACTCAATCCCCTCGTTGATCTCTCGCCGTACATATATGGATATAGCTAATTTCGTATTTTCCCAATGTATATGTAGCTACCTTTGTAAAATATGAGTTCGTTGATGTATTGTGTTAAAACCAAGTAATAGTACTAAAACTTTGCTCTTTACATAACTTTATTTAAAGTTTTCGCTTAAAACTCTCAAATCGTACTTTCTGGCAGCTACCTATTCATTTTTTACGTGTTACGTATCATTATTTTGGCATAAAAACATTTAGGAATATAGGCAATCCATTAAAAACAAATTAATGAATAAACAAAAAAGCAGCAAGTTACTGTAATTATTTTCAGTATGTAATATAATTTGACCACAACAATAGCTAAAGTATACGACACATTAACGTAATAATGCAGCAATACAATAACATAATGTCCAATTCTTTATTACAATTATTTTATTTGGATATTGGGAAAATACAAGGTGGAAGCAATGCCTTTGATATTTTTGGTAATGTTTCTGAATTCAACTTATTTCTTCCTCAAAAAATTTCTTACAATAGTAAAACATATAACTTTAGACTAGGGATTTCCAACATTTTTCTTGCATCGACCCTCTTTAAAAGAATGGTTTTCTCCATCGACCCCCTTACATTTTTCTCAATAATATACAGCGTACAACATAATCATAATGCAAATAATTGTATAAATAAGATAACAATTGGGCTAAGGATATTAACAAAAATTTAGAAGAAAGTGGATTATTAGACTTATGTTTTATTATTTTTTGTACTATTATCATTTCCAATTTTACAAATATAAAGAAGTTTGCATAAACAAAATCACAGATTACAGTTGCACAAAAGTTCGAGTTTAATCAGTGTGTTGGCTGCGATTGACGTAGTGATTTTTCTAATAATTGGTTTTCATAATTCTTGAATCACATCGTTCAAAAATATTCAAGCTGCTTCTTGTTTTCGGTAGCAAGTTATTGATTTGATTAAAGCCTGCTACCGTTCACTGCTGATCGCACGCTTATTCATCATTTATCATGTGTAATGTTCAATGCCGACCAATCACCGGTGCATATTCGGCTATCGATCCCCAATCGAACCCTTGATTATCATCAACTTCTTTTAAAATTTCAAATTTCAAGAGTCGGTACTGATTTTATTGGGAACTCCTCCTTTAGACCTAGAACAGGAGCTGTTATTAATTTATTATTTTGCTTTTTTGTTTTTTGCTATTGGACAGCCATCTCTAAATCTGCTTGACATAAGTAACCGAGTTGATTTTCAGCTTCCTTAAGTTCTACAATATAAATATTCTTCCAATATTCTGCCAGAATTATTATTACATAACATTTGACATATCTTTTAATTAACGTATGGTTGCTATGTATCGACTTACGAAAATTCTATAAATATTCGTTTATCAAGTGAGATTTATGTTTCCGTAAATATCTGTACTTGCACTTTACAGCTTCAGTTTCATTTCTCTGCGTGTGCACTCACCCATGCAGTTCGTTGACAAAAATATCCAGTTATGAGCGAATTAGCTGTTAGTATATCTATCTTTAAAAGTGATGTTAAAATTCGACACATGGAGTTGCTAAGAAAATTGGTTCAGGATTCTATTGAATTTATCCCAACTAGAACTGCACGCAGAGACACACGCAAGACAATTACTATTTCAATTATCCGCAATACAATAAAGCATTTTTTACTTAGAATTCTTGAAATACATATTGTTTATGTGCACATTATTAATTGCGCTTGCCTTGTTTAAAACAGTACGACATATCTGTACATAATGCAGTAAATTATTCACATTGCTTGTGATTTTAAAAAGGCTAAAAGTAGAGGTTATCTACGGAATAACGTTCAAACCAAAGTGAACTTAATGTAGAAGTACATATCAAATAAGTACCTAGAAAAGATAACTCTTGGTATTAATGGCATCATTACCGGCATAAAAAAATATGAGAAGAAAAAAAGTTTCTTGCTCCTGGCGACATTGCTTTTACATAATAATAATAGTTTATTGAAAACTAGTGTTTTAAGTTAACAAAAGTATATGTATGCTTAAACAGAATTAACCTAAAACTGTACTAAGGAATTTTTCAACACTAGAAATTAAATTGGTACAATATTCTTTTTAATTCTAGCTTAAAGCTACTTAAACTTAAATTAATTATGTAATAAGTAGAGTAACCTAAACTTGCGGACTTGCATAGGCGTCGGTATTACGGGTTAATATAAGAATACGAAAAATTCATAAATAAACTAAACCGGTAGAGAAGCAGGCATGTAGTGTCGACCTTGAATATAAGCGCTGTGTTAAACCGCGCTGAGAGAGATTTCGTTTTAGTACCGGTTGAGCTGTTGCAGAGATTATTCGAACGGTCAAGGTTATACACTTACGTGTCGCTTTTGAAAATATAGCTGGTGTTTTTTGTGTGTTGTACCAAGTACATAATTAGTGTATCGTTTCATATAGAACTAATATTTACATACCTAAGAAAACAATGCCTCGTAATAGATTTGCTACTAATGTACATAAGTATGTGTCACTTTCTCCCCATTTAAAATATGACGGTAGTGCAGTTTTTTGCTTAATATGCAATGTTCGTTTGGCTGCATTGGACAGAACTGATTGCCAGAGGCATGTCAATGGTATTAAGCATATGAGAAATGCAAGAACTGAAATACCTTATACACTATTCCTCATACATTTATTAATTATGTTTACCTCTTGTAATCTTCCGTTGTCGTTGGTGAGAAAAGCAGCTTTTAAAACGTTTTGACGACAATACGTTTCAAAGTACCCATTACCTCACAAACACAATTACAGAATCATTTGCCGCGAATGAAAGAGATGCTAGAAAATGTGTGTAAACGTGATTTGTGTTCCAAAAAAAATATGGATTACCGTGGATGAGACGACCTATATAAAGAAAAACAGTATGTGAATGTAATAGCTCGCGTTTTATCTAGCGAGAACACAGTATCTCGATATTTGTTAGCTTGCAAACGTGTTCAACAATGTACCGCGGAAAATATTCAAAAAGTGATAATGAACGCTTTGAAAAAATTTAAAATTGCCCAAGATCAAGTTGTGATGATTGTGACAGATAGTGCAGCAACGATGTTAAGTGTTGGGCGATCCTTAAAACATATATTTCCTAACTTAATACATATAACCTGCGTGCTGCATGTTTTGCATTTAGTTGGTGAAGTTGTTCGACAACATTACAGAAACGTTGATCGGATGATTGGAAGTACTAAAGCAGTGTTTCGTAATCTCCTAAACGTTTAAAAGAATTTCGTAAATTTTGTCCAGGTATTCCAGAACCTCCTGAACAATTTTAACGCGATGGGGTACTTGGCTAACAGCAGCTTCTTACTATTTAATCCATTTTCAACAAATTCAATCAGTTATAATGCGATTTAATGGGAATGAATCCAAGCAATTAGAGGGAAGTCAAAGAGAATTTCAAATTCATCATTTTAGAAGATTTAAACGACAATATGTACCAATTATAAAGTATTACTAGATGCCATCAGAAAACTACAATGTACTGAATTGTCATTGCAGGAATCATTAGATATAGTGGAGAGTGTAAAAAATAAATTACACACATTAAATGATACGCCAGGATTATGCGCTAGTCAAAAGTTGGCAGATGTTCTAAGGAAAAATCCCGATTTTAATACTTTAGAGGCCGTTTATAATAAGTGTAAGAATAGTGAACTTTTAAGTGATTTTGAAAAACAGTTTCTACATGCAAATGTAACTTCGTTAGATGTGGAGAGATCGTTTTCTATGTATAAGAATATTTTTTCTTGTCGACGCACAAGGTTTAAAGAAGTAACTGTGGAAACATATGCAATGATGCAAGTTTACAGTAGTTCGCATTCTGATGCCTCTAGTTTGTTGAATAATTAGCAAGTAAGTTTATTTATGAATGTTTTGTATTCGTCCGCAAGTTTTGGTTACTCTAGTAATAAGGTAATTTATTATATAACCTCACTCCTAAAAAATAGGGACTATTTTCAAGATGCCTCAAATTATTATTTTTTTTAAAGTAGAATGGAAGTATTTCTCACTAGATAACTGTGACAAGAACGAATATTCAAATCTGTTTTATTGTTATGTACATAAATACAAGTCTCAAGTACAGTAAAACCAAATTTTTCTTTGTATAACTTTATTTTTTGATTATTCAAGAACAATAACTTTATCATGGGGTTAATTTTCTTTTAATTCAATTTGTTCATATCATAGAAAGAATTATTTGTACAACTCATAAAGAAATGCATTTTTTAATCACTGTCAAGAACCTTGCACGTGCTTAAAAAATGCAGTTTCTTCACTAGTTGTACAAATAGTTATTTCTGTTCTTGTAGTCAAATAGCTATTTTAATACCTACGTTATACTGTACTAATTTGCTTTTACAAGAAATAAATCTGTATTTTTTAAATCATTGTCTGTTTTAATGGCTGAGTTAATTTATTATTTATTTAGGTATGTACTTATTTGTTTGTGTATTTAAATTTTCAATTTTGTGGGGCTTGTTCAAGTTGAAACAACTAATGTTTTTATTTATTTTACGTTTATTCTCATTTAGGGGACCTCTTTAGCATGATTCTAAACAACAATGAATATGGCGAACGTTATTTTTTACTGCTAACATAACACCTACAGACACTACTTGAACCTAAATCCCATCTAATTAAGAACTCCAATAAAAGACAGATCAACTGCAACAATTAGCTAAATCAAAGTCAATCTTGTAAAAGTTGCGTGTTGTGATTAATAATCGATAATGTACAATGACACAAAAGTAAACTTGGACGATACACAGTAAACCTGTACGAAATTGAGCCTTGTTTAAAGCCGACACTACCTTATCGCTTGCTAGTCGTCCAAATTTACTAAATCGTACAATACTATAATAATAATTCGCTAATTATTTACCTACTTTAGGAAATGAAATGTATAGAAATTATAAAAATGTAAAATCGAAATTCTAATGTAATGTTTTGAATAAGTTTCATTACTTTTATCGTTTTATACATAATCATTATTTTCTTGCGATAGATAACATAGTTTGTTTCCTTGAAAATATATGCAAACTCTCGCTACCGCATGCGTTTTAAATAATGTTGTCTACACGTCAACTTTTATCGGAAAGAATCATAGACCGTACGCTAAGCACGAGGCCTGGGGTAGAGAAGAACTTTAACACCTTGTGAAAAAAAATATATTTTCTAGAAATTTTCCAAAACAGTTAAATTTTGAAGCAATTCAGAAACACCTCGATGTTTTCTTTCATTTAGACAAGTTCAACATTCCCGTTGTGTATGTTTCAAAACGACTTCCTTGCTTACAATGTCTATTCAAATTTCTATCTTCAAATTACAATTGTACAAATATAATTGTGGTACGGTGCACCAATACATTCATACCTACATACATACACCGGTATTGCGTTCATGTATGATTACATTAAGTGAAAAAGGTGTGCCTATTTAATAATCTCGCAGAGTATTCGCTTCAGCGTCCTCATCTCATGCGCGAACAGATCATGTTAAGTATTTCGTAATTTTCAGCTCTTTGTGTCGGCTTTAACAATGATATAGTGGCGAGTTGATCACAGAATGACATTGCCCAGCCGAATTCGAGCGAAGCGCAAAGAGCAAATCCAAAGCGACACCGAGTTAGAGAGAATTTCTTTGTTGCAAGTCAGAATTTCGACGCCTTTTTCTTGTCCGTCTCTTTGTTGCGCGTACACTCTAACGGTTTTTCACATGTTGATGCAACTCACATCCACGAAGAAGTATGTATCGTTGTTCTGGAAGGATTTGCATACAAAAATGTTGTAATTATTACGGGAACCGAACTATCAGGCGCCATTCTATAGAAACAACACATTGATATGTACGATGGAAAGAATACGAGTGTACGAGGTCATATTGTCATACTATTACGTTAATTGTTACGTAATAGGATGTAGAACTATTTAAGGTAAAGATCTGTTACATGTGGAATGTATAAGGGCCTCCTCTAGTTTACAACATTGTAGTATTTTTAGGTTTTAGATAATGAACAGTATAGAGCTACACTAAACTAACATAAAATCTTTTTCCTGAATGATTTTTATTACTCAGGTGCATATTTCCATCAATTCCGATAATTTTTGTATAGGACGGCGACTTAGTTAAGTAGCGTTGACATAGGGCATCGCCGGGGTAAGGTAGGAATTAAGAAAGTTTGCACAATGCAATTAAATACGACGGTTCACACAGCGGTGTAAAGCAGAATTATTAATTGGTGTACGGCGAAACTATACACACGTTAAATTATGGCGCTACCACGGCGTTGTATTAACAACCGACCAATCACAGTGCAGGTGGCTGTTCATGTCAATTTGTATACATACCTCTGAGGTTATGATATTCTCTTGATTAATTTTAAACTTTTAATTTACCTATAATAAAACAGCACCTATATCAGATACAAGTGAATTCTGAAACTCGAATGGTCACAGAAGCTCATGAAAAAGATTTAAAAATATTTGATGTAATTATATACAGTAAAACCTGTCAATAACATTGGCCGTTATACAAGGGTGGCTGTAATTGTCAGGTTTTTCGTCTTACAAATAAAATATATAATTGGTTTTTAAGATTTTTTTCTTTATTTTATTAATTAAAGTAAATATTATATAAATACACATATGTATACGAAAAACTAAAACTATTTTAATGTATGTAATACAAAACATAGACTAGGTACATATTATAGATAATATGTATGTACATATACATATAGATAGATATATGTATACATATAATAGGTAATACATATGTTCATTATTTATACGTATTATTACAACATATTGATACGAAAAAACATAATTTGTTAAGCTTTTTAAGGTATGGTTCAATCTTTGTTTGCTTTAAATTTTTTAGCTTCGATTTAAAAACCACACCTTCACATGTAAGTAAAACTCGAGAAACATCCATAAAAATTTCACCATTGTTATTGCACAATAAATAATTCTGTGTCTCTTAATTTTGCACACACTTCGCTCATACTAGATAAAGTAGATTTTGGAGTTTCACATTCGTCCACATCACTATTATCAAAGTTATGTTCTTCATCATTATTGCACAATTCTTCAACAATTTCTGTAATACTGAAGTTAGGGCTCTCTGTGGGCACATGACTATCAACAGAAACATATTCATCTAAATCCACAATTTCGTTACGAACTGTAGGAAATCGTTGGACAATGGTTATTTCGTCTTCTTTATCAAACATTGTATTTTCTTGGATAACATCAGAGAATCCAGCATTGGAAAAACATTTCTTAACTGTAGCAGGAGATACTTTTTCCAAGCAGATGTAATCCATATAAGTGCATTGGCTAAATTTATTTTTTTTTCAGAATTTTCAAAATCATATTCACTGTCAATAAACGTTAGAAGCCTTTTAATCAAAAAATTTCGATAAATCAATTTGAAATTCTGAATTATTCCTTGATTCAAGGGCTGACAATGCGAAGTGGTGTTTGGCGGCAGGAAGACCAGTTTAACATTTTTTAATGGAACTTTAGAATGTGATGTGGCGTTATCCAAAGAAAGAAGCACTTTTCTATTTTGTTTTTTCATTTTATTGTCAAATTTATGCAGCCATCTTGTCATAATTTCCGTTGTCATCCATGCCTTTTTGTTAGAAACCCATTCTAAGGGTTATTTGTCAACATGAGTACCCTTAAAACAGCGAGGATTTTTACTTTTTCCAATTATTAAGGGATCTTCTTTCTCACCTTCCATATTTGCACACAGTAAAATAGTCAAACGTTGTTTTGCTGCCTTCTTTCAGGCACAATTCTCATTTTTTGAGGCAAATGTCTTATTTGACATGGCGCGGTAATAAAGACCTGTTTCGTCGGCATTAAAGACATCTCGAGGAGAATAATTTCTTCAAATCAAAGGTAACTTGGTTTTCCAGTCCTCTATATCGTCCAAATTAACCTTTGCGGACTCACAACAAATTGATTTAAAAGTTATACTGTGTCGCCGACAGAAACTTTCCAACCATCCATTAGATACTGCGAAATTTTCCATCTTTAAACTGCTTGTTGTCTCCAGTGCTTTTTGTTTAAGTAGCGGCCCAGATATTGGAATTGCTTTATTTCTGGCTTTGCAAAACCAATTGTAGACGACTTGATCCACTGCCAATCCTTCCGACTGCGGAAATTTTCGTTTTTGCTCCAAGTTAACATCCTCCTCAACCATCTTTTTTAATTCACCTTTATTTTTCATAATATCGTTAATTTGTGTTTTTTCAACCCCATATTTTTCGGCCAACTTTGACGGACTTAACGCATAGTTTTCACTTTCCGCAATTATATTTATTTTGTCTTTTAGCGACAAACGTTTTCTTTTTAGCGACATACTTAATTAAGAACCTTTCGAATACGGAGATAACTTTAAACTAATCAAGTAACCGAAAGAACCTTTCGAATACCGAGAGAATTTTAAACTAACCGCAAGTAACTGAAAGGCCACATTATATGTAAACTTGTAGAAATGAAGGCGATCTCTGTTTAATCTAACATAAACGTGCACGTATTGCGCCGGAAATTTGCTGTCGAGGCGTGTTCGAGACTGAGATCGCATTCATCGCATAAATACGAAATAATATTGGGTACATATTTCCATGAATAATACATAATAATACATCATAAATAGTTCGGCCGATATCGGCAAGTAAATTTTTATGAAGATAGGCCGTAAAAATTTGGGTTTATTTGGCCGAGGTCGCTTTATAAGAGTGGCCGTAAATAACGTTTTCGTATATGGGAATTTCCTTATAGTCGATTCAGGGAACTTTGAAACTGTTTGTTACCTCAGGTGGCCGCTTTGGACAGGTGGCCGTTAACACAGGTTTTACTGTATTACAAAATTTTTGCTGAACGTAGTTTCCCTTCTGGAACAAACATTATAGAAGTTGGATGCCGCACATTCTGCTCGTTTCACTGTTTTGCGTTGTAGGGGACATCTCTTCTCCTCACTTTTTATCAAATTTTTGAGAAAATCTATTTTTGCCTTCTCGAATGTTTCTTTGTCCATATCTGGTTGTTGACAGTTTTCCCCGAAGTCTTCATTATCTTTGGCAATTCCGTTATCATTTTTGTTGAAGTGAAGATGCTATCTTTACAGATCTAATTTAATATATTTCCAAGTAACACGATTTGATTTAGTAGTAATTATTTGACTATTTACTTCTTAGCAGTAATGCATGACGAATATTATAAAAGTACTTACTTGAAGAAGATTTGAATTGTTTCAAATTTTTCAGCATACCACCTTTTTTTACGATATGATTTCATTACTTTTCGCTTCGATGCATTGGGCTCCAAAAACAAACTAAATAGATCCAGAAACCAAAAACTTAAAACTACAGGAACTATTAAAAAAAAACTAACTTTTAAAACTGTAACTATGAAATACAAGTAACACAATTAATTGAACTAATTATAAGCAGATACTTATTTAAAAAACTGTCTAGAAACCAACCAGTGCATTATACTTTCTAAATTGAGGCAAATCTTTTCTTTTAAAATATCACAATAAGTCCATAAAGTTGGAACCCTATGTCACCTTTGAGATGGTTTATTGCTTTACTCTATCCCACTCCCATTTTATGCGCACGTCATAAAGTTTCAATTTTCCGAAAATGTATTAATTACCTGCGCCAAGAGATCTTACTTATTTTTCAATATATTTGAATGAAATAAAATATATTGAATTCTGCATCTTGAAACCTGCAATCGGACCGGTTTAATTTTCCATATCTTTCCAATTACACCAACAATTAAAATAAATAGTTTTTTCTCTTACATTTGAAAGGACTTGAAGTTTTTAGATTAATTTCTTGGGCTTAATTTTAATAATTTTGTATATAATAGCCGGTCCAATTGTAGATAAAGGTTCAAGGATTGTATTAAAATTCATTTTTCACCTAGGGTGGCGCAGGTTTACATGTAGTTCCCTATACCACAACCTGGTAGAGAATGCCCTTAAGGCTTCTTAACATTTCATTTTTATTTTTACGCTAACAAATTCATTGCTTCATGTATTTTATTTTGTAAACTCGTCTTTATATTGTTTTGTAAATTTAATATTTCATGTGCATTACTTGTGAATTCGTCATTGCATATGTTTTACTTCTTGTAAACTCATATCTGTACTCCAGAGCCAGACCATATTAGTTATAACACAAAACAATATTTTCTTAAGAGTAGTAAATAGTTTTTGTAATTTCAGAAAGCGTTTAGGTACTGTTCATAAATCAATAGCTTCATTTTCTTAAAATAAAGCATTTATTTACTTAGAATTCTTGAAATGCATATTATTTATATGCACATTATTAATTGTGCTTACCTTGTTTAACCCTCCAGTAGACGGGTGCTTCCAAAATCACATCGTCGGACGGGTGGGGTCTGTCAGGATCATTCTTAAAATTTGACTGTTTTCAAGGTTTCATTAGTTATTTCTATTAAGGGCCATTTAAACCTTTATTCAGTGCTTCTAGAATGTAATACCATGGGTAAAGTAAATATATAAACAAAATATCGAACTTTCCCTCTATTGAAAAAAATATGTGCGAAAATCGCAAGTTTAAAGAAAAACACGTACATGCGAAAGTAAACACAAAAATAAATTCTACATTCGTAGGTAACTAAGTGAACAAACATAAAGGTAACAAAAAAATATAATAATACTGTAACTACCCCCAGACACAAAGTACGGGTGTGTAAAGTTAGAGTGCGTTGCTCTCTAGGCAATCACCGCAATATGCAGTAATATGGTTCATGCAAAGCCAGGATTAGTAGATTTTACAGTGATAGCGTATCTTGGCACACCATCCTCTTTTGTTGGGAGGGGGACAAGAGGTATCTTCTGTTGGGGAATTCCTGCCAAACGTGCTGCTGATGGTCGAACGTCCCTTGGCAATTTAGATGCATATGCTCGCCTTCGCATGTTATCTTGGACTAATTCAATGCCTAGGCACTTTAGAAAAAGTCTTCGACTAAACTCGCCATCTGGCTGATTGGCCTTGTATATAACTGTAGCAATTATGGTTCCAACGTTATGATTCCATAAAGCAGCAGCGAGTGTTTCTGGCAGTGATATATGGGGAAGCTATTCTGTCTACCACGTCTACACCACTTTTAGTGTGGTTACAGAAAGTTACTATATCTGGTTTCTTAGCTTCGCCTGTGCTGTCATTGATTTCATCATGTTGGTGCATGCGCGATACGACCAAGACGCTCTTAGATGTCTTCGGTACGTACGAGACGGCTATCATGTCTTGATTGAACGCAAACTTGGACGACTTCACTTCCCTGAACTTCCTGAACCCCAGAAATATATTTGTTTCACCAGGGAAGCACCCAAATTCCTCTTTATGCAAATAAACACAACCTTGTATCAACATGCAAAAGTTTTTTTAACCCTCTGTTTGACGAGCTGGGTCTATGAAGTTTCGCAAAATCGTTTTCTTGCTGTAACTTCTATAAATATTTTTTTAAATTCTTTACATAGGTTAGTATCTTTAATGACAACAACAATACACGGGTTGGGTCTGTCAGGCCCAATGCCCTTGCAACACGCAAATGTCGTCATTAAAGATAGGAAGCTATATAAAGACTCAGGAATTTAAAAAAAATATTTATAGAAGTTATAGTAAGAAAACGATTTTGCGAAACTTTATAGACCCGGCCTGTCAAACGGAGGGTTAAAACAGTACGACATATCCGTACATAATGCAGTAAATTATTCACATTGCTTGTGATTTTAGAAAGGCTAAAAGTAGAGGTTAGCTACAGAATGACGTTCAAACAAAAGTGTACTTAATGTAGAAGTACACATGGAAAAAATCCCTAAAATAATAACCAAGGCAATGCTAATAAATAGCTCCTGGTATTGATGGAATCACTGCCGACAAAAATAATATTAGAAGAATAAAAGCATTAATGCTTTTTATACTTGGCCATATTGCTCTTACATCTCTCAATTTATGTCACTAATCTTCAAAAACAACAACTGAAATATTTTCTGGCACCACGTAGTGCCAGTAGTTATAGTCATGCCGTTCTAAAGAGCTAGAGAGTAGTCAATACGGAAACCGAAATATTACCCATGCAATGATATAATCTTTAACGCACGACGTTTCATAAACATTTTCAAAAGATACCGGTTAATGTAATATTGTTTTCTTTTTATTACTATTTACCACGTGTACTAGATTAACTATAGTTTTTTTTTAATATGTGATAAGTAATAATAATAAAAAAAGGAATAAACAAACTTAAATATTAACTCATTAATTATTAAACTACATAAAAGTAATCCCTACTTAATTACATTATTAAAGAAATAATTTAATTGAGGTAGGAATAAAAAACAATGGTCCAATTTCTCACAAAATTCTATTAAAGATATCAGGCGACCGGTTTCGTGTTTTTACCATCACATCCTCAGGCTAGCTAAGAGGGTATCCAAACAAAAGAAAACGTAATAGAATAAACATAATACAAGCTATCAAACAATATAAAACAGTGAAAAGGGAATCAAAGAATTGATGTTCTCCTTTTTTTAAAATATGAGTATAAGTTGCAATATAAAAACATCTGCACTATAGAAGGTAATTATATTTTAGGCTATTAAAGTATAAAAAGACTTTTCCTCCTCCTGTCCCTTCCATCACCAAAAATCTTACAATCTAGATTTTGCGAATTATGTAGTGCAATTAGTGCACGCGGTCATTGGTAATGAAAAGGATAAGAAGAATTATCTTCAAATTCTACGGAGATGATGCCAAATATTAAAATTTCAATTTAAAACTGTGTAAACTACATTCATGAGACAATAAAATTTTAATTGCGTAAAATTCATTTAAATCGTAGTACAAAAGTATAAATAAAATTGTAAACAGGACACGTACACAACTAGTTAGAAACTGATCTATTATATTAAAACTAGATGTGACAAATTGTATTTTTCTTTTATATAATATATAATAATCCTTCTTAAATGTGAATAACAAATAAGGAGACATCTGCGGTTGGTGGGAAGAACTAACTCAGAAAAATCGTCTAAGTATACATTAGCCTCACCACATACGACAGAAACCAAGCATTAATTAGGGATTATTGAATAATTAATAATTTAATTATACTGTAGCCTATAAAAAAAAACTTTTTCATTAGTTCATTCACTTGCTCCTAATTTTAATTATTAACTTTAGGTTTTTTTTTCCATTATTGTAATTTTTCTTTTATTGGATACCCTTGTAGCTGGCCTGACGAAATGTTTTCATACCTACCTTTAATATGAATATTTGCTTAACTTAAAATGAAATGATTTACTTGGAAGAAACATTTTTCTGTCTTGGATTTTCTAACCTTAAGAAAATATGTATTTAATCCAAATAAAATTCCAAGAAAATAATTTTTTGGTATTATACATTTTTATAGTATTGAAATAAAAATATTTTCTTGAATAGAAATTGATTTTTGCAAGAAAATTTATTTTCTTGATGCAAGAAATCATTTCTCTGCGTGTGTATAGTCAAGGCTTGTAAATTATAAACAACCGAAATGATTTTTTTTAGGAAAAATTAGTTGTAATGAGCATGATGCTATAATTTGCCAAAGGTGCAAGAAATGGGGAAAATACAACTTTGGGTAGCTACTTATGAGACATCATGCAGGTGTTAATATCATTTTAAACCGTGCCCACAATCAGCCCTCATGACAAAAAGCAACCGTTTTGAAAAATCTCCATTCACTTGCACGTGAAACAGTATTTTTGAAAATAGTTTTACAAGGGTGACATAATTCCATATAAAATTAGTATTGATATATTTAACAACATGAGAAATATTGTTACATAATTGTTATTAGTTCTAATCCTTAAAAATGTTTTCTTTCCGCTTAAAAATAGAAACTAATAGCTACAGCTATTTTTATAGTATATTTATTTATTTTAGAACCAAAATCAAGTTTATGCATATACGTAACAAAACATAAATTTTAACTCAATATTCCTGGAAGTATTCAGAAGCTAGTGCTTAAACGTCAACAAAATGGATATACGCTAGAAAAAATGCCTGATATACTGTGCTTCGTCAATTGCTATTTCCTGCACTGTAGTAGATATATTCTGGAATTTTTCCAAAATCACCTATATAAATATCCATGCATGTCTAATTTTGTTACACATACGTATATACGTGTTTATATGTAATACGGACCTACATACACATGTTATATACGTCAACGTACATGACTAGTAACAATGACCATACATTTTTAAATTATTTTTAACTTTTGAGCAACAGAATTTGTATTTTACATACATTATTATTTCATTTAAAAAATCTACCTTAAAACAAGAATTTTCTAGACATAAACAGAGTAGTGTAGAACTTTGTAAAGAAATGTATTTATGACTAATCAGCAAACACATCAGTTTGTATTTCATTTACTAAAAACGTCAACTTAAACTAGAAGAATTGGATTAATATTTGCTAAACATTTTCTTATTGAACCGCTGTACCAAAATCCTGCACTCAATTGTTTTGACAACTTTTATTAAAATTTTCCATTTGAAGAAGCTGGCTAGATGCTTAGAATTGCCTGATTGTAATCATATATTCTTTCTTAATATGGTTATAGTGAGCCTTTATACATACTAACTGTAAGTAAATATTTCCGTTTGGGACAAGAATTCCTTGAATATAATGAGCGCCCCGCCCCGGTTGGCCAATTGAGCTGATAACGCCTCAAAACATTTCAATTATTGAAGAAATGGTATTAGCAATTTGTGAAACAAGTATTTGCCGAATTCTCCATAACCATTTGGGTATGAATAAGATTAGTGCAAGATGGATACCGCATCTTTTTTCTGCTCTTCAACGTCGAGTCGAATGTGCACGCTCGTTTTTAAACATGTGTGGAGGTGATCCGAAACCGATGTTGGAGTCCATTGTCACAGGAGATGAAATAATGGTTCTGTATGGATGGAGGATCATTCCTCCATCCAAAAAGGAATCGATGGAATGGCGACGACCCGATGAACCTCGTCCCAGAAAGATGTTTTGAGGGAAAAGCTTTAGATTATTATTACAAGGATATATAATTATTAATTGATCGTTGTAATAAATGTATTGAAGTTAGGGGAGATTATATTGAGAAATTGAAATTGTTATATTTTATCAGGTTTATTTTTTCTATATTAGGCCGAGAATTTATTGCGCCTACTTCGTACTTAACTACAAATTACAATCTGGTAACACAAGATTCTATTCTGCACTCATAAAGTTATTATCAGCTATGAGAAATACATATAAAACCGTTTAATATACTTTATTTAACCTTTTTATCTGTACGAACAGCCAGGTTTTTCAATAAGTACCAAAAAGTAAAAAGAAATACCAAGATTGATAATAAAATACAATAAACGATGCAATAAAAGCGATTAAGGAAGTGTTAATATATATTTTCTGACATTTTATTATTATTAATTTTTGTCTTTTTATAATAAAAAAGTAATTATATAAATACATTGTAAATAGCAGGTATCAAATATTAAAAGGTATCTTAATAGTCATAACTAGAGCCCGGTAAGAGGGAGCCATGCCATAGCCGTACCTGCCTGGTATACAAAAACAATAGTAAGAAAATAGAAAAAAAATAACAGAACTAATACATAATTATAATATGTGAAAAGTAGTGAAACACTCACTCTTTTAAGTAGCCTTGGCTACAGAACAGTAAAACTAGAAGCACCATTATCAGTATTAACATCATATGGACAAGATTGGCAAAAAGTTGACACCATTAGATGTATTTCCACAGTTGTCTCGGTGAGCGATGTTCGCCATGGTGAGAAAATGAGTTTATATTTTGAAAAAGAGCGTTCAGCATCTACCGATGTTATACATGCATGATTAAAATACTCTTTGTACTTAGTTAGTGGATTATTCGATACACCATCACAAATTTGTTTTAGTGTGCTAAAATCGGGATCTTTCTGTAGCACACTCTCGAACTTTTCTAAAACGCGATTATATTTTGCATCATGTAAAGTCAGTAGCTGTGTATGCACTCCGTCCATAATTTGCAGAGACTCCAATAATGATAACGATCTATTTTGTAATTGGTCTATTGCGTCAGCTAATCCTTTATAGTAGCTACGAATATCTTGAAATTTCGATTTGCTATACCGCAATAGCTGCACTTCGCAGGATTGAATTATGCAACAACAGCTTTTACTATTTTGAAATGTTCAGCATAATAAAAAGCTGCCTGCAACCATGTTCCCCAACGTGTAAGAATTGGGTCCGGTGGTTGACGAATACCAGGACACTGTGTGAAATGATCGTAGGCGTTTGGGAGATTTCAAAAATACTTTTTTTGTGCTTGCTATTAATGCATTTACCTCGGGAGAGCATTGCCGAATGGTTTCTGCCACAAGATGTAAAGCATGCACTTTACACGTAACATGTAAACACTTGCAACCATGTTCAAGAAGAGGACGGCCTACCGAACGCATTATCGCTGCGCCATCGCTCATAAACATCAACACTTTATCTTTTGAAATTTGAAATTTTTCCGACATACTAAGTACAACCTTCGTAATTGCTGCAGCAGTACACTCTTGTAGCCTTCGGCTAGCTAGTAACAGTGGTAATGTAGGTTTACTAGGGTCTAGTATGCGTACCATAATATTTACAATTGAATTTTTTTTAGTCTTTGTCTCGTCAACACATAACCAAAGAAACTGTTTTTTCAATATGCGTTTCATTTTTTTTTCCACGTCATCGCGTACAAATGCAACATGCTTACGTGCCGTTTTCTCCGTTGGCAACCGTAACTCGGGATTGTATTTGTCCCAAAAGTCCTTAAGCGGTTGTTTATCGAGTAAGCCTAGTTGCAAATTACAGTTTATCAGCATAAGAATTACATTAAAAAAAATGCACTTCTTGGTGGCATGCCCAATTTTCGTTTTTATGCTCTGCGGAATTTACGTGTCTTGTATAGTTCTACTTCTTATTTGACATCATATGTATTTTGCACACTTTACAAACTATCTTACTGCCGTTGTAAAACAAATCGGGAAAGTCATTAATAAACTGGTTTACTATGTCTTGAAAGGGTCGTTTTTTAGCCTTCGACATGTTCACTAAAAACTACAATTAATAACTACGTCTGTATCAATAAAATCAAAACGCACTACACTAAATAACTACAATTAATAACTACGTCTAATCAATAAAATCAACACGCCCTATCCGCTATCCAATGCTAAACTGAACTGAGTGATGATGATTTGTCGTGTCGTATCATAATCGACCAGCCCTCCCCGCCCACCTAAACACAGTCACACCGCCGCCGCGATTGCTCTGCAGTTACCGGGCTCTACTTATCAGGTTTGACGTATCTGTAGGACTATAGAAAACGCCGTTTTCGGTTTCTGCTAAGAAACCCTTTGAGGGGGGTAAGACGGAACACAGAAAATGGAGGTGATTTCAGTTTTTTTATGTTATTCCACAAATGGGGTAGACAAAAAAAGATTGGTGTGTACCGATGTATTGAATTTTAAGTGCGCCTAAAAATCGGCAGCATTTAATAAATAATCTGTAGAATACAGGTGTTCTAGTTAAAAGCATAAGCTTAAAAATAATAGGTTTAATAAGAACACAAATAAACTTTGTAATTTCACTGTATTTAAAATAATATACTAAATGCAGGTGACTATAGTTTCGACAAGTTTAGTAAATGAACAATATTCAAAGGATTTATAATTACCATACTGTAACTAATTAACTACACTCGTGTGATTGAAAGTGAAATTAAATATTTCACAGTTCATTTTATACCCAATATAATTACATATCTCCTGCAATGGACAGCAACCGTAAACAAACTGGTAATATACAAACCTCCAACCACTAAAAAAAGCAGACATACTTGTCATAACATAATAATATCAAACAAGCATATATTTATATGTATTATACATTTATTTTTGGTGGTTCATTTTACCTCCTTAAAAAGTATTTTAGTCGAAACGCGGCATAATCTAAACAACTTTATAAGGCCTTCAAACCCGATAAGAAATAAACGTTTTCTCCGTTTCGGTGATGGGGCGGCGGGAAGAAGGTGATTCACTCCGAATGCTGATGTCTGTGCGTATTTCAATAGTGCTCTTAAAACGTAATACATCCGCACACACTAATATTTTTTATCTTCAGCAATTGTGGAATAATTTAGAAAAAAAACAAAATCATCTCCATTTTCAGTGCCCCGTTTTACCTCCTTTAAGGCTTTTTAGCAGAAACGGACAACGGGGTTTTCCATAGTTCTATAGGGTCTTGACTTTAGCCAAGTTTCATTCAAATCGAGGTCTCCGGGTTGGAACAGTTTCCTTGTAAGACGAGAAGGGCATAAATTTGAAGGAACAGATATAATATTGAATGTACTACTACTAGTACATGTGCCATGAAGCCCATAAACTATTGTAAGTTATTAAAACAAAACGCCAATCACGTTTTCCTGTACCATTATGTGTAAAATGTTTTACAACGCGTGTGTGGCATAGCTTATTAGTTGAAGTATTTAGATATGAATGTAAATTAACATTCAAACTCACATAATATATTCAAAGCGATAGGTGTAAAAATATGTCATAATGAAACGGTAGTAGCCAATAATCCCTTACCGTTGATGTCTTTGATATTAAATTGTAATTTATTCTCTTACTCTGAGGCTTTATATTGCTTTTCGTTTCTATGATGGAGTATATATTACTAGATTAAAGGAAATACCAAGCGTTATCCAAACGTTACGTAATCGGTGTATTTATAGATGACAAATGTACTAATCTAGCATTAATATTTATTATTATAACCACGATACATCGATGGCACATTGAGTCATCTATATATTGCAGACTTACATCTATCAATCCAAATTAACACTAAGAAATATTTAGTAATGCAATGCATGGAAACAACAAAATACATCTCTCGGGTTCTTCTGTTATTGAAAATTTATTATGATCAAGAGAAATTAGCATTTTATTTGAAAACTACATATTAAAACGTTCTTTTGCATCCTCTTAAAAAGAAGATACGTAACATATTACCTTCTAGTCCGCCCACCGCATTCAAATTTATATTGGGAATATTTAGCGTCAGGTAGCTTGCCACCCATAAAAAATGAATAAAAGTGTAGCCATACCAAATGCACAAACCGGCTCTTTCCGTAATGTAACTTTATGTTATTGCAGAATTTGGTGGCATTATAAATCAAGCTTAAAGTGTACATCCATGTTTAAGAGAACGACGAGATTCCAAGAAAGTATACAGGAAAAAAAAAGAATTTACAAGACCAAGATCAGGCTAAATAATTAAAAATACAATGGCAGCTAAACAAATCTATAATTCCAATGGCCAATTGCCAAACCTGGTTGTGTTATTGCGCGTAAACAAAGAAAAAAGTTTTATGGTTTTCACGATTACATTAACAGCGTTTTGAAGTAAAAGAAGCAACAATCTACTCCCAAAAATAATCCTAGTCATCACATCTTAGTCTACTCTACTACTTACAATTAGTTAATTAATGTCTAATAATCTTGTAAGATTAATATTCATTTATAATGATTTTGTAGTGAGTTTAGTTGTAGCGTAGTCTTTGACAAATTTAATGTATTATTAAAAATAATACTTCCTTATTATTATTTTTATTAATATCTTGTAGGCTTTTGTCCGACAAGTGATTTAAAATCTCTAAGGCTGCATTTAACAAGTCTTTCTTCGAACAACCTCTTTTTTTGGTATTGTTGTTCTAGAAATACTTGCTTTAGAACAAAATGCCCAAAAGTTAATTAACATCAGCACACTCCAGTTGGAAATGGACAAAATGGCCAAATGGGTCTGTACTAATGTGAGTTCAATTCTGGTCAATTCTTATAACTAAATGCATCTTCACAGATGTTTTGCAATATTTGTAAAATATTCGCGTAGTTTATTTTTTCGTTATACTGTTGTGTGGATTAGTGAATATATTCCTATTTCTTCCTTCATAACCTTTGTACCTATTTACGTAGATGGGATAGCGTAAGCGAATTTTGTGGTCGTCCAATAATTTTGTTAGAGGGTGTACTACACAAATTTCCAATATAAACAGTTATTGTTTCATACTGCAAGCAGCTACACTGTAGCAAATGCCACAGAAGAGATATTATTTATTTAGCTCTACAGGCCTTGAAGACCTAGGGCTTTAAAGTTACCGTTTTATTTTACATATAACTTAAATATTACAGAACATTTTAGAGATCTTCCTTGCATTTTCTAATTACTTCTTTCCATTTTCTTCTATCCTGTGCTTCTTTCCTCCAATCCTCCAGCTTTATACTTTTTTCTTCTTGCACATTGTTACTCCATCTTTGTCGTAACCTCCCTTTGCTTCTTTTCTGTGCTGGTATTCTATACAGAACTAATTTTGGCATTCTTTCATTTCCCATGCGTTCTATATGTCCTAGATAGCTTACTTTTTGTGCTTTAATAAAGTTTGTTATTTTTGGTTCGTCATATAACATTTCTAGTTCCTCGTTTGTTCTTCTTCTCCATCCTATTTCTGCACTACCTCCGTAAATTGATCTTAGGATTTTTCGTTTCCATCTCTCCAACCTGTCCATTTCAACTTTTCTCAATACCTAGGTTTCGCATTCGTATGTAAATGTTGGTCTAATTACTGTCGTGTATGTTCTTATTTTTGTCTTTTGCGACACATACTTGGATTTCATTAGTCTTCTTAGCATTCCATACTTTTGGTTTCCTTGTGTAATTCTAGCCTTTATTTCATATTCTTTTTATGCGTTCTTCTCTATTTTCTCTCCTAAATACGTGAAATCCTTCACCCTTTCAAATCTGTAATCGGCACCTTCTTTTATATTCACTTTTAGGTAACTTTCTACTGTCTGCTGCGTGTCCCCCATAACTATATATTTTGTCTTCTATTGATTTATCGTCAGACCAATTTTTTCTGCTTCCTGTATTATCCTTCTTGTGAATCTTCGAAGCTCCCTTTTTTGTGTTGTTAAAACCGTTAACTCATCGGCGAAAGCCAAACACTGATGTTTGTTTTTGAAAATTATTTCTTTTGTTTTTATCTTGCCTCTTCTTATTATTACTTCTAGTATTAGGTTAAAGAGTACCGTAGACAGGGCGTTCCTTTGCCTAAGCCCTTGCTTTATTTCGAATTCCTCTGAATTAAATCATTACCATATGATTCTGTTTTTTGTTGTTTCCAACGTTATTAATACTAACATGATCATCTTACCTGATATTCCTAGTTACTTCATTGCCTGGTACATTTGGCTTCTTTTTATCTTGTCATAGGCTTGCTTGAAATCTATGAAAATTGCATACAGTATGGTTTTATGCTCGTAACAGGTCATCTAATGTACAAATTTGGGCCGTGACTGATCTATTACTTCGAAACCCTGCTTGGTATTCTCCTATTTCTTTCTCCGCATATTTGTTTAGTCTTTCCTCTGTAATTCTTACACTGCGCTTCACTTCCTTTTTTACGAATTGGGCATATTGTCGCCTTAGTCCAATCCTCTAGTAGTTGCCCGTTTTCCCATTGATGTTTAAATTGAAGTTTGCATCTGTCAAAATTAAAAAAAAAAACAATTTATCAAAGTTGGTAGATATATCGCAGGCCCATAATATGCTGTATTATTTAACTTTACCGGGTTACCGAATAAATCAGATTTATTCGGTAGCCCGGTTGGAAATGGAGGCCCATCGAGCCTTTGAAACAGCTGTTCCGAATTAATTAATATTTTGTGTGGTGAGGAGTGTGTCGATACTCTATGTTGTTTGCCATATTTTCCATAATATAGTCTTTTAAAATTCTAATAGGTTATTGTCGTGAACTGCCCTCCTATATTGGTATCTTATGAGCAGACGTATAACAATATATCGTTCCCTTAATACTACAACTAGGTAACTTGAAATTTGGGTATTGTACCCTTTCAATTTTTTAATGCAGAAACTAGGTAACTTCCACGGTGTAAAGCACAAAATGTCCCATGTCTGACCATTGAAACTTTTGAACTTAAAAAGAAATAATTCCCAGGTATCACCAATTTTGAGTTTTCTAGTTGCAGTATTAAGGGAACGATATAATAGTATATTCATATACACTACATTTTTGCTTGGATTTTAGAGAATTATTTATTTATTGTAACTTAGGGGATATAATTATTTGCCTAAAGGTAAAAGAAATATGTATTAAAGACTTCTCTGATACTTAGCTACCGATTGAATCTTCTTAATTCAGTAATTAGGAGTAGAGGTAGGGCCATAAAAAGACCCGAAGTGTAGTACAGTTATCCTTCACTAATAAATATTCAATGTAGTGCAGGTAAAGATGACAATTCCCTATTTACCTGAATTAGAATTATAAATTTAGATTTAGTGGTTATTGTTCTTTTCAACGGTGAATATACTTAATAAAATTATCTAAAATTAGCATTAAAATGTCGAAAACAAGAGAGTCGCCAAACTGTTGACTATAACGTTAAAAATTATCAAGAGGCTGGCATATTATTAAATAGAAAACGAACAGGACGACGGAAAGTGACATCACCAGCGGAAGATCGTCGAATAATTATGACGAGTAAACGGAATAAATGAAAAACTGCACCTAATATAACGGCTGAAATAAGTATTGAGCGTGAAAAACGAGTTTGTGTAACCTCCGTGAAAAAGAGGTTAAGAGAGGGTGGTTTATTTGGCCGAATTGCGCTGCGTAAACCACTCTCACGCGAGCATAGTTAAATAAAACGGCTGCAGTCGACTAGAGAGCATCAACATTGGGCAGTTGATGAGTGGAAAAATGTTTTGTAGACCGATGAGCCCAAATTTTAACTCTTCGGTTTCAAGAGAAGAACGTTCGTTCGAAGGTCGAAAGGAGAACAAGTAGGAGAATCATGTGTAGCACCTTCAGTTAAGCATGGGGGTGGATCAGTAATGGTTTGGGGTTGTTTTGGCGTCGCATTCGTAGGAGACTAAAGCGCTACTTGAAAATTTTGGAAACAAATGCTATACCAACTGGAATGAGAATAATCGGCGATTATTTTATATTTCAATATGACAATGATTCGAAACTTCTAAACTGTGCCGCAAATGCGGGGTCCGTCAGAAATAATGCATTGATTTTAAAATAATAATACTCCAAAAATAATTGCAGAAATTTTTTTATTATTATGTCAAAATGTTCACAAAGAGTGGAAGTTTAAGTATACATGAAAAAAAATTAGGCTTTGAAAATCACTTCAGTCATATGGCGCCCTTGTGCCGAAATGTATGAGTCCAGGTGCTCCCGCTTCTCTTGGAATTAATCAACCAACAGTGCGTCGGATCTTGAAAAAGGATTCATCCAAGTTTGCCACACACCATACGAGTGGTGCGAGAAGTTCCAGCGGATATGCTGGCCAACGCGTCACGTTCTTTTCGGGAGCGCCTGGACTCATGTATTTCGGCACAAGGGCACCGTATGACCGAAGTGATTTTCAGAGCCCATTTTTTTTTCATGTATACTTAAATTTCCACTCTTTGTGAACATTTTGATGTAATAATTTTTTTTTTTGCAATTATTATTGGCGTATTATTATTTTAAAATCCATGCGTTCTTTCTGACGGACTCGATTAGAATTTGAAACGCGAAAGCATATCAAAATTGAAACTCTCAGCGAGAACCTTTTGTGGAAAGCTTTTGTGGAAGAAATGATAGAGTGAAATAATCCTCCACTTCAAGAATCGTTCTGGAACACTAAGCAAGAATCTGGGTTAATAGAACTGATGATTGTAGAGAGATGCGTAGTGTGTGCGTCGAGGGGGACTCGAGAAACGAAGGTTAATTTTTTGTGACAATAAAGTTAATTGAAAAAAGACTATCAATTTCTTTGTTTGAAGAGTATTTTATCAAATGCAAAACTACAATTTCTTTTTTAGTTAACATTCCCTTTATGCGTATTTCTTTGGGTTGGCAAATAATTATGGTCCGTAGTATATATTAATTTTTAACACAAGTATAAGTAATGTCGGATTTTAATGACATTTTGTGTGTATGTAGACCGTATAGGAGTAAGTAGAAGAACGTTTCCTGTTCCGTTTAGAAACGAGTTTAGTTAATGTACTTTACTCGTTGTTTTTTTTTTCGTAGGTTAGTAAAGACTTAAGTTATTAAACCATATATAATATAATCATAAACCTTATCCACCCTAAAGTGTAAGGTTAAAAAAGTCTCTTCGGTGCTATGCACAAACATGGACCATTGTCTATAATTTTCCTTGGAATTTCCGACGTAATTAATTAATGAAAATTTAAATTATGTCCTTGCCGGGTAGGCGTGTTAACCACTACATCACGAGGACTATGCAAGATTCGTTCTCTTTAATATCTCTTTAATTAATATATTTTGGTCTCCGTCGGTGAATTATGAGGATGCTCAGAGGGTGTCCATGCTACTTGAAGGTGCAATAAATCTGGAAAAAAATATTAAGGTAAGAACTAAAAGTAGCACAAATTTACAAATATTCTCTTCGAGAATTAGAGATACTGCCTGGAATTCTGTACTTCCAGTCGACAACCTAGAGATGTTCACCAATTTCCATATCGTTTTCCAAGCTGCCTTTAAAGCTGCATTCCTTGAAAAGGAAAAGAAAATTAAAATAAATAAAACTAAAGCAACATACATACAAAGCACCAAACTCTCAGAAATGAAAAGGATGCTAGATATATTGTACACAGTAATCAAAGTGAGAGGCAAAGAGGATGAGCAGCAATTGTATAATACTCTAAAGAAAGAATATAGAAAAGAAGTGATATATGAGAAAAGGAAAAGCGTAGCAGAAAAGTTAGCAACTTCCGACAGCAAGATGCAAGACATTTGGAATATAATAAACTTAGAAACCAACAATAAAGCAAACAAGAATGACGACGACTCGATTATACTGAATGTAAATGAGCTGAACGAATAGTTTACTTTACTTCAAATCTATAATTTTCATTGAAATTTCTGACGTAATTAATTAATAAAAATTAAGACATAAAAATGAAAATATTCAATAATTCTAAATTATAATTTTCTTCATTGCTAAGCATATATATTTTGTGTTTAGATGTCAATGTGTTCAGTCCCTGGCCATATTACTTGAAACATGTCATAAATTAACCCTTTTACCTGGAAATTCCCATCCTATTATAGTGATATTCTTTTGCTTTGAATCCGATCGTTTATAGCAGGACTAGAAATGATATTTAGAAGAGTAAAGTACGTATATATAAATATTTCAGTTATCAACTTACATTTGGCGAGTTCACAGTTTACAGAATGCATCGACATTTTTTAAAATATTTCGTCATAACCGTATAGAAGCTAAGTTGTGGAGTATCTTTAAGTGTTTTGTATTGATATATTGTTATTGCAAAGGTAAAATTGTTATTCTATCTCTCTCTTAATAATTAATTACTTGGAATTTGAAAAAAATTGAAATATTTGGGGTTTTTTGTAGAAAAGGGGAAAGATTTAACAGTGACAAAGCCTCTTACAATCAAAACATTCCAACGAGAAATTGCAAATTACAGAAAGTATCTCCTTCTTCTGTATCGCGTTTAGCTAGAAACTTAAACGAAGGAGCTAGCACATCGACACAAAGACGGGCAAAGTGCGGTCGGAAAAGAAAAACTTCGAAGAGATCTGACCGTGAAATTGTTTATTAGGCTTTGAGCAATAGATTTGCTACAATTAAAATGATTCAAAAAAAATTTACAAGAGAAAGGAATAGAGATTTCAAGCAGAACTGTCAGGCGCCGATTGCGCGAAAATCGCCTAATGGGCCGAAGACCTGTAAAAAAACCGCGTTTAACAGAAAAAATGAAACCTGCTCGCCTCAACTTTGCAAGAGAATATCGACATTTCACAGACGAGAATTGGAAAAAGGTGAATAACTTAACAACATGATTTTTACTGAATTAATGTTAATTATTGAATAGGTTTTCTTTAGTGACGAGTGCTCGCTGTGTTAGTGTTAGTGCAGCGAGCCCAATTTGTTCGTAGACGACCCGGCGAACGTCTCACAGAGTCCACGGTTCTTCGAACTGTAAAACACCCTCCGCAAGTAATGATTTGGGGAGTGATTGGTGGAGATGGACCCGGCCCTTTGTATTTTGTAGACGGTACAATGCGTCAAGAGCAGTACATAAATGTGTTAAAAAACACGTTATTACCGTATCTTAAGCCAGAACGTCGCATACCGACAGGACGTATATTTATGCAAGATAATGATCCTTGCCATGTGGCAAAAAAAGTTAAGAAATTCTTTGAAGACAATCACATACCTCTTTTACGTTGGCCCGGAAATTCACCGAACCTCAATCCCATCGAGAATGTATGAAATCGACTAAAAAGTAAGGTATATGAAAGAGAAAACCCTACAAAGGAAATATTAATGAAGAATATAAGGGATGTATGGGAGAACGATGAAGATATAGAAGAGACAATCATATCTTGTATTGAAAGTATGCCCCGAAGAATTAAGGGTGTTATTAAAAATCATGGGTTATGGATTAAATATTAATTACTTATTTAATATTTACATATGTTACATATTTTTACAATATATTTTATAAATAAAAGATATACATGTATAGTTTATATTTCATTATGAAGAAACTACAAAATATTGAGTGTTTCAAGTAATTTGGCCAGGGACTGTATTTTAAATTTCAGATTAACTAAGTAATGTTTAAGTAAATCGGAACTATTACTGCTTATATGTTTTCAGTATTATGTTGATGTTAGGCAAAAAAATCACTTAGAAATGAAGATTCTTTGGCCAAGTATTTATACTTCTCCTACGTGATTGCATTGTTTATCTTATTTCTGACGTCACATTTATATGCTTCAATATTTTGTGAATAAGAGCGCGATGTAAAAACACGAATATTGTTAAGTGATTTTTTTGCCGGAATAACTTTCTAGAAAAATTGACAATAAATGTCGACCAGCGTTCATTTTTGGATATTGCCCAATTATTTGATGAGAGTTGCAGTGATGTCTTTAAAACGTAAGAGTTGAAAACTTTATACTGGGCAACAGCCAGAAAAATAACGCTAAATATTTATTGGATCTAGCGACATTCTACATATCCAAACTATTAATATATGATAAAATTGTTTATATCCATGCAAACATTGCGCATTGTAATGTTGCAATTAAGCCTAGTTTAATCTGACAACTAAAATTTATCTTAGGCTTCGATATTGGAAATGAGGTCAATCGCAACTTTAAAAAAATAAAAATACCTGGCCGAATTTCAATTTAGTGTGTTGCAGATCAAACCAATGCAAGTTTGTTTAACATGTGCGCGTATGTATATCGCAGGTTTTCAGACAGCCACCAAATGTTTTCAAAACGATCATGTATAGGTTCTTTAATTATATGTATGTACAGGTACAAAAGACGTGTAGGTTCAATGACAGCAGGACGCTTCAAACGTAAACGCTTCCCAAAAGCATGAGTGATAGATGGGAGGCACGTTTTTGCATGTGATTTCTGGGAATCAACACCCGGTATAACTTTGTATATCGTCGACAATGAAGGCAACATTATAACTGATTGCTTTTTGCCGACACTTAATACTCGGTAATGGACATACGTAAGAAATTGCATTATATGGTGTCCAAAATTTAATTATCAAGCGAAATTGATTTCTGACGTATGAAAACCGTTAATAGTATCAGTATACACAGCTTATAACAGGTACTTATCCAATTTATAACAAGCTTGAATAGTATTTTAACCCTTGAAGGTCCATACTTGTCCGTTTGAAGCATACAAGATTTAATAGTAGTAATAGAATACGTTGATTCAAAAAGATATTACGTAAAGCTACCCGAAGTAACTCAATCAATATAAACAAATTAATAAAGCTGATGGTTGCTGGAGTAAAAATTTATAAATTTAGATTATATTGTTAATAAATATATGTACAATACTAGACATGACACGTGAATTACTGCTTTTACGTCTAAAACACGTCAGAGGTTGCTTTGCATTCGACCTTGCAAATGAGCAAGCTTAACGATGATTAAATATATTCGACTGTAATAGATTTTCGCCTGAACTGTGGGCTGAAGTAAGTGGGTGTTTGAAAGTACAAGATTTGTACGCAAGCCCCTTCAATTTACGGTGTAGTAAAAGCCTTTATCGTTATCCATTCATATTCAGGTTTGTCAAAATTCTTAGCAATTCTCAAAGAGACATGTGGTAATTTGCAATACTAATAAATTCTGCTGAATGGGAATGGTTATGTTCAAGAGGAAAAGCTTATCTTAACCAACACTTAGTCGAATATCTTTTCATAGGATATGTAAAATTTCTTAAGTTGTTTAATCAAGTGAAACAAGTTTATACATGCCCACGTATATACGTTCAAATAAAGATTTGCTTAGCGTAACGTCTGGAGTACTGCATAACTTAGAAAGTGGGATAGAAAAATAATAACTAGAAAAGCACATTTTAATATCTTGTTTGAAATTTTTCGATGTTAAGCGAATATTAATTACAAGACCTTTATAAAGCGGAAGAGATGATTTCTATACATATCAGTTTATTTGTATATAATTACCATGTTTAGCACAACAGGAAATGTATTTCTGTAATTCCACTTACTGTCAGTAGCACCATATATTTTTTCCTTATCCAACGTATAGGAAATTTGTGTAAGGATGCACTTGTGTAACAATGAAGATAAATGAGAAATTCACAGTTAAACCCGATTTGAATTAAACGAAACTAAAAACGTAATAATAAATACGCTACTTATCGATCGCCTTGTATATGTGGAAATCTTTTTGAAATATACTCTGTGATGTCTATTATATCACCAGAAAGTTTTAGCTTCCTACTATTTACACAATAGACGCAATGGAATTTTGCAGTTCCAGAAGGTTGGGATAGCCCGTACATCATCATATATTTAATATTAATAAAAAGGATACTAAATTAAGAACATTGTAGTTCTGCTAGAAAGACAAAGTAAGCCAAACATTCATAACTAAGGTAAGATAATCGTGTCGTCCCAGCATAGCCGTAACAGCTGGAGTAGCCAACGGAACTCGGCGCGCGCCTATCTAATGCGATGCGTAAACATCTGCCGGGTGGTAAAGCAGTTCAAATTCGTACACATTCATCATCACTAGCGCGGCGTGTGCGTGTGAATTAAATCAGGTGAACGGAATACTAGGTATTCAAGAAAATTTTTAATCAAAAATGCCCAGTGTGCGCAAGGCTAAACAACGACCCTTTGCTGATAAAATAAAAGACTTTATCTGTCAGTTTCCAGATTTGTTGTATGACGGTGCTAAAATAATTTGTAAAGTGTGCGAGAAAACTTTGATGTGTTGGCAAAAGAACGACTGTAGGAAGCATGTAAATAGTGCAAAACACAGAAATAGAAAAACCGGCACGTCAAATGGAAATGACTTTATTTTCGATTTACTTGTCATGATGATAACCTGTAATTTGTCACTTAACATACTGGATAAAAAATCGTTTAAGAACTTTTGGAACAAATACAACCCGGAGCTGAAGTTGCCAACTACCGCAACAGCACGTAAGCATGTTTTATTTGTACGCAAAGAGGTGGAAAATAAAATCATATCTACATTAAAAAATCAGTTGCTTTGGTTGTGTGTTGACGAGACCACAGATTGTAAAAACAATTCTATTATACATGTTATAGTTCGTGTACTGGATCAACATAAACCGACATTTCCACTGTTACTAGCTAGTAAAAGATTACAAGGGTGTACTAGTGCAGCAATTACGACTGTGATACTTACTACGTTAAAAAAATTTCAAGTCTCAACATGTCAAGTGTTGATGTTTATGAGCGATGGTGCAGCGACAGTGCGTGCGGTAGACCGTTCTCTTCTTGAAGACGGTTGCGACTGTTTACATGTAACTTGCAAAGTGCATGTTTTACATCTTGTGGCACAAACTATTAGACAATGTTATCCCGAGGTAGATGCATTAATATCAAATACAAAAAAAATGTTTCTCCAAAACGTATTCGAACATTTCACGCACAGTGTCCCGGTATTCGTGAACCACCACAGCCGATTCTTACACGTTGGGACTCCTGGTTGTAGGCAGCTTTTTATTATGCTGGACATTTAAAAAAAGTAAAAGCTGTTATTCTACAATTCAATCCTGCCGAAGCTGTAGCTATTAAGGAGAGCCAATCAACATTTCAAGATACTTCTGTTGAAACAGATTTACAAAGTATTCATAGCTACTATAAATGGTTACATGACGCACTGGAACAATTACAAAATAGAGCGTTGTCGTTAGTGAAGTCACTGCAAATAGCGAACGAAGTATATACTCTGCTACGCACTATAGATGACGCAAAAAATATTCCCGTTTTAAAAAAGTTGGAGAATGTGTTAGAGAAAGATTCCAATTTTACCACATTACAATAAATTTGTAATGGTACTTCGACTAATCCATTAATTGAGTTCAAAGATTATTTTAATCATACATGTATTACATCGGTAGATGTCGAACGATCTTTCTCCAAATATAAACACATTTTTTCACCACTGCGAACACGGTTCCACGAGACAACTATTGAAACATATCTAATGCTATCAATTTTTAACGATTCTTATCCACTGGGTTATAATTTATAATACTGATGATGGTGCTTCTACTTCTCATGTTCAGTAATTCCAATGCAATCCGCCAGCCTACTTGATTACGCTGCTTAAGAGGGTGAGTGTTTCACAGCCTTACAGATATTATAATTCTTGATTAGTTTTTTTATTATTATTCGCTTTATTACTTCTTTTTCGGTATTATGAATATTCAAGGAATCGCACGCCTATGGCGTGACGAACGATTATCTTACTCTATAATCATAATATTCAAATGTAATTAAGTACTTTAGATATGAAGATTAGAACGTTTTAGTAACGTTAAGCGTATATATTTGCCGATTCTATAACTGCATTTCTAATCAGTTATCCAAACACTGTTTCCAAAATATTTTTAAATTGGTATTGATGTCAGGACTGTAGCACTACTTGAAGCGTGATTCTGCAAGTTTCAGGAGGAGTAACGGATTCGAAACCCAGCCAAGAATAGTACCAGTTTTTTTCAGCAGGGTAACCTTTACGAGTAATGATTAGCATGTTTGGAGATAATTAACTGTGCTTCACCCTTCACGGCGTAGAGGTGATGATAACAAAGCCGTGGAACTCCCTAAGGGACAGTTACGATAAGCGATCTAGCTTGTTACCTTGTTGGGTCACCCACCACACAAAAAGCACAGTAGCTATTTATTATTAATTTATTTCAAACTGCAGGCGTGTACATCGATAATATTACTCCGTTTATTGTAGACGTTTTTCAAAATCACAAAGAAATGAAAGAACACACGTTTGTTTCAACATATATGATGAATTCTTTTGTCTGGTACAATTCAAAAATTCAATTTGCTGACAATTTACAACTATTAAAACCCTAATGTAGTCACTCGTTATTTATTTGATATATTAGATAGTTATGCCGTTTTGAACGTGAAATGAGTAATAGCTTACTTGTGTTCCGAACCAATATAGGTTGTTTACGAGTTTTCTGATTTACGATTCATCGTCAGTGTGTATTGTGCGAGCTCCCTGTATTTATAGATAGGTGCTTTCGAAGTGCAATCCAAAAATAAAAACCGCGGCAAGTATAATAGCTACCTACCTAGCTACACAAAAATATCTTCCAATATTTAATAATGCGTTTTAATTGTTTTGCTGAGGTTATGTAATGTTTCTGAACGAGGAAGCGTAACGAAAATTACAAGTTAGTTAATAAGGTTGTTAAAATATAAGGTTTTATCTACCCGGAAGTGTGCGCGATGTAACTAGCGTAGACCATGGGCGCTATCCTATAATTTAAATTAATGCACCTGCGCCTTTTGTCATATTTTTGGTATGTAGGTACGCATATGCGTATTTATATTTAATTGCCAGCTTTCAAGCAAATGCCTGGAAATTATTTGCTTTTAAGTATTGTTCTTCTTATATGTCGGAAAAAGAAGATTTAGTTGATTAGTCATATTGTTGAAGTACATGTTTCTAGTGCACTTTAGATTAAAACTAGCATTAGCCAGTGGTGTCTCAAAGTTATTATCTTTGGGAGGCTTTCTATAAGTTTAACAAACACAAACAGTACGTAACAAAATAATGGAACTCACCTATGTTCCAATGAGAACGTTATTACCAGAAAAGGTAAAATATTTAAATAGAGAGCAACAAGTGATCAGTGATATAAGGAAAAATATTGTTTAGTTACAAACTCAAGTCTCTTTTTTTATAAATGGAACGTTTATATAACATTTTCGTCAAAATTATTGATTATTGTGAATTAAATTATTAATTGACATCATTGCAAAAGCATTCTTTCACTTGATTCTGCTCCTTTAAAATGTTTTTCTGGCCCTAAAGCCTGCTTTACATGCTGCAATTTATTGGTCAATTAATTGAACAAGTTCTTGAACAATTTATCGTACGATTATTTGAATTGAATAGCTCTATTTGCTCTATTTTTACCACGATTTTCCGACGATTTCTCACTAACTTTGCTGTTTTAATACCAATCCAGTAACAGAAAAATACTTACTTTTTTTTGGTTTTAATGTAAAGTGAAGTTAAATTTCGAAAATTCGCAGGGATTGGTGTAATGGATAATTTGAATTAACTAACCGAAACTGAAGTAACTAAACCTATAGCTCTGTCTATACCAAAACTATCAAAATATTGAACAAAAGCAGATTGCTAATCTATTTTTATATACAGATGAAAATTACCTATTTCATAATTCTCCCGTTCAACTATTAATGAAACTAAACGACTATTCACGATCGTTAAAAACTTGTCCAATTTATTGTAGAATGTAAAGCCTGTTTTACACAACGCGATTTATTGGCCAATTAATTGAAAAAATTTTTGACCAAGAAATCGGTAGAAATATGCTGCTTTACATTCTACAATAAGTTGAACATTTTTTTAATGATCGTGAATACTCGTTTAGTTTCGTTAATAGTTGAACGAACGAATTATTAAGTAGGAAATTTTCATCTGCTTATAAAAATACACTGGCAATCTGCCTTTGTTAAATGTTTTGGCAGTTTTGAGGCGTCCTTTTTTTACAAAATAACTAAGCGATTATAAACTGAAATGATTTGCAAGTGCTCAAATGAAGTGATTAGATGTTAGGAAAAGGAACACTTATTTTAATTTACGTAACTAACCAACAAAATAAATGATCAGTATCTTAGTAATTGCACCGAAACTGAATATTTGTAAATGTCAGCGTCAAAATGATTATATGGTGATTTTGAATTAATAAATATTCAGTGAATAAGGTAAAAGGAGGACGCCAATGGTATATGCACACATTAGCTTAGGTTGCTTCAGTTTCGGTTACTTAATTCAAACTATCCACTACATCATAATAGTCGTAAATTTTTGAAATTTATCCTCATTTTACTTTAAAAACACTATACAAAATTCGTAGGTACTTTTCTGTTACTAGGTTGGTATCAAAACAACAAAGTTAGTGAAAAATCGTGGTAAAAATAGAGCATGTTCTATTAAATTCAATTGATCGTACGATAAACTGTTCAAGAAACCGTACCAATTTTTGCTGTTTTACAAAATCGAAGATCAACTTGTTCAATTAATCGACCAATAAATCTCACCGTGTAAAACAAGTTTGAAACGGCATATTTCTACCATACATATTTCTTGGTCAAGAACTTGTTCAATTTATTGGCCAATAAATCCCGGCGTGTAAAACAGGCTTAAGAGTAAAAAAGCAGCGTTTGATTCAGCGGTAGATATAGACACGGTAAATTACAAAGCTATTGACATTCATAGCAAATTTCCTTCGAAAAATGCCGTATGGGTGCCTTTGAAGCTGTTATATTTTTACCTTTTCTACTAATGGGAGATTTTTAAAATTAATTTTGAAGATATTGTTTCCAGTATTTTCAGTCATTTTTTGCACTAAACAGCTAAATAAGTTTATAACAACACTAAAGCAAGTAGTTAAACAAATTACGAGCACTATTACTGTATATTGCAAATGTGCAATACTTTTGTTAATACTACTGTGGGCTGTGTTGCCAGATTTTTTGAAAATTACATATCTACCATCGATTTCTCAGCACTGTCACCCAAATAACTATGTTCAAGTTCAAGAAGAAGCTGGTGATTGTAAAGTGTATGTTTTGAACTGCATTTTTAAAAAGACTCAAGAGCAGTTTACTTTAAAATTGTAGATTAGGCTGTAAATCGTACAGTGACGTATTGACAAAATGTGTAATAAATAGCTTAAATTTAAAATTGAACCGACCAGTAAACGAAACCCTTCGACATTCTCTCCATCGAAGATGAAGTTCTAACTTGCAACTATTGTAGTTTCCATCCCCTAGGTGACGCTAATATTTGTTTTAACTTTCAATGTCACAACTATTTAATTGTGTAATGTATGACCTATGCAGAAGGATTCATTCTCATCTAATTCTAAGTAGAAATCCATTTTCGGTAAGTATCCGTCGAGCGTGTGGGTGGAAGGTACTTCCTTCCCTGGATGATGTAGAGAGAATACAAAGTACTCCGGGATAAGTGCTGCACAACTTAAAGTTATATTAATAAGAAAACCCCCTGTATATTACATTTTTGGGAGCTTCTCTTCAATTCATGTTACATTGTTTAATATTTCGTACATCTGTCTAGCTCACATCAGTTGTTGAGATGATTTGAGATTTTTTCTTTAACTGGCAGGTTCTATTCACCATATGCTTGCTTATGCTGGGATACCGAGCGGCTTCACAATTTTCATTAAATCATAAGTACATGTGTGAAGTGAAAACTTAATAAGAAACAATTAAAATTGTCGTGGCTATAAAATATAATAAGGCACATCCAACAATAAGGAAAAGTGAAGTAGTAGGTAGATAATTATTAGAAATGTACATAATATCAGAATAAATGTGTACTCTTTCAATTAAAAGAACATATTTTTCTGAATATCAGCTAATCGAATAAAAAGTAAAAAGTTTTTTCCGGAAATAAATGAAAATATTGTTGGTATTGTGAAATCTAATGAAATCTACTCAAATCGAACTAAAGCCAAATTGTTAAAATAGATACTCAAATACATTGCCTTCGTTTTATTGATAGTAATTAATTGGTTATAAAACTCATCGCGGACATGTGAAAGGGTTTCAGGAGTATTTTTATTAGCAATGTCGTTAACCTTTTGCGGCAATTCATTTAGGTTTTGGGCTCGCTGATGCTCATGACCGTAAATTTTTTGCTTTATATGCTAGTTGCTGGTACCAAATATCGCCGAGATCAACATAAAGAGCGCCAAGAGCTGGTAGAACGCGGTTTTCTCATAACGCTTAGTACTTGCTTAGCTTACCGTTAATGATGGAAGGGTCCCTAAGATACATGTTTAACTTTTGAGGATATTGCGCATGTCGTGGAACAGCAAGATGTTGATTTGTTTGTGATCAGTAAGGTGGATGGATTGTGTCGATCGTGTAAACAAAATGATGATTCGTCTATAAACCATATCTCTTCTACAATTTCATGCCGGTTAATTTTCGTCATCATATTCAGAAAATGCAATTCTCTTTGCCTTATGAGGAAAAAATTCTTGGCTAGTTTGCGCTTTATAAAATCAATAACCAAAATTTTCCTAACCGTAAGTAAGTAAGTAAGTAAGTAAGTAAGTATATTTATTTATATAACAACTAGTGTATATAAACGTCAAAAATAAGCAGAAATTAGTATAACAACAGAGAAAAGGAAAGTGTACTATTAATCAAACAGTACAAGAGTGAAAAACAGAAAAAATAAAAATTACAAAAAGTTAAACTAAGAATAATATACGTATGTAATAACATATAGCTAAATTAATTATATAGCAGAATGAAAAAAAAATAAAGTAGAAACAAAGTTTTATTCTTTCTTAACAGACAATACTAAATGAAAGAGAATCAGCCCACCACTGAAACACAATAATAACCCTAAGCCAGATCAAAAAATTCTTTCACAGAATAAAAAAGATGTTGGAGGAGGTAGTCGCGCAATTTCACCCTAAACGACTGAATTGACCGAGAGCTTTTAATAAGGACTGGAATTTTGTTAAAAATTTTAACGCTAATAATATCAGCACCCATACTGGTGGTATGCAACGTACATATAGGTACTCGGAGATGTTCTTTTGCTCGGGTATCGTGAGAATGTGAATCCGCATTGGTTGTATAATTTGATTTATTGCGATACGCATAGCATCCCGCTTCTAAAATATAAATGCAGGATAATGGCAGAACTCCGAGGTTGCGAAAAATGGTCCTACATGAGTCGCGAAAGTGAGCACCAACAATTGCGCGTACAATAGCTTTTTGAGCTAAAAAGACGCGCTTCGCACACGGTGATTCCCCCCAGAGCAGAATACCGTATTGTAGTCTTGATTGGATTTCGGCGTAATACAATGACAAAAGTGTTGGTCCGGATACCTGTAGACGAAGACAACGGAACAAATAGGTTTTAGTGGAGATTTTCTTCACTAATTCATCGCAGTGAGAATTCCATGATAAAGTATCTTCTATTGTAATTCCCAGAAACTTGAACTGATTGCACGCACTCAGCTGGTGTCCTGCAAGTGAAAACGAAATATCTTCTATTGATTTTTGTCTGGTGTGAAGTATCATAAACTTTGTTTTTTCTAAACTAAGAGATAGCTTATTCTCGTTGAACCAGTCCAGGAGAGTAGCCAAAAGGTTATTAATGTTAAGATTGGTATCGTCAACAAGGATAGAAATATCATCCGCGTAGAGTGTCATATATATGTCAGATAATAGATAGACAATATCGTTAATGTATAGACTGAAGAGGACCGGTCCCAACACCGAGCCCTGTACCACGCCGCTAACCGTCTGCTCCCCAATGCCAACTTGCTCTGAAATTTGACTTAATGAACACGGTCCGCTATGCTCAGCAGTACTGCATACATTGATTCCCTGGCGTTCTCTTCCCCTACTAACTATCCGTATTGTACGTCCCTTCGAAATCAATATATTTTTGGCAATTAGCTACACATGCAGTGCTTCCAAATTTATGTACAATATTTGAAATCGTCTATTATTAAAAGTAAAAACAAAGCGACCAACAACCTCTAGTGCTCTACACCCTGTATATACCATTTAATTATTTGAAGTTTTTCTCATTCGAATCTGCAAACGTTTTGAAATAAAAATAAACCAATAGCAAGATCTTGATGGAATAATGAAATCATTTAATTAGAAGGCCAAGTTATGAATAATAAGACTGAAATAAAATGAAATGAAATAGTTCGTACATAGATTGAATCTATGAAGCGAAGTACATATACCGTGAAGTTACCAGACTAAGCACTACAAAGACTAAAATTATATCGTGCTGATGCACCCACTTCTCATACTAAAGCTGCTGGTTTTGAACGTTAATACACGTACACGTATGTACGAACTTTTTGTACTCACGTGTTGATACACGGATGTCGAACTGTACGGGTATCGACATGGGTTAACACGAGTTTTGAGAAACGAACCGTTCGCCTAGGTTGAATTTTCACGTATGTATCTCACGTGAATTTAACTATACACGTAACATTCCGCACCTTAGTTATACGTCCAGTTTGCATACTATTACCGCCGACCGTATTGGATAAATGATTGGGGAATTTGGGTACAATAATTTCGATATGCCAAATGTTCTGAGACTCTCTGGGGTTGGCGGCAAATATATAGAAGGGTCGTGCAGCCTGCTTATAGCTAAGTCCGTGGCAATTAATAAACAGTTCACTTTCACTTTGATTTAGGAGATATTCACATACTTTTTTGCTTAATTTTTATTTCTTATGGGGTTGAGGGTACTTAATTTAATATTTAAATTAGAATGCAACAATTTCAAAGCACATATACAAATTTTATTAAGATTAAAAATATGTACAATATATATTTTTCCTGGCCTAATTAATATTTCATGTAAAGAAAAAGGGAGTGAAAGAATTAAGGGCGTGTGTTGGGAATTTATTAAGGCCACAATAGGTGAAAGGTAACGAACATGGTTAAGGGTTGGAGGTAATTCAAATATCATGCCACTATGCGCTTGTTTGGGATACAACAATGGGTTCATGCAAGGAGTATCGATACCAAACGAGTACTGTAGGAATTTCGGGTGGATTTGGAATACGGTGAAACAATACCGGGGTTTGACTGGACGCAGTAAGCGGGGAATAACTTATTTGGTTGGTAGAAATTATTTGGTTATATTTTGATACAGTTGTAGGACTGTAATAATAGGTAATATCTAACTACACATGCACATGCACTAAAAATCCCTAAATTCTTTGTTTCAAATCTTTAAATTGAATTAATTAACTTTATTTAATGTTTAGTTCCCGACCATTCTTTCATGTCCGGTTTGTCTTTTGGATTACCAAGAAGGTTCTTAAGTGTATTTCGTGAACTAAAACATACGTTCATGTCTTGTCCCCTAAAAACTTTACTGACGCCTTTCGATATTCTATGGAAGGGGAGTTTCACAAATTTCTTGTCGCGCGTTTCTACCGGTATCAAGGTCATAGAATTTCCTGCATAATGCCTATGTTGGACTTTCTTAAGGATGTGGTCGACATCTATAGACGAGTAACCATTATAAATAGCCACATTTTTTATGAATTTAAGCTCTTTCTTGTACCTATTTTGGTTTAAGGGAAATTTCACTAGTCTATTAATTAAGAAACTAATCGCGGCCATTTTATGTTGTTCGCAGTGGTTCGAATCGGTCATAATCAATCTATTGGTGCTTGTTTCTTTTCTATAGATGTCTATTTCTAGTTTATTATTGTTTCTAATTACTAGGCTATCTAGGAATGGGAGTTGATTGTTCACTTCTTCTACTGTAAATTTAATGTATCCGAATTTTGAGTTGAGTGTCGCGACGAAATCCGGGATGTTACTTTTCTTAGTGTCAAAAACCGCGAAAATATCATCTACATATCTAAGCCAAATTCTAGGGAAATACACGGTGTCCTTTTTCAAACACGTTTCAAATTTACTCATAAACAAGTTGGCTATGAACGGGGACAGTGGATCACCCATCGCCGTACCCTCCAATTGTTCATAATATTTGCTCCCTATTTGAAAACGGTTTTGGTTCATGCACAGAGAAGTTAGTCTTTTGTATTCCACGATTTTGACGTCGTCAATGTCGTTAAGTTTTAAGAGTTCAACTAAATATTCTATGGTTTCTGGGATTGGTATGCTGGGGAAGAGTGAACAAACATCAAACGATACTAAAATTTCCCCTTTTTTTAATTCAATATTTTTGACCTTATTTACAAAATCTAGTGAATTTTCTACTTCTAGGCTGTCTACTTTGATGAGTAAATTTTTGTATTCGTTTACTAGCCATTTGGACAGTTTGTACGTAGGTGAGTCTATACCTGAAACTATTGGTCTCATGGACTTTCCTGGTTTATGGATTTTTGGTAGGCAATACATTTTTGGAACTGTCGGGTTTGGGACTGACAATTTAAACTTAAGGTTCGCGTTAATGAGTTTTGGACAATTTTTTATAACCTCCTTTGTTTCTCTGATCATGGATGGTAACAGACTTTTTCTTAAACCTTTGTAAGGTCCCGATGACAACAAATGATTGACGCGATTGAAATAATCGGACTTGTCCAAAATGACTATTCTATTCCCTTTGTCTGCTTTTAGGTAAAAACAATTTTTATTTTTGAGACCTTTAATAGTTCTGAGGTCCCCTGTGTTATTTCTCAGACTTTTTTCTTCGTTCAAGTTTTTCGAAATCGTAATTTTGCACGCGTTTCTTATGTAATCTTTTGTTGTGGAATCTAAGTTCTTAATAGCTGTCTCTACTGACGCAATGAGGTCCTCCGTCGGGATTTTTGAGTCCCGAATACAGTGTTTTAATTCTTTATTTAACAGTGTTATTTCAGTTCTATTGAAGGTCTCTGCTGATTGGTTACAAATTAGTGGTGTGTTCTCCACTGTACATGTGGCGTTTACGTCCTTTTTAGGGCAAATTTTGTGGAATTTCTTGTTGAGGCACACCATTTTTAGTTTAAACTTACGATTAATTCGTTCAATTACGCGTCTTTGGAAAACACACCATTTTTGAAAATTGTTTTCATCTAAAAACCGTGTTATTTTAAGGTGTAACTCGTATAATTCTATTTCTAATTGACTACGTCTTGCATACTGATATCTGATTTCATTTCGTAGCCATTGTTTTTTGGCATGATTTTTTGGCATGATTTATGACGTTGGTATGATTTGTGACGTTATGACGATATGCTAGAAGTTTAACGTAGTAATATATTCCCTATATTGAGGTCGATCTGTATGGATAGCGTATATGTGAATAAACCTATCTAACTATTTTTTGTATGTATAGCTTTTGCTTAAGAATTTTATGTGTAATTATCATTAAAAATCAAAAAAGAAAGCCTGTTGCAAAGTATACGTTAGTGGCATGGATTTATTACGTTAATGCAAGGCACTGGTTTTTATTTGGACCCCTCTCAGGATTAGTTCTGCCCTAAAATTTATTTTTGTGTCTCAACAGCTTTTATTGCGAAATTAAAAAGGTTTTTATTGCCAAATTGCCCGATACAAATTACATACATGACGCTGCACGTTGCCAATGAACTATTTGTAGCATAAGATATGTATGACTACACCTTTATCTCTTGAAAATGATCATCATTTAGTGTCGATAGAATTTTTATATCATTCAAATTAATGTACACAAATCGTAATGTGTGACTGGACGTAAGGATATTGGTTTTCTGCTTGTAATAGAAGAAGAAAGATCGTAAATATATATTTGGTAATTTTCCATATTCTAGAAGAATTACATGTTTTCATTTTCAGACTGTGTATATGCGTCGCCAAAAGAATTGGCGAGATACTTGCCATGAAAAATATGGACGCGAATAACGAAGAAGTATTTGTTTTCATTTTTACGCAGCGTGGATTGTGAGGAATTGAATCCGTTTCCTTTATGTGAGTGCATTGGTACTTAAAGCTGCTCGAAAGTATGTTAAGATAATACCGACCAAGAATTGAATATGTACTTACATAAGTAAGTAGGTAATCTTAATGCATCTATCGTAATGTACAATTAAGTGTTAAAGTATTCAAACGTAAATTTACATATTCATGTTCTTATCCATGTGCTAATTGTTTAATATTGGTTAATTTAGTATAATTGGTGTATTCACAGAAAATTTGTAATTTGCAAAGTCTACTTTCTCCCAATTTCCGTTACCACCCCCAAATATCTCCTTCGTTTGTTTTGCTTTGAATTTGATGTTTGCCTTTAAGTTTTTTCGATATTTTCTCTAGAACCTTTTCTATTTTTCAAAACTCTCTTTTGCAGCGTAATACATGAGAACTTAATAAAGATTAAGTCCCCATATATTAGTAGTGGAGGCAGTACAAGAGTACCGCCTCTTTCAAAAAGTTGAAAGAGAGTACTCAGTAGTGGACGTGGGAGGTAAGATGGCATTGATTTCAGAGGCCAAAATTACGAATTTTTGCTGAGAAACCTTGCGGATTTGACAACTTGTTAAAAGTAGCTATTTGCACTATTTCCACCGCCCAGTTTGAAAGACCTTTCGCGTTTTTGGTTGCTAAGGTGTATAACGAGATTCCTGAACATCTGAAATCATTACCTTTAATTCGCTTAAAAACTGAATTGCGCTGCCTTCTAAGTAGGCATCCTTAAGTTTATATGGGCACGATTGTATATGTTTGCCTCCGTTTAGTTGGGATGTATGTCACAGAATTAGATTTAGTTAGTTTTTAGGAATTTTTTTTCTGCAATTCCTCGCAATTGCATTGTTAATTAAATGCTGGTATTCAAGATTTCAGTGATAGAATAGAAATAACTTCGCTCGATCCAAACTGCGCCTTGAGATATCTCATTGTTTTTGTTTTTACTTCTTTATTTACAATTGCATATATTGTTATTACAAAGGGGAAATAAAGCATTATTACTAAAGCTGGCCACGAGCGGTACCGCGCAGTAGCGTAGTGTCGACCAGGCCTCGCGTTCTACTAGAGTTATTCTGCTTATAGAGATGTTTGCTGCCGCAAATAATTTCGCTCATCTTTTAAATAAAAATTAAATAACACGTGCTCAAACACTTACCATTTTAAGAGTCCACCGTGAAATCACAAAGTGAATAATGTCTGTTAAATATCTGCAACATTAGATATGTTTCAACTATTGTTTCGGCAAAACTAGTACGGCATGAGGAAAAAATGCATTTATATGCAGAGAACGAACGTTCTACATCTAGTGACGTAATATTTGCGTAAGTAAAATAATCTTTCAAATAACTTAACGATTCTGTTGACGCACCTTCACAAATGTGTCTTAATGTGCCAAAATCAGAATTTTTCTCAAAAACACTTTCAAATTTTTCTAGAACAGAAGCATTTTTTACGTCTTCAATCGCGCATAGCTGTGCGTGAACATGTTGCACTATTTGTAGAGATTCTTCTAACAGCACCGCAGGATTTTGTAATTTTTCTATTGCATCTGCTAGCCCGAAGTAATTTTTGTGAATGATTTTTAAATCCATTTTAACCTGACTATCTTGAAATTTCGACTGGCTTTTCTGGATAGCGGCATCTTCCTTTGTATCGAATTGTAAAACCACGTTCTTAATATTGTCAAAATATTTATGATAATAAAACGCGGCCTGCAACCATGTTCCCCAACGAGTTAGAATAGGTTCTGGTGGCTCTGGTATACGGGGGCACAGTCTGTGAAATTCGCGAATACGTTTCGGTGATTTGACAAATACTGCTTTGGTATGCGCTATTAAAGCGTCTACCTCAGGATAACATTTTCTGATACTATCCGCCACAAGATTGAGAGCATGAATTTTACACGCAATGTGTAACAAATTAGCAGAATGCTTTTTAAGAGTCCGGCCTACAGAAAGCATGTTTGCAGCACCATCACTCACTAACATCAAGAGTTGGTTTGTTGAAAGTTCAAACTTTTCCAACACTAACACTAACTTTGATATTACTTCGGTAGTACACATTAACGGGATTTTACAGATTACACATTTAATTTTAGCACCTTCATATATTAAGTCTGGAATTTCTGCAATAAATTTTCGAAGTTTGTCCGACCGCGGTCGTTTTGCTGACGAAATCATAACTTTTCTAGGACAGATAAACAATTGCGCAAATGACCGGCAGCGAAAATGTCCGTACTGCTCCGCAGACGAAGTAATACTACCGTTCCTCTCGGTCCGAACTGATTCTACGCCGATGCACGGTACCGCTCGTGGCCAACGTTAATTATTACTATTATATCTCACCATAGAAATTGGCGTGAACATGAATAACTCCATATGTCGATTAAATTCCCAAAGAATTGCGATGTCTTATTGTAAAATAAGTTGAAAAGAAAGGAATGCCAAATTGTTGTCTATAAATTAGGACTTATCAAATAACAAATAATCAAAGAATTTACAATACAAATGTTAATATGTTAATTAAAATCGTGTGTATACACGTGTATATTAATTAAAATATTCCAGAAAACAATACAATAGGTTAAAATATTATTATTTATAGGATAAAATTACCTCCCTTTCTGTTTTCACCTATAGGAGGTTAAATTTCCCCCCAGGGTGAATTTTACTCCTATAATTCGGGTAAAATTCCCCCAATTTTTTAGAGTGTACATTATTTTCATTTAATTAATCTTTCTTTGTCAATTTCTAATATACCTCTTATGTACGACTTTTTATCCATCTTCTCTAATTTAAAGCAGCGTAGTGTAAGCAAATTTATTCTGCTTATTACCTGCATCGTAAAACAGCGTTTTCATTGGATGTGTGAACCTGTTACAGTGTGAATATCCGCTGGTTAGTAATTTCGAAAGATGTGACGTAACTTAATTAAATTAACAATCAATTTAAATGCTATGAAATCGAAGGAGAAAGTATAGAAAACTCATACATAAACGTAACTAATTCCGGCAAATCGCTTACGATAAATTAGCTAATAGAAGACGTCCCCATAATTTAAGGCAGAATTATCTACGGCGAATGTATGTTTACTAACTTGCATCAGGAATATTTGTACGTTCAATCCGTATACACTTACATGAGCAAACACGGTTTGAGTATGAAACATAAATATTATGCACATACCACATATACATACATACATTCGAACGAACGCGTGGACAGAACAGGAAGTAATATCAAATTCTCGACTCGCATGAGAAAAAACTTGTAGTCGCACATAGTGGTTACACGAGTGCATACCCGAACGAATTTTCCAAATTTACGAAATGGCGTTGCCTTAATAGCGTTAATAGCTACAATTATGATCGTTAACTAGTGGGTGTGGATCGGTTGCTCATTACACGAATGCTACTAGTGCAATAATATTACAGATTCAACGGAAATTTGAAAGAAACACTGCATTCCATTTGATGCAAACGCTAAATGGGATACCACCATAACTATCCAGTGTAGGATATTGCATTTTATACTGCGCTATGTATCAGGTATTTGATAAAGGGATCTTTTTTTATCTTGTTAAATTATATATTTTGGGAAATGCATACGTGAGATGTAAATTGCCAATTAACATGTTTATCATATAAAATTTACCATATGCTATGAATAAAACATTTGGAAAGAATGAAAGTATACAACGCGGTGGTACGACCAAAATAAACAATCCCGAAATGTGAAGCGCCGTGGAATTGTTTGTGCAATGTTCATTTATCATGTTTGACTTGTTTGTATTAACTGTCATACAAACATTGCGCTCGTATTAAAATAATTTTGAAAATGGTTCCGACAATTGAGGAAAAGTGTTTAAAGTTAAGTAGAACAATATCTTCGCTCATACAGAAATGGACGGGTTAATAACCTAAGTTTGAAGCAAGTCTCTGAAAAATATCGATAATGGTTTAACAAAAATTCACCCAGTGAAAGTGTAAAGTTAGCAGTTCATTCATCGGGAAGAAGAGGAAAAGGAACAGTCACACTCTTCCGTCTTAATGTAATGATGAATTGAACTTTAAAAAAAAGTTTAAATCGCTTTCCTGAAGAATGTTGTTTTGTTTTAATATAACCTTCTTGTTGAAATTTCGTCGCACTAGTAGTGTCTTGTTGTCTTGTAGTACCAACAACACCGAAAGACGCCTTCCTGCCCAGGTCCATACGTTGAATATTCAAATCTATTGGTAGTTATCCATACCGCATTCAAGCTGGACAACGATTAAACGCTATGAACAAACGTGCAAGAGGAGTTTATTCTGGACTTGTGTTGAGTGGTTTTCAGACGAAAGTTTTCTTCACCTTAACGGCTACATCCATAGGCAAACAACTCGATTCCTTGGGTTTGCATATCCGGATATTATCGTAAAGAAACCACTCCACAGTGATCGAGTACCATTTGATCCTTATTTTGTTGAAGACGACGACGAACTTAATCAAGAGCGTTACAGACAGAACATCATTTAAGGGGTTACCTCCAGTCATGACCTCCGATCGAAGGTCATTTTTGAAATTTTTTTTCTCCGAAAATATACGGTAGATTAAAACAACAATTAGTACTTCGAATACTTTAGTCTTAAGCTTTATTCGTGAATTGTTGTGTATAAAAATAAACAAAAATGGCTGAGTTATAGTCCGGCTGCTGGAGCACCTCTCCGCGGAAGGGTTGTGCGGTGGACATCCTAACTCGGAGACAGCTTATCTGAAACAAACGAAACCAATTGATATTAATAATATGTTGAAAAAGCTTGCCCTTGAACGAAGGAAATTAATTTACACTGATTGTAAACAAAATGGCCTAAAATTTGACTCTTGAAACGTGCATAAAAATATTAATTTACATCAGAAATGAAATTCCTTCGTTCAATAGTAAGACAATTTTATCGACTATAATTCCACAAAGTTTCATTGAAACCCATTGAGAAGATTATCTGTAATCGTGTCCACCGACTTCAAAAATGTCGTTTCGAGAAAAACGGCTTTAAAGTTTTAGAATGAAATAAAATGTATGTATATAATATTTATAAAAATAGACTTATATAAGGTATTTACGGAAACTTCGAGTTAGTGATCTTTAACCGATTTTATAATTTTGCGTAGGTTATGGAACGAGTTAATTCCATTTAATCCTACTAGTACAGTAAGGTAACTTGGGTTATTAGTAGTCTGGGCAAACAGCGGTAACAGTCAGTGTAGTAGATATGTGGTGCGGAGTCGGCGATTATTTATTTCACGCGTTCACAGCGTCAGTACTAAATCGATGTTGTATGCGAGTAATTCTGTGTATATGTAGGCTGTCGTAACTTATTTCGTAGTTGTACGCTTATGTTCGCTTTAAAAATGTCGCAGTTAGGTACGTCGCGAAAACAACCAATGGCAGACACAGTTAAAAACTTTATAGTGGACATGCCGGACTTAATTTTTGATGGTGCTAAAATTCAATGTCTAGTTTGTAAAATCCCTTTAATGTGTTGGTTCAGAAGCCATTGTCAACGTCACATCGAAAGCAAACAGCATTCTTCTGCAAAAAGTGGCCTACGAGACCAAGAAAAGTTTACATTTGATTTATATATGTTATGCTTGACTTTAATTACTATCGTATCGATTACGACAATGAGGCATTTGCACGTGACCTATGGTACGGTTCAATAAAAAACTGTGGTTGTGTGGACGAAACAACAGCTCGTCAAAAACATTCTGTGGATAATGTAATGGTACGTCCAATGGAACCACATTGACCGTCATCCTCCTTCTTACTTGCTTCCAAAAGAATTATAAATTGTACTGCCGATGAGATTTTAAAGGTGGTGTTGAACTCATTGAACATATTTGAAGTTTCAACTAAGCAACTTTTAATGTTTATGAGTGATAGTGCCGCAAACATGCGTTCTTTGGGCCGATCTCTTGAAGAACACAGTGGTAGCTTCTTACATGTAACGTGTAAAATCCATACTCTAAATCTTGCGGTACAAACGATTCCTACATGTTTTCCACTAGTAAATGCATTTCTTATATTAAGACAAAATTGTTAAGGTGCGTGTGAAGATGCATTAAGTTGTTTCAAAGATTATTTTAAATATGTAAATATAACATTGCTAGATGTCGAACGGTCGTTTTCGGCATTAAAAAACATTTATTCCGCACATCGTACTCACTTGACTGAAACAGCTGTGGAAAAATATCTAATGATTCAAATATTTAACAGATGTTACCCAGTTTGTGATTTCACGGAAGACTTTTAAAACGGTAAGTGTTTCAGCACGTTTTATAATTTATTTCGTACAATCATAAAATACATTTTATGATAACTATTTTATTAATACCTGTATGAAGCAATACATCTTTATTCTTTTTTATTTAAGCATTTTTATTTACCAGTTTTTCAAAGATTGTTAAAAACTTATTTTGTACTTCCATTCGTCCTTGATGCCTTTTCTCACTGTCTTCTCTAAAATATTTGAACCAAATTGGCTCCCCATCTTCGTTTCGATTTCTCCTCTTTCTTCGGATTATATCATCTGAAGGGAGTGAAACTGGGGTTGATGACCCACTGTCAGGAATTTCTGAGGGCACGAAACTCTCCTAAAAACAATAGGTTTGTTTTCAATAAATTTTCCTTATTATATAATTATATAATTATTCAAATTCTTTTGAATAAATTGTGCATGTCTATAAAATTATAACTTTCCTGCATTTTATCCTTCAAATTGCCTGAGCTGCAAACTTGTACGGCTGCAATTTCAGGTTTTGTTGAGAATAATTGGTCCATCCGATCAAAAAATTCTCAGGTCATTCCTGTCTTCCTATTATTGTCTAATATCTTTTTGTACGTTTTCTTTAAATTTTTCAATTTATTTTCACATTGTTCTCATGTAATATAGAATTATTCTTTGCCATTTCCGTGCTAATTGTTTTCCACACACTTCTGTGGCTTTTTCTTCCGGTTTCAAAGTGAGACATTTGTTTTTCATATAAAGTTAATAATAAAAGAGTTTGTTTTGATGTCCATCGTATATCTGATTCTATAGACAAAAATTTTAGATACATCTTACAACTGTTAATAATCACTCACCATTAAATGCATTATTTGGATTGACATCTTCTTCTTCGGGATTGTTTTGTGAACTAATAAGTTCTTCACAATTCCCTGAAAAAGAGAATAAGTTCGAATAGAGTTCTAACTAAACTTAATGGCAAATCAACAAAAATTTAATGAGCATTCAAGTTTCACATACCGTTTGCAAGATTATTGTGAACCAAATTCAAATGTTCTTGAACGATGTTTTCACAATAGATATAATCACACAACCCGCGTTGGGCTAAAATTTCATTTTAATTATTCGGCATTCTTCAAATCTCTGTGTTACACACTATAAAGAGAAGTAATAAATTCCTACTCGTTGAATAAAAAGAAAATGTTGGTTACTGACGCGTTGACAGGCCAACTCTAACCTTGAACGGAATATAAAATGCTTTCGGATACCTACAGAACCGAGTAATAACCCGTCAAGTGATTTGATGAACCCGGTACTTGATCCAGGTTAGGTTTTCGTAAATACCTATAGTCATTTGCTCCAGGTCCATATAGAAATTCTTCTGCATCCATAGCAGCCTCTAATGTCTTAATTTGCTTCTGTCTGAGCAGCTTCTGTCTAGGCTGAGCAGCTGGCGCGCTGGCGACCGCGCAATGTGGTGCAGCGTTCGTTTCGGCGAGCAGAAAAAATAAGTTCTTAGTCTAAGGACTATACTTTCGCATGGTGACATTATCTCAAAATCGTTTTTTCCAAACTGAAGGTAACCTCTTAAGAATTTTTGCTGCGCACAAAATTAACAGGTGAACAGGCAATGGTTCCAACAGGATGGTGCAACAAGGCCAGACGTACATTAACCTTAACTTCATGTACATTTTAGAAACAAAATAATTTCTCGTATACCCGTCTCATTCACCTGATTTGAGGTCACCTGATGCATACATTTGGGGTATGATGAATGAGTCCCTATTCACTCAGAGGATCCGCTACCGAATATTGGAGAACTACGACAAGCAATAATAAATGATGTTCAACAATTGCGTCAACCACTTTTTATAATTAATAATATGTTCAATGAGCTGCAAAATCGTTATAAAACTTGTTTACGCAGCGATGGTAAACATTTTGAATAGTAAATTATATAAATTAAAACATAAATTCAATTGCATTTTCGGTACTGTTTAATTTGACGAGTACTGCATAAACAATTTCCTTGTGAACCATCTTGAAAAGTCTAACATAAAATGAAATTTATGAGAAAAACTGCTGGAAATCATTAAATAAGAAAGGAAAGTAGAAGTATTATATAGTCAAATGTTTTATCTCAGGAATTTTGTTAAAAAAATTGGAATTTGTAGGTTAATTAAAATTTTAACTCTTTTATGGGATTCGGGAGCATTCTTTGATACTCTTTCGTCAATTTTTGGTGAATTTTGATGTCAATAAATGGAAATTTGCGAATGTTATAATTGAAAAATGTAAATTAACCTTAATTTTTGCGAAGATGTCATCTTCCTGTCATGTTCCTTACGACATTCACAGGAAATCTGCCTATTCTAACCTGCAACCTTTTTTCTACCTTGAATTTATTCTCTATTTTCTATATCGGACACTTTAAATTGGGACCGCAGACAAAATACTAGTTGACTCGAAGAAAGCTTTACCAGGATTGATAAATTTATTGGCGTCCCCTTTCTACTTTATTTTAATCGCAATAGCGATTGTTTCTCTCCACAGCAAATTTTGATGATTTCTATCAAAACCTAATATTATAATGAATGTCGATGATTAAAATTATTTTTAGACTTAGCATGAGAGAATTAATGTAGTGACGCTACTAGATGACTCAAACTAGACGACTCTATGCCAGAAAACCACTACAACAAACCTTAAATACGAAATTTTCCCGACGTAAATGAAGATACTTTAACGAAACCGAAACATATTTAATATACGAAATAATGTTAGAAATACCTTTGAATTTACCCTGTTGTTTGTTTTAGAATTTTACATTAATTTTGAAGATTTTACGAAATTAGGAGAATAAAAAAAAGAGCAGTTTCGTCTTCGATTCACCAAAATCGTCATTGGCTGGAGTTAAATAATTTATTTAGTACCCACACTCCAAGGCGAGTCGGCCTGGTGGGAAATTGTGACTTCCGAAAAATAGTTTTTATCCGCTAGAGGGAATTTCATATCTATCGGGTGGCTATACTGAATAACCCTATGCGTTTTAGATTGACAGCTGATATTTCCGATGTGAATATTTAACATAACAATAGCTATGAAAATAAAAAATAATAGTTAATAAAATAACCAGAATATTTGAACGAGGTGAGTTGAGTTGCTTGAATAACTATCATTTCGTTATTTAAAATATCACATTTTCATTTAGTTGTTTCAATTTTTACTTAGTTTGAGTCTCACACCCAAGAAAACTATCTATCTTTAATAATTATTTACAATTGTGATTACGTCACAGAATTCAACATTCAGTACTTAATTTTGCTGCAAAAAAATCCAATCTCAGTTCCTATAGTTATACAAATATTCATATGTGTACAAGTATTTAAATTACACCAATTAAACGAGCAAATCGACCCAATATCCTGGTAAAATCGAACCATTAAATACGAAATAGTTGAATGGAAATGCAGCACAGTTGAAACTAGTCTATATTTCCCCAACAGTAATACCACCGTTTCTTTCGCAAACAGATTGATTTAGTCGTACGTAACAACGTTACACCTGTTGTCTATTAAATAAATGGAACTTAATTTTGTTTGCTTACGTGAATTAATGCAATTGCATTGTCCGGATGGTGCGTCTTCCAGTAGAGTGGCAATTACTGTCGCATCGATTCCGCTACGAATTTTTCTTCTAGCAACTCGTTGGATCAATAAAATTGTAAACTACGGTCCTGGAAAATTCTATCAGTCCGCTAGAGTGATTTCCTATTCGTGCAGCGTGTAAGGTGTTATTCTTTTAACGTAAATTACATATACATAGCTCCGATACGTGCTCAGTCATCTGTGTTCCGAGAAACTGTTTTAAAATTATTTGTACTTCGATTATCTCGCCACTTGTAACATCCGAAGAAATTAAAAGCTTTTCCTAATAAAAATATAGGTTAGGGCGTAACATCACGTTGTCGACAGATCATAACACTTTCCTATGAACATTTAGGTAGTTATCTTAAAAGGGGCTCACGATCTAGAAACTCTATTAGATTATAAGCGCAGAAGATTACTGTAACTTTTACTGCATGATCAGTTAATTGTCTATCGTAATTTTCTCTCGTGTACACTTAAAGATCACTATCAGTACCAAACATAGTTGTATTTAATTCAACTTTCATTTTTTAGAAACGTAATTAAGAAAAAGTCAAATTAGATCGGTTTGGAACTGTGGTTAATGAAAAACATTCGTTACGGATATAAGTTTTATTGTTTTATATTGCGGTTTCGATAGTATAGCAGATATAGTAACATAATAGGAGATGCCCGCAACTATAAAATTCCCAACATAGACACAGAATTAATCGTAGCTCCGATGTGTAAAAAAAAAGACAGGGTAACCCAATTAACGAAAGACCACATCTGATTCGTTAAGAAGCTAATTGATTATTTTCTATACACAGACTTGACAATTAATACGAACCTTAACAATTACATGTTGGGGCGCTGTGTAATAATTCTACATTAATTTATTAATGCTCTTAACACATAATTCTTTGAAAGGGAATCGACTCAAGCTTTGAAAGAAATTTAATAGAAAGAACAACAAATTTTGACAACTAAAGGTTGGGATGCACAACTAAATTAATATAACTAATAACTAACCTGGGCAAATATGCGGTAACAGCCAGAGGCGTGGCGAGCGCACACAAGTTTACACATAAAATAGAAGGTAAGAAATAAATTATAAAACGTGCTGAAACACTTACCGTTTTAAAAGTTTTCCGTGAAATCACAAACTGGGTAACATCTGTTAAATATTTGAATCATTAGATATGTTTCCACAGCTGTTTCAGTCAAGTGAGTACGACGTGCGGAATAAATGTTTTTTAATGCCGAAAACGACCGTTCGACATCTGGCGACGTTATATTTGCATATTTTAAATAATCTTTGCAACAACTTAATGCATCCTCACACGCACCTTCACAAATTTGTCTTAATATAAGAAAATCGGAGTCTTTCTCTAAAACACTTTCAAATTTTCGTATTACACACCAATTAGTTTCGCCTTCTACAGCGCATAACTGTGCGTGAACACCATTCACAATTTGAACAGAATCCACTAACGACATCGAAACATTTTGTAATTTTTCTATTCCCTCCGCTAGTCCGAAGTAATTGTTGTGAATAGTTTGTAAATCTCTTTTAACCTGACTATCTTGAAATATTTCTTGGCTTTTCTTGATTGCTGCAGCTTCTGTCGGATTGAATTTTAAAACTACCTTCTTTACTTGATCAAAGTATTTGTTGTAGTAAAACGCAGCCTGCAACCATGTTCCCCAACGTGTAAGAATCGGCTGTGGTGGTTCAGGTAAACCAGGACACAGTTTGTGAAATAGTCGGATACGTTTCGGGGACTTTAAAAACACTGCCTTTGTACTAGCAATCAATGCATTTACTAGTGGAAAACGTGTAGGAATCGTTTGTGCCGTAAGATTTAGAGTATGAATTTTACACGTTACATGTAAGAAGTTACCACCGTGTTCTTTAAGAGATCGGTCCAAAGAACGCATGTTTGCGGCACCATCACTCATAAACATTAAAAGTTGCTTAGTTGAAACTTATTTGTTCAATGCGTTCAACACCCCTTTTAAAATCTCATCGGCAGTACAATTTATAACTCTTTTGGAAGCAAGTAAGAAGGAGGATGACGGTCAATGTGGTTCCATTGTACGTACCATTACATTAACCACAGAATGTTTTTGACGATCTCTGTTTCGTCCACACACAACAGTTTTTTATCTTTCAATTCCGTTTTCATTCTTTTTTCTATATGTTCACGAGCAAATGGCACTACATTTCGTATCGATGTCCGACTAGGTAAGTTACAGTCCGCATATTTATTCCAGAAGGAGACAAATGCTTCTTTGTCTAATAAACGAAACGATAGATTACATAAGATAAGAGTAACACATAAATCAAATGTAAATTTTTCTTGGTCTCGTATGCCACTTTTTACAGAAGAATGCTGTTTGCTTTCGATGTGACGTTGACAATGGCTTCTGGATCAACACATTAAAGGGATTTTACAAACTGGACATTAAATTTTAGCGCCATCAAAAATTAAGTCCGGCATGTCCACTATAATGTTTTTAACTGTGTCTGCCATTGGTTGTTTTCGCGACGTACGTAACTGCGACATTTTTAAAGCAAACATAAGCGTACAATTAGGAAATAAGTTACGACGGCCTACATATACACAGAACTACTTGCATACAGCATCGATTTAGTACTGACACTGTGAACGCGCACTACTACACTGACTGTTACCGCTGATTGCCCAGACTATTTATCATATAGTGTAATGTTCAATGCCGACCAATACTAATAACTCTACTAACTCGTGATAGCCGCTTGAATACGTGTTGGGAAAACACAGGAGTTAGCGCATCACAGATTTGTCTTCATTTGGCTCTTAAATCAACGATTTGTTCTCTGAGGATTGTTTCTTAATAGTTTTTTCGTTTTGTGCCATACGCTTCCGATTAAATTTAAGTCTGGGCTACTTGAGGGGCAAGGCAAAACTTTTATACTCTGTTGGGCAAATGGTTGTATGGTTAAACGCGCGGTATGACATGAGGCGCTATCCTGTATTATATGAATAATACAGGATAGCGCCTGCCAAACAATTTTTCAGTGCTGGGCAACAAACTGTCCTATAAAATTTCTTGATACTTTGCATCAATCACCTTGCCCTCAATCAATTCCAATTGGCTCAAACCACTGGCAAACATACAACCCCATAATATCTGCCCTTTTCTTTTGGAAATTTAGTAGACCTTTCACACAGTCTTTATGAAAAGCCTCCCTTTTATTTCTAATCACCCGTTCCCGATTACCCTCACACAAATGTCAAACTTAGATTCGTCACTGAAAATAACTTTCTTCAAATCGTCAAAAGTCCAATTTGCTTTTGATATTGCCCAAATCAATCGGTTTCGTTTCTAAATAGTAGTTAATTGCAGTTTTTCTTTGGACTAAGTATGTTACTTATGTAATTTACTTTATATACATATGTATATTTTTAAATACCTTGTAAAATCCGAGTTCTCTCGGGACACATTAAACCATTGTGCTGATTTCAAAAGACCATAACTCTGCGATTTTTTTTGCAAATGTTGATCAAGTTTCTTTGGCTTCGTTCGGTTATAATTTTCGGTTTACCAGTACTTTTTTCCTTTAATTTCGATGGTTTCAGTTTGTCGATAGTGTTTAGTAATATTAATTTTCCTCGCTAATACCAGGACACAATAATCTCGCGCAATCTTTGTGAAGTAGGAGCAGCTCTAACCATTTTAAAAAATTTATCACTATTATTCGCTTAGACATTATCAACAGTTTACCAACAAATATGACAGGTGAATGTTTTCCATGATTATTTGTTAAAATCTTTCCACCGTTCCAACATTTAATTGTCCACAAAAGTCGAATATTTTTGGCATTTCAATTAAAAACACAATTGAAGAATAAAATGTTGTCAATTGTCAAACGTTCAAAAAGATGTTCATTTCGATTTTTTAACCAGCCTCGAAACAATTTTAAAGTATCTGAAAGATACCTATGCTGAATTTTTGAAAAAAATCTAACCGTCCAAACGACCAAATTTGTCTCCGAGGCTTAGTCCCTCTCACTCTCTCTGTTGTGATTATTTTAACGGTATGATTTTTTGGTCTGTGGTGAGTAGTACAACGGGATTTATAAGCTTTGTAACCGCAGAAATGTATGCGTGTGAAGTGCTCCAAGCCGCAATTAATTTTTCCCAATGGTGATTCGAGATTGTATCCAAGTCGTCGAAACAGCTGCCAGGTCTCCAACACACGTCCTCCAATCTTGCCACAATTAGCAGTTAGTTAAAGTATAATTTGAATTTAAAAACTCTACGAAATGTATTTTTTGAAACTGTCTTGATATTAAGAATGTGTTTTAATGTTTACACTCGTATACAATGAACGTAAAACAGCTAAACTGTCTCAGCAAACTAATAATTACAAAGCAGCCTTGTAATCCCCGCTTCAATTGCTTAAAGTGACATGGTTGCCAGATTTTGTCTTTTATATATTTCTTGCTTCTGTCAGTCTTTTGACAAAAAGATGTTGAGGCTTCAAGTTTTGCTCTGTTGGTAATATTGATAAATTATTTGTAATCGTTTTGCTTGTAATTCTTATCAAACCAAAAATTCGCGCTTTTAGATAATTAATTTAATATACTCATACACAGAAATGTCCTCCTTAAATTTCTCACATGCGCGGTGTATGTTTGCCATGGTTTTTGCTTTTATTCTTGAATACGATGTAATTGGATTCTAGGTGCAAAGATAACAATATCTTATCTATGTGAAAATGCCAACGCTTATGTGCTGACGTCTTGAAAAAGAATGGTACGATCTTGAATCACATACATACATAATCCAGTCCTCTTGGTACCTTACGGTATGAATCACACTATGATTAATTCAGAAAAAAAATGCTTCAGTAGGTTAAGGCAAATTTGAATGTAACCTTTTTGATAATAACGCAACACAATTCCGAGTCACTAGTCGCATGTTGGAAAAACAATTAATTGCACTACGTTCTTTACGGCGAGGTTGTGATGGTAACAAAACCATGGAACACTTACGCACTACAGACTCCTGAGGTTATGACGAGCTGTAAAAGCTGTTAACACACGATAAAAAAATCATTCTCCAAATTTCACAACTAAATGTGAAAGAATATTTGTGATACTTGGAGAGATTATATCTGGTATTTGCTTTGGTTTGAAGTATAAGAGATCTACCACAATTTTTATTCAATGAAAGGGCCGCACATTATTAAAACTCTTCGATCACAAGCGATTCAAACTTCTTTTTAAATATACAGAGTGTTTTATTTAAAATATACTAATTACATATTAGTCGAGATTAAATTGTGATGTAATAATTTACTTACCCCTAAAATAAGAAAAAAGATATTTATATGAAGAATTTCACTAGAGAGGAGTAGAATTGTCTCCTCAAATGCTGTGGATACACAGAGTCGCCAAAAAGTCTAGAAATGAAAGTCTTCGAAATTTGGTATAGAGTTAGAAGCCAAAAAAAAATATTCTCGGCACACTCCGCACCACACAAATTATTAATTAACTCGGAAAGGCCGTTTCGAAGACATCATCCCCAGCCGCGTACCGATTGATGTGAGAAAACATATTAAATATAACGAACCCGCTCTATCCCTACTTTTCAAGAAAAATATATACAAGTACCTACTTTTGCCGTTTAGGCTAGAAAGCAAGTTAAAATAAAGAGAGAGAAAAGGCGGAAATGGTTTGTCACCACGAACCTAGACATGTGGTCATTCTACTCTAATAAAAATCGCATGAGACAACGGTTATGTCCTTTCTCTTTGTCAAATTTTTGTTCTTTCCGCGTCTCTGACATAGCACAACCATAAATCATTAACTGACCTCTTACCGTAGTAAATTGAAAAGACATGAAAAGTGAAGAGGTCCCTTCTCTTTATTGATCAGATTTGCATTCTTATTTATGCAAGTAGTCTCATAGGCGTAGCGCCTCATTTTCAATAATTTGTCTATATTTATGTGTTATGCCGGATTAGCTTTTATTTGTACTGTACACACTGACGTGTTTATTTTGTACTAACAGATGTTTAATAGATAAAGAACACATCAAGTGTTACATAACAATTACATTGTTATGGTTGTGCTATGACAGAGACGCCGATCCTCTCGTACATTCCACATGCATCTTTAGTTTTTAAGGATAGAGAAGGAAAGAACACAAATTTGACGAACAGAAAGGACATAACCGTTGTTTCACTCAATTTTTATTAGGGTAGAATGACCACATGTCGGTTCGTGGTGACCTTTTCCGCCTTTTCTTTTTCTTTATTTTAACTTGCTTTCCAGCCTAAATGGCAAAAGTAGGTACTAGTATATATTTTTCTTGAAAAGTAGGGATAGAGCGGGTTCGTTAGATTTAATATATGTTCTCTCACATCAATCGGTACGGGGCTGAGGGTGATGACCCAAGTGTCTTCGAAACGGTATTTCCGAGTTAATTAATAATTTGTGTGGTGCACGGTGTGCCGGGAATATTTTGTTTGCGATACTACTCCATAGTCCTTGCTATCATTGTAGAGTTAGAAGTATTTAAGTTACATTAATAGTAATCTCCTCGACCTTATACCGTTATTTGTTTTTAAGAAGCTAACTTATTTTTCATTCTGAGATGGGATCACTTGATGATTTTTGTAAAAGAGTATTTCTTGTCACATGCTTGTGTTATGTTTAATAAAAATGTGATAAGAAATATCCAAAAACATCAGATTAAAACTAATCGAGAATTTAAATTTTGATAATGTTAAGGTATGGAGATAAAAGACACACTTGTGCTGAAGTGGTGAAATTTTTCAACGAAATTCATTGTAATGGGGAATCGATATCAAAGTCGACGGTATCCAACATTTTCAGACGTTTTAACGAAACCGGGCATATTAGAGTAAGACGAAGAGGTCAAAAAGTGCTCAACTGATTCTTTGAATATAATCTTAGATTTAATAGAAAACTCAAATCACGACATTAACAAAGCCGCAATTCAAAACATACGAAAACATTCACGCTATCATTCGTATAAAATTCTTTTGCCTTAGGAATTGAGTGAAAATGATTTTGATCGTTTATGTGCTGTTTGCGCACAAATCAACATTTTGTTTGAACGAACACGTTAATCGTTACAATTGTAGGTTTTGGATTGCTAACGCACATTGGATGGAAACAGTCGATACACAACATCCACAAAAAGTTAACCTACGGTGTAGTATTATTGGTCGCAATATTATAGAATTCTTTTACGACAACAAATTATTCCATGCCTTAGAGAACTATTTATTAAAGGCAAAAATAGAGACATTGTAGCTGTAACAGTATGGTTCCAACAAGATGGCGCACCACTTCATTTCGGATATCATGTGCGACCATATTTAGACGAAATTTGTCCACAAAAACGAATACGGAAGAGAAGAGCAATCGAGTGGCCAGCTAGGTCTCTTGGTTTACCCCTCCGCCCCCCATTTTTCTTCCGGGGACATTTAAAAAATAAAGTTACGTTAGGAGGAACTAAAGTAATAAAGAGACGAAGATGCAAGCATTTCTGCGGGGACTCTGGCAGATTCTTTATCAAATTTTACTTGAACGTCTTCACTACTGCTAAGAAGTGAATGGTGAACACTTCGAGCACCTTTTGTAGAATAATTAATTCTTGTCGTTAGTCTCTTGTTTGACACAATTTTTTTTACATTGTCATTAAAAATTTAAATAAACGTGTGTTACATTATTGAATTCGGAAAAATATGCTCTTTTCAAAAATCATAAAACTAACTCCCCTTCCTATTTAGAAAAAATTAAGTTGGCCTTTGATCTCAAAAACAAATGAAGGAGAAAGGTCGAGAAAATTACAGTTAATGTAGCTTAAATTCTTCTAACTCTATTCTAAATTTTAAGGATTTTCGCTAATTAATTCTTTAAATATTTAATCGTTTCCAGATTTTTTTACCACGCTATGTATGTAATAATTTATTATGTTCCAATAGATATAAAATGAACTGTTTAAGCTAACGCATGGAAATTATTCTACACTAGCACGTATGAGCGCCAGCATCTACATGACTCTGGAGACGTAAATAACGTAAATATAAACTTTCCTTTTTCGGTATCCAATTTATGGTTTACGATTATGGTCTGGCTAGTAGTGAATATTCACTTCGATGTAATTCAAATAAATTCTTTCATTCATAATAGTTCTTGTTAACTCGTACATAAATAAGAAGTAGTAGTAGGGCAACTATTCCAAATGTAATATAGGACATCTAAGTAGAAGACACTTAAGATATGTATGTGTTACTAAGTTTTATGAACTCATAAATATTCACTCTTCCTAGTTCAAACCATGTAATTATACGTTCTAAATTACTAAGCTGCGTACAATAGCATATAAATCTGCTGCGTTTTAAATTGTCTCTATTGTTATAGGTGCATACGTCATGACCTGAATTCAGGAATCATCGGAAAAATACCGACCGCTCTTTAATTGATAATATCCTCAATATTCCTCGAGTCGTTCAATTTCGAGAATATTTACTGCATCATCAATCGTTTACTTAGTCGCATTGATTTACTGCAGTGAAAGCGCATGATTATCATTTCTTATTCCATTACGGCGTTGATTTATTATTTTACGATACGCCAGGGTAGATGGTATTATAGACATGTGCGCGCAGCCACCACTAAATGAACTCTTATCCAGTAAATCCGATTCTTGGAAGAAATTCTTGGCCTCAGACCATGGCCTCGACCGAATGATTCATCGCGTTGAGAAGTGGATGATGATAGTAATGATGCTGTCCGGATATCTCTATTTGACATTCTTGTATCGAAATCAAAGTATGCTCTCTTGTAGATAGATAAACTATAAAAATCATTCCGAAATATTGCTTTCATTCCGCAGTGAGGTTTTTTTATTAATCTTTTCTGGTGAAGTGTTTCTAATGGAACGCGTGCTACTAATTTTATCGATGATGCCATGTATAAAGCGAGTTTGGATAATCATTTAACGTGTTAAAACAATTGAAACTTCATTAAAATGACAGTTAGGTTATATTCGAACCACAAAAGCTAATTAATATACACCCTCTACATGATCCTTTCTATTGGAATAGAGTCAAACAAACTTGACTATTTACATCTTTATTTACTAAGATGTTGCTGAAGATAAAGCGTATTACAAATTTTGAAAAACTATCAAGTACCTATACTCCATTATACCATGACACAAAGCATATTGGCTTTGGGTTTATTTGCTTCAAACAAAGTAAATATTAAAATAAAAATACAAAACTCCTGTTTGCTCCTCCAAATTTTTTTTCTTAACGATTTTTGTTGGTATTAGCTTCTTGTTTTTCATTTAGATGAACGAAGGAGTTGAGTTTTCTTTTAAACGAGTGTTGATGAAGAATGTTCCTGGTGATATGTACTTTAAGTCATGGACGAGACACCAGGATGTATTGTGCAATAAAATTGTTGAAAAATTAAATATTGATAAATCGAGGATCTAGGTAAAACAGTGATTCGTTGCTGACAACATCCTGTGGTGTAGAGGTTAGCACGCATGTCTGGAAAACGGGAGATGTTATCGGGATTGAATTTTTTCAAAAATTTAATTACGTTGATTTCTGCACATGTTTTTTTTTGTGGTTCTGCAAATAGGTCTTTCAACAAGAGGTGTCATTTTAAATCAACAGAAAAACCTAAAAAGTGGTTATATTTTTATTTTAGTACAAAGTACAAACTCTGAGGTTAGTAATGGAACACAATATCTACCAAATGTCCGCCTCGGCCCTGCCTACAAACGGTCATTTTTTTGATGAAATTTTTCATCGCGTTTTCGCATAACAGCGGCTGTATTTCACCAATAGCAGCTCTAATATTGCCTTTGAGTGCTTGAATAATTGCTGGAGCATTGGCGTAAACTTTATCTTTAATGTAACTCCAAAGAAGAAAATGGTGTTAAATCGCACGATCTCGGCGGCCAATTGAAAACTCCATTTTGAGAAATCACACGTCTAAGAAATTTTTCACGCAATAGAGCCATTGTTTCACGAGCTGTGTGGCAGATGGCGCCGTCCTGCTGAAAATAAACGTCGTCCACGTCCATAGCATCAATTTCAGGCCAAAAAAGTCAGTCAGCATCGTTCCGTAACCAGCAGCATTTTCGAAACCGCACCAAACTGTCACTCGTTGCGATTGGAGAGGTTGTTCGACTATTTCTCTTGGGTTTTCGGAGCCCCAGATACGACAGTTTTGCTTGTTTGCGTACTCAGACAGATGAAAATGAGCCTCATCACTCAGAATAATTTTGTTGAAAAAATCATAATCTTGCTCATGCATTCCAAGCACCCAATCAGCGAATGTATGGCGTTGTGCGTGATCTGCTGGCTTCAATTCTTGTGTCAACTGCAACTTATGTAGGCCAAGATCTTTATGCAAAATGCAGTGCAAGCTGGCTTGTGAACGTCTCGAAATGGACAAACTTCGGTTTTCAGCCACACTCTCAGCTAAAGCGGCGATATTTTCAGTTAACCTGGCCGGACGAGCGCGAGTTGGAGCCTTCACATCACTAAATTGTCCGAGACGTTAAAATTTATTGATTAAATTCACGATAGTTGTTCGAGAAGGCGCTTGATGATAACAAAGCAGTACGAACTTTACAAACCGTTTCCGTGATATCTTCACCATTTTTGTAGTGAATTTTCACTATTTCAATGCGTTGTGGGAGTGTGTATCGATTCATGTCTGAAATCTCCTAGTTTTTACTTGTCAAATGACATCGCAATTACAGTTGTATGTTAACAGTTCAAAAGTGGCGCGAAATTTAAAAAATGACACCTTTTGTTGAAAGACCCATTACATAACTTGCTCACTTTCAACAGCTCTTAAAGCAACACTACTCGATGAATCTCTCCGAAATTTTGACAGATGTCGACTATAGAATAGTGCTCACAGGCGGTAATGTAGATTTTCACACAAAGCGCCATCTGTCTCCAAACACGGGTATTTCTCATACCATCCTCGTATATACATAAGAAAATCTTAATCGCAACTTTAATCAATGAATGAAATCCCTTCCAGCAATAAACTTTTTATCGAAATAACAAGAATGAATGAATAAATAATTTCTTCTGTATGAAGTATTCGTACGAGGTCACGCATTTGTGAAAAACATTGTACAAGCATCGATCGTACTTTCAGTCGTAACTAATTCAATATCTGACTAATTTAATCGTCAGTTTATGGATCGTTATTTCTAATCTTAAAAGGCTAAATATTACCGTGTACATTGAACAATAATAAATAACGTTGAAGTACGCTGGTGGTACTTCATTAATTTTGTGGTAATCTAATCCTACTCATAAATTTGATTAAATGATGAAAACGGTAATAATTAAATTACTTGAATTGTAATGCTCAATTAACAACTAGACGGAGTTGAAACACTAAATTTTGATTTTCAACCTTCTCATATGAGGTTAAAATTAATGTTTTTAATAGCGATTAATTGTTTGATTAAATTTTATCAAATACAGACATACGACGTCTTTGCATTAGTAAAATAGTCTATGATTTTTTCGTTTACGCGTAATATACGTCGCGCGCAACTGCTGTAGCCTATCGGACGCACTCTTTGTTTTTCTGTGCGCTCGTTAGGTTCTAACAAGAGATCGTGGATTTCGAATACATTAGGTTAGTTTATACAACCGCAGAGATGGTACAGATGATTAAATGGTATTTCGCGAATTGCCGTAAATGCCAACAAATAGACGAACGGCCTCAAATCCCTTTCAATGCATCCCGAGCGAGAGGAGAGAAGTGAGGGTTTGTTCGTTAGTTGAAATGGGCAAACCTTGCTCTAGCCTGCAAATTGCAGACGAAATCGGTGTTAGTAGAAGTACTGTGAAACGTATTTTGAAATGCAACAAATACAAAAGTTAAAAAGTTCAAAAGATTTTTTCCCTTAATAAAGTAACATTATTAGAATTTCAATTTATTGTGTATAGTTATCGGGTTTATTTTTCTTTAGTTTAATTTTATAAAAATTGTTGTTTATTTTCCTACTTAGAATTACTTTTTCGTTCCCCTACATTGTGTAGCAGCAACAAAATGGATACAAGAAACTGTACTTTCTAACATAATCTGAGAATACAGAAAAATTACGCAGTAATTCTGTATTAACACATTTTATCAGAAGGCTTTGAATTATAATATTACGTGATTGAGCGGCCATACGTGCGTACCGCTGCTCGCTTTATGATATACTGCGATTGGATGCGATCTATCAGTGAGACTCGAATGCTCTGTTACCATTCACAAAGGCAATATCCCGTTCGTATCTGGACCAACGTATATGTTGTCTAAATATTGCACAGTGTCAGTGGTTTTTTCTTAATGTTACTGGCTAATGTATTTACTGCTGGAAATTGCTGCCGAATTTCCTCAGCCACCCTATTTAATCCATGAGCCAAACAAGTAACATGTATTAAATTAGGGTACAAAAGTTTAAGCTGTTGACCCGCTTTAATTATATACGTCGCTGCATCGGACATGACTAAAATTTTTCCTGTGGGAACAACATCGGGAAGACAAAAATTCATGAAACTTTCATTAACAAATCTTAATATTGTGAGATGGTTTGTTTTTTCTAATTGTTTACAAGCAATTAAATACGATCTGCCAGGCTGTTTATTATTCAGATGACCAATTACTAAATTTGCTATACAGTGTGTCTCAGGGGACGTTGGATTGCATGGGTATCTTTGTTATTATTGGAGATAGAATTTTGTTTAAATGGACAAAGTAGTACATATTTATGTGCTGTTTAATAATTCATTCACAATACAGTTGAATTTAAAATGATTACGCCGCCATCTTAAAAAAACTGAAAAGTATAATTTTCAAAATATGGTCGTAACTTCTTTCTTTTTGATCATAATGAAAAACTGTTTTTACATTGTAGAGGCACTTTTTTGTGTACAATCGGTTGAGCTAAGTTAAATATTTTTTTTGTCAATAAATTCATTGAAAATAAATCAAACCTAATTTTTTCTTATGGCGGCTATATCCAAATTTTTCATATTTGCAATTGGCACTGTTTTTCTGAATAATTTGATGTATAACATGTTAATTTCAAACAATCATAAATGTTAGAAATACTTTTTTTTTTTTTGGAACGGAATTTTGCAGTGCGAAGAAATTTATAGGGTGCTGTGGAATAGATTTGATTTTACGAAACAAGTGAGAATATTTTTGTTCTAAATTTGCTAAGAAATGCACGAATATGCTCTAGTGTGCAAAAATATGCAATAATCCCTGAAATATGAAAAAATTACTAAAATATGCGAAATATGCAATAATTAATCTACGTCAATCAATTCGAAAAGTTGTTAATCCCATATATAGTGAAGCATTTGCTTGTCATATAAAAAATATGGGATATGCAAATTGCATAAATTCCGCTCTCTACTCATTACAATATGTTCCATTAAAAAATTCACTTAATTGTGCCAACTGTAGATAATTATCTTGTAATATTACAGTTTTAAGTTATGACAATGACTACATACATACATACGGCGATATACTTACATTACAATTTGGTTTTTGTTTAGAGAGTAAACGAACTTTGTCAAACCGTTGATTCACCCCGTATACGTTGAATTCTACGTAAGATTACGTTTTGAAGAAGAGGGCTACGGTATATACAAATGTATGTAGTTACCGCGATGTGTTTGTTCGAAAAATTAAACAAAATGGCTGGCACGTTCCTTTACCAATAATTTTCCAAAATGAAGCAAAAAAAAAAGGAACCGAAGTAATTATGACAGTACACACTTTGACTCGGAGCATATGTGGTTCTTTCATGATACCGGTTACCTGGCTCGGGGCGATGTAAACCACAGAGAAGAGATCAGGGGAGAGGATCGAATCAAGAGAGACTGAGAGTTCTTCATCTATGCGCGCACACACGCTTGAGAGAAGAGAGTCCGGGCCGATTCACGGCGAACGCCAGATATGACACGCAACACTGCTATACACTCTGCATTCCATTATAAACGGCATACAGGGTAGACGCTACGCGGCTAGCACACGCCGCGCGATTTCCGTCTCTTTTCAGTCCGATATGCTCGCGTAACGTTCGCTTCGTCCGGCGAGATCTGGTGCGTCCAGTTTTCATTGAAAAATCGGACTTTTTGTCGCCTTAATGCCTGTGTGAGTAACTGAGATTGTGCATGTGTCTCTCGATACCTTTTCTGTTATTACCTTCTTAAGACTTGTTTTTATGCTAGCGGGCACCTTCTTCAATTAGAATATTATTTCGTTTGACGATGTACTGTACAGAAATTACCCCAGATTCCATCACATCTCGTTCGGAACTATCTCTCAAATTGACTCTGAGAAATCTCTCGAAAACGAAAGAAATTATACCACCAAGGAATCTATTTCGTTTTAGCAAAAAAAGAAAATCTATCTATTAGTACAAAATGAAAATTGTCCTACGAACACGCGTACTTTGAGTATTCCTGGAACAGGCGCGATTGTTTGTTAATACTTTTAGATAACTAATTTCTTAAACAAATACTTGTCACAATGTACTAAATACGCTTTGCTGATAAAATTGTATTAAACAGAAAAATACCAATATAGAAATAGAAGACATTTTCAGTTTAAAGTTTAAGTTGGTGTCTGCACTAAATCAAGAGCAATGTCTTATATACATATGCGAAATGTGAAATTACCAAAAACAATTCTGAACAAAGATGTTGATGTTGTAGGTCCAGTCGTGTTGTAGTGCTGGTGATCATGAAAGGGTTCCATCTAAGAAACATGTGGCCTGTGGTTAGGTAAGAAGTTTGGGTCTCGATATGGGTTTTAAAAGTTTGTGCTTGTTGAGTATTCAGAACGTTAACGGCTAATCAAAAACTAAAAACTTAGTAAACCAAACACTGCATAGACAAATTTACCGATAAGACTAGCCAACGTATTTTTTTACGTCTGAGATGAATTCAATTAATTTCCAAAACACAATTTCTACAATTATTAATGGTTAAAGTTGGTTAGGGCTTTTGTTGTATATTAATAAATATAATTGTTGGCTATTTTCAAATATACAGTGGATATCGATTATAACGACATCTGATATAACGACATATCAGTTTTTACGGCGAAATTTAAAAGTCCCGGTTAGAAAGCAAAACTCTTATACGTGAGACTTATCGTTTATAACGACATCGGATATTACAACGAAACTAATATAACGAAAAATGGCTTAAAATTTAGACTAAATTAACTTTTATAATCACATCACGTAGGCAATGCGGTACTTCCCTGGCAATAACTCCGGGGAAGTACCGAATTCTCTAGAGGAGTTATTAAAAGGCAAGGTAAAACGTGACGGAAACGTATTCATTCAGTGGTTAACTACGATTTGAAGGTACGTTATCGACGTCGATATGGCGAAACGAAAAGCATTTACAGTTGAAGAAAAAGCTATAATTATTTGGCGATTGGAGGCTGGAGATTCTAATGTTTCTATTACCAGAAGAATTTAACGTAAGTTTCGTTTGATGTATATAAGAATAATTTATACGCATATTTATACATGCATACGTTGTACAATATTATTCTTGTTATCTTTTATGTGGCGCATTCAACAATTTCCACGATTTGGGAAAATCGAGATAAAATAGAGGCGTTAATAGATCTTCATCAGTACAAGTAAAAAAGATCAGACCTTATAACCAGTCTAGAGTAGATGAGGCCCTATATGAATGGTTTAAAATTCAGAGAAGCCACAATATTCCTATTAGTGGTCCGATATTACAAGAAAAAGCGAATGATTTTGCTAAACGATTAGGATTAGAAGATTTTAAATGCACAGTTGGATGGATTCAACGATTCCGAAAAAGACACAGCATTGCTTTTGGTAAAATTAGTGGCGAAGCAGCAGGTGTACTTGAAGGGATTTGTAACGTCTGGTTAAACACCGTGTGGCCAAATTTAAGAAAAGGATACAAAGACGAAGACATTTTCAACGCGGATGAAACTGGCGTTGAAATTTAGAGGAAAAAAATGTACTGGGGGAATATTTTCTAAGGAGAGATTGACTATTCTTGTAGCAGCAAGGATGACTGGATCTGAAAAAGTAAAACTTGTGGTTATTGGCCAAGCTAAGCGGCCTCGATGTCTTAAAAATGTAAAATCCTTACCTGTTGAATATGAAAATAAACCAAAAGCATGGATGACATCAGCATTATTTGAAAAAATAATGGAACAATAAACTCATTCAGCAAAAAAAGAAAATTCTATTGTTTTTGAACAACTGTCCAGCTCACCCAAATTTTCAAAACTTAAAAGCTATAAAAGTTGTTTTCCTTCCTCCAAATACCACTTCAGTTCTTCAACCAATGGACCAGGGTGTGATAAAGAGCCTAAAAACACATTTTAGAAAACTTCAAATCATGCAGCTTTTAAAGGATATTGACGAGAAAGGTGTTCCTCAAAGATTAGATATCCTGAAAGCTATTCTTTTAGTTTCTAAAGCTTGGGATCGCGTTTCTCAACGGACAATAATTATTTGTTTTGCACATGCTGGATTTAATTTACATGCAACAGAAAATTCTTTCGATGAAGATGATCTACCCCTAGCAGAGTGGTTTCGACTACAAAATGATACGGCTGGCGATGAGGGTAGCTTACCTTTAGCTGTATGGGTCTGAACTTTACCTGTTTAATAAACCTAGTTAATCTAGCAACACAAGAGAGTTGGAAAAATTTGTCAAATATAAAACTCAAAACGGAAGAGCATATGACGGAAGATGAGATTTTGGCAGGGTTAGATCCGAATTTGGAATCGGAAATAAACAACAACGAAGTGGAAATGGACGAAACAACCGAGTTCCAAACACCAACTATAAAGGATGCATTTTCAGCAATTGAAACAATTCAGCAGTTTTTCATGTTTCATCAAAATTTAAAAGAGGCTAAAACAGATTTTGCGTTACTACATTCGGAAAAATTATTGAAAAAACCTTTTTAGAAAACCAAAAATTACAAAAGCAAACCAAAATGACAGATTTTTCTTTGTTATGTATAGTTTATTTCAAATTATAAGATTATATCTTTGAACGGCTTAAATGCTGTTATTGCACCACCTGCGGTAATAACTACCTGGATACGCAAACAAACTGCTGAGGACCGTAATGACAAAATTTAATGTGAATGAATAGAAATGGAATTATGATTTGCGAAAATGCGTAAACTACTGTTTGTACATTTAAATCTCATTTAATATGTAAATTCTTTAATACTTGTACTCGAATTGTTACTTGTAATTTATACTGTTTTGAAAATATACTGATACAACAATTTAGGCCGTAATTTAAGTAATGAATAATATGATTGCAGGTTTACTACCAGAATCTATAAAATAAGTTAAGGATTCTATTGATAAACGTAATACTCGTTTCATATGTAAATTTTGTATGAAATTGCTTCTAAAATAAGTTAAGGATTTTTGATAATATGCAATACTCGTTTCTAATATAAATAAAATTATTTTTTAACATATGTGTGTATTTATATGTTTGGATCTAGCGACCTACGGTTATAATGAGCGAATTTCGTCGATCCCTTCAACGTCGCTATAAACAATATCCACTGTATTTGTAAATTGAGAATGTTGTATTCGTTGTTAAATAAATACTGCAATTAGTGATAAGCAGGGCTGTATTGTTGTCTACAGTAATCTACTAAAAGAAGGTCATATGTGCAGTCGTAACAAAAAAAAAACAAGCAATACAATACAACAACGTATAAGATTTAGAGTACAGAGAAATACAGTAACGGATACAATTCAGAGTACAAACAGAGAGCACGAAAGAAGTAAATAAATTCATATTTGCAAACTTATGTGCGTAGCTTCATATTTAATTTATTAAAGAATAACGCAACTTAGATATAGGAAAATTTTTAAGATATCGACCGTAAAAGAAACAGGGACATTTGGCAAAAATCTCAAATTGTCAATTATGTAAAAAACTAAGATAGATAGGCATCGGGAATATTGACAAAGATTGACATAAATTGAAGAGGGGCATTCAAAAACGTAATAATATACATGCTGTTCTGTATAAAAGTCCTAACTTGTAACGTGCGTTGCCGAAACTAAACACCCTGTTTGCTTGAATATGATTTTATGTTGTGCGGTGCTCGTCTTCGAATATTTTTTTATGTGAAAGCGTTTTCTCTAAATTACTCAGGGAAAGAATTATCTTCCACCCACGCGAGGTGGACACGCTGTATATTGACTTCATTTTTAAAGAAATTGTTCTCTAACACAAACTTGTACATGTTGATTCATTTACCATGTTCCTCATTTCATTTTGAAGTGGTGTTTATAATAAGAAAAGTTCAATATTATTTGTCTGTGTTTTATTTTCTCAAATAACTCTAAATTGCTGTTTTGGCACTTACCCCTTATTCATGAGCAAAGATGTTTTTGTTTTTTTGATTTTCTTTTATAATTCAAACCTATTGCTTTATTTTTCAATGCTTAACAATAATCCACTAACTTTATTCCGATTCTACTTTTCCGGGGAACACTTTTCCACTTTCAAGATATCTTAAAACCGTGCTCCATGTTCTCCATGACATCATCCATGTTTTTGAATGTGCACTTTTAATAGTATTGCGATTTTCTACTCTAGATATCTCCAGCATATCTATATCTGGAGATTTTTTAGGAAATATGCAGAATTTTTTAATATTTTAAAACTGTCTTAACCGGTATAATTATATTTTTAGAAATGTACGTGACAAACTGCAGATAAAGTGTATCAATAAATCGCCACTTTTTCCACTGTCATGACGGCAATCTTTTGAAATCTTTAAAGGATTCTGCTACGACATAGAAACAACAATTTTGAATTAGTATTTGTGATTTGTTGGTAGCAAGAATTCGCGTGTATATATATTTAAAAAAAATTAGGATAAACATGTTGTGTTGGTATTATTCAAAATGTTCGATTTAACTTTTTGAATAATATTTACAGAAGCATTGATAAGAACAATTCATAAATAAAAATTTTGCTGTTTGTACGACTCCTTTTGTTTTTCCCCAACATATTTCTATTAGAAGTTATTTTATTCCTTCTAATTCAATACCTTACAACATTAAGTTTATTACGTTCGTACAGGTTACGTTACGTTACCTTAACCAGAACAAGGTAGCTGTATAACAATCAAAATCTGAACATTACTGCAATTTATCAGTTAAGGTTACCGTTTCACTTTACCGGTTCAAGTGGTATGCATTAAGAATCCACCTAAGGCATCTATTATACTTAATAATGTTCCATACTTTATGGCTCGTTCTGATCCAACGAGTGCGGATCCAACGTCATGTTTATACGTGATACAAATCGAGTTCCGCTACAATGCTAAAAAAGAAGAATATAGATAATAACCATTGAATTACGGGTGATTTTGAGGTAATCCGTGAGGTATATCCGACACACGCACATAAATATCAAGATTCTAACGCCATTTTACGCAAATGCAAGTATGATATTGCAAATTTGATGAATCCCAGCATTTGCAGTAATTTCGTCATGTTTTCTAAGGTATGTGTGTATATTGGTCACGGCCCACACATTCTGCTGAAAGATCGCAATATACAACAGATATAAAGGTTTGAATATTTAGGTTTATAGCAGCAAATTTTATGTGCATGATACTTGTTACTGACCGTTGTATATTTTGATACTGTTTTATTATCTACATTTTATATTCTTTATCTCGTTACAAACATTATGATCTTGCTTCTTTACAACCTATATAGATCTAAAAACCAACACATTAAAGAAGAATTCGAGAGAAAGTAAACTTTGACATTATATGGAACAAAGAGATTATAATCTAAAACACTACATTTACTACTTACAAAAATTTCTTGGCTCTATCATAACAAATAAGACTCCTACGTGAGCTTGTTGTATGGGAATATATCAGCTATCAGCCTCAAGCCCGTCAAGCTTTTATGAAGCGAACTCTGGGTATGTCCGAAACCAATTCTTACACCGTTTTTGGGGGATGTGGAGGAAGCGATATTTGAGCAAACCTCTCGAGCAATATCGGCTCCCACAAATGCGTTTCTTAATGGAAAGATTTTAGCCAAAAATTTAATTCAATTTAATCAAGAAATGTCGTTCAGTGGGCTTGAATGTTTGATCATATTCTATACAATCAATAAATTATGTAAACAAAATCCTTGTTTAGTATGGTTCAAATTAACGCTTGGAGGGTGTTGATTTTTCACCTTCCGTTAATGTATTTCTAAATTGTTTTAAACAACTTATAAAACTGCTGATTCTTCCGAAATCCGGAATACATTTCATCCACAGATTTCTAATGGACAAACTTAAATACCATATCCAAGTTTTAGTGAAATTGTCTAAAGAATATACAATGCAATAACTTACACTGAAAATCATTACATTTTTCTTCTTAGATATTAAGACTTACTTGTCTTCAGAGGTCCAGTCATATGTGTTTTCATCAGATTCGTCTTGTTGACGCTTCGCACATACTTGCACGATAATACTTCTTCTGGGTTTCAACCTGTGCAATATTCTCACATTGCACTGCTAAAGAACAATGCGGAACAAAGGACTCGTTGTGGCAGTGAGCATGGAACAGCGATGTTATAACTAAAGCGTGACAAACGGTTGCACCCGCAGAGGCGCCGTGAAAGGAGCTGGGTTTACTATGTACATATAAGGAATCGAGTGGACGTTCGGTTATTGGTTATTTGGTTGATCGGTGTGCGTGTACTATTTATAATGTTCGAGAAACTAGTGGAACCGTCCGGGGTGCACCGCGCAAAAGTAGACATAGTATTAATAAAAAAATAATAGATTGTTACTTTTTATTGACGTATCGGTGACCACTGGTGTAACGTGCAACTGCCATGGTACGCCGCGTAGTACTGCAACATAAGTCGATTCGGTCAGGCCTCGACGACGGTCTGAAAACGTTCTCGTATACGAACGATCATTTGCAAACGCAAATAATTGTTCAGCATCTAATGAAGTAAGATTTGCGAAATTCAAATACTCCTGTATCTCATCTGTGCAGTCTTGAAGTCTAGATATCGATCGAACCTTTTCTAAATTCGGATTTTTATTTAAAACTGCACGAAATTTTTGCGCGACATCTAGTATAGGATCCGTTAAGCTTTCTAGAGCGGCTGCTAAATTGTTGATGTTATTTAACGAGTCTTGTATAGATAAGTGAGTATTTTCTAACTGCGAAATAGTTTGTGTCACTACAGAATAGTTTGTGGAAATGTCATCTATTTCTTTTTGAACGTCCGAATTGGAAAAAAGTTGCTGACTCTTGCGAACCGCTTGAGAATTAGAAGAATTAAGTTTGAAAATGGTATGTTTCATTTGGAAAATTCGTGTAGTACTGCCTCGATAGTCCCATCCGTCAATACGCTGAGTGTCGAATTACGGAGACATGCTGAATACCATATTGGAGTTCACAACATTGTTTGACATGATATTAATCATGCTTCGATTACGTTACGAAGAATGTATTATCAGGCTGTTGTGAAGAAGCTAAGCTGGTGATTTGGGCTCCTACGATACAGAATTCTCTTAACATATTTTTTATTATGTTTACAACGGTTTCGGCATCAGTTCTTTCAATCCTTTTACTGGCTAACAACAAGGAATCTACTTGACCATTACGTTTTAAAAGACACGCCACAATATCAATCATGCTGTGTTTCTGAGCATCAGTAGTTTCGTCCACAGTGAGCCAGATTTTTTTATTTCTCAACTCGTCTTTTATACAGTCTTTTACTGTACTTTACACATGTGGTAAATTGTGTCGCAATTGTCTTTTTGTTGGTAGCTTCCATGATGGAAAATATTTATCCCAAAAAAGACGAAAGTTTTCATTATCTACTAGGTGTTGAGGGATGTTGCACGTGCTCAACATGAAAATAAAGTCATGCCGAATGTGCGAACCTGTAAATTCCAAACCAGGGAAACGCCAAATATATTTCTTCACATACGATGCAACAGGTACACTAGGCTTACGTCCCATGTTTTCGAAAACGCACAATGAGAATCCGATAAATAACCGAATGACCCAACTCCTCAATGTCTACCGCATTACTGAACTCTGCATCCACATACGTACATACAGGCGTCTCTGCGGGTGCAATCACTTGTCACGCTTTAGTTATAACCAATATTATTTTGTGCGATTGATTAAGCAGGTAGTATGTCCTGATTAATAGATGTAGAAAAAGCACTATTCTATCAAATAGTTTGACAAGAACGCGGTTTCTTCATTACAAATATGGATATTGCTGCAGCAAAAAAGTTGTATTTTTTGCATATAAAACAAATGACCTGAGTGAATGGAAATAATAGGCTTTGCTGTTTCTTTATGTATTGTTATATTATTGCAGTTCTCGGTGAGGTATTCATCCGTATAAAGTACAATTACACCAAAGTTCTCTAAATAATATACTTTGGACAGATAAAGCCATATTCAATAACAAAGAGTATGTAAACAGGCATAATTTTCATTATTGTTATGATTATTATTAGGTTTTAATTTTTGTTCTAAACAATTTATGATGAAACTTATTGTTTATTATCTAATCCAGATGTTTTTTTTTCTGTGTGTGAAATAACATCCCTCGACTCAATCTACTGCATTTATCTGGAAATTAACTAAGAAATGCATGAATAATAATGGATGTTATTATACTGTATACATATTTAATTAAGACAATTACACATTCTGTTTCGAGCCCAATAAGTCAATTGCGCTATTGTTAGTCGGAGTTTAAGTGGTAAACTATCTTTGGTCTTCAATAAACACAATATAACTCGAAAAGTATTAACTTTAGATATAGGAAGTGTGCATGGAATGGGGTAAACATATAGAAGGTGTTCCATTTGAAAAAGCGAATTTCAACTGTTTGAAAATATTTACCTTCCTAAACACCCTGTATGACAAAATAAATATATTTGATATTGATTAGTGAACTTGGACTATTGTCACAACGACAGTAAAAAAAACTTGTGGAATAATGATAAATAGAGTTTCTTAAAAAGGTGGTACCAGCAGTGGTGCACCGCATAAAAGTAGGTACGTAATGTACAATATTAGTGAAAAATAATATTGTTATCTTTTCCTAACTGCCCCGGTAAGCTGCGCAGAATTGCAACATCAGCAACGCTTCCATTGTCGATTCATTCAGCCGTCGACGGTGTTCTGAATACGTTGTCGTATACTTCGAAAATGATCGTTCGATATCCAGTGAAGTAAGATTTGCAAATGTCATATATTCCTTTTCCTCATCTGGACACTCTTGATTTTCAGTTATAGACCGAACCTTTTGTAAATCGGGACTTTTCGTTAAAATTGCACCAAATTTTTGAGCAACATCGACTCCTATAGTATTCGTCAAGTTTTCTAGAGCGGCTTGTAAATTGTTTACACAATTTAATGCGTCTCGTGCAGATAAGTGACAGTTTTCTAATTGCTCAATAGCTTGTGCAACTTCAGAATAGTTAATGGAAATTTCATCTATTTGTTGTTGACCGTCCAAATTGATAAAAAGTTGCTGACTATTTCGAACTGCTGCAGAATCATTTGAATCAAGTTTCAAGATGACATATTTCACTTGTGAAAAATATTTCTGATAATAAGATACTGCCTGGAGCCATGTTCCCCATCGCATTATTGCAGGCTGAGGTGGTGATGGTAATGTCACACACAATTGTTTGAATACACGGATGTGTTTGGGAGATTTGATGAACACTTTTTTGGTAAATGCTATTAACTTATCCACCATCGGATACTTCTTTCGAATGGTTTCTGCTACGAGGTGACATTCGTGTATAAGGCATGTTATGTGAAGAAGAGTCGGAAAGCATATTTTCAACATCTGGCTGCGTCAGTAACGAACATTGTGACTTGGGTTCCTGTGATACAAAATTCTCTCAACGAATCTTTTATTATCTTGACAACGGTTTCTGCATTAGTTTTCTGAATCCTTTTACTGGATAACAACAATGAAGCTGGTGGACCATCACGTTTTAATGGACGCGCTACAACATGAATGACGCTGTGTTTCTGCGCATCAGCTGTTTCATCCCTACATAGGCAGATTTTCTTATTTCTCAAGTCGTCTTTTATACATTCCTTTACTGTACCTTGCACATGTGGCAAATTGTATCGTAATTGCATAGATGTTGGCAGCTTCCATGAGGGAACGTACTTAGCCAAAAAAAGACGAAAAAGATAGATGTTGTGGGATGTTGCACACACTTAACATAAAAATAAAATCATATAAAAATTGCCAGTATGGAATACCGTTTCTTAAATTCAATACATGACGTTTACTTTTACAATGTTTTCTACATTCAAACCTATCGCGACTTAGCAATCCGCTATTGCATATTGTGCAATAAATATGCGGACTTCTATATTCTAATCCAGGGAAATGCCTGAGATATTTATTCACATTCGAAGGGAACGTTACACCCTTTGGGCGTCCCATCTCCCCGTACTTATTTGGCGTGCAGCGTGCAACGTACTGTCGCTTTGAACTCTCGCGGTACTGTCGAGATCGACTACGTGTTGAAAATTACTCCTACCCACGCCGTTACCGCTACGCTACTGCCATCCGGTACCACCTTTTTAATAAAGTAATGTTAAATATGCGAGATATCGAATTTTTCAGAAAACACTGCAAATGCATTTTTTTTTCCTTGAAAGGTGAATATCTCAAAAACTGTTCATTTTAGGCATATCGTACAAATTTGCTTTATTTTTTCTCCGGGAATGCAAAAATGTAATAACATACAGGGCATTCCATTTAAAATAAACTTAAACAACGTACCGGAGAAACTAAACACCCTATGTACTTTAATAATTTTTTGTGATGGATTACTTCGTTCTAAGCAATTTTTGTTCCGAACATTTTTCCATTTAACGAATAGATAAGCTGCGGTACATGATGCCAAAGTTGGTTTTGTATATGATTTCAATATCGTAGAACTCACCGAAAATGAGAAGTACATTGTAGAATGTCATTTGCTTGAGAAAATTGCATAAACGCAAATTCATTTGTGCACCTTGCTCATGTATAAACGGCGTATTCGTTCACATACATGTACAAGCCACAACTTCGCTCTTGCATTTCCAAAAACACCTTGCTCACGTTATAAACGACATATTCGTTCACGACTTTGCTATCGCATTTCCGAAAAATGCCGATTGTGTTGGCTGTTCATAGTACGCTCGCTCTTATGGTATGTCGTCATCGTTAGCTGCGCGAACAAAATTTGCCAGCGGCGTCGGTAATTTAAACAAATAGAGGTGCTTAATAGGGTAAAAATTAACGAAAATAGGTCGATGATTGATAATTAATTAATTAATGAAAATATTGCTATACCTCATTTAACAACGTTTTACCCAAACTTTGATACAATTTCATCTTAAAATAATATTTTAGCCTCGAAAGAGTAAATATATAATTTTCCTGCTTCATTAAAACCTAGATTAAAAATATCTGCGTATTGTAATTTAAGGAAATGAAATGAATTATCATTATACCCACCTCAGAACTTATTTTTGCTTAATTAAACAATTTAAATAAAATTCCAATTATAAAATTTTCTTTTCCTTGTAAAATATTTTCAACAAAATTATTCAACTTTGTGTAATGTTTTATTACTATATTGTTTAGGATTATGCAAAAATAGTTATAAAGGTATATCTTTATTTCTTCACGATATTACAAAACATGGGCATTTATTCGAACAATAGATATACATATGGCAGACAAAAACATAAATGGAACTAGAAAATAGGAAGTAATGGTAGTTTAAATACATATGTAAACATAAATAACAATAATATGCACAAATAGTAATAGTGCGTTAGGTATAAAACCCATTTACCACCAGCATGGAGCATAATTAAGCGGCTTCCCTTCGAAATTGGCGCCTTCAACCCCAGCAAGCTATCATCTGACCATTCTTTGGGTTTCGTGTGTGATCTATGTATATAGGATACATCAGTGGAGTTGATAGGCCTATTATCCTGAATATAAAGTTGAAATTGCTTTAAATATTTTATTCGCTTAGTTCGTGTCATGTTTCCATTAAAACTTTTCTTTTATCAGGTTTTCCGCCATCTAAAAATAATTATGCATTTTAACTACCACACTTATTTAATGGAAATAGTGTTCTTACTTAAATCCCATTTTCTTTAACACAGTCGCTAATGTTGTTAGTCCCCCAGAAAACAATATGCCATTCCCGACTATTTTATTATAAATACCTGAAATAAATACTCCCTCCGTCCGAAAATATGGTATACATTTGAAATTTTTTTAAAAATTAATGAGACATTAGTAAAGAATTATAATTAAATATACTTAGTTGGAAATTCTGATGCTAGGCAAACAACTAATACATAGTTGGCCTCTGTCCGATTTTGTTTGTGTTAAAAACGTCAATAGAGTTAAAACGTCATTTCATGAAAATTAATTTTACACACGCTCTGTTCACAAAATGGCAGATATTGTTATAAATAATGAAGTAAGCTTGTTGAAAAGGAATTCCAAGTTCAAGCAATCAACCGGTGAGCAACGTCATGGTATATTACAAAAATTGTTGTAGTTCAAAGGCCAGAAGCTGAAGCATGGGAGTATAAATAAAGTTGCAGCTAAACTTGGGGTAACCCGTTTGTCCGTGTCTAGAATTTGGAAAGTGGCTCAAAAACAGTACAATGACGGTAAAATTTGTGCTGATGTTATTTCAAAAAAGAAAGGTAAATGTAGACGGAAACGTAAAGATTATTTTGAACAGTTAGCCAAAGTTAAGGACGTTCCTTTTAATTGTCGAGGGTCAATTCGGAGTCTGTCCTTTGCTGTCGATATTCCAAAGTCTACATTGTTCGACATTTACAAACGAGGAAAGAAAATAAAGCGTATATCTTCTAGTGTTAAACCTTTGTTAACAGATCAAAACAAGTTAGAGAGATTAAAGTTTTGCTTGTCGAAAGTGAGACCGGATGGACGTTTTGAAGATCTGTACGATTATGTCCACATAGACGAAAAATGGTTTTATTTAACGCAAAACAAGCGCTCTTATTACAGTATGATAGACGAAGAAGAACGCTACCGAAGTTGCAAGAGCAAACGTTTTATAACCAAAGTGATGTTTATGGCTGCTGTTGCCCGACCACGTTACGATTCACATCGAAAACAATTTTTTAATGGAAAAATTGGTACATGGTCTTTTGTTTATGAAGAACCGGCTAAGCGACACTCGAAAAATAGACCTAAAGGAACTTTGGTAAAAAAAATGTGGAGTCCGTCAATTCAGCAGAATGTAGAAAAATTATTCTTGAAAACGTCATTCCGGCGATCAAGTTAAAGTTTCCCATAAGTCATAAGCAAAAACCGATATTTATACAACAGGATAATGCAAAATCTCATGCTTGTGACGACGACGAAGAACTTCTGGCTCATGGTTCTACAGATGGCTGTTCTATTCAGTTTAAATCACAACCACTAAACAGTCCCGATTTAAACGTTTTGGATCTTGGCTTTTTCAATTCCATACAATCTCTGCAATATAAAGCTTCGCCAAAAACAGTTGACGAATAAATCGAATATGTTGAAAAAGCCTTTGACGATTTAGACAGACTGACCCTTGACAATGTTTTTCTAACATTGCAGACCTGTATGGAATCAATTATGTTGGTTGAAGGAGGAAATTCGTATAAGATTCCCCACATCAATAAGGCCAAACTTCGGCGTGAAGAACGCTTACCATCTAGTTTAATGTGCTCCCAAGAAGCCGTAGACAAAGCTAGATCCCATCAATTAAATTTTATTCATAATTATATTAAATAGTACGCCAATTTAATAGGAGTATCTAATTGATGAAAATTGTAAATGTATACCATAAATTCGGACAAAAATAAATTCCAAATGTATACCATATTTTCGGACGGAGGGGGTATTATTTATTTAATACTAAATGCTTAATTTAATTTGGCATTGAAACAATGGAACTATATACATAACTACATACACACTATATGCTCAAGATATTTGTAGGCTAATATTTTAACGAACAGTCTGAATATATGTAGTACCGTTCCAGCTGCGACATGCAACTTTATATCCAAGGGATAACTTGATGCCAACCTTATTTGATATATGATAAAAGAAAAATATTTTAAAATACCTTTTAAAGTGGGACGTTTCTTTTCGTGAATATAAAAGTTATGAATATTTGATCGAATTGTTGCAGTATCTTCTCCACGAACTGTACTCTTCGGACTTCTACGTGGTCTCTTCTTATGAGGAGTAGAAAAAGAAGTAGCCTTTCCTGAACGTGTATCCTCACTTTCGCAATGCTTCTGTATGTTTTTTCAGATATACTTATCACAGTAAGTAATCTGGCTTTGTAATGTTTCAAGGCAATACTTGGTTTATCATCTTCTGCTTCTTGTTTCATGAATTTCAAATTATTGACGATAATTTCTCTGCCTTGGCTGTGGATAACTTTTCTTTTGACGCCAACTCCTTTCGATGTCGACGCCATCGCTACAATTTGTACAACTAATATAACATATATATCTACCTGATTTATTTATTTGTATTTGAACTTTACCACTGTAGTAATATACTTCTTTCAAATGCCTTGAAAAAAGTTTTCTTAATAAAAAATGGAACGATAACAGCCTCGAATAACAAAACAACTGAAATCTATCCAAGATAAGCTGTAACCTAATCAAAGCTTGGCACGCTACTAAAGCTTCAGCCGATGTCATTCCACCCGTATTTTTCAAATGCCGCGCAATAATAGACTCGCCCGACTAATAGTCTCTTTGCGCATATGACATCAGATATACTCATTTTGAGTCAGTTCTACCTTCACTCATTTTACCTATTATTGCGCCCAGCATATAAGATTCCTTGCGAGACGATCATTAAATTCGTACATTCGTTACGCCGCGTCGTTACTGAATACGCTCTTCGGGCTACAGAGAAGGCTACTGACTCAGGCAAGTTGGTCACTTTCGATTTATAAATTATAAATATAGTATGCTTCATTTTATGGTCATATCTAAATTAACGTCAGTTAAGAATTCGACAATCCGTTATTGTATTGTCGTGTCCGTATTTTTCAACGTATGTCTTTTTCATTATGTTAGTGTGTTACTCCCTTGTAAACGTATACACTAGTTAAATACAGGAAACAAGTTGTTTGTCCAAATTACAGTTAATGATTTACTAGAAACGTATAATAGACCATTTGTAAATCATTATAGGCTTACGAAAGCGTACTATTGCGGAATAAAATAAGACATATTTTACGAACCTTGGATGTTTTTGCGAGGTTTTATTACAACTTGATAACTACTGGAATTACACATGGATCGTGTCAAGAAAGGCGTTTAAAACACCTGCGATTTATTAATTGCATAAATCTGTATTTATAAAATGAAAGACCAGCTAGTACACGTATAAAGAAGTGTATATGAATATGAGTAAAATATGGAGTTAATTTGTGGGCTTACAAAATTGTCTGTAATCAAACAGAATTGGCTGAAAGATCTATACAATGACTTGCTTTAGTTTAATAATCGGCATATATATGTTATGACTTGCTCCTGTGAATTAATGTTTTCGTGGTATATAAAACGATATCGTGTTCTGTTGGTGATAGTCTTTAATTGTCTGTTTGTTACTTTATGAAGTTCATTTACGTTTTGTTAGAATCCTGGGCTTTTGATGTTTAACTCAAGAGAGAGATGTAACGTTTCCTTGTAAATTTTCCGATGACAGACCAACGGGATAAATAAGCTTAAAGTCTAAACCTCAGAAGCCCTAAAATACAAATGGTATGTGTAAAGTATTTCATGGCTTTGTTACTTTCATTTCCTTGTCGTACAAAGAATGAAGCGCCGTTAGTTAATTTTCAACATGCGAATAGAGGCTCGGGATTGTATCGGACCCACCAGAAAAGTCTGTCACTTGACCCTGGTAGGACTCGAACGTGCACTGCTTAATTCTGACAAAAGCAGGCCCTCTTACCGCTTGACCATCGATCTCTAAATTTTAATTAAATTACGAGGTAGGTGCCATAAATTCTCTGCTGAATATAGAAAAAATTAACTTGATAAGATATAGCAATTTTTATTGTTCAATATAAGGTCCCCTAACTTCAATACATTTATTACAACGATCAATTAATAATTCTATACCCTTGTAAAAATAATCCAAAGTTTTTCCCTTAAAATGTTGTATTACAGTTGTTTACAACTCACTATCGTCCTTAAAACGACGTACTCTGTCTTTCCTTAAATGAGAAAATAAATAATGATCACTTGGAGCCATGTCCGGACTATACGATGGATGTTCCAATTCTTAAAAGCCACATTGGCGGATGGCTTCAGTATGGACGGGTGCATTACCAATTTTCTTCGAGGTTTTGCACGAATATTGCCCCTCAATCTATGCAACAAAGACGCATAATATGCACTTTAAAGTCAATGAGTAAAGTATCCTTACAATCCCAGAATATTGTGGCCATCACCTTCTTCGTTGATTGAACGACTTGCGCCTTTCTGGGACGAGGTTCATCGGGTCGCCGACATTCCATCGATTCCTTTTTGTCTCATCTCCTGTAACAGTGGACTCCAAAATCGATTTCGGATCGTCTCCATGTATGTTTATAAACGAGCGCGCACATTCGACCCGACGCGACGTTCAGGTCGGAAAGCAGAAAGAAAATGCAATACCCATCTTGCATTAATCTAATTCATACCCAGATAATTATGGAGAACTCGCCGAATACTTGTTTCAGAAATGTTAGACATCACTGCTAATTCCTTCACTTTCAAATGGTGATCTACTAATATAATTTCTTCAATAATTGAAACATTTTGAGGTGTTATCAGTTCAATTGGCCGACATCATCTTCATGGGATTCTTTCCCCAAACGGAAGCATTTGCCCACTTTTTTTACAGTGGAATATGAAGGAGATAAATCATTTAATGTGATTAGGTGTTTTTTTTTCTTTTGTTAAAAATTATTAAAAATTTTACGACCACGCGGTACTCAATTTTCGTTACCTGAGACATTTTCATGCACTAGTCACGTTGTCTGCCTGGCTGCTAAAAACTACTACTCTTCGAGCCGTAATATATATAGTGTAGGCCTCGCACATGTGCAACTATGACGCAACGGAATTTGAACACGTTCAAACATGTATAAGCCTGTCAGGCCGACAATTTATAACACCTACGTCATATATAGAAAGTATGGTTATGTATAAAGAATTAATGTTACATACGCAAAAGTGTATAGCTATAAATGTAATTTTATGAAAAGCTAACTTCCGAAGTTACTTTTAGCGGTTGGACGCAAATCTCCATAACACTAGTTCATTCAAATGTTACGAAGGACAATCGGTTGACTAGCAATAAGTAACTTTTGCGTAGTATTCCATCAATTCTCCAAAATTTGTCTTCCAGCCCAAATATTAAATGTTGGCATATTTGGTGAGGATATGAAGTGTACACGATCTTTTTCATAGTATAAGAATTCAATTTTTTTCTGCATCAAAAACTTAATCCTCTTTTTCCAGCAACAATATCTTCTAGTTTCTAGTTTACATCATCGCCACATGCAATTATGAATGGGAACTGGTGATTAGCCTGATCAAGGGAGTGGTTTTAAACTTATGGACAATTATCATGATTCATAGTATTGCACTTAATTGATAGGTAGCGAATGTGCAATATTTCGCGGTCGCATATGGAATTCTATTCTATTTTAGGTTGTGTTAATTACAAACTCAACCGTAAGGATAATATAATTGAAATGATGAATGCTATGAGCAAAAATATATCTGTTATTTATAATGCAGACAAGAGAACTTTATAAGATTCTGTTGTTAGTTTTTTATTATATTCCTTACTAGTTTGTACTATTCTAATTTAAGAAATTATTTTATTAAAATATAACAATGGGTAGGACTCAAACTTTGTCGTAAAGAACAGTATAAAATTAGCAAATTCAATCACACTGTGCTCGAATTGGAGACTTTTTTTACAACAAGTTGGGCATCCGGAGGGTGAACCTAATTCGAGTATGCTGAATCCAATGGGGCTAACCGTTTTTAATAGTTAGCTCGCGTTTTCGAGCAATTTCAATTTAAAAATTTTAGGCCCAAAGACCTCAAAAAAACGTAATTTTTCTCATTTTTTAACCATTTATTGAATTTAAATCCATGGAAATCGATCGATTAGACATCGTATCGACGAATACATATTGAATAGAAACTATTTGAAAAAAATTGAATCGGTTCAGTCGATTTTTCATTATTTTTTTTGCAAAAAAAAACATTTCTCTTAATTTTTTTCATTTGTCATTCTCTGATTGCCCTGATTCTTCTGTATCATCATCTTCTTCTGTAAATTCCAACAAATGTCACCCAAAGAGCATGTAGCTTTTTATCGCTGTACCAATGTTCGAGCGAAGAATGGATTGTCGCTGTGATAGTTTCAGGCTTCTTATCATATTATTCAAACGAGATTGTGTGATTTCAATGTGATTGCATGGCGCTGTGACATTTGATGGTTCATATACGACTGCTTCTTCGGTTTTCATGGTTTCCAATGCTCAGATTGTTCTGTTGAAAATGGTCTGGTTGGAACAGGAATTTTATTTGAATGCGGTAGCGGCAATTGAGTATATATTGTTGGAATGTCAGTATAATTCACGCAAGCATAACATTCAACTGGATCTACCCAAATCTTCGGAACACCAAATGGCATAGCGGCTCCTGTTTTTATCCATTTACTCAAATTCAAAACGCATGTTGTACAAACAATAGACGGCGTCCAGTATACATCAGTAAAGACATTTCGTGAGTAATATTGTTGATACAAATCAGTGATCTCAGGACTTACTTTACGCCGAGTGGTCTTAATTACAAATTTTCCACACACGTAACAAAAGGTATTCAATTTAGAACATTTATCCATTTTTGATATTTCAAATTAATTGATTTTATAAGCCAATACAATGAACAAACTCGAAGTTTTCATTATTCACTTCGGTTTGGGTTATTTGCTTTATTAATATTTAGATGTTAGCTATTATGTTGTTTGATTTCTGTAAACAGACTGAGCTCTCAGCGGTTAGCAGCGCCGTTTATATACCTATTTGATCAAGTGGCAGTAGCGGGGATGGAAGATTCTCGAAGGTTCCAGAAAGCTTTTTGGCCATTGATCTGATTTACCAGAAAATTCCAGAATGTTCCAGAAGGTTCTTTGGGCCTAACATTTTTAAATTGAAATTGCTCGAAAATGCGAGCTAACTTTTAAAAACAGTTGGTACTATTGGATTCAGCGTATTCGAATTAGGTTTACCCCCCGGGTACCCAGCTTGTTACATTTTGCAACTAGCACAGTGTAATCAACACAAGATCACAACAAACCTAATTGATTTAAATTACAATTTTCTGCTAATATTACTTTCGAAGTTAGATGTGTTGAGGTTACCTATGTTCATATGTACACTTGCACATCCTAAAAAACGTAGAATGATGGACAAATGTATGGAATCTCTGGAGTTTCCAGAGATACCGAAACGAAAAGTAATTGCAGTAATTAGTGGCTTATATAAAATTAGGAAATATTTTCAGTTAGAAAGCTAGGAGGCTCTGAAAATAATGTTCAAAATAAAACAATTACTAGTTTTTGCTAGCTATCAATCTGTAAATTAGCATGTCCCATTACAGCCGAAAAAGTAGAAATATACAGCGTAGCCTCCTAGTAGGTGGACGGATGATAACTCCCTTCCTGAGCAATTTAGAGGAAAGGTTTCCAAATAAAAGATATTTGGAATCAAATACTGCATAACATAAAATTATACCAAAGTATACAAGGTGTTCAGTTTTCGCTGTGCACGATACAAGTTTAGATTTTTAAATCCAACACCCTGTATATTATTACGATTTTAGATACCTCTCTTCAATTCATGTCTATTGTCATCAATATTCCCTCTACCTCTATATTGGTTTCTGAGATGATTGACATACTTCGAGATTTTTGCGAAATGTCCCTGTTTCTTTAACGCCCGATATTTTAAATGCCTTACACGCTAGGGTGGTAATTAAAATCTTATTCGATTGAGTATTTCTTCTTCAGACAATACATCGAAAAGTTTTTTATATCAACTGGAGGCTACAAGATGGCAATCGAAATCCTTGCCATGTTTGATCATGCTATTTCCATTTTTTTTAATGGTACACCTTGTATATTTTTCCGCAATCTGATAGAGAAACTGTAATAGATTTTTTTTTATAAACATTTCCCTTAACTTAAAATGTGTCATTCTTAGTAAATTAAATCTGAAGCGGTGCGGATAATGCATAGGAAAATGCACAGAGTGCTGTGAGGAAATACTATAAACATTTGTTTTTCTAAAGATTTTCATTAAAAATAAACTGTAAAATTTAATTTATGCATACAATTTCACACCTATTCAAAGCGAACACCAACTTGCTTCATACGGACTTCTTGCGATTCCCTGTATTTTATTGAACATTTACTAACATCTCGGGGATATTATTTTGTGTAATGTCCGTGTTATGCATTGCCTTAAGAAATTCATCCAGGAAGGTTTTTCATAAATATATATAATCTAAATTGCGAAATTTTTTAAATAACTTTCACTATGTTCTTATTATATTTCTTACTGCTGAAAAAACTTAGTGTGCGGTGCTTAGTAAATCTGTTCCTTTTATATTGAACTCTAATTAACATTTATCTACTAATTTTCCCTATTTACTATTTATACATACTGGTTAACTTGCTATACATAGTATGTAGGAAAATGATGGTTGTTTCGAGCAGATGATAAAATTGTACCCAAAAAAATAATGTTAACATATTTGCTTTAATGAATATCTTGAACGAAGCAAATTTTATAGTATTTCGTGGCAGCTCCCTGCGTTTTTAGACGAAAAACTTATCTGCATAGCTTCATATTTAATTTACTAAAGAAGGACGCATTTTAGGTATAGGAAATTGTTTACAAAAAAGATTCTGGAAGAGCTTCTCTATTATATGTTGTAAAAATATACAGGATGTTCCGTTTAAGAAAATTGAAACAACATTAATCAAACTTGGCAACAATATCGATAGCCATCTTGTAGAATCTGGTTGATATAAAAAAATCTTCGATATTGAAATGTTTTTCTCACGGTGAATTTGTGAAAAATTTGAATTTTCAAAATTTTATTAAATTCCTAAATTCTTTGTGGGGTCGCGAGTATTCCTGAATACTCTTTGGGCAATTTACTCGTGAATTTTGAATTAAATAAATTGAAATTAACGAATTTTAGAATTAAAAATCCAAGCTAACCTTGAATTCGTATGATGCTGTCACATAAACACTCTGTTTATGTTGACCTTTACAAGAATCTGCCAGCTCTAACCTCGAACCTTTTCTTCTTTGAAATTATACTTTAATTTCTCTATCGAACACTTTAAATGGAGACCGTAGTCAAAAACACTAGTTAACTTAACGAAAGTCTAACCAGAATTGATGAATTTTCTGGCGCTGGCGATTGTTCTTCTACAGCTAATTTTGATGATTTAAATCCAAATATAAATGTTCTGATGCCTGTCAATGAAAGGAAGTTATTTATAGAAATAGCATAAGAGAATGAATGCAGTGACGCTACCAGCTGACTGAATTTACATGACTTTATGCTTAAAAGAACCGCTGACAACATAAATATAACCAAATTTACTGGCGATTTATTTAATAACGTTCGGACAAAGGTTTAATTTACGAAGTGATGTTTGAAATACCTCTGAATATACCCGGTTGTCTGTTTTAGATAAATTTTACATTAATTTTAACGATTTACAAACAGAGAAACTGTACAGAAGATGGAGTTTTGTCTTCGTTACCCTAAGATCGTCGTTATCTGGACTTATATATTTAATATAATGTCCTCGCTTCGAGGACAGTCGGTCTGGGGGGGACGTTGGCTACGAAAATTTTCCTTTTTACCCGTTAGAGGGACTTTCATCACAGTCAGGTGGCTATCCTGAACACCCTAATCGTTCTAGATTGACAGTTGATGTAAATATTGAGCATTACAATATCTTGCCAAAAACTTCAAGAAATACTCAATTGAATAAAATTTGAATCACCGCCCTACCGTGCAAGACGTTTAAGATATCGGCCGTTAAAGTAACAGCGACATTTTGCAAAAATCTCAAATTATGTCAATTATCTCAAAAATTAAGGTAGGTACAGGGAATATCGATGAAAGTTGCCATGAATTGGAGAGGGTTATCTAAAATCGTAATAATATGTGTTGTGCAGCATTTGGATTCCGAATAATTTTATTTGAAAACCTTTTGTCTACATTGCTCAGGAAGAGAATTATTGTCCGTCGACGCATTGAGTGGACATGGTGTATATTTACGCAATAAAGTCCTTCCTTAAGGTGGCCAACTTACTCCAACTTTCCCTAGCAGAGAGCTTCCAAAATATAAAGGGATGGTAGAATTAAAAAATTACGTGAGATAAAAATAGGTTTACAGTAATCTCTCAGTTTTATGCCACTAACAGCTCTAATAATTTGCTTTTGAGCTATAAAAACACTTTTACCTGCAGAAGAACAACAGATTATCTTGCGCCGCAACCCCTAGGAACTTAGCAGAGTGTAGTTGCTGCAAATGTTTAGCACCAACATAGATGTCACAAGCAATGTTTTGGGCATACACGGTGTCTCATTGAAAAACGCATATACCGCGTTAGTAAAATCCCGTAGTAAAGTGAACCGCTAAAATATATGAACAGTGTTGTAACGTTTGCCTGCTATGAAGGTATAAGGTGGGAAGTCGTGCAAAGCGAATCTACATATCAGCAAGAATCCAATCGCCGTCAGGAGAGGATCGCGCTGTGCTCTAGCCATGCATTATACCCGTAGTTTATTTCTTTAATTGGTCATCCATGCCTTTCTCGATCTTTTCTCCTTGGCTATTTTTGATTTGCTTTGTTTGTGTCTCGAAATTATACTGTAGAATAGTTTTCTTTTTAATTATGTTCTTATAAACTAAGAAGTCGTTAAATGGTACGGTAGAGGTAGTACTGCAAATGACTGCTTATTTAAACATTTATTATAATAATGCGTTCAACTGAATTTTTACACATACAAATACGATTCATTTTACCATAAAATTCCATTAATCAGATTTAGAAAACATGTAAGTATTTATTATGCGCTTATTATCATTTGAACATTTAATATATTTGATATTTTGAAATGAAAAATGTAGTCTAGTTAATTTATAATGAGAGGTTCTATGTAGTTTTAGAATTCGTCATTTTCCTTTTAAATTAAGGACGTTTTCTCTGCTTGATATACGACAATAGTTTTTATTTTGAAATAATCAACGATTCAAGTCTATCAACAGCACAAAAATCAAATAAGATGTATTACGTACTTCCTAAAATCCGTGCCGAGCTGTTACCTCGATTACATATGCTAGGCGACTGAGTTGCGAATGTGTGCGTTTGTCTATGGGCACTGAGGAGCGGAGGACACGTTTCTGGCACAAGCCGTAACATTATTCGCTATATGTATGGGACTTGCACCGAGTATTTTATGCTGATAATATACTTGGTGTTTGACTTTCAACGTTTATTTAGTTAGTAGAAAATATAATTTCGGGATTAACAATTCCCAAGTTCTTTTATATGAAATTTGGCGCGATATTAATGCTATTTTCTTCAAGTCATAAAAACACTCTAATTACAAGTGATTGTGATTCTTTCTATTACGTATGGATTTGTAATAAGTAACAAGAAAAGTAATCTAAATAGACCTTTTTTTATCACGCGGTCTAGGTTGTATAAATCGATGATTCTTCTTCAACAACATCCTGCAATAATACATACATATAGGTATTACAACCAGCGACTAGCTCCTTTATAAAGGCAAGTGCGACGCGATTCGTAACACACACACACACACTTTCAATGAACCGACTTGCCCAGAGACCGTGCGACCTGTGCGAATAGAAACATTGAGATTACCTTCTGTAATCGACTTCCTACTGAACAGCGCAAGAAAAACCAACTGGCTCAGCAAGAAACGCTATCTAACCAGTGTTATATAAGACGCACTGACTTTACGGTGGATTAAGTTGGCGCTATTAGTCAAACAAGTCCTGTGGTCACTTGCAGTTGAAAGACGTTGAGCGTTGCTTTATATTATGCTTGGATCTTACAACGTACACATGTGCGAAGGCGTATTTATAGGTGTTTATTTGTACTTCTGTAATAGCTGGAAGAAGTGAAGGATTGCAACGCATATATCGCCCTCAAAGTGAAATTCTTGCTTACTTGCATGGGAATGTTCGAAAGAATCTAATGTAATTACACAGGAAATAAACAATAAGATAGATAGAAAATTATGTAGGACTTCTTAAATTAATTAAATTGCTCTACCTTTACCATAACTTCAATATATCTTAGATGGTAATAAGTAATAACGCAGTTTTAATGCTCTGCTTGAAATTGGTGTTTAAGGTCTGAATTAGATTGAACGAGTTCGTTCTCTCAATCAGTAATTTGCTTTTTATTGACAACGCCCGTAGCAGATTTTGTTACATATTCACTGATGCGAAGTATTTCGTTGAGTTATGGGAACAAATACAACGTAGCTGCTTTATACATTTTAATTTAGTTGGATGACTTTTCTATACTTGCAAGTCAATTTTAAACAATTTGTCGATTCTCCAATGATAATTTATAATCATAGTTGCTGGCGAACATTTCCTTTGAAAGATAAACCAATCTACTGTTAGTACCTACACTCATAATATAAACAAACAATATTTTTTGGTTAAATTAGTGGTAGATAATGCGGCTAATATACAGATAGGTGTAGAGCACTGCACGGGCCTATTTTTCACGGCCCGGCCCGCCCGTGGCCCGTTACAGCATGGAGTAGGCCCACCCGGCCCGCCCGTTGCGTTCATTACCTCGGCACAAGGCCCGCTCTGCTCGGCCCGTCTAAATTATTTTAGCCGTAAGAATAACTGCACGACATTCTACATTTAAAAATTTAATACAGAATGAATATCGTACAACTAAACAGCAAGTACTACATACGTTATATCCATTCGATGTAGTTAATAAAACATTCTTGGTCCGTCAGGCCCGTATAATTTTAGGCCCGGCCCGCAATGAAAAGAGACGAGGCCCGCCCGAGCCTGCCCGAGCGGGCCGGGCTTTTCCCAGCCCGTGCAGTGCTATAGGTAGGTGTTCTAACTTTCTGAATTTGTAAAATTTTCTGATTACACACAATAGACATCTGAGTATCTTCCAAAAATATGCTCGTATATACAGGATGATCGATAAGTAATGAGACAGACATCTACCTTACTTTAAATAACATAACAGAACACCCGGTATATTACTACGTTTTTCATTTCTCTAACTAAAAATAACCTACATAAAATGGGTTTCATATCTCTATTACTAATAGATTTCGAGATATTTATTATTTTTTCTTCAATTTTCTAAATGTGGAGAAATCTATTTCCTTCAACGAATTCGAAATGCAAATATATTTCAGCAAAAATTTAACAAAATACATGGTATCAGAACGCCATGGAAATGTACAGGATGTTAGGTATCGATCACCACACTTTACCAAAACCAATTACCAGAAACGTAATTTTTTAAATAGCCCCATATACATTGCGCAGGAAAGTTATATTTCTAACGTTTTTGCATAATGATGGATATTTCTAATATTGAAATTGCAATCAAAGACGAGTCTTGCATTTTTATATTGCATCTAAATGGTTTCTAGTGTCAGTATTATTTGGTTACCATGACAGCAATAAACAAAAAATTCTGTCGTTGACATTTCTAAACAATTGATTCAAAATTATACTCTTGGTTTCCGCGTTTGAACCGCGTCGTTGTCGTAGCTTTTGCCGACGTTTCGTCTACACTCTTTATGGAACATATTCAGGGCTGTCACTGCACATTGACTGGCTTTCTATTTGAAATTTTAACAGTAATTTTGGCACACGTCGCATAATGCTTTCGAAAAATTCACTCGGTTTCTACCTTATACGATCAAGAGTTCCGTAAAATGTCAATATCACAGTCATAAAAGTTTAGATGCAAATGTCAACAATTTTTTAAAAATGCAAATATTTCAAATATGGTTAGAAATAGCAGCATAGCTGTTTTATCAAATATACCTTAAAATTGAACTAAGAATTCAAAAATGTCATAATATGGAGGTGTTCCATTTAAAAAACAAAGTTGACAGCTACTTCCGGTATAACCGAAAGTGTTCGATTATTGAAGATATTTTAGTTTAATAGTACATGTCGGCTTTAGTATACTGCGAATTTTTCAGAATTTGCCAATGTATACTCTTTCATATACCGATCGATGCAATTCCTCGCGGGGCAGCTTGTATAGGTAGAATTCTTTAGCTTAACATAGATTTTCAGTTAAATCCCTTAACTTTGAAAAATGACAAGTTATAAGCACACATTCTCAAGCACGTCGTTCACTCATTAGACTAAAAGGGACGTAGAAATTATCTTCTTCTCCGCCCTTTAGAGCGTCGGATCAAATTGTATATTTATATTACTCGTCCCCCTTATCCATGCTTTCCATCCCTTCCTGTCTCTTGCACATATTTTTATTTCACCCATGGTTTTTCCGCGTCCTGCACCTATTTCTTTTATTCCTTCAATCCATGTCTTTTTTGGCCTGCTCCGCTTTCGCCTCCCCATCCTTCTTGGCTCAATCACCCTTCGCACTAGTCTATCTTGATCCATTCTTGTTATGTGACCAAATTAATTTAATTGTGTATTTTCTAGTTTGATTCTAATTGGTTCTTGCTTTGTCATCTGTCTTATTTGTATGTTCCTTATTCTGTCGTATTTTGTTTTACTGCTATCCTTCTGAGGTGTCATTTCTATAGGATTTATTTATTGGTGGTGTCTTTCCAGGGGTACCCAAGCCCCACTTGCATATAATATTGATTGTAAAGCGATGGTGTTGTATACCTCAGTTTTTATGTTTATGTCTATTTCCTTTTTACTGAGTATTGTTTTATTCAATGCATGGTATATATTTGTAGTCGTCTGTTTTCTTTTTGTTCTTCTTCTACGTAGAAATTATATAATAATAATAAAACTTATACAATAACAATAAACTTATACAATAATAATAAACTTATATACCAACCAAAAAACTCTCGTAAAACTTGCAGAAAATACTTTTGAACTTTTGGCCGTAAGGTTAATGACGTTTAACGTATATTCCTGTTTTGAACAAGCTGTAAATAGCGTGTATTTTAGAAGTGATTTTTAATGTCTTATCTGAAACAGATAAATCCATAAATGTAGAGTCTAAAGTAGCCTAGATATTGCTGCTATTTCTATCTTGAAAATTGCTAATGTATTTAGTAACTTTAAGTTTTTATCCACATACTCGTTTATAGAAAAAATGCTTCTATAATCTAAACTGCCGCTTGGTGTAAAAAAGAACAAAGAAGCATTGTTAACTCCATTTATGAGAATTCAAACACGTTTTGTTCCCAGCCTTCATTGTTGTGATATCACAGAACCGTAAAGTCGAAATTGCAATTACTGTACGTGCGTGTTGTATCTATTTTGAGTAGACTTGTTGACGAATGTCGTAAAGCTTTGCGTTAACCTCACTTTCGAAAATGGCACTGTTTATTTGCGTGGTATTCTAACGCGCTTAGTACTATGTGTTATTTATTAAATTCTAGTAATTTTACCGGATTGATGAATTGTGGAAGAAGTCAATTTAAGTAAATGTGAAAAATATGTGTCACGTCAAATTAATCCGGAGAGTACGTCATTTTCCTAAGCTTTGTTCAGGTGTGTACCTATTTATGCTTTTCTGTAATATTGTAGAAATTAGCATATTGTGGTTAGACAACGACAACTTAAAGTTTGTGTTTACTTTACTTGTAACGGATTTCGGTTTTGCTTAATTTTTCACGTTATTATTGTTGTTTAGACTTGACATTCAAATAAATTATTCTGTTGAGTCATAAATAACAAGCGACATGGTTGACATAGGATAGGACTATTCTTTCTCAAGGATGAGTATTGTGTGCATCATGAATTCATAAACCTTGCTGAATCTAGATTCACAATATACTAATCTTCATGTAAATATGTTTATAAGTGTTACTGTATAGTATTGAAAGCGATTGGTTTAGATTGTGCTTTTGAAAATAAATATGAAAATGGCAGTAGAATGTTTTCAGTGTACAAAGCGCTCGTAAAATTCCAATCTAGTGAGACAATCTTTAACCGTCGACGTATGTATGGTGTGGTTTACTTGTCAGTTAGGCTGGGCCTTATACAATTGTGACTGAACTGACAATTCTTTAGTCTTTTTTAGTACTTAATTATCCACTCAGTGAAACAAAAAAGGAAAGAGAGCTTATTTATGCCTAGGTTAATATTGATGTTGATAAAATAAAATGCGGATAGAGTATCACAAACTCTAGAAAATTGCATATATTAGGCTGTTGGTGTATCATCACAGAAGCGTGGCGAGCGCATAAAAGTTTACACATAAAATAGAAGGTAAGAAATAAATTATAAAACGTGCTGAAACACTTACCGTTTTCAAAGTCTTCCGTGAAATCACAAACTGGGTAACATGTTAAATTACTGTACTGGGTAAACTGTTAAATATTTGAATCATTAGATATTTTTCCACAGCTGTTTCAGTCAAGTGAGTACGACGTGCGGAATAAATGGTTTTTAATGCCGAAAACGACCCGTTCGACATCTAGCGTGTTATATTTGCATATTTAAAATAATCTTTGAAACAACTTAAGATGCATTAAGTTGTTTCAAAGATTATTACACACCTTCACAAAGTTATCTTAATATAAGAAAATCGGAGTCTTTCTCTAAAACACTTTCAAATTTTCGTATTACACACCAATCTGTTTCGCCTTCTACAGCGCATAACTGCGTGAACATCATTCATAATTTGAACAGAGTCCACTAGCGACATCGAAACATTTTGTAACTTTTCTATTCCCTCCGCTAGTCCGAAGTAATTGTTGTGAATAGTTTGTAAATCTCTTTTAACCTGACTATCTTGAAATATTTCTTGGTTTTCTTGATCTCACTTCTATAATTTAAATACTTCTTACTTGATCAAAATTTGTTTGAGTTAAAACCAACCTGCAACATGTACCCAAGTGAACAATCGCTATGGTGGTTCAGGTAAATCAGGACACAGTTGTGAAATAGCGTACGTTTCGAGGCCTTTGAAACACTGCCTTTACTAGCAATCAATGCATTTACTAGTGGAAAACATGTATGGAATCGTTTGTGCGAAGATTTAGAATATAGATTTACACGTACATGTGAATTACCACTTGTCTTAAGAGATCGGCCCAAAGAACGCATGTTGCGGCACCATCACTCATAAACATTAAAAGTTGCTTAGTTGAAACTTCAAATTTGTTCAATGAGTTCAACACCACCTTTAAAATCTCATCGGCAGTACAATTTGTAACTCTTTTGGAAGCAAGTAAGAAGGAGGATGACGGTCGATGTGGTTCTACTGTACGTACCATTACATTAACCACAGAATGTTTTTGACGATCTGTTGTTTCGTCCACGCACAACCACAGTTTTTTATCTTTCAATTCCGTTTTCATTCTTTTTTCTATATGTTCACGAACAAATGGCACTACATTTCGTATCGATGTCCGACTAGGTATTTTACAGTCCGCATATTTATTCTAGAAGGAGACAAATGCTTCTTTGTCTAGTAAATGAAACGATAGAATAAGGGTAACACATAAAACAAATGTGAATTTTTCTTGGTCTCGTATGTCACTTTTTGCAGAAGAATGCTGTTTGCTTTCGATGTGACATTGACAATGGCTCCTGGACGAACACATTAAAGGGATTTTATAAACTAGACATTGAATTTTAGCGCCATCAAAAATTAAGTCCGGCATGTTCACTATAATGTTTTTAACTGTGTCTGCCATTGGTCGTTTTTGCGACGTTTTTGGCAAACACGCGTACAATTACGAAATAAGTTACGACAGCCTACATATACACAGAATCATCGCGAAATTGAAGTTATATATTCATAAATAATAACATAAACATAGAAGCATTGTTCTAAGGTGGCACAAAAGTTTCCATACACTTAATATAGTCCGGGAATTACCCATTCTCCGAAAGGGAAAATTTCCTCTATCAATAGTCTGTCAATCTATCTGTGAGTAGTGTTGAGCATAATCGATACATTTCAATAATCGAATGAATCGAAATAATCGTTTAAAATAATCGAATGATCATTCGAAATCATCATTCGAAATTTACTAACGATTTCGATTATTTTCCACGATTATTTGACAGAATCCGAGCGACGAGTGAATTATTTCGAAACTCGAAACCTCGAAGTTTCGAATACAGATCTCGAATCGTAATCCATTTGTGTGCTCCTGCGCAGTCGAAACGAATAATGAATAATTTCTGAACCTTAATCGAATGATCGATTATTCGGGTATAATCTATATATCTCGATTATATCATTCATAATAACCCAACACTATCTGTGATTCTATTTTATTTTCTCTCGGTTTGCGAAGGTCTACGTATCAAACGAGTTAAAATGGAACTGAAAGCGCCAATTCGTGAATTAATTATAAAACTAAGAGCTGAAGGCCCATCTTTCAGAAAAATAGGTAAAATAGTAAAAAAATCTCATGCTACGGTACAGTACATAGTCAATCGATACCAAGAACTGAAAACGTTTGAAGATAGACCGCGTTCCGGCCGTCCAAGGAAACTACGAGAACAAGTGCACCTTAGATTGCAAATATCATTCAAGACGAATATGGTCTACAACCACCAGAAACAATACGAAAAGCACTCAGGCAAAGGGGTTTTCATGGGCGAGTTCCTAGGAAAAAGCCATTAATAAATATGAAAAACAGAGCTCTGCATTTAGAGTTTACAAAAGCACACGTTAATAAGTCCCAAGCATTTTGGGATTCCGTTATATTTAGCGACAAGTCAAAATTTAATGTTTTCGGATCCGATGGAAGAGTAATGGGCTGGAGAAAAAAAATTAACACCTGAAAACAAAAAATTTATGTCCCGCCGTGAAACATGAAGGCGGTAAATGGCTTGTATGGGGTTGTATGTGTGCTTCAGGAGTTGGGAACTTAAAATTTATTGAAGGAATAATGGACAAGTATGTTTACCTTAATATATTAAAAGAAAATTTAAAAGCAAGTGCGGAGAAATAGAACCTAGAGAGGTCATTTACCTTTCAACAAGATAATGACCTAAAGTATACGGCTAGGCGCATAAAAGAGTGCTTGCTTTATAATGTTTCCAAACAACTTCATACACTCCCACAATCGCCCGACATTAACCCAATTGAACATTTATGGGACGAAATCGGAAGAAGAGTTTAAAAAAAGTACGATTCGCAACAAATAACAGTTAAGAAGTGTAATAATGAAAGAGTGTAATTTTATAGAACCGGATATAACGAAGAAATTGGCAAATGGGATGAAAAAACGTATGTTAGAAGTCATACGAATGAAAGAAGGTCCCACTAGTTACTAGAAGCTCTTAAAATCACCAATCAAATTTGATATTTATTAAGTGTATAGAAACTTTTGTGTTGGCTTAAAGCAATATTTTTGTTTTTATTTTATTTGTGAATAAATAACTTTAATTTCGCCATGATTTATTTCTTTGAAACTTCTAAACACTGTACAATTCTTGTTTCCCCCATAAATGCTGTTTTTATTAAAAAAATAACTGAATTTAAGATTTATATTAAGTGTATGGAGACTTTGTTGATACAGTGTACACATTATGTACTTTCTATATTCTACACTACATTCCGGATATTTTTTATACGGGGTACATTATACTCTGGTGTAATAGTTTTGGAGATATTTACAATTTTTTAATAAATTTCTGCTTTGCAGGTGTTTACAATGTTTCTGATATTACATTATTACATTGATGGAAGATTGAGTATTGTAGTAGACTGCTAGTATTGGTCATATGACACCTCACTACCCTAATTAAATGGCCTGTTGTCGTAGAGTAAGTATGTCTAACGTACGCCAGGACTGTTGGCTAATAAAGTCACTAAATTTATCAGAGGATTTTCGGATTTGAACTATAATAGAACTAAAGTATTGCGTTGAGTTTAATGTGCTGGAACAAAGGCGACTGCAAAAGACATAAATAGTGTACAGCACAAAAATGAGAAAAATGGCGTGCCACCTCAAATCCAATTTAAGATGGATTTACTTGATGTTTATTATTTGTGGTCTACCTCTTCGCTTACTCGATAAAGAACCGTTGTACATACAATCCCGAATGGAACTTACCATCACGGACAGTGTTACGGAAAGAGCTACCAAGTATTCATAAAGATATCGAAAATAGGATTAAAGCAGAATTAAAAAGTTCGCTTCCACATGCAGTTTGTGTATCGTACATGTACGATACATGATTTAGTTCATGAACCGTTTTCTACGTATGCGTTAAAAATGTATTACTTTCCGACCGATTCCGTATCGTGGCATGTTGTAACGGCTTACGGACATGTACCTGTCTGTCACTTTAAGTTTACCTGTAACTGTATAGGTTCCCAAAAGAAATAACGCAAACTATTACATTATTTCACTAACTGACCGTTAAATCGTCATCATCACTGGAAGAACCATTTAAGAAATCGGAGATTTCTTACAAATCCTTCATTTTAACAGATTTCTTAACTAAATACTAATAGTAAACAATTACGTTATTTGCAGTCATTTATTGTACGTGCGAAAATCAAATAAGCTAATGACATTCTGTGCATGCCTCTGACTAGCAGTTCCACAAAAATCACTGTAATGTTTCCCACTTGTTCCATACTTGTTTACTATGGATTTCTCGCCTTTGATTTGCATTTCTCTAGTTACCTTGTTCATTTATTTTTTCTTGAAATGCGTACTTCCTGCTTTCAGTTTGTTTTCTGCATAATGTAACTCTACTACTCTTAATCCATTGTTATTTTATTTTAACATCTACTTCAAATAAATTTTATTAGTTGAGATACGATTTATATACGAGATCGGACAATTTGTGCTACAGGAGTAAACCTAAGTTTCTATCCAAATAATATACTAATTTCTTAAGCTAGGTTTTCTTAAGGATACAACAAGTCGGCCAACTTGTTGTGCCTTGACATAAACGGATGGAAAAACTGGCGTCATTTATATAGTACTGATGCAAAAGTATATTTTTCCCGACATGTCTGCTGCCGACCAGTCGTTATATGAACACCTGTTGATGTATGTGACATGTCGGACGACCGACATATCGAGCCGACAAGCTGAGTAAATTCGTCCTAACGAAAACATAGCTTTACTGATATACATATTTGGTCGTCCGTACAATGTTGACTACTTTACCTTACATAGGTAGTGACGTACAGTACCGTTCATGGAAGTTCGGGCAAGCTGACAAATTATATTAACTGTTTAGGAAAAAAATTTAAAATTATATAATATACATTTCTGTGGGGAATTATTAAAACTAACCTTTTCTGGAAGCCTTCATCAATTTGCAGGTAGTATTTGTCTATTACAAGACCGTTATCATAAAATATATATGTTGGAAATCCCCAATAATTACAGAGACAATAAAGCTTTATAATAATCCCTAGGAGGGTTAGCTGATTCGCTCGTGTTACCTGGAAATATTCGTATACCCTTTATAAAGTATTATACCATGTTTACCAATTGTAAACGCAGCAGTACTGAAGGGATTGTTATTGTGAAAGTATCTGTGGTTGTGCAAGTGATAAATAAAATAATTTCGGTTTGACTGCTTAAAATGCCCCGTGGAAAGCCTCTAGCTGTTTCAAAATGATCTGCTATTATTACCTTGCATCAGGAAGGGTACGCAAAAAGACGGATTGCGGATAAATTAAAAATAAAAAAATCTACAGTACATGATACTATAGTTCGATTTAAGACAACCGGTGATGTGCAAGATCGTAATCGGCTAGGACCGTCAAGAAAAACGACTCCTGCGGAAGATTTACGAATAAAAATAATTAGTAAGCGCAATAGAAGACTAACAGCATCAGAAATTGCTGCAGAATTCAATAATGAGCGAGATTCCAAAGTTTCTGTAAGTACTGTGAAACGTCGGCTGAAAGAGGGCTGGGTTGCATGGGCGAGTGGTTTGTCGAAAACCGTTACTCCGAAGAGAAATAGGCTGAAACGACTGAAATGGGCACAACTCATAGAGATTGGACAGCGGGCAATTTTAAAAACGTTTTGTGGACTGACGAATCCAAGTTTGAGGTTTTTGGAAATAGACGGAGAGTTTTCGTACGCAGATCAAGAGGGGAAAGAATGTTACGGGAGTGTATAGTTCCTACGGTGAAGCATGAAGGCGGATCTGTAATGGGTTGGGGTTGTTTTTCCTTAATCGGAATAGGGGACTTGCTCAAAATTGAGGGCATAACGAAAAAAGAAGAATATCGGAAAATCCTGGAGGAAAATGCCATACCGTCAGGAGTCCGATTAATTGGTCGTGGATTTGAATTTATGCAGGACAATGACCCCAAACATAAATCTAAATTGTGCACAGATTACCTGCAGCAAGAAGAAAATGAAAGAACCCTAAAAATTATGGAATGGCCGCCACAGTCCCTCGATCTGAACCCGATAGAGTTATTATGGGAAGAATTAGACCGATGTATTAGGAAAAAGTGTCCAAAATCGAAGGAACATTTGTGGACTATTCTCCAGGAGGTATGGACAAGCTTGCCTAATGAAACATTAGCAAAATTAGTGAATCGGATGCCGAGAATAGTGGCAGCAGTCCTAAAGGCAAAAGGTGGATTTTTCGATGAAAATCGGATTTAAATTATTTGTATTACATTAACTTTTTCTTTTAATAAATTTGTGTTTGAAAATATGTAAAATCATGTAAGTAAGTATTAAATACATGGCCATTTAATATTTCTCTTATTTTCTTTGATTTCCGTACATTTTTTTCCTTGCCCGAACTTCCATGAACGGTAGTGTATACATAGATGTGTAGAATGTTTATGAAAAGGTGTGTATGCTAGTAACACCTGGACTAAATATGACATATGCGTAATCAAATCCATTTGACATTTCAAAGAAAATTTTATGGAATATTTTCCTAAGAAATATAATGCCATGCATGTTCTAAAAACTTGCGATTCATTTATTTGCGTGGATAGTTTATTTTCTAATTTTCATTAGGAACTTTTGGTTTAATGTTTTTATATCGATTGTCTTGTCCTTAATCTAATTTATGTATGCATGCATGTCTCATTTCTTTGTGAATTTCCTAGCCGAATACAAGTATTTAATAAAGCAAGAATTGTTGGATTAGCTGGTTTTACTCTGAGCATCGTATGAACTTAATTTCCATATCATTATTTGAGCACTGTAATTCGAAATGTATTGTTTTTTGATCAAGTTTTTAGTGAAATTTGGTTATTTTTAGCGATAACCTTACTATGAAAATAAGCCCAAAATTAAAAAAAAATTCAGAATGCAAAATTATAAATCTTTTTATTTAGATCTGATTTATTTTGAGAAATTTGTGTTAAAGAAAACTGGCATTTTATAAAATCAACAATTTTTCTGCCAGTCTATGAAAGTTATATCGTACTATGTCAATTATAAAATGCTACTTTCAACATCTTTTAAGAGACTGAATTCAATCAATTTTTTAAAGTAATTTGATCTATTGAATTTTTTCATTACATAAAAAATTATGATGTTACAGAATCCACCTTGATCCCAGTATAAGGAAGCATCATATCTGTTAAAATTTCCAATTTTGAAGCGATGTGGTGTTATTAATTTGTAGAACTAGAAAGCTATAGCACAGAAATACGATGATCAATGAGTATGTCATCAATTTACTCGAAGAGACTTTAGTCAGTTGAATTTATTGATTCTCGACGCACTTACCGACAAGATAAATAGGACGGTGATTGAAAATTATGTATCCTAATCATATAAAATATATATGAAAAGCTGATATTCAATTCAAAAGCAAACGAAAACCAAATAGAAATAAATTTTACCTGACATGAAATCGTTGACACATATCTCCTTTCGATCAGCTCCACTTGTTCGTTTTTCGATTTTACTAAGGCGATCGCTAGATCGCATGTAGGCGTTATTACATTATTATTATCATAGCGTCAGAATAGAATACGTAATCGAGTCGTCTTTACCATTATTTAACCTAGACCTTCTTTAGGAAACAGGTGCGCGCCTCGTAATCCATCTTTCACGCTAACGTGCCGTAATGAAGACATGCCTTTTCTCCCGATGTTTTGAAATCGAAAGTGTCCATGCAGTAAGTGAACAAGGAAAATACTTACTCAATAATATGCTGTTCGGACATCGACGTACCAGGCGATTGGTTTAATATTATATTTTGATTCTACAGAATTTTATCGTAACATAGAAACACTTTTTACCTTTTAATATTAAAAGGTGTGTATACAGTGTGTCTCACCAGAAACTGTATCGATCGATATATGAAGCAGTGTACATTGGAAAATTCTGAACTATTGAACTAAAATGTTTTTAATAATCTGACGCTACCGGAAATAGCTGCCAACCTTATTTTAAATGGAACACACTATATGTTATTACATTTTAAAATTCCTAATTCAATTTTAAGAATTGTTCGATGAAACAACCACATTGCTATTTTTAACAATATTTGAAATATTTACATTTTTAAAAAATTTTTGACAGATGGATCGAGTGCATGTGAACTTTTATAACTGTGAAAGTGTTTAACTAGGAAAATTGAAATTTTGCAGAACTGTTGACCGTATATGGTAGTATTAGAACCCGAATACATTTTTCGAAAACATTATGCAGCGTGCCCGACAATTATGTTTAAACTTTCAAATCACAAAAGTACCAAAACTTATTCTTTTTAAATACAACAACCTATTTTTCTCTGTCCTATCAAATTGCTCTCACAAAAATACACAAAAAATGCCATATTTGTTACGCATCTAAAATTGATTTTTTTCAAGATATTTAGGAAAATGTGCGTGGTAGCACAATTTACTTATAAAAAAGTACCCACCGATGTATGTACGGTGTAAGAATATAGCTTACGTAGTTTTTTTTAAATATCATCCATATAGGATGTTAGAGGGACTTATGAGTAGAGTTGGCCACGCGCGCCAACGAGTAGCGGCGTTGTTTCGATTAGGCCTTGGGGTCCACTAGAGCTATTGTGTATAGATGTTTGCTGTCGTAAATACTTTCGCGTAGTTGTTAAATAAAAATAAAATAATGCGTGCTCAAACACCATTTTAAGAGTCCTCCGTGAAATCGCAAAGTTAATGTCTGTTAAATACCTGCAACATTAGATATGTTTCAAAGGTTGTTTCGACAGATCGAGTGCGGCGCGAGGAAAAAATGTGTTTATATGTAGAGAACGAACGTTCTACATCTAGTGACGTTATATTTGCGTAATTAAAATATTCTTTGAAACAACTTAACGGTTCTGTTGACGCACCTTCACAAATGTGTCTTAATGTGCCAAAATCAGAATATTTCTAGAACACAAACATTTTTGCGTCTTCAATCGCGCATAGCTGTGCGTGAATATGTTGCACTATTTGCACAGATTCCACTAACGACACCGAGGAATCTTGTAACTTTTCTATTGCCTCCGCTAGTCCGAAGTAATTGTTGCGAATAATTTTTAAATCCGTTTTAACCCGACTATCCTGAAATTTCGTCTTTTTTTGATAGTGGCAGCTTCCTTTGGATCGAATTGTAAAACCACGTTCTTAATATTCTCATAATATTTATCATAATAAAATGCAGCATTTAACCAAGTTCCCCAACGTGTAAGAATAGGTTCTGGTGACTCAGGTATACGGGGGCCCCGTCTGTGAAATTCGTGAATACGTTTCGGGGATTTGACAAACACTGCTTTTGTATGCACTATTAAAGCGTCTACCTCAGGATAACATTTTCTGATACCATCTGCTACAAGATTGAGAGCATGAGTTTTACACGTAATGTGTAACAAGTTAACAGAATGCTTTTTAAGAGACCGGCTTACAGAAACCATGTTTGCGGCACCATCTCTCATAAACATCAACAGTTGGTTTGTTAACCGAATGTTTTTTACAATCTGTCGTTTCGTGCACACATAGCCACATTTTTTTTTCTTTCAACTCCGATTTAATTCTTTTTTCAACATATTCACAAGCAGACGGCACTATCCTTCGTAACGATGTCCGACCTGGTAATTTGTACTCCGAATAGTTATTCCAAAACAAGACAAACACTTCCTTGTCTAGTAAATTAAACGGTATATTACATGCAATAAAAGTAACACATAAATTAAATATAAATTTGTCATAGTCTCGTGTGCAAGTTTTTTTTTTGAAGCATGCCGTTCACTGTTTACGTGCCGTAGACAGTCGCTTTGGACCAACTCAATCAACGGGATATTACATACTACACATTCAATTTTAACGCCATCATACGTTAAGTCAGGAATTTGGGCTAAAAATTCTCTAACTTGGTCCGCCTTGGGTCGTTTGCGCGAGGTACGCAACATTTCTAAACAACACGCACCGGGTTAATGGAAGGTCATAGCTACACTGAGGCTTGTATGTGCCTGTTGGCGCGCGTGGCCAACTCTACTTATGAGACGAGGGCTTTGAAAAATTTAGCACAAGCCCTTAATAAATACAACATAGATATAACGGCAATACAAGAAACGAAACAAAGAAAATATAGTTTTGGAAATAGATAACTACCTACATATTTTTCAACAGTGCAGGAGAGAATAGAATATTTGGTGTGGCTTAATAAGAAACTTTAAAATATGGAAGTCAATTTTGAAACAAAAGATGATAGATTGTAATTAGGATAAGGGGAAGGTACAGAAAAATAACCATTGTAAATGTACATGCACCCGGCCGTACTTTACGGCTGTGAGACTTGGATATTAACGAAAAGTATAGAGAATAGCCTAGAGATATGGGAACGTATGGTGTTGAGGAAAATTTCCGGAGGTGAAAGAGACGGAGAATTTTGGAGAAGGAGAACAAATGATGAACTAATGGACATGCACAAAAAAACGGAAAATCACTACCGTAGCTAAAAAGCAAAGACTTAGATGGCCGGCGCACTTGTACCGTCTATCCACTGGAAGAACAGCAAGAGAAGCAATGGAAACAACGTCTGGATCAAAAAGGAAAAGAGGCCGTCTCAGGAAGAAATGGATGGAAGCAGTAGAAGAAGATCTTAGATAAATGAAAGTACAAAACTGGAGAGGCATCAACCGAAAAAAGTGGAGAAGAGTGGTAGAAGCGATGGGCTAAGAGAGCTTGTAGCGCTGTCACTACCGCTCATAAGTATCTGGGCACCTTAAACTTCAGGGTAAACCATTAAATATTTAAATGGAAATATGTAATTGGTATTTAAGTATACACAAATAAACAACTTTAACAATTAAAATTATGTATTTGACCTAAATTTTAGATTCGTCTATATGACCTCCTTTACTTTTTATGATTACGTCACATAATCGGGGCACTCTTGCAATTAATTTTGACAATGTTTCCGGAGTTATTCGAGCCCATGCTGCCTGTAGTTTGTTCCACATGTCATTTGCTGAAGTTGGAGCAGTTTTTCTTACTTCCTGATCGAGTTATTCCCATAATAACTCGATGAGATTCAGGTCCGGGCTTTGGGGTGGCCATTTCATCATTGTTAATGTCCCTTCCTCTTCCAACTGTTCTAAATATTGCTTACATAATTTTGATGTGTGTTTTGGGTCATCGTCTTGTTGGAATACAAAATTCTGACTCAAAATTCTTACACCAGAGAGTATTGCATTTTCCTCTAAGATGCGTTTGTATTGTTCTCACTATGCCTTGAATTTTTACAAGATCACCTGCGGATGTACTAGGCAAAATAACCCCCAATCATTACCGAACCACCGCCGTGTTTGACGGAAGAGCCTGTGCATTGCTCCAGTGCACGTTCTTCCACACATCTTCTTACAAACACTCGTCTTCGCGAACAGAAAATCTCGAATTTGGATTCGTCGGTCCACAAGACTTTGCTCCAATCTTCTACCGTCCAATTTCGACGTTGACGTGCCCATTGTAGTCTCTTTTTCTTATTAATTTAGCGAAGCAAGGGCTTTTGCATCGCAATTCGTCCGTGAAGACCGGCTTTTTGGAGATGATGTTTAACCGTCTTTTCTTACTAAGTCAACGAAATACCGAATGTCTGCCGAAGGGATCAACGATTAAATGCATCCGTAGAGTAAGACATGAAAGAACGATTTTTTTGTTGTACCGCTGTGCAACGAAATGATGAAGACCGTGACAAAATTCACTGCTGTTTCGCACCCTCCGCACAGTCCTTGATTTGGCACCCTTAGATTTTTTTTTGTTCCCAAAATTGAAGGAGATACTGAAAGGTTAACATTTTTCATCAGACACTGAAATTCGGGCTGCTGTTCGCAATTGACTCAATAGAAGCAAGAAAGTTTTTTCATGGACGGAATGAAGAAATGGATTCAGCGTTTGGAGAAACGTGCATGGAGATTATGTGGAAAAATAATTATGTACATTGGTAGTACAATAAATTTACTTCATTTTGGTTTCATTATTTTGTTTTTTCTTGTTTTCATTTTATATATCAATCCGCCGTCGTATGAAATTGTGAAAAACTACGTTGTTACTATAGAATGACGCTGAGTAGCGTCATTCTATAGTAACATTTCGCCATTTTCCCAGAGTATATTTACTTGGTAAAAATGATAAAAGTCAAAGAAGCGTTCGGTCCGTTCCAAGTGCACCGCTCGGTATTTACTACCGTTGCGCAATCGTCGCATTACCCGTAATGCAGTTTATACGATATTTTGCGCCACTCTCGCCACAACTCGAATTGTGAGCGAGATGGATACGTCGTCGTAGGCGGCTAGATTCGTAAACGATCTGATTCATACGTTCGCGTCACGACAGTCACGCGGTAATTCCAAACAGCGGCCACGACGGCTCGACGAGGTCTCCAGCAGGAGGAGTAGTCAGCCGCCTTACGACCTATAGACTACGGAAACGATTCATTCATTGCTTCAGAAATAAAAACCGAGTGTCATCGCGGAAAGCGTTGGCCGCGAGATGGTGGTGGTGCATAGCTATTTACAAGTTCACGGTGACGTTACGGAATGATAAAAATGTATAGAAGGCGCGATGCGATAAAACTTGTCGTGCTCGCTTTTGACAAAGTATCGCTGGTGTTACAACAGCTTAGAGAAATTAAATATGCTCTTAGGTAAATATTCTTGCCGGTCGTACTCTTTACGCAGTATTTCACTCCTATGAGATAAAGTTCTTTGAGAAGTTTGGGTTTTCATGGTAATTTTCACACAGGAGCATTACGTTGTTATCACGATGTTACTAGGAATTCTAAAATTTCTGAAAGAATGGGAGTATAGAAAAGTGCAAAAGCTCTTCTAGATTTTTTTATAAACTTTCCTTGTACCTACAATAGGTCCTTCTTTAGTGAAATAATTGTGAAGCCATCCAGATAAGTTTCTCGTTTAAGGACATATGTAGAGTGCTGCGACGAAATGCTATAAACTTTTGCTTGGCTGAAGATCAGGACGTTCCTTTGAAAAAAGGGAGACTCGCTGTATATACAAATCTTTACATTCCGGTGTGTAATAGTAACCTCACTATATAAGCTCTTCTTACTTAGCTCTTATGGTGAGTTACTCCACGATGGACTTCTTCTATTTATTTCTATAGTTTTTATGATTTCCTTGCATATTGAATAAGTCATTTCCATTTCTTCCTTTACTGGATTACTGTGTTTCTATGTCTGCAATGTTCTTTAATATCCGATCTTCTTACCGACACCTTGGTCTTGTTGTACAACTTTCTTAACCTCTCTATTGTTTTCCATTTTCTTTATATGGCACATAGGTGACTTGGTCTAACTGGCGTACTATTTTTGGAATTAATTAACCTTATAGATAGTATTAAAGGTGTCTAAATAGTTTATGTTGCCCTTCAACGTGGAATAAAAGACATTGGCTCTTCTAAGAAGATAAGTTACGATTTGCAAATTAGAGTGTTGTCTGAAAATAAAAATAGGTTGGTTTGTTAAATTTAAAATAACGAATGTTAAATTTTGCATAAAAAATTTAATTTTTGAAAACATTATGGGACATAGATAATTCGAAGGAATTTTACACATTTTGGATTCTTTTCAAGGGAACAGCATTAAAACAAGTACCGTACACTACAATTTCATTGTATAAGATGATGTATTTGCTTCGAAGGTTCCTGACTAACCTGGGCAAATATGCGGTAACATCCAGAGGCGTGGCGAGCGCATAAATGTTTACATATAAAATAGAAGGTAAGAAATAAATTATAAAACGTGCTGAAACACTTACCGTTTTGAAAGTCTTCCGTGAAATCACAAACTGAGTAACAGTGTTAAATATTTGAATCATTAGATATGTTTCCACAGCTGTTTCAGTCAAGTGAGTACGATGTGCGGAATAAATGTTTTTTAATGCCGAAAACGACCGTTCGACATCTAGCGTTGTTGTATTTGCATATTTAAAATAATCTTTGAAACAACTTAATGCATCTTCACACGCACCTTCACAAATTCGTCTTAATATAAGAAAATCGGTGTCTTTCTCTACAACACTTTCAAGTTTTCCTATTACACACCAATCTGTTTCGCCTTCTACAGCACATAAATGCGTGAACATCATTCACAATTTGAACAGAATCCACTAGCGACATCGAAACATTTTGTAACTTTTGTTATGAATAGTTTGTAAATCTCTTTTAACCTGATTATCTTGAAATATTTCCTGGCTTTTCTTGATTGCTGCAGCTTCTGTCGGATTGAATTTTAAAACTACCTTCTTTACTTGATCAAAATATTTGTTGTGGTAAAACGCAGCCTATAACCATGTTCCCCAACGTGTAACAATCGGTTGTGGTGGTTCAGGTAAATCAGGACACAGTTTGTGAAATATTCGGATACGTTTCGGGGAATTTAGAAACACTGCCTTTGTACTAGCAATCAATGCATTTACTAGTGGGAAACATGTAGGAATCGTTTGTGCCGCAAGATTTTGAGTATGGATTTTACACGTTACATGTAAGAAGTTACCACTGTGTTCTTTAAGAGATCGACCCAAAGAACGCTTGTTTGCGGCACCATCACTCATAAACATTAAAAGTTGCTTAGTTGAAACTTCAAATTTGTTCAATGAGTTCAATACCACCTTTAAAATCGCATCGGCAGTACAATTTATAACTCTTTTGGAAGCAAGTAAGAAGCAGAATGACGGTCGATGTGGTAACATTGTTCTCTCTGTTGTTTCGTCCACACACAACCACAGTTTGTTATCTTTCAATTCCGTTTTCATTCTTTTTTCTATATGTTCCGAGCAAATGGCACTACATTTCGTATCAATGTCCGACTAGATAATTTACAGTCCGCATATTTATTCCAGAAGGAGACAAATGCTTCTTTGTTTAGTAAACGAAACGATAGATTATATAAAATAAGAGTAACACATAAATCAAATGTAAATTTTTCTTGGTCTCGTGTGCCACTTTTTACAGAAGAATGCTGTTTGCTTTCGATATGACGTTGACAATGGCTTCTGGACCAACACATTAAAGGGATTTTACAAACTAGACATTGAATTTTAGCGCCATCAAACATTAAGTCCGCGACATTTTTAAAACAAACATAAGCGTACAATAACGAAATAAGTTACGACAGCCTACATATACACAGAACTACTCGCATACTACATCGATTTAGTACTGACGCTGTGAACGCGTGAAATAAATAATCGCCGACTCCGCACCACATATCTACTACACTGACTGTTACCGCTGTTTGCCCAGACTATTCCTGACACAAGTGATGATAGGTGAAAACGTTCACCCCGACAGATAAATTGAATTTGCTGAAAGTAGTAGAAAAATCTCTAATAAAGTTGAAAATTGGCGTCGACCCTGAGAGACGCTAACAGTTGCGAAATATTGCATTCAGTTAATGTTTTACACCAAACCTAAATTAGATTCAGCTAGATTTTCCAGGCCGACGTTATTATTTTACTCCAATAAGTTTATTCCTTATTTTTTGCTTTTCTCAGCTACTTACATTCACTTACAAATCTGTAAAACGTGGACATGTTTTATTATTTAAATTATAGGGGATTTACTATGGTTTATACAATAGCCGATTACCTTCCTATGTGTTTGTCTCATATGAAACGACTGTATAGTTTCCTATTGTTCTTCATTGATTAATTTTTATATTTCTTGTACTTTCTTCTACTACTACTCTACGCCATCTTGTACTCCTTTTTATATCTTTGCTGAAAGCTACCTCATTTCTTTTTAATAGTATTCGTTCGCGCAGCGCTAGAACGACGGAAGCGAAGGTGCTATTTACTATAAAGCAATGACCTCAATTTGAAGCACGCACGGCGCGAAACATAGCTCGACGTAGAAGAGAAGTGTCGTCAGTTAAACGTACAACCTTACAATTAACTGAGGCTATTTTCATTAGCGCTGATTTATAGTAAACTTAAATATTTTCATAACGACTGTGTGATATTTTTCACGCTAATTAAGTTACACACATCATGAAGAAATATGCGCAGTCAATTAACAAATATTTTGTTAGGACTACGGTGTTGATTAGTTGAAAATATCGAAAAAGAATTCTTTATATATGTATGTAATTGATGTAACAGGACGATTGCAGCGTTATAATTTAAATAAATTTATAACGTCGTGAATCACTGGCGGGTCATTCAGGTGTCATTCTTGGAAATGTGTGACCTCCGGTGGGTCACGAATCTTTTACATATTTTTCTATACTACTCATTTTTTTTCTTGGGAAGCTGTTACGTCTGCATTTCCACATATAACTCGGTTTTCTAAAAATCGTCTAAATGGAAACGGAACCTTCAGGATAACACCTACTGTAATATTATGAAATTGAAATTGTTATCTATTTCCAAGATTACATCTTAGATTCTGGGGTATCACCTAGATAGTCTTTCAAAAGTTTAAAAGAGGAAATTACCTTAACAAATTGATGGAAAAGAAAAGCTGACCTCAACATTTCACGTTTACGCGCCCTTAGTATGACAGCGCGACACGCAACAGAACCCTGCGTTCTTTAGAGTGACGAAACTCAAACTAACCTTAGTCTTGAAATTAACTTCTAACACTACAACATTTGAATTTGCTTTGAAAATAAACCACCTAGCCAAATACGTCTTCTCTCAAAGGCCACTCGAACTAGAGCACGGCACGGGCTAGGAAAAGCCCGGCCTGCTTGGGCCCCCGTGCGGGCTCGGGCGGGCCTCGTTTCTTTTCATTGCGGGCCGGGCTGGGCCAGACCTAAAATTGTACGGGCCTGACGGGCCGAGAATGTCTTATTAAATACATCGAATGGATATAACGTATGCAGTAAATGCTGTATAGTTTTTGCGCTATCGTTTGTATTAACAATTTTAATGTATGTAATGTTATGTTACGTTTTCTTTTTTGGTTTCATACAATATAATATACAAAAACAAACAAAATAAATGTTTCATTCTACTCATTACAATGTAGTAATTAAAGAATGTTTAGAAATAGACGGTGCAGATATAATTACTTAAACAGGCTAAAATAATTTAGACGGACCAAACGGGTCTAAATTTCCTAACGGACCGGGGCTTGTGCCGAGGTAATAAACGCAACGGGCGGGCCTACTCCATGCTGTAACGGGCCACGAGCGGGCTGGGCCGTGAAAAATAGGCCCGTGCAGTGCTCTAACTCGAACTAAGAAGCCTCGCTTGTCTTGGGGTCACTTCAGTCCTTGTTATCGATAGCTTTCGATAAATATTAATCACAATTCATATTGACACCATTTTATATTCTTTCAATTTAATTTACAATTGATTAAATTCATTTTCTTTCGTAATACAGTATTGTAGTCTGCAATATGCTACTAGAGTTCGCGGTAGCCATAAAATTAGGATATTTCCTACCGGACTTGACGACTTATTACAGAGTGATGTTCATTTTGCGAAATTATTGTAAAGGCAAAATAGAATTTATTCTCTACGTGTTTATAGGAAGAAGTCACATTAATGATTAATGGAAGAAAGAATATAGAGCGAAGAGAAATTGTTATCGTTTCTCCGGAATTATCGTTGGCTCGAGATGTATTTATCTAATGAAACCCCAGGGACAGGTGAAAGGGAGCCAGGAACTATACAATCCACTACAGAATCGTAAACGGAGTCAGAGAGACTTCACTTTGACAGATGTTAGCGTGGGAATGTTATTTCCCATGGCGTTAATGAACAACGATAGTATTTTCAACATTAAGCTAAATAAGGGAAACTTTATAGTGGCACCCAAAACCATTCTTCATGCCGCAATAAAAAACATAAACAACTATTAAAGAAATCATTGGTTATTCCCAATAGTTGTTTAAACTGGTCCAGGTGACACATATCTCCATACTACCAGCTACTTGGAAAATATATATCCCACGATGAAGTATAAACCGTTTTGTAAATCACAATTGAAGGGGCGAGTAGAGGGGTTAAATCACATTTTTTTTTGAAATCTACTTTTTGTTATAATTAACAAATTTTATGAAAACTACCTAATCCGAGTACGCTGAATCCAATGGTGCCAACCGTTTTTAAAAGTTAGCTCGAACAATTTCAATTTAAAAATTTCATGCTCAAAGAACCTTCTGGAACAGTTTTCTGGGATCTTCGAGAACCTTCCATGGTCCATTCGTGAACTTTATAGAAACTTCCATCCCCGCTACTGCCACTTGGTCAAATGGGTACATAAGCGGCGCTGTTAACCGCTAAGGGCTCAGTCTGTTTTCAAAAGTCAAAGTGTTAACATCTAAATATTAAAGCTACATTTGCTTGTAGAATACCCGTTTTGCCGGCGACCAATATAATGAACGGAACTGGTCTTTACGTGAGGCATTTAGATTGCGACAAAACAGCATTATCGAGATTCCACTAGTGCCGATCGAAAAGGTTTTGTTACCACCGCTTCACATCAAACTAGGAATTGTTAAAAATTTCATAAAAGCATTGAACCCAGAGGAAGGAAATGCATTCAACGAATTGCGTCGTATTTTTCCACGGTTAAGTGGGATGAAAATAAAAGAAGATAGATATCTGAATCTGACTGTTGATCTATTGAAAGTTCATTTTGTATTATATTTATTTGACAGGAATATTTAATGGATCGGACATTCGTCGTTTGATGAGGGACAAGCGATTTTAAAATGCACTCATTGACTTGGAGCTTATGGCATGGGATTGTGCGAAAGCGATTATTGACAATGTTCCCGGAATTCATCGATCCGAAAATTGGGGCATACTAGTTGAAGACATGCTCACCGCTTTTCATCGTTTAAATATTCGAATGTCATTAAAAATTAATTTTTTGCATTCCCATGCAGAAAAATTCGCCTAACAATCACCAGACGAATTCAATGGTCGTTTTTATCAAGCGGCGGCGAGGATTGAACATTGGTATAGCGGCAAAAAGCTACATGCTCTTTTGGGTGACATTTGTTGAAATTTACAAGAAGAAGATGACGATGAAAAATCGACTAAATCGATTCAATTTTTTTCAAATAGTTTTTATTTGATGTGTATTCGTCGATACGATGTCAATTGAATCGATTTAAACTCAATAAATGGTCAAAAAAACGATAAAAATTACGTTTTTTGGGGGGTCTTTGGGCCTAAAATTTTTCAATTGAAATTGCTCGAAGACGCGAGCTAACTTTTAAAAACGGTTAGCACCATTGGATTTAGTATACTTGAATTAGATTCACTCCCCGGCTGCCCAGCTTGTTGCAAAAAAGTCTCCAATTCGAGCACAGTGATTAATCCACAACCCCTTCCCACTAAACAAACAAACTGCATTTAAAAATAATCATTCAATAAAAGATAGCAACTAGCGCCATTAAAATCTAATTTATTCCGAAATAGTTTTTTGTGACATAACTCCTTTATCCACTTGCCCCTTTAATTGTTGGTTGAATTAATCAGTGCAACTATGAAGATATTCATTCAACAAATGCAAATTGCAAGAGAAATTATGAAAACCCAACGCAGAGAGAGCTGCAAAGACATATTATGCCTTGAGACGTTTTAACTTAATTATGCATGCACGTATAGGTCAAAAATACATTTTTAAAAGAAGCATTCCACAACTTGGAATATTATGTTCCAATCAAAATAATTTTGCTGAAAGTTATTTATTTTAACAACTTTTATGTGTATGTTTTAATTTGGTTTATTAATCCGAATTATTTCTACAGCTTTATATATTCTATTTATAGTTTGTTTATTTTGTATATCCATACGCATGCTATCTTCATCCAAATATATATAAATGCCTACTCCAAAATATGCTATTCATGTATAAATATTGTACATACCATTGAAGGAGATAAATGAGAAATATCAGTGAATGAATTTGTGGTGTATAAAATGACCACCATTAAAGAAAAAAGTAAGTTCAATTGAGTTTGTTAATATAGCAAACAGTCGCTTTGATGCTAGAAGTTGGAAGTATGCACTTGATAAAGTCATTAAACGTGAAGAATATTGTTTGACAAAGAGTGATAAATGCCATAGATATGAGTTATAAAAATAAATGCAACTGGTTATGAAATATTTTTCCAATTTCAAAAGTAAACAATTGCATAGTACATATTTACGTTCAATTTTATAGTAAACGTCTTCGAACAAGGAAGAATATTAAGCAAACTCATATTACTAAATTGTAGCCAACAGAGAGGCTAATAACCGCTTCATATTACCAGTCTTGCATGAAGAGAACGTATTGACGCACTTCTCAATCGAAAAAACAGATCTATGCTGGATGTTAGAAATTACCACTTGTAGTGCTTTATTCATCCAATACTATGTTCTGATTCATTAACTTTGCCATTTGTATAGTCTTACTTTTTTAATTGGGTAACATTGCCTTCCCTATTTTCTTCAATTTCTGTTGAAATAGTATGCAATAATAAGTATCAGCATGTTTTAAAATGAAGGTTCAGTTTCCTAATAATTCTTTTGAATACAGGGTGTTTCAGGAGGAAAGGTAATTATTTTAGTAGGTGATAGTGTAGAATAAAAAAAATCCATATAACGTGTCCAATTTTTTTTGGTTACTGAGATACAGCAGTTTGAACGTAACCCAAACTACTACACTCACAGAAAAAAGCCAAACGCAAAAACAAAAGGTATTATATATTGTTATGTGACAAATTTAATTAAAAGATTTGAATTGAGGAGATAATCTGTTTTTGTATTTATTTTAAGCATTTACTTACAATAGAAAAATGAATTTAATCTAATTAAAATTACTTACAGTTATTGAGGCGTGTTTTTTAAATGTGTGTATGTGTGTGTAAAATCCTACTAGTTGCTGGTTCCTTTTTCCCTCTTCTTCATGAAATCCTCTTATTTTTTTATTCCTTCTTCCCTCTGCTTCGTAGAGTCCCCTTGTTTGGAAGCCCTCTGATGGTTTTCGTTGGTTAAGTTTCTTCAAATGGTTTTTTAAAATTTTGTGATTAAATATCGTTAACAATCGTTGAATATCATTTATAGTTCACTTGAAATGTTTTTTATATATTTGCACTGGTGACTTTCACGATGTTTTAACTTTTTTGTCTCAAACTTCTAAAAGTCAATCGGAAAGATGTTATCTGTCAGAATTGTTTTTCGTTGCTGACTTCTCTTTTTTTTTCTCGTCGTCCCTAACATTGCCAATCTAATGACTTGATATTTAAATTTTGATGTTTTGAACTTCCAATTCGGTGTCGTGGGTAATGCAAAGGATTTTAACGGTCATTTCCAAATACTATGTGATTTTTGTGTGTATCTGTGTCATTTTTACGATTAATGTCTTTAATATATAAATAACTTACAATAAGCTGAGATTTTGACTCTCCTCTGTAACATGTCATTAACTGAGTCTTTTTTTTAAGAAAAGATTGATAATATAAATAATCAATAATGTTGGAACTCGAATATTAATCGGAAATAATTCGGGTTCCGCATTAAACTCTATTAAAATCTATTCTCGGCGAATTTTGATATAATATTAATTATAATGAATTTAACATACGCTATTCACGTTGAAACATCCCACTACAATATATATATATATATGGTTTCACATTTCTGCACTACCTTCTTCCATTTTTTCCTATCACGTGCTAATCCTTTCCAGTCCCCAACACCCAAGTGTGCCAGGTCCTCCCTCACTGCTGTCTTCCATTTTCTTCTTGGTCTTCTCACTCTTTTTCTTGTACCAAGGCTCTAAAGGACATTCCAGACGTATCAGCGCAGGAGGAGACTATTTTGAAACCTTTTAATGTGTTGTACCGATCTGATCAATCATTTTTTTTGAATCGACTCATTGACATTACTTTTTGGACACACCCTGTAATCACCTACCTGATAAAAAATATCTAAAATTTCCATCTTTTTTAAGGGCTACAGTTGGAGAGTTTGGTTTGACGAACTCTTTGTTTCTTCTCGCATGAACTGTCCAATTAAAAAAGTCAGGGATTTTCAATTTTCTCTGATATAAAAAGATACGTGTCAAATGTTTACGATTTTGACTTTACAGACGCACTTTGTTTACACCAATAAACCTAGACCGTTCCCGTCCTACTAGGTTTTATTTTTATATAAACCTTGGCGTGTTTACAACTTTTTGTTTGATGTATATGTCCATCGCCTTGTGTAGGCTGTTTGATTTCATTCTAATGATGATGGTATCTATTTCAAAGTCACAAACTTAAAAGCGTATGATCTCAACTTTTGCAAAGGTTTTATGGTTTAAATTCTAATTTCTTGACGTGCCTTGTGGTAGTCAAAAACGTGGAGTCGAGATCCGTACCATATCGACGTTTTAACGTTTGAAAAATATACCGACACGGTATACAGTTTCCGAAGTTTTTCTTTTATCCATGTGCACATGTTATTTCGCAAACATTTATGATAGTAACTGCTACATTAAAGAAGGAAAACGCTTTATCTTAACGTTAGCTAGTACATATTAACAAAACATGTAATTTCGTTATTGTGATGGTGTACCATGTATGCGAAGATTGTTTTGATTAACAATTTTTCATTATTGTTACAGAGTCGAAACTTGGCAAGAATGATTAATCAAGATCAACGTCACAACAAACAAGCGCAAAAGCTTCATTAGAAGAAAGAAGTTCGTTATATAAACTACCAACTACGTCGTATTAAAATAAAAGGACTTTGACGCATTAGAAAATGATAAACAATAGTGTCGTTATTGCAATGCTATAATAGGAATTAATTATAGAAGAATTCGATTTTCGCGATAGCATGAGGTTACGAAACAATACAATTCAGATCGATTGATACTGATTTGAATTAAAGAATAAGACAATACCCCATAATAGTAAATATGTTCGATAACATAATAAATAGAATAACAAGTCCTTCATCTAGAAGGAGGCACACTTATCATTGTCCGGAAGTGCATTCGGATCCTGAGGATAACGAACCCGTAACACCAAGGAAACCAAGATTACTGGAAAGGAGAAGGAAAGGAAGGAGGGTTCCAGAGCCTGGATTGAGGCAGGCTAGAAGCTTGGGAAGATTGGACGGATTAAAAGAGGTAAGGTGGTTTTAATTGAAAATAGTAGCAAGTATGTTATTAAAGATAACGTTTCTTATATGCGGAAGTATGCTCGGATTCTGAACTATCTTATTAAATAAGGTTAATACAACCTGGAAATAATTAGCTATTATAGGATGCCCGGGTACAGCCAATAGATAATGGAATAAAAACTTTTAAAATTATGTGCTGAATTATGTAGTGTGATTGATTTTGCTCCTATAGGTGACATATATGTATTACACGCTCCAGGTTGTAACCTACAAGTGTAGATTAAAGTAGCCCTTCTAACTTTATTCTATTACATCTATTTATTTATAAAGGGTCATTCACGACGATGGCCTATTAAAAGTATCTCTGGAAATAACTAAACTATATTGTTTAAATTTTGGTGGGCGATATTATAGATAATGATGTATTTCCTAAAAATATTTTCAACTTCATGAGAGTGTCATGAAGACTAAACCGGAAACGGATATCAACTTTCTTATTTCAAAGCCTAGCAAAGCAATCAAGTAGGTATCAATCAAAATCAGTTTTATACACTGTCGTATGCCAAATACTCGTTATTCTTAATACACATTTTTTTAAAGTTAACTGAGTATGGATCATTTAAGTGAAACTCGGCACATAAAAATTTTAATTCTTGTTGGATGTGGCGATAAAACCGGCAAGAAATGTATAATTTATTTAAGGCGAAATATCCGCATAGAAATATCAGATAATCCATGGTGAGTAAAATCGAGAGAAAATTTAGGGATAATTGGGCATGCCAAATACATTTTAAATGCAGGGCGTCCTAAGAAAATGGATGAAGATGTTAAACTTGGTATTTTCTTAAGTGTGGGTGAGAATCCTCATGGTGTATCTCGATCAATTGCAGCAGACAATAAGATTTCTCAGTGTTCAGTACTACGTGTATTAATAATATAAAAACGCTATCCTTATAAAACAACTGCTGCAAGAACTCAATGCAGATAACCCTGATCGCGGAATTCAGTGTTGTGATATAAGCTAGGATCCATGCAACCGTAATCTACGCTTCATTCGCTAAATTCTCTTTTCGGATGAAGCCTCATTTTGCCTAAATGTAACAGTAGTAAATCGACAAAATTGCACGACAATCCTCAATGTACGAGGTGTGGCAATTAAATAACCGGACTAGTGTTACAAAACACTTTATTGATCACCAATTACATTACAAAGTTTACCCCTTCAATGTACTCTCCTTGCCGATCCCTACAACGCTCCATACGAATTTTCCACTGTCGAAAGCAGTGCTGGAAGTCCGTTTCTGTCAGCTTGTTGAGAACCTCCGTCGCTTTCGCTTTCACCGCTTCCACACTGTCAAAGCTCCGATTTTACCTTAGGAAATAAAAAAAAGTCACGGAGGCCAGGTCGGGCGAGTACGGTGGGTAGTCCAAACGGATCGGATTTCGCAAGGACGCCTTCACGGCGGAATGGCGTGGAGTCCAAGATTTCTTCCACAATCGGTCTTCGTCTTCTCACTCGTTTACTGAGGGTAGTTAGAACCTCGTGTTTCACAAGAAACTTAACTTAACTTAGGTTAACTCGTTGCTCGATCTGAACACTCTGCATTTTTCCGACGCGACGCTAGCGTAAAGACTTGAACGGACGATTGCTACAGCGAGACTGAGCGACATACAACCGTGTCCATCGAGCTCAGGGTGTGAAAAGCATCTACAAGCACAGACATGTTCAAACCTGCCGTGGCGTTCTCGCTGTTTGCCGATAGTAGCACCAGTCCGGTTATTTAATTGCCACACCTCGTATTACCGAAAGACATACTCAACACCTTCGTAAAGTTAATGTATGGACAGGGATAGTTGACAATATAATCACTGGTCTTTTCTTCTTTGACGATACTCTCACGGGGCAACGGTATCTGGACTTTTTGAGAAACGCACTTGTACCTGCTCTTGCAGAAATTCTTCCAAATGACTTACGAAATGGCGATATTTGGTTTCAGCAAAGTGGTAGACTTTCCGTATTTTGCAGGTCCTGGTCGCGAGCTTTTAAACAACTGCTTTCCTGGGAGGTGGGTTCGTAGGCGAGGACCAATAGACTGACCACCGAGGTCCCCAAATCCTACGCCCCTTGATTTTTTCTTATGGTGTTGAAACTCAAAAATGTTGATAAACCATGATATGAAATAAGTCGAATTAGTCCTGACGTCATTCATAATGTACAAGATGTGTTTATAGATTTGCATATTGTGAACAGGCGAGTGGATGGCATTTTGAACATTTGATTTAAAGGAAACAATCATTTAATTTCTTGAATAAGAGCATTTATCTTTGCTGTTTGTTATTAATAAAAATTTATGTTTTCCACTCTTTCAATGACTTTTATTTGAAGAAAATTTTGTTATGCGAGGTATTAAAATTTTAATGGTAAAATTTAGATTTATTTAAATGATCTATCAGAATAAAACTAAAATTACTTGTCCGAGCATTTCTTCGAAAAACAAATTGCTTCAAATTTAATGGATTTATTCCATAATTTTGTTGTCCAGTGTATAAGAAAAATTGAAGTCTCAGCAAAACCTGAAGGTAGTTTACCGAACACAGTGTATAATGTACGAATACGACTCAATGTATAACCGTTAAGTTTTACAGGAGATGGTTTTTATAATTGCTATTTACAGTTCAGCAAAAGAATTTACGTTTTATTTTATGGATATCTGAAATGGCAAGGTCAACATCTATATAAATAACGAAATCTTACTGTTTGGCGGTTAAATTAATTTCACACATGCCTTAAACGCCATCGAGAAAACGTATATGGTAATACGCACATGTTTAAAATTATCAAATAATGGTTCATCAACGTATGTATAGTGGTTGAACTCGCGCTTGATATTTTGGAGAAGGTCTTGTTCTATTGGAAATTTAATCCGTTTCTAACTTAATCTAATTCATTAGGTAGCACCTTCTTCGGACGAGATTTGTTGTTTGTCACACAGAAGAAAAACGTATAGTTACGTTCATATATTCTTTAACATACTTACTCTTTCAACCACAGTACGGAGATTGGCATCTTAGACCGATCGTAATTATTAGCACCAAGTTCTATGTTCCGTACAAATACAGGTCAACATAATCCGTTGCAGTTAATTTATTATTTATTCGTTGCTTCGGAGTCGGAGAATGCGATATCCTAACGGTTTAATATACACTTTTTCCAATTTGATACATAAAACGCTTCTGTGATGTGATACTTTCTCGGTACATCTCGCCGTTTAACGAATAGAAATAAATACGATATGGAAAGGTGTAGAAATGTATGTAATTGCAGAAGTCTTTTCGATTGAAGCGCTGTACTATGTAAATCGTTTGAACGGTATCTAATCGTCCCTGTGTAATAGAGTCGGTATTTATTAATGAAGGTATAAAGTAATCTGCAGGTCTTAAAATATAATGAGTGTGCAAAATTTATGACCACTAGCACCGTCATACGAAGCGAAATTCTAACAGATCTTTTAATGTTTCAATTAATTCAAATTTAGCTGCTCTCTAGTTATATATGCTGCTGATAATGATGTGTGAATTTTATATTACTCTTACACGAAGTCAAGGCAAGGTAAAGGAACTTGACTCAGTGTTTAATTGTTGGAATGTCTTGGCTGCACCATTAAACTTTGCTACCTTCTATTTTTGGTGTAAATTTACACAAATAAAAATGTTAAAGTGTAATGTTATTAAGTAATTTTTTCTGTAGGTTTTACACTTCATGGAGACAACAATGATATCTCTTTCCTAATTGAAGTATTATCTAATATTACATTCTAATAGCTATTTTTTCCCGTAAAATTTACACTGCAAGGTAATCCTCTTCAGAATTTATAACCTTCAATGTACTGTTATAAAGAATTGTTACACCTTCGCCTTCGGCGTCATATTGTGTTCATTTTTAATGGAACATTTTCCTATAAACACGTAGATGATAAATTTTATTATGTCTTTACAAGCATTTCACATATTAAATATCACTGCCGATACTTACTAATGTGAGTACGTTAGACGTTAGATCGCGAACTTGTATGACATATTACAGGCATGATATTGCGAAAGAAAAAAAAATTAGTCGATTGAAAATTGAAATTGTAAGAATATATAATATTAATGGTAACAAGGACTATAGTGTAGTATGGCAAATAACACTAAAGTATCGGCACACTCTTCACCACACAAGTTATTATTTAATTAATTTGGAACAGCTGTTTCGAGAATTCATAGATTCCCATTGTCATTCATGGATCCCCATTCGGTCGTACGTTTGCAATGGTAATCCATGAATTTTCGAAACAGCTACTCTGAATTAAGCACATAATACCTTGTGTGGTGTAGAATGCTCCGATACTCTACTGTTATTTGATATAAAATAACTGTAACTGGTCGCAATTTATATATGACAAATGCTATTGGTAACAACGGAGCCAAGAGACACCTAGACAATCTGCCCTTTTTAATTGGAGTGCGAGAAGACGTATTTGGCTAAATAGTTTATTTTCAAAGCAAATTTATTTCACATTTCAAGATCAAGATAAGTCTTAAATTCCATTATTCCAAAGAACACGAGGTTTTGTAAACGATGCGCTAACATAGAGAGACCAGCATCAAATTTTGAGGTTGTTTTTTTCTTTTCTATCAATAATTTATCATTTGTAAAACATTATTATTTGGATAGACTGAAAATTATCTTTTAATTAGATAAACAACTTTAATTCAAATTTATAACATTACAACACACATTATACAGGTTGGTCCAGATATGCTTTTTTAAATGGTAACAGCGCATTCAAGTCTCACTGAGAGATCCCATCCAGTCGCAGTATATCATAAAGCAAGCAGCGGTACGCACGCATATTAAAAACACGCATGTCCGCTTAATCACATAATATTATAATTCAACGCCTTCTGACAAAATGTGTTAATACAGAATTACTGGGTAATTTTTCTGTATTCTCAGATTATATTAGAAAGTAAAAGTTTCTTATATTCATTTTGTTGCGGCTATGCGATGTAGAAGAACGAAAAAGTAATTCTAAGTAGGAAAATAAACAACGATTCCTATAAAACTAAACTAGAGAAAAATAAATTTGATAATCGTACAAAATAAATTGAAATTCTAACAATGTTACTTTAATAAGAGGAAAAATCTAGCAATTTTGAACTTTGTAACTTTTGTATGTGTTACGTTTCAAAATACGTTTCACAGTACTTCTACTAACACCGATTTCGTCTGCAATTTGCCGGCTTGAGCAAGGTTCACCCATTTTAACTAACGAACAAATCCTCACTTCCCTCTCCTCCGGTTCAGGAAGCGTTATAGGGATTTGAAGCTGTTCGTCTATTTGTTGGCATTTATGGCCATTCCCGATCACGCAGCCAAGTTTCCCATACGCTTTGACGATTCTTTCAATCGTCGAATGCGAAGGAATAGGACGATCCACGTATTGTACGGTAAATAGATCAGCCGTGCTTTTGTAGGTATTTCTGGCAAAATACCATTTAATGATCTTCATCTTCTCTGCAATTGTAAAACTATCAGAGTGTAATCGAAATCCACGATCACTTGTTAGAACCTTACGAGCGCACAGACAAACAAAGAGTGCGTCGAATAGGCCTCTCAGAGCTACGGCAGCTGCGCGCGGCGAGGCTGGCCGGGCAAGGATGCCACATCGCGCTACGTGTCCATCGCCAACGTGCATACATAGCAAATTGTTTTTTTTTTGGGTAGGTGTTATTTCTTGTTACACCGAAAGTTCTATGCAACCTTAAGGTATTTAACAAAATAGCCCTTTTTAATGAAACAATAATTTTTCCTTGGAATTTTTCCGACGTAATGAACTACCGAAAAAACCGTCCACAGCGAGGAATCGAACCCCACATCTCCTGCTTGTCGGGTAGGCGTGATAACCACTACGCCATGCGGACCGTGGAAGATTCGTTCGATCTTTAAACCTAGCTGTTACTTATCTGCAAATACATCATAGTATTTCTACAGACATTTTTGGATGCCAAGTACATCAAATGTAATTAATGTATTTGGCTTCCGCGGGTAATTATGAAACTATAATTACCGACGAAAGCCAAATATATTAGCCTTTTCTTATTTTCGTCTTATATGGAAAAGATTTGTAATGAATATTTTCCCTTCACTGGAATTGGCGATTGTTAAATTACGTTATATTTCACGAGAATTTAATTGCATAGTCTAGTTTCTGAAATTGTAATGCCTACGTGGAATACTAAGCATTTGTAAATCTACTTAATTTTACTGCTAAATTAGGATCAAGGATTCATTAGGAAATATGCAATTTTATCTTTTGCATAATTAGAATGAAACCTTTTCAGAAATATAGGTGCCTGATAAACTTTGTCATAGACAGCCTATATTTATTTGTTCAAATTTACTCACAATGTGGTCTTCTTCATTGAGTTATTTAGCGTGGAATAATGAAAATTTGAAGTCCAGCTTTCTAAATGTAATATCAACAAGTGACCAAAGATAAACACAGTCATTAAATTTATAAATAAAGGACGGCTGTTCAGTAATCTACAAAGTTTGTGTGACAATTATTGCGCACCATCAACATACATATTTGCCGGTAGAAACTCTCTCCGTATTTGAAAGTAACTTGATGACAAGTCTTTTTGTATTAGCCTAATAATCATATTATTTTAACATGAAAGAAAATTACAGACCTACATAAGGAAACAACTGTATCACTTAGAAACTCTTACTCCCGTTTTAGGAGATATGCAGCCAAAGACTATTATTTTACATAATTGTGTCATTTTGAAGCAAACGGTGTATTATACCGACACGTAATAATTCATTTTAATCGCGTCGTCGAATATGTGCGACTATCATTAAAACGTTACGCTGTCGCAATCGAGAATTTCTCTTCGGAATTTTTATATCCTAGCGACGAGAGTAGTAAATTCGCTAGTACGCACTACTTAGCTGTCGATTACTCTATCTTACCATGTCTTATGAGAGGGCAATTAAATTATAAAATGTGAAAGTAATATTGGGATATTTTTCTATCCTCAAATTACGCTACTTCAATACCTTATCACACCTTATAACACCTATAGTGTCGGCAAGTAATAATTAATAGAAGACCAAGCGTTGACAAAAGGTAAATAGAAAAAGAAATTTTGTGTTAGTGGATCAGCCATAAAAACGAGAAAGTATGAATTTTCTTGCATATAATCTCGATTGAGATTAGTAGCATCGATAAAAGTAAGTACCGATTAAATCACTAGTAACAACTGATGCTGAATTACCAAGGTACGATTATGTATATACGCGTTTTTATTGAATTAATAAAATGTGCAGCCGACTTATTAACACACATTAATTACGGATAAATACAGCAATTAAATTGGCATGGGTTTTTATACCATACGTATGCTTCCGTTGTTATTCCATTTAAGTAACCGCGAGGATGCTTTCTTAAAACTAATTGCTGTGCTATTTTTTTCACTTTGATCAGAACAACTACACTAACAATAGTACACTGAGAGAAAGATGTGAAATTACAACAACTTTGTAAAACATCTTATGATCAAGTAGATACAATAGTGTTCTGTGGACTGTATGAAATGGATTGAATTGACACTCTAACTTGTAATTGAAAGAAAACGACACTTGATACACGTGATGCCTATTTATTCTTGTACAGCTTGTTTTACTGTTACATTGTTGGATTACAAAACAGGTCACAATAAGTACAAAAAAGGAAGAGAGAGTGACTCCCCGTTTTCATCTCTTAAATACCTTCTTAAAAAAGGTCGCGCCTGCGCTAGGGAGCGGAACATTTGAATATTAAAATATAACTAAACAGCATTACCACCCTGTGGTGGTTTTTTTCCGACAGGCGGGAAATTTTAATTTTAAAATAATTAACATAACGCCTTAACATCCCGGCCGCCTTGAAATACGTGCAACATTTTCAAACATTAACATATCGAATATACAGAGTGAGTCAAAATATTGTTAAAAGAAACAAAGCAAAAAACGTGAACATACACAAAAAAAAAACTAATCAACTAATCAGTGTCTGCGACATCTGGTAAAGGACATATCTTGTTGACACTTCTGTCGACGATACCATCCAGTACTTTCAGACGAACAACTCGGACGATGCCATCACTTCCTGGACGCAATTCCAAAATTCTGCCCAGCCGCCATCTCATCGGAGGTAGATTTTCATCCTTGAGCAGAACGATGGTTCCTACTGCAAGGGAGTTCTTGGAGTTTTTCTTCCATTTAACTCTTGTCTGCAATTCACTCAAGTACTCCTTGTACCATCGGGACCAGAAGTTCTGAGTTATTTGCTGCAGCCTTTGATACCGCTTTAAACGGTTTTCTGGGATATTCGTGTATTCTGGTTCTGGTAAACTGACCAAGCTCTTACCAATAAGAAAGTGTCCGGGGGTGAGAGGATCAAGGTTATCAGGGTCAGAAGAAAGTGGACAAAGTGGTCTGGAATTTAAAATAGACTCGATTTGCGTCAGAATAGTCGTAAATCCTCAAAATTTAAATGAGCATTGCCAACAACTCGTCTTAAGTGATGTTTGACACTCTTTATACCCGCTTCCCAAATACCACCGAAACTAGGAGAACGCGCAGGAATAAAATGCCATGTTATTTTGTCTTTCGCCAAAAAGTCATAAATATTAGAATTTTGAATTTGTAAAAACCTTTTAATTTCAACATTAGCGCCTACGAAATTCCTGCCATTATCTGAGTAGATATTGAGTGGTTTACCTCGTCTGCTGATGAAACGCTTTAATGTTGCTAAAAAACACTGAGTTGTTAAATCGGATACCGCCTCTAAATGCACGGCCTTGGTGGTTAAACAAACAAAAAGACAAATATATCCCTTGATAAGTTTGGCATTTCTCGTACTTCTGTCCTTTAACATGAAGGGACCAGCATAATCAACTCCCGTATTAAAAAATGGTGTGTATCTATTTACTCGAGGCTCAGGTAAATTACCCATAAGATAATCGACAGATTTCGGTTTTACGCGAAAACAAACGATGCAATTTCGGACAGTAAACCTGGCACTGTTTCGACCAGATATGGGCCAATATCGATCTCTAATTGAGGACAGTAACATTGTAGGACCACAGTGTCCCAAACGTTGATGTTCGTGGTTAAATATTAAGGACGTAAGACTATGCCCCTTTGGTAAAATTATTGGGTGTTTTCTACTGAAACTGCAAACGCTATTTTGTAGCCTGCCGCCGACGCGAATCAAGCCATTTTGAAAATATGGGTTCAAAACATAGTAAGTTACTCTTTGAGCTAATCTCTTTACCATTAGATAGACATTTGTATTCTAGGGGAAAGGCTTCCCTTTGTGCTAAACGGATTAATAAATTTAACGAGTCTTGTAATTCGTCAACACTCAGTGTCATCCTACATCTAGCATCCCCCTTTAGCTTACAATTGTTGACGAAACGTAAACAATAACCAAATACTCGCTGTAATCTCGTTAGTTTCGAAAATTTGTCAAAAATATCGAACTTGTTACTAACCGTGACATATGCTACCAATCGCTCTTCAAGTTTAACATTATCGTCAATTTCTGTATTGCCCCTTGAAATTGGTAGAGTATGATGCATTAGCCATGATGGACCCGACCACCACAATGTACTCTCTTTAAGCTGTTGCACTGCTGCGCCTCGTGAGATTAGATCAGCTGGATTTTCTTTTGAAGCAACATGATTCCAGTCTTGGATTTTCGTAAGTTGTTGGATTTCGCCGACTCGATTAGCGACAAACGTTTTCCAACGATTTGCTGGAGCTCGTATCCAAGACAATGTAATCATTGAATCTGACCAGAAATATTCTTTATCGAATACAACATTTAGTGACTTACGTACCTTGTCGACCAGCTTGGCTAAAAGAAGCGCACTGCAAAGTTCTAATCGTGGCAAGCTGACTTGTTTTATAGGTGCAACCTTACCCTTGGCGCATAATAACTGAGAGTGTATTTCAGTGTCTGATATGGAACGGATGTACACACAAGCACCGTACGCTCTTTCACTCGCATCTCCAAATCCATGCAGTTCCCTACGCACGGAGTTATGGAGAGTAACATGTCTAGGAATCCTTAATTCCTTGATTTCTTGTAAGTCTTCGCGAAATTTGTTCCATTGATTTCCCAAAGTTTGGGGAATCTGATCATCCCAAGAGATCTTAGCTTGCCATAACGCTTGTATTAGCAATTTAGATGTAATGATTATTGGACCTAGTAGACCTAATGGATCAAATATCTGCGATATCTCTGATAATATCAAACGTTTCGTTATTCGTTGACTTGCTGGGTTTGAAATGAATTTAACTGAATATTCAATAGTATCAACCGTAGGATTCCAGCATATACCTAAAGTTTTGTTTGCTTCATCTTCCCCAAGATTTACTATATTGCTATCGAAATCTACGTTTAATTGAAAGTCATGATATAATTCCTTATTATTGACTAGCCATTTTCGTAACTGTAGCCCTGCTGAGACAAGAATTGTAGAGACATCCTTCTGAATTTGTACTAATTCAGATTTCGAATCAGAGCCGTATAAAAAGTCATCGACATAAAAATTATTTTTAATAGCCTCACTAGCCACGGGTTTACTTTTAACAGTTTCTAATGCTAGTTCATTTAAGCAACGAATCGCTAAATACGGTGCCGAAGCGGTACCGTAGGTAACCGTTTTAAGTTCGTAACATTTTAAATGATCGTTCGGGTTTTCACGCCACAAAATTCTTTGGAAACGACAATGATCTGACTTAACTAAAATCATGCGGTACATTTTAGCAATGTCGGCTGTCATAACGTACTTGTACATTCTGAATCGCAAAATTATTGATAGCAAATCATTCTGAATTGTCGGGCCAACGTGCTGAACATCGTTTAATGAAAGTCCGCTATCCGTTTTCATCGACGCGTCAAAAACTACGCGCACCTTAGTTGTAGAACTTGACTCTTTAATGACTGGATGATGCGGCATATAATAGTTTAATTCTTCGCGGTTATTATTTTCAACAATTTCAACCATATGACCTAATGAAATATATTCTCGCATGAATTTTACGTATTCTTTGTATAAATCGGGACGTTTTGCTAATCGCTGTTCTTGTGAATTAAATCGTGCCAACGCGAAGTCTCTAGAATGGCCTAAGTCCTTATATTGTTCCTTAAATGGTACGCTTACTACGAATCTGCCCTCAACATTTCTGGTAATCGTATCCCGAAAATGTTGTTCACAATACCGCTCTGAATCTGATAAAGATATTTTAGGATTAATTTCCTCTATTTCCCAAAACCTTGTAACTCGTTGTTCTAATCTTGTTGTAGAGCAGTAACTAGATGATTTGAAATTGTGACAAATTGTATTCACCGTGCCTACCACTATATAACCAAACGCCGTATCTTGTACTGACAAATGGTTAGCTAATTGATGTTTCGCTGTTCGCAAAACACTCCAAAATGTTGAGGAACCTAGTAATAAATCAATTGGACCGGTTTCATTGAATGTAGGGTCCGCTAAATGTATATCATTCGGTAATCGCAAAGCAGCCTTATCAAATGTTACTAATGGTAAATTAGCAGTGATCTCTGGTAACACTAAACATGAAATTGATCGTGTATAAAGTTTATCTCGTGAGTGAATTTTAAAATTCGCTGAATATTGCACGTCTGATACAGTCTGACCTACACCCGAAACTGAAAATTGAACTCTTTTTGTATTTAAATTTAGTTTTTTACATAACTTCTCTGAAACAAAATTACTCATTGAGCCATTGTCTAATAAAGCACGACACCGATGTAATTCCCCTTTTGTATCCTCAACTAGAACCACTACAGTTGCTAAAAGAGCTTGATTTGTAACTAAATTGCATACTTGATCTACTGTGTGATTCGTAGAACTGTTAATAGTGTTTGATTCTGCTTGGTCACCACTTGTTTGCTCTTGCTTGATATTTGATTGAGAATCAAAATGTAAAAGAGTATTATGAGGTTTTTTACATTTCCTACAAGTGGATGATTTACACTTAGACGTGGCATGGTTTGTTCTTAAACAATTAAGACACAGCTGCAATGTTTTAGCTTCCTCGCATCTAGCGGTCGGAGAAAGCGATAAAAATTGGTCACATTTATAGATAGTGTGATTTTTCTTGCAATAAAAACAGTTTATTGTATTTACTGTCGCGTAAGCAGTTGAATGAGGCTTGTTTTTTGACTCACATTTAGGTTTTTCTTGTTTGCTGATTGTGTGTGATTTCCTAAGCTCTAATTTTTCTAGCAAGTCGCACCGTACCTTTAGCAATCTAAATAGATCACTAATTGTAGGGCGTCTACCCTCAGTGACATCGTTCGCGGATTGCTTGGCACAATAATGCTCCCATTCACGTTTAGTAGCATTATCTACCTTATCCACTAGTATGTTGATTAATAAAGTGTTCCATTGGTCAACGGGTTCACCCAAAGATCTTAACGCTTCTAAATTATTGTTAATTGAATTATAAAAATTGCGAAGATCTTTAGATGACTCCTTCATTAAATTTGGGTAATTTAAAATACCTTGCACATGTGTGCTGATTATTAATTCACTCTTTTCATACCTAGCCTTTAATGCATGCCATGCAATTGAATAATTGGAGCCGCTGATTGGTATCGATTGTATTGTTTCTAAAGCCTCTTTGCTTAAACACGAAAGTAAATGGTGCATCTTCTGCACATCCGATAAAATCGTGCTGTTACCCACCAATGCCTCAAACCTATCCTTGAATTCCACCCATCTTGTATATTCCCCGTTAAACGTCGGTAATTGAATAATCGGCAATTGAACCTGAACAGGATTAAAATTGAAAGGTTGAGCAATATTATTTGAATTAGTTATATTGTTATCTGACTCAGTAATGTCTGAATTTACTTGCGCTGTTTTCAACGTACATTGTTGCATCGTTTCTTCAATATTAGCACAAAGTGTGTAATATTCTGCTTCAAATTCCTCGCGTTCGCCCACTTGTTCAGCGCTATTTTCAAGCAGTTCCTCTATACCCTCTTGAACTACATTAAAATTGTCTAATAACGGGTTTAATTTATCTAAGCGTATTTTTAATTCGAAATATATCTTCTTGTCTAGCATCTCTTTATTTACCGAGTCGTAATAGGTTTTACATCGCGTAAGACTTGCTTTGATTTGGCCTCGTTGCCGTTTAAATTGAACTAAATCACCCATTTTGTGCAAATCGAGTCAAATACAAACAGGAATAAAATAGGTACTGTCAATGTGAATTAGGTTATAGTTATAGGAATGATGAATGGACTTACTTTCAGTTGATTTCACTTGTTACTCGTCGGGAGTTCGCAACTTCTGGAACTCATCCGGTTCTCTTCGATACCACGTGCGTCGTTTTACTTGTTTGCAGAGCTTATTTTATCTTAAAATATCACTGCAATCCGGCTCGAACTTGGACCAAAATGTTCTGTGGACTGTATGAAATGGATTGAATTGACACTCTAACTTGTAATTGAAAGAAAACGACACTTGATACACGTGATGCCTATTTATTCTTGTACAGCTTGTTTTACTGTTACATTGTTGGATTACAAAACAGGTCACAATAAGTACAAAAAAGGAAGAGAGAGTGACTCCCGTTTTCATCTCTTAAATACCTTCTTAAAAAAGGTCGCGCCTGCGCTAGGGAGCGGAACATTTGAATATTAAAATATAACTAAACAGCATTACCACCCTGTGGTGGTTTTTTCCGACAGGCGGGAAATTTTAATTTTAAAATAATTAACATAACGCCTTAACAAATAGCTTGAAGTAAATAAAGTTATTAAATGTATTTTTACTCTTAAATATTTATATAAGATCTTTTTAACACTCTGCGCCGATGTAGAAGGGATTTTCGCTGCGTCTGTTGCTACATTCTTGAAGATGATTGATGAGCAGAGACGAAAGTCAATTAGGATCGAGACGTGGCCTAGAGCGTCACAGGAGTACGTCAGCATTAGTAGGAGCAGAGAGGTGGCATCGTGTATGCATTGCTAGGTCACCTACATCATTCTATCGTTATCTACCCAGAGTTAGCATCTTGTTAAACACAACCATTATTTTAATATAGATTTACAGACAGAAGGTGTTGATAAGCATAACCTGTTACTTTCATCTTGGCTGGGTGAATGTAGTGAAAATGTATCAATTATTAATAGTTCTCAGATATATTGTAGTATCTGTTCCACATTTCTAAGAGTTAAACATATTACAGGAAAGGTACACAAAACAAAGTCAACTGCAGGCCGTCCCGATTCAAGATCTCTGTTTTGCGTTTTTAGCAGCCATTGTTTCTCTGGATAAATTGCAAAACGCGATTTTGATACAATTTTTGCAAAAGTATATAAATAGAACAGTTCCCATTACAGCACTGCATGGGCTAGGAAAAGCCCGACCCGACTGGCCCGCGGGCGGTGTCGGGCGGGCCTCGTTTCTTTTCATTGCGGACCGGGCCTAAAATTGTACGGGCATGACGAGCCGAGAATGTTTTATTAAATACATCGAATGGATATAACATGCAGCAAATGCTGTTTAGTTTTTACGCTATCGTTTGTATTAACAATTTTAATGTATGCAATGTTATTTCCAGATAATGTTTACTAATGAGCTTCGTGCTACAGGTTATATATATAACGAAATTTAGACAATACAATTTATTAATAACAAATATATACTTTACATAATGTAGTAATTAAAAAATGTTTAGAAATAGACGGTGTAGATATACCGATTGAGAAAATGTGAAATTAGCTATATATATACGGCGAGAGAGTGTGGAGGCGATTGAGGGAAATCCGATCAATTCGATGCGAGTCGCCCTAGTACTGGCTCTGCTGGCTAGTACGCTTCCAGCAGAATGTAGACCTACTGTTTGCAAGACCGCACGCAATAATTTGAAGTCATTATTGCCTGGAAATGAGTTTCGCATATTTATTTTGTTTTTGCTATGAAACTAATAAGAAATTCTAACGACAAAAATAAAAGCAGATTCTGATGAAATAAAATAAAAGAAAAATAAATACTCTAGAAATTCTCTCTAAGATAATCCGTACATACTCGTAACTAACCACATCGGTAACCGTCGTGAGCTGCCGCTAACCCCTCCGCTTGTGGTGGATCACCTATTCTCGTTTGCCGTTGTCGCATCCACGCTTTGTATAGCAAGACATGTTCTTTCCTTATGTGTATGTAATTGCTTAAACAGGTAAACGGGCCAAACGGGCCTAAATTTCCTAACGGGCGAGTCTTGTGCTGAGGTAATGAACGCAACGGGCGGGTACACTCCATACTGTAACGGGCCACGGGCGGGCCGGGCCGTGAAAAATATGCCCGTGCAATGCTCTAGTTCCTATTATACCTACAATACGAACACATATTGCTAAATTTTTTGACAATATTCTCAATACAAATCGGGTACTCTAAATCTGTGGCACTGGAACACTGAAACAGTTCACTGAAACCCTTACCACAATACTTAACTCGTACTGGAGTTGCTGAAAGAATAACTTCAGACTCAATTGCAGCAATCATTAACGACAGTTTAAAAAATCTGTTATCAAACAACTGTAACAAACCAGAAAATATTCTTTTATTTATAACTGACGCAGCTGCAAATATGTTGAAGGTAGGAAACCTTCTTAAGGTACCTTATTATAATATGATGCATATTACATGCGCAACTCATGCATTGCATCGCATATATTAGGAATCATTTTAAAATGACCGATAAAATGATAAGTGGAATAAAACAGATACTTGTGAAAGCACCGTTACGGGTTACGCTTTATAAATCAAAATATCCGAATTTGCTTTTACCACCATCTCCAGTAGTGGGGCACTTGGATTGAAGCAGCTTTATTTTATAACAAATATTTGGATGAAATAAAAAATATTATTAACCGCTTAAAATGATTCTCAAAGTCTTAAGGGCTGAAAGGAAATAATAGCAACTCCTTTTCTTTCAGAAGAATTACATATAAACATTTGCAGTAATTAAGCGTTTTGAAAAGGAAACAATTCCCTTGAGTATTATTAGATTGCATTTAATATTGGACCAAATGAAAAATATATCCGGGGAAGTTAGACAGTCTCTACAAGAAAAAACAGCAAACGTATACAATAAGAATCCAGATATTGAAATACTAACTCAAGTAAGCTCTGGAAATTTTTTGAGTAGCTAAAATAAACCGAAATCTGAGGATTTATTACATACCATATTTCAATAATGCTCCACTAACACGTTGTGCTGTAGAGAAAACATTTTCAAAATTTAAAGATATATTGATCGCAAAAAAACTAATTTCACCAAGACAAATTTAGAAAGGGTTGTAATAATTACCGTCTTCAATTACAAAAATAGATTATTCTAAAAATTTATGTATAATAAACTTCAAATAATACTGTATTATATTTCTAATAATTAATAGCACATTACAAAATTAATCTTTATTTTTAAAGAATTATTTAAATCATTTGTTTAGCCTTCATTTTGTAACCGAGGGCGTGCCTCACATTATCTGCTACCACTGCCTCTTGCCCCTACTAATGCTGACGTGTTGCTGCGACGCTCTAAGCCACGCCTCGATCCTAACAGACTTTCGTCTCTGTTGACGAGTAACCAACTAAAATGTCAAATTGATTTAGCTTTTCCAATTTAGCCGGTATTGAGTTACACTATTAAAAAAATAAATATCGAGCTGAGGCTTACGCGGAATATTTGTCAACCGTTTTTTCTTCTGAGCCAGATAATTACGACGCTGATCTCGAAATGTGTGAGAAATATTTGTAGATTAATAAGGGATTCCCGTATTGATAACAGAAATGATCCGTTAGATCTTACGAACAAGGAGGAGGTCACACTAAGCATAAAGCGGAGGAGGAATAAGGCCGCTGGATCAGATCTGGTGCTAAACCGAGCTTGAAAAGCCCTCCCTGCCGTTGCCATCCAGATTCGGGCAGAGATCATTAACCGCATCTTACTGCTTCAACATTTTTCGTCAATTCCCTACCCGACGAAAAGTTTGACCCTTCAACCGATCATCAACCTTTACGACTTCCGGAAAAAATTCGGAACGCCTTCGAGCGGGCGCAAACCGTTGGAAGCTGTTTTTCTGGATGTTGCAAGGGCGATGTAATAACTAAAGCGTGACAAACGGTTGCACCCGCAGAGGCGCCGTGAAAGGAGCTGTGTTTACTATGTACATCCAAGGAATCGAGTGGACGTTCGGTTATTATCGGTTGATCGGTGTGCGTGTACTATTTATAATATTCGAGAAACTAGTGGAACCGTCCGGGGTGTACCGCGCAAAAGTAGACACAGTATTAATAAAAAAAATAATAGATTGTTACCTTTTATTGACGTATTGATGACCACTGCGGTAATGTGCGACTGCCATGGTACGCCGCGTAGTACTGCAACATAAGCAATGCTTCCATTGTCGATTCGGTCAGACCTCGACGACGGTTTGAAAACGTTCTCGTATACTTTGCAAATGATCGTTCAGCATCTAATGAAGTAAGGTTTGCGAAATTCAAATCCTCCTGTATCTCTTCTGTGCAGTCTTGAATTCCAGATATAAGTCGAACCTTTTCTAAATCCGGATTTTTATTTAAAACTGCACAAAATTTTTGTGCGACATCTAGTATAGGATCCGTCAAGCTTTCTAGAGCGGCTGCTAAATTGTTGATGTTATTTAACAAGTCTTGTATAGATAAGCGAGTATTTTCTAACTGCGAAATAGTTTGTGTCACTACAGAATAGTTTATGGAAATGTCATCTATTTGTTTTTGAACCTCCGAATCGGAAAAAAGTTGCTGACTCTTGCGAACCGCTTGAGAATTAGAAGAGTTAAGTTTGAAAATGACATCTTTCACTTGGGAATATTTGCGATAGTAAGATACTGCCTCGATCCATGCTCCCCGTCTCGTCAATACGGGCTAAGGTGGTAGCGGAATTTACGGATACAATTGCTTGAATACGCGGATATGTTTAGGAGATTTCACAAATACTTTTTTGGTAGATGATATTAAATCATTCACCCTAGAATATTTGCTTCGAATTGTTTCTGCTACGAGATGACATGCATGTATGGGGCATGTTATGTGAAGAAAAGTCGGAAAGCATACTTTTAACATCCTACCAGCTTTCAGCATTGTTACAACAATTTCGGCATCAGTTCTTTCAATCCTTTTACTGGCTAACGATAAGGAAGCTGCTGGACCATTACGTTTTAAAGGACGCCCCACAATATGAATCATGCTGTGTTTCTGAGCATCAGTAGTTTCGTCCATAGTGAGCCAGATTTTTTGATTTCTCAACTCGTCTTTTATACAATCTTTTATTGTACTTTGCACATGTAGAATATTGTTTCTTAAATTCAATAGATGACGTTTACTTTTAATATGACTTCTACAGTCAAATGTCGTGCGACCTAGCAACCCCATACCGCAAAATTTGCAACGAATATGCGAACCTGTAAATTCCAAACCGGGGAAACGCCAAATATATTTCTTCACATGCGATGCAAGAGGTACACCAGGCTTACGTCCCATGTTTTCGAAAACACACAATGAGAATCCGATAAATAACCGAACCACCGAACTCCTCAATGTCTACCGCATTACTGAACTCTGCATCCACATACGTAACCCCCCCCCATACAGGTGTTTCTGGGGGTTTGTCACGCTTTAGTAATAACGGAGAAGAACATTTAAGTTCTGCGGAACACCTACTCAATAAATTCTCGGTTTTAATTGTGACGTTTTCTGAGTGGATTTTAGTAGTTTTCTGAGTGGATCTTGGAAAATGGGTACCAAATTGCCTTAAAGTTAAAAACTTATTTATAAAATACATTGTAATATAGTTTCTAACCTGAATAATTAACACGGTTCAATGATAACTAATATGGTAGGCAAAATAATGGATCTAAGAGACACAACATTCGATGGCGAATTAAGTCTATCAGGTACATTACACTCTAGTACATATGATTGTGAATTAAATAATTCAAACATTGTGTAAAAGAACAAGTTGCTAACTACATGGGTCGCGACAATACTACCAAAGGTGAAGCCCTACTTAATACAACAGTAAACAAGCACACCAAGTATCATTCCAGTTATAGAGAGCCATACAGTTATCATCACCATATACTTTTATAATTACAAACAAATAGCCAATATGCAAATAAATTACGTGTTATTATTAGTATGAACCACACGTTTTTGAGCTACATGCTCATCTACACAGGTATAACCACTTTTATGTCCGTATAGTACTAATTACGATTAATTAACTACTATTATACCTACAAGGTAAACTAATATTTCTAAAGTCCATTTTGTTCTCTTTTCTACTGCTACCTATTTTAACCTCGACTTAATGATTGAATATTATTGAACATAACAGTAAAACGTTCCTACCTCACTTTATAGAGTTGTAAAATTAAGTACAAATAGCGTTAATGAATTATAATAGCAGGAAGTTTACTATATTACTTTTGTCTTATTGGTATAGTTGAATTGTAATTATAAACAGTTTATATACTCAGCAGTATTAAAGTGTACTATGTGGTGCAAGCTTGTTAGAAATCTGTTGCTTTAATTCTGAGTGGATTTTATTATTAGTTATTTTACTAAGCGATAAATATCCATTAATATATACCGAGTGTTCCATTTTAATCTTAACAGAAGAATATTTCCAAAAATATGAATCCTACGAAAAATTTCGTCATACGAAGTGTGGCATTTAAATAACCGGACTGGTGCTACAAAACATTTTATTGATCACCAATTTTTTGGAATAAATATGTTCCCTCGTGGAAATTACCAACCAGTAAACAATTGCGATACAATTTACCACATTTGCAGGGTAAAGTAAAAAACTGTATAGTAGACGAGTTGAAAAATAAGAAAATTTGCGTAAATGTGGATGAAACAATTGATGCACAGAAACACAGCGTGATTCATGTTGTAGTGCGTCCTTTAAAACGTAATGATCCAGCAGCTTCCTTGTTATTAACCAGGAAAAGGATTTTAGAAAATTATTTATTTATTGTTATTTAGGGGGTATAACTATTTACATACCATAAAGGAAAGATATCACATTAAATAATTCCGCAAAAGACTATCGTTAGTCATCGATTGAATGTCCTTAATCCGATAGGTAGGGGTCCAGGTAGGGCCATAAAAAGACCCGAAATGTAATACAATTATCCTTCATTAATAAATATTTTATGTAGTGCCAGTAAAGACGACAATTTCCAATTTACCAGAACTAGAATTATGAATTTAGATTTAGTGGTTATTGTTTTTTTAAACAACGAATATCGTTGAAAATTATCTACAATTAGTATTAAAATGCCGACAACGAGGGAGTTGCCTTTAGAAACCCCCACAATGATTGTTGCTTTACATAATCTTGGCCGAAGTAACAGAGATATCGTAAGAAGATTGAAATTAAGTCGTCAAACTGTTGACTATAACGTTAAAAATATCAAGGGTCTAGCACATTATTAAATAGAAAACGAATAGGATGACGGAATGTGACAACACCAGCGGAAGATCGTCGAATAATTATGACGAGTAAACGGAATAGATGAAAAACTGCACCTGAAATAACGGCTGAAATTTAATATTGAGCGTGAAACGAGTCAGTTTAACCAGCGTGAAAAGGAGGTTAAGAGAGGGTGGTTTTTTGGCCGAACAGCGTTGCGTAAACCACTCTTACGCTAATAAAATAAAATAAAATGGCTGCAGTGGGCTAGAGAAGATCAACATTAGACAGTAGATGAATGGAGAAATGTTTTGTAAGCCGATAAGTCCAAATTTTAACTCTTCGGTTCCAAGAGAAGAACGTTCGTTCGAAAGACGAAAGGAGAACAAGCAGCAGAATCTTGTGTAGTACCTGCAGTCAAGTATGGGGGCAGATCGATAAATGTATGGGGTTGTTTTGGCGCCGTATCTATAGGAGACTTGGTTAAAATAGATGGAATTTAAAGAAAAGTGCGCTACCGGGAATTTTGGAAACAAATGCTATATCATCTGGAATGAGAATAATCAGTAGAGTTGCTCAATTTGCGCCAACAGCCAGTGGCGGTCGCATAAAAGTTTACACAAAATAAATGGTTAGAAATAAAATATAATACGTGCTCAAACACTTACCGTCTCAAGAGTCCTCCGTGAAATCACAAAGTGAATAATGTCTGTTAAATATCTGCAACAGATATGCTTCCACAGTTGTTTCGGCAAACCGAGTGCGGCGTGAGGAAAAAGTGTGTTTATATGCAGAAAACGAACGTTCTACATTTAGTGACGCTCTCAACGGCCTTTTTGCATTATTTTTCTCCTCTTTCATGCTGCTCCAAATGGGACTTCTTTTCACACTTAAACTTGCATATTCAACATTAAAATTTACATAATTTTACTTTTTAAACAATATCTTCTAAATTGATAAAAATTAATTTTTTACATTCTTACCACCTTGCCACATGCTTTACAGAATATTTCACCGTTATCGCTCACTGCTTGATAGATGCTGGCATTATTCACGGATTTCAGCCACTAGTTAATTGTAATTTTAATAGGTTTTTTCTTTAGGCATTACGGATTAGAATATCTCACTAGAGCACACTGAACTTACCGATACCAGTAGAAACATTTAACTAACTGAAACCATTTGAGGTACGTCCAATTATAGTGTTGTAGATACATTTCCAAGAAAGTATACATTTTTGTAATTAACCCTTACTCCCGTTGTCGCCGATAATGCGACATTACAAATATAAACTATAAATCCATTGTCGTTACTACGGCGACACCAATGTTTTGTTTACGTTATCGCTTTAAAAGAAACTGCTGAGTAGAGTTGCTCAATTTGCGCCAACAGGCATAAAAGTTTACACAAAATAAATGGTCACAAATAAAATATAATACGTGCTCAAACACTTACCGTCTTAAGAGTCTTCCATGAAATCACAAAGTGAATAATGTCTGTTAAATATCTGCAACATTAGATATGTTTCCACAGTTGTTTCGGCAAACCGAGTGCGGCGTGAGGAAAAAGTGTGTTTATATGCAGGAAACGAACGTTTTACATCTAGTGACGTTATATTTGCCTAATTAAAATAATCTTTGGAACAACTTAACGGTTCTGTTGACGCACCTTCACAAATTTGTCTTAATGTGCCATAATCAGATTCTTTCTCTAAAACACTTTTAAACCTTTCTAGAATACAAACATTTTTTGCGTCTTCTACCGCGCATAGCTGTGCGTGAACATGTTGCATTACTTGCAGAGATTCCACTAACGACACCGAAGGATTTTGTAATTTTTCTATTGCCTCCACTAGTCCGAAGTAATTGTTCTGAATAGTTTTTAAATCCGTTTTAACCTGACTATCTTGAAATTTTGACTGGCTTTTCTCGATAGCCGCAGCTTCCTTTGGATCGAATTGTAAAACCACGTTCTTAATATTCTCAAAATATTTATGATAATAAAACGCGGCCTGTAACCATGTTCCGCAACGTGTAAGATAGGTTCTGGTGGACCAGGCATACGGGGGCACAGTCTGTGAAATTTGCGAATACGTTTTGGGGATTTGACAATCACTGCTTTTGTATGCGCTATTAAAGCGTCTACCTCAGGACAACATTTTCTAGTACTATCTGCCACATGACTGAAAGCATGAATTTTATACGTAATAACAAGTTAGCACAATGTTTTTTAAGAGACCGGCCTATAGAAAGCATGTTTGCGGCACCATCACTCATAAACATCAACAGTCGGTTTGTTAAAAGTTCAAACTTTTCCAATGTATTTAACACTAACTCTGAAATTACTTCGGCAGTACATTGTTGTACTCGTCTGGAGGCTAATAGAATTGAAGGTGACGATTGATGTGGTTCCAGTGTAGGTACCATTACATTAACCACAGAATGTTTTTTACGATCTATTGTTTCGTCCACTCATAACCACAGTTTTTTATCTTTCAACTCCGATTTAATTCTTTTTTCAATATGTTCACGAGCAGAGGGCACAATTCTTCGTAACGATGCCCGACTTGGTAATTTGCAGTACGAATATTTATTCCAAAAGAAGACATATGCTTCCTTGTCTAGTAAATTAAACGGTAGATTACATGCAATAAAGGTAACACGTAAATTAAATTTAAATTTGTCATAGTGTCGTGTGCAATTTTTTTTTGAAGAATGCTGGTTACTATTTACGTGGCGTAGACAATCCCTTTCGGACCGATACATTAAAGGGATATTACGAACTACACATTGAATTTTAACGCCATCATAATTTAGGTCAGGCATTTCTGCTATAAATTCTATAACTTTGTCCAACATTGGTCATTTCGCGACGTAGGCAACATTTCTAAAACAAACGTAGAACTACGAAATAGTATTTACGTCAGCGTACTTGTATACACAACTGATCTGGTTGAGACTCGCAGTTATTTTGAGGGTTGTATCGAACCTCCGCCACTGCCCGTTGGCGCTAGTGAGCAACCCTAATATCATTGACTGTTTTATATTTCAATATGACAATGATTCGAAACGCACTTCTAAACAGTGCCGCAAATATTTAGAATCGGTGGAACGCGCAAGCAATACCAAAATAATGAAATATCCTCCTCAAAGCCCAGATGCTAATCCAATAGAGCTTTTGTGAGAGGAAGTCGATAGGCAAGTGAAAATAAATCCTCCAACTGTCAAGGAATCGTTATGGGCACAACTGCAAGAAGTCTGGCTTAAAATATAACCCGCTACTCTGACGAAATTGATAGAAAGAATGCCGCAATTATTTATAGTCGAGGTGGACATTCCGACGAAACGAAGATTTAATTCCTTTTGTGTCAAATAAATTTGATAATTGAATAAGGACTATTTCCTTGTTTTAAGAGTACTTTATTAAGTGCAAGACTACAATTTCTTTTTTAGTTAACACTTCCTTTGTTTATGCGTATTTTTTTTGGTGGGCAAATAATTATAGCCGGTAGTGTATGTGCTGTGTGTATAGGTATTCTGCAGCCAACAATTCGAATCAATTATAAAATAGGCTATTAGATGTAATTTGTTAGTAAATGATTTTCACAGACTTTTTAGCTTACCATCTTAGTCATCGTCATCAACAATAATAAAGTGATAGTCAGAGCTTGTATATTACGTATCTCCATCAACACAAGTGCACTCTAATATCATTTCCTTTTTAGTCATCAGTAAGTAGCTAATCTACAATGTAACATTCACTATTAACATAAGTGGATGTCACATGGTAATCGCGATCTGACATTCTCTCAATTAGACAGAAGTGAACTGTTGTGCAAATAAATTAAAAGGCTCAATTGTGATGCATAAATTGTATTAGTACTCTGTCTTTCAACTTTAATTTTCTATATGTATCATATCCTTTGTGTTATTGCTATTTTTGGTATCTATGAGGGGTATTTTTTAAATAAGGTCCGTTTTTTAATAAGAAGAAAATTACTGTAAATATCATTAAAATATATTTTTTCCATATTTTACATACTCTTATCTATTTTTCTACATAATTTCTATTTTTGTTCAAACATTTATCATACCCCTCAACAAGTTTTTTAATTCCGACGTCAAAAAAATCTGCCGACTGTGAAGAAGCCCAATCCACGACTGCAATTTTCACATCTTCGTCGTCGTTGAACTTTTGACCACCAATGAACTCCTTTAAGTGCAGAAATAAGTGAAAATCATTGGGTGTAAGGTCTGGACAGTAAGGTGGATAATCAAGTTGTTCCCATCCAAAAGACCTTATTAGACCTTGTGTTTGCGCAGAAACATGTGACCTTGGATTATCCACCTTACAGTCCAGACTTTGCACCCAGTGATTTTCACTTAAAGGAGGTCCTTGGTGGTGAACGGTTCAACGACGACGTAGATGGTGAAAACTGCGGTAATGGATTGGCCTTCTTCACAGCCGGTAGATTTCTTTGACGTTGGAATTAATAAACTTGTTGAGCAGTATGACAAATGTTTGAAGAGAAATGGAGATTATGTAGAAAACTAGATAAAAGTATGTAGAATATGGAAAAAAATATATTTTAATGATTTTTACTGTATTTTTCTTCTTATTAAAAAACGGACTTTATTTAAAAAATACCCCTCGTACATGTTGTTTGTAAATGAATATAAATGTTATTAATTGATCTGTATTGTAATGTTCAATATTTACAGCAACAACATCGGTTGTCAATCTCAGAACGAATAGGGTGTTCAAATTAGCCACCCGATTGTGATGAAAGTCCCTTAGCGGGTAAAGAAGTAAATTTTCGTAGTCAACATTCCCCCCAGGCCGACTGTCCTTTGAGCGAGGACATTATATTAAATATATAAGTCCAGATAACGACGATCGTAGTGTAATACGGACAAATATATCCACGGGTATTTCAAATATCATTTCGTAAATTAAATCTTTGTCCGATGGTTATTAATAAAGCGTGATAAACGGTTGCACTCGCAGAGGCGCCGTGAAAGAAGCTGTGTTTACTATATACATACAAGGAATCGAGTGGACGTTCGGTTATAATCGGTTGATCGGTGTGCGTGTACTATTAATAATGTTCGAGAAACTAGTGGAAGTAGACACAGTATTAATAAAAAAAATAATAGATTGTTACCTTTTATTGACGTACCGATGACCACTGCGGTAATGTGCGACTGCCATGGTACGCCGTGTAGTACTGCAACATAAGCAATGCTTCCATTGTCGACTCGGTCAGGCCTCGACGACGGTCTGAAAACGTTCTCGTATACTTTGCAAATGATCGTTCAGCATCTAATGAAGTAAGATTTGCGAAATTCAAATCCTCCTGTATCTCTTCTGTGCAGTTTTGAATTCCAGACGTAGATCGAACCTTTTCTAAATCCAGATTTGTATTTAAAACTGCTTGATCCGTCAAGCTTCCTAGAGTGGCTGCTGAATTGTTGATGTTATTTAACGAGTCTTGTATAGATAAGTGAGTATTTTCTAACTGCGAAATAGCTTGCGTCACTACAGAATAGTTTATGGAAATGTCATCTATTTCTTTTTGAACGTTCGAATCGGAAAAAACTTGCTGACTCTCGCGAACCGCTTAAAAATTAGTAGAATTAAGTTTGAAAATGACATCTTTCACTTGGGAATAATATTTGCGATAGTAAGTTACTGCCTCGATCCATGTTCCCCATCGCGTCAATACAAGCTGAGGTGGTAGCGAATTTGCGGATACAATTGCTTGAATACGCGGATATATTTGGGAGATTTCACAACACTTTTTTGGTAGATGATATTAAATCATTCACCCTAGGATACTTGCTTCGAATTGTTTCTGCTACGAGATAACATGCGTGTATGAGGCATGTTATGTGAAGAAGAGTCGGAAAACATACTTTTAACATCCTACCAGCTTTCAGCATTGTTGTGGCTCCGTCAGAAACTAACACGGTGATTTGGGTTCCTACCATACAAAATTCTCTTAACATATTTTTTAGTATGTTTGCAACGGTTTCGGCATCAGTTCTTTCAATCCTTTTACTGCCTAACAACAAGGAATGTGCTGGACACGCCACAATATGAATCATGCTGTATTTCTGAGCATCAGTAGTTTCGTCCACAATGAGCCAGATTTTTATACAGTCTTTTACTGTACTTTGCACATGTGGTAAATTGTACCGCAATTGTCTTTTTGTTGGTTGCTTCCATAATGGAACATATTTATCCCAAGAAAGACGAAGGTTTTCACTATCTACTAGGGGTTGTGGGATGTTTCACGTGCTCAACATGAAAATAATGTCATACAAAAATTGCCATTATGGAATATTGTTTCTTAAATTCAATACATAACGTTTACTTTAATATGACTTCTACATTCAAATGTCGTGCGACTTAGCAACCCTATACCGTAAAATTTGCAACGAATGTGCGAACCTGTAAATTCCAAACTAGGGAAACAAATATATTTCTTCACATGCGATGCAAGAGGTACATCAGGCGTACGTCCCATGTTTTCGAAAACACACAATGAGAATCCGATAAATAACCGAACGAGCGAACTCCTCAATTTCTACCGCATTACTGAACTCTGCATCCACATATACGTACATACCCCCCCGCCCCCCCCCCCGTACAGGCGTCTCTGCGGGTTTGGTTTAGTTATTAAGAAAATCGTCAGTAAATTTCGTCATATTTATGTTGGTTGTCAGCGATTCTTTTAAGCATAGTGACACCTATCTTCAGTCAGCTGGTAGCGTTACCGCATGCATTCTTTTATGCTATTCATCAGAAAATTTATATTTGGATTTAGATCATCAAAATAAGTTGTAGAAGTAAACAATCGCCCATCGCGATTAAAACAAACGAGGATAGGAACGCCAGAAAAGTCATCAATTCTGGTTAGACTTTCGTTAAGGTAACTAGTGTTTGACTACGGTCTCAGATCAAAGTGTTCGATAGTGAAATTCAAGTATAATTTCAAAGAACGAAAGGTTCGAGGTTAGAACTGGCAGATTCCTGTAAAGGTCAACATAAACAGAGTGTTTATGTGACAGCATCATACCAATTCAAGGCTAGTTTGTATTTTTGATTCTAAAAGTCGTTAATTTCAATTTATTTAATTGAAAATTCACAAGAAAATTGCCCAAAGAGTATCCAGGAATACTGCCGATCCCACTAAGAATTTAGAAATTTTGATTAATTTAGAAGATTCAAATTTTCCCCCAAAATTTCCCTGAGATATACATTTCAGTATACAGGTGTAGGGTAAGCTATTGTTAGGTTACGTGCCTTTAATACCATGAAGTAAATGAAAAGGAAATCGTAATTGTTTAAATGGAACGTAACGATAATTGTTTCTCATTCTAAGCAATTTACAACAGATCACAAGGTAAACTAATAATAGGTCTGAAGGCTTTGTTTTGACCCCTTTTCTAGTGTTGTTTTTTTTTAAACTGTGAACCAATAAGAGTATTCACAACATATATAAACAGCAATTTAGTTGTTAACAGTATATCTTGTTCTAAAATTGACATAGCTTGCCTTAATTTATTAAGTTTCTTAATTGTTTTTGTAACATCACAATATCATTCGTTTAATTAGCCCTGTTGCTAACACGTTTTATGCTAGTCGCTTGTTAGCAGTTAATAAGAAATAACAGTAATTAAAACATAATGATACAAAATTGCCTTGAGTTAGACATTATCTGAAAATGTTATGCGCAAAATCTTGTAATATTGTACAAATAAAGTCTGGACAAATACTTCAAGCAGATAGTTGTGATTATTTTAAACAATGTAATTGGTGTTAAAACATCGAAAATGTTCTATAGTTAAACTATTTTGAATTTTCTGTTCCTCTCGTTAAGGTACATTCTTAGGCGTACCTATATTTTGAGAAGTGTTACACCAAGACATTTTAACAATTTTAACGATGGTAGAACAATTCAGCTTAAGTAATTTCTGTAGTTAAAAGCAAATATACTTACGGAAAACAAATATGAAAATTGATCTTCAACACATCCATCCAAATGGTCAGATAAACTGGAACGTGCGGCGCTGTACATTGTGAACCTAAAATGCTCCCTTCTGTACTAACTTTTAAACGATGAAAGCTAGCCTTTTTAGACGTGAATCGATTTCTATTTTCTTTATAAACTAACTTTTCGTCAAATTGCAATTGAATTGCATTTCCACTGTAACCGAAGGTGATGCCAATTTTCTTATCTTAAATGAAATATTCTGTATATATTTTTACGATTTTAGAAAAGTAATGGTAATACGAATCCAACGATACCACGTATGTTGTGCTTTAACTTAAGAATTATTACAATAGGCAGCAATAAAGGTTTCGTTTTTACTCAAAGTTGGCTAGGAAAGAAGCGTCAAATTGTTTCTTGTGACACCAGGTTTATCCAAACAGCTCTTTGCTGGGCAACGTAATCACAACAATTGTCAAATTGTCGAATCTCAATTTTGAAAGCGGAAATTATTCTTGTTATTAAATCCTGCGTTTTTTATGCTTTCCTTCGTCGTGATGAGAAAGTGATAATTGTTGCCAGGTTTACCGAATATGTACAAGCGAATATTAGCAACAACATAGAAAACCTGAAAAATTGTCATATTAGTACTATCGTACTTTCCGGTAGTTACGTTACAAGTTGAGTTAAACTGCGTAATAAGTAGAGCCTGGTAACTGGAGAGCAATCGCAGCGGCGGTATGACTGTGTTTAGGTGGGCAGGGAGGGTTGGTCGATTATGATACGACACGACAAATCATCATCACTCAGTTCAGTTTAGCATTGAATAGCATATAGGGCGTGTTGATTTTATTGATATAGACTTAGTTATTAATTGTAGCTATTATTTAATGTAGTGCGTTTTGATTTTATTGATACAGACGTAGTTATTAATTGTAGTTTTTAGTGAAAATGTCGAAGGCTAAAAAATGACCCTTTCAAGACATAGTAAATAAGTTTATTTCTGACTTTCCCGATTTGTTTTACAACGGCAGTAAGATAGTTTGTAAAGTGTGCAAAATACATTTGATGTCAAATTAGAAGTGGAACTATACAAGACACGTAAATTCCGCACAGCATAGAAAACAAAAATTGGGTATGCCACCGAGAAGTGCATTTTTTAATGTAATCCTTATGTTGATAAACTGTAATTTGCCACTAGGCTTACTCGATAAACAACCGTTTAAGGACTTTTGGGACAAATACAATTCCTAGTTGCGGTTGCCAACGGAGAAAACGGCACGCAAGCATGTTGCATTTGAACGCGATGACGTGGAAAAGAAAATGAAACGCATATAGAAAAAACAGTTTCTTTGGTTATGTGTTGACGAGACAGCAGACTGTAACAAAGAATTCAATTGTAAATATTATGGTACGCATACTAGACCCTAGTAAACCTACATTACATTAAGTGTTGATGTTTATGAGCGATGGCGCAGCGATAATGCGTTCGGTAGGCCGTTCTCTGCTTGAACATGGTTGCATGTGTTTACATGAAATATTATTTAAAATACCTTTCAATTTACGCTGTTGCTCATTTTAGACGATTTCTACATGAATTTGGACGAATTACGTGAATAGGGAAATTAATTGACGAGTAGTTTTGTCCATGCTGCCCCACACTCGTCGTTATCTGGACTTATATTTAAGATTTTACATCAACGTCCCAAGGCCAGTTGGCTGGGGGGAAATGGTAACGAGGAAATTTCGATTTTTCTCCGCAAGAGGGATATTTAGTTACCAACGAATGGCCAACCTGACATTTAGTCGTTCAGAAGTGACAACCGAGGCTGTACATACAACGTTGAATATAACAATACATATATATGTATATAGAAATCCTCTTCGAACCTCTGTCTTGTGGAGCCTGCCAAATCTGCTCCAAATTTTATGTTTTTCTCTTAAATCTTCGTGGTATGTATTTATTTCCCAAATAAATAAGTTCCATATCAATCCAGTTCAGTAGATTTACACGATTATATGTATGTTTGTATGACATTTTCAATTCTCTCAACCATTGCTCTTTCATTAAGCCAATTCCCATAGCATATTTTTGTGTTTCTGATTTACACATTATGGCAACACCAATTTTGTTGTTAAAGAGAAGAGCCCAATCAACAGCAATTATTGAGTGAATTAAAATTTCACTAACGCGGAACGTAACTGTGTTGCTTTATATTAAATTTATTAAATGTATTGGTGCAGGTATTACTACTCACATACAGTATTTGGAAGTATTTCAAAATTGAGGTGGATTGCTGTGGATGTGGAATACTTTTCAGTGTACAAACTAGGAACGTAATGGTATGGTTACCTTACTTTAATTGTAAACTGGACTCTCCCAGAAAGGGGCCACCAACACCACTTCGTCTCGCAAATTTGCAATTGTATGCAATGAAAATGTAAACATTGGCGAATCCGAAATAATAACACTTTTTCAACCATGAGAAGAGGAAAATACGTAAAGCTAATGTAACTTCCATAGTTGATAACGTCCGTGGAATTCTATTGGATATAAATACATGTAGCTTTAGAGTTTAGAGCAACAAGAAGGAACACTGTTTTGCTAATACTTCTGCATATCACTGATGGAATATTAGAAAACAAGGAATATAAACAGATGAATATGCAGATAGAACAACTTTAATTGCATTGCACATAATTTCTTCGAAAAAAGCTAATTCTTAAAGCTCGCTAGCGCAAGAGATGGACTAAATATTAACTGATTCGATGCAATTACATAAACATACAATTACAAAACGTAATTACACTGAGATAACTGTACATTCCATATATGCAAGTACTGCAAGTCAGCGCGTTGCAAATATTATTGAATGTATAACTTGTAATTACAGAGAAAATTATTCAGTTGCAAGAATGCACTCAAAAAACCGCTATTTATTTTAAACATTATGTATGTATGTTAAATGTCAAATATTACAATTAAATCACGACAATAAACGAGTATTATACTTCTGTTCCAACTAGAATCTTCTAAAGTATTCTGACAATGTGAAAATTATAATTGTTTGTGCCGATTTAGGACGCGGAAAATTAAAACTAAGATGAACTAATTATACACTTACGAATTTTCAATTCGCTTGCACAGAACCATTTCCAAATGTAAACACAATAATAGGTGAATAACATCTATTGTTACAAAAGTTAGTTTCAAAACTAGATAAGCGTTCTTTGGAACAAATAAATTGTTTGAGGTAACAATGGAACGTCCATTAAATTACTTAATTACCAATAGAACAACTAGTTTGAAACGATAATGCATTTGATTTATGTCGCTTTAATTTTGTTGTCACGTTTAAATAAAACTTTTCAGTATGTTACCGTAAAACCCCAACTTAGTTTATATAATTGTTGCTGCTTTACTAGAACTAACCATCCATTCTAATTTTGGAAAGATATGATTTGTTGAAAGAAGCGAGGTGGTGGTAGCAGTAGAAGGAATCAACTTATTACATAATATATTGAAAACCGCATGGAGAACAAATAAAATCCCAGCAGAATGGAAGACTGCAGTGATAACTAGAGTTGCTCAATTTGCGCCAACAGCCAGTGGCGAGCGCATAAAAGTTTACACAAAACAAATGGTCGGAAATAAAATATAATACGTGCTCAAACACTTACCGAACGCGGATAAGTGATTTTAGAACTCAAAGTAATTGAAATAAGCCTAGGTTAAATCCAGTATCTTCGTACTGTACTTATTTCAGCACTTCGAAAAAACTATATGTAGCGTTGACTAAGATATCCTTTATTCCTTTCAAAGTTTCAGTACATTTATTGCGGCAAATACCCATATACATACTTAAGTGATTTTCTTTGTAGATAGTTCTCTATAAATACAAAAATTATTCTGAGTTAAAAGCTATTAAGTTATGTTAGTTGATATTTTAAATTAATAATATTTAGTATTGAAGAAGATATTTCTAATAATATTCAGTTAAAACTAGTTAACAGCTTTTCCAATAACATAATAAGTTTAGTTTCCAATTTCGAACAAACTGATAAGCATGCATGTAAATAGTATTACTTTAAGTAACTTTAAGCTTGATGCCACGCTTAGTCACCTTTAGCCTCGTCGCGCCGGCACTAGTTGTATTTCTGCTGTGTTTTCTTTTATTCCTGTAGTTAATTTTGTGTCTGTGTTTTTGGTATATCCTTTGTATAGAATGAGCAAAAGAACTAGGACTAGGAGGAACCAGAACTTGCTTTAAATATAGTAAATCCCTCAGCAATTGAGGATACGGACGAAATTCACTTAGTCAGTGATAATCAGTGCTCTTTCAGGAGTGACTGTTCTGATTTTTCTGATCAAGATTCAATATATTCACCAAAATTATTCTGAAAACGCGAAAAGTGAAACAGTATTGATTACTAGAGTTGCTCAATTTGCGCTAACAGCCAGTGGCGGGCGTGAAATCACTAAGTGAATAATGTCTGTTAAATATCTGCTACATTAGATATACTTCCACAGTTGTTTCGGCAAACCGAGTGCGGCGTGAGGAAAAAGTATGTTTATATGCAGAAAACGAACGTTCTACATCTAGTGACGTTATATTTGTTGACGCACCTTCACAAATTTGTCTTAATGTGCCAAAATCAGAATCTTTTTCTATAACACTTTCAAACCTTTCTAGAACACAAACATTTTTTGCGTCTTCTACCGCGCATAGCTGTGCGTGAACATATTGCACTATTTGCAGAGATTCCACTAACGACACCGAAGGATTTTGTAATTTTTCTACTGCCTCCACTAGTTCGAAGTAATTGTTTTGAATAGTTTTTAAATCCGTTTTAACCTGACAATCTTGAAATTTCGGTTGGCTTTCCTTGATAGCCGCAACTTCCTTTGGATCGAATTGTAAAACCACGTTCTTAATATTCTCAAAATATTTATGATAATAAAACGCGGCCTGTAACCATCTTTTCCAACGTGTAAGAATAGGTTCTGGTGGCTCAGGCATATGGGGGCACAGTCTGTGAAATTTGCGAATACGTCTTGGGGATTTGACAAACACTGCTTTTGTAAGCGCTATTGAAGCGTCTACCTCAGGTTAACATTTTCTAATATTATCTACCACATGACTGAAAGCATGAACTTTACACGTAATATGTAACAAGTTAGCACAATGTTTTTTAAGAGACCGGCCCACAGAAAGCATGTTTGCGGCACCATCACTCATAAACAACAGTTGGTTTGTTGAAAGTTCAAACTTTTCCAATGTATTTAACACTAACTTTGAAATTACTTCGGCAGTACATTGTTGTACTTGTCTAGAAGCTAATAGAATTGAAGGTGACGATTGATGTGGTTCCATTGTACGTACCATTACATTAACCACCGAATGTTTTTTACGATCTGTTGCTTCGTCCACACATAACCACAGTTTTTTATCTTTCAACTCCGATTTAATTCTTTTTTCAACATGTTCACGAGCAGATGGCACAATTCTTTGTAACGATGTCCGACTTGCCAATTTGCAGTCCGAATTTTTATTCCACAAGAACAGACATACGCTTCCTTGTTTAGTAAATTAAACGGTAGATTACATGCAATAAAGGTAACACATAAATTAAATTTAAATTTGTCGTAATGTCGAGTGCAATTTCTTTTTGAAGAATGCTGTTTACTATTTACGTGACGTAGACAATCCCTTTTGGACCAACACATTAAAGGGATATTGTAAACTACACATTGAATTTTAACGCCATCATAGTTTAGGTCAGGCATTTCTGCTATAAATTCTGTAACTTTGTCCAACATTGGTCGTTTTCGCGACGTAGGCAACATTTTTAAAACAAACGTAGAACTACGAAATAGTATTTACGGCAGCGTACATGTATGCACAACAGATCTGGTTGAGACTCGCAGTTATACTGAGGGTTGTATCGAACCTCCGCCACTGCCTGTTGACGCTAGTGAGCAACTCTAGCGATAACACGTATGTGTAAAAAGGGAAATTGCAATAATTGTAATAACTACAAAGAAGTATCACTACCAAGCACGATCCTTAAAGTATATGAGAGGATTATTGAAGGAAGATTAAAAGAAAAAACAGGAGCAATTTTGGGAGCAGCATTCAGGGCAGATAGATCCACACATGATTGGATATTTGTAACAGGACAAATATCATAAGCAGGGTAGACTTAGGGAAAGCATTTGATAGAGTATTAGGAAGGAAAATTTGGGAAGTTCTGGGGGAGTGGGAATCTTAAAAAAACTTAAAAATAATAAGTACCTTATATGAAACAACAGAAAATGCAGTGAAAATATGGAGGAAAACAACGGGAAAGTTCACAACTAACAACGGAGTAAGACAAGGAAGTATCTTGAGCCCGCTTTTATTTATAATAATAATGGACAATATAGCAAAGAAAATGAATAGAGGAAAGAGAGGGACCCATTTAGGCTACAGAAAATTAAGATCGGTAAAAATAAGTAAGTTACTTTACGCGGATGACTTAATAATCTTTGGAAACAACAAAAAAGAATTAAAAAACAGAATAAAAAGATGGGCAGAAGAGCTAGAAAAATACAACCTAAGAATAAACAAAGGGAAGTCAGAAACATTGATAATAGCAAACGAAACGGAGAAGACGGAAATAAATTTGCAAGGCGAGGAAATAAAAGTGGTAGAAAAGATAAGATATCAAGGATCAATAACAGAAAGCCATGGAGGATTTAAAGAAGATGTAATGAACGGAATAAACAGAGCATCAGCGATATAGTTAGTGCCAACGCTCATTTATGGAAGTGAATCATGGGTCTCAAGTAAACAATTAAAAAGTAATATTACGGCGTGTGAAATGAAGATTTTAAGAAAAATGCGGGGGTGACGAGAATAGACAAAGTGAAAAGTGAAAAAGTAAGAAAAGATCTAAAAGTGAAAAGTATTATACAAAAAATTGAAACTCATCAACTAAGGTGGTTCGGGGATGTGGTAAGAATGGATGATAATATGATAGTGAAAGTGATATGGAAATCGGAGACAGAAAAAAAGAAGAGGCAGACCGAGAAGGATGTGGAAAGACGAAATAACTGATATACTAAGAAGAAAAGGAATGGACTGGGCTCAAGCAAAACGAGAAGCTAAGGATAGGAATAATGGAGAAGAACAACCTCTACGAGGTGCATTCAAATTATAACACCTCCGATTCTTTTTCTCAGAACTGGAAACAGCTAGAAACATGCGGTTTATTTTAAAATTAGCGGGCACTCTTTGTCAATGCGTGACAGAGATGGCAGCACTGTACGGCACACAGAACCTTTAGCGGCAGCGGCGAGAGTGAGAACTGTGTTCCATACTTCAAATGGCGACGTTTTCATTACAAGATCAGCGTGTAATCATTCGTTTTTCCCATTTGCGTGATGTGACACCGATAGAAATTCATCGCCAAGTGGTAATGGTGTCATGGATGTGTTTAATGTGTGTTCGTGGGTGCGACAGTTCAAAGAAGGCAGAACGATGTGTGACAACAAACGAAGACAATCTCGGCCTCGCACAAGCCGGTCTGACGACATGATCGAGCAAGTGGAGAAAGTTGTTTTGGGGGATCGCCGAATGAGTGTGGAACAGATCGCCTCCAAAGTTGGCATTTCCGTGGAATCTGCGCACACAATCCTACATGACGACCTGAAAATGCGAAAAGTGTGCTCCAGGTGGGTGCCACGAATTCTGACAGACAAAGAACTTTGAAGTGATTTCTCATGCTCCCTACTCACCTGACCTGTTTTCAACGATGAGAGACACTCTCCGTGACCGCACATTCACCAGCCAGGCCGCCATGCATCAGCGATTTTCCAGTGGTCAAAACAGACTCCTAAAGAAGCGTTCACAGCGGCCACGGAATCATGGCGTCGACGTTGTGAAAAATGTGTAAGGCTGCAGGGAGATTACGTCGAGAAGTGACACAAGCTTCATAGTTTTCGTGTGATTAGTTAGTGCGAAAAAAAATCGGAGGTGTTGAATGCACCTCGTAGAAGAGGTCGAGGATAAGTAAGTAAGTAAATATGCGTAAACATGTGATTTACATCTCTGGTTTTCCTCATATACATACACCAAAACCAAAACTAGTACCCGTTCATATTTCTGTCAGATTTAATACTCTCTGCATTAGTTCTGAGATTGCCATAGCATTCGTCCGTGATATGGAGGTGATCGAGGTTAGATATAGACAGTCAGCAACCACCAGGACAAGATTGAAATTACGACGTGTTCTGTTTCTAATTGGTGTAATAGTAATGGGCATCTGTAATGTAGTATTATCGTCTTCTGCAAAATGTTTAACCTATGCCAGCGACTTTGTTTGAAGTCGAAAGTGAATCATCGTTTCAAATTTTCTTCTGCATTTCGCGTCTGAGTATATTCAATTAAAACCCTTGTCGTGAAGAAACCCAAATATACCTTAAGCAGTAGTCGCCTGAATAAATTTTCAACTTATTCATCGTTTTGTGCACAAATATACTTGGGAACTAGCAACGTGGGCGTCGTGCCTTCTTCACTCCTTCTCCAATTCACACTAGCGAAATAAAAACGAACCTGTCTGCATCTATATACGTATAAGTTCTCACAATCGGCGTCTTTTTTTTTCAATCAACAAAAAGTGATAGCTAACTCAATGACCTTCCTTTAGTAAAAGAATGAACTGATCACCTTGAAAACCGACCAATACCAACAGACAACAAATATAAAAATCCAAGTTGCGGACATCATACTTATTATTATGTATTGATTACCTGCCTGTACATAAGCTATTTATATTAAATATTCATTTGGTATGGAGCTTACCTGTGAGCGCTTTGTGTAGATCGTATAAGTTATGCTTCACGCGAACACACATGTTGCTACATCGTCCAGCATTACTCGGCAGATGAAATTTGTTTGTATGGTTTTATCCGTTTTCACTGGCAGTAGTTGCATATGTACAACATACATATATACACACGTATGTACTTGGTCGAGTGAGCGGTTATGGACATGTTTTATGAGTTCGTCAACATCGAAGCGTTTAACTAATTAATTTGCCTTGGAAAATTCGCGATGAAATAACGACAAACCCGCAATATAAGGCTTGAAGTTCGTAATGAACCGCAGGAATACAAACTTAAAGTGTGTAATTACCCTTAACGTATCTCTACGACCGTTACACGCTAGAGATATCAGAATGTGATTTGTTGCTTGTTTTTAATACAATAGCAATGTTCATCGCATTAGCTACATATTTCAGAAATTGACTTAAATTAACGTAGGTATCTACATTAATTGCACTAAGAGGTTTAATACATCATGGACACTAAAAATAGGCTTTGCAAATAGCTATACTCATTCGATTAAAGTTATAAGAACACACAAGAACCGCTAACCTCGCTACTGTAACGTTACCGTCGATATATAACAAGGTATAAGCGTTTTGACGTCAGCAAGCTGTGACGTATATTGTGTTAGGTGAACGATCAGCCATAAACGCGTTTACACGTTGAGACCGTCTCTACGTTTGGAATTGGTTTATCCAAATTGCATTGGTTTTATTTTAAAAAAATACCGTGTAGTGATATTTCTGTACTTTGTTGGTGATACCTGCAATGTTTTTCTAGTGTATAAGCGATAAAACCTTTTCTGAAATGTTAAAAACGGGATAACCTAAAAGCGTGACTCGGTTGGTCTACTTATATTGGCGTCGGTTGTTTTTGTATGTTTTATTTGTAAGTTACACTTTGTAAAAGAAGATATTATTTATTTCTCAACAGCTACAGATTCAAGGACCATAAACGTTCCGTTTAAATACAATATATTTTAAATTATATCACCGAACATAGCCGTTTGAATTCTGATATATGTAAATGTCATATTCACGGCAGTGTACATATTGCAACAATTATAATAACTTGTTCTACAAATACCCTCCTTGGAAATTATTTTGGGAAAAGTAATGATAGATTAGGTAAAACACAATAGGAAATTAAAGACCCTGGTTAAATGGCATGTTTGTAAATTTTCTCATTAAATTGAACAAAATTTCGAATAAAATTGCAATTACTGTATCATTCCAACCTTAGTTTCGTCCAAATACATGTACAATTACAAATAATAATAACTAGTCGATTAAATATCAACCACAAATACATCTTTCACGAAAACGGTGCTTGGTTACGTATTTGGTTTTTGCTTTGAATCTTCGTTTTTTCAAAGTAAAATCAAATGGAATGCGAAGAGGGACTCAGTTGACCGGACTCAGTTTAAACCGGAAGCCCTTCAAAACTTAAAAGGGAAATGCAAAAAACGATTCCTCTACCACTTAGGCTAATATCGTGCATGGTGATAATACATCACCTAAACAGCGTGACGTCATCGAAGAGCGCTGAGGCCTTGTTATATCGACGGTAACGACTGTAATCGTCACCTAACACAACCGGAGACTGCAATATACACAAACAAAAGTAATATGTCTAATTTTTATCTATTCGCCATTCGATCGTTAATTCTTCTTCTTCTTTCTCAAGACCCTAGTACCCCAAAGGTGTCGGGTTGCTAGTCAATTCGGGTTTGTTATTATGGTCAGCAATTAGCAACAAGCTTATACAGGCTGAATCATTTATCTTGAAACAGCTGTAGATTTGGAATGCAATACACATTTTAGGAAGGAAGTTTTGTGCCAAGATTCCAATATTCTACGATATGGTATTTCCTTTACCGATGGTATAAAGACATTGAAATTCGAAAGGAGGTCTATTCAGCATCACAAAGGAGCAGGACATCCTCAGTATGCATCAACTCAAGATTGAATCGGCTGTTAAGACATACACGATCACCTATGCCATTTGGTGTCATTTTGTGCTGCATTGGCTTTCTGATTTTCAAAAGGCAGAGCGTATGGGAATTTAGCATAAAACTTTTATTCTTTGAAGAATGGCGCACTCCTGTTTTTTCTAAAATTGTGACAGGTGATGAAACGTATATTCCGTTTTTAGACGTATATACCTACCCGTCAAGAGAGTCGTGTATGGATTCATAAAGACAAAGAAACACCAATAATGGCAAAGAAGCAGCAAGCTATGAAGGAAGTTATGTGTGCGGTGTTGTTTAGAAGTACGGGCCTGGTATGTGTAATTAAATTGAATAACCAAAAAACAGTTGTGGCTAAGTGGTACACCGAAAATTGTTTGCCTGAGGTGTTTAGTGCAGTTTCTCGGAAGGGTACTATGTTGCATCACAATAACGCATCGTCCCATACCGCAGCCCACGATCCAATATTTGGCTGAAAAAAATATAAAAGTAATAGACCTGATCTGGCAGTGTGTGACGTTTGGCTGTTTTATTGGCTTAAAAACCATCTACGAAGTACCAGATTTTCGTCTGAGGAAGGAATTGATCCGGCCATTCATCAGTATTTTACAAGTATTCCAAAAGAAGGTTGGTTGACGGCTTTTAAGAAGTAGAAGGAGAGAATAATTAATAGTGTTATTGCTGAAGCGAATTACTTTCAACATATTTTAAATAAAATTCTAAAATATATTAACTGTTTTTCTTCTATTTTCGATAATATCAGCTTGTGTATGTGCCCTTTCAGATATTCTAAATATTGAATTCTTATTGTAAAGAAACTCGTAATCGAAATTGTATTCGAATTTCGAGTTTATTGTAATTATATATTATATATTATAAGATCATGTATTTTCATGTCCATTAAGCTGGTGTAGCTACTTCATATAGCCGGCAGCGAGCCAGTTGCATGCATGCAGTTACTAATTTGTAGAGGTGGGACGAATCCTAAATTTTCTTGAATCCGAATCCTAAAAAGTTACGAATCTTTCAAATCCTTCATATATCGTATGTCAATGAGGGACAAATTTTTTATTTTTAATTTCACAAAAAAAATTATAATTAATGAATTGCCCTGCTTGTTGTGAAACTCCCAAAGTACATTTTACTTTTACTGTAACTGCTACAGTTATTTTTTTTATTAATAAAAAATTAAACAATAAAAATAACACAGGCCGACAACATTTTAAACCAGAGACCAGACTATATTTTTCCGAAGGTTTTTGACGCGTTGAATCCGAATCCGACCTCAGAATTGCTTTTTCACGTCAGGTTTTCGAGATATCCTAACCTAAAGGTGCAAGAAGCATGTTTTTTTGCTATATTTGAGGTTGTGTTACATCACGAGGTAATTTTTCTCTACAAAACTCGTTATGATCGATCTAGCAATAAATCAAAAGCAGTATGGAATGTGATTACCAATGAACTGAAACCAAATTAAAGACATCTTGAAGATGCATCTTTATGTGCTGGCGAGTTAAATAGATACTTCTGCAAGGTCGGTGAAGAAATTGCTAAGGAACTATCGCCTGGAGAACACAGGGTCGTTCTGTTTTACTCCCCTTACGCCCTTTGAAATTGAACGGATCACAACGAATTTAAAAAATAAACAGACAAAAGATATATATAGTATCTCAACAAGTATATTAAAAGAAGTACACAAAGAAATATCAAGTCCGTTAGCAATTATATTTAACAAATGCATAGAGGAAGGTGTATTTCCTAGCTTGTTAAAGGTCGGCAAAATCGTTCGTATACATAAGAAGGATAACAAACACAGTTGCGAAAACTATCGACCCATAAGTGTTCTGCCAGTCATATCGAAAATATTCGAAGAGGCAATAGCGTCGAGGTTTGTTATGTATCTAGAAACCCAGAAGTATCTAACCTCCAAGCAACATGGGTACAGAAAGGGTCGATCAACAACAGCAGGTATAATGGGCATGATCTAAAGTATCTACCAGGCGTTTGATGACCACCGATACGCAGAGATTAGCATGTTGGATCTCACGAAAGTATTTGACTCTGTCAGTCACAGTATTCTATTGAATAAACTGGAGTACTCCGGCGTAAGAGGAACACCCTTAAACTTACTACGATCTTACCTCGAGAACAGGATTCAGTTAACAGAGTGGAAAGGCCAGCTTTCTCCACCAATGCAGATCAAGTGCGGGGTTCCACAAGGTTCTATTCTCGGCCCCCTTTTATTTATCATTTATATCAATGATTTTCCAAGTAGCGTGGATGGGGCAGAGATATGTATGTATGCGGACGATACTTCTCTACTGCTGCATGATGACCATATCGATTCGTTGCGCAAGAGATCTAACAAAGCAATCGCCGATGCCGAAAATTGGTTTTCTGCAAATAAATTAAAAATCAACAGTAACCAGACGCAAAATCTCCTATTCTGTACCACAAACACTTGCACAAAATCGGCAATCAACTTCCTTGGTGTTGTTGTGGATACAAACCTGAACTGGCATCGACACATAGAAGAACTTGCAAAAAGACTGTCGTCGGCTCTTTATGCTTTAAGGAGATTAAAGCATATTGCAACACATGGAGTAGCAAAAACCGCATGCTTTGCAAACTTTCACTCTCTTCTCTGTTATGGGATACTCTTCTGGGGCACATCGGTTGAGGTTCACAGAATCTTTGTCCTACAAAAACGTGCTATACGATTCCTATGTAACCTACAATACACAGAGAGCTGCAAAAGACACTTTGCAAAAGAAAAAATACTCACCCTACCATCTGTGTTCATTATTGCAGCAGTTACTTTTGTTCAACAGAATAAAGCAGCATTTCCCCTTAATGGAAGTCATCATACTTATTCTACACGTTTTCGTCACGAAATGAGAGTTCCGTACCACCGTCTTGCAAGCTCACAAAAAGCGCTTGATTATTGGGGAGTTAAATTATACAATAAATTACCAGAAGAATAGAAAGAGAAGTGAAGAAAATGCTGCTGGAGAGAGAGTGCTACAGTATCGAGGAGTTCTAGTCATAGTATTTTTTTTTTATGTTTTATTTGTCTTTTATTTATTACATTGTCTGTTTTATACATCCTTTTCTGTAACTTTTAGATTTTATTTATACTTTTATTATTCATTTTTATTTATACACGTTGACAATTGCAATTCATTTGCATGTAAAAAAAAAAAACAACAAATTGACTTTTTCTGTAGTGGTTTGATTACAAAAAATAAATTATTATTATTATTATGGCTGAAAGTACTACTCTGCCGCTTCAAAATCCACTTTGAATCGTTTGAATATCTTTTTTCCTCTCCTAGAAATCGTTTTCTCATTATTTCGCTTTACTTATTCTCATGGCATTTTTTATGCATTCACAGCTTGAGTATTTTTTTTTATTTCTCAATTCCAACATTGTTTTTATTTCGTCCACCATATCGAATCCGTCATTTTGAATTTTGTAATTCTGACTTCAGATTCGTAATCAGCGACCCCGAAAACCTGAGGATCCAGACGGAATTTAAGTGTTAGTAATTTGGTCCTTCTCTATTGTTGAGTCTTCCCTGATGCTACTTATTTTCCGAATATCGACGAATGCACCAAAATAATCAATTTCAAGAGACGATTTCTCTGAGAGGAAAAAAGATATTCAAACGATTCAAAATAGATTTTGAAGGGGCATAGTAGCACTTTCAGATGCCATATCAAGTTTTATGGAGATCAATAACACTGATCGATTAGCTTAATAGCTAGTGTAGCCACTCGCTATAACTTTTGACTCACTGCAGATATCAACACTTTACTTCGTGTTGATATCTGCAGTGGGCATATTTTGCTAATTTGTTATTCATGAATTTGTTATTCATGCTGCTCTTATCAGAGCTAGTATCGTCGCTCTTATCGACTATCGCAGCTTCACTATAAACACACCCTTATTCATTCCACCCATTAAGCTGGCGTAGCCACTCGCTGTAACTTTTAACTCACTAGAGATATCAACACGAACCAAACAGCATGACAAATAAAACCTTAACTGATTTTACATTACATAGAGAATGCAACTTTTGTGTTAACTATTGCTACTACACACGGGGAAAATGGTAATAGTTTTATCAACACTTTTATAAAGGTTTTATTCATTTGTGACAAAACCAGTCTCCCCAAATTTGTGTGAGTAATTTATATTTTCAATTTCAAATATTTTTTTACCTTTGAAACCATCTAAATTTTTATCAGCGGAATTCCTTTCTTTTATGCATTTCATTTGTTCATTTTATTTTATAAAAGCTGCTTTTCTTGAAGCATACAAATGATCCAAAATGTAATACCGAATGACTAAACAGTCTCTCTATCAGATTCTTGAATATGTAGGGTGTTCCATTTATAAAATTGAAATAGCGCGAATCAAATTTGGCAAAGATTTGAATCACCGCTCTAGCGGGTAAGACGTTTAAGACATCGGCCGTTAAAGAAAGAGCGGAATTTTGTAAGAATCTCCAATTACGAGGGTGGATTGGCAAGTTTCCGGAATCGCTGCTAGAGAGTTGCTTTTTCCAAATACTTTATGTCGTTGTGTTGGCAACTCTTTCATATCAATTGACTGCTAATATCAAATCGATCTGTCAAATAGTCTGGTTTTGAAGTTCGAGCTGTCATCAAATTTTTCTATTTGGAAGGGAAAACCGCAACGGAAATCAAATCAAGGTTAGATGCTGTTTTTGGGGATTCATCACCTTAATTTTCCACCGCGAGTTTTTGGGTTTCAGAATTCAAGCGTGGACGCATACATACAAGTAATGAACCGCGTTCAGGACGTCCGAAAACGGTTGCCATGCCAGAAATTGTGGATAAACTTCATGAGATGGTTTTGGCAGATCGCCGAATAAAAGTGCGTGAAATTGAGGAAGCCGTGGCCATCTCTTGTGAACAAGTAGTTCACATTTTACATAATGAATTGAGTTTAAAAAAGCTTTCTGCAAGATGGGTGCCGCATTTGCTCAATTCGGAGCAAAACCGCAACCTTAGCCGATTGTTTGGAAGTGTTTACGAAGAATCCAACAGATTTCAAGAGACGATTTGTAACAATGGATGAGACTTGGATTCATCACTACACACCAGAAACAAAAATGTAATCAAAACAGTAGATTGAACGTGGTAAATCGGTTCCGAAGAAGACAAAGACCATTCACTCGGCTGGAAAGGTGATGGCATCTGCTTTTTGGTACGCAAAATTGCTAATTGATTATCTTGAAAAAAGAAAAAACTGTTACTGGCCAATATTACACAACACTTTTGGACAAACTGAAAGCAGTAATTCAGGAAAAACGCCTGGGAATGGCCAAGAAAGAAGTGTTGTTTCATAACAACAATGCGCCCGCTCATTCAAGTGCAATCGCTCAAATTGACAGAATTGACGTTCGACATCTTACCGCATCCGCCGTATTCGCCTGATTTGGCTCCGTCGGATTTCCACCTGTTCTCGAAACTCAAAATATTTCTGGGTTAAAAGAGATTTTGGTCGAATGAAGGACTGATAGAGGCTGTAAACGATTATTTTGGGAACCTCGAAGAAAATCACATCCGGGAGTCGAGAAGCTAGAGAAACTTTGGACCAAGTGTGTTGCGCTTCAAGGGGATTATATTGAAAAATAAAATATAACTTGAATCCGATCTATTTTTTCATTGTCATTTCGAAAACTTTTCAATCTATCCTCGTATCTCGATTATCTAGAGAACTAAGAAAGTTGGATAAAGAAAGTTGACATGAAATTAAGAGAGGAATCTAAAAACTGAATAATATATAGTGTTCCATTTAAAAAATCAAACTTGCAACGTGCGCTGCGGAAACTGAATCTCCTGTATTCTTGAATATAATTTGATATTGTGCAGAACTTGTCTCCGAATATTTTTTATCTGAAAACTTTTTCTCTAAATTCCTCGGAAAATGAATTATCTTCCGCCCACGAACTAGATAGACAGGCTATATTGTTACCTCCTATTTGCAAATCTTGCTATCCTTAGATAATGAAAGGTATAATAAATTATATTAAAAGGTATATTTCTCATACCTGGTAATATCTATATTTTTAAGTGGCACGTAAGAAAAAAGGCCTCGCTATTGGCGCACCCTGTATAACTTATTTTACATACAGCGCAATTTGTACGACCATACGCTCATGCAGGCGTATGCATATTTGTGCCTTTTTTAAAAAAAGCTGGCACGCTCGCCTTAAAACCAACAATATATGACCTCATTTTAAAGAATGCTGTCCAGTATGAGAATATGACCGCTGTTGTTGTCGGTTTATACCGACGATGTATGATGGAGGGACAAAAATGCAATCGCACCGTAAAGGTATTTACATATACGAACGGTATCGGAGCGTTGCAGTCGGTACTGTTAGTACTTATCCAGTTGAGTAATTTCAGATTTATCTGCGTCCGAAGTTAAACATCCGTGTTTTAGCGGTTGCAATACGGGATGTTTCGTAATATACCGACAATAGCTTGATCGCGATAACTTAAGCCTATACAACCACCTATTCTACGACATTTCTGCAATGATAGAGAGGTTAGGAATTCATGGAAATGAAAATAAGCCCTTGGAAGCTGTACACAAAATTATACATCTTGAAATATATGTCTGCTTAAGTTTTGATAAATTTTTCTAACCTTGAAAATAAAGTTTTAAGACTAATGTATTCTTGGAAATGTAATGATTTTATCAAATTCGTTAAATACAATGAACCCTTGTAATACCATTATTCAATTAATACAAAATACAATCCAATACAATTGTATTTGATGATATTCTCATCAAAAAGCGATATAATAGATTATATATTTCGTGAAAAAAACTTTCATTCAAATGTAGGTGCTTGCTTTATAACGTGGGTATCCACCACCGCCCGAAATTCGAGTTATAACGTTACCTCCAATAAATAACAAGGCCTAAGCGCTTTGACGTCAGCAGGCTGTGATGTATATTGTCTTAGATGAACGATCAGCCATAAACGCGTTTACACGGTCAGATCGTCTCTGCGTTTTGAATTGGTTTATACTAATTATATTGGTTTTACTTAAAAAAATACTGTATAGTGATATTTTCGTACTTTGTTGGTGATACCTGTGTTGTTTTTCTAGTGTTGTATAAGCGATAAAGCCTTTTCTGAAACCTAAAAACTGTGGCGTCTCGCTGTTTTGTATGTACAGCGGGTGCAACCGTTTGTCACGCTTTGTCAATGAGTTAATATTTAAGTTTGTTTATCCCTTTCTTATTATTGTTTATTATATATACATTTTAAAAAAACTATAGTTAAATTAGTACACGTGGTAAATAGTAAAAAAAACGACAAAAAAATCTTACATTAACCGGTATCTTTTGAAAATGTTTATGAAACGTTGCACGTTAAAGGTTATATCATTGTATGGCATCTGTATTACGGTTTCTAGCGCTACTATCTAGGACGGCATGTCTATTTTTCTTGGGAGTAGGTGGCGCCAGAAAATATTTCACTGCTGTTTTTGAAAATTAGTGGCATAAATTGAGAGACGAAGTGTAATGTGGGCAGGAGCAAAAAGCGTTAGTGCTTTTTTCTTCTCACATTGCTTTTGCCGGTAGTGATTCGGTAGTGATTATTATTCTGTAGATAACCTCTACCTTAGCCTTTTTAAAATCACAAGCAATGAGAATAAGTTTCTGTACTATGTACGGATATGTCGTACAGTTTTAAACAAGATAAGTGCAATTAATAATGTGGATATAAATAATATGCATTTCGGGAATAGATGCTTTATCTTAAGAAAATGAAACTATTGATTTATGAACAATACCTAAACGATTTCTCGAATTAAGAAATCTATTTACTACCCTTAAGAAAATATTGTTTTGTGTTATAACGGCCATTTACTTATATTAAGAACTTTCTGCAAGATTTTCTTGAATCAAGTTAACAAATGTCTTAAACAAAGAAATACAATTATTTTATTACAAGTATATACATACTTCTCTTAAGCGGAAAAAAAGCGCTAAGAAAATATTTCTTTTGGTTTAACACAATTATTGTATTGTGGATAATTGAAACAGTAATTGTGTTGAATTGAGGCGAACAGTCTCGATACAAGTAAACGTTTCTCTGCGTGCATGGTTTCAGAGGTTTCAACTTGAGAAGTGTTATTGTCTCGAAGGTCTACATCCAAAACTGATTGTTCTAAGGGTGTAATGTTTCACTTTTCGCGTTTTCAGAATAATCACACGCCGGAGATTAGCAACATAAACTGAGAGGCAAACGCAATGATAGCGGCAGAAGATAGTGCTCAGAACCATGCTGATGACGCCGAGTAGGCAGAAACATGTCCATGTGTTAGCGCTATTTTCTCTGCTACATTGTTTTTGCCGGGAATGATTCCACCAATACCATAAGCTATATTAGCATTTATTTTTTGGTTATTGTTATTAGGCATTCTTTCCATGTGTATTTCTTAAATTCATATTTAAAATACTTGAAACATTTTATTTCGCGCCAGTTCCTCTATTTTAATATATAACGAAACTGAACACCTGCAAAGGATGACTTCATCGCGTCCATAATGCGTAGTATTCATGTACGTTTTAGCTAAACCCATTCCCCTAATTTGTCCTAAGATTTGATCTTTATTATTTAATAAAGCCATTAATATTCATCTTTTCAAAATTCTACACCGCTAATAATGTTTATTATGAACCCTTTTTGCCCATGATAACAATAAATTTGAGTTATATTCTTAAGCTAATGGAATATCTAGTAATTAACTGTTTAGGAACCAATCATTCCCGTTTCTTTCAATTCTTTAAGCCTCATAGCTTCTTTGTTTATCAAAGAACATAAATGAAACTTTGTCAACAGATAATATGAATTCCGCTTTACATTTTGGTATTAGTTAAATTAGATTTCATCCGTAGCTAATTGTTGTAATTAGCAATTACCCAGTTCAATAAACATACAAATAAGCCGCTAAACACCGATCTCGCATACGTCATCATATCTTTGCTTCCGCATTGGCCCTTCACATCTCGCGATCCTCATTGGATCCTGTAAAATACATAAATAGAGGCGTTCTGACGCCAGAATTATTAAGAATTATAGTGATGAGTTCGAAGTTACACATTGGTTGGCAGCAGTTAGTGTGACCATAAGTGGCCAAATGTGTTAGAAACCTGGTTTCCTCTGAGGTACCACAATTTGTCAATTGACATAGCGCTACTGGGGGATATATGGTGCCCGAGGTCCCGTTTTCCCAACGACTTTTTGGTTTGCGTTTACATTTGACGTATTGAGTCGTACGGAACATCGCACAAGTTGCGGATCTTAAGCCTTGGTTTCTCCATCCGGATCGTGTCTGCCTGCTGGTTGTCAACCACTGTTTCCTCGATCTGCGAGCCCGGCGCCCTTCCTTTCAAATTCGCCGCCGCTAGAACACCTGTACCACCGTATCTTGCGGACAAGCCTCCTCCTTCTGCGTGTCTCTCCGAACCCACTCTTTTATGTAAGTTAATTTAAGATATTTTATGTAACGTTGCGAATCATAATTAACATTTCATTTTGGTTGAGCTATTTGGTGCATTTAATGACCATTCTTTTGGTTAATTATAATTCGTATTTAAGACTAAAGAACTGCGCCTCGCGCCATTACTGCTGCCTGTTCTAGAAACTTGTAGATTTAATTATTAACTTTGTTGTTTCAATTAGTATTAATCTTTGAATATTTCTTTGGCGCTTTTATTCATTTCTTTGTAAACTATGTCAATATTTATAGTTATTGCTTTGGCCCTGAGATATTAATGGTCTTTTTGTAACATTTTGTCAATATCTTTTTAATAGTGCTCTTTCATTCAATATACAGTTTGTTCAAATATTTGCTAATTTATTTTGCGACATGCTTTGAATGTCTTTTATACACTCCTTTCTTCCTCTCCCTCGAAAACTCTGAATGATTTCCGACGGAAATATCGACTACCAGTGAGGCGACTAAGTTATACAAAACATTCAGTGGCGTCCTATGAATATCGGAATTCTTACCCAAGAGTTCAAATACCGGGTTGTCGTCTCGGCGAAGAAATACAAAGAACGTTCACGACTTCAGCAACCAAAAATAAATTTTAAACGCCGTTGTATTATTACACTCCCTGAATCCTCTCCTAACATTTGCGTTTAAATAGCAAAACTGAGCACTATATTACCTTATATTGCTTTAATTCTTTTTTTTTAACCGTAACAACACTTATGAGGGTTTCGCACACAATACCTGTCAACGCTGGTGATTAGTAATATAAAGTGAAAATATTGTAATACCATTTGCATACATGCTTATCAGATTGTTCGAAATTGGAAACTAAACTTATTGTGTTATTGGAAAAACCGTTAACTAGTTTTAATTGAATATTATCACAAATATCTTCTTCAATACTAAAAATTATTAATTTCAAATATCAATTAACGTAAGTTAATAGCTTTCAATTCAGAATAATTTTTGTATTTATAGAGAACTATCTACAAAGAAAATCACTTAAATATGTATATGGGTATTATTTGCCGCAATAAATGTATTGGAACTTTGAAACGAATAAGGGATATCAACGCTATATATAGTTTTTTGCTGAAATAAGTGCAGTACGAAGATACTGGATTTAACCTAGGCTTATTTCAATTACTTTGAGTTCTAAAATCACTTATCCGCGTTTTCCATTAAAGGGAAGTAAGAAATTATGTGTAAATCAAATTAAAACTACGATTTTTGATTTTTTGGCACTTATTGGGTTTCCGCTCGATACTCTTGAAATGAAGATCTGCCACATTCATCTTACTGTGTGCGTTCCATATGACGTTCTTAGGATTGTGCATAAGTATTGCCACCAATTATATTCTATTGCCATTATTCCTATAGTACATATAATTTAAATAATTTTCCCATTACTTTTTATGGTCATCTACCTGCATCCGCGTTTAGTAATCTCGGCCCAGACGTATCATAAGTAAACTTCTCTTATATTATATGCATAGACGTAATATAAATGAGAGAACGCATTTATATTGTTAGGAGTTGTTTTTATATTACCACTAGGAAGAAATATAGCCTCGTACCGTTAGGTTAAATCTTTTTCTTCTAATGGAAACGCGCAAGAGACTATGCGATTATGAAGAAAGCGAAACCGTAAACAAGCTAATATAATAGAATTCCGCTATACGTTTCACATCAAGCAACCGAACCGGTCGAAATCTTGCCTCTTATAGAGATAAAATAATCGCCTTAATGTACTTACGCGCATTACATTATACATGCCGTTAAGTCGGTTTGGTTTATTCGGTGAATTGCCAAACTTCCTACTTAATCCGAATGCTTATTTGTCTAACATATTTGTTCGTTATCTACACCTTTAAAGTATCTGAAAGCGAATGGAATACGTAAAAGGCATACGTTGGAAATACTGTTTCGGTAGAATAGCATTAGCGTCTAATTTGAGATAAATTAGCGTAGCAAAAGTATTTTAATAGTGTTTATTTTCTAGAAGTGTAACGGCGAATAGCAATAAGGAAAGAAAGGAAAAGTCTAGAATTCAACCAATCAAACCTCGAATAAATAATTGTGTTTACTGCAGATTATATAGCGATTAAATAGGGTTGGTAGAATTTGAAGCGCATACATTAAGTATATTTTCTTTAATAAAATGTGCAAGCATACTTGCGCAGCTTGATCTCACGATGTTAACAAACATTCGAATATTACTGGAAAATGAAAAACTAGCAGCCTACAAACATTCATTAACATTTATTGATTTGTCCCACACCAATAAACGTATTCCTTGAAAATTCATGGGGCCGGTATTGTTCCAGGTGTGGTCTATTGAGAAGAAATTCAGTGAGTATGTGAATCATTGTAGACAATCGGACGATATGTGGACGAACATGATCTTGCTTAAATATAGATTCTCCATCCTAAACCCGTATAGTATAGGACCTGTTGGATGATGTCTTGACAATACACAGTATTGATTAGCATTTCTTTCACAAAAACTAGGCGCTGTCAGCTGGTAGCTCCTCATGCCATAAGTCTCGGTGAGGGCTCTGTGAGTTCGTTAAATAAAATTGGTTAAATTTCTTAAATATAGGTCTACAAATATTTAGTATCTCCAAATTCCAGACCACAATAACATAGCCCACATACGCATACTCATACACAAATGTAATAGTACTAAGAAAAGGAGGTTTAAGGACGCAGATATGTTTAACCTTTACAAACCTATGAAATTTTAGCCATGTAGCATTGTTAGTTTTCATGCTATTGAAACTCAAAGTAAAGAAAGTTTTGCGCGATAAATTTGTAGCCATTATGGCAGGTCTGTATCATCAAGAGCTGACAAGATGCAGAGCTGTCCTTTGATAAACCTTCAGAGAATATGCCTGTGATAAAGTCCTCCAAGTCTCAGTAATTCATCTTGAATACTTAATTAAATATAGTTGTCACCAAAAATTTACGCATGAAATTTTGACAGTGTTTAGGACTCCGCATTTCAAATGTGACAACTCCAATTTTCTTGTTTTAACTACCATTAGAAAGAGCAAAAATTGTTCTATCAGACAATATTACTTTTATTTTAGAGACACATCAACCAAATAACATCAAAATAACAAAAAAATTTAGCATTTATGCAAACTATTGTAACACACCTAAACTTACTTTAATAGCTTTTCTTTTTAGCTAAAGCATAGATTATTAGCTAAAACTCTGCCGGATAAACATATTAACATAGAAAAAATGTTTTTATGCTTCTTTTGTTAAAAAAGTGCACAGGCTGACAGTAACAGTTTTCTCATTGCTGGTGTGAACAAAAAATACTGTTGCATATTTTGTGAATTGAACATTTTTTTCAGTGTTGTCCTCCAACTTACAATGTTGACCCACGGTGATATATGTAGCTTTTCTTTCAACTCTCTGATAAAGTTGTTATAATCAGCACAATTGACACACTTCTGGGTGGTGGAACCCTGTGCCCCGAGTTTTTTTTTTTTTGATCAAAACTACCTGCCAGTGCAATTTGATTAATTTGACTACTCATAGCGCTTTGCACTTGACTAATTTTGCGTTTTGTATAGCCTGAATTGAAATTTCCAGGGTGAAACACTAATTGAAGTCAAACTTGCATTGAGCTTTTCTGAAGCTTCAGAATGGTCCATGATAAGAACCATTCGGAACATCTGTTGTTGTTGAGGATGACAACAATGCAGTGGTTTTGAGTTTACAGTCCTTCTAACATGTTGGGCACCATTTCTGTGCAGGAACAAATACAGGATGAGGCACGGGAACCAAGTGGTTTTGGATTATTTATAACATTTTTAGATTTTACCGTAGAAGAAATTTATTAGTAAAAAAAATCTTTGTAAGTACATAGCATTTCATTATTATTTACGATCGGAAAATTAAATCTGGCATGTGATGAATGATGACCACTACTATTAACACATTGTTGAAGGCGTTGAAGAAAATTGGTCTCCACTCTTTCCAGCAGGTCTCTATTGATTTCGGTGATTTGCTGACAGATCGCCTCTTTCAAGTCGTGTTTGTCATTGTAAGCACGTGCTTTCAGGTATCCCCAAAGAAAAAAGTCACATGTGGACAAGTTAGGGCTCCGAGGGAGCCACAACACGTCACCAAATCTCGAAATGAGATGATTAGGAAACGGGTCGAAGAACAGCCATTGTTGCTCTGGCGGTGTATAGCGTTACCCCATCTTCCTGAAGCCACGATCAATATTCCGTCTTTGTAATTCAGCGATGAAAAATGTGTTCACAAACAATCGTACGCAAACATCCGATGTTCCAATGTCCACGGCTCCATAATGGTAACTGACAGTGAAATGCTATGAGCCAAGGAATGCAACACCACCTAGCGCACGCCCCTTCTTTCTATAAAGAGGGAGTAACACCCCTTCCAAAACCACTTGGTTCCCGTGCCTCACCTTGTACTTTCTTTGTGAGCCCTTTCAGCTGATTTACTGCATCATCATCTAGAGGTCTTAATCCTTTTTTGTGTTATCACTAGTTTTCGAAAACGGGTTACAACAGCTCCTTTGTAAAAGCGCAAACTTGGTTAGAAACAGAGCTTCATGATGAAGGCAAACTGTGGATCCAACATCAAGGACTTGAGTAGAGCGCTGTTGTAACAAAGTTTGTTAATCAGCAGAAAATTCTTCAATTAATTTCAATCCTTGTTTTGAATTATAGGTCAATTATAGGTGATCCACTAGAACAACCAATAATACAACATGGAAATTCACCTGCCTCCACTGGATCCATGGGTCAACATTGTAAGTTGTCCTGCAACTTACATTGAAAAAAAATTTCGGTTCACAAAAGGTTCAACGGCACTTTTTGTTCACACCAGCAATGAGAAAACTGTCACTGTCCGCCTGTGCACTTTTTTAACAAAAGAAGCATAAAACATTTTTTCTGTGTTAATATGTTTATCCTCTGGAGTTTTAGCAAATAATCTATACTTTAGCTAAAAACAAAAGCTATTAAAGTAAGCTTAGGTATGTTTCAACAGTTCGCATAAATGCTGGTAACATTTTCTGATGGTAGTTAAAATTGGAGTTGTCAAATTTGAGATACAGGGTTCAAAAAACTGTCAAAATTCCATGTGTAAATTTTTGGTGGCAACTTTAAATAATTATATTTAATTAAGTATTCAAGATGAAGTACTGAGACTTGGAGAACTTTATCACAGGCGTATTCTCTGAAGGTTTATCAAAGGACAGCTCTGCATCTTCTCAGCTCTTGATGATACATGCCTGCCATGATGGCTATAAATTTGTCGCGCAAAATTTTTTCTCGACTTTGAGCTTCAATAGCATGAAAACTAAAAATGTCACGTGGCTGAAATTTCACAGGTTCTCAAAGGTTAAACATATCTGCAATATCCCTAAACCTCATTTCCTTACTACTAATACATTTGCGTGTACAGCCTCTGAAAGTGGGCTGAAAATGCTGTACAGTTCGCGCGACATTTTGGCACCCTTGATTCAAAGGTCTATAGAATCCCCAGCTTTTACTTTTATGATGTCAAATTTTGCACAACTTAATTCCATACAATAGGCAACATTTATGCAAAATTTTATTCAAATCTGAGATGGTTGAGTGTGGTTGATTCTGAAAATTGGTCCACTTGACATGGAATGACTCATTTTTGTGGTTATTCAAAGTTGACCAACAAAAATGCGCCACATTATCTCTTGAGACGACCGGTTGATCCCGTGAGCTTGTTGCTAGGCAACATAATCATAACAATTGCCGAACGGTTAAATCTCAGTCCCAAAAAGGGTAAATTATCGTTGTTATTTATTATTACTGTATCCTGCATTTTTCATATTTTCTTTCATTGTTCTCGGTATAAATGCCTTAAATGGCACAAAATAACACCACAATTTTAATTACTATTAAAAACAGATTTGCTGATATACAGAATTAAATGTGTTGCGATAAAAGTTATCAAAAAACTCTAGATCTTTGGTAAAATAAAATGCAGCATTCCAAACCAGTAATAAAGAAAGAAGAAAATAAATTAAATTTTCTTTATTACCCAATCAAGAATTGGACGTGCAGGGAAATTTGTTGTATTAATGAAGTGTGCGATTTAATTTAAGTGTTATAAAAGTAATTACATCGGTTTTATTTTTCGTTTCTCATTATGTTTTCTATGCGCATCCGTTAACTGAAGAAGTTTTTGGCTCGATCTTAAATAGTCGATTTACTGAACTAATTTTCCTCGCATCCCAAATGAATCATTGCTTGTATAATTTGTAATAAATCATATTATAGGACGCGTTCATTTTACGTACGCATGTAATGTAATGGATATTTGTAAAATGATAGGCTCTGCGCCGTACAAAGGATAGAGGGAAGAGTCCGAGTATGTATATCTAATAAGGCGTAAAAAATACCTTTAGACACAAACAAGCACTATGGGACACGCCTATGTTCTTCAGCATTGCGGCGGAGAAGAATAAATGAAAAACGAGAAAAAAGAGAACCGGCAAAGGGATACCGATTCCAATATGCGATGCATTTATTAACGCGTATGACTGGAGTATTAGCTTTGACGTAGGACGTTATTAATGTTGTCATGCCTTAATAGATATCTATCTGCTTTATGTATTGTACGTTCCTTAATTCATTATTTTCGGTAATTATTTAAGCGAAGATGATCTATTTATGTGAATCGATTTATGCGACGCTTCGTGGTCTTTAATTGCATCTAACGCGGGCGGCCAATTGAATATTACTACATATTTACTGCTACAGAAGTATATCGTAGGTAAATTAATACTAAACGACGTCCACGAGTTTCTATATTGCACGCAAGAACGTAACCGCTTCAATGTGGGCGTGAAATGCTACTTAGTTGTAGTCCTGAAATAAATTCAAAACAGTGTGTTTTCTATAAGGGATTATAACTATATAGCAAAATACGTACATCTTCTAACTAACTCCGTGAGATATGGCTCCAGGAAAGAGATCTTTTGTTTAAAAATTTAAGTTAGGATTACACAGCCTAACAAAAAAAATATTTGTAAAAACTTTTTAACCCTGCTGTACTGTTTAAATTTACTCTACACGTGTATCGTTCGGGTCAATATGACCCGAACCCTTATTTGCAATAAAAAATAAGTGTACTGTTTTAAAAGAAATATTTTATTTATAAAAAATAGAAATCTACATGTTCTAATAAGAAATACTTACACTTAAATATAAAAAAGTTACTTATTTTATAAAAAGATTATGGAGCACAATTTGGGCAAAAGAATTGTACATGCTTCTTACAGAGATGTTTATTGCATGTTTACACATGAAATATTTGTTTTGTTGTCTTTAGTTGACGACAAATTTGCATCGTGCACGTTTTACATTAATGTTCGCTGCTGTTGAGGTTCTTTGATTTTGTGGCTATATGTTGATTTTTGCTTTTTGAGCTTTTTGAACCAACTATGTTGCGAGCTTCTTCTCCCTGGGTAGGTACGCTCTTGACTCCATATGTAATTTTATGAGCGATTTTCCTAATTCTTCTAGAAATAGTCCTTCTTTTTTGTTAGTTTATTGTTGTTCCAATTTGGATTCGCAGCAGTCCCACAATACATACGCATTGTAAGCCGAAATGTCTAGCATGTTAAAAAAAATTATCATAGGCCAGGGGATTGATTTTCTTTTACAAGTATATGTCCCACTAATTGATCGAGAGTGTCAACGGCCCCTTTAGTTGCATTGTATCTAGTATTATATGAGGTTTCCGATCAGTTCTTTCACTAACTTTGTTGTCGTGATGCAATGTGCTCATAAGGATCACGGTCTTACCCTTTTTGGTACATAATTTACGACAGTTGTATCATTTGTGAAAAAGAAAGAACTGCTATGTACGTCTTTCTTAGCAAATTGGCTGAGGAAGTTCCGGCTTATTTTTTCTAACAGTTCCTACCATCGTAATTTTTCTTTTCAGCAGTAACTGTCCTAGGTTGTATGATGTGAAAAATTGTCACAACGTCACATTACGTCCCCCTTAGTTCGCTGGTGAGATCGCAACCACCCCGCATGCCCTGATTTTTTTTCTGGTGGAGCACCTTCTTCCTTTTCTGTGTAAACTTGTACTTTCAATGCAAAAGATGTTTCACTGTCACAGAGAGTCCAAATCTTGATACCATACTTCGCTGGTTTAGTAGGTATATATTGCTTGAAAGGGCAGCGACCTCTAAATGCAACTAACTGTTCATCCACCGTTACTTTTCTCCGGATTATATAACTTGGGAAGATTTTCTACCCACATTTCCCAAATGTCTCTTATGGCCGCTAATTTATCAGTACGTCTTCTTTCCTGGCGTGTAGTCTTGTCATCAAAGCGAATCACACGGGATATCATGCTGAATTGTTCAAGAGACCATGGTTGCTCGAAAAATACTTCGACCAGTATCATTGTCCCACAAACTTTTTGTAGCTTCTCCGTGCGATCGTAGAACGCCGGCAAGTAACAAAAGACCAATGTAAGCTTGAAAAGTGGTACTATCCAAAACTTTCCACTTTGTATCGTTAACTCGTAATCCTTCAATATTTGTCATCTTTATCACTTCCTTTTCGATCGCAGGTAAAAATACAATTTCAAATGCACTTTTTATGTCTGTAATTCTCGCCCATGCATATTTTGTAATTCCTGCAGGAGTGCGAATCACATTGGCGGCACAAAAACGGCCACGTTGCTGAGGTGGAAGTAAATTCCATTCAATTTTACGATCTTTAGAAAAAACTGTCCCGAACATTCTGAGGCATTTGACGATTTTCTTGGTCTTGTTTCACTATCTGAACTATCACTTTCCGACACATCACTTATATGATCTTCAAATTCAGAACAGATTCACCACTATCAGAAGATTGTGCAAGAGCTAGCATTTCTGCATCACTCAGTGGTCTTCGACTTGCCATGTTGAATCGAGAGTAAAACTAACAAGCAAATTCAGTGCAACGTTTTATAACTAAGATATGACGCATGCGTGCAACGTCCGAGACGTACCGCGCAAAAGTATGCAAAAGTTGTCATACTACATTTATTACAGAATGATATAAACGAGTATAAACAAGTTTTTGCCTGTTGTAACACGTTTGAGCTTGAATATACGTAAACAAGAACATGTAAGAAAGTAATATGTGACAGTCAAGAAAACAAAAGATAAAACAAATAAATCATTTTTATTAATTTCTATCATATTACGCGCAGAGATGGACCGTTATTATATGCACAATTGTGTTATATATTTAAAAATAAATAATACAAATGCGAAAAACATATCCTAGATATATGTATATAAGGTTAATGACTGTCGGGTCATATTGACCCGAACGTAATAATATGTAAGACATGGAAATAAATATTTAAAACAAAATAAAAAAAAGAAATGTTTATGGAATATTAACGTTAACAAAGTAACAAATAAAGTCAGTGAACGCCAGGAACATTTTTTAATAAATATTCATATTACAGCGAAACAAAATTCTGTTCGGGTCAAATAGACCCGAACAGTGCAGCAGGGTTAAACAAATACATCAAAATCTTATGTATTTTTGGGTGCTGAAACCGTATCTGGTATCAGTTTTTTTGTATCACCCACAGTTATCTTACAATATGACATCGATTATATTTTAACATGGGGAAAATTGGATATATAAAAAATAAAAACATTTAACTTGAACTCTACTTTTATTTAATTAGGCTACAATTTTTATCTACCACAACATACACCACTTCAATACAAATATTTTAGGTGCTTATTTTTTTGTATTTCCCTTTTCTCTGTAAAGCTTCTTATAAAGCTTTTTACGATACAATGCATTTTGTTGTTCTCGATGAAGTGACCAACAGTAATCACCCATCATGTTGATATTCCACCATCCCTGGACCGTTTCTCCATCACCTTTATGTCTTGATGGAACCGTTCTCCCTGTTCTTCACTCACATCGCCCAAATTTTCAAAAAAAAAGTCAAGATGGTTGTGCAAGAAGTGGACTTTAAGGCTCATCAGACATCCCAGATTTTTGAACTTGTCAATCACATTAGCTACGATAAGCTCAGTTTGGGTCTTTCACATTGCCCAAAAACTTAGTCACAAGTTGCTTAAACGATATCCAAGCCTCCTTTTCCTTTGTAGTCATCCTTGCTTCAAAGTTGGAATCGAACATCATTTTACGAATATCAGACCCAACGAAAACACCTTCTTTCAGTTTGGCTTCTGATAAATATGGAAATCTTTCACACAAATATTTAAAACATTCACCATCTTTAGGCGAGACTTTTACAAATTGTTTCATTAAGCCTAACTTTATGCGTAGAGGTGGTAAAAGAATCTTTTTTTCGATCTACTAAGGTTTACGCAAAATGTTCTTTTCACCAGGTGTTAAAGTTTTTCTTACGGGCCATTGTTTTGTGGACCAATGTCGATCCCTTGCTCTGCTGTCCCACTTACATATAAAACATGGAAACTTTTTAAATCCCTTATGTTGACCAAGGATCATGCAAACAACTTTCAAATGCCCACATAACATCTAATCGTGAGCCAGATAGTTAATTTTTTGTAAAATCATATCAAGATTTTCGTAAGTTTCCATCATATGGATTGGATGAGCAACAGGCAGTGAAGCATAAGTGTAAAAGAACAGGTTTTAAACTAGTTTTTGATGAGTCTATAGAAAGCCTCCAATTTGCCTTCTTGTATTCAATGCCAAATTCGTTCATTAGACTACCAATATCATGGCAATAAAAAAAAATCCTCTTCCTGCTTGAAAAACTGAACAAGCTATTGATCTCTTATTCTATATTGGCAAATAGATGTTCCAGATGCCAATAAATGTTTTTCTTTCAGCCTAAAACCAAGCAATTCTGGTTTTTCCTTAGTCAAACCCAAATCTCTCACTGAATCACTTAACTCAGCTTGTGTAAACAACTGCGGTTTTAAATTTTCTGGAGAACATTGAAACTCATCATCACCCGGTCGACTTTCATCAGATTCGGGTTCACTGGACTGTAAAACGTCATCAATAGACTGAGGTGGCTCAGGGACAGGGACAGGGAGTCCCGGTCCATGTCCTACCGGCTGAATCGCTGAATTAAGGTTAGAGTAAACAATTACTTTCTTATTTTTGGAGTTATTCCCAGAAACATCAACCCCGCAAAAATAATCATTTGAATGATTTTTTTGTTCTCTCCATACCAAGGATACTGCAAATCTAAAAGCTTTTTTTTCTTTTTTAGACCATTTCCTAAAATCTTCGTCACAAATATAACGTACCTTGTGAGGAGCCCAACATTTTTCTTGATCACCGATTTTTACATCAAAATATGCGAAGTATACTTTTTTTACAAAGTCAGTAATGTTTCTTTGATGTTTTTTAACTACAAACTCACCATATAAGTGTTAGGACAGTTTTTACAACCACGGCTTTTAAGTTTATCCAGTTTATACCATCAAAACCAACGAAGTATGGGAAAAAGGTGCGGTGGACCTGCGACGCAGATAACAGCAACCTATTGGAAGGTTTATTGTACACTGGAAAAGAATATTGTGGAAATAGAGAAACAAACCATGGTGAAAGGGTTTTGAAAGACCTAACAAAACGATATAATTCTTCAAGTAGAACTATTGAAGCTGATAACTTTATTACAACTTTCAGTGGTGTGCAGGAATTGAGAAGTTTGCGATTAGCCTATGCTTCCAAACAGACAACGTCCCGTACATTCCTCGGAGTCTGATTCCCTAAAGAACGTAGTGACCATTGTGTCTTATGCCCCAAAGAAAAATAAGGATGTTATTCCCTTATCCACTATGCACTACGATGCAGAAACTCAAAGGCCAGCAAGGAAACCGCTACCAATTCTATTTTATAATAAAGCAAAAGGCAGCGTTGACACAATAGATCAGATGTTGGGGAAATACTCTTACAAACGCCGAACGCAAAGATGGCCTCTTGCATTTTTCTGTAATATACTTGATGTTGCTGCATTTGCGTCATTTGCGGTAACCAAAGAATTAGGCCTAACTACACGAGCTACTGATGCACGTCGTCTTCTTATAAACGAATTGGTAGAGCACCTTGTACGCCCACAAATTGAGAAACGTATGAATAATGAGATAGTGATGAAGCAACAAGTGTATCAATACTCGCCAGATTGAACAGGAAATTAGATATTAGTGTACGTAAATTTTTGTTAAATAAAATGTAAGTTGAATAAAACCTTTATACCCATTTTATACCTTAAAATGTTAATTTATTTCAATATTTTATATGAAAATATTCACGGGTCCAGCCAGGCCTATGTTCTTGGTTCTTATAATTCTAAGTTGTTGTTGACATAAGGGTTTATACGTATATACGTCGGTCCAGATACGAACGGGACATTGCCTTTGTGAATGGCAACTAGAGCAACGCAACTGCGCTGAAAGCCAGTGGCGGACGCATAAAAGTTTACACAAAACAAATTAAATGTGATACGTGCTCAAACACTTACCGTTTTAAGAGTCCTCCGTGAAATCACAAAGTGGATAATGTCTATTTAATATTTGTAATATTAGATATGTTTCCAAAGTTGTTTCGGTAAAGTGAGTGCGGCGTGAAGAAAAAGTGTTTTTGTATGCCGAAAACGAACGTTCTACATCTAGTGACGTTATATTTGCGTAAATAAAATAATCTTTCAAATAACTTAACGGTTCTGTTGACGCACCTTCACAAATTTGTCTTAATGTGCCAAAATCAGAGTCTTTATCTAAAACACATTCAAACCTTTCTAAAACACAAACATTTCTTGCGTCTTCTATCGCGCATAGCTGTGCGTGAACATGTTGCACTATTTGCAAAGATTCCACTAACGACACCGAAGAATTTTGTAGTTTTTCTATCGCATCCGCTAGTCCCACGTAATTATTCTGAATAATTTCCAAATCTGTTTTAACTTGACTATCCTGAAATTTCAAGCGGCTTACCTTGACAGCCGCAGCTTCCTTTGGGTCGAATTCTAAAATCACGTACTTTATATTCTCAAAATATTTAAGATAATAAAATGCAGCCTCTAACCATGTTCCCCAACGAGTAAGAATAGGTTGTGGTGGTTCAGGAATACCGGGGCATAGTCTATGAAATTCCCGAATACGTTTTGGGGATTTTACAGACACATCTTTTGTATGTGCTATTAGAGCGTCTACCTCGGAATAACATTTTCTGATACTATCTGCTACGAGACTGAGAGTATGAATTTTACATGTAATATGCAACAAGTTAGCACAATGTTGTTTAAGAGATCGACCTACAGCAAGCATGTTTGCGGCACCATCACTCGTAAACATCAACAGTTGATTTGTAGAAAGTTCAAACTTTTCCAATGTATTTAACACCAACATTGAAATTACTTCGGCAGTGCATTGTTGTATTCGTCTGGAAGCTAGTAAAATTGACGGTGACGGTCGATGTGGTTCCATTGTGCGTACCATTACATTAACCACAGAATGTTTTTTACGATCTGTTGTTTCGTCCACACATAACCACAGTTTTTTATCTTGCAACTCCGATTTAATTCTTTTCTCGACATGCTCACGAGCAGACGGCACAACTCTCTGTAATGTTCTCTCACTTGGCAACTGAAAGTCCGAATATTCATTCCAAAACGAGACGTATGCTTTCTTCTTTAGTAAATGAAATGGTAAATTACATGCAATAAACACATAAATTAAATTAAAATTTGTCATAATCTCGTGCGGAATTTTTTTTTGAAACATGCCCTGCACTATTTACGTGCCGTAGACAATCACTTTTCGACCAACACATTAAATCTATTTTACACACTACACATTGAATTTTAGCGCCATCACACTTTAAATAAGGCATTTCTGCAATAAATTCTCTTATTGTGTCCAACTTTGGTCGTTTTCGCGACGTAGGAAACATTTTCAAAACAAACGTAGAACTACGATATAGTATACGACAGCGTAGATGCATACACAACAGGTCGGCTTTCGAGTCGCAGTTATACTGACGCTTATACCGAATTGTCCCGGCCGTGTTTATTTTGTGTAAACTTTTATGCGTCAGCCACTGGCTTTCAGCGCAGTTTACGTTGCTCTAATGGCAATAGATCATTCGTGTTTCACTGATAGATCGCATCCAGTCGCAGTATATCATAAAGCGAGCAGCGGTACGCACGCTTATCCGGTCAATCACGTAATATTATAATTGAACGCCTTCTGAGAAAATGTACTAATACAGAATTACTGCGTAATTTTTCTGTATTCTCAGATTATGTTAGAAAGTAGTTTCTTATATTCATTTTGTTGCTGCTATACGATGTAGAAGGACGAAAAACTAATTCTAAGTAGGAAAATAACTGAAATCAGCTGTCAGTCCCAGACGTATAGGGTATTCAGGATAGCCACCCCGATGCTAATGAAATTCCCTCTAGCGGAGAAAAAGCTAATTTTCGCAAGCCACAACTTCCCCTGAGATTATCCCGGAGATTTCATTCCTAGAATTTTCAGCGATACAGAATAAATTGTGTGTAAGATTTACTAAATACGAAATGTACCTAAACTTTCGTTTCTCATCAACGGATTCTATTACCAATAAACCTGCGGTGTTCACACATTAGGATGTGACCATGCGGGACTACACATGTTATTACATGTGCATTCCGAAATGCGAAGTTTGTACAGCTTAAACAGTTTGTAGCTGCAAAAGATTCCAAAGGATATTCTTTTATAAATATTCTGATTCAACAAAATCGAACAAACAAGTCTAGATTTATGACTCTAGATATCATCGAATATTTCATTCAAATCGTGTTTAATATTTGTAATTAATACAATAAAATCGTGGATATACTTTATAGCTTGCATGTAGAAAATTTATAGTCTGCTTAACTATACGACGTAGTATGTATTCATATGTACGTAATGATCAATTAATTGAACGAATACTAAAACACTATTGTTTCGCTACATTGCACGTTACAAATATGTTTGGTATGTAACAATTTAATGCCTATATAGGAACAACGGACAAAGGCGATTACGAAATATTATTCGCATAGTTCTCAAGCAAAAAAGTGCGCATGTTGAAATATGTAGTGGAATCTGATCTAGCGTAGTATGTTTGCTTCTCTATGAATATGGATGGAAAGTTAAAATCAAGCTTTAAACTTGAATATTCAAAATACAAGCGAATTAGCATTTGCACTGTAGAAAATCGAAGTTTACGAATGCTTAATATCACTACTAGTTTTCCAATATTGATTTTGCAATTGTAGCATGTGAGTGAATGAATACACAGAGGTTATAAACTCTAAAGGGAACGAAGATCACAGGAAAAATAATAGAATAAATAGCTCTTCGCAGCCAAAGCAACCGATTCACGGGATAGACACGAGTCTTGTGTTTGCCTATTCAGACGTCCTACCCGTGAACCGGGATCAAGTAGCAGGTGTTCAATGCTTTTCGAATTTCAATTAGGAGCGCTTGGTTTCAAGTGACAACGACTAAATAGCAGCTTGCGCTTAAACGCCTTCTTGCATTATTTGTTGGCATAACTAAATACATATATGCAGTGTTGTGTTTGTTTTAAGTGAATAGCTATCCATGTTTTTTAAGATCCTGAAATATTAAATTGCTGGATGTCGTTCTTATAAAGTGGCTCGAAAGGGACTCGTTGAAATACTTAACTTCTGGATTTGAAGACCTCCAAAGTAAAAGTACAGGACAAGCAGATGAAAAAATTACCTTCAAATAACAATTATTTTTGCTGATGTACTATATCTTTATTTACAAAATATGGATGGAACGGGACTTTATTAATATTTTTGTTTAATCACACAGACTTTGGTCCAGATACGAACGGGGGACTGCCTTCGTGAATGGCAACTGCGCATTCGAGCCTCACTCCAGTCGCAGTACATAAGGCGAGCACCGGTACGCACGCATATCCGCTCAATCACATAATATTATAAATTCAACGCCTTCTGACAAAACGTGTTAATACAGGATTACGGGGTAATTTTTCTGTATTCTTAAACGAAAAACTAATTCTAAGTAGGAAAATAAACAACGATTCTTATAAAATTAAACTAAAGAAAAATAAATTCAATAATTATACAAAATAAAAGTTCTAACAATGTTGAAATCTTAGAGCCATCCTCTATCCACCATATATAGACGGACGTTTCGCAGTTTACTGCTCTTCAGTGTGTCTTGTGGAAGGTAACGGCATTTCAATATTTTAAATCGTATATATACGAAGTAGATGTTCACATGTACGCATGAGGAAATCTAATTAAGATATCCTCATTTGCACATTTTTGTCGAGTTAGTAGCTGCAAACGCCTCTACAGAACTGAACAAATCATACTCTTCCTGAATCTAACGCGACAGCAGTCCTCGACTACTGGCTTAAACCACCATAGTTGATTAATTGAAATTGTAAAAGCCATCACCTATCCACCATACACAGACGCGCGTTTCGCAGTTTACTGCTCTTCAGTGTGTCTTGTGGAAGGTAACGGTATTTCAATATTTTAAATCGTATATATATAGGAAGTAGATGTTTACATGTACATTTTTGTCGAGTTAACTCGACAAAAATGGACAAATGAGGATATCTTAATTAGATTTCCTCGTGCGTACATGTAAACATCTTACAATGTTGCTTTATTAAGGGGAAAATCTCCTGTCAATTTTGAACTTTGTAACTTTTGTATTTGTTGCGTTTCAAAATACGTTTCGCAGTACTTCTACTAACATCGATTTCGTTTGCAATTTGCCGGCTAGAGCAAGGTTCGCCCATTTCAGCTAACGAACAAACCCTTACATCTCTCTCCTCCCTCAAGATGCATTAGTGGGATTTGAGGCTGTTCGTCTATTTGTTAGCATTTACGGCAATTCCCGACCACGCAGCCAAGTTTCCCAAACGCTTTAACGATCCTTTCAATCGTCGAATGCGAAGGAATAGTACGATCCACGTACTCTATAGAATAGATCGGCCGTGCTTTGGTAGGAATTTCTGGCAAAATACCATTTAATGATCTGTATCTTCTCTGCAGTTGTAAAACAAACATAGTGTAATCGAAATCCACGATCAGTTGTTAGAACCTTACGAGCGCACAGACAAACAAAGAGTGCGCCAGATATGCCTCTCAGAGCTGCGACAGTTGCTCGCGGCGAGGCTGGCCGGCGGGGATAAATGCAAGGATGCCAGATCGCGCTTCGTGTAATATAGCTCGCACCCCGGCGAGGCCTGGGCCGACATGTATATACACTATCCATAGGGAACAACTTTAATAATGTTAAACTCGGATCTTCTCAGTGCTAGTCTGATAACAGTAGGGTGTCTTCGCTTCTTAGGTTCGATCCATGTACATACTATTAAATTTAATTTTATTTCATTATTCATTTCGCCTTCTAATCAAATTATTTCATTATTCCATCAAGATCTTGCTATTGGCTTATTTTTATACCAAAACGTTCGTATATTCGAATGAAGAATATGCTCAAATAATTAAATGGTACAGGGTGTAGCGTACAAGGTTGTTGGTCGCTTTGTTTATATTTTTGAAAATAGACGATTTAAAATATTGTACATAAATTTGAAAGTACTGCATGTGTAACTAATTTCCAGATATGTATTGAGATCTCGAAGGGGTGTACAATATGGGTAGTTAGTGAGAAAAGAGGACGTTAGGAAGTTAATGTATACAGTGGTGGAGCATAGCGGAATGTCAGGAATAACATTTTTGCATACGGCTTGTTTTGGGTCACTGAAGCGGAAATGTTATCTATCAGTGAGGCCTGGCGGTTGCTGGAAAGTTAATCGGATGGGATTTCCACATGTGATGTAAGGGATAGACATCTTCGCGATTTAAATTGTTGGGATGTTTGAAGATCTCTATAGATTCTCGGATTTTTCTGCTAAAATAGTGAGAGTTGCGGGACAAGGTGCGGGTAGAGTTAAATTGGAATAGGTGGCTAGTTTCCAGTATATGCTCAGCCAGCGCGGACCCGGCTACACGTACAACGCTCGTGCTCGGAAACATGAGTGCTGACCGATCCCTTTATTTTACCAATGTGCACACTACAGCACGAACATGGAATCTAGTAGACACCAGGGGCTTCCAGATGATTGCGGCCTTTGGGAAAATTGTCTGAGAGTTTGGAATGGGGTTTGAGGATGGTTTCTATGTTGTTCCTGAAAAGGATTTTACGGATGCGTTCGGTGACACCTTGAATGTAGGATAGATACCCTTGCTTACAGAAATTAGAGTTAGATGAGAGTAGTTACTGTGGAAACGGGTTAGTGTAGCGTTTAATGGTAGTTTAAATATCTTTCTCAGAATAATTATTGCCCATCAGAGTTTCGGTGATATAGTTCAATTTTTGAGGAAGCGAATTGCTTTCAGATATGGAAATGGCCCTTTGAATATTACTCCAAATTCTTTGGGCCGACATGGTTAAAATATTTTCATGCTGATTTTTCTTGTACTGAAGAAAAATTGGTCAAAAATATTTAATGGTGTCGGCCATTAAAGAAGAAAGTATGTTCTTGAAATAAATAAAAAACGATTACAGTTAAGTGTAGTCTAACCTTTTGATTTTACTATTTTTTTGCATTTATTTACCGTAAGGTAAAAATTCCAGAAGAAGGACGCATAAAAAGTGGCATCTTTTGTTAAAAACTGGCGCTTTTCATCTAGACTGCACATGTCAGTTCTAGCTCATTCAGAACCAGTTGTATGTACGTAAAAGAAGTCTTACGACTATTAATATTATTGTGATAATTAAGTAAATTTATGACGTTAAGAAGAGTGTGGGATGTTAAGTAACTCCATGTAAAACATAACAACTTGCCGCGTCAGTCATTTGTTCTGCAACATATGTACACTCGCCTACAAGCAGAATGCCCATCCAAGCACTTGATGACAGTACCGCACGGGGATATACTCATATATCGGCACCAAGCGGTAGATTGTGATCAGGTGGTCGAATAAGCGGTCGTTCTGTCTGTCGACGGAGGGTACATACATACTATACCCATCTTTTACAGTCGATCCAATTTCCGTTTCTCGACTGAGAAAAACTTTGCAAACAGAATATAAAACGTCTTCATTCCCAGAATCGTATTTTTTTTTCAATGGACAGTAGCATGCCCCATTGATAGCTGTAACAACCTGATCTAGAGTTTAGTTTAGTGCCGTTAGTAAACAACGCAAATTGCATTCAAATTTGACTAAAGTAACCTGCATTCCAAACGTGTCTGAATTTACATAGCACGCAGAGGTTTTAAATTATATCAGGATGAGGAATGATTGGTTCTAAATATAGAAAAAATAAACGAAGTAACATATAACCAAATATCGATGTCAAGAACTCAAATATTGACGAACTATAAAATTTTTAGATTTATTTGCAGTAGTCAAGTAACAAGTTGAGACAGAACTGCTTTAATGAAACTATTTTGTTCATATTACAAAGTACAGTTATCCAAGGAACTAACATATTTTTTTAATACAAAAGCAAGCAATGTTTAATTTTACATTAGCCGTATCAACTTTGTCTGAGCAATTTATGTTTTTTATATATTTACGCACGATTACATACTAATGTAATTTATGTGAAATAAAAAATAAACAATTCACGAGTGGCTAGTGAAGCATACTTTTAATTTCATTCACACGAATATATGTAGAGATAAGATTCACCTTATTTCATTTGTTAAAGAAAAACATTAGCACAGAGTAACAAAATAAAATCGGAATAGTAAAACAATACAAATCTTAACTTATTATATTGAAAGAGTATAACGTTTAGTTATAAATCAATGTTATGAGGATTTAAATCTAATTGTATAGTATGTTCACTTCACCACAAAATATACATTTCACTCAAATCCAATTTCTTTCCTGTATAAGTTATTAGCGGTAAATTCAGTACACAAGCATATCGTAGCATTTAACATTGAAAAATTGGAAATAATGACTAGATGTGATAGCCCATAATTTTGTTTTCTAACACGACAATGACCTAAAAGTCATAGCGAAAGTATGTCACGAGAGTTTACGTGAAATGGAAAACAAGCTTAGAGTTATCATCCTAATTATTGAAATTGAATCCGATAATACTACTATACATAAATAAATAGGTACCAATGAAAGATGTAGATGTGAAGACTTGACATGTTGAATCGCTTATAAACCTGTTGACAGGGCCGTTCCTAATCCTTTTGCCACCCCGTGCAAAAAGCAAATTTTCCGCCCCCTATTTTAAGATGTTAACAAAATTTGTTTGCTATTTTTATTTCATGACGTCTATTTGTTTCTACAATTACTGTAGGTACTAAATGTAGGTAGGTACTAGATTAATACAAGCAAATAATTTCAATTTATTTATTTATAAAATGTGATTACTACACGGAACAAAAATCAACAAAATAAAACTATATAACAATAAAAGAAACAACATTATACAAATATGTTATGGTTGATTGATGATAAATTTGATTAATTTCTCGTCTTGCTTTTTTTGATGCAAAATTATCGATAATTTGACTTAAATCATGATTTTGGCAAATGTCTTGTTCTATTGCAATTATGGCAAGATTTGTCAGCTTCTCTGATTTTCGGGTTTTGACACATTTTGTTTAGAACATCAACTTTATACAGAAGGCTATACCAAATCACCATTGAGCAGATAAATTTAAAAAGCGTGATTTTTTCTAAAAGTGACTGAGCCATGTTTCTCGATTTAACATCCTTAGTTTCGTCTTGTGTAATTTCAGTAAGGATGTCGCAAATATTTTCGTAATTTGAAATTAAGGGTTTAATAGCATTAACTCTACTTTCCCAACGAGTGCCGCTTAATGGTTTAAGAGTTAATACTGGTACGTTTTTTTTTAAACTGCCCACCTAGCAACTGGAGATGAAAAAAAAAATACATGCAGTTGTTGAACTATATAAAAAAAGACATAATTTCGTTATTTATTTTAGCAGCGTCATTTACTATTAAGTTTAAAGTGTGCGCCAAGCATGGTACAAACATGGCCCTTGAATTTATGTCGTCGTGATATATATATAAAGTGAATTAAACAGGCACACAAAGAAAAAGTCGAAACCCAGAGGGTAGACCCCCCTTTTTCCCAAGTATTTTGGGGCGCTGAAACCGAATATGACCATAAAAACTGATTTCAACCACCCAATCGCCCCCTTTACAACACCCAGTAGAGTTATAATTTCACTTCTTATGGAAATTTAAAATGTATGCATATTCTTGATATGTATCAAGAATATAAATAAAATTATTAATGCATTTCTTCAATATTCTAAATAAATAAATAAGTATCGTCTTTATTTCCCTGTCAAAAATAGAAGCAAACAAAGCCTATAAAACAAAAACCGGTTCTGGTAATTGAGGGACGTCTCAAGGGGCTGTTCAGATGAACAGCATACATATATATTGGTATTCTCTGCTCTGCTACTGAACCTTTAAACATAAAAAGATAAAAATATAAGTATGCCATTAATTAACAAAAAATAAGAGAAGAAAAACATATAGTAAATTGATGCATACAGTACATCTGAATGTCCGTACTTCTTACGATTTAAGCGACTTGGACAGTCGATTATAATAGAAGTAGATACAGAACGTGAAGCATCGCTCGAAAAGTAAAATCCTATGTACCGTAGGAGCTATCAAGTGCTTATTTAGATCATTAATGTAATATATGTCTGTGTTTCTTATACAATTTTTGTCAAAAGTTACATTTCGTCGTGGGCCTTTCTTGAGTGGTCGCGTCAGATGTAGTACCACTCATGATGGTCTATTGTCACCTTCAAGCTGCTTGCCCATGTAAATCTGTTGATGATACTCTCTTGATACTAACGCGAATATCTTGATGTTATAGTTAGCAGGATTATTTGGGATAAACTGCATTTGCCCCTAAACGACTTTATCTTCTCATCAATGGTTACGTATTCACTTGGAGTGTAACATATTAATGAGTTGGAAACAAACTCATCAAATATTGACCGTATTGGTGCAAGCTTATTTATAGAGTAACCAAAACTTGCGGACTCGCATAGGCGTCGGTATTACGGGTTAATATAAGAATACGAAAAATTCATAAATAAACTTACTTGCTAATTATTCAACAAATTAGAGGCATTAGGATGTGAACTACTGTAAAACTTGCATCATTGCATATGTTTCCACAGTTACTTCTTTAAACCTTATGCGTCGACAAGAAAAAATATTCTTATACATAGAAAACGATCTCTCCACATCTAAGGAAGTTACATTTGCATGTAGAAACTGTTTTTCAAAATCACTTAAAAGTTCACTATTCTTACACTTATTATAAACGGCCTCTATGGTATTAAAATCGGGATTTTTCTTTATATCGGTCGTCTCATCCACGGTAATCCATATTTTTTTGGAACACAAATCACGTTTACACACATTTTCTAGCATCTCTTTCATTCGTGGCAAATGATTCTGTAATTGTGTTTGTGAGGGTAATGGGTACTTTCGAACGTATTGTCGCCAAAACGTTTTAAAAGCTGCTTTTCTCACTAACGACAACGGAAGATTACAAGAGGTAAACATAATTAATAAATGTGTGAGGAATAGTGTATAAGGTATTTCAGTTCTTGCATTTCTCATATGCTTAATACTATTGACATGCCTCTGGCAATCAGTTTTGTCCAATGCAGCTAAACAAACATTGCATATTAAGCACAAAACTGCACTACCGTCATATTTGAAATGGGGAAAAAGTGACACATACTTATGTACATTAGTAGCAAATCTATTACGAGGCATTGTTTTCTTAGGTATGTAAATATTAGTTCTATATGAAACGATACACTAATTATGTACTTGGTATAATACTACAACACACAAAAAACACCAGCTATATTTTCAAAAGCGACACGTAAGTACATAACCTTGACCGTTCGACTAATCTCTGCAACAGCTCAACCGGTACTAAAACGAAATCTCTCCAGCGCGGTTTAACATGATTTATATTCAAGGTCGACACTACATGCCTGCTTCTCTACCGGTTTAGTTTATTTATAAATTTTTCGTATTCTTATATTAACCCGTAATACCGACGCCTATGCGAGTCCGCAAGTTTAAGTTACTCTACTAATTTATCTTCAATCTTTCGCTTGTATTTTTACTGTTATCAAACTCAAGACACCGTTGCCCTAAAAATATCAACACTTGACTCTAAAGTTTTTCAAATTCTGCCTTTTTACTTTCATTACACTAGCGAGATACAAACCAAGTAAAGCCCTTGCCTTTGCTTCAGTAGTCGTTACTTCTTCCACTTTGTACTTTTCTGTATAGTTTAATAAGTTTTGAATTATTGTTTGATAAGATATACTCTGCGATATCTGCAATAATTTTATCACTAATAAAATTTGTCCAACATTCAATAGACCTCGAGTCCTTCCTTGATCGTTTTACTATAGGTATATGTATGCATCATTATATTTTGTTTCCTTGTTCGTCTACCTGCTAATTTGGGAGCCTCACCCTACGAGGATAGTCTGAAAAGTTTCCAGCCTAACACAGAAACAAGATTTTTTTTGTCAAATCCAGTTTTATTTCTCAACATAGTCTCCTTGGAAGTCCATACACTTTTCCCAGCGATGCTCCAATCTCTTTAATCCATCCAAATAGTAGTTGGCGTCTTATTTTGCAAAATAGGTGTGTACGAACGTGATGGCCTCCTCATTCGATGAAAATTTCTGTTCTTCAGCGAAACTTTAAGCCTGGGAAACAGAAAGAAGCCGGTGTTGGTCAGATCTGGTGAATACGGTGGATGGTCTGTCGATTCCAATGAATTTTTGCCATGGCGACCACTAAAGTGTGAAAGTGCGTTGTCTTGGTGAAAAAAACTTTCTTTTTCTTCAAATGCGACTGTGCCTTGGCTTCAGGAGTGTACTAATGTATCCAAGTTTCATCTACAATTATTAATTGACGCCAACACTCCGACTTACTACGCTTAAACTGCTTCAACAGGGCTTTGGGAATGTTTATTCGAATGCATTTTTTGGTTCTGAATGAGCAAGTGCGGCACCCAATGTGTGATTAGCTTTTTCATGCCCAAATCTTCAGTCAATATATGACAAACACCTTCTTTCTTAATTCGACGGTCGTCTAGCAACATTTGACGAACCTTTCCGATGTTATAGTGTAGTAGTTGCAGTTTTTGGCCGTCCCGTACATTTACCGTCAACCAAGCTGGTGCGACCACGTTTAAATTCAGCTGCCCAAAATTTCATTGTGGCAAATGATGGCGCAGAGTTCCCGTAAACAGCGTTCATCTCAGCTTTAATTTGCGTAGGTGCATTGCCCTTCCAAAGCAAGGATTTAATGACGTCTCCATATTCGATTTTTTCAATTTTTACAGAAATACTAACATCGATTGATACAAACGACTGTTAAACAACAATTGAGCGTCTAACATGGCTGGGGTTTTCACAATTGTCTTTCAACGCAGACGCTATTATATTACAAGAATATTTTTGACTAGTTAGCTATTTTCATGTTGAGGCTTGGAACTTTTCTACCCTCGTACTGAGTTATACCATCTTTGTCAAGAACGTAGTTTTCGCTATGAAGAGAAAACGTCTCTATGTACGCCATGCAGTCATTTTCATCGATCTTATGCTCAGTTATCGAGTTGTTCGATCTTTCACTAACATGATCCGGAAAATTGTCTGTTTCGAATACATCATAATTTTGGCATTCATCTTCTTGATTTATTTCATTCCATAACTTCAAGAGACGTTCTTGTTCCATAATCATTGCATCTCAGTTCTGTGTCAAAATGCTACTTACCTAAAGGTGTTACTATCAAATAGCAATAATCATACATAATCTGGAAGATATACAGTGTATCACATGTAACTTTTCGCCATATGCATAGCAGTAGCATAATATTTCAGCAAGAGTGTTATTTACTCCATCTGAGTAACACCAGCTTAATAAAGATAGTCATAACTATACAACAGGAAGTAGTAAAAACAAACATTTTAAAATAGGCATAAAACACGAGTACCTAAACTTACTCCTACGCCTTTGCGTGATATAATTTGCTTCCTGTATAAACATCATACCTTTCCTTTTTTTTACAGTCGTTTATGATAACGCTGCTAATGAATACAACGGTAGAGAAAGTACGGAAGATGTCCAAGTGCAAATGAAACATTAATAAGACGAACAAATTTAAATAGATGTACGAGCTAATAAATAAAATAATCTTTCAGAGCAAACACTAATAATTCTTTTTTCTTGTTACAGGTACGAATACAAAAACTAGTACTAATGCTGCGAAAAACTCTAATCGTCCCTGAGCTGTAATCATTGTAAGTTTGAAAAATTTGGCTTTTCAGATGTGCCATAATAAATTATGATTTATCATCAATTTTTTCATATAAGTAGAAGAAAGAAGTAATGTAGAATTAATTGTGATAACCGTCAATTTCAAAGAGATTATGAAAAAAAGTCTTACATTTTGCAATCCGTAACAGTAAAGTTTAAGTTGATACTTTGCCGTCATTGTGAAACCTTTCACGTCTTATTTTTAAGATTCTTACAAAGAGTATGTACAGATACCGTCAGTGTCATTCACCTCAAACGCTTTATATCATCGATATGACACAATATACATTCAAAATCTCAGTATGTATTTTGTTTTGTTATCTTGTGATTTGTTATAATGTTTATAATTTAAGTTTCGAACATTGCATTGCGATTTCATTCACATAATTAGGGCTACTTCCTGAGAGTGCGGCACGTTTATATAGCAGTAGATAAATAATCGGATTTAAGCTTGGCTGATTTCAGTCATCTCCCACACCGTAAGCCCCTCTAGCGTGCATTTATTTGTATATTCACATGTATGTATGTTTATACACACACGATTACTGGAATACGCTATGATGTACCATAGTGTGTAGAAGTTTGGCCGTCAATTGTGTACACATGTGAACACTTATCTACTTTACTTATAATCTTCATCGTCATTCTCCGCCAGCCCTTTGTATACGTATAGAAGACAATTTCAGTTTCCGTTTTCCGGTTTAGAAAAGAAATGCAATAAAAAAAGATCCGTCGAAATCACTTTCTACAACATTCTTCTATCTAAAAATTTGAAATAATTTATTTTTTGTTAGAATAACTTACCATAGACTTTGTTTAAACTTGTATGTATTTAAATAAACAAATAAACTTCGTTATTATCGATTTGATTCTTAAATTACTAAATTAGTAATGTATGTATTTAATGCCGAACAAGATATAATTGATAAAAACGGCAATTGCACAACACATTGTGGACAAAATTAAAAGTTTAGTATTTTTCTAGGAAACACTATATTTTGAAAGATAATTCAATTTGTAGGACTAATAATAAATTTTAGTAAAGTGTAGTCCGAAAATAAATAATAAAAATGTGATATTTTATTTTATGTAAAAGATGGGCGTTAATCGTGTAAAGGTTACAAAAGTACTGTACACTTAAGAGATACCAAAATCATACTTAGCACATATTTTTCCCGAATTTAACTGTTAGAAATATCTTTCATTGGAAAATAGTCGATGTCATGAATTGGTTTGTTAAACGTATGTACATTGTACATATCTCTAAATATGACCAAAATTATTACAGATAATACGAGTTAAATTCTATTTTCCAAAAATATTTTTAGCTTCACTCTTGTTTAGCAGAAATGTATATTAATTTTGTTACTTCAAGTGGAACACCTTTATATTGTAACGTCAAGATTAAAAAGCCCTATTTGTAATTATAAACTTTCCAAGCGTAAACTATTATTGTGGTATTTGTTGACATTCGTAGTATATGAATGAAATACACTACCGCTCATAAGTATTTGGGCACCTAGAATTTCAGGATAAATCATTTAAATATTTAAATGGAAATATTAAAATTTGTATTTGGTATTTAAGCATACACAAATATACTACTTTAACAATTAAAATTATTTATTTGAGCTGAATTTTAGATTCCTCTATGTGACCTCCTTACTTTTAATGATTGCGTCGCATAATAGGGGCATTTTTGCAATTAATTTTAAGAATGTTTTGGAGTTATTCGAGCCCATGCTGCATGTAGTTTGTTCCACATGTCATCTGCTGAAGTTGGAGCAGTTTTTCTTACTTCCCGATCGAGTTCTTCCCATAATAACTCGATGCGATTCAGGTCCGGGCTTTGGGATGGCCATTTCATGATTGTTAGTGTCCCTTCCTCTTCCAACTGTTCTAAATACGAGGATCGTTCGGAAACTACGTGGCCTAACAAAAAAAAACGCAATTTTTTTTCGACAAAAAACATTTTATTTTTCAATATAGTCTCCTGTTCGCTCAACAAACTTATTCCAACGATATTCCAAATTAGCAATACCTTCCTTATAGATCGAAGTCCTCAAAATAGCAATTTACAGCAGCGATTACCTCGGAATTAAACGAAAATCTCTTACCGCCGAGCCATTTTTTCAGATTTGGGAACAGATGATAAGCGCTGGGAGCCAAATCTGGGGAATAGGCCGAATGAGGCACTAAATCAAATCCAAATTTATTAATTTTGGTCATTGCAATCGCAGACTTATGAGCAGGTGCTTTATCCTCATGGAAAAGCACTTTCTTCTTTACCAAACGAAGCCGTTTCTCTTTGATTTTGTCGCTAAGTTGTTGCAACAAAGTGGCATAATACTCGCCATTTATTGTTTCCCCCTTTGCTAAGTCATCGACCAAGATAATTCCACGAATCTCAAAAAACAGTTGCCATAACCTTTCCTGCTGACAAAACCGTTTTTGCCTTCTTTGGTGGTGGAGAACCTTTGTGTGTCCATTGTTTGGACTGTTCTTTGGTTTCGGGAGTATAATGGTGGACCTAGGTTTCACCGACGGTTGTAAAATGGCGCATTGTGGCGAAAACGTGTCAAAAGGTCACGAGAAACACTACTCGACGGTCATCCACTTTTTCAATCATATCCGAGGCAGTTGCAGTTTTAGGACGTCCACTACGGGGTTCACCATTTGTGCTCGTACGACCACGCTTAAATTCGGCAACCCAGTTTTTAACCATTGAAAAGGAAAGAGCGGATTCCAATAGTGTTGAGTCCAGCTCTACTTTAATTTCGGTTGGTGTTAAGCCTTTCAAATGAAAGTACTTTATCACTGCTCTCAACTCAGTTTTTTCCATTGTTTACAAAATCACACGAGACGTTCACTTTGGCGTACTGTCAGAAACATACTACAGATCGCTCTGTGCTGTTATATTTAATCTATTAAAAGATGATTCTACAGAACGATAATGAAAATTCCACCGAATTTGCGCCATCTCTGTCTTGGGCCACGTAGTTTCCGAACAATCCTCGTAGTGCTTGCATAATTTTGAAGTGTGTTTTGGGTCATTGTCTTGTTGGAATACAAAATTCTCGCCCAAAATTCTTGCATCAGAAGATATTGCATTTTCCTCTAAGATGCGTTTGTATTGCTCTTTTCTCATTATGCCTTGAATTAATACGAAATCACCTGCGGATGTACCAGCAAAACAACCCCACCGCAAAGTAACGTGGTTATTACGTCCCAGTTGCGTTGGATTGTGTACACGTTCGTGTATCAGGGCAGATTCGTGAGTGTAGGCCTTAATGGCCTTTAGAACTGCCTGACTGTCGCTGCATATATTTATAGTTGCGCCTCGTATCAGGTTTAAAGCAGAAATCTCTGCTTGAAATATGTTGGTGTGGGGTCCTGTAGGCACTTTTACGTGGTAGTTAGGACCACTAATGCCTATACCTGTTCCGACACCTTCTATTCCCTATACTCCTTATACTTGAAATGCGTCCATCTTTAGTAAATTAAATATATATATAACTAGTTACCTAAGTTTGCTTTCGAGTATTTTTATTTGAAAACATTTTCTCTAAATTGCTCAGGGAAGGAATTATCTTCCGCTCCACGCACTAGGTGGATACACTGTATATAAGGTGTTCCATTCAAAAAAATGCTTATGGAATTTCCTCTACTATGGGTTAAAATATTACTGCTTTGCTGACTTAGCCTACTTTGTACTTTTACTAATAACGGAAATGAGAATGGAGCACACTTATTGATTCATCCTGTATTTGTATTTGGGAAAATATTTCTGTTGATTTCCTATGTACAGGAATGCGTAAGTTACGCGTAATGTTACCTAGATACAATGTTTAACTTTAGATTATGTAGAACACTAAATTATAGGATATTTAATATTTTTCACCAAGCAAATGCATTTACACAAATTTGACCTAAGTATAACAAGAGCACATTTTATCTTATATATATCTATAACCTCCTTTTTCTTATAATTTATATATTTTTCTTTGTTTTCCGACACCACATTTTGCCTATAGCCCTCATAATATACTAATCACTAGTTTTTAAGCCAGAAACTACTTTCTTAGAACACATGCATTGGAACTTAAATATATTATACCACAATAATGATAGCAAGAATTGTGGGGTGGCATCCTCATTATCAACCGAATTACCGAAAGATTCGGTAATTCGGTTGATAATGAGGATGCCCAAGGAGCCCTCGAAACGGCTGTTCCCAATTAATTAATTAATATTTTGTGAAGTAAGGAGTGTGCCGATACTTTATGTTGTTTGCCATATTATACCGCATTTTATTTTTCTTTAAATTTAATAGAAATATAAATATTTCGTTTCTTCAAGGATGCGTAATGCATCAAAATATAAGCCCTATTTTTGCTATTATGTCTAACGTCTGTAGTAACTGGCGCCTATCCAATAGAATGTTTACCCTTTGCACAAAATAGTGTAAAAATATCATACTAGGTATATACAATATTCATGTGTATGTACGTACTTCTTAGTTAAACTATTGAAATAGAATATTTACAATTATCACTAAAATTTCCATAAAGTATTTTGGATTTCGTGATTAATTGGCTGAAAACGAATTTATTATTCAGTAGAAACCGTGATTTAGATTTTTTAATTTATTTTTGGGAAATGGTTATTTAGTTATACTTAGGCAATGTTTTTTTGTCGGTTATTGTAAAGCGGGTAAAAGTAATTAATATTACTATTATATTATATTCTCGTCATACCTCAATATTAAAACATTAATTAATCATTATTAATTATAATTTAGATATGAGACCCCATATAATATTTGCATAAAAATAGAAATACATTCCAATAGCCCAATCAATCATAACTAACGCTGGCCACGAGCGGTACCGCGCATCGGCGTAGAATCAGTTCGGACCGAGAGGAACGGTAGTATTACTTCGTCTGCGGAGCAGTACGGACATTTTCGCTGCCGGTCATTTGCGCAATTGTTTATCTGTCCTAGAAAAATTATGATTTCGTCAGCAAAACGACCGCGGTCGGACTAACTTCGAAAATTTATTGCAGAAATTCCAGACTTAATATATGAAGGTGCTAAAATTAAATGTGTAATCTGTAAAATCCCGTTAATGTGTTGGTCCAGACAACATTGTCTACGACACGCAAATAGTGAAAAGCATGTCTCAAAAAGAAATTGCGCACGAGACAATGAAAAATGTATATTTAATTTATGCGTTACGTTTATCGCATGTAATATACCGTTTAATTTACTAGACAAGGAACCATTTATCTGCTTTTGGAATAACTATTCAGAGTGCAAATTACCAAGTCGAACGTCGTTACGAAGAATTGTGCTATCTGCGCGCGAACATATTGAACAAAAAATAAAATCGGAGTTGAAAGATCAAAAATTGTGGTTATGTGTCGACGAAACAACAGATCGGAAGAAACATTCTGTTCTTAATGTAATGGCACGCAAATTGGAACCTCATCAATCGGCACCTTCAATTCTATTAGTCTCCAAACGAATACAACAGTGTACTGCCGAATTAATTTCAAAGTTAGTGTTAAATACATTGGACAAGTTTGAACTTTCAACAAACCAACTCTTGATGTTAGTGAGTGATGGTGCTGCAAACATGCTTTCTGTAGGCCGGTCTCTTTAAAAGCATTCTGCTAATTTGTTACACATTACGTGTAAAATTCATGCTCTCAATCTTGTGGCGAATAGTATCAGAAAATGTTATCCTGAGGTAGACGCTTTAATAGCGCATACCAAAGCAGTATTTGTCAAATCACCGAAACGTATTCGCGAATTTCACAGACTGTGCCCCCGTATACCAGACCCACCAGAACCTATTCTAATTCGTTGGGGAACATGGTTGCAGGCCGCGTTTTATTATAAATATTTTGACAATATTAAGAACGTGGTTTTACAATTCGATACAAAGCAAGCTGTCGCTATCCAGAAAAGCCAGTCGAAATTTCAAGATAGTCAGGTTAAAATGGATTTAAAAATCATTCACGACAATTATTTCGGGCTAGCAGATGCAATAGAAAAATTACAAAATCCTGCGGTGCCGTTAGAAGAATCTCTACAAATAGTGCAACATGTTCACGCACAGCTATGCGCGAAAATGTTTCTGTTCTAGAAAAATTTGAAAGTGTTTTTGAGAAAAATTCTGATTTTGGCACATTAAGACACATTTGTGAAGGTGCGTCAACAGAATCGTTAAGTTATTTGAAAGATTATTTTACTTACGCAAATATTACGTCACTAGATGTAGAACGTTCGTTCTCTGCATATAAACGCATTTTTTCCTCATGCCGTACTAGTTTTGCCGAAACAATAGTTGAAACATATCTAATGTTGCAGATATTTAACAGACATTATTCACTTTGTGTTTCACGGAGGACTCTTAAAATGGTAAGTGTTTGAGCACGTGTTATTTAATTTTTATTTAAAAGATGAGCGAAATTATTTGCGGCAGCAAACATCTCTATTAGCAGAATAACTCTAGTGGAACGCGAGGCCTGGTCGACTCTACGCTACTGCGCGGTACCGCTCGTGGCCAGCTTTAATCATAACACTTTTGCATACCGGATAAATAAGCGATAAAGTACTAGGATGTTTTTGCTGTCATTTCCATAAAAATCAGGATAGCTAGATGTTTAGACTCATGGAAATAGATCAATTTTACGTTAAATTAACTACTGAATTCAATTGTTTTATAAAAATTAGAGCAATTTAGCCGTTTAAGAAAACCAAGTTTACGCTACTTCTGGTGAAACCGGAAGTGTGCCGATATTTTCTAAAAGCCCCCCCCCCCCCCCCCGCGCTCTTTCAAGTAAGGAACCTGCTTAGTTTAGATATACGGTTGTGACACCTGTATAAAACTTTTAACTTTATACTATATTTTTTGTACATGTTATTGGTATATTTGAGAGAGTAGAGACGCTAGCCACAGCCATTGTATGTTTGGTCTTTACCTTATGCGAAAAGTATTCTCAATATTTTTAACAAATTCAAAGCAGGTTGTTGTATCCTAAGTTCTCACAAAAAAGGAAATAAAACCAATCACGTTTTAACAAAACACATGAAACTGTATATCCTACGTTATGTAGAAGAACGGAAGGAGAATCGCTTTTAGATGTATCCAGACATTTTGAAGTATCGTACAGTTCGGTGTACAAAACCTTGAAAGAATTCGATTATAAGCCATACAAAATATCAAACCATCAAGAGCTTTTCGGGGAAGATAATGTAAAAAGAACAATGTTTAATATGTTAAATGAAAACGTTGAAATTTTGAATAAAATACTTTTTACTGATGAAGCTACATTTACCGTAAATCGTGAGGTCAACTCTCCGAACTTCCGGTTTGTATCCTACATTTATCCATTGAAAAACAACTAAATTTCCTTCCCATTAATTTATTAGTTATTGGTTCCGTACAAATCCTCATGCTCAAAACCTTACCCGAACACAATACTCTCAAAAAGTCAATGTCTGAATTGGAATAATAAGTGATAGACTTATTGGCCCATTTTTTACGATATACAAATATTATTTCCGCACCAGATTCTAGGTACTATATGTACTTTCGTAATAAATTTTCGTAATAGATTTAACAAGTTTCATATATGCTGGAAAGTTTAATTTTTCAGTACAAAAAAATAAATTATAGTAGATCCCTTGAACTAAAAATGGCGGATTTGCAGAATAGTTATTTTATTTGCATTAAGGGGTAACATCACTCTAGCGGCCGAAAAGAAAGCCAAACTTTGACAATTTTTTTGAAAGTATAATAAAAGGAATGGGAATTCCTTTTAGAGGGATTATTATTTTTGTACAAAATGGCGGCGAGAGAGCCAATCTTTAAAATGATCTTTTTAAAAAGCACCTCCAGTAGCGGACAAATTTCTCGTGAAATATAAGATCTGGAACAAAGAACCAAAAAAAAAATTAAAATCTATATACTATTGGCTATAGTAATACGTAAGAATTTTTTGTTTAATCAAATTTTGTAAAAATCGTGTACTTTCGATTAAAAAAAAAATTTTTTTTTTTTTGCTAATAAAATAAGCAGTAAATTGTTTATAAAATAAAAAGTTTACATTGCATTGAAAAACCCGTACGTATTTCTATAAAGGAGGTAATTGTGAAGCTACTGTCAAAATCTCAAACTGATCCATATAACCGTGTTGAAGTAATGTGTTCACTAAGATTGAAAAAGGTGGTTTCGAGAAAAACGCCTTTAAAGTTTTACGAGCACTTAAATGCTTGAAATTTTTGTTTACCTTTAATCGGCATTCCCTGGTGACCTTTTGAGTAACCTTAAGTATCTTCTGCACTGTAGGTAACAGGGCCACTTATTATCCTGAAAGGTATTAAGCAGTACAAAAGCGATGAATCAGAGTGCGCCGCGTGAGTGATTTACTGTACTCAGTGGACGCTCCGAGGCGCTGCGGAAAAATCGTTAGCAGAGCCATTAATTTTTTTTTTACCATAAAAGCAAGTACATATTCTTTTTATGATGTTAAAGCATTTTTTAAGTAATAAAAAAAACAAAATCCTAGAGTGGTGTTACTCCTTAAAATAGATCTGTTACGAACGTAATAACACTGACAACGCTGGATTTTGTTAGAAGGTCATGGTTTCACGCTGATCGGATCGTAAACGTATAACTGGTTGCCTACTATATCAGTAATGCATTGATAATTTTCTTTTTAGTTACACACAGGAAAATCGCATGTGTAATAAAAAGAAGAACCCGGTATATACATCTTGCATCTCTGATCGGCGGTCAATGTTAATATTCGCTTCGCCCAGTCGGCTATATGTCTGCGGGTACGTACATACATATTGCGATCTACGATCCTGGCGCGCCGCCCGAAAGTTACAACCCTAATGATTAGTGACTATTTTCTTTCTTCTAATATATAAACGTAGGTACAATATATGATTCAATAACTGAAAATGGTTAGAAGAATTATTTTGCTATACTTTTCCTTTACCATAGCTTCGAAAAGTATCTTTCTATTAGTCCTTTGTACGTAGTGTCAATCGTGTACGACCTAGCAAGTTTATAAGACCAATGCAACCGAATCATACGTACCTTTAAGTAGGTATGTTAAGTTATTTAATATTATGCTCGCCTAAGGAATGTTATATACATACATACGTTACGTAATCACTTAATAGCATACCGGTGTACTACTTACATACGTATCTGAGCGGCGTCCGCAGATGGATTTATTCGAATTGTTCATGGCACGAAAAAGTACTGCAAGATTGCAAAAAAAAAGTAAGAGGTTGATTTCTCACTCATATAGTCGCGTAAAGTCTGTGGGATAACGTTCCATGCAGTCTTCGCTATATGAGAGAGAAAATGAACGCGAATACAGTCATATGTAAGGTTTACACCTAGTAACTTGTGCGAAGATGGTTGGAAATTGTAGGTAACTATTGCGTTTCAAACGACTCTTCATGGATTACAAATTTCTTTACTATACTCTTGCAAGGTAGATCTTGCATTGTATCAACAATATTTAGCAAAGAAAACGTGTTATGCCAGTTTGGATAGACGTGTATGTTTAAGTGAATATACCGAAGAAGGGGTATATTGCGTAATACCACGTACTATGCGATATTCATTGCATAATATGTGATATTCGTCGCATAGTATAGGTATTCACCTATAAAGTATTACATCTTCTGTTAGATGCGTGTGTGGCTATTGGATCAGATTTAATTGTCAACCTGTGAGTACATATAAGATGTCTCAGATATGAAGGTGGAACTTTTAATATCTAAGAGCTGTAATAATACTAAATTTAAAACCCAAGTATAAAAGAGTTCTACCTTCAACCGAATCGCAGAAACAAATTGATAAAGAAATGCTTGATACTAACTCCGGCCCTGACCAATCGCCCATCATACTACCAGGCAACGGATGCGACGATGCGGCCCCGTCGCTGTGTAATGTCAATAATATAAGGGATCTATCTGAGTAGAAACGGACTTCCAATTACACATTGTCTAGTTTAATTTGTAGACGTAGCTTACAGGACGCACAAGGTTCATTCATTCAAGCAGAAATTTAACTAAGCCTGGCACAAAGCGCTTCGCGTCAGGTTAGAAGTAAGGTTACCCGGCCCACGACCCGACGTATGTAGGCAGAGGAATCGACACGAGCTACCTCAGAGAATGAAATTATTGATTTATTGCAACAGTTTCTCCTCAGCCTTTAGCAGCGCTACACGTAATTATAAAAATAAATAAAACAAGTCTAGCATACGCAAGGAAAATAAACGACCGTTCGCTGATAAAGTCAGTAAATTTCCGGATTTGAACTATAATAGAGCTAAAGTATTGTGTAAAGTTTGCAAAATAGCTCTAATGCACATACTGGAACAAAGGCGACTGTAAAAGACGTATAAATAGTGTACAACACAAAAATAAGAAAAATGGCGTGCCACCTCAAACGCAATTTAAGTTGGATTTACTTTTGTGGAACCACCGCTTAGCTTAGCTTACTGGTAAAGAACCGTTTCCACTGTTTTGGCGTACATACCTCACAGGGCAAATTTTTCATCAATTTTATCTATGCTGCTAAGAAATTATGTATGTATGTTATTTATTGTATTATATTATTTATTGAAGTGAAAGTTTTTATATAGCGTATTAAAATTAACATAACCTTGATTTTAAAAAGCAATTAATCTAGATACATATATTCGTTATCTTTGAAAAACAAAAGTGTTTTTTACTACATACCTATAGTTTACTCATACATTTACGGTATTAAGTACAACAGATTTTTGAAGAAACTACTTTGTTTACTTTTTACGGTTATTACATTACATACTGTTATGTTCGACGTTGTATGTACGACAACAACAGCATCGGCCGTCACCTCTGAAGGGTCAGGTTAGCCACTCGTTGGTAATTAAATATCCCCCTTGCGGAGAAAAATGGAAATTTCCTCATTACCATTTCCTCCCAACCAACTGGCCTTGGGGCGTCGATGTTAAATATTAAATATAAGTCCAGATAACGACGATTGTAGGGTAACATCGACAAATCTACTCTTCAGTTAATTTTCCTATTCACGTAATTCGTCCAAATTCATGTAGAAATCGTCTAAAATAAGCAACAGCGTAAATTGGAAGGTATTTTAAATAATATTTCATCGATTAAATCTTTATCTAAAAGGTTTAAGTAAATTGTTGGAGAATTTTCACGTTTAAAGCTTGTCAGTAACATTTTTTTATCATAGAATCCTCGAAATACAACCTCCTCGTTGCGTCACTGCATTCATTCTAGTATGCTATTTGCAGAAATAATTTCACTTTATCGAAATTCATCGTGAACGTTTCTATTGGGATTATATTATCAAAATTGGCTGTGGAATAAAACAATCGCCGGCCTTTCGCGATTTAAAATAAAAGAAAGATGAGCGACGCCATTAATTTTTCATCAATCTTTATTCAGCCTTCGTTGAATTAAAGTGTTTCTTAACTCCGATCCCAATTGAAAGTGCTCGATTGTGAAATCAAAGTATTTATTTGAAGAGAAAAGGGTTAAATTTCCAGAACAGGCAGTTTCCTGTAGGGGTTATGTAAACAGAGAGTCTATATAACATTGGCATCGTTCAAATTTCAAGGTTAGTTACTTTTATGATTTTAAAATTCATTAATTTCGTTTTATTAATTTGGAAATTCGTTATAAAATTGCCAAAAGGGTATCCAGGGATACTCCCGAATCCACTAAGAATTGGAAAATTTAATTTAGGTTAGAAAATTTAACAATTTTCCCAAAATCCCCTGAGAAAAGAAATATTTCAATACATAACAAATGCCGTTTTCAAACAACCCTCTATACGAGAGTAACTGCTCGTCAATGGTAACACTTTTGTTTGGCATCAAAGATGACCTGCATTGTTGTAAAAATAAGTTCTATATATACGATATCGGAGCTAATCTAACGGTCTGTAGGCGAAAATCACGAGTTCTTTTGTCATCAAAACGCAGATACCGTCTAATATCTTCAAACCGATTAATTCCCATAGTAGCTTGATAAATAGGATTACATTTATCAGAAGAAAACAGTTCTCTTATCGGTACGTCCCAGTTTCTTTCCACACCAGCTCCATTACATCAATATCTACCGATCCTTTGCCTTTTACTGTAGTTACTCTTCGAGCTTCAAGGTTAGTGCACTTGACGACTTCTTCTAAGATGGTTCTTGTAATAAAACATTTGAAAGCATTTTTAGGTGTATCACAGGATACTGCTTTAGTTTTTACACCTGGTGCTAAACGCAGTACGTTACGTTTTGCAGTTTTCGTAGAGCTTGGCGGAACTTCAATCCACTGGATGCCGAATGGAGAAGCGAAACAGTTGGGATTATCACTATCGGCCTCCGCTGTAGCTGCATCTTCTTCAGACTCAGAATTTGAAGAGTCTGAATTGGCTTGTAATGAATCTTGACCAGGTTCTTCAATTTTAGACGTTTCACTCTCTTCCGATAAAACTTCATCACATTCCTCTGCCCACCATATTAGTTTCCTCGTAATTGGGATCTCCACTTGCAAACTCCGTTGAGCGTAAAAGCAGGCCTGTTCCTACATGTTACAACGTGTTGCAGCCGATTGTTAATAATAATATTGCAATATGCAGTACATTGACGTCAGAAGCAACAAATTATTTAAACAAAGACAGTTTTGGATGTAAATATAAGCGATTATCAATCAAAAATAAACCGGGCCTACGAGACCCGAGAAATGTAAATACGCGGTAGAATTCAAATATCTAAAATAGATTTTCTTATAAGTTATATAGATCAAACGCCAATTAGAAATAGCAACAGGAAGATACAGTTGAGGCATGGACAAGGCCCAGAAGAAAAAAAATTAAAGATAAAAAAGCTATGAAGCTTAGAATATCTCGCTGGGGTTCGGTGGCCCGTGTTATGCATCCTAGGGTTCAACATTTGACATTTACTTTTTACGGAAATCAATAGCACATATAAAATTAAAATAAAATATAAGGACTAGGAAATGCGAAAAGGATTTATCTCGAACTTTCAAAAACTGTGGAACAATAGTGGAACAGAAATAAAACTGAAGAGGTTTCTAACAAATAATTGGTACGAAGATACATGTTTTTCAACTGTATCTAATAAAATGTGTGCAATAAGAATAAAATAAAATAACTCTAAAATTGCACGATTTTTTACATTTTACTACAACCAACAATAACATTGTTTAAATTTAGGACGTATAATAGTTTTTCACTTTAACACATAGTGGGCAAAGAAATAAAAAAGAACTTCTTGTACTGCTGTTCCGTTGTTTACCTCAATAGCTTTAGATATTGTTCCCAATTTTGCACCTCTATTAAATACACATAGTTTTAATGTACGTTTATACTGGACATGTGTTACAAATTTCCGTTGAATAAATTTTACATGTTCATATTATGTTGTAGTCTTTTGTATTTGCTCCAATTTCATGCAAACGTTTCTAAAATCTGCTTGTAACGCGGTTTATTATACCTGTATATATCTAGTCAACTATATTGCGTTTATTATTACACATTTTGTGTCCTCTTACGTTTGAGGAATTTAACTACAGTTACTTGAAACACTCTGCTATGAATAGCTACTTCTGGAACTGTAAATATTTGTTATATTGTGATGGCGAACTAGTTCTTTCTCTTACACAAATATAATTACGTCCTAGTGAACCTTTATCGCACGCCTAAGTACGAGCTAATGCACCTAGAGCAATCGATCCACCTAACATTTTCTCTGCCTATTCGGCTCGATGCGGTGTATTTTTATAACGGCATTGTTTAAAATTAAACTCACACATGAGCTGCGCTGCCTTCTGTTTGTTTTAATATACGGATGTTTTCTTAACTTTAAATATTGTATACGATTACCGCCTACTGCTCTTAACGTACATAGGTATATGCGTACTTTATATAAAATTAGAATCATATGCGCGCAGGAGCTCGTTACCAACGAGATATAATGTCCACATAAATATAATCTTAAGCTAAACTAAACTAACGCGCACTATTGGTGCAGGTGTATAACACTTTACAGATAGGTATTACATACCTTCAAGGTATGTTGATAGGTCAGGCCGGCAGTAATAAAAATAAGGTAATAAAATTATAGTTAGAGTTACTTCTGGTTCCTTATTAATTCGTACACCTTGGAAACAACTCATACAACCCTGATCATTTTGAAACAGTTCACTAAATACCCTTACCACAACACTTAATTCGTACTGGACGCACGTTTCGATAGCCAAGCTATCATCATCAGCAGCAAGACTGAACTAACAAGCTTATTCCCCTCGGCTTTGGATCGACGTATCTGATCCAAAGCCGAGGGAAATAAGCCAAAGTATTCTTCAGGTCGGTTTCAAATTTACCCATAAAGAGGTTAGCCATAAACGGAGTTAAGCTGTTACCAATTGCTGTTCCTTCCGTTTGTTGATAAAAAGTGTTGTTAATTTGGAAAAAGTTTTGTTTCGTGCAAAGTTTTGTCAAAGAAATCTTTAGATTTGCACTTTAGGCTAATTAGAGTCCTGTGCAATGAAGCGGCTCATTAAATTACACTTAAAGTGAAAGTTTTAATTTTACGATTTACTTTAAGATTTTAAATTTACATATTACATAATTTTATTTTGCTATATAAGGTTAATTTTTCACTCAGCTTGTTAGTTCAGTGTTGCTGCTGATGATGATAGCTTGGCTATCGAAACGTGTGTCCAGTACGAATTAAGTGTTGTGGTAAGCGTATTTAGTGAACTGTTTTAGTGCTCCAGTGCCACAGATTTAGAGTACCCGTTTACTGATCATTCTATAGACATATTAAATAAAAAGTCAACAGTATTTTATTTGAAATGATAATAATTAATTTAAATGTTTTGGATGGATTTTTGAGCTAATACGTAATACTTCCTTTTATCTTGAGATGCAATTCTATTATATAATGCTATTTAAACGTTTGCGCACTTAAAAATCTTCAGGATAATTTATTATCCTTCGAATCAGCCTTGTACTATGGACGAAGTTTTGCACAAAAAATTGCAATTCTTATAAAAATCGATGTTTTTTAACAGTATACGATAAAGAGGTCGTCCAAAATTAGCTAGATTCAGTAAGAAAATGGTATTTACTCATTTTATCTAAAAAAAAATGTGCTATACCATTACTACATTGCGCCGTACATGTTTACCGACGACAGTTTTTGAGATAATTTGAGAGTTTTGCAAAATCTCGCTGTTTCTTTAACAGCCGATATCTTAAATGCTTTACACGCTAGAACGGTAATTCAAATTTTATTGGATTGATTATTTTTTCGAGTTTTCAGCAATAAATCGAAGAATTTTCTAAATTCTACATGATGATGGTCATCGATATCGTTATCATGTTTGATTCACGTTATTTAATTTTTGTTTAATGAAACGCCCTGTATATTTTTTCAGAATCTAATACAGACGCTTTTCTAGAATTTCTTTATGAACATTTCCCTATGTATTTAAAATCCGTAAAATACTTAAAATAATTGTATTTCTTTGTTTAAGACATTTATCAACTTGATTCAATAAAATCTTGCAGAAAATTCGAAGAAAGCGATTCCTAGAATAAATAAATGGCCATTATAACACAAAACAATATTTTCTTAGTTTCATTTTCTTAAAATAAAGCATTTATTTTCTTAGAGTCCTTGAAATGCATATTATTTATATCCACATTATTAATTGCACTTACTTTGTTTAAAACAGTAGGACATATCCGTACATAATGTAGTAAATTATTGTCGCTGCTTGTGATTTTAAAAAGGCTCAGGTAGAGGTTATCTACAGAATAATGTTCAAACAAAAGTGAACTTAATGTAGAAGTACGCATGAAAAAAGTGCCTAAAAACAATAACCAAGGGAATGCGAATAAATTGCTCATGGTTCACTTCCGGCAAAAACAATGTGAGAAGAGAAAAACACTAACGTTTTTTGCTCCTGTCCACATTGTTATTCATCTCTGAGTTTATGTCACTAATCTTCAAAAACAGTACTGAAACATTTCCTGGCGCCACCTACTGCTAAGATATATAGTCATGCCGTCCTAGATAGTAGCAACAGAAACCGGAATACAGATGCCATACTTGCCCATACAATGATATAACCTTTAACGGACAACGTTTCATAAACATTTTCAAAAAATACTGGTTAATGTATTTTTTTTTCATTTTGTGTCTGTTTACCACCTGTACCAATTAAACTGTAGTTTTTTTTTTAAATATACAATAAATAATAATAATAATAATAATAATGATAATGAGTTTGTTACGGGAAAAAGGACACTTGGTAATCTAGCGCTCTGCACTCCAAAGGAGGTGCGGAACAAACTCCAACATCACTACGCAGATGCACTTTTCAAGGACCATATACAAAAGGCTTTGCATGGCTTATACTTCAAACATCTAAAAGACCATCAGTTATCAGAAGCCCTGACATTCTCTTTCCTCCAGTCTCCATCGCTATATTCGGAGACTGAGGGTTACATAGTGGCTGTCCAGGACGGCGTATTTCAGACACTGGCTTATCAACGCAACGTCCTCGGTTTACATCTGGATGACATTCGCTGTAGAGCATGTAAAACAACAGAGGAAACCATAATGCACTTACTATCAGCATGCCCAAAATATGCTCCAAACTTATATATATCTCGCCATGACATAGCCCTAAAAGTTCTATACTTTCGATTACGTCATCTTTATGGCATTGACCAGCAGTTATTGCCGCCGTTTCAAAAGTTAGACCTGTCTGCAACGGTTTCCAACGAGAGCTGCAAGACATTTTGGAATTTTCCGTTTCACACTACAGCGAGAGTGTCCGCCAATAAGCCAGATATGGTAATCCTGGATTATAAGGAGAAGGATATGTACGTTGTCGAGATGTCCTGCCCGTGCGACACCAGAGTAACTGAAAAGGAGACGGAAAAGAGAGAGAAGTATTTGGATCTGTTATACCAACTGCGACTTACTTACGAGGGCTTCCAAATCCATTTCATACCTATTATTATCGGCTCCTTGGGCGGAATCCATACCACGATATTGGAACACCCAAAAAAAAATTAAAATACTCAAGAAAACAAACCTGTACATACTTACCTGTCAGCTCCAGAAGCAGGTCATACTTGGGTGTCTCCGGGTCCTGCGGGCCCATGAAGCTAGCCATACACCATCCAGGGCTAGACTAACCACTCGCTGATCGTCTACTGACGAAGCAGGTGGAGAACCTTCGGTGATGAGGCGTATTCGCGAGCTGCGCCGAGTTACCACAGACACCGGCACCGGTTCGGCGAAACTTCACGGGGTTACGTTAGACAATTAAGAGTCAATTAACAGCAGTGAGTGGGGTGGGCTGGCGGGCGGCGTTCCTGCGGTTTTCCGCATGGGCGCCGTTTGCTCGCCTTCCGCGTGAGGACCCCGGGGAGCGGGTGCAGACCCTGTGTCTGTAGTCGTTTGCTGGGCCAGGTGTTGGGGTGGAGGTAAAAAAAAAAAAAAAAATAATAATAATAATAATAATAATAAAAAGGGATAAATAAACTTAAATATTAAATCATTAATTATTAAACTACATAAAAATAATATTTAATTACATTATTAAAGAAATGATTTAATTATACTGTAACATATGAAAAAATACTTTTTCATTAGTTCATTTACTTGCTCTTAATTTTAATTATTAACTTTAGGCTTTTTCCCCATTATTGTAATTTTTCTTTTATTGGATATCCTTGTAGCTGGCTTGATGAGGTGTTTTTTGAACACGAAACCTATGTTTACTTAAAACCAAACTTAGCTCAACTTAATTTAAAACCAAATGATTTACTTGGAAGAAGCATTTTTCTGTCTTGGATTTTCTTGATTTTCTAACCCTAAGAAAAAAAAGAAATTTAATACAAATAAAACTTTAAGAAAAATGTTTTCTTATATTATACATACTTATAGTCGTGAAATAAAAATATTCTCTTGAATAAAAACTGATTTTTGCAAGAAAATCTATTTTCTTAATGCAAGAAACCATTTCTCTGCGTATAGATCTTAATGCGCCCATGATACTCAAGCAAGCGGCCCTTTGTATCTGCGTTAGTTCTACCCTCTTTAGCACAATCTGCACGTGGAGTACATACTGCGTGCTAGAAATAGCTTCCTTTCTACAAGCTGGAAATCAAGCCTAAAATAGTATCATAGCGCAAAATTATTCAGATGTCATGATTTTTAAACCATTTTTCTGAACACATATTTACTTCAATCCATATGAACATCACGTAACCTATTTTTCAACTTTTATTGTATTGGCATTCGAAATTTTCGGAAGATTGCAATTAAAATACATTTTGTAAACTTATTTTTGGGTTCCTTAAGAAAGTGTAATAAGCACAAAAGTCCACATACAAACCTTGCCAAAGCTGTGTATGAAATTTGAATAGGTAAGCATACTGACATGTAAAAAATTTGAGTTTTGTTACTTTATTTCTTTATCGAATTAAAATAAAATCGCATGTTTTAAAGATTAGTATATACATAGGTAAGTATTGGAGATTAGCTTCCTTCACGGGTACATAAAAACCAATGCAGTGTGCTAAAAATCTTACAAAATCTAAAACGTGAGCAATTACAAGACTACTTTGAAGAAATCCACTAATCGCCAACTTGTTCATGAGTAAATTTGAAACTGGTGTGAAAAAGGACAACGTCTATTTCTCTGGAATTTGGCTTAGGTACGTAGACGATACTTTCTCGGTTTTTGACACGAAGAAAAGCACCATTCCGGACTTCCCCGGGACACTAAATTCAAAATTCGAAACTATTAAATTCAGAGTAGAAGAAGAAGTGAACAATCAATTTCCGTTCCTAGATAACTTAGTAATTAGAAATAATAATAAACTGGAAATTGACATCTATAGAAAGGAAACAAACACTAATAGATACATTATGTCCGACTCCAACCACTGTGGACAACACAAAATGGCCGCGATTAGCTTCTTAATTAATAGATTGATGAAGTTCCCCTTGAGTAAAAGTAGGTACAATAAAAAGCTAAAATTCATAAAAAATGTAGCTATTTACAACGGTTACTCTTTTATAGAGGTCGATCGCATGCTCAGGAAAATCCAACATAGGCTTTACGTCAGAAATTCCACGACCTTAATCCCAACAGTAACCCGCGATAAGAAATTTGTGAAGCTTCCCTTCCATAGAGTATCGAAAGGTATTAGAGTAGTTTTTAGGGGACAAGAGATGAACGTATGTTTCAGTTCGCGAAATGCACTCAAAAACCTTCTTGGTAATCCAAAAGATAAACCGGACATGAGAGAAAGGTAGGAAATTTACAAAATTGAATGTGGTGATTGTGATAAAGCCTATATTGGTCAAACGAAACGAGCGACAGGTACTAGATTTAATGAACACATAAGGTGTTACAGGTACGGGAAGATAGAAGTGTCAAGTGTAACACAACACATAAACGATACAGGGCATAATATTAAATTAGAAAACCTAAAATTGATTAAAAACGTGAATTTGCCTCTTGAATTGGACGCCTATGAGACTATGTACATAAATAAGAATACAAACCTAATCAATAAAGAGAAGGGACCTTTACACTTCTCCTGTCTGTTCGATTTATTACGGTAAATAGGCCTTTGATTTATGGCTGTGTTGCGAGGGTGGTCCCAGAAGTATCCGATCTGGCCCATAGATGGCGGTTGTTGTTTGAAATAATTACTATGGTCGAAAGTACCAACCTTATAAAGCTTAAGTTTGAAGTTTGAAAACGCTACGTTGTTTAGTATACGCTTGACAGTCATCAGTAGTGAACGGTGTCAGTGAATTTCTAAACATGGATAAAATTGGTCATCGATGTGTGATACAATACTTTCATTTGAAAGGTCTCAATCCAACAAATATAAAAGCTGAGCTTGATTCTACTTTGGGGGAATCTAGTCCATCGTTTACAACAATAAAATATTGGGTGGCAAAGTTTAAACGCGGCCGTACGAGCTGGCAAAACGAACATCGCAGGGAACGACCAAATGAGGTAACCACGCCAGAAATATAAAAAAAATACCCAAAATAGTATTGGATGACCGTCAAGTGAAAGTGCGCGAGCAAACAGACATGGCAGGAATTTCAAAAAGTGCTGTACATCGGATAGTGACAGAAAATTTGGACATGAGAAAGCTGTGCGCAAGATGGGTGCCACGTTACAATTGAACAAAAACAGCGTCGTGCGGATGTTTCAGCCGAGTGTTTGGCGATGTTTCACAGCAACAAAACGGAGTTTTTGCGTAGATTCATAACCATGGATGAAACATGGGCCCATCACTGCACACCTGAGACGAAAGAACAGTCGAAACAATGGACTGAAATGGGAGAATCGGCACCGAAGAATGCGAAGACAGTTCCGTCTGCTAGCAAAGTCATGGCGTCCATGTTTTGGGATTCACGTGGGATAATTTTCATTGATTATCTTCAAAAAAAGGAAAACGATCAACGGAGAATATTATGCGAATTTGTTGCAACGTTTGAGTGATGAAATCAAGACAAAACGGTCGCATTTGGCGAAAAAGAAAGTGTTGTTTCATCACGATAATGCACCAGTTCATACATCCGTTGTCGCGGTGGCCAAAACCCATGAGTTACGGTTCGAATTGCTACCTCACGCACCTTATTCGCCTGATTTAGCCCACTCGGACTATTTTCTGTTTCCTAACCTGAAAAAATGGCTCGGTAGTCAAAGATTTGCCAACAATGGGGAGGTGGAGTCTGCGGTGGACGACTATTTTGCGGAGCTCGACGTTTCTCACTCTAAACAGGGTATCGAAGCTATTGAACGTCGCTGGGAAAAGTGTATCGATCTAAAAGGGGACTATGTTGAAAAATAAAGGTTGGTTTTTCCAAATATTTTGTGCCTTCTTTGTTAGGCCGGGTACTTGTGGGACCACCCTCGTATAACGCAGGTTATCTAGTCTTTAGGTAAGGGTATAGAAAGAAACATAACCGTCGATTTTTATTTTTATTAGGGTGGAACAGCCACATGTCTTGCGTTTCGTGATAGCAAGACCTTCCTCCGCATTTTCTCCTTATTTTAACTTGCTTCTTAGTCTAAGGGGCAAAAGTAGGTACTTGTATATATTTATCTTGAAGAGTAGGGATAGAGCGGGTTCGTTAGATTAAATATATGTTCTCTCACATCAATCGGTACACGGCTGAGGATGAAGACCCATGTGTCTTCGAAAGGCCCTTTCCGAGTTAATTAATTAATAATTTGTGTGGCGGGGTGTGTGCCGACAATATTGTCGTTTGAAGTCCTAATTCTTTCAATCACTAAAACTGTTTTTATTCCATATAAATTGCCACAGATAAATTAAACTAGTACAGCTAGTAAAAATAATATTTCTGACAGGTTCACTGGAATGTCAATGATCACTTTTTTTATTATTCAAATGTAACATAACTCATTGTCAGTTTTTGATACTGTAACATGAGTACGAAATTTCTGCGAAATTAATTGTCATCACTTAACAGCGATGCGAGTTTCCGAATGAAAATTCGCAGAACCTTGTATTACGTCAGGAATCGCATACCAAGATTTATCAATGTCATTGTGAACAGCCTTGTATGAGCCTTGTTACATGTGTATATAAAAGCTTAACTGCAAAATCGCCTTTCTCTCGCGTAACGGTTTTTAAATTCTGAGCACATCTTCGAACACTTGCAGAGTGTCAGCTTCGTGTAATTTATTACATTGTGGTTAATAGAAAATGGAAGCGCCAATTAAAAAACAAAATACGCGATTCGCTAACGGATACTTACGAATATCTTCGAAATTCTAACGTGAAAGTTCTAATTGCTTGTAAAAGACTATTCAGACATATACACTTATGACCGAACATAATGCACGCCGTTTAATAATGAAAGCTTAAAAATGTTGATGGGCACTTGCATTGAAATTACCTATGCACTTACGTGTACTTTGTTCCTATTTGAAGCAATTTGCAAAATACGTACCGGGTGGCCAAATAAGAATGGCAGCCGGCTATATCTCAGAAATTTGTAATCACAGAGCTTTTGGGTAAAATATTTTTTAATAAACGTGGCCAAAAGAAAACACTGGAAATGATTTTGGAGTTTGGAAGATGACCATAAGATGGTGTAACGGTCACGACTAAGTATTAAATTGAAGTTTTCATCATGTTTTGTCTAATTAAGTGTTATCGAAAATATATGCATTTTATTCCCAATCCAATTCCCTCTCTTTTGTGTTGAACACATTTTGTCGTATCTTCTAAAGTAAAGTGGTGGGGAGACGTCAATTGCTTTTTAAAATGAATGTTGGTTACTCCTACTAGGCTTAACCGATTTTAACAATTTTGGCTTCGTTTAAAAGAACTTTATTTGATCTATGAAATGCTGTTTTGGTCTACTTTTTATGAATTGTATCCTTACCACTAAAAGGCGTTATCTGACTTTATAACAAATAAAGTTTTTTGCAAAAATTTTAAATATGTATCTCGGACTCGGACTAGAATTATCAACTTACGAGATACCTCGAAACTGTTCGACTTGACGATTATTTTGATTTAAATTTGGACTAAAATTTTGACCTAATAATTGACGATTGCACGCTTCTAATTCATCGATGCATATTCTCCGTCATGCTACGAAACTGATCAAATGCTCTATCTAACTTATCTTCCATCGATTTAGTGAAGTACAGTAGCGATTCAAATTTGCCTAGAAATAAGAATAGAGCGGACGTTCTATTCTTATTTCTAGGCAAATTTGGCGCCCTAACGTTCAAGCAATTTTAATTTTTAAATTCTGTTGTAAGGAGACCGAAAAGTAAGGTAAGTCGCAAAAATGCCTAGAAACAAAAATAGAGCGGACCGTGGCGATGCATCTGACTTAAGAGATGAGTTTGGGTACTTTACTTAATCGATGGAAGATAAGTTAGACAAGGCCTTTGATCAGTTTCGTGGCATAACGGAGAACATGCAAAAACCCATCGATGAGTTAGAAGCATGCAATCGTCAATTATTAGGTTAAAATTTAAGTCCAAATTTAAGTCAAAATAATGGTCAAACAGTCTCAAGGTATGTTTTAACATTAAACTGATAGCAAAAAAAATCGGATTTCAAATATTTTTAAATATTCAAACAAATCTTAAACATAAAATTCGATCAATTTATTTTAGAGTTATCTTCGCTTGTACTGATCCTACAAGAAAGTTTAATTGAAGTAAGTCGTTAAAGAAATTAAGGAGAAAACTAGCAGCGTCTTTAGAAATTACATACTTTACTAGTAAAGCATTAATTAATTCTATTTAGTGCCGCGCATTCATTAGGCGATTTGCGCTAGGATTTTGTTATTATTTCAATAATTTGAGAAATCCTAAGAATTGCCGACGCTGAAGAAAAAAGGAAGAGGACAACGGTATGCGTTGGATTGCAATCCATCTGCTCGCGAACATCTACGAATTTCATCCGGTTATGGCGAAAATTCATGCCGGCTTATGTTACTCGCCTTGACATTGGCCGATGAGGTTGGCGTTTGCGGCGTTCGTGCTTCTTCCAGTATTTGCTCGATTCTATGGCTGCTTGTGTTAATTATCAAGCGTAACGTATGCGAAATTTTTCGTTTTTGTTAGGATAATAAACTGCGTATGATCGAATAATACGTAATATAGCTTAATGACCTAACAGGTAAACATATTTTGATGTGAATTATAATCAGAAAATCTAAGATGATCGCAATATCACCGACTACTGATCCAATCACAATTTAATTTTGTGTTATGAACTGTATTTATATTTAAAAACATATATTTAATATGATTTTTCCCATACAATTTATACATTCAGTCTTCAAAAGTATGCTTAAGACCTATCATGACCTACAGTTGCGTGCAACTAACTAGAAACGATATGGCTTGATGACATAAGCTTGGAATTTTTATTCTAATAAAGCAAAAACTGAAGCGAAGTCAGTTTTAGGTATTTCTTTAATCTGAAATGAAAACAAAAATATAACTTAACTTTCGATTTTTATAAACATTACTTAGAAAAAAAATTATATTTACTTAATCAAAAAAAAAAAGATCGTGCAACTAATTAGAAACAATTTCAAGAAAGTTAGTTATTACAAAAAAAGAAAAAAATTAATATTTTCTAGCAAAGCCGTTATTATGAAGGATTGCTTGCAGTCTGCGTGGCATTGATGCCACCAAGTCTGCACGCACACTTTTGGGAATTGTACTCCATGCCTCTAGAATTTTTCTCATGAAGTTCGTCAAAATTTCCGATTTTGTGCACCGCTATTTTCTGTTTTATGTACTGCCATAAATTTTCTATTGAATTTAAGTCTGGGCTACACGAGGGCCAATCCAATAGATATACAAAATTGTCCGAAAACCACTTTTTTGTGGCCCCTGCCGTATGCTTCGGATCATTATCGTGTTGGAAAATCCATGTTACAGGTAAATTATCCTCAGCATATGGCAGTAGAATGTTGTGTAATGTGGATATGTACTGAAATTTGTCTATAATGCCTTCAATTGTATGTACTGGACCGACACCTCGCCATGACATACTTCCCTAAAACATCTTATTACCGCCACCACGCTTTATAGTAGGACGGGTGTATTTGGGATCGAAAGCAGCATTTTGTGGGCGACGTACGTATGATTTCCCATCAGATGAAATCCTATTTATCTTTCTTTCGTCAAAAAATAACGCTCTTTTCCACTCTTGACCATACTTTTTAGGAAACTCCAAGCGTCTTTTGCGATTCCTCTCAGTTATTAATGGCTTCTTCCGGGCAATCCGTACAAATAAACCTGCCTCTCTTAATCTGCGTTTTACAGTATCTACTGAAGGCCCACGTTCATTTTCTCTAAATACGGAGGCTCTAATTTCATTTGCAGCTTTTTGCGGACACTTTTTTTGATTGTCGGACAATTAGGCTGTTACGCTTTCGTGGAACATTAGATGTTGTTGAATGTCTTTTATAATGTTGGACAGCATTAAATATCATCTTCTTGGATATATTCAGAGTTTTTGCTTTAGTTCCATAGGATTTCCGCCCATTGTACATGCCTATGATAATTTTCCGAATGCTTTCGTCACAGCTCTTATTCTTCCCTATATTTTGTCATCAACAGTATTAAAACTAAATATTAAACACACGCAAAAAAAAAAACAATTTTCACTTTATCGTTTGAAAATAAATGATATAATTAGGATCAACACCCCGTTTCTAATTACGTGCACGACCTCCCTTTTCAACCAGCACACACAAACTGGCGAAATCTGTTTAGTATGCAAAAAAAATGAAAATCCTCTGAAGGTTAGTTGTTTACATGTAATTCAATTATTTTGACAGCAGAAAATCAAAGCCTACTAGGATAATCGTTGATTTGTTTTAAAGAGTTTAATTTTGAATGCATCGTTTCTAATTAGCTGCACGCAACTATATATGTAGCAATCGTGTGGTCAACTGCAACTAGAATCCACTTAAAGAAACTAGAAACACTTCAGAACAAGATACTGAGAGTTATCACTGCAACACCATGGTTCGTGAGGCAGTTTCGTAATAACCTAGAAGTGCCTAAACTTACCGACTTTCTCCGTAAGCTGTCTTTGGGGACCTGGGAGCGGGCACAATTCTCTGGTGAGTGGGTTGACGATCGTTCCAGCGGACCGACCACCACCTAAGGGCAAGGTGATTCGTGTTGCCAATTTATAAAAAGGGATATACTAATTTCTACCTTTAAGAAGTGATGTTGGCCGACTCTGATCGTTAAGGGATCTCAAAGGCTCAAAGGAAGATGGATCAAAAGTCTCTTTCTCCAACTCATGTCAAGTTTCTTCAATATTCTCTATATCCATTTATCTTAGTTTTTGAGATAATTGAGGTAATTTAAGATTTTTGCAAAATTGCACTGCTTCCTTAACTGCTGATATCTTAAACGCCTCACAGGCTAGAGCGACGATTCAAATGTTAATTCATTGAATATTTCTTATAGTTTTGGGCAATACACTGAAATATTTTTTCTATCAACTACCTTTTACAAGATGGTCGTCGAAATCGTTGCCATGCTTCACGTTTCATTCATGTTTTTTATCTTCGTTTAAGTGAAATATCCCGTATGTTTTTCTAGAATCCCATAGAGAAGCTGTTCTAGAATGTTTCTTATAAATATTTCCGTATACCTAATGCGTTAATACAGGGTAAATCTAAATTTCACTGTGGCTATTTTAAAATTTATTAAATTTAGTGTTTGTGCAAATATTTCCATTCACATAAACTAAAATGGAAACCATGGTATTTTTACCGTACTTCAAAATTGCCTTGAGTCTCTGTAGAAATTCTTTTTCGGTGTTCAAATTGGGAACGTTATGGCAGTTACCTTAATTGAATAGTGGACACTGGATTTGAGAAACAAGTGAAAATGATGAGAAATGAAAAATGTTTAACAAAAATTAAACAATTAAAATTTACGAAATGTGATTTAAAATCGAAAATTGTATTAATCAACAAAACAAGTATTTTTCGAGCTTTTATATTTGAAAATTATTAATTACGAAGAAATTTAAAGAAAAAGCATAAATTATCCCCAGAAGTTCGAAAAGGATCTCTTTCTGGGAAAAGACTACTGTAACTAGAAGACTTAAACATCTTTGTCAATAATTTAGCATATTGAAAATCATTTAATATTATAATTTTTTAATTTAGCTATCGGTAGGGTTTAAATTTGCCGATTGTTAAAGTCAACATTTTCGAAAGCCTTTGATGTAATAAATCTTTGTATTTTTACTTCAATTTTAATAGTAATTATAAATGTTAATAAAATCCCATATATTTATACTAATACGAGGGTGTATCAAATATAAACGGGACTCGCTTTTTTTTAAATTCTAACTTCATTTAACTAAGCTTACAAATATACCGTATGAGCGAGCGTACCATGATCACCCGATTTTAAACGAACTCAGTGCATCTAAACGTGTGCTGCGTTGAATGTCACTGTGAAATGTCATTTGCTTGACAAAATTGCGTAAACGCAAATTCATTTGTGCACCTTACTCACGTTATAAACGGCGTATTAGTTTACGTACATGTGCAAGCCACGACTTCGGTCTTGCATTTCCGAAAACACCTTGCTCACATTATAAGCGGCATATTCGTTCATGTACACGTGTAAGACACGACTTTGCTTTCGCATTTCAGAAAAATGCCGATTATGCTGGCTGATCATAGTACGCTCGCTCTTACGGTATATTATTTTTCTACATACTCTCCCGTCCTAGAAATACATTTCTCCCATCGAATTGGGAGCTTTTATATTTCATCATCGTAAAAACTCTTCGGACGTTCGTGTAGCCATTAGAGCACAAACGCTTCCACCGCTTCGTTGTCGTCGAAACGCTGGCCTCCAAGCGCTTCTTTGAGAGGTCCAAAAAGATGGAAGTCACAAGGTGACAAGTCTCACATGAGGCCTGGCGTTGTCATGCAGAAGAATTACACTTCTGATCGATTGCTTCTTCCTTTTCCTTCGAAATGATAATTTCGCGGCATCCAGTACTTCCAGTTATGCGCCGATTTCCCTCTGTGAGATTTCGGACCGCCTCGATGTTGGCCTCGGTCACACTTGTCCTTGGGCGGCGATCATGGCTCTCGTTCTCGACGTTTTCACGCCCTCCAGAAATTTTTTTGTGACATGCAAACACACGGGTTCTTGACAGGGTGATGTCCCCGAACTGTATCTGTAATCGCCGCAAAATGTCGGTTGGGTTCACCGCCTCCTTGACAAGCACTTCTTTCTCGCTCATGGTTTCTTTTGATACTAAAGGGACGCGAGAGAGTTGCGGTCGGTTCTCCCCTCTCCCTAACGATATAGGCTACCTGCGCATCAAAATCTTTCCAGGTCTAGAAGCCCTCCGGAGGTTTTAAGAAAATCAGTCCCGTTGATATTTGATACACCCTCGTATTTCCTGTTTTTCCTGAGAAGGAATTAAGAGACACTATAATATAGTACAATCAAACGAAATACATAAAACAAACCATTTTGTAAATTTAACAATTTTTTTCTAATTTTGGTTAACATTTTTCTGAAGAAAATATGCATATATTATCGAAACGTAAATCTTAATTTCTCCGTTATTATAGTTGCCATAACCAAGATATCATACCTCCAAACAGCAAACAACTGATGTACTATCAACAATATGGAATATTTTCTTCTGTAGCTTGCTTACCCAACGTCTACAACTAGATAGTTTCCTTACATTTCCCATAATAAAATTAATATTAGATTTAAATACATTGACAATCCATTCCTATTTCATCAAACTTTATATTCCTCACCTACGATGTACCGCAGACAATACCAAGCAACAAGCTTATATTCGAGACGTGTTTGCGATGGAAGATATTTCTATATATCAATTTGAAGCGCCCTTTTCAAATTTAAATTCAATAGCTTAGTCTAAATATGTAATATATGATTCATATACAACGCCTCCTGCATGATATGACATGACAATAGAATGCCTATGGGTAGAAGGTGTCCTTGAATTAGTTATTTCCTGCGTACGTAAAAATAAGCTCCTATGGTCTCAGTACTTTGTGTACTATACACTCGGGCCCAACTGGAATAGCATTTTTTTAAATGAATATCTTATGCGTAAGTATAGATAATGTAATTCTTTTTTGTTAGGTTAATGGTCATGATTACGTTTTAATATTACGTTGAAATAATGCACCACCAAACACAACCAAACATCACTACCTAGTTCGTAATACCATTCAGCAGACTAATAATTGCCATTTCACAACTATTACGTAACAAACAAAGGTATTTAACATAAAATTTAAACAGAAAGTCCAAGGTTTACAACTAGGTACATTACCTTCTGTAGGTGAAACAAGTTCACTTGTCGTATTACGCCACAACTGCCTATCTATGCATGAAATGTAGATATGCTTCTACTATAGTAAGTTATTAGCGAACTGATTTCTGTTTAGCGTAACCTTAAACGCAAACTCGTACATAAATGTACGGAGTTTCGTAAGTATACCTTGCCAGAGACACATTGAAACATCTCATTCGACTAAGATTGCTAATATCTGAAGGACACACAATTCGTAATTGGTTCTACGTGCTTGATACGGTCTTATGTTACAATGTAAACTGTGCATTACTATTCGTAAGAGACTTATATATACAATAAGTAGGAAAAAATTATTATTAAAAACGGGTGAAAATCACCCCGAATAGGAAGCAACTTTTCTACCTCCTATAACACTGGACAACAGCCAAAATGTATCTAAAATAAAATCGACTAAATCTTACTATTTTTGGTGTGCTAAAACCGAAAATAAACTTATCTTTTTAATATTAGTTCAAGTTTTAGAGATACGTGATGTCATGCGTCCCTATATATTAACACTGTAACCGCAAGTCCGCCTTGTACTGAACAGCTCCTGTATATAAACAAATGACAAATGCCACTATCGCGAATATTATGGAATTGAATAGAAAATTCTCGAATCTTCTCGAACATTCTCTAAAAAGCTAGCCGTATTTGGGTATATAAGCAGCTACAAAGCGGAAAGGTTAGTCAGTCGAAGTTAGTGAGTCTAATCGAATAGTTGACATTGTAAGATGTTTCGAAAGTGTGTAAACAATCCAGATCACTTCTGTTATGTTTGTGGTGAAGTGACTTTTGCGTCTCAGAGGCGTTCTATTATTCCATTGATAAAACAGGCATATCGGCTTTATTTCGATTGCAAAATAGGGGATCAAGACAAACATTGGGCGCCACATATCTGCTGTAATACATGCGCTTCAAGTCTGAGAAACTGGTTAAATCATAAAAAAACGATCTATGCGGTTTGCTGTACCAATGGTTTGGAGAGAGCCTACAAATCATGTTAATGATTGCTATTTCTGCATGCTACCTCGTGTTGGGCAAGGCACAGGTATATCTAAGAAGAAAAAATCGGTTATCAACTATCGAAATATACCATCTGCCATGAGACCTGTGCCCCATAGTGACGAACTTCCTATTCCAGAACCCCCAGGAACATTCACTTACGAATCAGATAATAGCGATATAGCGATTTGTCATGAAGAAGATATGCCATCAACAGCAAGGGATCCTGATTTCACACCAAGTACGTCAAACCCCCAACCGCACAAAATAACCCAGTCAGAATTAAACGATCCCGTGAGAGATCTAAACTTTCCAAAAAGTAAGGCAGAGTTACTAGGATAAAGACTGCGGCAGTGGAACCTACTAGAAAACGATGTTTCGGTATGTGTTTAAATATAAACGGCTTTAAATATAAACTACAAGCCAGAGGAATGGAGATTGTTTATAGACAGTTCAACATTCAGATTAAAGGCAGTGCTATTGCATATTGGAAATATTCTACCGTCTATTCCTGTTGGATATGCCGTTCGCATGACAGAATCATATGACAATATGAAGTACCTATTGAGAAGCATAAAATACGGTGAGCACCAATGGCAGATCTGCGGTTGTTGCACTTTTACTTGGGTTGCAGCTTGGCTATACCAAGCTTTGCTGTTTTTTTGTGTGAATGGGACAGTCGGGCAAAGGCACTTAATTACAAAACACAAGACTGGACTGTTCGACAATCATTAGAGCCAGGTCAAAAGAATGTACAACATATGCCATTGGTAGATTCCAAAAAGATTTTGTTGTCACCACTGCACATCAAATTGGGCCTAAAGAAAAACTTTATTAAAGCACTGCTTTTCAGTACCTACGTCAGAAATTCCCAAGGCTAAGTGAAGCAAAAATTAAAGAAGGTATTTCTGTTGGGCTACAGATTCGAAATATTCTGAAAGACGAACATTTTGGCAGCACTCTAATAGATATTGAAAAAAAATGCTTGGAATGACTTTCGCCTCGTGGTCACTTATTTCTTGGGAAATAAAAAAAACTGACAATTACGTTACTCTTATTGAAAATATGCTGTCATCATATCAAAAAATGGATTGCAATATGTCTCTAAAGATCCATTTCCTACACTCACACCTGGACTTTTTTCCTGGAAACTGCGGAGCTGTAAGTGTTGAACACGGCGAACGCTTCCATCACGATATATCAAAAATGGAGAAAAGGTATCAGGGAAATTAGAATGCTTCCATGCTTGCCGACTACTGGGTGGACTCTTGTTAGAGATGTTCCAGAAACAATTCACAAAATAATAGCAAAAAGACGGCGCATTTGGTGACTCTAAAAGTGTAAAAGTATATATTTTTTACTTTGCTAAAAATAAAATAAAAAATCTTGTTCTTGAAAACTGCAACTAAGGTTTTAATTTCATTGTCACTTTTCAAATTAACAAAAAAATGCACTTTTCAAACAATATACAACAAATAAACTAAAATTTGTTGTCCAGTGTAATAGGTGTAATATTACTTTCGCGGGTGAATTTTTACCCCTGTGGGTGACAATTAGCCCGAAAATAGGACAATTTTTCAGTTCAAGAAATGGAGAGAGCACAAGCAAATATTCCTTGAAATCCAAAGATTTATTAGAACATTTGCAGAATAACGAAAAATTTGGCAAATACAGTAATTGATTGTAGTAGATAGTTGTGTCAACCCTGAGATATTTGGGAAAGGGAGCTCATTGTGATGTTATACGTACGATGGGACAAAGGTAAATTTGGACGACTGAAAAGCGATGAGGTAGTATTGCGAATATAAACAGAGGTCACTTTTATACAGGTTTACTTCTGTGCCACTGTACATTATAAACAAAACAAGATGGTAATTCAAACTCAAAGAATTTTGACATACCAAATTTTATTTATTTATTAATAATATTAAACAGCTTTATCATCTTTTCCATATTTACGCGTTTTCTCCCTTAATGAGCGACACTTTAAATCAAATAGTTGCTACAGTAAATGTAAATCGTATCACAAAAGTAATTCTCTATACAGAGCATTCGATCACACAGTTCTTGAGCGATCGTTTTCGGAACTATCCGCCTAGCGTTCATGTTTTCCATTCAGCTACGTTCGGCTACACACAGAGACTATATTTCTTGAAAGTAGGCGCCAGGAAACATTTCAGTGAGTGGTTTTGAAGATTAGTGGCATAAACTGAGAAATAAGCAACAATGTCGACAAGAGCAAAAAGCATTAGCATTTTCCTCTTCTCACATTGTTTTTGCCGGGAGTGATTCCATCAATACCATGAGCTATTTATTAGAATTATCTTGGTTATTGTTTCTAGTCACTTTTTTCATGTGTACTTCTACATTAAAGTTCACTTTTATTGAACATTATGCTGTAGATAGCCTTTAAAATCACATGGAATGTGAATAATTTACAGCATTATGTAACCGATTCGTCGTACTATTTACAATTAATACTGTGAATATAGATAATATTGCATTTCAAGAATTCTAAAGCTTTATTTTAAGAAAATTAAACTATTGATTTATGAACAATACCTAAACGCTTTCTTGAATTAAGAAAACTGTTTACTATTCTTCAGAAAATATTGTTTTGTGTTATAACGGCCATTTACTTATACTAAGAATCACTTTCTTCGAGATTTTCTTGAATCAAATTAACAAACGTCTTAAACAAAGAAATACAATTATTTGATTACAAGTAAATTTCATTTCTTAAGTGGAGAAAAAACGCTAAGAAAATATTTTTTTGATTTAAAACAGTAATTGTATTGCGGATAATTGAATTAAGGCGGACAGTTTGGATACGAGGAAACGTTTCTTCGCATGTATATTCGGTCCTGTCCGTATAGCAATATTCGATTTTATTCGACCTCGTTCGGCTATATTCAGTTCAATTCGGATACGTTCGGCTATAGGCGACATTGTTCGGTTCCGTTCGGCTATATTCAATTTTGTTCGGATACGTTCGGTTGCATACGTTTTTGTTCGGCCTCGATCGGCTATATTCGGTTCTGCTCAGGGACAATCCGCTAGGTTCGGCTATATTCAGTTCTGTTCGATTCCATTCGGCTACGGTCGGCTATATTCAGTTCTGTTCTATTCCATTCTGCTACTTTCGGCTATATTCAGTTCTGTTCGATTCCATTTGGCTACGTCCAACTATATTCGGTTCTGTTCCATTCCATTCGGTTCTGTTCGGCTATACTTGATTTTATTCGGTTCTGTTTGGCTATATTCCATTCGGCTACGATTCCCTTCGGTCATGTTCAATTATACTCAGTTTCAATTGATCCCATTGACTCTGGGGTGGTTCGGTTCCCTTCAACTATGTTCAGTTTAGTTCGGCTTCGAATACAAAGAAAATAGGAGGCAACTTTTCAGTTCAAGAAATGGAGAAAGCGCAAGCTAATATTCCTTGAAATTTAAAGATTTATTTGGACAGAATAAATCCTTTGAAGAATTACACAAATGAATAGTTTGCGACAAAATGTAGAATAACAAGATTTGGCAAATACAGTAATTGATTTATGTTGTTAGGGATCAATTGGCAAGTAAGCAATCGTTGGTGTATATCTTCTGAGATTCAAGTTGTGCCAACCCTAAGGCATTTAGGATAAAGAGCTCATTGATATATACGTACATTATAATCAAAAAAGAATTAGATAGTAAGGACAGTAGTAGCTATTGCTCAACAGCTGATCAATTTTATAAATTAACACGGGACAATGAACTATATTGTAATGACTCTCTTGATACTTTCTTAGGGAAATAATTTGCAATTACTATTAAAATTAGTCAAAAGAAACAAAATTTGAGTGCCAAAAATGTATAGAAACACCAAAGAAGTAATTTTTTATGTACATTGCTTTTATAAAGTTCTGATTTTTAAATAATCGCCTAATTTGAACCCTACCGATAAGTAAATTTTTAAATTATTACTTACGTATATTCAATGTTTTCTAAAACTCTCAAAAATTATCGAACAAAACGTTTATATCTTCTACCCACTGTAATCTTTTCAATATATTGGGAAATTTGCTTCAAATTTCTGTATTTTCTTAAAATTTGTTCGTACTTAATTTTTGAAATATGGAAGCTCCAAAAACATTTGTGTTTTGTTGATGATTATTATTTCAATGAATTCAATTATGAATTTCTATTTATACAGTTTTTGTAAAAAAAAATCCAATTCCCTTTTTTTTCGTTTGTTTCTCAAATCCAATATCCATTATTCAATGAAATAAGGTAACAACTGCCATAACGTTCTCAATTCGTACACTGAAAAAGCTTGCATATCCAGAGCGACATAAATCAATTTTAAAGCACGGTCAAAATATCGCGGTTTTTAAATAAATTTTATTGAAAGCAATGTAATTACGTTAGATAACAGTAAAATTTTGATTTACACGATATTTGTTATTGACTGGACTCTTTCTATTTTTTAAGACAGTAAAAGCTGTCTCCTCTTCAATATTGTGGAAAATAGATACCCAAAAATAAGTTCGGGAAATTTCGAGGGAAGGGCTAACAGTAATGTTTCGCCTCACAAGCTTGCAACTGTGTGTAATTAAATAAAAGTACAATGGTGAACTCAATTAACGAAACACTTTCTCGAACGTCCGGTTATATGCAATTTTATCATTGTTCTTAATGATCTATTCATTTTTTAATATTTAAAACTAACATTTGGCACCCACATGCAACAATTATCTTATTGTTAGATAAAATATGCGAAACACATATTACACATTTTAAGTACATTTCCGTTTACTGAATAAAAATGCAAAACTGCTTAATTTCTAAAGTGAAAAATATTAGTATACAAGAAAAAGGAAATAATGCCATAAAATGGTTTTTCATTTTATACACCTAATGATACCTTGTCACATTAAGACCTACTTATTTTCTCACACACATATGTGTCCCCGTTGCGGATACAATGAAAACATGAAAGAAGGCGATACCTCCTCACTGCCGTTTATTTAAATGAGCGAAATAGAAGGCAATTATGAATAATGAAAAAACCGCAACTCGACACACGCGTGGTACTCTTTTGAAGAAAAAAAACTTAACAGTGTGTTTAGCAAGTTTATCCCATTGTATGCTAAACGAATTTCAATATTTATGCTCTTTAAATGACAGTGGTTTGTATCAACCCATTATATATTGTTTCAAAAATGATGACTTGATACTATATACGAGTACACAATAATAATTGCTTATTATTATTTTGTCGTCTTTGATTTTCGCCCATAGCGCGCGCTTTCAGGCATTTTCAGATATTGGAATTGCGCGATATACGCTTTATACATTGTATTTGTACACACCTAGATTGCCTACACATTTTTTTAACAATTGCCTTTAATACCTCTGTCCTATTTAACAGTAAGAATTTTAAATGGATTACAACGTATTTCTTCATTGACATCTAACAGCGCATTGCAAATAGACAAATTATCAAGAAAAGCTAAATTTAGTAATCCTAAATAGTTTCTAGACAATCATAGACGCAGATATGCGTTATTTATAGCATTTTTTAAATGATCTAGTTATTTGGTCCGTAGGGTTCCTCGGTCATCAATAACACTATACTCTTGGTTTCCGGGTTGGAACGGCGTCGTTGTCGTAGCTTTTGCCGACGTTTCGTTCGCCCTCTCATGGGATATCTTTAGGGCTGTTACTACACACAGACTGGGGATTATTCACTCTGGAGGGGTTTATATTTGTATAGGACTTGTTTTGTGTCATTCGAGCGGAAATTTCATGCATCAATGAAACGGAAATGCTATGCATCAATGAAGCGTGGCCGGTTGCTAGGAGGTTTAATCGGGTAGGATTTCCACGTTTGATGTAAAGGGTAGCCATCTTCGCGATTTAAATTGTTGGGATGTTTGAAAATCTCTATAGATTCGCGGATTTTTCTACTATAGTAGTGAGGATTGCGAGATAAGATGCGGGTAGAGTTAAATTGGATTTGTTTTGGTTTGTAAAAACGTTACATTCTTTTACATATTGTTTTTACAGGTTCCGAATATATTTAGGATTAAAAATTTGTAACGATGGTTGTTCTAGAACAATCTTTTCGTATACATATACATGTCATATTTAATTTTGATATGTTTCATCAATTTAGTTCAATTTCTAATATTTTGAATATTTAGGAGAATTTTTCACATTTCTAAGTAACTTTATCGTAGTTTTTTTCACCCCTGTAATTTTAATTGTTTTACAGTAGCTCGCCCTGATGATGAGTACAATTATACCAAAAATTTTGGTGGTGCAATCAAGGAAATTAGGTAAATTAGGCTGTCCTAACTTTTTATCTTTCCTAATTGGTGGGGTCTGTTGACTGGCGTTCCAATTTGATAGTTGCGTTGCTTGTAAAATAAATATACAACACGTTATATTTAAAAATACAACTTGTTAAAATTGTGTCCACCGCTGTCTTTTTTTTTTGAAAATTGAGATATTTAGGGAAAATGCTAATACTAATAAAATTAAGAATAATTTAAACATTTATGTGGGGCTAATATTAACTAATATTGACTAACTTTTAGGCAAACACTTTGCATATCTATTGGTAATTGGTGTTTTTTTAAGCCCGATAGAACTTAAAATTATAAAAAGTTATACAAAAAATTAAAATCTAATCAAATTTTTGGTATGATTCGAAAGATTTATTCATGGCATTAACATTTGAAAATGATTTTGGGCATATGGCCACCGCCGCCGTTCTTGACGAAGCGTATTCTGGACGTCCAATTTTGGGTCACATTTTCGAGCATTGCTGGCCGTATGTCACGAATAGCACGAACAATGTTGGCTTCCAAAGCATCAATTGTTACTGGTTTATTGGCATAAGCCAGTGATTTCACGTATCTCCACAGGAAAAAATCGAGAGGTGTCAAATCGCAAGACCTTGGGATGCCAATTCTTCGAAACTAATTTATCGTCAAATTTTGATTTCAATACGTTGCCGTATGGCACGTGGCGCCATCCTGTTGAAACCACATCTCGTCCTCCACATTTTCAAATAGAAAATCATTAATCATGGTGCGATAGCCATCTCCATTGATAGTAACGCGAGCTCCGGCCTCATCTTTTAAGAAATAAGGGCCAATAATGTCACCGGCGTGTAAACCACACCAAACAGTGCGTTTTTTGGATGTAATGGAGTTTGTAAGGTCTGTTGTGATTGGTCCCACTCTATATGTGTCTCGTGGCTTTAATTCTTGTACCGGCTGGATCTTATACGGATGTAGATCAAGATCTTTTACGCAAAATTTTCCACTTAGTGAACGGACAAAGCCTCAATGTCTGACCGATAACGAATGGATAAATTGGAATCTTTCACACTTTCGTTTACAGCAACAATGTTCTCTTCAGTACGCACATTCCTTCGACGTGTTGGTGTTATTGCATCATGTAGAGAGTATGTGGTACGAAATTAATTCGCATCTATTTCCAAGTTTGCTGCTAGTGACAGTTTCGTTCAACTTCTCCATTCAATTAAAATATCTTTTAGTGACACAAAGTCAAACATTATCATTGCCAAGCAACTTAGATAGATTAGGAAATTTGGTGTTATTAGCAAGGACAACAGTTTCCTACATTTGCTGTTTTAGAAATAAAGATTATTATTATTATTACTACTAAATCTTGATGGAAACACCAATCTGTACATGGAAAAAAATTAAGCTTTATGCTTGAAAAAACATTTGAACTCAAATCAGGAATATCAGCTAATAATTAAGCTGGTATATCTTGCATTATCGGTATATATTGAAAGCTTTATTTGTTGGCTGCTTTTTTCTAAAATATTAAGTTAAGTATACGTGGGATATTATCGGGTGTTATATACGAAGTGTAACATTTTAAATCAATCTCAAAGATGTGAAAACCATAAGTAACAATCTCATATGCTTATCTTCGAAAATATTCCTTATATCCCTAGAATTCATCTTTGTAGCTCAAAGAACCTGTAGAGTTTCGAGTCAAACTTATTCAAACCAGGGTATTTTATTTAAAGAACTGATTGCTACGCTGACAAATAACATGACAATATATAAATTAAGGAGTTTATTTTATTTTATCATCGATACATCGATAGCTGCAAGCGAGCATCTTTCTCAACAGATCTAGACAAATATGTTTATTTACACATGCATAAATAGATCGGGTGACACATTATCACGAAAATTTTGTCTATGCCCACATATTTTTACGCTTAACTGGTTTATTACTTAAAATTTTTAGACATATTAGTCACTGAAGAATCTCTTCGGGTTGTGTACACATTTGATAATAACGTCTTCTATACACATACGTGGAGATACCACTTTCTACATGTGTTGGCAGCAGCTACAAAGAGATGACCGCTCTTTCACAGGTCCCGCAAATATACTACTTTGCTCAGGATAATGATTATTTTTTTTATTTCGGACATTAGCTGAAGACGTGAATTACTTAACACTATCTCCGGAAAAGGATGCTATTTCCTTATTTGTTAACGAACTGTACACCTCTAAGTGTAGAGCAATTAACATAATAGGGAGGTTATTTCTATTTTAACCGTCTAGTCTTGCTAATAAATGCTTGCTTCACACATTCAATCATTGCAATCATTAGATAAACCTCATGAAATAATAAAACCTTTTCTACGTTTCAAAACATTCTTTTTTAGAAAAAAAGATGTATTGACACTGACGCTATTGAATTAAGAGATATCTGTATGTACAAAGCACATGTAATTGTGAAGAGTTAATTATGCATTCACGCTCTTTTACGGAAATGACGCTTTGAAACGTTATGTTAACCCACTTCCGATTTATGCAGGAAGATCATTTTACTTCACGGAAATGTTTGCAGTAGCTTGTGTGTAAAGTACATAATTAAATTATCCGTGTCGATGAACGTAAGCTTTAAATATTGTTCTTTATAAAGCCACTTCGATGAATGTATATATTTACGATGAAAAGCTTGTCATGAACTTTTATGGAAGGCTTTCGTCAAAGCAAAGTTGGGGAATTTTTATTTTATACATTTTATTGTTGTCGAACGACGAAGCAATTGCGGAAATCCATTTTTTGGGAATATTCTGGAAGTAGTAACGATTTAATTTTTTGATTAAAAAACCTTGGAAAAGTAATGGCCAACATGAAGACTAGTGATACTGCAGTAATTAAAATTTCGAAACTTAAACTGTAAGGCTAAATATCCGTAGGAGCACCATAGTAATATACGAAGTACCCGTGCTTGGAGACAGATGGCGCTTTGTGTTAAAATCTGCATTACCGACTGTGAGTACTATTCTTTAGTCGACGTCTGTCAAAATTTCGGAGAGATTCATCGAGGGCTGTTTTGAGGGCTGTTGAAAGTAAGTAAGTTTATGTATTTATGGAATCATAGAGAAAGAACAATACTGGTCAGTGATTTGATTTCTTTTTTTGGATGGGAAAACGTATGCAGAAATCAACGAGAAGTTGGATGCAGTTTATAAGAACGATGTACCTTCTATTACTACTATCAAGTACTGGTTTAATGAATTTAAGCGTGGCCGAACATCTGTCTTTAATGAGGAGCGGCCAGGTCGTCCCACTAAGATGGCTACGGACGATATGACCAATCAAGTTCATGATATCACCTTAGCAGAGCGCCGGGAGAAGATTGGAACATCTCAATTGAATGTGCGCAAAACATCTAACGAAAAATTGAATATGAGAAAGCTATCAGCGAGATGGGTCTGCTGACGATTGATTAAAAACGGAATCGCGTGACAACTTTAAAGCAATGTTTGGACATGTTTAAGCGTAATACGAGCGAGTTTCCGCGGCATTATGTGATTATAGATGAGACATCACTACACGCCAGAAGGTCAGTCGGCAAAATGGGTTTTCCCGGCGGACGTGCACCAAATAAGGCAAAGACGATTCCATCAGCCGGAAAAGTTATGGCGACTATTTTTTGGGATTCTCAAAGTATAATCTTAATTGATTATTTGGAGAAGGTAAGGCCAATTACGAGACAGTACTATGCTGACTTATTTAATAGATTCGACGATGACTAAAGAGAAGAAGGCCCCACCTAACGAAGAAAGAAATTCTCTACCATCATAATAACGGCCGACCTATTCATCAGCAATTGCGACGGCAAAACTAGTCCAGTTATGGTACGAATTGGTTCCTCATCTACCGTATTCGGCAGATTTGACCCCCTATGACTTCTTTTTTTTTCCAAATATGAAAAAAATTGCTTGACGTCAAATGAAAAGGTGATTGCCGAAACAGAGACCTCTTTTTAGAGTTCGACAAATCCTATTATTTGGATGGTCTAAAGAAGTTGGAACATCGCTGGATTAAGTGTAAAGTAATCTGCAAGGAGATTGTGTCGAGAAATAAATTTACTAAATGCGAAACGATTGCGTTGTCTTCCTTAATATAGGTATTTATCATACCATCGTCGTATATTCATCGGATTTTCAAGATTTATTTGTTTATATATCTTATTAACACATCCACAATATACGATTTTGTGTCGTTAAGAACCTATCTTGCCAATTCGTAGTAAACTTTAAAAACATTTGGGAACTTATGGACACATGTGCAAATACTAAGATATTTTTGTAACAATTAGTTATAAAACTCTCAATTTCATCCTGTTTAAATAAATTGTTTGTAAAATTGATACTTTTGGTACGTAATTAAATATATATTTCAATCAGTCTTCAAAAATGTTATCATTAGGTATTTTTTGCGGTCTATTATTAATTATTTGTCTTTTCAAATACGTTCTTCTGTACTATACATATACATTCCATATCTTGAAAGTGGATCGTAAACATTTTACTTGTGTCATTAAAAATGGTCTTTCTGGATCGAAGTAATATGCGTATGACATTAAAAAGTTCTTAAACCAATAGCTGTCTATACAGACGGATTTTTATAACTTTGATCGTGTTGTTTTATTTCATCCTTCTGAATGACCCCGAGTAACCTTTGAGAAACAAAATTTCGTCTTCGCCAGAAATCACTACAATATATCATACAATGACATCGGCATCGGTAGTAGTTAGACTGTATTTTTCTTACCGTTGTTATTCATCTCGTGTAGGCAAAAATCATGATATTTGATGGACCCATACTGATATCCATGCAAAATTCCTGCTGTTTAAATATCTGTTATGTCTTTTTTCTTGTGGTCTTTTTTTCCGTCTACTCTTGTCTCCCGTATCGCCCTTCGCCCGTTTCGCCTTCCTCTCTTTTGACCATCTTTGAACCACGAAGTACAAGCGCTATAATGAAAAGGAACATCAGGTTATATGATCGGTCCTTTTTTTCTTTCTCTGGCTCTTGTTTGGCGTTTTCGGGTGATAAAAATCTCTGTATCGTATTTCTTGTTGTGCACAACGCGTGCATGAACGATACGAAATGTAAGTACAAACGGAGCTGTAAAAATATCAGATGGCTTAAAATGTATTCGTTGTTGAAGCAAACCCCATGGAAATGCTTTTTTCTTTAATTTAGGACTGACAGACAAGAATATATTAGAACATTATCTACATTACGTTAATACATTGTAAACAATTAAAATTGCAATATCGGTAAATCTACAGAATAGCACCATAACTTTCGAAAAAGTCACAGCTTTTAATTAGTAAAATTGATTAAATTGGACTATAGTTAGATTGAATTGCCATAATGACATTGAATGAACGCATATATATTTTTATTAAATATGAATAAATGTTATGTAATAGCTTAGGTTTCGATATTGCTAAATATAATGTACATATCAAGAAATGTAATGGTTTACAAAGAAACATCTCTCAAAATCAAACGAAATCTCTGTATGTCTGCTAAATTTAACATAGGGTCAATCGGGGCTAATATGATACAATGGAAAAAATATTATTTACGTATTGCCAAAACTACAAAAAATCATATTTACTAGGAAATATATTGAACTATTGTTGATCATAAAGAAATCACTCAAAAAACAGTGAATGTATCAAAAAAATCATAAAAACTGAATTATTCTTTTTTTGTAGCCAACAACTTTTGCGTGACAGGTTTTTATTGTTATTGTTATTGTTATTAACAAACTTTTATTGTAACTTTGTTATTTATTGAACTAGACATTTTTTGAAAACTGTTCCATATTTAAGAAGAAATTCTCTCCTTGCCTTTGAAGGCCTCCAACTCTCAACTCTAGTGTGAAATATCAGACACCAAACTTGTTGGGCTAATATGACACAGTTGAAGGGGCTAATGTGATATAATCTAAGATACCCTAAAAGTTCAACAGTCTGAAAGTACAACAGAAGTGAACTCCAAAATAAAAGGTCCTACTAATGGGATACAACCGGCAAAGAAGAAGAAACAAAAGAAAGCTAACCGAATATTCGTTTCGTTGAACAGTGATTCAGAAATCCAGAGTGAAATTAACTTCCCAGACGAGGATAGCGATGACTACGATAAAGGACATTTCCTAAGAGATATTAAAAGGGAAGAACAGTCAGATCTGGAATATGAACGCTAATTGAAAATTGTGACAGCTTTTATAAACCTACGATTAACGACTGGGTTGTAGTTCAGATTCCAACCAAGAAGAAAATGTTGCGTTATGTTGGCCAAATAATTTACATTGGAACGGATGAAATTTACAAGAATTAAAGAGAAATGTGGAAACAGTACAGTTTTTATTGGAAAGAGTTAGAAGATATTTCCTTAATTGAGGAACAAGATGTGGTGGAAAAGCTTGCTGAACCTGATCTTGGACGAAGGGGGGAATTAATATTCCATTCGGCTTTTAACCCTTTCAGTCGCAATTTATTAAAGTTAGTCAATTAGAATAGCCTTGGAGTTGATGTCTTGCGTACAGGAGACTGTTTTCAGCAATCGTGTTATAATGGATCTCATGCCGTTTAAAAATAATTTTTGGTCATTTTTTTCAATAAATCTGATTTAAAATAGGCTAGCTTTTTATTTTAGGGCGTTGTTTTATAGCATACGGGAGTGACTTGATCAGCCCCTTCTATTGTTGTGGTAATTAAAAGTAAAAGTTTAGAAAAAATACAGCCTCCACTTATTTCTATAGTCAATAGCCACCGAGACAAAACGCTGTATCAGTTTAGCCCCGTACACGTATCATAGTAGCTCCATTAGGCCAGGCTAATTTGATATACGGTTTTAAATTTTTTTCAAATTTTATTCAGTATCAAGAACTGGGATATACACCCAGTATTTTTCGTAATAGATTTGGTCCAGTACTTTACGTGTTAAGGTGGAAAGTTTACATTTTTGTATTACATTATTCCCGATTAACTCTACCTAAATTTAAATTCTATATAAGAAAATGTAACTTGTCATATACTTCTTATTTCCATCAATTTACTATAAATTCAGACATTCTGCTCTTAAAGGAACCAACAAACATTTACATCATGTAAAGAAATTTGATCCCAATTTTAATCCTAAGAGATTTTTGTACAATTTTTGAGTGCTTTAACGTTTTTATGTTTCCACCCATTTTGATTGATACTCTTCTATGCAAGCCTTTCTTCAGCGGGAAGTGTGATTCGTAGTATTATTATATTGCAATATCCAATTTCCTCCATAAATAGCATCGCTAAAATCAATTACAACATCTTCTAACAAGTAAATGTGCTTTTCAGGGTTAATTCGATTAGAATTCCAAAAAATTTAAGCAAAGTCCTGTTAAAGTCACAACCCTACCTTCTCTAAAATTCTTGCTTATTTCTATCTGTTTCTTTTTTGTATAAATGCCAATAAAATTTGAAACAATCCAAGTAATTTTTTAACTTCTTTTCATTTGAAACAGTTCATTTGGAAGTTTATAGTTTTGCATTCGCTGAGGTCCGAAACACCCCAGACATGTGAAATTCTTATGAAAGCTATAATAACTTTTCTGTGCAGTGTTGATTTTGACCAATCGCTAGCTCCTTACTAAAAATCTGCCGTGCTTGTCTTCTGTTACATGGCAAGTTTAATTTTGGTTGAATTTATCTCGCAGTTATCGATTGTAAGGACATTATGCGCTAAATTACTAAGATTTTATTTGTTATTATTCCAAAGTTTCTTTAAAATCGGATATCTTAATTTCTTCTAAAGCAAAATTGAGAATGTTATCTAACTTGCACGTACAGCAGTTTTCATATCTCCTGGACGGGATAAGTTTTTAGTGGGCGTATAAAAAGGCGGAGGATATTTCGGTAATACTATCTGCCCTACGAACACAAAATTTATTAGGCACATACATAGCTAAAAGGGGAAAAACAATCGCGCAAAGAGTATCAGTTTGCCGATATCATTTCGGTTCGTTCGACGTTACAGTACTTTAGTCGCAAATATGAAGTGAAGAAGTAAATTATTGCTTGGTAATCAATGTTCGAAAGTTTATTTCAAAATATGCGGACTTCAAATACAGCGGATCTCGTGTGAGGTGTTTACTGTGCAATAGGAATTTGCTGATTTGGAGACGATCACGATGCGAAAAACGTGTCAATAGAACAAATCATCTATATGGAAAAAGGAGCGGTGAAAAAGAACAGTTTCGTGTTTTGAATTAACGGATTCAAAGAAAAACTCATTGGCACATAATTATCAGCGGCGAATTCCCCATTAAGTCAATTGGTCAATGGCCTCCCAAAAATATTTCCTGAGAGACTGCGAACATTTTGTAAGGAGTAAAGAGGATTTGTACTTTATTTTAACATTTTGTCAGTTGTTTGAAAATATTTTTGAGAGGTCATTGTCCAATTGAGCTAATGGAGAAGCCGCCGCTGCATATTATGGTTCAATTATTAAAACTAAGGGGATTGTCACCTCCATATTTAATAGCCAATACAAGAGTTCAATCGTGTACCGGCGAAACCATTAAAAATGTTAGCCACTTTACAAAAGTTCGACATTTTGGCAACCCAGATGTTAAGATTTATGCTTCGTGCTGGCCACTTGCTTAAACCTACTTTCCCCAATCTGTTACATGTAACGTGATGCCTTGTATCTCGTAGTCATAACTATTCGTCACTACTCCCCAGATGTAAATGAACTAGTAGCACAGACTAAAGCAGTATTTATCAAATCTCCCAAACGAATTCGGCAATTTCATGAACAGTATTCCAATATCCTGGTACCCCACAGCCAGTTTTGACCTGATGGGGTATGTGGTTGAGATCTGCGTTCTATTATATTTAACACTTTCGTCCATTCTAATCCCTAATGTCACAACTTGATACAAAAGAGGCTGCTGCCATCAAAGCAAGTCAATTCAAATTTGAATAATTTTCAACTTTTATCAAGTTGAAATTGATTTGGAAACTATTTTCAATAACTACCAAGTGATCAATAATGATAGCAGGGACTGTGGGGTAGTATGGCAAACAAAATATTCACGGCATATTCCGAACCACACAAATTATTAATTAACTCGGGAAGGCCTTTTAGAAGACACGTGGGTCAATAAGATCAATCGATACTTGCCTGATGATGTTGACCCACGTATCTTCAAAAAGACCTTCCCGAGTTAATTAATAATTTGTGTGGTGCGAAGTGTGCCGTGAATATTTTGTTTGTTTTAACTACCAAGTGGTAATGAATACCATCACAGCATTTAGCCCATCATACCATCATAGCATATAGAGTAAAATTTACTAGTGTGCTACACTACTTGGCTAGATTAAGACAGATTTATAATGTCAGTGCTCCTACAAATACGGCTACTTGTTTCAAAGACCATTACAATTATGCAAACATTACGTCATTACATGACGAACGGTCGGTTTCGTTATGTAAAGACATTTTTCACTGCTGCGAACAAGACTCAAGGAAACGACAATGGAAACGTACGCCCTGATTCGGATGTTTAATATTTACTAGGTACGTGTTTTTTGTTATGTATTATGTTAATCATAAATTATAACATAAATTCTTACTTATACGAAGTTACGCATTTCCCAGTCGGACGCCTATGATCAGGAACCGTGATTTGCGAAACTTAGTAATAACTAGATAGCAATAACTAACATCTATATCTTTATAATTATGTGTAACGCTGTGAAAGATTGAGGAGAAACTGTTGCAATAAATCATTGATTTCATTCGCTGAGGTGGCTCATACCGATTCGTCTGTATACATACGTCGCGTCGTGGGCCACGCAACCTTATTTCTAACCTGCCTATTAATAAATAATTATTAGAGTTGCTCAATTTGCGCCAACAGCCAGTGGCAGGCGCATAAAAGTTTACACAAGATAAATGGTCACAAATAAAATATAATACGTGCTCAAACACTTACCGTCTTAAGAGTGAAAATCACAAAGTGAATAATGTCTGTTAAATATCTGCGACATTAGATATGTTTCCACAGTTGTTTCGGCAAACCGAGTGCGCCGTGAGGAAAAAGGGTGTTTATAAGCAGAAAACGAACGTTCTACATGTAGTGACGTTATATTTGCGCAATTCAAATAATTTTTGGAACAACTTAACGGTTCTATTGACGCACCTTCACAAATTTGTCTTAATGTACCAAAATCAGAATCTTTCTCTATAACACTTTCAAACCTTTCTAAAACACAAACATTTTTTGCGTCTTTTACCGCGCATAGCTGTGCGTAAACATGTTGCACTATTTCCAGAGATTCCACTAACGACACCGAAGGATTTTGTAATTTTTCTATTGCCTCCACTAGTCCGAAGTAATTGTTCGGAATAGTTTTTAAATCCGTTTTAACCTGACTATCTTGAAATTTCAACTGGCTTTCCTTGATAGCCGCAGCTTCTTTTGGATCGAATTGTAAAACTACGTTCTTGATATTATCAAAATATTTATGATAATAGAGCGCGGCCTGTAACCATGTTCCCCAACGTGTAAGAATAGGTTTTGATGACTCAGGCATACGGGGGCACAGTCTATGAAATTTGCGAATACGTTTTGTGGATTTGACAAACACTGCTTTTATATGCGCTATTAAAGCGTCTATCTCAGGATAACATTTTCTAATGCTATCTGCCACATGACTGAAAGCATGAATTTTACACGTAATATGTAACAAGTTAGCACAATATTTTTAAGAGACCGACCTACAGAAAGCATGTTTGCGGCACCATCACTCATAAACATCAACAGTTGGTTTGTTGAAAGTTCAAACTTTTCCAACACTAACACTAACTTTGAAATTACTTCGGCAGTACATTGTTGTACTCGTCTGGAAGCTAATAGAATTGAAGGTGACGGTTGATGTGGTTCCATTGTACGTACCATTACATTAACCACAGAATGTTTTTTACGATCTATTGTTTCGTCCACACATAACCACAGTTTTTCATCTTTCAACTCCGATTTAATTCTTTTTTCAATATGTTCACAAGCAGAGGGCACAATTCTTCGTAACGATGCCCGACTTGGTAATTTGCAGTACGAATATTTATTCCAAAAGAAGACATACGCTTCCTTGTCTAGTAAATTAAACGGTAGATTACATGCAATAAAGGTAACACGTAAATTAAATTTAAATTTGTCATAGTGTCGTGTGCAATTTTTTTTTAAGAATGCTGGTTACTATTTACGTGGCGTAGACAACCCCTTTTGGGCCAACACATTAAAGGGATATTACAAACTACACATTGACTTTTAACGCCATCATAATTTAGGTCAGGCATTTCTGCTATAAATTCTATAACTTTGTCCAACATTGGTCGTTTTCGCGACGTAGGCAACATTTTTAAAACAAACGTAGAACTACGAAATAGTATTTACGGCAGCGTACATGTATACACAACAGATCTGATTGAGACTCGCAGTTATATTGAGGGTTGTATCGAACCTCCGCCACTGCCCGTTGGCGCCAGTGAGCAACGCTAGTAATAACTATAGAAAGAGAAATTGTAAGAAAAAAGAAAGGGCGAAGAAAAAATCATATATATGACTCTGGAGTAAAGTGTAATTTCGTCCCTTGTTATACAAATAGCTATTTTGTTATATACATAATTAACTCCGTATTTTTATGTGTGTACACATCCAATAAAAATTGTACATTATACATTTGTTTCCCTTAAGTACTTAGAATACGGAAGTATAAGTAAAGATGGCGCACAACTTCCAGACATATCGTAGACATCGGTAACGCATTACTAACGCTAAAGTTTCCCTTCAGATCGGTGTAACCAACTTTTTATGTTCTACTAGAGTAGAAACGTAGTAGTTGTGCAGAAGACTCTCAACAAGAGTCGGCGCAAAAAGAGCAGAATCATGAGTCCTTTCATGAAACAAGATTAGCCTTGAGACGACAACTATGTACTTGGGCAGTTGAAGAACAAGCAAGAAGAAAAAAATGCCGATATGCGTTGCTTGTTAATTACATCTTGATGTGGATATTTTAATCATTAATTAACTGTCCGCACGATAGTTACTGCAGTTCATTCACTACTTTCATCTACTATGCGAAATAAAAGAAAACGCAGCAATTAAAGCAATTAAATCCATATGCACATATGAAAAATTATGTAATTTATGGCGTCATTTCGGAATGGTTGTTTTGGGCAGCAACATAGTTATTCTAGTGTATATTTAATTAATTAATGTGAAAAATTAAATTTAGAAACGATTGCAATATTTTTATAACGATTTAAACGTTCTGCGTTTTTATAACGATTTTTAGATTTCAAACCGAACTGTTTGTTCTATCGAGTGATTCACCTGCCAGAGCACAAAAAGACGAGAGCAACAGATGCATAATAAACACGCCCCATCAATCGATTAATGATGGATATGTTCAGCAACTGAATTCTGTTTTTGTTTTTTAAAAATAAACCTACTACGATAACATTTTGATCAAAGAGATCTGAGAAGACAATAGAACGCGTGAATTAATTTAATTTAAATTTTAAATTCCTATCCATAATTCGTTCAACTCTTCAAAATTGGAAAAAATCATTTTTCATGTTTCGAGACAGATGGTAATCAAATGGAACTAAATCTGAAAAATATCTTGCTTTTTATCTATTTTAGTATTTAATAATAGTAATAATACGAATAATAATAATACTATTAATTAATATGTATGTATATATACAGCCTGTCTCAAGATTGTGTTACAAAAGGTGCGATGGACTAAAAATTTTTGAATGTTATTCTAAGATTGTGGGATTAAGTTCTGCTTGGTATGAATATTTTCAGTTTTTGCAAAACAAGTTGGCCGTGACAGTGAAACGAAAACTATTTTCTTTTCAGGTAACATACCCTTTTTGTTCATGATGCGTCAAAATATTACTAAGAAAAGTTGTTCAGAATGAGAAGTTATGGCTCTAGCGGCGACTGAGACTTACTCGTCGTATCACGAAACTGGAAATAGGTAGAAGAAAGACAAGCATTCGACATCAAAGCTGAGAAGTAAAGCACCAAAATCTACCGTCAACTCTTTCAGTCGTTGGACAAAATGTCGGGAATTTTGGATAAAACAGTCTCTGTCTTCAGCGTAAAGTTTTAGAAGGTTAGGAAGATACCTTGATAATTTGTTGGTAGGGCTACTGATAGTGCTGACAATAGGACGGAAATCGAATATCCCCCTTACATCAGATTGTCGGACTCTCAAGAGACTGTGACCTGAATCTTTTTTGAGGAAATTGTCTTTGCTGAAAATTGTCTGCTTAGAACCTATTATTTGATTTGTTTTTTAGTCATATGCTAATAGTGATAATCTAATCACTACTAAATAACATTATTCATCGATTAAATTAATTTATGATCAAAACCAAATGTCATACAGACATCTATCAATATTGAAAATACCAGTCAAATGCTATTTTCATAAATTTAACAGGAATATATTTAAAATAGAACAAATGATCATGTAAATATAATCGTTAGCACATTCCAAATGTAATTTTGATTGTAATTAATCACAAATTAAACTAGCTCAAAATTATACGTAAACAGAAATAAATTTAAGTACACGTTAAATCTTAATTGGAGATTAACTTAATTCAGGATTAAAAACTGTTCTATAAACCGGAGTAAGTTTCATCCACTGTTAGGAAACACACAAATTCCTCTAAGCTCGGTTAAAATATATAGATTCAAGTTCTTCTTGCAGTGGTCCACACGTTCACGCTTGTATTTCAGTATTCGCAAGTACAGCACTCATCTTGTGGAATGTTTCCTTAAGATATAAAATATCCTGCAAATGCTCACCGCCTTAACAATTTCATGCATTCCTTTTTATCCATTATCATGGATTGTTATATTGATGGAGTAATCATCTCACAATAGATTGCACAGGATGTTCGGCGTCACTTAATAAACTAGTCCAACTAAAAGGGTAAGCTCACTATACTGTTTATCACGTTTAGCTTTTATCTCCTGAGATACCTTGCCAAATGAACCGTAATGAAGTTTTATAAATGTATTAATTTAAAATTAACAATAAAACCAAATATTTTGCAGGCTAGTGTGAAATTAATAATAAATATTTTGCCTTTGTTTCGTACTATATGATTAATGGTGCATATCGGTACGAAAAAAGAAACGTAAGCGTCGCTACAAACAATAATAACATCAATAAACAATACTGGTTGTGCAGCTTGTCCCTGAAAATTCCACCTTTCAATGCATTAAAGGCTAGTATTACAGTTGATGTGGAAGGTACAATATACCTATAGATGTAATTAATAACAATATCTCGCATCGAACAATAAGATAATTTCGATATGGTTAACAAGGAGCAAAAGAAAATTAAATTACTGTTCTGGGAAATCGAATAAACATCATCATAAAAGCGAAACGTGAATCTTTTAACACTTGCTTGTGTATACACGTAGTATAGTGTAGTTACATTCTATCTGCAAGTTCCAACTTCACGCATCTACTGCGTCTATATTTATATACATTTATGCGTCTATATCTACATATGTACGTGAAGAACCATATATTATAAAAGGATCTTTGATAAATATGCGACCATTGCCGCAGAAACCATTATTAAAAATATATATTCTTAACTCATACCACACTACTTGCACGCACGCATGTAATACAGTGAACATGCCCATTGAGTTGGTTCAGTTCTGCGTTACTTGGAATTAATTCCAGCGCCAAATACGGAAAGCGAATTGATTTTTCAGGAGATTTCTCTCTAATAATTAAATTTTATGAGCTCCGTTTTCTTGTACTTCTTATAGAGTGCCTTTATCCAACAAAGACAAAGGCTTTAAACCTACGCAAATAGTAGGAATAGATTTTTCGCGAAGTTAAATTATTGTTGGCCCGATATTTTAGAAATAAGTTGATTGTTTGCAGTTGATTTGTCTACGTTTGAGTTTTCAAACTCCTGTGGAATACATAACATTTATTAAGTGGGCCAAAAAGTATTTGTGTGCTTATAAAATTACCATAGGTAAATTACAAATCAATTTGCTATTATACATTTTATACAATAAAAGGATTCTATTGAAGTAAAGTTAAGTTTTTTTTCGCTACGATTTATTTTAGTTAATAAAAATCGGCAAAATCGGCTTTTTCAAAACAAGACCTGGGAGTGGAAACCACAATTGTAGTGTATCCTACCAGAATGGACGGTGATTATAGTGATAACTACCGAAGTTCGTGGAAAATACCCTATTACTGTAGATTTTTAAAGTGGCTGTCTGTACTCCATATTTATAGTAAAAATAGTATTCCAAAATTATAGTAAAAAAAGTACTACAAAATTGTAGTAAAGTTGTCGTTAAAGTAGAAAACTCGATGAAAGGAATTCTTAGTATAAGTAAATGACCGTTATAACTCAAAACAATACTTTTTTAAGGATGGTAAATAGTTTCCTTAGTTTAGGAAAGCGTTTAGATATTGTTCATCAATCGATAGTTTCGTTTTCTTAAAATAAAGCATTTATTTACTTAGACTTCTTGAAATGCATATTATTTGTATCCATATTATTAATTGCACTTACCTTGTTTAAAACAGTACGACCTATCCGTACATAATGCAGCAAATTATTCTCATGCTTGTAACAGAATAATGTTCAAACAAAAGTGAACTTAATGTAGAAGTACACATGAAAAAAGTGCCTAGAAACAATAACCAAGATAATCCCGATATATAACTCATGGTATTGATGGAATCACTCCCGGCAAAAACAATATGAGGAGAGAAGAGCACTAACGTTTTATTCTCCTGCCAACATTACTATTCGCGTGTCAATTTATGCACTAAAATATTTCCCAGCGTCACTTAGTGGCAAGAGGTATGTATAGTCATGTCGTCCAAGAGAGTAGCGCATATAGCAACCGGAATATAGATGGCATACTTACCCATACAATGATGTAACCTTTAACGTACAACGTTTCATAAACATTTTCAAACGATACCGGTTAATACAAGAAAGTATAAATATCTCGATGAGAAAGGTATCCGTGAACGTGTATAAAATTGTATTAAATACGTGCTTATTGACAATATACAATGACAATAGAATATACAAATATGTACACGTTCTCTCAACTGTTCCTTTAACATCAGGAAGAAATAGCTGTTTTCTTATTTTTACTCTACTATGTAAGTAGCAGTAATATTTGTTCAACAACAATATTGTAGTGTATATGACCACAGGAAGTAATTACAAATATTTTGTTTTTCACTACAATATGCCACTCATTGCTATATTGCGTGTTCGTAAAACCTATTAAAACTTGAACTATAAAGAATTAGTCTGTGTTAGTTTATTGTAGTGAGATCTACGTATATGTTTGTTGCGAGAACCATAAATAGGGTGGATATTACCACAACAAAATATATTGTATGCCTTACCAGTACATTTCTCTCAGTGTAGATACTCTATTCATAAAGTATGGTATAGGTTAATTATTTCTAAATCCAAATACATTCTGGAAAAGTTCTCAGACAGGTGGTTTTCTAATTTCATTTGCGTACCTTATTAACCAAAAATAATGCTAATATAGCTCATTGTATTGATGGAATCACTCGCGGCAAGAGCAATGTGAGGGAAGAAAGCACTGGTCAATGTTTCTGCCTACCCGGCGTCGCGTCTTCAGCGTTGCTCCGAGTACTTCCCTACCTCACACCGCTATTTGCCTCTCAGTTTACGTCACTAAAAGGAAGCGTCAAATATACACATTTCGGCATCCCCACCACTACCAATTTTAAAATAACTATGACGCATTTTTAAAATCAGTTGCTCATGCAAAATATAATTACGAGAAATATACAAGATTATTCAAAAATTGCGCCATAAGGGAATGACATCGTTTAAAATTATTTAGAAAAGGATTTCTGGTGTTTTTATTAATAGTGTTTGATTGCATGCGCTCTTCTATTGTTTGCAACTAGAAATTTAATTTATGAATAAACAAATCTTTTGTGCTAATATTGCTCATGGTATTGGTGGAATCATTTCCCGCAAGGACAATGCGAGGAGAGAAAAGAGAGCACTAACACACGGACATATTTATGCCTACCCGACGTCATCAGCGTAGCTACGAGCACTCGCCTTTCCGCTGCCTGCATTGTGTCTATCTGACGGTTTATGCCCCCAATGTCCACAACAGCACTGAAAATATCTCCCGGCACTCCCTAGCGCCAAGAAACACAGTCATGCCGTCCTAGACCGTGGCACGACACACACCGGAGTACAGATGCCCGCCACCTATCGAGCAGTTCATGGGCTGCTGTTGTGGACATTGGGGGCATAAACCGAGAGGTAAACACAATTCAGGCAACAGAAAGGTGAGTGCTCGTAGCCACGCTGATGACGCCGTGTAGGCAGAAACATGTCCATGTGTTACTCCTCTCTTTTCTCTGCTCGCATTGTTCTTGCCGGGAATGATTCCACCAATACCATGAGCTATATTAGCATTATTTTTGGTTTTGTTACTAGACATTTTTTCATGTGGAAATCTTTTGTGGTCTAAAAGATATATTTCCTTTTTTCTCAACAAATATCGAACATGAATATCAATTAAATATCACTTTTTCTGTAGATCCGCTGAAAATCAGCATACAAATCTGTATTCTAGAATTATCGCTAAGAGCAAGAGATACTGCTAAATTGGAAGAAAACTGGTGAACAGAAGATACAAAGACCTGTCCGGCAAAGTGTAGAGAAGGTTTTTAATGTAAATTAGGATAATGCTCTAGTCGAATTTATTCAACATCCTTTCGAAACCGCCGTGAAAGGTCAAGAACAAACATTGGCAACAAAGGAGAATCCAGTTTACAAATGTACTTTTAAATCATGAAAATGAATTGTGGAGCAATGGTGTCTTTTCCAATGAGAAGGTGTGCCAATCTGCTAATAGTGGAAGTCTGTCGTCCGAGAAATTCAAAATTCAAAGAGAATCGCATACACCATACCACCAACAGTAGGCGCCTTTCAGTCAGTGTTTGGGCGTGGATACGCGTTCGTTAGGGTGCTGGCAAGTTGATGATGATACCTATATTTTTCTAACAGGATAACACCCCAACTCATACGGCATTAGTAGTGAGAGATTGAGTAAACAATATCAATGTTTTGCCTTGGTCAGCAAAAAGTCCGTACCTATATCCCATTGAGAACGTATGGGATTTTGTAGTCAAAAAGATACGCAACAGAAACTTTAGACCGGTAAACCGCCGTCAGTTACGGGAAGTAATTGAAGATTCATGGGAAGAGCTTATGAATTCCTATGACATGGGATCATTAATACAGCCAATGCCGAGAAAATTAGAAAGTGTTGTGGCAACTAATGGCTCTGCAATTAAAAATTAATATTAGATTTTAACATTAAATAGTTAAAACTATTTTGTACTTTGCAAGTATTCATTAAGGAAAAGGATGAGAACTCTAACAGTATACTCTTTTTTCTGTGGTACGTTACTCAAAGTCTGACTTACTTAATTCTTTTTACCTATCTACCATTATCGGGTGCAAGACATTGTGGAGCATAAGCTGTTAGCTTATGCTCTTCTTCAAAGTCTGACTTATAGACTTATAGCTAGAACTTCTGATACTTTTTCATATGCATAGATTAAGTCCGTGATCAAATAATTAAAGCTTTGATAGTAACAAGTTTATAATCCTTAGAATGTTGTAATCTTAGATAGAGAAACCATAGAGGTGCTAAAAGCTATGTATATAGATAAAAGAAACACTGTAAGAACAAATAAGAAAGAATTTAATGAATTTATAACAGAGATTGGACTATTGAAAATAGGTTGTTGGAAGATGAGAGAGACGTATCTATCTGAATTAATGTTTGTAGATGATATGGCCGTAGTAGGAGACTCAGAAAGTAATTTACAACACAACTTAAATGTTTTGAGTAGAGAACTAGGCAAAATCAATACAAATAAAACAAATAGTATGATATGGAATGAAAAGAAACACCATAGGATAAACATAAATGAAGAGGAAATTGAGCAAGTATACAGCTATAAATACGTAGGGTCGATAATAGAAAGTAACGGAAACGTTGAAAAGGAAATAGGCGAGGAAATGGGAAAAACAGGAAAAGTGTTTAATATGCTAAGAGCCAAACGAAGTAGTACATGTTGACAACGAACTTCGGTGCAAACAAAAGTAACTAATCAAGACAATACAAACAATTGGTAGAAATTTAAAGGGGGGAGCCACGAACGAATCAACAAACACTAAAAACAGAGAGAAATGAATCTACACCAGTTATTATTTGTGATTCATGGACCCTAGCTGAAAAACAGAAGCCACGAATAAACGCTATGGAAATGAGACTTTTGAGGAAGTTAGAGGGTAAAACGAGAAGAGATGGGATATCTAACGAGATATACTCCGAGAAGTTGGAAATTAAACCAATTCAAAACAAAATAATGAACGGGCAGTTGAGATGGTTCGGGCATGTGTTTCGGATATCGGACAATAGAATAACAAAACAAACATTTTAATCAAAAGTGCCGGGAAGAAACAAAAAAGGAAGACCAGGAAAAATGTGGATCGATGGTGTCAAGGAGGAGGCCATAAAAAGGGGAATACCTTGGGTAGGAAAAAGGACAATGACAGCAGATCGAGAGAGATGCAGAGAAAAGTGCCGAATGGAATGAACTCAATTTCACAATGCCTTACATCTCACGGTAGATAGGCACAGGATTAAGACTAAGAAACTCATTATTATTTGCCCGACATAATTCCCGATTTCGATGCCGGGAATCACAAGTAGTCTTGAAGCGCGAAAATCGCTACTTGATCGAAATGAATGCTGACACTCGATAAATGGATTTTATATAGTTTATAATGAGAAAATAATAAACGCAGATATCTCAGACTAATCGGAGCCTATCGAATAAGGCAGTGCTAGTTTGATATTAGTTCCGGATTTCTTCCTACAAATTAAATTACGTTTGACTATTCTGCGAGCAAGTATGTAAAGTCGAAATACATGTATGTGATAACTACGTTTATATCATTAATCAAACTGAAAGCATTAGTAACGTTCTAAATTAGATTACAAAGATATTTTAACAAGGACCTATTTGCGGTGTCTTTTCATGTCCTTTTATACTTACTAAAACCAAATAAAAGCAAACATAATGCTACGTTACAGTATTCATTTTTGCAATTATTTATCATTTAATTAAAATCTTGTATTTCATAAAATTTGTCTTGCGGTATTTATTGTCTTCCTATGGTAGTATTACACTATAAATTATAATTGAACCAGTAACGCAATTGTGTATCTAAGGCTGGCGGAAACATACCGCTATGTATGTAGGTTAGTCATACATGAAGCATGTATTACTAACGCTTTACTAAAATATACATACATATGTATTTGAATTTGTATACTGGGACTAGGTGACCAAGTACATGTTGTGATAGGTCACAGCAACAACATTAATAAAAGACTGACATACTAATAAACCGAAGTCATTTTGTAAAAATAATTTCTGGACGGCAAATTAATAAATAAGCACAGCAGCAATTTATCAATGCATATGTTTTGAACAAAACAAATATTATTCCATATTGAAAGGTTATTTTGGTTGGATGTGTTCTAAATCTCCTTTGCCAGATTCAAGGTTATAAATAATTTATTAGGGTATTAGATGGTTTATATTATGAATCTCCATTCTGATCAGCGTTTTTAATATAATAATTAAATACTAAGTGAAAATAAAATTTTCATCGAGTAATAAGGACCTGCAACGTGTTGTCAATATAACACAACATTTTATACCCTAAAAATTTCGAATAAATTTTGAGATTAGCTGGAAGCGACAAGGAATTATATATACATATTATATTAATTTATTGAAAATTGTTACATAATAATCTTTTAAGATATGTTAACAATGTTGAATTTACATTTAATAACGGATAGTACACATGATTCTATTAGCCACGGAGCGCATTATAATGTGCCAAATTTTCTATTTGAAAACAAACTTTATAGAATTTGGAAATCAAACCAATACAGTGTGGCTTGCAAGTCTCATACGTAAGAGGGGATCGCTAATATTTTCGCAATATCAGTTATTTACACTCACACAAGAAATTTGATAGAGGAGAATCATCCATTGAAGATGTGCTTCAACCAAGTAGAAGCAGAAAAGGAAAAACCAAAAATAAAACAAAACATTTGATTTCCAGCTGGTCGAAAATATTTACAATTTGGTATACTTTCGTATAATTTGTCTATCAATGGGCAGATATTGTATTCTGATAGGCATTCGGCTAAAATGTTCATCGAAGGAAAGCCTGTGCAGTTTCGATATAAAATTTGGTGCCTTTTCTTACCTATACCAACTTCTACCTTATGAAGGAGTATCTCCTGAAGTACATAAGCCTCAACATCCTTTAGGCACAAGAATTGAGTAGTGAGATTTATTGGTTTTATTTTTTGATAACTTTTTTCTAGATACATTTTTTTGTCTTTCGAAGGGAAATGGTTGTTTTATAGCCGCAGCAATAAAAATTTGTCTAACGAATTGTCCATTAGAACACGGGAAAGCAAAACAAGAAAGAATAGAGGGTATTTCACAAAAAATTATCGATATTACGTACTTGTATGTATACGTTGTATTTTGTTAATACAGTATCGTTTCACCAAGTTGGAACTATGCATTTTATTTATGTGAAATATCCCAAATATTGTTTAAATAAAGCTTATTAGAAGAGACATAAACAAATATTTTTTCTATTATTTTTGTGCTTAGCCATTAATGGGTTAAGCAAGCTTTAACTTGTGACTATCCATCAACGTTCGTCAGACTTTAAAAACTGTTAATCTAGAAAAAGATATAAAAATTATATTTTATTTTCACCTTTTATAACCACTCTGTAAATCTTGTATGAATTGTTAAACTTTTATTTCATTTTATTATTTTTTCAAAGAACCTGAACCGACTATTTTCAGCGCAAGTGTACCTCGTTTATGTTACTGTTTATGTTGAGCGTTTGTACTTATGTAAGTTCAATAATCGCGGGATTTGTGCAACAGCGTGCTCGTAATCCACTTCACGTACAAGGTCGAAATACGTCAGTGACAAAAAGCAGCGCGTCGCACCCAAAATCTGCTCCGTCCAGAATTCCATTCAAATGTCTTATGCCCGGCTTGAGCTGAGCGAAAGGACCTCTCGACCATGCTTCGTAATCTTCGAATTTATCTGGTTCTTGCGAAGTACGGACGACAACGTCGATATTTCCCAATCGTACGGATAACTGGCTTTTGCGAGGTAGCGATATCTATTTGTGTATAATTCTGTGTATCCGTTTTGTCAAAGTTATAAAATACCACGAGTCCGTAAAGAACGGCGCATTTTTATTTCTTTCCCATACTTTAGCGAAAATATAAAGTTACTTAAACCGTTATACCGTAAACCGATGTTATATTATTTTTGATCTTATCTCACAAACAAAACGCGCAAATATTCAAATCTGTGTACATTTGCAATACTTTTAATATAAATGCCCGAAGTTTATCCTGTATATTACATTATCGACTGGATTATTTGTAGATTTTCACCAACCTAACATTTTACTTTTGATTATCGTAAGATTCTAAGGAATGTATGTTATTTTATTGTGTTAAAGAACTTTATTTTGTTCGGTAAGATTCGTCAATGTGCACCGTACTTGATTAAGATCACAAATCACACCCTTTTTCTGTCACTATAACCGCAAATTCTGAATTAATAAACACGTGGTGTTTGTTTATATCTCGACAGCCGATAGGGTTCGAAGTAGGCATTTGTGATACGCGTGGTGATATCCCGTAGTCGAAGTTGGAGCTATGTTATAAAGCCAGTAACATAGGGTACCTGTCGCCGACAAGCACAACGATATAAACATTTACAATAAGAAAAGCCGCGACATATCAATTCGTTTCATCGACTAGCGATCTACAAAGAAATATATTTTTCGTCCAAAGAGAGGTCCGCGAGATAAAATATGAATCACTATATTACAAACTGTCAGATATACGAGGTGCATTCAAGTTATAACACCTCCGATTTTTTTTTTCTCAGAACTGGAAACAGATAGAAACATGCGGTTTATTTTAAAATAAGCAGGCACTTTTTGTCAATGCGTGACAGAGATGGCAGCACTGTACGGCACACGGAACTTTTAGCGGCAGCGGCTAGAGTGAGAACTGTTTTTGATGCCTCAAATGGCGACGTTTACGTCATTACAAGATCAGCGTGTAATCATTCGTTTTCTCCATTTGCGTGGTGTGACACCGATAGAAATTAATCGCCAGTTGAGTGAGACATGTGGTGATGATGTCATGGATGTGTCTAACGTGTGTTCGTGGGTGCGGCAGTTCCAAGAAGGCAGAACGTCATATGACAACAAACCAAGACAATCTCGGCCTCGCACAAGCCGGTCTGACGACATGATCGAGCGAGTGGAAAAAGTTGTTTTTGGGGGATCGTCGAATGAGTGTGGAACAGATCGCCTCTAAAGTTGGCATTTCCGTGGGATCTGCGCACACAATCCTGCACGACGACCTGAAAATGCGATCCTCCAGGTGGGTGCCACGAATGCTGACAAACGACCACAAGGGTGTGACCGTGGCATGTTGCCAGACAGTGTTGACGCGTGATGACGGCATAAATGGGACTTTCTTTTCATCGATTGTGTCAATGGATGAGACATGGATGCCGTTTTTCAATCCTGAAACTAAGCGCCAGTCTGCTCAATGGAAGCGGACAGATTCACCGCCACCAAAAAAATTTCGGGTAAGCGCCAGTGCTGAAAAAATGATGGTGGCCATGTTCTGGTACAGCGATGGCGTAATCCTTACTCATTGCATTCCAAAGGACACCACGGTGACATGTGCATCCTACGAAGGTGTTTTGAAGAAGAAACTCCTTCCTGCATTGCGTGAAAGACGGCCGGAAAAGGCTGCACGTGTGCTCTTTCACCAAGACAACGCACTAGCGCATTGGGCGAACGTGACGCAGCAGTTTCTTCGTGCAAGCAACTTTGAAGTGATTTCTCATGCTTCCTACTCACTTGACCTGGCTCCTAGCGACTTTTGACTGCTTCCAACGATGAAAGACACTCTCCGTGGCCGCACATTCACCAGCTGTGCCGCTATTGCATCAGCGATTTTCCTAAAGAAGCACTGGCAGCGGCCATGGAATCATGGTGTCGACGTTGTGAAAAATGTGTACTGCTGCAGGGTGCATTTGTATGGTGCGGAGCGTGCCAAGAATATTGTTGTTTGCCAAATTATTTGTTTTTATGCATTTCATTCAATTAAAAAAAAACAATTACATACTTTCAATTTTCTCCAAGTTTGAAGGAAAATCTTTTCATTTTCGTTCATATTTATGTTTTGAGGATTATTATTAAAAATTAAAACTACAAGATACCTTTGAACGCTTAATTTGGTTCCACAGTCGTAATACAATTCAATGCATTATCATCTTCATACCCCAACATAACGTTATTCATGTCAGCCTTTTGTTTGAGCTTTGACGCGATTTGAACTGTAGATATATCCAAATAACACCAGAATCGGTGTGCCTTTGGAAATGAGAAGCTATTGTAGTTCTGACACGATTGAGTCAAAAACTGTCCGCGTAACACACAAATTCCAAATATCTAATTGTATTTAGTTTATTGCAGCTGTATTTGTACAATTTGTATTCGAAGCAATTCATTTCGATATTTTTTTAAATTTCAAAACCTAATAGCAGTTCCATATATGAACACAAACTGCAAGAAGACTAAAAGCTTCAAAAACATGCAACGAGCTGGAAACAATGGCAGAATCTCAAGCAAAGCTGTTGTCTACGTTGCACGGCTATTTATTTAAATCTATGCAAAGTGATAAATACCTATTCATTCGAGGGAATTTTCCTCTATTGTTTTCGTGGCTGCTGCGCGATCTCCACCAGCGATACATACGTATATACATCTATGTATACACAATGCGAAAGTATTCCACTGCATCAGTCGTACAAGAACGACAACATCGACAAATGACTCTTCTAACGTGCATTTCATTTGTAAGTGAAACGCTGCTATGAATTGTACATGTCCCTCTCAGATCGCGGCTATTTTTAAACGATCGCCGATTCCACGTCGGCTAAGTACTATTAAGAGAAGTCTATAAGTCATTAAACGTCATTAAGTGACACCGGCCACCGCATTATCGTCTAACTTTCTCCGCAGAATACGCAGTTAAAAGTGTATTACGCTTCAATTATAGCCGTAGAGAAATTAAAAAATGCTGTCCTAGGAAAGAAGAATATGTTGAACTCTTCAGTAATAACTTTTTTACGGAAGTATTATTAAACACTGTGATCGAGGACAAGCCTTTTACTGCTATAATTATTGCTACATTTGAAGTGATTATCGCGAACAATTTCTCTATTTGCATTTCCCTGGAATAATTGAGATTAAATTTATGAATTTATGTTCTACTTATAATTAATTGTAATACATGAAAACATGAAACATACGTTCTAACAAATCCTCAATATAAACTAATGATAATAATAGATAAAGGCAGTGCCGTTCCAAACAACTTGGCCGCCTGTGTGCGAAAATATTTTGCCGCTGCCCCTCTCCTCCTTATTTTTTATACTTGGGGAATAGTTATTAAATGCGTAGGTACTATGTTATAAAAACCACCAACTGGTGATTCACTTTAGAATTTAATTTGATAAAGAAATTTCACTTTATATTACATGACATATGCTACATACAACAAAATGATGCTTAAGACAACATTACGGAATTTGTAATATACAATATACACCATTTTCTGAAAAGACGAATTCATTGTGCATCCCCTATTCCCTACCGGTCGTAGGCTTACAACAACAAATAGATGCAAATTTCCTACGAACACCATGTAATAAGGAAGTGTAGTATAACATTTATGCATACAACTGAAAATAATCTTAACACATTTATTTTTTTTTTAATATATTTGTTCTATATGTTGCTCAAGAAATCCACTTTCCTACTTTTTAATTCTGCAAATTCTGATATTATATTTTCTGCGTTCATACTATCTAACAATACGCTCTCTATCGATATAATTGCTAGATTACTTTATCGTACTTGTGGCATCGATGAACGAAAATAATTTTTTATTAACCTTAATTTAGAAAAGCTTATTTCACCAGATGCAACAGAGATAGGAAGCGTAAGTAAAATTCTAACTGCTATACAAAAATTTGGAAATATTGATATAAGGTTCTTGTAAATATACTGTAAAATTTACAATGGTTCTGTTGGAAACGAGATTTGTTGTGTATTAAATAATAAAATTATTAAAATGTATCATTTCTTCATCAAGTCTAAGCCATCAATATCTTTTTCTTTTTGAGCGTCATCACTAAAGCTGGCCACGAGCGATACCGCGCACTAGCGTAGGGTCAACCAGGCCTCGCGTTCCACTAGAATTATTCTGCTAATAGAGATGTTTGCTGCCGCAAATAATTTCGCTCATCTTTTAAATAAAAATTAAATAACACGTGCTCAAACACTTACCATTTTAAGAGTCCTCCGTGAAATTACAAAGTGAATAATGTCTGTTAAATATCTACAACATTAGATATGTTTCAACTGTTGTTTCGGCAAAACTAGTACGGCATGAGGAAAAAATGCGTTTATATGCAGAGAACGAACGTTCTACATCTAGTGACGTAATATTTGCGTAAGTAAAATAATCTTTCAAATAACTTAACGATTCTGTTGACGCACCTTCACAAATGTGTCTTAATGTGCCAAAATCAGAATTTTTCTCAAAAACACTTTCAAATTTTTCTAGAACAGAAACATTTTTTGCGTCTTCAATCGCGCATAGCTGTGCGTGAACATGTTGCACTATTTGTAGAGATTCTTCCAACGGCACCGCAGGATTTTGTAATTTTTCTATTGCATCTGCTAGCCCGAAATAATTGTCGTGAATGATTTGTAAATCCATTTTAACCTGACTATCTTAAAATTTCGACTGGTTTTTCTGGATAGTGGCAGCTTCCTTTGTATCGAATTGTAAAACAGTCACACAGTCTGTGAAATTCGCGAATACGTTTCGGTGATTTGACAAATACTGCTTTGGTATGCGCTATTAAAGCGTCTACCTCAGGATAACATTTTCTGGTACTATCCGCCACAAAATTGAGAGCATGAATTTTACACGTAATGTGTAACAAATTAGCAGAATGCTTTTTAAGAGACCGGCCTACAGAAAGCATGTTTGCAGCACCATCACTCACTAACATCAAGAGTTGGTTTGTTGAAAGTTCAAACTTGTCCAATGTATTTAACACTAACTTTTAAATTACTTCGGCAGTACACTGTTGTATCGTTTGGAGACTAATAGAATTGAAGGTGCCGATTGATGAGGTTCCAATTTGCGTGCCATTACATTAAGAACAGAATGTTTCTTCCGATCTGTTGTTTCGTCGACACATAACCACAATTTTTGATCTTTCAACTACGATTTTATTTTTTGTTCAATATGTTCGCGCGCAGATGGCACAATTCTTCGTAACGATGTTTGACTTGGTAATTTGCACTTCGAATAGTTATTCCAAAAGCAGATAAATGGTTCCTTGTCTAGTAAATTAAACGGTATATTACATGCGATAAACCTAACGTATAAATTAAATATAAATTTTTCATTGTCTCGTGCGCAATTTCTTTTTGAGACATGCTTTTCACTATTTACGTGTCGTAGACAATGTTGTCTGGACCAACACATTAACGGGATTTTACAGATTACACATTTAATTTAGCACCTTCATATATTAAGTCTGGAATTTCTGCAATAAATTTTCGAAGTTTGTCCGACCGCGGTCGTTTTGCTGACGAAATCATAATTTTTCTAGGACAGATAAACAATTGCGCAAATGGCCGGCAGCGAAAATGTCCGTACTGCTCCGCAAACGTAGTAATACTACCGTTCCTCTCGGTCCGAACTGATTCTACGCCGATGCGCGGTACCGCTCGTGGCCAGCGTTAGTCATCACGATGTTTCATATCAAGATCTTGGTAATGTTTTAACATTTCTGAATCGGGTATATAAGAAATTTTGTATGGAAATCCAAACAAGAAAGAAAAAATTCACTTTGAAATAAGTTTCAGGATCATTAATAGGTTTATCTACATGTTCATATCTAAATTGTATGGACTTTTTGCATGGACTCTGTTAAAAATTGGTTCAATTTCTAGTCCTTTATCTGAACATAATGTTGTGAAATGCCCGATTATGTTCCTTAAATAATCCATACATATTTTAACATCCGTCGATAGATTTTACAGGTATTAATTTTAGATAAATGTTTTTTAAGTATAGACCATCTCTTTGTTGATGAAGAAAGAAATGTATATACTTCTTCCGCAATATTGAAAAAGTCTATTGTCTCAAATGAAATATTTGCCTTGTCGTTGACTACCAAATTCAACGTATGCGCAGAACAAGGAACGAAAAAGGTGCGAGGACTTATATTTAAAATTCTTTTTTACAGACCACCATGCTTATCTCGCGTATTGGCACCGTTGTCATATCCTTGACCACGCATATTATATATATTTATATTTAATTTATCTAAAAATTTAATTAGAAAGTCAAATAAACCTCCTCCAGTAGAATTTGTAATAGGACAAATATCTACAAAGTGTTAACAAATTTGGACAGTTTTCGTTTCATGGTTAAATGAAACATATCTGAAAACTATTGTCAATGGTACAGTGTGAGTTATATTAGGTGTACAATTAAGTATCATTGAAAAATATTTAAACTTCAATATTTTATTTAAGATGGTAGTTCCAATTCTATTTCCCATTTCATTAATAATTTCATTTTGAATTTTTTTACTCAAATAATGTTATCACATATTTTTATTCTTGAGGCTTTTCTACTCGACGAACATGCTCTTGCATCACCAAATCAAATTTTGAAATCATTTCAATCGCCCTCATAAAATTTCCGTTATTAATTTGGAATATTTTCGAAGATGAGCCACGAAAGGCCCAACATTGTCGTGCTAAGTACTAACTAATCGAAACTACTTTTTCGATAACACGGTACCAATGCCTTTTTTCGCCTTCTAAAAGTCTGAGTTGCATCTGGTTTACAGTAACCTTTTTTCCTAGCATAACAACTATGTTTAATCAAGAACGGACATTTTCAAGATGAACAAAATTTCTTTCATGTTTGTTTACTAAATACGACAAGTGTTGCCAGTCTGAACACCCATCGGTGCTGCAAAACGCATTTGTAGCTTTTCCAACAATTTTACAACAAAAGCCAAAAAACCGAATTTTTTGCTACTGAATATATCCACGAACGCGTCACAACTTCCTCATTGGGAAGGTGGCGATAGTAATACTGTTTTGCAAATTTATCACGATATAACTCTACTCTCTAAGCTCGAGTTCGTTTATTTCTAATGATAATGATCAACTGGCGAAGAAATGGAATAATATAAAATAATATACACCGAAAAGTAGTAAAATTCCTTACAAGCATCTTTTTTATCGTAAGATTAAACAGTCATTAATTTATATCCTTCAGACTGTTTTGATTTCTGTTTACTCAGTTCGTGCCGCCTAACGGCTCGTTTTCCTTGTTGATTACTTGTCACCGATGTCGCCCTTTACATTGGCCGCTTGTGTGCAACGTACACTTCGCGCATCCATACGGCACGGCCCTCGATAAATGTAAATAATTTCCATTACTTTTATTGCATTTTAGTAAGCATGTTTCAAAAAATTTGGCACCATTTGGGAATAACCTTCAATATTTTTTCTGATTATTTTGATTTTGTAGTGACATTAAAGAAACTATAAGCTGAAGGTGTCCCAATACGTAATTCGGGATTTAAATTTAGCGCCATTTTTTAACGACTTAACCTAGAAATTTTATACTCCCTCCGTCCGAAGATATGGTATACATTTGAAATTTTTTTGAAAATTAATGGGACATTAGTAAAGAATTATAATTAAATATACTTAGTTGGAAATTCTGATGTTAGGCAAACAACTAATACATAGTTGCCTGTTGTCCGATTTTTTTTGTGTCAAAAACGTCAATTGAGTTTCATGAAAATTAATTTTACACACGCTCTGTTCATAAAATGGCAGATATTGTTATAAATAATCAAGTAAGCTTGTTGAAAAGGAATTCCAAGTTCAAGCAATTAACCGGTGAGCAACGGCATAGTATATTACTAAAATTGTTGCAGTTGAAAGAAGGCCAGAAGCTGAAGCATGGGAGTATAAATAAAGTTGCAGCTAAATTTGGGGTAACCCGCTTGTCCGTGTCTAGAATTTGGAAAGTGGCTCAAAAACAGTACAATGACGGTAAAATTTGTGCTGATGTTATTTCAAAAAAGAAAGGTAAATGTAGACGGAAACGTAAAGATTATTCTGAACAGTTAACCAAAGTTAAGGACGTTCCTTTCAATCGTCGAGGGTCAATTCGTAGTCTGTCCTTTGCTGTCGATATTCCAAAGTCTACATTGTTCGACATTTACAAACGAGGAAAGAAAATAAAGCCTATATCTTCTACTGTTAAACCTTTGTTAACAGATTAAAACAAGTTAGAGGGATTAAAGTTTTGCTTGTCGAAAGTGATACCGGATGGACGTTTTGAAGATTTGTACGATTATGTCCACATAGACGAAAAATGGTTTTATTTAACGCAAAACAAGCGCTCTTATTACATTATTATAGACGAAGAAGAACCCTACCGAAGTTGCAAGAGCAAACGTTTTATAACTAACGTGATGTTTAAGGCTGCTGTCGCCCGACCACGTTACGATTCACATCGAAAACAATTTTTTAATGGAAAAAATTGGTATATGACCTTTTGTTTATCAAGAACCGGCTAAGCGACACTCGAAAAATAGACCTGAAAGAACTTTGGTAAAAAAAATGTGGAGTCCGTCAATTCAGCAGAATGTAGAAAAATGATTCTTGAGGACGTCATTCCGGCGATCAAGTTAAAGTTTCCCATAAGTCATAAGCAAAAACCGATATTTATACAACAGGATAATGCAAAACCTCATGCTTGTGACGACGATGAAGAACTTCTGGCTCATGGTTCTACAGATGGCTGTTCTATTCAGTTTAAATCACAACCACTAAACAGTCCCGATTTAAACGTTTTGGATCTTGGCTTTTTCAATTCCATACAATCTTTGCAATATAAAGCTTCGCCAAAAACAGTTGACGAATTGATCGAATATGTTGAAAAAGCCTTTGACGATTTAGACAGAGAGACCCTTGACAATGTTTTTCTAACATTGCAGACCTGTATGGAATCAATTATGTTGGTTGAAGGAGGAAATTCGTATAAGATTTCCCACATCAATAAGGCCAAACTTCGGCGTGAAGGACGCTTACCATCTAGTTTAGTGTGTTCCCAAGAAGCCGTAGACAAAGCTAGATCCCTCATTAATTAAATTTTATTCATAATTATATTAAATAGTACACCAATTTAATAGGAGTATGTAATTGATTCAAATTGTAAATGTATACCATAAATTCGGACAAAAATAAATTCCAAATGTATACCATATTTTCGGACGGAGGGATTATCTCGTATGTAACCCAGTTCTTGCTTGAAAACAAATATAGTAGTGCCCGAATATAACGAACCGCAAGGGCCCGAGAAATTCATATGCGGTGTTCGGAATAAACAAAACGGATGAAATACATTTGACAAATTAAAAAGTTGGTAATAACTACATCATTCAAACGATATTAAAAGTACAAATCCAGAGAAATACTGCATACATACATTTTAATGTTACATGTGTTAGTTACTGATTAAAAAAGTCTGTAATTTTTGACTGTTTCAATTTCGCGCCAGCACATATTTGTTCCATATTATCCTCAATGTTGGCGAATATATCCAAAGTATCTTTAGGGGTATTATGAGACTGTAAAAAGTAGCGAAGCTTCCTAACACATTGCAACCCTTCTTGATTAGTAGGAATTGGCATATCTTCGCATGTGTTACTTTCATTCCTACTGGAATCGTCTACAGATTCATTGAGTACGCTGTTGATTATGTCATCGTCAGTTAAGAATTTGGCGATTGCAACTTGATCATCTACATGAACGAATTCGTTAAAATTGATAATCTGCATAACACTTTTTAAGACTTCATTACCAACGACAGATAAATCAATAGTTGTTAAAGATAATTTTTGCTTCTCCAATCATTGTGAAAATGATAATTCGTCATCAGAGTCAAACTCATCAAAAGAAGTACAGAAGCTAGCATGTTTGAAACAATTACTGATAGTTTTCTCCGTAACTTTTTGCCATGCTTTATGACTAAAGTTTATTGCATCCAGTAAATTTATAGACCCAGATTTACCTTCGTCAATTGAATTAATTAGTTTTATAAGCAAAAAAATTCGATAGTAGCTTTTAAATGCGCGTATTATTTTCTGGTCCATAGGCCGAAGCTTGGAGCTAGTGTTTAGTGGCATAAACACTAATTTAATATCACACAAACCTGACACTGGAGGATGTGCAGGGCAGTTGTCAACCAATAGAATATTTTTTTCTATTCTTCAGCAAGAACTCTTCATACCACAGTCTCAGTTCGTCTATAAATAAATCGCCAGTCATCCATGCTTTTTTATTTGATTTATAATTCACGGGAATTTGTTGAAACATCGTGGATTTTGTGATTTGCTTATCACAAGCAATTTTCTGTTTTCACTTCCCGTTAAATTAACGCACAAAAATAAGGTTAATCTATCCTTTGAAAGCTTCTTGTCGGTGTTGCCCGGGCATTCCAAATATTGTGTATTGATGTAGTATCTAAACAAGTTCGCTTTAAACAGAAATTATTTCTGTTAAGACTCTAAAATTGATTCGTATTATACGAAAGTTCGTCATAGGCGAGTTGGCAATAGAAGGTATTTTATAGTATTATTTTAATGACAAATATAACGGGACCCTCGGTTTTGGTACGCAACACCCGGTAGTTCGCTTTAAGCTGGTTCGTTTTAGCCGATCACTACTGTATTAAATTTGTCATAATCGCATTGAATTCGCAATCTTATTAGAAAATTGAAGTTTTCCCGATCCTTTGTTTATTTAAAGGTGCCAATGCGTCCATGTAGTGCTCTACCCTATAAAAATATCGCTGGGGTATGTGAACATGCCGAAAATTCCAGAATTGCAGTTCGTCGTCAATCTCACCAGAACACAAGGAAAAGCTGCCTGCATCGAATTTAGACGCGTTTAAAATCCAATGACCAAGAGTTAAATCCTCCAGACCACAGACATCGCCGTGCGTTAGCTAATTTTTTCTTAAAAGAAGTTAGGAGTAATGGAGAATTTGGATGGGTTAGTTGGCCCCCACATTTTTGATTTTTTTTAATTTGAAAATGTCCTCGTTTTGTGCTGATTTGTGCCGTAAACATTTTATTTTGTACTCATTCCGTTTTCGAGATATTCTAGTTTGAAAAGTCGGGGTCAACTTGACGTTGCCTCCGCACCTTCACTATTTTAAAATCAAAAAATATTTGCTTATGTATATAAGTACCATACGAATTTAGTTTTTGAGATAGTAGCCAATTCTCTTTAAATTAATTACTACATAGGTTCCATTGCTTTGTATAGGTGATAATATTAACCGGTTAATACCATTATTCACCATCCCATTAAGTCACTTATTCCGTATCTAAATTATACATATAGTGATTATTCCCAAGGATAATTTCTTTCGAAGAATTTGTTATTTAACCTGTTATCTCAAACAACAGCGATTTATGATTCACCCTTTCAATCGCATCGAACGCTTTTCACTTTTAGATAACTTTATTATTCCACGATTGTTATTCTGTACAAGATCGATTTCGATAAATTTGTAGTTACATCACGCGTTTATGTAAAATGTTTCTTATGAAGTTTACATGTGTATATTGTAATGCGCCTAATATTAAAAATAAAAAGCAAATATCACGACGTATTAAAGAGTAATACGCTAAAATAAAATCCTGTTTTCAGTTTTGATAAACTCAATGGAACTTATGATAGTAAAAGCTCAATCGTACTAATTATTATTCAATAAGAATCCATGCCTTCCCCCAACATCCCCCTCAGCATTCGCGAATTTTGGAATAAGGGAAACCACGGAATACCTTACTCTGAGAGTTGTGAGCTCGGAGTTCGAACTCGGCCGAGGCGTTACCACCGAGACAACAAGGTTTCAGCGCTCTTCGATGACGTTACGCTGTTTAGGTGATGTATCTCCATGCACGATATTAGCCTAAGCGGTAAAGGAATCGTTTTTTCTGCATTCCTTTTTTAAGTTTTGAAGGGCTTCCGGTTTAAAGAGGATGCCAGTCGTCAACCGAGCCCTTATTCGCATCCCATTCGATTTTATTTCGGAAAAACGAAGTTTCAATGCAAAAACCAAACACGTAACCGAGCACCATTTTCGCGAAAGATGTATTTGTGGTTGATATTTAATCGACTAATTATTATTATTTGTAATTGTACATGTATTTCAACGAAACAAAAATTGATATGACACAGTAAAAGAGAAAATTTACAGACATGCTATATTTCCTCTTATGTGGTGTTTTACCTAATCTCTCATTATTTCCTCTTATGTGGTGTTGTACCTAATCTATCATTACTTTTCCCACAATAATTTTGAAGTACGGTATTTGGAGAACAAGTTATTATAAGCAGTGAACGTATTGCGACAATTATAATTATCCAAATGGCTATGTTCTGTAATATAATTTAAAATATATTGTATTAAAACAGAACATTTATTATACACATTTAAAAACATCTCTTCGTGTTCAAAAATAATTTTGTTAAATATAACGTAAGAATATAAAACTGTTTGATCAATAGGATATTCACGTTTTTTGTCAAATACAACGCACGGTTGGGGAATTGAGTTGGAATATCATCTTTTTTAAACTTAGGATTTTTTAAACTTACAGTTATAGTTCCACCGGTCCTTGAATCTGCAGCTGTTGAAAAATGAATAATATCTTCTTTTACAAAGTGGAACTCACAAACCCTAGTATGCATTGTTGGAAAACAGCCGACGCCACATAAATAGACCGCCCGAGTCACGCTTTTAGGTTACCCCATTTTTATCGTTTCAGGAAAGGTTTTGTCGCTTATACAACACTAGAAAAACATTACAGGTATCACCAACAAAGTACGGAAATATCACTACACAGTATTTTTTTTTAATAAAGCCAATATAATTCGGATAAACCAATTCAAAACGCAGAGACGGTCTGAACTTGTAAATGCGTTTATGGCTGATCGTTCACCTAAGACAATACACGTCACCATCTGCTGACGTCAGAGCTGTTAGCCCTTCTTATACCGCGTTAATAAGTTCCGTAATATAGTGAGTCGCTAAAATATATGGACAGTGTTGCAACGTTTGCCCGCTGTGAAAGTATAAGGATATTCTTGGGAAGCGAATCTATCAGGAAGAATCCAATTGCCGTCAGGAGAGGAGTGCGCTAGACTCTAGCCATGTATTATACCCGTAGTTTATTTCTTTAATTGATCATCCTTGCCTCTCATCTTTTCTTCTTAGTTATTTTTAATTTGCTGTGTTTGTGTCTCGAAATTATGCTGTAGAATATTTTTCTTTTTAATTATGTTCTTATAAACTAAGAAGTCGTTAAATGGTGCTACGGTAGAGGCAGTACTGCAAATGACTGCTTATTTGAACATTTATTATAATAATATGTTCAACTGAATTTTTACACATACAAATACGATTCATTTTACCATAAAATTCAATTAATTAGATTTAGAAAACATGTAAGTATTTATTATGCGCTTATTATCATTTGAACATTTAATATATTGGATATTTTGAAATGAAAAATGTAATCTAGTTAATTTATAATGAAAGGTTCTATTTAGTTTTAGAATTTGTCATTTTCCTTTTAAATTAAGGACGTTTTCTTGACTAGATATACGACAATAGTATTTATTTTGAAATAATCCACGGTTAAAGTCCATCAATAGGACAAAAATCAAATAAGATGTATTATGTATTTCCCAAAATCTGAGCCGAGCTCTTACCTTGACTACGTATGCTAAGCGACTGCGTTGCGTGTGTGCGCATGTCTAGGGACACTGAGGAGCGGAGGGGACATTCCTAGCACAAGCAGCAACATTATTCGCTATATCGCGCCTATAAATGAATCCTTACCTACCCTGGACATTACGTCACCAGTCTCGTTACAGATGAGTTTAAAATTATACTGCATTCGTGAAGTTTAAGTTTTTAGAAATCTGCGTAATGCGGTGTATTACTCAGAATCTGTAGAAGATTGGCACATTTAATAAAGCTGTCCTTTTTTTTCCCCTTAAGAGGTTTTCTTAAAGTAGCATGTTGATATAAATATCAATAAACCAAAAATTTAAAATAGATATAATACAATACTTATTTCCTAACGATACCTTTGCTGTTTGTAGTTTTCATAAAGGAGATGTTAAAGTATGTACACTACTCATTTTATAGTCTTCAGTCCAAGGGATTTTATCAGAGCAGAAACTGTGTACGTCCCATACAAGCTTTTATAGATCCAGGATATGTCTAATTCTAGACTAGCTTGCTTCGGATTCAAATGTTATTATTATTTAGTAACGAACGAATTAAAAAAAAAACTCAATCGTCAAGAGTTTCTTTTACGCAAAAACGTGATGTTTGTATACACCTATAAGTACACCCTACGTCCGATATACAAATTTAACAAGAATCACTATTGAAGTAAGCTATGGAAGTTATCATGGGTCTCTGTTATAATCAAGTATAGAAATTTGTTTTCTTTTGCTAACTTCTTAAATTAATTGATTTCTTTGGTTATATCAAAATCTGGTTTTTAAGGACATCACAACGTCGCTCGACCCATTTCAGTGTTTCTACAGAAATTTCAAAATTCTTCTCATGAAAGCTGCTGTTAGTAGAGTAATTACTCCCATTTGTTAGCAGCAACATACCTACGGCAAGATAGTTATAAGAAGATCTCTTGAAAAGATAAAATCATAATTGAAAGTGAGACGTACCTACATAAAGTAACAATTCTGACATTAATTCATGGCTAATCTGGAGTTATTATCGTTTTGAAATTAATTATTTTCTTCTATTTCTAGTGGCTACAGTAAAAGCGCAGATGATTTAATTTACTATTTCCTGTAACATAGACATTACTGAAATGAAAATCTTAATTCCGAGAAGCGGCAGCGAATTATGCCGTACATTTAAGTGGATTACGCCATACTCAAAATCCGGAATACTAGAAATAGCGGCTAATTTAACGACCTTATAAGCTAATTATTTTTACGTTATCGCCGATCTTTTCAAAGGCAAAACGCGTAGTGTTAGGCCGCTAACATGCGTAACCAGCGTATACCGGCAGGCATAGAGCATTTTGTAACAAGAACTTTGTCTTTTAAAGTTGCTAAAAGTAACAACATTAAAGCGAACGACAAGTAATAACTTATAACAGGCTGACATATGGGCCTTTTTCTACCTTTTTGGTTTCGTAAATGTGCTTTAATATACGACGTCGTGTCTTATATAGATATACTTCTGGTTAATGATGTTCATATGTAAAGTAGATACCAGTTCGCTGCCTCACTCCACATTGCCATTATGACATGTTAAAAATGACTGGATACCAGTTCTCTGGTAGGTACATACGGTTTACCGCTTGAATCTTCTTTACACTGCGGAATGCGTACGCAGGATTCATAACTACAACGAATACTATTCAACCTTTGCACTTGACACGCACATACCTACTGCAACCTCTTTTTATTTTATTGCTGATGATAAATGTCCTTCTGACTCCTTTTTTGCACATCTGACATATAATTTAAATGGTAAGTGTCGGGTTTGTAGCAGATGCGGAAGTATATATGGCGGTTACTTACAATATATTTATTTCAATTCTAAAGATCGTAGGAAATTACATCATCTCCATAGTTTCCACATCTGCATAAAAAACAGCGTAATGCGAGAGCTTTCATTTCAATTGTTGCTTCTCTATCACCTGTACGTTAACCCTCCAGTACCCGTTGTCGGTCTCTCAGACCGAAGCAACTATTTTTAATAAATGAGCGAGTCATTTTTTGAACGATTGTTATGTGCCGCCTTGTATCTTCCTAATTTGCCCATTGACAACTCAGTGCATTAAATCACGTTGAAGTGAACAGTTGTTACTTTTCCAGCTACCATTTCGGTCTTCCAGACCGAAGCGGTTGAGTGTGTTTTCATAAGTCTCAAAAAGTGTTTGCGTATAAATTTGGGTTTATAAGGCATTTTTGTTTTTTTTTTGCTACTGTAAGTTATTTGTAGTCATCATGGGTGCTTATGAAATAGAACAAGCTCGGTTGACCCGATTGATGGAGGAATGTTTGGCTGAAGACCAACAAGAAACTCTGTTTGATGAAGAAGCTAATGATAATTCAGACAGCGATGAAGAAGATATCCTCGAACAATGTAATCAAGATAGTGAATCTGAGCAAGAAATCTCTGATTCTGAAAACTTGGATGATATTGATGTAAACGCAGATGAGCCATGTTTTTTAGGTAAAGATAAAATTACCAAATGGCTAAAACACGTGCCATCTCAGAGAGTCAAAGTCAGAAAGTAAAATTGTGCGTCTTCCAATGTCAAGATTACCGACCAGAAATATGAAAAACCCTCTTGAAATTTGGAACTATTATTTCTCAGAAGAATTGTCGAACGTTATTGTTGTCAACACAAACAATTTCATAAATTCTGTAGCAGGAAGGTATTCAAGAAAAAGTGATGTCAGACCTACCGACAAATTAGAAATTCAAGCTTTTTTGGGACTATTATATTTTGCGGGAGTTCTAAAGGCAAACAGACTAAACGCAGCTGATCTATGGTGAACAGATGACTCAGGAGTAGAAATATTTCGTTTAACAATGTCTCTGAATCGTTTTAGATTTCTACTCTGTTGTATCAGATTTGACGATAGAAATACAAGAGATGAACGGAAAAAAGTAGATGAACTTTTACCTATTCGAGACATTTTTAGTATGTTTGTCAGTAAATGCAAATCTGGTTTTGGTTTGTCTGAATATGTGACAATAGACGAGAAACTTGAAGCTTTCCGGGGAAGATGCAGCTTCAAGCAGTACATTCCCCCTAAACCCAACAAGTACGGCATCAAAATTTTTGGATTATCAGATGCAAAAATGTATTATACAAGTAACCTGTAAGTGTATGTTGGCCAGCAACCAGAAGGCTCTTTCAAAGTAAGCAACTCTCCAGATGCCATTGTTGAACGACTTTGTGAACCAATAAGTAATTCGGGAAGAAACTTGACGGTGGATAACTGGTTTACAAGTTTTCCCTTAGCTGAAAAATTAATAAAGAAAAAAATAACTTTAGTAGGAACACCAGAAATAATTACTTTGTATAACCATACAAAAGGTGGAGTTGATGTCGTAGATAAATTGTGCTCCCGCTACAATCGTGCCAGAAATATTCGCCGGTAGCCAATAGTAGTATTTTTTTCACTACTAAATGTTGGGGCTATCAATGCTTTTGTCTTATTTTGTGTAAATAATCAGGAAAGTAAAATTGTAAGATGGGAATTTTTAAGAAATCTGTCAATGGCAATGATTGATCTACATTTACAAAAAAGGGCTACACTACAAAATCTGCCACAAGTAATGAAACTACGCATACAAGAAATATGTAAAATAGAAATTGAAGCAAGTGTCAGCCAGACAACAACAGGGGGATGCTTTTATTGCACAACAAAAGCTAACCGAAAACGAGATTCAAGTGCAAAAAGTGTGAAAAGCTCATGTGCCTAACGCATATAAGTGTGGTATGTGATGACTGTGTGTCACAAAACTAATTTAATGAAAATTTTTGAGAATATATGTATTTCTTTATTTTTTTTTCTTAATAAATATTTATGTTTTGCACTTTGGGGAACATGGTTGCAGGCTGCGTTTTACTACAACAAATATTTTGATCAAGTAAAGAAGGTAGTTTTAAAATTCAATCCGACAGAAGTTGCCGCAATCAAGAAAAGCCAGGAAATATTTCAAGATAGTCAGGTTAAAAGAGACTTACAAACTATTCACAACAATTACTTCGAACTAGCGGAGGGAATGGAAAAATTACAAAATGTTTCGATGTCGCTAGTGGATTATGTTCAAATTGTGAATGATGTTCACGCACAGTTATGCGCTGTAGAAGGCGAAACAAATTGGTATGTAATACAAAAATTTTAAAATGTTTTAGAGAAAGACTCCGATTTTCTTATATTAAGACAAATTTGTGAAGGTGCGTGTGAAGATGCATTAAGTTGTTTCAAAGATTATTTTAAATATGCAAATATAACATCGCTAGATGTCGAACGGTCGTTTTCGGCATTAAAAAACATTTATTCCGCACGTCGTACTCACTTGACTGAAACAGCTGTGGAAACATATCTATTGATTCAAATATTTAACAGATGTTACCCAGTTTGTGATTTCACGGAAGAGTTTTAAAACGGTAAGTGTTTCAGCACGTTTTATAATTTATTTCTTACCTTCTTTTTTATGTGTAAACTTTTATGCGCTCGCCACGCCTCTGGCTGTTACCGCATATTTGCCCAGGTTACTGATCAGTACGGATTGTTTTCTAAAACCACTTTCCTTGAAAATGATATCTTTTATCAATCTTTTAGGTAAATATTATTATTATATAAAGTGTTTCTAGATTCTTCAAACTTCCGTGAATTTATTTTAGTGATTTCAAAGTCAAGATGTCACATTATGTTACCATATAAAATATAGCAACATTATCTACCGTCCTACGGCAAGAGTTTTTTTTATAGTTTTAAGCTTTCAAGCTCTACACGCCGATAGATGCCCATTTTCTTAAATGCGCAGCTTCTCTTCGCTTAGTAATGAATATTTAATCTGCTCTGATTACACCCTACTTTGCATCTAAATATATCGCGTCTAAGAGTTAAAAACATATTCCAGCGTACGCTTTGCAAATAAATGCATAATTAGCATGGACAATATCAAAGCCGATATATTGAAGGCCCTATTAACCGGTATATGATACATGCAGGTAAATTAAAAGGCTTCGTCAGAATTAGTAAAAACAGTTTGCATTTCTCGTTAGAAGACTACACGTTAGTTTCGTCGGGAATTACGTCAAAGACACGACACGTTCATTAAATAATCCTCCGACTTCCTGTGTACCACTAAAAGTCTTGACCAGATAAGAATAGTTGGAGATATCCTGTACACCATGCAGCACTGTCAGCGCCAAGCTAATTATGTGCTTTCGTAGAAAATCGGTGCGGCGATATCGTCGTAATTTTCAGCGATTTCCTAGGTACCTGTGCAACCTTCACTTTTCATTTTTCCCAGAAATGCTTTGTTTTACTATCAGTACTATATCTACATAATGAAAGTGCGACTATTTTACTCATGTACTTTGTTTGATCGACATTATAGGCGTCTATTGAAGATTTTTATCGTTTATGGACTGGACCTAACGTCGCCAGTGCATTGGTTTTACCTATAATGGTAAAAATGATAGCAAATGATCTTAGATATTTTCTATTTTACATCTTTAGACAAATATGTATGTTTCCATCCACATACTATGAATATTCATTATAAAATTATGTATTCCGATTCAATTTTTATGCGAAATCAATCTATCTATTTTAGTAGAAAAGTAAATAATGTAAAAATACAATAAATATAATTAAATCGGTACCTAATACATCCTTATTTAAATGCAAAATGTGGAAACAGTGGACACTGGATTGACATTTCTTAATTCACAATATTTTTAGGATATTTAAAAAAGAAAAAGGTACATGCAATAAATAAGAGTACAGATATTTACACTCTATGAGCATTCAAACATACCGAATATGTTGTACTTGGTTTCTCTTTTTATTTTTTATGATACTTTCCAACCCTTCTTTCTTGAAGACTGCACTGAATATTATTAAACGGGCACTCTAAAACTGTGGCACTGGAACACTGGAACAGTTCACTAAAACCCTTACCACAACACTTAGTTCGTACTGGACGCACGTTTCGATAGCCAAGCTAAGAAGCTTGAAGCTAGAATTAGAAATGTAAGCACATTAGAACGCATTGACGGCCGTAATAATAAGAAATATGTTAAATTACCCTTTTATCCATGTTACACCAAGGGTATTCAAAAAACCTTTTCTAGGGTTGACCGCAAGATTGTCTTTTCTTCGAGCAATAACCTTAAAAAACTTTTAGGAAGTTCCAAAGACCCAGTGGATAACATGGATAAATCAGGAATTTACAAAATTTCATGTAAAGATTGTGATCAAGTGTATATTGGGCAGACAAAACGATCAATCAAAATTAGGTACAAAGAACATTTGGCTCATCTCAAATTCAGAAGGTTTGATAAATCTAGCGTTGCCCTACATATGCTTGAAAATAACCATAATGTTGATAATATAAAGTTAATTAAATACGTAAAGAGTACTGCTCAATTAAATTGTTATGAAGGCATGGAAATTTACAAAAACAAAACTCACTCAATGAATTCAGATTTAGGACCACTAAATTCCAGCCTTTATCCTTTGTTACATCATGTTTAATCATTTATAGTTGTAATTTTAACCATGTGCAATGAACCGCTTCATTGTAATACTAGGATTTAATAACTCACGTCATTCTGACCATTTACCTCTATGCTATTTATAGTCCTGTGCAATGAAGGGGCTCATTAAATTTTACGATTTACTTTAAGATTTTAAATTTACATATTGCGTAATTTTATTTTGCTATATAAGGTTAGTTTTGCACTTAGCTTGTTAGTTCAGTCTTGCTGCTGATGATGATAGCTTGGCTATCGAAACGTGCGTCCAGTACGAATTAAATGTTGTGGTAAGGGTTTTAGTGAACTGTTTCTGAATATTATTGTTTAACTTTGTATTTCGCACTTAATTGTTGTTTAATCATCAATGCAATCGAGTCGTTTTTAACTATAGCCTAAACAATGATTTGTTGTTGCGATGTGAGGATATTAGAGATTTGAGAATTCTTTTTTTATTATAATTTCCGTGTATCGAATTGTTGGTAAATAAACATACCACATAACACGCGCCACCATGCTTTTTTGCACTTTTTTGACAATTCAAATTAAAATTATTACGTGACATGTAAACTATGACTTCATTGGTTTATTATTCAACGGTAACGAACTGGAATGATATACCTGTGTGATCGTGTGATCAAGCGGCCAATGCAGTGCCAACGCGCTGCTGCTAGATATGTACCGCACATGCATACGTTCTACTGTATTCTATACCCAGATATTTTTGACACAACCGGTATATATTATACGGTTTTCTTACTTGTTTGTGTACATACTTTGTGGACGTATTTCTATGTACATTTGTAAAACATGTATCAGTATATATTAAATCGTGTGTGTTTCTTAAATTCGCAACGTATATTTGTATGTATAATTATGTAAACGCACCAAATACGAGTGCGAGGTACGTTGTTACCATAAATACGTCTTCAGTATCTATTAAATCACAATGTTTATATGCACTGTGCATTATTAGGCGCACCATCAAACCCTTAACGGAGCTCGAACGTTTGGTCGCGGAGACAGTAGCAGAATATAGCCGAAAAGGGCTACCCAAATGTTCTAGTTATAGTAAGTATTTGCTACGGTATCTTTCTTGTATGTATTCTCCAGCTACTGCCTCCCTATAGAAGCGAAAATGTGAAAGACGAAGTATTGTGCGTTCGTTCTCCGACGTAGTATTGGTATTCTGATAAACACGTGTATATTATGGGTTATGCTTGCTCTCTCGATGGTGATTGTCTGTTTCATGCTCGGCTGCGGTTCTCTGTTTAGTGTGCGTCTTATCTCGAGGTTTGCAATATAATAGCAGAGCCGAAATTACGATTATTTTATTTAACACAATTTCACTTCAATTCTCACTTTGTGTGTGAATGGTTTTGCAACATTTATGTATGTTAAATGAATTTAAATATGTTTCTGTGTTAAATACGTACACATAAAATATTTTAAATGTATACAAATACAATATACATCAGTTTATAAGAAATAAAATAAATTTACAAAATAAAACGACTGAAATATGTAATTTACACAATAAAACAATAGAATGATCGATTTAGAAAATAGAATAAATGCAGTAACGAATTTGTTAGCATAAAAATATAAACTAAAATGTTCGGTTCCACAGCTCCCTCCGATTCGATACATTTTACTTGCCCTTTGCTAGACCAAGTAAAATCACCCGTGACATACAATGACTTCCAACTATAACAAAATCTGCGTACAAACACAAATAGATATTGACATACATTCACTTGATGAACTGAAAGATGCAGTACTCCATAGCTTCAATTCTTTTTGTAGTTTAGTTTATCAGTAATCATTATGTTTCTGCATATGAATTTATATATATTTATATATAGAAAGAGGAGTCTTTCCGAATATCTTCCTGCGTGATGGTGAGTTGGTCCCTAGAAGGACAGATTTCACGACGTTTCGACGAAATCTCATTCATCTTCAGGTGGTGCTGTCTGTTTCAATAGCCGAGCAGTACTGCTCGACTATTGAGAAGAACCCCTCTTCATAGTTCACCCGCGAAAACCTCTATGTTTAGAATACATTGTATTGTGTATGTAGTTTTTGTTGTCTTATAATTGGAATGTATGATTGTGATAATTAATTTAGTTAAAATCGTTTGTGATACTTGACAACATTCTTCTGTTCAGTTCTGATGTTTTTCCTTACTTTTTATCAATTGTGGTACTGCAAACCATTATTTCTAATAGATTACTTACAACATCCCAAACTATATTAACTTAAATGGGTGACATTTGTTGCATGTACTAACACTACGGTAGGTACCTGTTAACTACAATTGTTTCTAGCGATCCTTTGATGATTAAAGGAATTCTGGAGATTTTGGGAATTTAAACTATCTCCACCAAACGTAAGTTTATTGTTTGTTTTAAATTGTGGGGAAAACGAAATGTATAGGAAAAAATTTTCATAACGGGGAGATAAGGACCGCAAAACACGAAACTATATTAAACTATACAGGGTGTTCAGTTTTCGCAGCGGACGATGCAAGTTTGATTTTTTTAATGAAACTGCCTTATATTATCAGTATTTTGGGTGATTCGCTTCAATCCGCATCAACTTTCAATATTCCCTGAATCTATCTATCTTGGTGATTGAGATAATTGACGTAATTTGAGATTTTTGCGAAATACCGTTGTTTCTTTAACGGCCGATATTTTAGGCACATAAACGCTAGAGCATTAATTCTTATTATGTATATTCGATTGAGTATTTCTTGGAGTTTTCGGCAATTGGTCGAAACATTTTTTGCATCCAGTAGCGACTACCAAATGAACATCGAAACAATCACCATGTTTGATTCATGCTTCTTAATTTTTTATTAATTGAACATTCTATATATTTTTCAATAATCTAATAAAAAAACTGTTCTAAAAGTTTTTATAAATATTTCTCTATATGCCTACCTAAAATTATTGGTCCTTTAATTAATTAAATACGAGGCTATGCAGAAAATTTTTTTGCTAAAATGCGTGTAATACTATGACGACATACTAAAAACTTTGGTTATTCTAAAGATATTCATTAAATGTAATCTACAAAATTCAATTCTCGCTTTCAATTTCAGCACCTACTCAAAGTGACCACCTTCATACATACTCTAATGCAACTCCTGACATTTTGTTAAACATTCACTAACATTTCGGAAGTGATATTTTGTGGAATGTTCACGTTACGCACTGCCTTAAGAAATTTATCCAGAAAGCTTTTTCATAAACATTTCTATTTAACCAAGTTGCAAGATTGTTTAAACAACTAATATCTAACAAATAACACTGAAGTATCGGCACAAATTAATTAGTCTGGAACAGCTGTTTCGAGGGCAAGCCGGATTATTTCAACGTCAACAATTTACTATCATCAGGACCTTATAAAGAATTACGAAAAAATCTTTTATCATCTATGATTAGGGAAACGAAAGAGGTTCTGAAGAATTGCTCAAAACTTATTAACACGAACCTTAAGTGTCCCTCAGATTATTTTTTGCTTCTAGTATTTTAATTTTTCTTCCCAGTTTTCCATTTCCATCATGCAGGTTTTGTTGCCTATTCTTTTAGCATATCGTGTCTACTCTTAGGATCGCTCTTGTAAAATCCTCTATTTCATATTTTAGACTTTGGTTGTCTTTTGCATTTGGCGTAATTCCTGTTATAATGAGATTACTTCTTTTTCTTTCTTTTTCGAGGCTTTCTATTTTTTCATCCAATGTTACAACCTTCTCTTCTAATTTTCTTGTGTATATTTTCAATTCTTTGTTTTCTTCTAAAATGTTATCCATCTTTTTTTGTTGCTGTATCTAATTTTGCTTTACTTGTATTTTTTGCATCATTTTGCTTAGCATTTCTTTTATTTCCTCCATTTCCTCATTCCCTGGAATTTTACGTTCTTTTAGTGGTGATCTTATTAGTTTACTTTTCTTAAGAATAATCTCTGGACTTTCTCTGTCTCTTTTTCTCATTAGATAACGATTAAATCGTAAAGCGTCTGTTCTCCTTCACTTTTTCGTCAACTTTCTGAACCAAATCTTCAGTAATAACAGAAGGTCGCCCACTTCGTTCCTCCCCATGGGCATTCGTGCGACCATCTTTAAAAGTTATCACCCATTTCCGTACAATTCCATCACTCATAATGTTTTCTCCATACACTTCACAGATCTGACGATGAATGTCGGCCGATTTAATGCCTTTAACACTAAGAAAACGAATCACGGCGCGTATTTCACAGTCGACGGGATTCTCGATCGGCGGAGACATTTTAAATAGTGACAAACAAACGTAAACACGGTAGAGTCTTTTTGTAATGGCGTCTGTGGCTTGTCAACAGATGTAGGGACACAACGCGCAAGCGTAGAAAGCCGCCGCAGCGCTCACGGTAGCAGAATTTCAAAACGGTACGTACTTTAAAAACACGCCTCGTATCTAAGAAAATTATGGTTATTTCGAGTAGATGCTGAATTGTACCAAAAAATAGAATATTTACACTTTAGTTTCACTGAATACCTTTGATGAAATAAAAGTTCGTAATGTTTCGTCACAGCACTCTAATGTATTTTAATAAACTTATTGGCATAGCTTCATATTTAATTTACTCAAACACGGCACATGTCAGGTATATTAAAATGTTTATAACAAAATCTAGAATAGTTTCTCTATGAGATTGGGGAAAAGCATGCAGTGTGTTCCATAAAAAAAATGAAATAGCATGAATGAAACATGGCAACGATTTCGACGAATATCTTGTAAACGCTTGCTGTAAAAATTTGTTCGATGTTTTGCTGAAAACTCCAAGATATACTTAATCGAATAAAATTTGAATCACCACTCAGCAGCTAAAGAAATAGCGGCATTTTCAAAAACCTCAAATTATGCAAATTATCTCAAAAAGTAAGATAGATGGGTATATGGAATAACCAAAAATTAATGCTAATATATATAGCTTATGGTATTAGTGGAATCATTCCCGGCAAAAACAATGTAGCAGAGAAAATAGCGCTAACACATGAACATGTTTCTGCCTACCCGGCGTCATCAACATGGTTCTGAGCACTACCTTCTGCAACTACAATTGCGTTTGCCTCTCGGCTTATGCTGCTAATCTCCAAAACAGCACTGAATATGTCTTTCGGCGACACCTACCGCCAAGAGACACAGTCACGCCGTCCCAGAGGGTAGCAAGGACAAACCGGAGTGTAGTTTCCCACCACCTATCGAGCAGCTCCTGGGCTGCCAAACGCATGTTCATGTATTAGCGCAATTTTCTCTACTACATTGTTTTTGCCGGGAATGATTCCACCAATACTATGAGCTATATTAGCATTTATTTTTTGGTTATTGTTATTAGGCATTCTTTCCACGTGTATTTCTATACATCATGGTAAGCCTGAGGAATCATTTGCACGCATAGATGTCGCTGTGCCTAGGCACAACGCCCCCTTGTGTTTGGCAGCCCAGGAGAAGCCCGATAGGCGGTGGACATCTACACTCCGGTTTGTCCTTGCTACCCGCTGGGACGGCGTGACTGTGTCTCTTGGCGATAGGTGTCGCCGAAAGACATTCAGTGCTGTTTTGGAGATTAACAGCAAAAACCGAGGGGCAAACGCAATTGTAGTAGCAGGAGATAGTGCTCAGAACCATGCTGATGACGCCGGGTAGGCAGAAACATGTTCGTGTGTTAGCGCTATTTTCTCTGCTACGTTGTTTTTGCCGGGAATGATTCCACCAATACCATGAGCTATATTAGCATTAATTTTTGGATATTGTTACCAGGCATTCTTTCCACGTGTATTATTATAAGGAATATTGAAGAAAATGGACATGAATTGAAGAGAGGCATTCAAAAACGTAATGATGTTCCATTATATTGTTTGTAACGGAAACTGAACACCCTGTGTAATTGTGCATAATTTTATATTTTGCAGAACTTGCCTCCGGATATTTTTTATTTGAAAAATCCCCGCTAAATTACTCAGAAAAGGAATTATCTTCCGCCCACAGAATAGGTGACTAGATAGACACGCTGTAGTGTCGCTACTTTCAGCAGAATTCTTAAATATTTTACATTGTAAGAAACCGTGGTAAATTTATTCGTAACACTGCGTAGTTCTATTTCTCTTATATTTCATTTTATAGTTTTTACTTTGGGGCGTGTCTACTTCCTTTCCATTTTTACCATTTATTGGAATTATTAAAGCGGCATTCTAGCAAGTATGTATACAAAGTTTATATCCTTTCGTTATGAAAGGCACCTCTCTTATTTAAACAACCATTTTACCTTGTATCTATCATTAATCATTAATCATTACATTTACTTAAAGATTCAGATGGCCTTTATTAGTTTATATGCATAGGTACTGTGTTGAGCACCTTTTGGTCATATGAGCAATTAAATTAAATACAAAATCCTGTGGTGTATACATATTTGTACGATAATAAAATTACAGAAGGTCAAACCTATTCCATAAATTTGGTGAAAATATGAAAGACCAATACGCAATTTAATGCCTTCTGCGTACTTTAGCCGGTAACAAAGTGATATTATCGTGGAAAATAATCGACTGCATCGATGCAAATATCGACCATTTTATGTTGCTTACGGAATGGAAGTAATTGAATTGGGTAGGAAATTACTGCAGCGTGAATGGGGACATTTACGAAAACCTTATTTAAATTTTTCAGTTATAAATGCACTTTATTGTTCGTTTGTAGGTTGCATTTTAAAATAAACGCATTTCAATATCGCTGCCAGCTCTGACACTTCCTTTCAAACAACCGTAACAACTGAGGCAAAAATAGACGACTAAACGTACTATGATAAAATAAATTCTCCGTAGGTAGTCGCAGTTACGAACATCAAACATATTCATAAATCTTCACAATGGATGCTTATTAGTCCTGAAAAATATAATAAAACAGAAAATATGTACGCATAGGGGTTGTCACTATTGCCGCCGTGGTCGATTCACGAACCGTTTAAAATCAAACTCTCTTCACTTCGCGAAAGTTACGGGCGCTCCATACGGTCCTATTTCACAATTAAGAGGAGTTATACTCGCGCGCTACGAAGAATATCCGTTGTTACAAGAAATTTACACTCGTGTTGTCCCTACGGCTGTAGATGCCGCACCGTTCATATATCCTCATATTTGTAGGTGGCGTCTAACACTATCTCGTAAAATATACCGGTTTAAATGCGAAAACATTGAAAATTTATGATTTCTGATTGTGGTTATTTGTAAAACTTATTAGGTTTGTTAGAGGCAATTGAACGACCGTCGTACCTTATTGAATAAATCCATAGATATATTTTAGAACGTATATGTAGAAAATACAGACAGAGACGTACTTACACATCTAACTCGAATAACGGGCGATCGCGTGCATATTAAATAATAAAAAAAGTATAACAGTGTAAACATACAACTGTGTATGTTAAAAGTGTTGTGAAAGCTTGGAAAATTAACAGTGCAAAAAGCAGGTAAAGTAAAAAATAAATGTAAATAAGCAAACAACCGTACCACATTTAAAAAATAAAAATAAAAAACCAAGAAATACTGAACAGAGACGTATTGAGTTAAAATTAAGGGCGCAATAATAGTCAATTAAAATAATTTAGACTAAAATAAAATTGGGAATGAGTGAAAGTAACGGCACTGACTCGGGAAACGAATGCAGCAGTAACGAGGAAACTAAGAGAAAAAGAAACAGAGAAAGTCCAGAAATTATTCTCGAGAAAAGTAAACTAATATCACCACTAAAAGAACGTAAAATTCCAGGGAAAGAGGAATTGGAGGAAATAAAAGAAATGCTAAACGAAATAATGAAAGAAATACAAGAAGTAAAACAAATCATATAAAGCAACAGAAGAAGATGGATAAAATTTTAGAAGAAAACAAAGAATTGAAAATATACACAAGAAAATTAGAAGAGAAGGTTGTAACATTGGATGAAAAAATAGAAAGCCTCGAAAAAGAAAGAAAAAGAAATAATCTTATTATAACAGGAAGTCTAAAATATGAAATAGAGGATTTTGCAAGAGCGATCCTAAGAGTAGACACGAAATGCTAAAAGAATAGGCAACAAAAACTACATGATAGAAATGGAAAACTGGGAACGAAAATTAAAAATACTAAAAGCAAAAAATAATCTGAGGGACACTTAAGGTTCGTGTTAATAAGTTTTGAGCAATTTTTCAGAACCTCTTTCGTTTCCCTAATCATAGATGGTAAAAGATTTTTTCTTAATTCTTTATAAGGTCCTGATGATAGTAAATTGTTGACGTGGTTGAAATAAAAACGAAACAGCTGTTCCAGACTAATTAATTAACAACTTGTGCGGTGCAGAGTATGCCGATACTTTAGTGTTATTTGTTAGACATAGTTGTTTAAACAATTTTGCAACTTAGTTGATTAGAAATATTTATGAAAAAGCTTTCTGGATAAATTTCTTAAGGCAATGCATAACACAGAATATCACTCCCAAAATATTAGCGAATGTTTAACAAAATGCAAGGAGTTGCGTTAGAGTATGAAGGTGGTCACTTTGAGTATGTGCTGAAATTGAAAGCAAGAATTGAATTTTGTAGATTACATTTAATGAATATCTTTATAATAAACAAAGTTTCTAGTATTTCGTCACAGTAGTACACGCATTTTAGCAAAAAAATTCTCGGCGTAGCCTCGTACTTAATTAATTAAAGAACCAACAATTTCAGGTATATAAAGAAATATTTATAAAAACTTTTAGAACAGTTTTTCTATTAGATTATGGAAACATATATAGAATGTTTAATTAACAAAGAATTGAGACGCATGAATCAAACATGGTGATTGTTTCGATAGTCATTTTGTAGTCGCTACTGGATGCAAAAAATTTTTCGAGCAATTGCCGAAAACTCCAAGAAATACTCAATCGAATATACATAATAGGAATCAATGGTCTAGCGTTTATGTGTCTAAAATATCGGTCGTTAAAGAAACAACGGCATTCCGCAAAAATCTCAAATTACGTCAATTATCTCAACCACCAAGATAGATAGATTCAGGGAATATTGAAAGTTGATGTGAATTCAAGAGAATCATCCAAAACACTGATAATTCCATTAAAAAAATCAAACTTGCATCGTCCGCTGCGAAAACTGAACACCCTGTATATTTGAATATAGTTTCGTGTTGTGCGGGCTTTATCTCCTCGTTATGAACATTTTTGCCTATAAATTTCGTTATGAACATTTTTTCCTATAAATTTCGTTTTCCACACAATTTAAGACAAACAATAAACGTACGTCTGAGGGGGAAGGTTTGATTTTTCTAGCTGTTTTTCGCTTATCATTCGCTCAGGATTTTAATTTCATCTTTGTTATACACATAAATTGACTTCCATATACAGTAGTTTAATATCTATCTATAATACACAAACACACCCTTGCCCTTATGTTAGTACAATAAGCGATATTGGAAAAAAATTGGGTTCTTTCATATCAAATCTATATTTTTTTTTTTGAATTTTCCGACGTCATTAATTATTGAAAAAAGCCGTCCATGGCGAGGAATCAAACCCCATATCTCCTGCTTGCCGGGTAGGCGTGATATCCACTACACCACGCGGACTGTTGAAGATTCGTTCACTCTTTAAGCCTAGATGTTACTTATCTGCAAATACAGCGTAGTATTCCGACAGACAATTTAATTTTTAGATGCCAAGTACATCAATTATAATTAATATATTTGGCTTCCGTCGGCAATTATGAAATCCATAATTTTTTCTTGGAATTTTCCGACGTAATTGATTACTGAAAAAACCGTCCACGACGAGGAAAAAGCGTTCATATCAGTTTGTACAACCTTCCTTGGTAAACAAAGCTGCTAACTGTAAGGGCGTTGCGAATGGTGTGATATATCGCGACATTGAGAAATCCTTAAGCAATTCAAAGATCCCAATCTAGAAAATTCTGTGTGATGAATTGGCTTTGAGAAAGTTAGTTTCTCGTTGGATTCCACATATTTTAAATGAAGACTAAAAGGTCGCTCTCATTAACAGGCATCGAAAAACTTTAAGCCGGTTCAACAACGGAAGTTCAAACAATGTTTATAGTATTGTAAGCGGTGACCAATTATGGATTTATTCCTATGAACCGGTAACCAAACGCCAATCCGCTGCGTGGGTGTTTCAAGATGAAAGGACCCCAACAAAATTTATCCGTTTCCGAAAGGTGTTGAAGAAAATGGTCGTCAATTTCAGGTCATGTTATTACAATTCCTTCAGGAGATCGAAGAATAGTTAATGCCAATTGGTATACAACCATTTGTTTACCAGAAGTGATTGCCGTGCTCCGAAAACCCAACCCACGACGGATTATCCTCCACCACGATAATATGAGTTCACTTAGAGCTCAAAAAACGATTGAGTTTTTAGAGCGGCAAGACATCGAGTTATTCAATCATCCTCCACGCAGTCCTGACCTAAGTCCCAACAATTTTTTGTATATTCCCTAGAATCAAGAATGGGATGCGTGGTCTACAGTTCCAGTCTCCGGAAGAAGGAGTCGATGCCTTTAAAATAGCAATTTTTACTGTTTCAACTGATGTGATTGTCTCTGTGTTCTCTGCATAAATTGTTTTAAGGCAAAGATATAATCTTGTACACTTCTTCTTCAACTAAAGGCACCTTTCATCCAGTGTTGGTTCAGTAAATACTTATACCGGTCATGTAATACATTCCCATATATTTCAACGGCTGTATGCGTTACTCCTCTGTAGTTATTACAGACTCTTACATTCCCGGTGTTGTGGATTGGTACTATGTGTCCTATCTTCCAATCCTATGGTACTGTTTTTTTGTCCCAAGTTTGGCTGTATATTTCACAGAATATTTCTACACCTTTAACGTCTAGGTTTTACAAGCAATATCAGCCAAAACAATGTCCAATAGTAGACAATTGTACACTCAAATGCTACTTTTGAATAATCTGTCACACTATTTTTTTGTTAATTTCGAGTGCATAAGATTTGTTGGTAGTATATTGACAAATAAACGCTAGAGAAAAATGAACCCTATACGGTACCATCACGATCTTATTCAATTTCATTACGGTCCTGTCTACCAAGCAACATTGATGTGTTCTACGTACCGATCTACTGCTGTATAATCAATTTATACCTGGTTACGACAACGGTTTGTGATAAGCAATTAAATTAACTATAGGCGGTTATATACGTCAGTAATTATATGCATGGAAGAGAAACTACCTGCTTAAGACAATATGTGAATACGCTATGTCCGTTGTATCTAAACATAATCGTATGCTATCCCATGTCCGTACATAAACGAACGCCAAGTCTATTTAAATATTAGAAACGGACGCAAATTCATTCCAGAAAAATTATTTGTTTATTACGTTATATTATCAACTTACGTCGAGTTCTATAACAGTGTATTTGTTTGTACTGATTAAATTATTGTCTTCAGGTCAGGGTCATGTACGACGACGGCCTATTAAAAGTATCCCAGGAAATAATTAAAGTATCTTTTTAAAATTTTGGTGGCGGATAATAGTATGGCCCACCAAAATTATCCATAAGGGTAATGATCTATTTCCCAAAAATATTTTCAACTTCGTCGCATTCTTGATTAAACCGGAAACGGATATCAACTTTCTTATTTCAAATAGTGCAGCCTGTATATTATGGGTGTATTGTGGTGTACTACAATCCCATTTTTTTTTCGCAAATCTTGGAGGAGCGGGTAAGGAGAGTTTTTGCCAGTCTTAGAGGTGCAGAAATCCAGTAAATTCCGTGCGCCGTCAGATATTCTATCTGCAATTAGATGGAGATTGTTTTGAACATCTATTACATTTTTGAATTTTGATTCAATAGTTATTTTACTGTAACAACAAACAAAATCTTTATTGGGAATGTCATCTGCAAGCTAACCCTTTATTTAATTTAAGCTTTACTTGAATACCGGGTTAAAGGCCGTAAGTCAAATAAATACCCAATAAACCCTGACACCTTAACGTAATGTCGCAATGTTCATTTGTCATTAGCTTAAGCAAAACAAAGCATACCTGTCAATTCTGATTGTTTATTGATAATAAATGATTTTATGATCCTTTAAATAACTCGGAAACGAGTAGAATATCTAGGCATTCTCAAAAATAAGGCTTGTCACTTAAAACATTTTTAAATTAATTACATTTTTAATTTTTTTGTTGTTGAATATAGTAGCGTTTTGACTAAGTTTTTGGGACACACTGTGTAACATGTTTTGGTGTGTACAAGGTCTGTTCAAAATTATTATTATTATTGGCCTCGACTGGAAATCATTAGCCACATACATATTCTGTTCAAAATGTATCCGGCCTGCGATGTTTCCTGCGAAAGTAATAAAGCGAGTGCGATGATATTTGATAGGGAGTTGTGGAGTACCCTCGTGCACATGTCTGTAAAATATCCCGTGCGCAGCTCGTGATCCTCGGCAGTGGCAAGTACGTGAGTGCGGTTGTGTGCTGGCGGCTCATCGTGTTTACAAATTTCACGAAATGATGGAAGTTTTCGGCGACGATGCCATGGGTACTACACAAATCAAATCCTGGTACAATCGGTTCAAAGATTGCCGCACGGCAGTGACGCACGTTGTGGCAAACACTCAACTAGCCGAAACGACGAAACTATTCAGAAGGTTAACACCTTGGTCCTGCAGGACCGTTGTATCGCTATTAGAGAATTGTCAGGCGAGGTTGGGATAAGCATCGGTTCCCTGCTTGCCATTTTGAATGATGATTTTGGCTTCCGGAGAGTGTCCGCAAAATTCGTGCCGAAGTTGCTAACGGCGGAGCATAAGGAACTGCGTGCAGAAATTGCGCAGGACATACTGGGCGTGGCTAATGATGACCCAGACATCATGAAGACTGTTATCACTGGTGATGAGTCGTGGGTTTATGGGTACGACCCTGAAACAAAGGCGTAGTCTTTCCAATGGAAACAGCCAACATCTCCGAGGCCAAAGAAAGCACGGCAAATCCGCAGCTATGTGAAAGTAATGTTGACAGTTTTCTTCGACCACCGTGGAGTGGTTCATCATGAGTACGCCCTTCACGGACACACCATTAACAAGGAGTACTAGCAGCAAGTCCTGCGTCGTCTTCGTGATGCAGTGCGGCGCAAGAAACCGGAGCTGTGGACAGCGGGAACTTGGCAGCTGCATCATAACAACGCACCGGCGCATTCCTCTCATCTGATTCAGACTTTCTTGACCAAACACAGCATCCCGTTATTCGTCAGCCTCCTTATTCTCCCAACATGGCTCCCTGTGACTTCTGGCTGTTTCCCAAGTTGAAAATGCCGTTGGAAGGGAAAAGATTTGACACTCAAAAGGACATTATGCAGAATGCGACGGAGCAGCTTCCAAAAACGGTCTTCCAGAGATGTCTCCAACAGTGGCAGCAACGCTGGGATAATTGGGAGAGTATTTTGAAGGCGATTAAGCTTTCATATCTGTAAGTGAACAGTTTGATTTTTCTCGGCCAAAGGTTGGATACATTTTGAACAGACCTCGTATTTACGGCAGTGAAGAGGAATTTATGTTGCCAATAAAAATCTTAAAACTGTTTCACGTGGGTAATACCGAATAGAAGATATTGATGTTTAAGTCAAACTATACGTTTGTCAAATTTTTAAGAAAAAATTGAATATCTCCAAGGTGGTACGTCCAACATCCCTGATATATCGTTAAACTTGTCTTTTTAAAGGATCCATAATATACAGGCTATACCATTTAAAATAAGAAAATAGATATCAGTTTCCGGTTTAATCAAGAGTGCCATGAAACTGAAAATATTTTCAGGGAATACATAATTATCCATAATATCGCCTACCTAATTTTCAAAAAGATACCTCAATTATTTCCAGAGATGCTTTTAATAGGCCATCATCGTGAATGACCATGTATACGCTTTTTTCCAACCCTACTAAATATATTACGCTGGTAATGAAGTATCACATAACTATAACAAAAGCGATGCGCTACTGACAAGGAATGGTACTCAACCCGGAAATTCAGAATTTAATGAAACTGGGGTAGTTTATAGACCTTACAGGACTATGTAGTATAGAGGATTCCGTTTCTGCTAAAAAACGGTTTTAGTTAGTGAAATCGGTATTTGAAAATCGGAGTTTTCTCAGTTTTTCGTTAATTATTACCTATCGGATGTTCATTATCGATGCATCTAGACATTTACCATCTTCTGAGGACTATCGGACTACAGTAAAATTAAGTGTTGACACTTTTCCGTTCGAAAATTTAATCGTAATTAACACACTGAATAATGTTTTCGAAAAATTCATTCGGTATCTAATCCTACATTGTACGGTCAACAGTTCTACAAAATTTAAATTCTCCAAACACTTTCACAGTTATAACCGTAGTCTGGGCAAACAGAAGTAACAGTCAGTGTAGTAGATATGTGGTGCGGAGTCGGCGATTATTTATTTCACGCGTTCACAGCGTCAGTACTAAATCGATGCTGTATGCGAGTAGTTCTGTGTATATGTAGGCTGTCATAACTTATTTCGTAATTGTATGCTTATGTTTGCTTTAAAAATGTCGCAGTTAGGTACGTCGCGAAAACGACCAATGGCAGACACAGTTAAAAACCTTATAGTGGACATGCCGGACTTAATTTTTGATGGCGCTAAAATTCAATGTCCAGTTTGCAAAATCCCTTTAATGTGTTGGTCCAGAAGCCATTGTCAACGTCACATCGAAAGCAAACAGCATTCTTCTGCAAAAAATGGCATACGAGACCAAGACAAATTTACATTTGATTTATGTGTTACTTTTATTTTATGTAACCTACCGTTTCGTTTACTAGACAAAGAAGCATTTGTCTCCTTCTGGAATAAATATGCAGACTGTAAATTACCTAGTCGGACATCGATACGAAATGTAGTGCCATTCGCTCGTGAATACATAGAAAAAAGAATGAAAACGGAATTGAAAGGTAAAAAACTGTGGTTGTGTGTAGACGAAACAACAGATCGTCAAAAAGATTCTGTGGTTAATATAAGGGTACGTACAATGGAACCACATCGACCGTCATCCTCCTTCCTACTTGCTTCCAAAAGAGTTATAAATTGTATTGCCGATGAGATTTTAAAGGTGGTGCTGAACTCATTGAACAAATTTGAAGTTTCAACTAAACAACTTTTAATGTTTATGAGTGATAGTGCCGCAAACATGCGTTCTTTGGGTCGATCTCTTAAAGAACACATTGGTAACTTCTTACATGTAACGTGTAAAATCCATACTCTAAATCTTGCAGCACAAACGATTCCTACATGTTTTCCACTAGTAAATGCATTGATTGCTGGTACAAAGACAGTGTTTCTAAAATCCTCGAAACGTACCCGACTATTTCACAAACTGTGTCCTGATCTATCTGAACCACCACAGCCGATTGTTACACGTTGGGGACATGGTTGCAGGCTGCTTTTTACTACAACAAATATTTTGATCAAGTAAAGAAGGTTATTTTAAAATTCAATCCAACAGAAGCTGCAGCAATCAAGAAAAGCCAGGAAATATTTCAAGATAGTCAGGTTAAAAGAGATTTACAAACTATTCACAACAATTACTTCGGACTAGCGGAGGGAATAGAAAAAGTACAAAATGTTTCGATGTCGCTAATGGATTCTGTTCAAATTGTGAATGATGTTCACGCAGAGTTATGCGCTGTAGAAGGCGAAACAAATTGGTGTGTAATACGAAAATTTGAGAGTGTTTTAGAGAAAGACTCCGATTTTCTTATATTAAGACAAATTTGTGAAGGTGGGTGTGAAGATGAATTAAGTTGTTTCAAAGATTATTTTAAATATGCAAATATAACATCGCTAGATGTTGAACGGTCGTTTTCGGCATTAAAAAACATTTATTCCGCACGTTGACTGTAACAGCTGTGGAAACATATCTAATGATTCAAATATTTAACAGATGTTACCTAGCTTGTGGTTTCACGGAAGACTTTTAAAACGGTAAGTGTTTCAGCACGTTTTATAATTTATTTCTTACCTTATATTTTATGTGTAAACTTTTATGCGCCCGCCAGGCCTCTGGCTGTTACCGCATATTTGCCCAGGTTAGTTATTAAGAGTTCACATGCGTTCATCTGTCAAAAATTTTCAAAAAGTTCAAATATTTCAAATATGGTTATCAAATCAACCTTAACATTGAACCAAGAATTCAAAAATGTAATAATATATAGGCTGTTCTATTTAAAATAAAGTTGACAGCTACGGTATAACCGGATGTCTTAGATAATTGAAAATATTTTAGTTCAATAACACATGTAGGCTCTAGTATATTACCAAGTTTTCACAATTTTCCGATGTATACTTTTTCATATATCGATCGATGCAGTTCCTCGTGAGACACCTGTTTATAAAAGTATTGACATATTATACGTAGGTATGTATACGTTAATCTGTAAAACAAGATTTTGATGTGCATTTGACATATTTTTATTGCATGTTTCTTATTGAATATTCAAAGGTGCATATCCATGTGCTATAAATTTATTCATCATGGTAATGATAGTTTACATAAAGCTGTTGAAAACATAAAAATTGATTGCTTCTTGTACATCTAATAAAAGCAGGCTTGCTACAAATAGAACAATGCTGTTATCAAAAGCAAACTTAACAAAGTGGTAGAAACGGTCTATTTTCCAAGTAGCTGCTGCTTTTAAACTAAGCTATGGAAATAGATTTCGATATCTCGATAGCTGGTTATGTGTCAAATGACTAATTTAATAATGTAGTTCCTTTGTTGAAGATTGACATCACAGTTTGTAAATATTACAAGGTCGAAAAATTATCTAACAATTACAGGTTGTAAATTGCTAACAATTAAAGAATTTAGATACCTGCTTGAATGAATCTGCAACTTTGCAGTTATTTAAAATAAACACTTGCGTTCAGGGATATTGGTCTTTTCAGTGATTCACATCAGGGGAAAACCCTAATCATGCAATACGTGCAACAAGTTGCATCTGGACGTCATTTCTTTGAATGTTTATTGATTACCAACCAGAAAAGAAATCCTTTTGTGGTTTCAGTAGTAACGAACCATACCTTCATTAAATAAAGTTATACCTTACTTACATGTTATTTAATATAATAAACACAAGCATCGAATGGGAACTACATAATTCTTTCTTAGGAAAACTCCGCCGATTTAGTTCCTTACAATGGTTAATAAATCATCATAAAGAAGATATGCCTTTTGAAAATACTAACAAATAAAGACGTTCGGATAATTACCTTTACTACTAAGCGCAAATATTTTTATGATAAGCGATAGACGAATCATCATTACATGCTCCAATAGTGATGATAGCTTGGAGATTAGATGAGCTCTTAAATGTTTGAACTAAATTCCCTGTGAAACAGGTAATTGGTGTCAATGCACCTTCCTATAAACTCCTCCCTAATACACTCTAGCATTCATGCGCGCAGGTTAAATAACTTAATTACTTGTGGAATGCTCGCACAAGTCGCCCGGTGCATTTTTAGAAGCTAGTTGACATGCTCCAGATATTCTTCACTCGGGGGAAACTAATAGTTACAAATAGACAGGATTGGTGAGCGAATGAAAAGCATATGTATTATACAAATACACGTAAATACCGGGCGATAGCGTGTCTCTCTGCCTCGAATTGTGTTTGTACTCTGTTCTCGTGTTCGCTCGACCAAACAAAGATGCAAACGGCAACGAATTAATACGAAGGACACAACAAGAGATAACTGTTTATGTATTTATATATGAATAACGAGTCCGGCTCGCTATTCTAAAACGGTAATTCGAAGAAATGCCATCTAATATCTAATGTAAATTGGACGTTGGACATGTTATGAAGCTGTTGTAGATGTTGGCGAATGCGGAGTCCTCGTTTAGATTATTATACAAAACAAATTAATACGTTTGCAATTAATTTGTTTCGTGAAATATTTGCGGTGATACGTAAAAATAGTGTTTACCATATTTGGAGAAACAACAAGACAAAAGCATGAGATGAATACATTTTAGAATGGATTCAAGTTTAATGTTATCCTTACAAAATATTCTCGAAAGTTTTACCATATAATTGTAATCTGTATACCGCCTAGGAAACTAAATTTTTTCGGTGTATAACGCAATGTCAACAAAAAAACGAAGGAATTTTTGAGCATTCGATTTAATTTGACGATACAAATCATTCCTTAGAAATTCTAGTTCTATCATACCTGAACTTGGATGGAGAAACTCTACATTTCTGAACGTCAAAGAGCGCGAGCAGGGTACTTGGGGTAACTGGAGTTACTCTGAACGAATATCCGAATTCACCTATAGATAGAGGTGTGAATGTGTACAGTATGCAGTAAAAAGTACTTTTTGTAAACATATATATTTGGTTTGTTCATATGAAAAGAGTAGGTTAGATAGGGTCACTAACTCTTGTTGAAGATGATGCTGTAAAGGTAATAAGCAAAAAATCATCAAAAAAATCAATATCAAGAAGAACTTGAAGAATTCCGTGATGAAAAAAGAAGTAATAATGAGCGTATTACGGAAACTGAAGAAGAAAAATTAAGAAGAATTCATTAAGTTTTACATTTTTCAAATGGTTTGGATTTCGAAAACTGCAAAGCCCACTTTATGCAAGATATTGAAGATAAGAGAAGAGGGAAATGGAAAAGTAAGAATATTTTCCTGCAAAAAGAAGAAACTAGTAAAAGGAAATTGAAATAGTATACATAGAATGGATACTATTTATTTTAGAATTTTGTAAATATTTTAAAACTATTCTTTGTCTTTTGTAATATAATGTGTTTTGATATTAAAATATATATTGTTTGAGAATGTTGATCAGTTTACTATACTTATATATAATTTTTTAATTTAACAGATATTTAGAAATACACGTGGAAAGAATACCTAATAACAATAACCAAAAAATAAATGCTAATATAGCTCATGATATTGGTGGAATCATTCCCGGCAAAAACAATGTAGCAGAGAAAATAGCGCTAACACATGAACATGTTTCTGCCTACCCGGCGTCATCAGCATGGTTCTGAGCACAATCTTCTGCTGCCAATCATTGCGTTTGCCTCTCAGTTTATGTTGCTAATCTCCAAAACAGCACTGAATATGTCTTACGGCGACACCTATCGCCAAGAAACACAGTCACGCCGTCCCAGAGGGTAGCAAGACAAACCGGAGTGTAGATGTCCACCACCTATCGGGCAGCTCCTGGGCTGCCAAACGCAAGGGAGCGTTGTGCCTAGGCACAGCGACATCTATACGTGCAAATGATTCCTCAGGCTTACCATGATGTATAGAAATACACGTGGAAAGAATGCCTAATAACAATAACCAAAAAATAAATGCTAATATAGCTCATGGTATTGGTGGAATCATTCCCGGCAAAAACAATGTAGCAGAGAAAATAGCGCTAACACACGAACATGTTTCTGCCTACCCGGCGTCATCAGCATGGTTCTGAGCACTATCTTCTGCTACTACAATTGCGTTTGCCCCTCGGTTTTTGCTGCTAATCTCCAAAACAGCACTGAATGTCTTTCAGCGACACCTATCGCCAAGAGACACAGTCACGCCGTCCCAGCGGGTAGCAAGGACAAACCGGAGTGTGGATGTCCACCACCTATCGGGCTTCTCCTGGGCTGCCAAACACAAGGGGGCGTTGTGCCTAGGCACAGCGACATCTATGCGTGCAAATGATTCCTCAGGCTTACCATGATGTATAGGAATACACGTGGAACGAATACCTAATAACAATAACCAAAAAATAAATGCTAATATAGCTCATGGTATTGGTGGAATCATTCCCGGCAAAAACAATGTAGTAGAGAAAATTGCGCTAATACATGAACATGCGTTTGGCAGCCCAGGAGCTGCTCGATAGGTGGTGGAATACACTCCGTTTGTCCTTGCTACCCTCTGGGACGGCGTGACTGTGTCTCTTGGCGGTAGGTGTCGCGAAGACATTTCAGTGCTGTTTTGGAGATTAGCAGCATAAGCCGAGAGGCAAACGCAATTGTAGTAGCAGAAGATAGTGCTCAGAACCATGTTGATGACGCCGGGAAGGCAGAAACATGTTCATGTGTTAGCGCTATTTTCTCTGCTACATTGTTTTTGCCGGGAATGATTCCACCAATACCATGAGCTATATTAGCATATTAGCAGATATTTGTTTGAATACCTTAATGTACGAATACTTCTAGAGTTTGTATTATGCGTAAAAACAAATTTTCAGTCCCTTTTATATTATACTCAAATTTTTTACATTTTTGTTTAAATTTTTTATGCAACATGTGATCAAATTAATTTAAAAAAATTCATTACACTTTTTTATCGTATGATGAATACCTACGCCAAATCCCTTGATTGAAATGGAGGTAGAATTTAGCTTGGAATAGGCAGTTTGACTTTTAATTACGCGGTATTGTATGGTGCTAACCTTTGAAAATATAGATTTTTCCTGTTGTGCACTGTAGGTGTCGCTACAGGCTCTTTGTACACGACGGGCAGATTCGCCGGCCAAAAAAATGTTGCGAAAAGCTGTAGTACATGCAATTTATGATGCCTTGCACACACAAAGCAGTATCCAAGTGTGCAAAGCATTATACGTTTGTTTTACGTATGTTACAGCTTCTCGACCTTTTTTTTACCAGCAAAACCGCCGGCCGGCAAATTTATTCGTCGTGTGCAAGTAGCGGTACGGTGTGTATTTTAACCCCGTCTGGTTACTAGCACTCGCTCGCCGTAAAGGGCGAAGTGTAATTAATTATTCCTCAACATGCGAATTGTGATTTTCACTCTTTTAACACATAAAAATAAAGCATCTGGCTCTCACATAGAACATTTGTTTGCTGATACCAATTTGTCTTCTCAAAAGCAAACAGAAATTAGAAAAAATACCCACTTAAAACATAACTTGCAATGCTATTAATTGCAATTGGAAGTATGTAACAATAAACGACACTTGAATATTTTTGTAGGACCATATATCTTTTTCTTTTGCATTTTCAATGCTAAATGTCGGTATGAAGACGTCTTGTTATCGGTACCGGGAGTTTTCAATTCGCTTTATAGACGGTATTTGTAATTTATACGCATTTCAGGCGGAAACGTGACTAAGAATGCAAAAGCAGTATTAACAACTTTCACAGTACATATTGTCGAATTTTTCGAATGACTCATTACTAGTGACAATATTGTAATAAATTCGAAACTATTTTCTTGGAACTATTTGAAATTCACCGTACTATATTAAATACTAGATTCAAACGGAACAATTTTGAATTCTAATGAACTAGAAATTAGACATATCGACTTAGATAAAATTCTATATTGCTATACTCCTTTATTTAAAAGCTAGATACTAAAATTGATTCTTGAAAATAGTTACTGACAACACTCTTTATTAGACCCATATACATAGGACGGCAATGACAGAACTGTACGTTTACCAGTAGTACAGTTATCTAAACGTTATCTAAAGCACGATTTAAATGAAATTATTAATTATTGTGCGTATATTTGGATACACAGAAAACTAAATCTCAGCAGCGAGTGCGATATTCATTTATTTATTTCTTGTTTTTTTTTTTTATTTCAGGAACAACTATTACCTTACCATTCACTCCATTTTAACGAATGCATTGTGCAGTTTATAATACTCGCATAAATTTTAAGTATCGCCTTCAATGATTTAATTGCTCTAAGAAGTTTAATACTAGTCGAAGTTATTAATCATATCATAACTTATGATGATTCATAAGAACCATAAAACCTATTTTATTTATGGGACATAACAATTCAATGATATGCTCTAAAAGCCTATCAGAGACAGATGGACAACAACACTTCGTTAATGAAATTCAAACAATATTAATTTAAAATATTAGTCGATACGAAGTAGTCTTTATGGGAAAAGATTCCACAACAAAAAGATGGCGAATCCCAGCAACGAAGAAAGTAAATTATTAAGATATAGCAGAACTTGAAAAATAATCACACGTTTGTCTAATCATTTACATTCATGACGAGAGTAAGATAATCGTTTGTCGCGCCATAGGCGTTCGGTTTCTTCAATATTTATAATACCGAAAAAGAAGTAATAAAGCGAATAATAATAAAAAAAAACTATCAAGAATTATAATATATGTAAGGCCGTGGAACACTCACCCCCTTAAGCAGCGTAATCAAGTACGATGGCGCATTGCATTGGAATTACTGAACATGAGAAGTAGAAGCACCATCATCAGTATTATAACCCAATGGATAAGAATCGTAAAAAATTGATTGCATTAGATATGTTTCAATAGTTGTCTCGTAGAACCGTGTTCGCAGTGGTGAAAAAATGTGTTTATATTTGGAGAAAGATCGTTCGACATCTACCGATGTAATACATGTATGATTAAAATAATCTTTGAACTCAATTAATGGATTAGTCGAAGTACCATTACAAATTTGTTGCAATGTAATAACATTGGAATCTTTCTCTAACACACTCTTCAACTTTTTTAAAACGCGAATATTTTTTGCGTCATCTATAATGCGTAGCAGAGTAAGTACTTCATCCACTATTTGCAGTGACTTTACTAACGACAACGCTCTATTTTGTAATTGTTCCAGTGCGTCATGTAAGCATTTATGTAGCTATGAATACTTTGTAAACCTGTTTTAACAGAAGTATCTTGAAATTTTGACTGGCTCTCCTTAATAGTTGCAGCTTCGGTAGGATTGAATTGTAGAATAACAGCTTTTACTTTTTTGAAATGTTCAGCATAATAAAAAGCTGCCTACAACCAGGTTCCCCAATATGTAAGAATCGGCTGTGGTGGTTCACGAATATCGGGACACTGTGCGTGAAATGTTCGAAGACGTTTTGGAGATTTGAGAAACTCTTTTTGTACTTGTTATTAATGCATCTACCTCGGGATAACATTATCTAATAGTTTGTGCCACAAGATGTAAAGCATGCACTTTACAAGTTACATGTAAGCAGTCGCAACCGTGTTCAAGAAGAGAACGGCCTACCGCACGCATTGTCGTTGCACCATCGCTCATAAACATCAACACTTGACGTGTTGAAACTTGAAAGTTTTTTTAATATAGTAAGTATCACAGTCGTAATTGCTGCACTGGTACACCCTTGTAATCTTTTGCTATCTAGTAACAGTGGAAATGTCGGTTTATGTTGATCCAGTACACGAACTATAACATGTATAATAGATTTTTTTTTTACAATCCGTTGTCTCGTCAACACACAACCAAAGCAACTGATTTTTTAATGTAGATATGATTTTATTTTCCACCTCTTTGCGTACAAATAAAACATGCTTACGTGCTGTTGCCGTAGTTGGCAACTTCAACGCCGCGTTGTGATTTGTCAAAGTTGTAAACGATATTTAACTGTTTAGGAAATTACAGTACATCAGACAAGCGCGCGCCGAGTTCCGTTTGCTGCTCCAGCTGTTACGGCTATGCTGGGACGACACGATTATCTTACCTTATAATCATGACAGCTTGCTCACGCACAAAATAATTAATAACAGCTTTAATTAAACACGGTTACAAACAATTTTGATCGATTTTGAAAAATAGCCAGTTCAGCCAATTTTAGCGCCATCTTAATTATTTAATAATAAAATCATCATCGCAACACAAAACTACGCACAAGTTTTTATTATTTGCATGCCGTCGAAGTAATTTTAATTAAATAAATTAATGAAACGACCAATTAGGGATATTTTAAGCTCTCACAGCCTGTCCACGAACTTAGGTTCATATGCCGACAGGTGTAGTAACGCGCCTTCTTAACTCATACCAATGCACTCATAATTCTTGCTCTATACGACCCAAAGCCAAGTAATACGACGTTATAATGATGTCATATAAACAATAGAAACCTGTTTGTAATTTGTTTGCCTCATTTTTATAACTTCCTAATTAAAAAATTACCGTGAAACTATGTCTACATCCCCAAAATTTGTAAGAGACGATAGGGCAGGTATGGCTACCATCGTACAGTCTGATAGAATTAATATGTGTGTGCAGCATATTTTCGTTTACAAATCTACATGCAAAATGTTTCTAATTCCTATTTACAGTTTAATAGGTGATATGAAATGCCAATATATAAAAATCTTCTTGTTACGTTTTGTGGTTGAAAGTCTGTACATGTATTTTCATTAGAATTTGACAGCTGAAGTAGTGAAAGTGTCCCCGATGCCACTTATGTTTGTTCTCGTTAATATTATTCTACAAATTCTCGCTAAAATGATATGCTTCATAACTGTGAATCACTTTAATAATAAAGATAATGACACGATGCAAACGCAACGTTTTAGAAAAAAATGCGCTACTGCTTGATTCCAGTTCATACCCCAAATGGTGCCCTCCACGGAGCGCTACAAACTTAGGAAATAAGCGTATTTTGGTTGCTACCCCTTGTACATGATGAAAACCATATATTTAATAAAAGTCGGTCTAGCAGTATCGCTACTAAGGAGCTAATTGTAATTAATTCTTGATTGCCGGTTAATATTGATGCGTAGTGTATATAAATTATACAGTGAGATCTTGAAAAAGCGACGACATGAAAACCTGGAAAATAAACACTGTCTACCAAAAAACCAAATTTAAACATACAATAGAATTGAAAAGTTTCACTGGTCCTTAAGCTGTTTAGGAAACAAATGGGGTACGTCAAATATGCACATAACGAAAGAAAATGTCTAGCTATATGAAAAAGCGTACATGCAACAACGGTAAACGCCAATGGATGATTCATCACAAGCGGAGGGGTTAGCGGCAGTCGACGGCTCACGACGGTTACCGATGTGGTTAGTTACGAGGTAGATTGCATTATATGCGGACGATCTTAGTAAGAATTTCTAGAATATTTATTTTTCTTTTCTTTTATTTCATCAGAATCTGTTTTCATTTTCGTCTTTAGAATATCGTATTAGTTTCGTCTAAGCTTCGTAGCAATAACAAAATAAATATGCGAAACCCTCATTTCCAGGCGACCATGACTTCAAATTATTACGTGCGCTCTTGCACATAGTAGGTCTACATGCCAACGTATCGAATCGATCGGATTCCACTCAATCCCCTCCGCGGTCTCTCGCCGTACATTCATGTATGGATATAGCTAATTTCACATTTTCCCAATGTGTATATTGTTTGATGTGATAAATATTGTTAAAAAGTATTTCCACTTACATCTAAGATTGAGGTTTTTCGTTTTTTATTGTTTTTGGCTACAAGATTGCATGGCAAAACAGGCAAATTTAAAATTAATTAATTGTATTGTGTGTTAATGATTGTACTACTACTCACATGCATTATTTAAAATACTAAAGTATTTTGGTAACCATTGAAACTATATCGAACTTCAAAATTTTGGCATGCAGGTTCACCATAGAAGGGAAATATATTTTGGGGTGCATATTGGAATCTTAAAGGATGTTATTCAATTCTGTTTATGAAGTAAACTTTGATTGTGCATCCGGAAACAGGAGAAGATGGGAATAAATAATTTTTGATTGACCGACAACTTTCTAAATTCTTCGAATGATTAAAAATCCAAATAAATATCAAAATACATGTACATAAAAATGTAATAGTGTATTGCATTATTTTGGACCATTTTAATGTGAATATTAAGAAATTATAAAGGAGATTTGAGGGATGACTACATTTTGGACTTGACTTGGATACAACGACATGTAGGACTTTCGCTAAGGATGTTGAACATTCTAATTTGAAGAACTACTATGAGTAGTAAAAAAGTAATTGATTTGGCCAATTAACATATAAAATTTTAAAACATTTAGTTAGATAAATTTTAAGCACAGGTGTCGGTTAGGGTTTATTTAATAAAAGTGTAAACTCTTTTTGATTTATCTCTGTTCGGTAAATAACAAGATTTATTTAGATCCCATTTACTTAATATTTCAATAACCGTTTACCTCTGAGAAGTTAGTTTTTAAAAGAGTCTCACTACGATATATTGTAAAACTAACAATGTAAATTAATCTATAGGATAAAGAAAAAGAAACCAGACCGAACTGCTTCACTGCCATATATCTGCCACTATTTGCAAATTCATCCGCTAATCAATTAATATCCCAACAAATTGTAACAATTTTGTTCACCAAGATATTTCTTTAAATTATATAAAATTCATACACCAATTGAGGCCCGGTTGCTTGTTGGGTCCATTAAAAATTCTGAAATCTGCAAGTAATATAGGAAATCACAGTATATACATTTCCGTAATATAAATTCTATAGTCCCTCAGTTAACAACGTGTTTTTGAGAGTATTTACTAAAAATACGCTTTTTGAAGCCTAGTGCACATATCAAGTTGATCCTCTCAGGCAAACTTGCAATCAAGGAAAATACCCAATGGATTACATTGTTTAGAGATGCAAATGGTTTGATTATTGAAAACAAAATTATTGAAAGATTGTCTTTTAAATTTATTATAAAATTCAGTGTACTGTTTTTTCTTGGTTCATAACCAATTTAGTTCTGCAATCAGAAAAACTTGTCATTGCTGTGTTTACCTATAAATAATGAGAGTTCATGGTTAATGTTATCATCAGAAGCATTAATACTACAGTCATCAACATAGAGAAGAAAGTCCCTATGGTAAGAAAGATCTTACAATAAGGAATATGCTCGCGAAGATCGTTTAAAAATAGTAAAAAAAGAGGGCCCAGAATGCTACCGCATGGTATACCTATATCAATATTGAATTAGTGTAATCTGATATTCCCAACTGTAACAATTAATCTTCTACGATTTTGCCCCTTATTCCCAAATTAAAAGTTTTTGTTGAAATAAATGAAATATTTACTGACGCATAGTTAATTAATTTCAATAGAGTAAAGAACTAACGAAGACAAAACATTACAGGAGACAATTTTGGTACCTTTTCCTAGCCAACTTTGCAGAAAAACAAGAACAGATTACCCAAACCTGCACATCATAATGCTTTTAAAGTTCAAGTATACAGTGTGCGGTGTTGGCTTTGTTTTTCTAATGCTTTTCCAAAAATATAAAAATATACAGGATGCTCTATTTCAGATAATAAAGTTGGCACCACCTCCAGCATCATCGGAGATGTAATTGAACTGTTGATAACATCAAAGGTTTTACAAACTGCACACTCGGTTCAGTATTTCAAGCAGTGGCGGTTGGTGGTCACGTAAATGGAAGGACAATTACAACGCTTCGAATTCCTCGTGTATTTCCGCTGCATAGCAAAATATATGCGATATGAAATGGAAATACATGAGGGAATAGAACCGTTGTAATGCAGCTTCGTAGCCACAGTGCACCAGCCGCCGCTGATCGCAAGCGTATTTTAAAGAGAAGTGCGTAACCTGCTTGTACTCTACAAAGGTTATCCCGGTTTCTAAAAAGGGTAATAGAGCTGATATACGCAACTACAGATCGATCTCGCTAATATCAAATGTAGCAAAGATATTTGAGTATTGTATGCTGACACGATTAACATCATTTATTGATAAGTATAGCATTTTACATACGAATCACTATGGATTTAGGAAGAACAAGTCCACTATCACCGCCCCATTGTCATTCTACGATATCATACTAGAGCAGATTGATAAAAGAAATTCTCCGTTGGCAATCTTTTGTGATTTTAGCAAGGCCTTCGACTGTTTACAACATTCCATATTGCTGAATGAGTTAAATAGTTATGGTATCAGAGGAAATGCTTTAGAGTGGATATGCTCATACCTTAGCGGCCGCATGCAATACGTTTGAATACAGTATAAACAGGAGGCATCTCTTAGAAGCGTTAGATCCGGTTGGCTGCCTGTTCCTCATGGCGTTTTTCAGGAAACTATATTGGGTCCAGTTCCATTCAACCTATATACAAATGACATATATAACATCTGCTCTGATTTATTAATTTTCATGTATGCGGATGACACCACCGTACTCGCAACTGGCTCAACTCTATCTGAAACCGAGGCATTGACAAATAGTGCCATAAGTAGGCTATGTGACTGGTTTTGTGCCAATAAACTAAGGCTTAACGAAGAGAAGACAAGCTCTTTGCTTTTTCACACGCGCCAGCGAACACAAAATATATATGCTTCAGTAACGATCCGCGGTAAACCCATCTCCCAAACAGAGATAACAACATTTCTCGGAGTGCATGTTCAGGGTAACTTGCTCTGGAATGTTCACTGTGATCACCTAGTGAAAATGTCAAAAACCAAAACGTTTCTGTTTCGCAGCTTGAAGGATCAGGTATCATTACATACGTTGCTGTCTGTATATACTGAAATACAGTCGCGGTTGGGATATGGGATACTTCTCTGGGGATCTTCATCTACTGTTGCAAAAGTCTTTGTGGCACAGAAGCAACTTGTTAGAATATTAGGCGAGCTAAAACCTACAGAATCATGTAAACCTCTCTTTCAAACGTTGCGTGTTCTAACTCTTCCGTCTTTATACATCCTTGAAACCGTGTGTTACCACCATAACCACAAGGAGGAGTATACCGTAATAAAATATATACATACATCTCTATGAAACCCGGCGAAGAAATGATCTCCATACTTCTAGATGTACGCTGCATATCACTGATAGAGGATTAACGCGCACTGAGAAAAAACTATACAATAAACTACTTCGTGAAATAAGAATTAGCGCCAGATTTAAACAGTCTACTAAGAGGTGTTTAATAGAGCAAAGCTGCTACAGTATAGAAGAGTTTCTCAACCCTAGCAACTAACCTGTAGGGATAAGCCACCCCATCACTACGTTTCGTATTTATCCTCATGTTTAGTTTAGTTTAGCATTATTCTTTATTTTGTTTTTGTTTCCTTTCCTTTTGTTTGATTAATTGATCTTTTCTTGCTTTTTTGTTTGTTAGAATTTTTGCTTTTCCTTTATTATTTTGTATTCGACCATTGATTTTATTATCCTTTCGGATACTTTTAATCAATAAAGTATTATTATTATGATTAAAACCTATGATTTTTTTGTGATTAGATTGAGAAAATAGTTCATAGTTCTCTTGCGATCTGATTCGGGAAAGGCGATCAATATTCTTTCAATGTAGTGGAAGATGTGAACTTTTCTCTGAATTTAACATCTGATATAAAGTATGTATTACGAGTTGATATAATGCTCAAAGGGAAGTTCAATGACATCTGTAGGTGTATACATACAACGAAGATTAATTGACGAAAATGAAAGAGCTTTTCTAACCAAACAAAATTAGTTTAGGCGATTGTATAGCACCACCTACCGTATATTTCATATAGTAGGCCATTTCTAACCAACTAAAGGTAATTAATGACGGATTTTGCTGTCTAGTCGGCTCTGAAAAGGTCGTTACGTGCTACATGTCGATTGTGAAATTTTTCTTTTGATACCGCGCCGACTGCTCATGTTAAAAAACTACTATTCCCTCCGGCAAAGTCAGCGCCCTTTAAGTGAAAGTCTTTCACTCATTCGTCTGTCAGAAAGAGGCGAGGTGCGATGGTATATAGAAGCAAATTTGTGTAAAAAAAAAAGGAAAAGAAATTCGGAGAAAAAATGCGTACGATGAACTCTTTCATTAACTGTTCTCACGTTGCAAGTAGAAATTAAATAATAATGGTAATATTACGATAAAACGTTGCACAGTCTCTGGAAGCTTTCTTGAATTATCCAATGTTACGTCTACGACACACCGCGATTATGCAAATGCTCGGTAAATTTATAACTGGAAAATATCCAGTCCAGTCAATTGATATTGCGTAGTGTTTTTTTTTTCTATCTACTACATATAACTTCTAGGTTACGATATGATAATTTTGAAAAATACCTTGTGAGAAAATTATACCACAAGCACCTGTATCGTAATGCCTAGTTCGGTGGGTACGTTCCTATAGCAAGCGAATGTCACATAAAAGATTAAGAAACGATCTTACCTAGATAAAGAAATTACCAATAAATTTGAATTTATACAACGTGCCAATAGAAAGTTGACATGAATTGAAGAAGGGCATTCAAAAACATCATCCTGTATATGATTTTTCTCCGAATGCTTTTTATTTGAAAACTTTTTCTCTAAGTTAGTTAGGGAAGGAATTATTTTCCACCCGCGTACTAAGTAGACACGCTGTAAATAAAACTAAAGCATATTTCCTAAAATTCTGTGTGTGCGTGGTTTAGGAAAAATAAAATGTGCGCCCTAACAAATTAGACATTTTAAAAGTACATTGTAACCCCAAATCTACTCTATTACAGAGAGATCCGGTGATATCTGGTATAGATTTATGTAAGCAAAAGCAACAATGATTATTACCCAATCTTTTACAAGACCCCGATCAAATAAACATTTTTTTTGATTCCATTCCTAATTCTTTTTTGGATGATACTTTGTACAACTTATATTGCACTACAAAGTCTAACGAATTTAGAGCAACGCAAACTGCGCTGAAAGCCAGTGGCTGACACATAAAAGTTTACACAAAATAAACACAGCCGGGACAATTCGGTATAAGCGTCAGTATAACTGCGACTCGAAAGCCGATCTGTTGTGTATGCATCTACGCTGTCATATACTATATCGTAGTTCTACGTTTGTTTTGAAAATGTTTCCTACGTCGCGAAAACGACCAAAGTTGGACACAATAAGAGAATTTATTGCAGAAATGCCTGATTTAAAGTGTGATGGCGCTAAAATTCAATATGTAGTGTGTAAAATAGATTTAATGTGTTGGTCGAAAAGTGATTGTCTACGGCACGTAAATAGTGCAGGGCATGTTTCAAAAAAAAATTCCACACGAGATTATGACAAATTTAAATTTAATTTATGTGTTTATTGCATGTAACTTACCATTTCATTTACTAAGGAAGAAAGTATACGTCTCGTTTTGGAATGAATATTCAGACTTTAAGTTACCAAGTGAGAGAACATTACAGAGAGTTGTGCTGTCTGCTCGTGAGCATGTCGAGAAAAGAATTAAATCGGAGTTGCAAGATAAAAAACTGTGGTTATGTGTGGACGAAACAACAGATCGTAAAAAACATTCTGTGGTTAATGTAATGGTACGCACAATGGAACCACATCGACCGTCACCCTCAATTCTACTAACTTCCAGACGAATACAACAATGCACTGCCGAAGTAATTTCAATGTTGATGTTAAATACATTGGAAAAGTTTGAACTTTCAACAAATCAACTGTTGATGTTTATGAGTGATGGTGCCGCAAACATGCTTGCTGTAGGTCGATCTCTTAAAAAACATTGTGCTAACTTGTTGCATATTACATGTAAAATTCATACTCTCAGTCTCGTAGCAGATAGTATCAGAAAATGTTATCCCGAGCTAGACGCTCTAATAGCACATACCAAAGCTGTGTTTGTAAAATCCCCAAAACGTATTCGGGAATTTCATAGACTATGCCCCGGTATTCCTGAACCACCACAACCTATTCTTACTCGTTGGGGAACATGGTTAGAGGCTGCATTTTATTATCTTAAATATTTTGAGAATATAAAGAACGTGATTTTAGAATTCGACCCAAAGGAAGCTGCGGCTGTCAAGATAAGCCGCTTGAAATTTCAGGATATCAAGTTAAAACAGATTTGGAAATTATTCAGAACAATTATGTGGGACTAGCGGATGCGATAGAAAAACTACAAAATTTTTCGGTGTCGTTAGTGGAATCTTTGCAGATAGTGCAACATGTTCACGCACAGCTATGCGCGATAGAAGACGCAAGAAATGTTTGTGTTTTAAAAAGGTTTGAATGTGTTTTAGATAAAGACTCTGATTTTGGCACATTAAGACAAATTTGTGAAGGTGCGTCAACAGAATCGTTAAGTTATTTGAAAGATTATTTTACTTACGCAAATATAACGTCACTAGATGTAGAACATTCGTTTTCGGCATACAAAAACACTTTTTCTTCACGCCGCACTCACTTTGTCGAAACAACTTTGGAAACATATCTAATGTTACAAATATTAAATAGACATTATCCACCTTGTGAGTTCACGGAGGACTCTTAAAACGGTAAGTGTTTGAGCACGTATCACATTTAATTTATTTTGCGTAAACTTTTATGCGTCCGCCACTGGCTTTCTGCGCAGTTGCGTTGCTCTAGTTATAATATAACGTTATAATATATAATATCACAACAAATGAGAAAAATTGTACGGCTTTTACATAATCGCATGTGGCTTCAAAATCACCATTGTGAAATTTTGTAAATGGTTAAGGCGATCTCTATAATTTTTATTTACTATTTTAACTGGTAAATGTACACTGTTAATTTTTAAATAAGTTTTTATTTGAAATTGTTTCAAAATATCTATACATTTAAAAATATTGGGATGCGTACTATAAAAAGATTTATTATAATCGGAATGAAACGATTCACAATTTATGGTTCTTTCATTCGACATTGAAGCGCAAGCCCATAAACTTGGCGGAAATCTTGCATTTTCATCAATATATCAGTTCAAGTTTTAAAAACATTAGACCAAAAATCCAATGCAAAAATATGCCAATCTGAGATTTTTTTGTATTCATTTATCAAACCTATCTGCTGAAATTTACGTATCCATGACAGAGCCAAATGAAATCTACATCCGACAATTTCAATGTGATTCCATACCATCCTTATGAATTGAATCTTCAAAATCATCAATAATCTTCATGGGTTTAAACTGAATCCCTAATTTAAGATATTTCTTAATTATTAATTGAAAACATTTAACATATGTTACGTGCAATTTATAATATAATATAATGGCAATTTTTAACTCCATGTACCGTAAACAATTGAGTAAAAAACTTGGGTGCGTAATCAAATGTACCATCTACATAAATATTCTCACATGTGGACAAAAATATCAAATTTGTCTTACAAGAAAATATTAAAATGTTATCATCTGAATTGTTAACTAACAAAAATTGCTCACTTTTATTGAATGTGGTAATTTGATCCTTACTCAGTGCAATATATACTTCCACAACAGTTGCAGGGGTTGTCGCTGCTTTCGATACAGGCACTTCCGGAGGTTGTATACGTCTTGAGTGGTAAATTTGTCCAAATCGGTAGATGAGCGGTCTTTCAATTCTTGATAAATTTTCTTAACTGCTTTCTCATACAGATCAGTGGATGCTTTTCTTTTTAAACTATTGCTAACAGCTTGTCTGTGCATCAGCTTTGTGATTATGGGCAATGTTTTCATGCAAGATTGTAGTGTTCGCTTCATCCGTATATATCTTCGCGGAACAATTTTTATTGCATCTCCACTTAACCTGATTTGTAACATTACCGCACTCTCGAAATTTAAAATTATTTTTTACAATTAAACAACTGCTTGCTAACAAATTTATAGGAAACAATTTTGAATAAACTCAACGGTCATTGGCCAATTACAATTACATTTGGAAAGCCCAATTGTAATCGTAATTGCATTACATGCATTTACTTTTATGGGAAGAAAATAAGAGGTAGCATCCCGGTCGCGCTAATTGCATATGACCGATGGCGCACCTGTGCCCAAGGATTAACCATCCCTTATAATTAAAGCGAGACAAAGGGTTGTACCCGCTGTACATTCAAGGAATCGAGTGGACGTTCGGTTATTGTCGGTTGATCGGTGTACGTGTAACCGAAAAACCGATAATAACCGAACGTTCACTCGATTCCTTGTATGTACATAGTTAACACAGCGGGTGCAACCGTTTGTCAGGTTTTACTTATAATTGTAGAGATTACAGCAGGTACTAGTGGTGCATCTACGCCGTGCAACACCTACACACCATAGAACAATTACTGGTCTTTCTTTACTATTTTAGTACGTGGCCTCTAACATTAAAAGGAAATACGGTTTGTAGCTCTTTCTTTCTGTAAAAATAATAGAATCATTAGAGTGTTGTTATATAGCTCGAAAAATGGTGTTACCGCAGCATATTTATTTGGAATAATTATTTATTAATAGGCATGGAACAGAGCGCTTCGCGCCAGGTTAGACGTAAGGTTGCGCGGCCCACTACGCGACGTATGTATGCAGACGAATCGGTATGAGCCACCTCAGCGAATGAAATCAATGATTTATTGCAGTCACGAAATTTATCGGTGAATTGCCGGATTTGAATTATAACTAGAGACGAAAGCCAGTTAGGTTCGAGGCGTGGCTGAGTACAAAAAAGGAGTACGTCAGTTTTAGTGGGGGTAAAGAAGGGGCATCGCACATGCATTGCTAGGTCACGTACATCATTCTATCATTATCTTAGATAAGGATAGAATGCATACGCAATACTGCCTCTCTACCCCCTAACGCTGACGTATTCCTGTTTAAGCTCTCAGTCACGCCTCGGTCCTAACTGACTTTCGTTTCTGATTGTAACAGAACTAAAGTATTGTGTAAAGTTTTTATTATTTATTGAAGTCAAACTTTTATGCGGCGTATTAAAATTAACATAACCTTAAATTTAAAAAGCAATACATTTACGGCATTAAGTACAACAGATTTTTGAAGAAACTGCTTTATTACTTAGCATATTTTGGCTACCGTGGGTGAATTATGAAAATTTATAATTTTCCTTGGAATTTTTGACGTAACTAAATACTTGAAAAAATTTTGTCCCAGGAAGGAATCGAACCTAACACCTCCCGCCCGTCGGACCTTGATGCCAGAGAAACGTTCACTTTTTAATACCTGGTTATTAATTTTATCTGCAAATATATTATAATATTTTGTAATGACACTAATTAACTAATATATTTTGACTTCCGCCGGTGCATTATGAAAATCTGTATCTGCGGGTGAATTATGAAAAAAGTTGTCATTTCCTTTGATTTCATCTAAGAAAAAGATTACAAAGTAAAATACATGTTGACGAGTAATGATACAAGCTCGTTGCTGATTTTTCACAAAATGTGAAATCTTATCAAATTGAATTACAACAATGCAACAGTAATCTCAATCTTCTAAATTATCCTTTTTTAAGAATTACTACTATTTTAAAAAAATTAAATAAAAACAAACTATTTCTGAAGAAGAAAATTTAAAAATATGTTGAAACGTAAAAAAATATGGTTTTATTTCATTCATGTTGACCTTCAACCTTTACAAATGGAAAAACTTCCTGCAATCAAGAATCATTTTGATTTAATTGGAAAAACGGCTAAAGAAATTACATCATTTGATTGAAATCTTTTACCATTATATAACCTTGTTGTTTACATACACTCTTGATATCATCATTCTGCCAACATTTAATTTTATTATTTTTAGAAAATGTTCACGTTTCATCCAAAAACACTATTTGTCAGACCGACCGTCTTTGTGGTCGAACGGTTAGCATGCTTGCCTTTCGATCCGAACGGCGTGGGTTCACATCCCAGCCGAGATGATTGGTTTCAAATTACGTGTTCGTCCACAGACGAAAACGACTACGTGCAATTTGTCAATACATGACATTTATTATTTATTTCTTTTCATCTTATCTGATATTTATAAAGCGTAAATGATAATCGTTTAGATATTATTGTGAACTTAGTATGTGTGTTTGGAATACATAAAAGACAATTTCTCAGTCTTTCCATGATTCACAAATTGCCACCATAACTACCAAGAAGAAACGAACGAATTATACTGGATATTTCACACAATCAAAATTGCAACAAATAGTTATTTATATCACAAGGAACGTAAGTGTAGTTTTTTTTGCAGTCGAGGATGTCGTTGTTACATACTAGACCGCAAAAACACTTACGGGACCCGATTGTCATATTATATTTTTCCTACTATACCGGTTCAAAATTTCGAAAAAGTCAACATTTCACGAAAATGTTTGACATTCGGTGGCACTTACATAATTGTCCAAAGTTGTCCATTTCTATTATGCATTGACACCTACTTCTGCATTGTACTGTATTATTACTTTATGTCCCTAGTGACGTAAAAGCCATTACATCCCTTACCACCGAAACTAGAAGGCCTCACCGCTCTTCGATAACGTCACGCTATTTAGGGGATGTATCGCCATGCACGATATTAGCCTAAGCGGTCTTTTTGCATTTCTGTTTTCAGTTTTGAAGGACTTCCGGTTTAAAGAGGATGCCAGACGTCAACTCTTCTTCGCATCTTATTCGATTTTATTTTGAAAAAACGAAGTTTCAAAGCAAAAACCAAACACGTAACCGAGCACCGTTTTTGTGAAAGATGTATTTGTGGTTGATATTTAATCGACTAATTATTATTATTTGTAATTGTACATGTATTTGGACGAAACTAAGGTTGAAATGATACAGTAATTGCAATTTTATTCGAAATTTTGTTCAATTTTACGAGAAAATTTACAAACCTACTATTTAATCAAAGCCTTTAATTTCCTATTACCTTTTACCTAATCTATCTTTCCTATTATGTGGTGTTTTACCTAATCTATCATTACTTTCCCCACAATCATTTTTAAGTAGGGTATTTATAGAACAAGTTATTATAATTGCTGCAATATGTTCACTGCTGTGAATATGACATTTACATATATCAGTATCCAAAATGGCTACGTTCAGTGATATAATTTAAAATATATTGTATTAAAACAGAACGTTTATTACACACATTTAAAAATATCTCTTCGTCTTCAAAAATATAAGGTAGGAATATAAAACTATTTGAACAATAACATCTTCACTTTTTTTGTCAAATACAACTGACAGTTAGGGAATTGAGTTGGAATAGCATCTTTTTTAAGCCTAGGATATTTTAAACCTACAGTTATAGTTTCATCAGTGCTTGAATCTGTAGCTGTTGAAAAATAAATAATATCTTCTATTATTTACAAAGTGTAACTCGCAAACAAAACATACAAAACAACCGACGCCGTGTTAGGTTAGGTTGCCTGGTTTTTATCGTTTCAGAAAAGGTTTTATCGCTTATTCAACACTAGAAAAACATTGCAGGTATCACCCACAAAGTACGGAAATACGTCACAGCTTGCTGACGTCAAAGCTGTTTAACCTTGTATTAGCGGTAGTAACGTTACATTCCGCTTTCAAGGGCAACCGAGGTAAGTAACCCGTAAATCGCATTTAGGTCCCTCCAATCAGGGTAGTAATTATTTAAGTAACCAGTAGGAAATATATTTTATTGATTTATTACATTGACAACGAATTGACTTGCCCTTTATTTAAGTACTTTTGGCTGATTTGAGCAGTTCACTGGGACCTAATATTCTTATCCTTGGTAAAATCGGTATTATTCCAAAGACATCTCGAACGCCTTAAAATAAGGGTATTATTGCATTTTATGAAAAACATCCTGTTGGAAAACGTGCTTTTTTATAAAGTCTCCTTACAATAGTGGAGACTGTGAAAACAGACATTGACACGTTCTCTTTACACCTGTTTTCTCGAAATTGAATCATCTTTCGAGGTGTCGCAGTCAGTCATGTTGATTTTCTCGGGATATAGAGTATCTATTGCTTTCACAGTCACGTGCTGGATGAAAGGGATTCGTTTGAACGGAGGATCTCGTACGTTGTACCTTCTCGCTGAATAGGAAAGGGGATACGATTAACTTTGCGTTTCTGCAGCGCAAGTTTCAAAGTATCATGCCGAATATGAAAGGCTTAAAAGCTTATATTGAATTGCATTCTCGGAAAGTATCTGCTACAATTCTAGATGTCAATAAATTCCTCTGTATGTGGAAGAAGAACTAATTTTTCAACCTGTGTAATTTACAAAAAAAACTTTTTTTTGCCGTATAAATTTATACTACTATATGTATATAGATACAGGTCTCGCGTTGTAGGATGGCCAGTTCCGGCGCAGTCCGAAGGTACTGTCGGACATCGTTCAGGAAGATTCAAGTGTCAATGCAACATGTAGTGGCGTAGCTCGACTTATTTTTTAAATTATGTTAGCATAATAAAAAACGACTATAAAATAAAATCTTGTATTTCCACCGCGTATCTGAAGCGTTCGCCATCCTATAACGCACAAACTGTACGGTGCTGTTATTTTACTGTGCAACATATCCCAATGTTGCATTTTAAAATAATCGTGTCAAAGCATTGTGTGTATGTCGGTACGTGTTGCTTAACCCTTTGTCTACCAAGTGATTATCAACTAAAATGTTTTTACATTACCAACGGTACTTGTAAGTACCATCTTTTAAAACAGGGTATAATTTTTGTAAACTACAGTTTAACGTAAACTATTCCACTCTAACAAACAACAGAGAGTATCGGCACACTCCTCACCACACAAAATGTTATTAATTAATTCGGAACAGCTGTTTCAAAGGCTCACTGGGCCCCCATTTTCAACCGGGTTACCGAATAAATCTCAGATTTATTCCGAATTAATTAATAACATTTTGTGTGGTGAGGAGTGTGCCGATACTCTCTGTTGTTTGTCATACTACCCCACAGTCCTTGCTATCATTATTTATTCCACTCTAACTTCACGGACTACTGTCAGGTAGTTCAAATTTTATTCCTTGTATTGGTCATATTGAATATCATGACGTTTCGGTGACAATTTTAAACGTTCGCGCAACGGTTTTGCGCTTCTTACATTTGACTCTTGCTGGCGCGATATTTAAAAGTTTTGAAAAATAACAGTGTTTGGTTATGATATATATATATATATATATATATATATATATATATATATATATATATATATACTGGTAAATTAATTACACATTGCTTTTATCAGAATTATCAAAAATACGAATATTATTCACGGTACTTAAAAGTACCGTTGGTAGTAAAACGTCCTTTTAATTATTTTAAGCTAATTATAATGGCAAAATCCTATAAATTTCGACGACCGCTAATCGATCAAGAATTATTAGAAATTATTCAAGATGATAAATTCTTTGATGATTTACCACTGATAATTCGCCCGACACAGATCTGGAGCCAGATTACGAAAGCGACGATGAGAATAATAGAGGTGAGAATGATTCTATTATTCTTTTTATCTATGCATGTTACCTAAATACAATGTTTGGGTTGATTAGACGAAATTGCAAATAAGGATGCCGATGATGATTATGATGATGATGATAATCAGGAAGAAAAAATATTTAAAAAGATAGACAATAAAATTGTAACGGTGTGTGAACTTTCATGGTAGCGAATCAATAGAAGTGGAGAGAAAGGAAAACAATTGAAATAAAATAAGGGTGACTGCACCAGCTGTTATAAGTGATTATAAAAAATATATGGGGGGAGTAGATCACCATGATCAACTGCGATCTACGTACGGAATTGACAGGCGTTCAAAAAAATGGTGGCATAGACTATTCTGGGGTTTCACCGAAATTGCTTTCGTCAATGCGTACATTATTTCGAAACAATTTTTACATCTTGATGGTTGCAATAGTTTGTAGCAATTTAGAAGATCGGTAACAAATGAATTGCTTTCAATGACGTTCGAGCAACGTCCCAAAAGATTATTTTTGATTTCTGGATCTTCAATACAAAAAAAAAAGATGCAACTACAGTGTAGGCAATGATATACAATTGAGAAATCTTGGAGCGCATTGCGTGCGCTTTGAAACGAGAAGAGGCAGATGTGAAATGTGCAGTTCCGTACAAATACAATCGAAGCCACATTCTTGTTGTTCTACATGTGGTGTATTTTTATGTATAAATGAAAAAAAGAATTGCTTCGCGAAGTATCATGGAATCAACTTGTAATAGATATCTGGTACACAGGCTTCCGCGGTCGTCATTAATACTATAATCTTGGTTTCCGGATTGGAACCGTGTCGCTGTCGTAGCGTCTGCCGACGTTTCGTCCACACTCTTATGGGACATCTTCAGGGCTGTTATTGCACACTGACTGGGGATTATTCATTACGGTGGGGTTTGTTTTGAGTTAATGGAGGCAGAAGCTACGATAACGACGCGGTTCCAACCTGGAAACCAAGAGTATATTGTAGCAGACATATTAGTAGATATTTACATTTAGTTATGTGTTGTTGTTTGTTTTATATTTTTTATTTACTTGTTATTGCAATTATACTAATAAACGGAATATATACGTATTTATCCTGGTAATTTATTTGAATTTACGAAAATGAGCTTATTTGATACATCATTATGAAAATGAAATTGTAATCTTCTTACATCCCATAGGTACTTGAAAGTACCGCTTCCAAAACTCGATAAAAAATTATCAATTCTGCTTTTTATTAAAAATAATTCTTAGTTGTGCCAAGTATAAATAGAATTAGTAATAGGAAAGTAATCTGTTAATGATAACTTGTTGTGGTATTGCAGAGTGCAATATCCGTTGGTACTTTAAAGTACCTATGGTAGATAAAGGGTTAATAACACGTTTTTATGATTACTTTGACAGTTTACCCTGTCTGTATCTGACATTTTATTGTCTCCCTTAAAATGTACACCAAAGAAGAAAAATTGCAAATGTATCTTAGGTAACAGTTTAAAAATGGTTCGAGATTAATTTTCTGATGAATATAACTACAACAATTCCATATCTTTCAACAATATTGGGGATATTCAATAAATTTAAAAGTGAGGGATGTGTTGCCAATCACTTAGAGCAGAAGCAATTATTGCTTTATTAGTTGTATTCGAATTTTTTACTATTCTTTTTACATTTTTTTTTCTAATAAATGTTGTACTTGTCCACATTTAGAATTTCTAATCACTAAAGCTGACCACGAGCGGTACCGCGCAGTAGCGTAGAGTCGACCAGGCCTCGCGTTCCACTAGAGTTATTCTGCTAATAGAGATGTTTGCTGCCGCAAATAATTTCGCTCATCTTTTAAATAAAAATTAAATAACACGTGCTCAAACACTTACCATTTTAAGAGTCCTCCGTGAAATCACAAAATGAATAATGTCTGTTAAATATCTGCAACATTAGATATGTTTCAACTGTTGTTTCGGCAAAACTAGTACGGCATGAGGAAAAAATGCGTTTATATGCAGAGAACGAACGTTCTACATCTAGCGACGTAATATTTGCGTAAGTAAAATAATCTTTCAAATAACTTAACGATTCTGTTGACGCACCTTCACAAATGTGTCTTAATGTGCCAAAATCAGAATTTTTCTCAAAAACACTTTCAAATTTTTCTAGAACAGAAACATTTTTTGCGTCTTCAATCGCGCATAGCTGTGCGTGAACATGTTGCACTATTTGTAGAGATTCTTCTAACGGCACCGCAGGATTTTGTAATTTTTCTATTGCATCTGCTAGCCCGAAGTAATTGTCGTGAATGATTTTTAAATCCATTTTAACCTGACTATCTTGAAATTTCGACTGGCTTTTCTGGATAGCGGCAGCTTCCTTTGTATCGAATTGTAAAACCACGTTCTTAATATTGTCAAAATATTTATGATAATAAAACGCGGCCTGCAACCATGTTCCCCAACGAGTTAGAATAGGTTCTGGTGGCTCTGGTATACGGGGACACAGTCTGTGAAATTCGCGAATACGTTTCGGTGATTTGACAAATACTGCTTTGGTATGCGCTATTAAAGCGTCTACCTCGGAAAACATTTTCTGATACTATCCGCACAAGATTGAGAGCATGAATTTTACACGTAATGTGTAACAAATTAGCAGAATGCTTTTTAAGAGGCCAGCCTACAGAAAGCATGTTTGCAGCACCATCACTCACTAACATCAAGAGTTGGTTTGTTGAAAGTTCAAATTTGTCCAATGTATTTAACACTAACTTTGAAATTACTTCGGCAGTACACTGTTGTATTCGTTTGGAGACTAATAGAATTGAAGGTGCCGATTGATGAGGTTCCAATTTGCGTGCCATTACATTAAGAACAGAATGTTTCTTCCGATCTGTTGTTTCGTCGACACATAACCACAATTTTTGATCTTTCAACTCCGATTTTATTTTTTGTTCAATATGTTCGCGCGCAGATGGCACAATTCTTCGTAACGATGTTCGACTTGGTAATTTGCACTCCGAATAGTTATTCCAAAAGCAGATAAATGGTTCCTTGTCTAGTAAATTAAACGGTATATTACATGCGATAAACGTAACGCATAAATTAAATATACATTTTTCATTGTCTCGTGCGCAATTTCTTTTTGAGACATGCTTTTCACTATTTACGTGTCGTAGACAATGTTGTTTGGACCAACACATTAACGGGATTTTACAGATTACACATTTAATTTTAGCACCTTCATATATTAAGTCTGGAATTTCTGCAATAAATTTTCGAAGTTTGTCCGACCGCAGTCGTTTTGCTGACGAAATCATAATTTATCTAGGACAAATAAACAATTGCGCAAATGACCGGCAGCGAAAATGTCCGTATTGCTCCGCAGACGAAGTAATACTACCGTTCCTCTCGGTCCGAACTGATTCTACGCCGATGCACGGTACCGCTCGTGGCCAGCGTTAGTAATCACACATGAATTATGATTAATTGTGAATTAAATTACTATCAATATGACAGATCGTTATAACCTACTACTTATTTATCGACATAATGTCAAAGTAACCCTAAACATGTGTTGCTCATGGGCAGTTGCACCGACACAAATTAAAATTTGATCTTGAATTAAGTTAAAACGACAGGTAGAATGTGACAATCTTTCTACTAATTGACTATATTGTCATTCCACCTGTCATTTTATCTTAACTCGAGATTAAATTTTAATTCGTGTCGGTGCAACTGGGCATAAGTTATTGACGTACATACAATGCTTTTACTCGATAAAATAATAGCACTATAAGTATTGTTATGTTAAATATTTACATCGGAAATATCAGTTGTCAGTCGAAAATATATAGGGTATTGAGTATAGCCACCCGATGGAAATGAAATTCCCTTTGGCGGATAAAAGCTACTTTTAGTAGCCACAATTTCTCCACAGGCCGACTGACCTTGGAGTAGGGGTACTAAATAATTTATATAACTCCAGCGAATGACGATCTTGGTAAATCGGAAATGAAACTACTCTTCCTTTTATTCTCTTCTTTTCGTAAATCTTCAAAATTAATGTAAAATTCTCCAACAACAAATAACAGGGTAAATTGAAAGGTATTTCTAACATTATTTTGTATATTAAATATGTTTCGTTAAGGTATCTTCATTTACGTCAGAAAGTTTTTGTATTTTAGGGTTGTCGTGAGGGTTTGTCTATCACAAAGTGGTCTAGTTTGAGTCATCTAGTAGCGTCACTACATTCATTCTCTCATGCTACCTCAAAAAAAAACTTTATTCATCAAAATTCCTTGTTAGATTATATTTGGGTAGATATCAAAATTTGCTATGGATAGAAACAATCCCTATCACTGTTAAATTAAAGGAAATAAGGGACACCAATAAATTCATCAATCCTGGATAAGTTTTCTTCGAGTTAACTAGTATTTTGGCTGCGCTCCCAGTTTAAAGTTCCGATATAGGAATTAGAGGATAAATTCAAGGTAGAAGAGAAGGTTGGAGGTTAGAACAAGCAAATTTCCTGTGAATATAATAAGGAACTTAGAGCTTATATGACATCTTCGTAAAATCAAGGTTAATTTGCATTTTCAATTTTAACATTCTTTAATCTCCATTTATTGATATCAAAATTCATTAAAAATTGCTGAAAGAGTGCGAAATAATACTTCTGAATCCCACAGTAGAGTTAAAAATTTAATTAAGTTACAAAATTCCAATTTTTATAACAATACATAGAAGCTCTTTCAATCAGAACAGTATTACTTTTATGCGGAAGTTAAAGGTTGTATATTATATTCAATATTTTAGTAGATTTTTTCGTAAAAAAGACAGCGTGTTTAAATTTGTATTACTTACACTACTACTCCAAAGAAAACATCATTCAATCTATTTTCTAGATGTAGCAATGATAAAATAGTAAGTATTGCATACGTCACTGTAACAAAAGGGAGGAATACTCTAATATCAATATTATCGTAAATTAGACCAACTAATAGTGGCATTATGAAATTGTATCAAATTATTTGCGTTTAGATAAAATAATCACAACTAACCTAATTACCAGTGCGAAATCGTTCCCCTATGTAATTTAGAGATATAATTTTATCTACTTAACGATATATGACTGTATTCTAACAAATAAGAAGAAAGAGAAGAATCCCCAATGGGCAGTGCATTGTTTCTATCAGGTCCATTTGCCTCCAAACTTGTTCCTGAGCTTATGTAAAACTAATGGCATTGCAAATGTATTTTCTTTATGTTTTATTGCTCTTCAAAGTAAAGAATATTTCCTATTTTCTAAGCGAATGATAAACAAAACAACTTTACCTTAGCGGGTTTTATAAACATGAGCAATTATTTAGCGAAACTAATGTTACTAAACGATATACACAAGCATGCATATAAAAGAATCTATTTTTAAACAGCATATACATAGATATTTGTTTTTTCAAGCAAAAGTTCATTTTTATTTTTCTTTGTTGGATATGAGTGTGATGCTCATTATTTATTTGTTAGTTTCTTATTATAAGAATGATGAATCATTTTTATATATACATATACCTATAAGCTGCTACATGCTTTATAGTAGAAATACTTTTTTGTCCTTAATTATATAGGTGTATATTTCGTGTAGCAAAAACGTGCGGATCATATTAACCCCGAAATCTATAGCAGGGTTAATTCAAGGACAAACCGGATATCTGCCATGGAACATTTAATATGAAAATGCTAAATCATCTTAAAGAAATTACAAACATAAAAACCGTGTGTGTTTCTGAAATGCCCACGTACACAAACATTTTATAAATCAATCTAATAATGATAGAATTGTATTGACACTAGTGTGTCAATTGCACAGCGAATAACCGCATAAAATTGCTTTTACATTTTCGCACATTAAAGGAAGGTCAGTGTAGTTATAGAGTAAATATCTACAAGGGTAGCGCCAAAATTTCTAATGCACTTATTACAGCGTTTCAATAACAATTGAACCCCTAAAAAATATTTCTTCTCTTTGTCTTCAAAATGTGCCCAAACTGCAGCCTTCACCTCTTCTTCGTCACTGAAACGGCGCCCGTGAAAGTCCTCTTCTATATAATTATAATAATTCTATATCTGGACTATAGGTAGGTCGACGAGGATGGTCGATTTATTCGATGCAGGATTCACGAATTGCGGCCTGTGCTAGAGCACTGCACGGGCCTATTTTTTACGGCCCGGTCCGCCCGTGGCCCGTTATAATATAGAGAGCCCGTTGCGTTCATTACCTCGGCACAAGGCCTGCCCGTTAGGAAATTTAGGCCCGTTTGGCCCGTCTAAATTATTTTAGCCTGTTTAAGTAATTATATCTGCACTGTCTATTTCTAAACATTTTTACATTTTCTTTAACCTAAAGAAAACGTAACATAACATTGCACACATTAAAATTGTTAATACAAACGATAACGTAAAAATTAAACAGCATTTACTGCATACGTTATATCCATTCGATGTATTTAATAAAACATTCTCGACCCGTCAGGCCCGTATAAATTCAGACCCGGCCCACAATGAAAAGAGACGAGGCCCGCCTGTGGGCCCGGGCGGGCCGGGCTCTTCCTAGCTCGTGCAGTACTCTAGCTTGTGCAAATCCAGCAGTCTGCACGGATCCATTGTCATGCAGTAAGCGCATGCCTCTGAGCTGCTCCCCACGTCTTTTCTCCCGAATATTTTGTCGTACTTTATGCAGGAGTGTTGCACAATATGTCCTGTTGATTGTAGTGTTACTTTCTTTAATGTCTATGAGAAGAACGCCCTCATAATCCCAAACAATTGTAGCCATTACCTTTTTTGTCGGCTGACAGAGAATTTTATTGGCGGTGCTTTTCCTTTTCGCCTCCATTCCATTGACTCTCTTTTTAACAAAGGATCATGGTATAGAACCATAATTTCATCCCATGTGACAATTGTCTTCAACACGTTCACAGGTTTTCTCCACAGAGTTACAAAAAAGATTTAACACATTCAACGCGACGCAAAGCTCTAAACTGCTGAAAGATGTTTGAGGTTTGGGCATCCACCTTGCACTAACTTTACTCATATCTAAATAATTGTGGATAATTTGACGAACACTTGTATCAGAAAACCCCAACATTTTTTATATTTCTTTCACCTTCAAGCGTCATCTAATTAATACAAGATCCTCAATAAGGGCAATGTTGTCGTACGTCACTACTTCCACCGTTCTTGTCATATTCTTGTCATATTCACAGCAGTGAACGTATTGCAGCAATTATAACTTATTCTACAAATTATTGTAGGAAAAGTAATGATAGATTAGGTAAAACACCACATAATAGGAAATTACCCTGGTTAGCATGTGGGTAAATTTTGTCGTTAAATTAAACAAAATTTCAAATAAAATTGCAATTACTGTATCATTTCAACCTTAGTTTCGTCCAAATACATGTACAATTACAAATAATAATAATTAGTCGATTAAATATCAACCACAAATACATCTTTCACGAAAACGGTGCTGGGTCACGTGTTTAGTTCCTGCTTTGAAACTTCGTTTTTCCAAAATAAAATCATCCTCTTTAAACCGGAAGCCCTTTAAAACTAAGAAATGCAAAAAAAAAACGATTCCTTTACCGCTTAGGCCAATATCGCTCATGGCGATACATAGCCTATCGAGCGTAACGTCATCGAAGAGCGTTGAGGCCTGGTTGTTTTGGAGGTAACTTGCGTACAGTGTATAGACCAGAGGTTCCCAAACTTTTTTTTTCTCATAGACCACTTTCAAAATTTTACTGGTTTCGGCTACATTTCTACCATATTCCCAAAACTCGTCAAAAAATGTGAAAATTAGATCTAACGATGGAAATTTGCGTCGCGGCTGAGCTTCAACCCTAAATTCGGAGTGGTAAAAATAAAAAGAAAAATAGTATATTTTCTTGTGTTCTATTTATTACAATAATATGATTACAGACTTAATAGAATTAAAATTAAACATGAATAACGTAACGTTACTTCAACAATGCAAATTAACAATTAAAAAAAAATAATTTTAATGGGGGGGATGTACTTGATGGATTGACAGCAAATTATCAATATTAGGCTTCAGTTTTGTGAGGAATAACCGCAAATCTCCCCGTTCTGTGATGTTCAATCTGCTCCTTTTTTTTGTTAATAGGTTTGTAACGACACTAAAACTTTTTTCGACAAGGTATGACGAGGGAAATGCTATCAAAAGTTTTCTCGCAATTTCCCACAGCCCAGGATATTTTTCGGGTATTTCTGCCTGCAGCCAAAATGTTTGATAGCCTTTTTTAAATTTCACCTTCAGCTCCTCATTGGTGCTAAGCTCGAATAGCTCCTCTTGTAATACCTCATTCGCCACTTCCGTTTCATCAAATGGATTTATGATCCATGGTGGTATTTCCATCGTCAGAATATCTTCAAATCTATTTTTAAAGTCATAATGCACGGCATTTAAATGTTGAACGTATGTCTGAATATCCTCATCAAGACATTCTGCCTGTGACAAGTTTGGAAACTGGGAGAATTTGCGCCGACTAATATTTTGCTTCATAAATTTCAATTTTCCAAGAAAAGCCGAAATTATTTTTTTTTAGAACAGCACAAACATGTGCAAGTTGTTTTCACTAACTCATTGTTATCTACTGTATGCGAAGATAGATTCAATCGGAAAAGCCTTAATAATCAAAACCTTATCTAAAGCTTTAGAATTGTCTCATTGGACATACTTTCATGTTAATCCACGTCCTAACTGTATAAATTATTAAGTCATAGCGATTTTCTTAAGCTAATTAAATGCAATTTCTAATAATGTATTAATATTAATATCTTAACAACAGCAAGCTCCCCTTTTAAAATTAACTTCCGAAAGAAGGTGTATTTCTGTATTACAGAACTTTCCACTTGTAGACCTGTAACTTGTCGTAGTATAAATAAAGTATAAACCGAGGATGGACTTTCATTCTTTCATTTACTATCAAAAAATTACATATTTCATAAGATTATTTTAGTTTTCAAAAAAAATATTTCAAATTGGAATAGTAATTGTTATTTTTATAGCTTTCATTACTTGAATCTGTTAAAAAACACATTTATTTGTTGTCAGTTGACAGTTGTATTAAAAGTTTCTTCAAAACCGGTAGCAATCTACCGAATTTTACTCTGTTGCTTTTATAATATCGAAAATAAAATTGAGGGTATTAGTAATTAATAAAGCAAATACATATTGTTACGTTCTATCTACAGTCCCTGGCCATATTACTTGAAACATGTCATAAATCAACCCTTTTACCTGGAAATTCCCATCCTATTATAGTGATATTCTTTTGCTTTGAATCCGATCGTTTATAGAGGGACTAGATTATTGTATCAATAAATAAAAATACCAGAGAAATGATAATTAGAAGAGTAAAGTACGTATATATAAATATTTCAGTTATCAACTTATATTTAGCGAGTTCACAGTTTAGAGAATGCATCGATATTTTTTAAAATAGTTCGTCATAACCGTATAGAAGCTAAGTTGTGGAGTATCGTTAAATGTTTTGTGTTGGTATATCGTTATTGCAAAGGTAAACTTGTTATTCTATCTCTCGCTTAATAATTCCAAGAAAAGCCGAAATTACACCTTTTATTTTTATTAAATTTAGGTTGTCCCCTTGTAACTGCAAGTTAATCTCGTTAAATTTTTTGAACAAATCTGTCAAATACGCGGTGTCTGCTTTCAATTTGATCAGGTTTTCCTTTAAATCTGGATCTTTACTTTCCAGAAACTCTAAAACTGATTCAAAAAGTGAGTTAAATCTTGTTAAACATGCACCTTTCGACAACCAGCGTACTTCAGTATGTAAGAGCATTCGTTGGAAGCCTTCATCATTCTCGTCACACAATTGTGCAAATAAACGGGTATTTAACGCATTGCTTCTTATTTTGTTAATTGGTGCAATCTATCACTCAAATTTTTCGGTACCAGGTGTTGTCGGTGGATGACACAGTGAATTGCAGTTACTCCTGGTATGATTCTTTTAAGATGGCTTATAAACCCACGATATCGCCCGAATATGGCAGGAGCTCCATCTGCTGCCACCGAAATAATGTCTGTAAATGAAATCGATTTTTCCTTAAAAAGCTGACCTGAAAATACACTACTCAAAAAAATTAAGGGAGGTTTAAAAAAAAGGAAATTAAAGCTAAATATACAGGCTATCTGATCCATAGGCCGGCCTAACTGAAAAAAATTTTTTCAAGCCCGTGGACAAAAAAAAACAAAATTGCAAAATTATTTTTTCGCGCTATCAGTTAGGATTGCATGAGAACCGTAGCTCCTAAAAATTTTTTGCCAAAAAATCTGAAAATTAGAATCTTAAAGCTTCAAAATGCTTTTTTGCTCCCTTTTTTTTGAATAGTGTATTATCTGCCTACATTGATAGGTAAAGCTAAGCCAACATTTTTGTTCTTTACTATCGAAACCAGATAAATTTTCGTGGACCCCCACTTACAACTTGTGCACCCCCATTTTTTTTTCACGCCAATGTAGACCCCCCTCGAGTCTCCCGTGGACCCCTGGGGGTCCACCTGGACCACTTTGGGAATCACTGGTATAGACCAATATGTGTACAAATAAGGCACAAATATTATTAAATCTGATTAAATACGCTGTTAAACAATACTTTGCTGAAAAGAACTACATGTGACTTCCACTCAGATGTAGTTATCATTATAATAATATTTCTTTTATGTACATGTATTATTTGTGGTTAGTACAATATTAACTAGTAAACTAATTGTAAGTACTATTACTTATAAAGCCAATATGCGAATGTAGATTCTAGTGATATGCAGTGTCTAAGATATATGTATATAAATTTTTAAGAACAGCACAAACATGTGCAAGTTGTTTTCACTAACTCATTGTTATCTACTGTATGCGAAGATAGATTCAATCGGAAAAGCCTTAATAATCAAAACCTTATCTAAAGCTTTAGAATTGTCTCATTGGACATACTTTCATGTTAATCCACGTCCTAACTGTATAAATTATTAAGAGTCATAGCGATTTTCTTAAGCTAATTAAATGCAATTTCTAATAATGTATTAATATTAATATCTTAACAACAGCAAGCTCCCCTTTTAAAAAATTAACTTCCGAAAGAAGGTGTATTTCTGTATTACAGAACTTTCCACTTTGCAGACCTGTAACTTGTCGTAGGTATAAATAAAAGTATAAACCGAGGAATGGACTTTCATTCTTTCATTTACTATCAAAAAATTACATATTTCATAAGATTATTTTAGTTTTCAAAAAAAATATTTCAAATTGGAATAGTAATTGTTATTTTTATAGCTTTCATTACTTGAATCTGTTAAAAAACACATTTATTTGTTGTCAGTTGTCAGTTGTATTAAAAGTTTCTTCAAAACCGGTAACAATCTACCGAATTTTACTCTGTTGCTTTTATAATATCGAAAATAAAATTGAGGGTATTAGTAATTAATAAAGCAAATACATATTGTTACGTTCTATCTACAGTCCCTGGTCATATTACTTGAGACATGTCATAAATCAACCCTTTTACCTGGAAATTCCCATCCTATTATAGTGATATTCTTTTGCTTTGAATCCGATCGTTTATAGAGGGACTAGATTATTGTATCAATAAATAAAAATACCAGAGAAATGATAATTAGAAGAGTAAAGTACGTATATATAAATATTTCAGTTATCAACTTATATTTAGCGAGTTCACAGTTTAGAGAATGCATCGATATTTTTTAAAATAGTTCGTCATAACAGTATAGAAGCTAAATTGTGGAGTATCGTTAAATGTTTTGTGTTGGTATATCGTTATTGCAAAGGTAAACTTGTTATTCTATCTCTCTCTTAATAATTAATTATTTGGAATTTGAAAAAAATTGAAATATTTGGGGTTTTTTGTAGAAAATGCCCGGGAAAGATTTAACAAATGAACGAAAAGCCGCTATACAAGCTCTTCTACAATCAAACAAACATTCACAACGAGAAATTGCAAAATTACAGAAAGTATCTCCTTCTTCTGTATCGCGTTTAGCTAGAAACTTAAACGAAGGAGCTAGCACATCGACACAAAGACGGGCAAAGTGCGGTTGGAAAAGAAAAGCTTCGAAAAGATCTGACCGTGAAATTGTTCATCATGCTTTAAGCAATAGATTTGCAACAATTAAAATGATTCAAAAAAATTTACAAGAGAGAGGAATAGAGATTTCGAGCAGAACTGTCAGGCACCGATTTCACGAAAATCGCCTAATGGACCGAAGACCTGTAAAAAAGCCGCGTTTAACAGAAAAAATTAAATCTGCTCGTCTCAACTTTGCAAGAGAATATCAACATTTCGCAGACGAGAATTGGAAAAAGGTGAATAAGTTAACAACGTGATTTTTACTGAATTAATGTTTGCATTATTTAATAGGTTTTTTTTAGTGACGAGTGCTCGCTCTGTGTGTTAGTGCAGCGAGCACAATTTGTTCGTAGACGACCTGGCGAACGTCTCACAGAGTCCACGGTTCTTCGAACTGTAAAACACCCTCCGCAAGTAATGATTTGGGGAGTGATTAGTGGAGACGGACCCGGCCCTTTGTATTTTGTAGAAGGTACAATGCGTCAAGGGCAATACATAAATGTGTTAAAAAACACGTTATTACCGTATTTTCAGCTAGGACGTCGCATACCGACAGGGCGTATATTTATGCAAGATAATGCTCCTTGCCATGTGGCAAAAAAGGTTAAGAAATTCTTTGAAGACAATCACATACCTCTTTTACGTTGGCCCGGAAATTTGCCGGACCTCAATCCCATCGAGAACGTATGGAATCGACTAAAAAGTAAGGTGTATGAAAGAGAAACCCCTACAAAGGAAATATTAATGAAGAATATAAAGGATGTATGGGAGAACGATGAAGATATAAAAGAGACAATCACATCTTGCATTGAAAGTATGTCCCGAAGAATTAAGGGTGTTATTAAAAATCATGGGTTATGGACTAAATATTAATTACTTATTTAATATTTACATATGTTACATATTTTTACCATATATTTTATAAATAAAAAATATAATACATGTATAGTTTATATTTTATTATGAAGAAACTACAAAATATTGAGTGTTTCAAGTAATTTGGCCAGGGACTGTATTTCAAATTAAAATCTAAAGTGTAACAAAATAATCGTGCAAGCTTTACTTATATATTTACATACATACATACATCGAAAGACATTTAATTTATTATGTTAACACTTCAAAGTAGAATTATTGTTTTCGTTCGAACCATCGGTTACATAAATTATACGTATTTCCACGAAAATATAGTGTTTATACAACCAGTACATAGTTGACAAGGGTATTCGGTGACATTGTCATATGCGGAGTGGGGTTGGTAGCCAAACACCAGGCAAAAGAAAGACGTCCCTAGATTAGAGTTCTAAAACTCGGCAGTTGTCTAGTACACTCGTTCGGTAAGCGTTCAGGCATCAATCGGCTTAACGCCACCACGACTTGACCGTCAAGATTTTAGGAGTGCGTGACTCGAAGAGCGTGCGCCTCTGAAAAATGAGAAGGATCTATGCGTGCGGCTTATACGATCTTCTTTAGAGACCGAAAGTCCGACGAACTTTCCTATCTCCCAATATTCTTAGTCTATTTTTCCGAGATAACGTTTCTGTGCAATACTTTAAATAAAAGAAAAGAACTAACTTGATTGGTGTGAATATCCTTCTGTTGTTATCATCGAAGAAACAAAATGTGCGTGTGTGACAAGTGTACGTACGTCGAAGGGAAAGACTTGAAATTATGCTCGTCCATCATAAAGAAGGACCATGGTACCAATCAGTCTAGTAGTGGCTGTGACGGCAACTTTATCAAGAGAATTCTAGATAAGTGTTCAGTAAGTTCGTATTTCTTAAGAAACAGTAATTTTTCCACTTTCTAACTTATTAATTTTAATGTTATTTTTATTATTATAAAACAAATAAATTCATTCAGTAAACCACTGTAAAACAATAATATTATTGAAAATCGTCTTACGTACGTTTTCTTTTAAATTTTAAATTTAACTCTAAATTAAAACGTATATACACTTAAATTATTTTATTTGCCTTTCAGAGAAGCTATAATCCACGCAAGATAGATGTGTACAAGTAGGAAAGTAACAATGCATTCCTTATATTAAAATTCATAGATGGTTGCTTGACTTAATCAAGTATGCTGTTAGTATAGTGCAAGTCTACGAAGCATCTAGTACAGCATATTAAAACACACATGCGTGTTACTTAAATATAAAACATTATAGCCACAACTTGTGCTGTATTTACATATGCGGCTCACCATATAATGACATAAGGTCATATCCGAACTTAACATCTTAATAAAGAAGTTCATTTATATAAGGTTTTATATGTTAGCTGTTGTATATTTTTTTCTTAAATTTCTTCATGGTGGCTGTGTCATTATAATGTAAAATATTTATGAGTTTTTACTTTTTTATCTCTAGATGAATAAGAACTTAATTAGAGAAAGCTGTTGAACATCTAATAAAATTTTATATCCCCTTTGTCAAATGCCTCTTTCAGACACATCTTAAAAAGTTTAAAATACCTAATATACTCAGTGTATTTCAACCAAAATATTTTCGTAACAAAAAGCTGAGACACTGTGCCCAGCAATATAAATAAAGGTGAAATAATTTTCGAAACTCCATTTAGTTTTAGTGGTAAGCTTACGACTATCCACCAATACAACCCTTTTGCAGAAATAAAGACAATAATTCAAGATCAATAACATTTACTAATACAATATTAGTTTAGCATAGAAACTTTTATAAGATAATCTCAATACCAACAAATGTTAATTGGTTAAAATCTGTCACGATATAGAGTCGATTATTACGTATAGGGTATTTCAAGGAATGAATCGTAAATATTTCAGGCAGCCACACTAACGATTATTTACGTAAAAAGGTTCATATAAACACCTGTTCAATTTTCTATGATTACAAAAAGAGCTAATTGTATTTTCTGATCATTTAAATTAGCGATATAAATTATTATTAAGAGTACTTAGTTCAGAATTGATATTCAAAGATCACATCACCGACTTCCAAATTCCAAATTCTTTCGATAATACTACATACACTTTTGAAACTCTTCCAATATGGACAGACAGCAACTGTCAAATACATTCACAAATTTAAAATTGCTATTTTTCCCTAACGATTAAGAATATGACACATGGTTGTAGGAATCTTTCAACTCAAACTTGCTGTTTCTATCGCCCCCTAAAATATCTAGAATTCCTCCTACAACATCCTATATGTATCATATATAGAATATTGATGTTAAAAAAAGTTAATGAGACTAATGCAATAAAATGTGGAAAACTGAAGTAGAAAATATACAGTGCGATCCTAAAGTACCCCCCATGCTAAATTTTGAACGACACGGGCTAGTGCTCTTAGAGAAAATAGGTCGATTTCTATTTTTTGTGAACTAACTTTTGCCGTTATCAACAGTTCAATTGTATTTCCGGTGTCACCGGAAGTGACGTCAACTTTTTTATTTTAAATTGAACACCCTATACATTTTTATGTTTTTGGAAAGGTAATCGAAAGGCGAATCGAACGATACCTTAAGAAACATGACGATATGCAGCAATAAAGGTTTTGGTAATCTGTTTTTGTAGATACGCAAAGTTGGCTAGGAAAGAGCGCCAAATTGTTTCTTGTGACGCCAGACTGATCTAAAGAGCTTGTTGCTAAGCAAAGTAATTACAACAATTGCCAAACTGTCAAATCTCAATTCCAAAAGCATAAATTATTCTTGTTGTTTATTGTTATTATATCCTGCACTTACCATATGTTCCTTCTTTGTTCTCGTTATTATTTTTCTCACATTAACTTGTTTTGTTAATTGTTATTTCTTTGCTTTATCGAACTTTATTGAGATTAATTAATTATGGCAAGTTTGTTTAAATATGTCTGTTTTTTGGGCTTTTTGTGTTGTTACCTTTATGATGGTTTTGGCACGAGCCATGCAAAATTGCTGCGTCAATTTTAATATTATGTAAATCTGGCAGCAATTACCACCTTATTTGCCATGGTTACCCAACAAATTGTACAATAATTTAAATCATATTATTTTCTGTTAAAGCAGTTCGCCCTGTAAATTTTATACTATCTATGCTTACTTACAGCAAAGTTCAAATCTTTCCGACTGTACAAGGGCAGCGTTCAATATGTTCCACTTCGTGGTAATTGTCGCCAAATTTACCGAATATTAAAATTAGGTACTTGATCTTATCTTACATAGTCCGCAGAGGCCATTGTAAAATCAACAAAATTAGAAACTGGAATTTAAGCACATTGCCTGTCAAAAACAAACAAATTTAAACAAACCTACCACAATTAATTACAATAAAGTTCGATGAAGTAAAAGAGAAACAACAATAAACAAAACAAGTTAAAATTACATAAAATAATAACGAGCACAAAAAACGAAAGTATAACAAATGCAGGTTATAATAACAATAAATAACAAGAATAATTTACGCTTTTGGAAGTAAGATTTGACAGTTTGGCAATTGTTATGATTATTTTGTTTAGCAACAAGCTCTTTAGATTAGTCTGGCGTTACAAGAAACAATTCGGCGCTCTTTCCTAGCCAAGTTTTTGTAACAACAAAAACAGATTACCAAAACGTTTATTGCTGCATATCGTCATATTTCTTAAGTTAAAGTGTAACATATGTTGTATCGTTGGATTCGCTACACTTTAGGACCGCTTCGTGCTTCGATATGTGTTAAGCGAAATTAAACAAAACAACATTGGAAAATGAATTTCTAAGTTTGCAGCTCCTGGAAACGACAAATTTAAAGATTTTGGGGATTGACATTGTTTTCCGTCTTGATTTTGCTATTTAATTTCTATAAATAACGATTTTTATATGTCTTATGTAAGTACAAAATTTTATCAGATTAAGGTTAACCCTAAATATTTGTTTAAAATCTTTGTATAGGTATATTAAAATATGAAACTTTAAGAACAATTCCATTAAATTTTTAGTGCTGCTTAAAGCAGCTACAAAGAATAAAAATTATGTTAATCCTCTACCATGCTTTACTTAACTTACCCAATATGAAATTAAGTCTGCACATTTTGCAATATAAAATTTTTTTCTGATACTACTAGTTTTATTTTTTTAATTTAATATTTACCCTGATTATAGCGATTTTGATGTAGATAGTTGAAAGAAACCATTGCAATTACACTGTTAGTAAAGTTATTTGACTCACTCTGTATGCTTTTAAATTACTTTTTTAATGTTAAATCTATCTTTGGTAAAGTAGATATAACTGTGGGGCTATAATGAACACAAAATTATTATTCGTGTTTATAGCCACTAACAATTAGCATTGGTTTATACCGGGTGAGTCATATTCCTGCATATGTGAAATAACTCGCTTAATATTAAAGATAGAGGAAAATAGCATTAAAAAGAATTGGATGATAGTTACACCGCTACAATTCTATTTGATCAGATGTTTCTGAGCTTCAACTGTTTTGGTGTGGCTACGCCCCCTTATTTTTTTTTAAATTGCATGACACCTATCTTTTCACACCATTTCATAGAGAATTATTTTTTCTTTCTGATCGTCTAAACATTTCAACACCTGACATAACAAAAATTTCGAGAAAAATTCAAACAAAGTGTCCATCGTGGAAAGCCGTGGACATGATATGAAAATCGTAGATCTGCGAATTTTTTCAACAAATCACGTTGAAAACTTGGCACATTGTATTATCTAGAGCGATTGAAATTCAACAAGGAAATGAAAATGCTTACTACAGGGTTTATTTACTTTCCACATTAATAATTTACTTATGAATTCTGACAATGTTCCTCCTAGAACATTACAAAATGGTCACAAAAAACTAAAAGGAATGTAATACTTCGCTTTGACACATTCAGAATTTTATTGCCTGATGAAGCGACTTTTACAAGTAACGATGTGTTAAATCGCCATAATATGCATTATTTTGCCACTGAAAATCCCCATTGGATGAGGGAAATAGATAACCAAAGGTTATGGTCTTTAAATGTTTGGGGTGGTATCGTGGACGAACATGTGATTGTCCCTTCCCTCCTTGAAGAACGCTTACATAGAGATGTTTATCAAAATTTCCTGCGAAATGAATTACGACTATTATTAGAGAATGTGAATAGTTTTTTAACATGATGGTGCACCACCCTACAATGCAGGAATAGTAACGGAATTCTTAGATGGCACGTTCGCTACATGGATAGGAAAAGGTGGTACAATACAGTTGCCGTCCAGATTCCCCGTCTGAACACCACTTGACTCTTCTATATGGGGTTATGTGAAAGACTGTGTTTATGGAGAGATTCCAACAGCCATCGAGAATATAAAGATTAGAATAAGAGATGAATTTGCGACAATTACTCCACAAATGCTCAGAAGTCAACGAACGGGTTTTAACGGAAGAATTAGAAAATGTGTTGCCGAACATGGCCGTACATTTAAACATTTGTTACATTAATAATAATTATGTAAATAAATAAACATCACCTGGTAATAAACATTTTCATTCCCTTAGCATAGTTTAATAGCCCTAGATAATGCAATACGGCAAGTTCTAAAACCGATCTGTTGAAAAAATCAACAGACGTACGATTTTCATGTCACGTCCACGGCTTACCGCGATGGAAATGTTTTTCTCGAAATTTTTGTTATGTTAAGTGTTGAAATGTTTAGACCATCAGAAAGAGAAAATAATTCTCTATCAAATGGTGTGAAAAAATAGGTGTCATGCAATTTTAAAAAAATTAGAGGGCATGGCCACATCAAAACAGTTGAAGCTCGGAAACATCTGATCAAACAGATTTGTAGCCGTGTAACTATCATTCAATTCTTCTTAACGCTACTTTCCTCTATCTCCAATATTAAACGAGATATTTCACATATGCAGAAATATGACTCACCCTGTATATTTCATTCGTGACATTTAAAATAATTACGACTTACAAACGTTATAAAACTGGATGATTTTCACTATTTACTTATTTACAGATATTCGGGTATATTTATTTTACTTAACATGTATTTAAAATGATAAATATTTCATTTTTGAGAGACATTGAAGTCTCTCACACCAGCGATAACGTTTTAAAAATAAAGACTAGGTTGAGATGAGCCAGTACCGCTTGGCTCTCACATGAGTACGTCAAATAGCCATTTCCAAATAAAACGTTCGAAAATAGAAGGTTCGTTAAATAATAAAATAGAAATTAACACTGAAAAAAGCAGGAAGGTACAACATCGCTTATAAACCGAGACGGTACTTGCACTAGTTGTTTATTTTTTATATACATTCGATCTATAGATAGACAGACCGCGCATAAAGTTCCATAATGATTGAGAAGTTTGTTTGAATAGCGCAAACTATCACGCACAGATATCCTATTGATCAGATAAATCACCGAAAAAAAGAAACAAATTCGATTAATTAGTGGGTTTTACTTTGTAGCTCTAGTTTTTTATAACAATTTTGCAATTAAGAACAGGAAAGCTTAAACATATCACGCTGCGCCGAATATAAAACACTAGGAAATTATGTGTAGACGTAAATTATATTAATTTTTATTACAATTGCCTATATACATACAACAACACAAACAAGGTAAATAACATAGCTCTTATTAAAGTTTTTATTACTAGGCAAAGCCACTATTTCATTAACAAACCTTCTGGGATGCGAAGTTATACAATACCTACACGCAGAGAAATGGTTTCTTGCATCAAGAAAATATATTTTCTTGCAAAAATCAGTCTCTATTCCAGAAAATATTTCTAGTTCACGACAATAAAAACGTATAATACAAGAAAATAATTTATATTCCATGATTTTTCTGGGTTGGTTCTTCCCACCAACCTCTCATTTGTTATTAACGTTTAAGGAGGATTATTATGTATATAAAAAAGAAATGCAATTTGTCACATTTAGTTTTATTATAATAGATCAGTTTCTAACTTGTGTACGTGTCCTTTTTACAATTTTATTTATACTTTTGTCCTTTGATTTAAATGAATTTTACACAATCAAAATTTTATTCTCTCATGAATGTAATTTACACAGTTTTAAATTTTAATTTTAATATTTGACATCACCTTCTACTGCTTATATATAATTGTAAGTAGAATTTGAAGATAATTTTTCTTCTCCCCTTTTAGTGATGGAAGGGACAGGAGAAGGAAGAACCTTTTTTTAACATTTTGATACCTAGTAATTTAGTTACTAGACTAAAATCTTTTATATTGCAACTTATACTCATATTTCTAAAAAAAGAGAACATCAATTCTTTGATTTCCTTTTCACTGTTTCATATTGTTTGATAGCTTGTATTATGTTTATTCTATTACGTTTCCTTTTGTTTGGATACCTTTTTAGCTGGCCTGAGGATGTGTTGGTAAAACACGAAACCGGTCGCCTGATATCTTTAATAGAATTTTGTGAGAAATTGGACCATTGTTTTTTATTCGCATCTTAACTAAATTATTTCTTTAATAATGTAATTAAATAGGGATTATTTTTATGTAGTTTAATAATTAATGAGTTAATTTAATTTAAGTTTATTTATCCTTTTTTATGACAATCATTTATTATACATTAAAAAAAAAACTAGGTTATCTTTTGAAAATTTTTATGAAACGTGGTGCGTTAAAGATTATATCATTGCATGGATAAGTATGCCATCTATATTTCGGTTTCTATATTCGCCGCTCTCTAGCAAAGAGTATACATATATATATACTGTCTTTAGGACGGCGTGACTATAACTACTGATACTACGTGGCGCCAGAAAATATTTCAGTTGTTGTTTTTGAAAATTAGTAGCATAAATTGAGAGATGTAAGAGCAATATGGCCAAGAGTAAGAAGCTTTAATACTTTTATTCTTCTAATATTGTTTTTGCCGGTAGTGATTCCCGTCAATACCAGGAGCTATTTATTAGCACTACCTGTCTTCGTTATTGTTTCTACGCATTTTTTATGTGTACTTCTACATTAAGTTCACTTTTGTTTGAACGTTATTATGTAGATAACTTCTATTTTTAGCCTTTTTAAAATCACAAGCAATGTGAATAATTTGAATAATAATGTGCATATAAATAATATGCATTTCAAGAATTCTAACTAAAAAATGCTTTATTTTAAGAAAATAAAACTATTGACTCATGAATAAGGCTGGCCACGAGCGGTACCGCGCAGTAGCGTAGAGTCGACCTGGCCTCGCGTTCCACTAGAGTTATTCTGCTAATAGAGATGTTTGCTGCCGCAAATAATTTCGCTCATCTTTTAAATAAAAATTAAATAACACGTGCTCAAACACTTACCATTTTAAGAGTCCTCCGTGAAATCACAAAGTGAATAATGTCTGTTAAATATCTGCGACATTAGATATGTTTCAACTGTTGTTTCGGCAAACCTAGTACGGCATGAGGAAAAAATGCGTTTATATGCAGAGAACGAACGTTCTACATCTAGTGACGTAATATTTGCGTAAGTAAAATAATCTTTCAAATAACTTAACGATTCTGTTGACGCACCTTCACAAATGTGTCTTAATGTGCCAAAATCAGAATTTTTCTCAAAAACACTTTCAAATTTTTCTAGAACAGAAACATTTTTTGCGTCTTCAATCGCGCATAGCTGTGCGTGAACATGTTGCACTATTTGTAGAGATTCTTCTAACGGCACCGCAGGATTTTGTAATTTTTCTATTGCATCTGCTAGCCCGAAGTAATTGTCATGAATGATTTTTAAATCCATTTTAACCTGACTATCTTGAAATTTCAACTGGCTTTTCTGGATAGCGGCAGCTTCCTTTGTATCGAATTGTAAAACCACGTTCTTAATATTGTCAAAATATTTATGATAATAAAACGCGGCCTGCAACCATGTTCCCCAACGAGTTAGAATAGGTTCTAGTGGCTCTGGTATACGGGGGCACAGTCTGTGAAATTCGCGAATACGTTTCGGTGATTTGACAACTACTGCTTTGGTATGCGCTATTAAAGCGTCTACCTCAGGATAACATTTTCTGATACTATCCGCCACAAGATTGAGAGCATGAATTTTACACGTAATGTGTAACAAATTAGCAGAATGCTTTTTAAGAGACCGGCCTACAGAAAGCATGTTTGCAGCACCATCACTCACTAACATCAAGAGTTGGTTTGTTGAAAGTTCAAACTTGTCCAATGTATTTAACACTAACATTGAAATTACTTCGGCAGTACACTGTTGTATTCGTTTGGAGACTAATAGAATTGAAGGTGCCGATTGATGAAGTTCCAATTTGCGTGCCATTACATTAAGAACAGAATGTTTCTTCCGATCTGTTGTTTTGTCGACCCATAACCACAATTTTTGATCTTTCAACTCCGATTTTATTTTTTGTTCGATATGTTCGCGCGCAGATGGCACAATTCTTCGTAACGATGTTCGACTTGGTAATTTGCACTCCGAATAGTTATTCCAAAAGCAGATAAATGGTTCCTTGTCTAGTAAATTAAACGGTATATTACATGCGATAAACGTAACGCATAAATTAAATATAAATTTTTCATTGTCTCGTACGCAATTTCTTTTTGAGACATGCTTTTCACTATTTACGTGTCGTAGACAATGTTGTCTGGACCTACACATTAACGGGATTTTACAGATTACACATTTAATTTTAACACCTTCATATATTAAGTCTGGAATTTCTGCAATAAATTTTCGAAGTTTGTCCGACCGCGGTCGTTTTGCTGACGAAATCATAATTTTTCTAGGACAGATAAACAATTGCGCAAATGACCGGCAGCGAAAATGTCCGTACTGCTCCGCAGATGAAGTAATACTACCGTTCCTCTCGGTCCGAACTGATTCTACGCCGAGGCGCGGTATCGCTCGTGGCCAGCGTTACTTATGAACAATACCTAAACGCATTCTGGAATTAAGAAAATTATTTACTATCCTTAAGAAAATATTGTTTTGTGTTATAATGGTTATTTACTTATAATAAGAATCGCTTTCTTAAAATTTCCTGCAAGATTTTCTTGAATCAGGTTAACAAATGTCAAGCAAAGACCTACAATTATTTCGTTACAAGTGTATACTTTTCTCGAGCGGAGAAAGAAACGCTAAGAAAATATTTCTTTTGATTTAAAACAGTTATATCGCGGATTGAAACAGTAATTGTCTTGAATTAAGGCGGACAACTTTGATACAAGTAAACGTTTCTCTGCGCGTACTTAAAGTTAACATCCTACCGTAACGAATACGTAAATACTTAAGTTTTTGAGTTCACACGTGTGCAATCAAACTTGGAGTACTAGAAGCATAACATTGATTTTCTGCACAAATATGACCTTGCTACTACCACTATGGTATACAGTAGCGTACCATTTTTGCCAGAAAATGGCGAGATATTTCATCAGCGGAGTAACATGCATAATAGGGTTGAAGAGCACATACACAAGACAATAATTTAATGAAAATAAACATAAACAAATGAGAACAATATTACTCTTTTGCAGTATAGTACCTTTCATAACAATGTACTTTTCCACCATCTTAGTAGGTACATTTAAGTCAGGGCCCTGCCGTGGCTTTAAAAAATATTAAGAAGTATTATTATTATTATTATTATTATTATTATATTAAGAATACAAAGAAAATAATAATTATTATGATAATGTATTATTTTTTTTAGAATATCAATAAAAACCACATATAGTTATAAGAAATTTCTTGGATCTTATTACTTAGACAAGTTGTGGACCAGTTTTTAGACTGGAATACGTCAAAGATGATAACTCCTAATAGGATCAAATTTGGCTGGTAGTTCTACAATTTCCAGAAAATTCCCATTACCTTGTTGATATAATTTTCCAATTGACTCTTGAAATTTGAAATGCTGGACGTTGACTTCCATCATTCTTATTATCGAAACTATTCTTTTCAATACATTACGCCAGCATTCTTCCATATTTTGTCGGTCGTGTGTCCGGGTTTTAATCTTTAATCAACTTCGGACTATTTTTGAAATTAACTTTCATGGAGCTTGCCAATTTCATACCAGATTTACTCCAATTTCTAGATAAATCTTTTCCAAATAACATACAGTAGAAACGGAAAACTGCACTTTTCTTCACAGAATAAATTAGCCAAGGCCTTTAAACTTCTTTCTCCATTGCTTAAAATTCTGATACGATGAAAATTAGAAAAATTACGATTTGCCGCGTCTCTAGGAAAGTGGTGATTTCTAATTTGATGAGGTCCTTTTTCGACGGGAATTTGACGATATGTTGAACTAATATTCCACATAGCTGGGTCGGATGAAGGTAATAAAGTATTTTCTAATTGCGTTGTAATAGAGCTACTATCCGAATGTGTCGTCGGCTACTTCCTTTTCCGTTGTCAGAGACTTCATTTTCCAAATAGTCAGCTACTATTTCTTTTTGACAGTGTATCCTTTAAAAGGTCCATCATTATATTGCTAATTTTTTTAGTAAATTCTTCAGTTTTCGTGTTTTGAGGCGGTACTGATGTCCTAGTAACTTGTTTCTTTTGTGGTCGATAATTTTCAAAATTTGTACCCAAATAAAAAATATTAACGCAATTAATTCAGCTATGATTTATTGCCAATTCACTCATAAGAATGACCTATCTGTAATACTCTTAAGAATGAAGCTAAAGTTACAAATTATTATTGAATAAGTAAATAAATAAATATGTATGTGTGTTTTTTTGTAAATTAAGGTGTCGAAATATCGCTCCAAAATTTAAAAATATTGGGAGACCGCTTCGCCGCCTAATATCACCGCAGGGCTCTGGCTTAAGTGCACAGGTGTGATGTTGAGGTGATCAAGGTTAGAAGTAGATAGTAGATGTAACCACCAAGCGAAGATTGATTGAAATTACGATTACAAACGATACAATACAATTCCGTTTTACTTCCACTCTTGTAGGACTGGATGTGAATATTTTTGGTTTGGTGTTGGCTTCACTTTTGAGTATAACTTCTTACCACAACCATCTATAGTTATAAATACACAACTAACGTTATAAATACTTTGAACAAAACTGTTAAACTACACAACCAAACTATCGTCGTCAATCAGTATAGCATAAGTTGCATTAACAACATTCGTGAAAGAGCCAGTGCATACATATTTATATGCAAATATCTAGAGATTATCCCAGTAATTTACAAGTCGCATCACAATAAGCGATAACCTTACCTTCAAGTATTTTTCAAAAATCCAGCTGCGCAAATACGAAGGGAAATATTTCCAGGAAGTGATAATAATGTTAGGCGCTTTCGCTTCTGTAGGTAGATACCTCAGAAACTGATAATAAATAACGGTCCACCTACAACAATCCATAGAATTATGAACGAAGAGAAGATGTTAATGCGAAATTTAAATCTACGATACGTATTCAGTAATATGAAATAGGAAACATCCTCATGGGTTGAATGTAGCATCCTGAAAAGGAACGACTGCAGTATTGTGCTCTGAAAGATGTTTTTTTTTTATTAATAGCATATTCGCATTGCATCTGTATTAATCTTTTTGATTGACTGACATAAAAATACGTTTACTGAAGCTTTTATACCTAGCCGTTCACCTAATTACTAAAGAAAATAATTTAAAAACAAACTATATTCTACTAATACATCTTACTAGATACTAGGATAATGTAAAATCCCGGGCATCTTTATTTAAAGAAAAATAACATTTAATCTGCAATTAGAGGAGCCATTGGAACCTTGTTAAAGCAACAGAACAAGAAACCTCAAATATCCTGGATTTTATCACAAAGATTGTCTTAGCATCTGCCAAAACTTGATACCACTAGAAAAGTGTCCGTTTGCTTTTACAATTGGTTTTTTTGCCTTCAGTTATAATTGGAGTTTGTTAAAAAGGTGGTACCGGCAGTGGCGCACCGCATAGAAGTAGGTACGTAATATACAATATTAGTGAAAAATAATATTGTGACCTTTTCCTGTCGTCTTGTTGTCCACTGTGACAATTGACAACCGCACTGGTAAGCTGCGTGGAATGCAACATTAGCAACGCTTCCATTGTCGATTCATTCAGCCGTCGACGGTGTTGTGAATACGTTGTCGTGTACTTCGAAAATGATCGTTCGACATCCAGTGAAGTAAGATTTGCAAATGTCAGATATTCCTTTTCCTCATTTGGGCACTCTTGATTTTCAGTTATAGACCGAATCTTTTGTAAATCTGGATTTTTCGTTAAAATTGCACTAAATTTTTTAGCAACATCGACTCCTATAGTGTTCGTCAAGTTTTCTAGAGCGGCTTGTAGATTGTTTATGCAATTTAATGCGTCTCGTGCAGATAAGTGACTGTTTTCTAATTGCTCAATAGCTTGTGCAACTTCAGAATAGTTCATGGAAATTTCATCCATTTGTTGTTGAACGTCCGAATTGGAAAAAAGTTGCTGACTATCTCGAACTGCTGCAGAATCATTTGAATCAAGTTTCAAGATGACATTTTTCACTTGTGAAAAGTATTTCTGATAGTAAGATACTGCCTGGAGCCATGTTCCCCATCGCGTTATTACAGGCTGAGGTGGTGGTGGTAATTTCGGACATAATTGTTTGAATACACGGATGTGTTTGGGAGATTTAATGAACACTTTTTTGGTAGATGCTATTAACTTATCCACCATCGGATACTTCTTTCGAATGGTTTCTGCTACGAGGTGACATGCGTGTATGAGGTATGTTATGTGTAGAAGAGTCGGAAAGCATATTTTCAACATCCTACCAACTCTCAGCATTGTTGCGGCTTCGTCAGTAACGAACATTGTGACTTGGGTTCCTGTAATACAAAATTCTCTCAACGAATCTTTTATTATCTTGACAACGGTTTCTGCATCCTTTTACTGGATAACAACAATGAAGCTGGTGGACCATCACGTTTTAAAGGACGCGCTACAACAAGAATGACGCTATGTTTCTGAGCATCAGTTGTTTCATCCACACATAGGCAGATTTTTTTATTTCTCAACTCGTCTTTTATACATTCCTTTACTGTACCTTGCACACGTGGCAAATTGTATCGTAATTGCATAGATCTTGGCAGCTTTCATGAGGGAACGTACTTAGCCCAAAAAAGACGAAAGTGTTCATTACATACTAGATGTTGTGGTATGTTGCACACACTTAACATAAAAATAAGATCATATAAAACTCGCCAGTATGGAATACTATTTCTTAAATTCAATACATAACGTTTAGTTTTACAATGTTCTCTACATTCACACCTATCGCGACTTAGCAATCCGCTACTGCATATTGTGCAATAAATATGCGGACCTCTATATTCTAATCCAGGGAAATGCCTGAGATATTTATTCACATTCGAAGGGAACGTTACACCCTTTGGGCGTCCCATCTCCGCGTACTTATTTAGCGTGCAGCGTGCAACGTACTGTCGCTTTGAACTCTACTGTCGAGTTCAAAATTACCCCTACCCACGCCGCTACCGCTACGCTACTGCCATCCGGTACCACCTTTTTAACAAACTCTAGTTATAATTAATCAGACGTTTAGTAAATTATTTTTTTAATATAAATAAAGACCAGTAAGTGAAGAAATCAAATTGTAAATTGGTGTGCATAAGAAATTACAATCACAATAAAATTTGTAAAGAATTATTATTAAGTTAGATATTATTCTACAAGCCGGTGCTTAATAGAAGAGGTGTCAAAAACATGAGGTTATTACCCCAATTATGCTCAGAATAACCTTTTTATGTGAACATTAATGCATACATCCCGAAAGATTCCATACAACTGGTGTTGATTAAATCGATTGACTGATAATAAGATAACGGTAACTTTATTTACCAAGAGAAAATTAAGAGTTATATTGTTATTTCACTTTCAGCCGTTTTTATGCAAAATAACAATAGCAATAATACATCTTAAAAAAAAAGAGGGAATTTCACTTCTCATATGTTAATTTGCTTATCAAATTATGTGTTAATTTACATTGCTTAACATAAACAAATAAAAAGTGTTAAACATGAGAATAATGAAAAACGCCTACTCTCAATTTTAATTTTCGTAGCGCTGTCGTATTTATAAACGTGCTTCTAGTAAAATTTTTGAAATTATCGCTTTCTTCCAGTCGTATTTGTATTAGGAAACATAAAAATCGATATGAATAAACTAATTCCCATTGAATGTATAAAAACCTATTTAGCATCATGGCTTCTCATTGATGTTAATACTAACCAGGTAGCGGTATATGTATGTATATAATACATACATTGAAATAACGTTATCTTCTCCAGACGGTTATTGTAGAATGGGAGACAAGCTTATCTCTCTGGAAGTCTATGAATATTGGGTGAAAATCTCTATGAAGGTACTTCCTGTCACAACGAGATTTCACGTCCATATTCTAAAGGTTAATATAGATAAAAAGTCTAGACTTTAGACTATGCAAGTCGTAGACAGTTTCAATTGATGGCTTTAAGGTGTTTATGGCCATAGTGAAAACAGTTGTTACAGCGAATTGTGGATTATGCGTAATTTGTACTTAATAAATTAAGTTATACTTAAAATAGCATTCATTTTCTTATTAAGGAAGTGTAACATTAACTATTATTAAGTTATTTTCACCAATTACTAAAATGCACAATAGATGTATTGAAAGTAATGTTGATATAGAGAAGTAGTTGTAAAGAAGTGAGGATGGATTTAAATAACGTTAGTTTACTAACCGTCTTGATTTAGAACTGTTAAAAATTGCTTCCCAATCCAAAGATTACAACCAAATTCTTTATAATCATTAGTACTAACAAAGGAACATCCCGAACCCGTAAATTCCAAAAAAATTGAAACTTTGTGGACAAGTAGTCCTCACCCCAAGATGTTCGAAGCCATTTTTCTTATCGACTCAATTTCGTTTTAAGAGGGTGAAACCACCCCTGAAATTTTACTTGATTTTCCTTGGGCCGTCATCACACTAAAAAAGTACATACAAAAATATACAGAGTGTTCAATTTTTAAAAGTGTATCTTTAGCGTGCTACCCACTTTCGAAATTTTCTGTATATTTGAAAATAATATTATAAGACGAACCATTCAGTACAATATTCATTATAAACATTTCTTATATATCTAAAAGCATACAGAATTCTGACCTTTCCTTGCTTTTCTTTAACCATTGGCCCATCCAGTATAATTTATTTTAATTTAGGTACTAGTTGTATAAAAGTAAATATCTGGTCATAGATCAAACAAATTCGAAAGCCCAATAACTTTTACATTTTCAAGTAGTGGTGGAATATAATAAATCTGTGTGAGAAAAGTTTTGCTTCTGTGTTTATTAATGTTACCACTATCATTTCTTATTATAATATTTAGTATATTCTCCTATTTGTATCATGTGTAGATATACAAAGAGTTTATTCCTCTATCATTATTTTGATATGTGATAGTCATAAAATGTATATATACAGGGAGTTCAAAAAGGTGTTCGGATATTTTGCCCACTTATAGTTCTCATCAAGATAGTGAACCTAGGCCCTAAAACCAGTCGTTTCGAATTTTCATTTAGTAATAATAATAATAATAACCCTTTGTTGCTTTCACATAAAAGAAATACAGTAAACGTCACAATTATTTGATAAGTACATAGTACACCAAAGTAAGTTATGCGAAATTATCGCACCAGATATTCCTCAAACAAGTTTAAATTATTTATTCGTTTTATAATGGGTGGCAATTTATTAAAGAATCTAGCATAAGCATGACCACTTTCACTTAAACTCAACCTGTGTTTGGGAAAGCAGTACCGATCTCTGTGTCTCGTGCTGTGTGCATGCTCGAAACAGTATTGTTCAAAAAGATGTTTATTTTTGAAACAAAAAAGTAAAGCTTCATAAATATAAATGTCAAAGACTGTCAAAAAATTATGACTTTTAAAGTGGTTTCTACATGACTGATTGATATTGAGACGTAACATGACACGTATAATTTCCTTTTGACATATAAAAACACGAGTGAAATCGCTACTGTTTCCCCAAACAGCTATGCCGTATCTGATCCGTGAACAAGAAAATAAACAGTGCGCAAGATATTATTAACAACATCTCTTAGTTGGCTAAGAGCAAAACAGAGGCTGCTCAGCTTATTACGAAGTAGATCAACATGATCTTTCCACAGATTTTGGTCCAGTAATATCCCAAACAATTTAGCATAAATACAACAGGGTAGCGACGTCTGTTAAATTCTCTATAGTCCGGATAGTAATTAGATTTTGTTTTAAATAGAATCACCTTCGTTTTTTCCTGATTTACGTTTAAGTTATTGTTTTTAAGCCATTTTTCAATATTATCAATGTATGGTCCGCCACTTGTATGTTGATCATTATAAGTATCCAGTCTCTACTAATAGCGTTGTGTCGCCCGCATAACTGATGATTAGATAGTTATGTACAAAGCTATTATCGGTGTATATATCATTAAAATATATTAAAAACAGGAAAGGCCCACGGATACTGCCTTGGGGCACACCTTGTTCCAGTACTCTAATTTGCGAGTACGTTTTCTTGTTATTCGATGGTTTACGAACAGTTTGTTCTCTATCCGATAAGTAATTAGCGAACCAGGCGAGTGCTATACCCCGTACACCGTAACACTCTAACTTTCGTAATAGTCTGCCATGGCTAATACTGTCGAAAGCTTTCAACAAATCTAATAATAAACTGCAGGCCATCTTCTTCCTTTCCAGCGCCGACAAGACGCCTTCGATGAGATCGAATAGCGTCGTTTCTATATTTTTTCCTTGAAGAAATCCATGTTGAAAAATTAAATAAACGATTAAACACTATTCTTTCAAATAGTTTTGAAAAATTAATTGATAAACTTATAAGTCTATAATTAGCAATATCGTTGGGAGGGCCTTTTTTATAAAAAAGTAATACGTGTAATAATTAACAGAACATAGAAGCCATCAGTACATTGTTTCAAAAAATAATAATAGGAAAACATACATAAAAAAATTAACAGCTCAACAAGTGATGCTCAAAGTAAATGTTCGATATGATATCTTTCCATTTGGAAACATGCTTGACATCTTCGTACGAAAGAATCTCGCACTCTTTCAAAGATTCCTGGAGATTGGCGAAGTGTCTCACGTGCGTTTTGTATTTGTCGCTGGAGGTCCTCTATGTTATTTTGTTATTTATATGGATAGCATGATCAAAAGCCTAGTTATACTTTTTTGTTGAAAAAAAATGTAAAATCTGATAGTATCTAGGTTTACTAAGACTTTTTTGTTTACCTTGATGAGAACTGTAAGTGGGCAAAACATCCGGACTCTAACTTTTAACTCTTAATTGCCGTCAGACCTGCGCGGATATTATATCGTACGTAACAAAAATCAGACAACGGCGATTAATTAAATTGATAATATCTCAGCATTTCTAGTTAAACGTGCACAATTACATATTGTTTCACCTTTGACTCGTTTAATTAATTTATCTTTTTCAAGTGGCATTTTTCCACCTAGACTCAGGCATGCACGGATCACACCCGTATATCAAAAGAGTGATTGTAACAATTATGATAATTACTGACCAATCAGCATCCTGTCATCCTTCTCCAAAATTTATGAAATTATTATGAATCAAAACCTGGTTAGATATTTCAGCAAATTTCAAATATTATTCCACAATCAACTTGTTCTATTTCTTTAGACAGATATATCAAGTTCTCGACTCTAACTACCCTTGTCTAAATCTTTATAGATCTAACGAAGGGCTTTGATACGGTTAACCATTCGATTCTTTTACATAAGTTGGAGCGGTATGGTATTGATGGTGTGGCTGCGCATGGTTCAAGTCTTACTTATCCCAGCGGGTGCAGACTGTCACAATAGGTAGTGGTAGGTCCGAGAACAGATGTGTACGGGCCGGTGTTCCACAGGGCTCTGTTCTTGGACCGACCCTTTTTTTAATCTTTATCAACGATTTTCCGAATTGCCTTGGAACACTATGTAGGGACATAATTTTGTATGCGGATATATATCTCTAGACAATAACATTATCACATTAACAAACTCGGCCAAAATCTTTGGTGTAACTATTGATGAGGCTTTAAATTGGGACTCACATATTGACAATGTGTGTAAAGAACTCTCAAAAACATGCTTCGCCCTGTTAAACAGGTGCTGTACTGCAGATGTCTATGGAATTCTGTGGTGGGGTTTAAATACCGCTGCAAGTAGAGCTTTCATTTTACAGGAAAGAGCTCTTAGAATATCGTACAATCTAAAATATAGAGAATCTTGCATAGAACATTTTAAATCCAATGGTCTACTAACATTTTATGATCTTTATGTTCTGCAAGTGTTGTGTTTTGTTTGGAGATTTAAAGCCGATTTCACGTGCAGCGTTGTTCATGGCTATGATGTCAGGAAAACTGACTATTTGCTACCACCTCAGCATAAAACAGCGATATTTCAAAAAAGCATATATTATCTGGGCTGTAAATTATATAATAGTTTACCAGTATCAATAAGAACACTTACAACCCAGAACGAATTTAAGACGTCGGTCAGGAGGGTGCTGCTTCGGATCAGTTTCTACTCGCTAGATGACCTTTTTTACGTCAATGCTGCGCAACACAGACAAATGTTCATTTTTAATTTTTTTATATATATATGTATATATTTAATATGTTTTCTTTTTTATAGACTTAATTTTTTATTTTGTATGTCAATTGACATATTTCTGAAAAAGAACCAGAAATAAAGTAATTATTATTATTATTATCATTATTAAAAGCTACGGCTTTTTTTGTCCTTTTAAAGGGTTTTTTTCCTAAAAGTTCAAAAAGAAAACGAGTTGAATTTTCGGATCGGGAACCTTTTCTTGTTAGATAAATATACAAAACGAAAAACAAACCAATTAACAAATTTAATTAGCTTTCGTTCGTTGAAAAATATGAGCCTTCACTTACAGTTTAATTCTATCACAATCGTCTTTCACATAGAAAAGATAAATGAATGGTTATCGACAATTACACAGCGCATTTACGTATGGCAGCGCAATAGCGGTAATTGACAATCGGAAATTACAAATGAAAGTGGCCTTTTGTTTTCAATTGTATACCTAATTTATATTTATTTGTCTTTGCGTTTTCTCTCAATGCGAGAAATGTGTTAATGAAGGCAAAACACCCATCGGCGTCGTAGCTTTGGAGAAACTGAAGCCAAAGCGCTCAAAGCTATTCCTTTTTTTTCTCTCTTAACTCTTTTTAACGTCCAACCTAATACTCTGTGCGGCTTGCGCTTTCTCCGTACACACACACACAGTTTATTGAACACACCCAAATGTTTAATAAAACTATACACGCATGCATTTCGACACAAATATAAGAGGCTTACGTTGTATGGGCTATGGCGCGGCATAGAACAAAAATAAGAAACGAATTTCGTGCATTTGTCATGTCAATTTTCTGAAGCCTACTTATATATTTTATATGTTTTTAGTGCAGTAGTATCAGTTGACTAACATGTTTCTTAAATTAAATATGATTATAAAGTGAGTTGTATGAATAGGTGTACTATAACGAGGCAAAAAACAAAAGCTTAATGGTGCATGGAATGTTGAATCTATAGTAACTGTTTATATGCAAGCCTTTTTAAAAATAATTTATTTAATTTCAGAATAAATTTCATTCTTATAAGATAAAAGTGCAAAACAATTTGAAAAATTATCGTAACATACTTTTTGTCGCATATACATAAGTGCAGCGTAGTAATTTATTTCTAATTGTCACATCAGTCATCATTAGCGCTGGCCACGAGCGGGACCGCGCATCGGCGTAGAATCAGTTCGGACCGAGAGGAACGGTAGTATTACTTCGTCTGCGGAGCAGTACGGACATTTTCGCTGCCGGTCATTTGCGCAATTGTTTATCTGTCCTAGAAAAATTATGATTTCGTCAGCAAAACGACCGCGGTCGGACAAACTTCGAAAATCTATTGCAGAAATTAATATATGAAGGTGCTAAAATTAAATGTGTAATCTGTAAAATCCCGTTAATGTGTTGGTCCAGACAATATTGTCTACGACACGTAAATACTGAAAAGCATGTCTCAAAAAGAAATTACGCACGAGACAATGAAAAATTTATATTTAATTTATGCGTTACATTTATCGCATGTAATATACCGTTTAATTTACTAGACAAGGCACCATTTATCTGCTTTTGGAATAACTATTCGGAGTGCAAATTACCAAGTCGAACATCGTTACGAAGAATTGTGCCATCTGCGCGCGAACATATCGAACAAAAAATAAAATCGGAGTTGAAAGATCAAAAATTGTGGTTATGTGTCGACGAAACAACAGATCAGAAGAAACATTCTGTTCTTAATGTAATGGCACGCAAATTGGAACCTCATCAATCGGCACCTTCAATTCTATTAGTTTCCAAACGAATACAACAGTGTACTGCCGAAGTAATTTCAAAGTTAGTGTTAAATACATTGGACAAGTTTGAACTTTCAACAAACCAACTCTTGATGTTAGTGAGTGATGGAGCTGCAAACATGCTTTCTGTAGGCCGGTCTCTTAAAAAGCATTCTGCTAATTTGTTACACATTACGTGTAAAATTCATGCTCTCAATCTTGTGGCGGATAATATCAGAAAATGTTATCCTGAGGTAGACGCTTTAATAGCGCATACCAAAGCAGTATTTGTCAAATCACCGAAACGTATTCGCGAATTTCACAGACTGCCCCCGTATACCAGAGCCACCAGAGCCTATTCTAACTCGTTGGGGAACATGGTCGCAGGCCGCGCTTTATTATCATAAATATTTTGACAATATTAAGAACGTGGTTTTACAATTCGATACAAAGGAAGCTGCCGCTATCCAGAAAAGCCAGTCGAAATTTCAAGATAGTCAGGTTAAAATGGATTTAAAAATCATTCACGACAGTTACTTCGGGCTAGCAGATGCAATAGAAAAATTACAAAATCCTGCGGTGCCGTTACAAGAATCTCTACAAATAGTGCAACATGTTCACGCACAGCTATGCGCGATTGAAGACGCAAAAAATGTTTCTGTTCTAGAAAAATTTGAAAGTGTTTTTGAGAAAAATTCTGATTTTGGCACATTAAGACACATTTGTGAAGGTGCGTCAACAGAATCGTTAAGTTATTTGAAAAATTATTTTACTTAGGCAAATATTACGTCACTAGATGTAGAACGTTCGTTCTCTTCATATAAACGCATTTTTTCCTCATGCCGTACTAGTTTTGCCGAAACAACAGTTGAAACATATCTAATGTTGCAGATATTTAACAGACATTATTCACTTTGTGATTTTACGGAGGACTCTTAAAATGGTAAGTGTTTGAACACGTGTTATTTAATTTTTATTTAAAAGATGAGCGAAATTATTTGCGGCAGCAAACATCTGTATTAGCAGAATAACTCTAGTGGAACGCGAGGCTTGGTCGACTCTACGCTACTGCGCGGTACCGCTCGTGGCCAGCTTTAGTCATCATATCAGTCGTATCCGTATATTATTACTAGAGTTTGTTAAAAAGGTGGTACCGGATGGCAGTAGCGTAGCGGTAGCGGCGTGTACGTTGCACGCCAAATAAGTACGCGGAGATAGGACGCCCAAAGGGTGTAACGTTCCCTTCGAATGTGAATAAATATCTCAGGCATTTCCCTGGATTAGAATATAGAAGTCCGCATATTTATTGCACAATATGCAATAGCGGATTGCTAAGTCTCGATAGGTTTGAATGTAGAAAACATTGTAAAAGTAAACGTCATGTATTGAATTTAAGAAACAGTATTCCATACTGGCAATTTTTATATGATTTTATTTTTATATTAAGTGTGCGCAACATCCCACAACATCTAGTATCTAATGAACACTGTCGTCTCTTTTGGGCTAAGTACGTTCCCTCATGGAAGCTGTCAACATCTATGCAATTACGATACAATTTGCCACGTGTGCAAGGTGCAGTAAAGAAATGTATAAAATACGAATTAAGAAATAAGAAAGTCTGCCTATGTGTGGATGAAACAACTGATGCTCAGAAACACAGCGTCATTCATGTTGTAGCGCGTCCTTTAAAACGTGATGGTCCACCAACTTCATTGTTCCATCCAGCAAAAGGATTCAGATAACTAATGCAGAAACCGTTGTCAAGATAATAAAAGATTCGTTGAGAGACTTTTGTATCACAAGGAGCCCAAGTCATAATGTTAGTTACTTATGGAACTGCAACAATGCTGAGAGTTGGTAGGATGTTGAAGATATGCTCTCCGACTCTTCTTTACATAACATGCCTCATACACGCATGTCGCCTCGTGGCGGAAACCATTCGAAAGAAGTATCCGATGGTGGATAAGTTAATAGCATCTACCAAAAAAGTGTTCATCAAATCTCCCAAACACATCCGTGTATTCAAGCAATTGTGTCCGAAATTACCACCACCACCTCAGCCTGTAATAACGCGATGGGGAACATGGCTCCAGGCAGTATCTTTCTATCAGAAATATTTTTCACAAGTGAAAAATGTCATCTTGAAACTTGATCTTTTTTCAACTTTTTTCCAATTCGGACGTTCAACGACAAATAGATGAAATTTCCATGAACTATTCTGAAGTTGCACAAGCTATTGGGCAATTAGAAAACAGTCACTTATCTGCACGAAAATTTGGTGCAATTTTAACGAAAAACAATGATTGCGGATTTTTCTGTCAAATGATGCAAATGGCTTAATTCACCAACGAAAGTAAAAAAATATATTAATTAATGTGTACTTGGCATGTAAGAATAGAAATTGTCTGCCTAAATATTATGATATATTTGCAGATAAATATCAACTAGGTATTAAAAAGGAACCTTTCCTGGCGTAGACCCCCGTGATGTAGTGGTTGCGAGGAACTGAATATGCTCTGATGGTCTAGAAATGTCGTTATTCTCTCACAGATAATCTTCTCCATGACTTTAGAAATGGAGGATAAGAAAGAAATCGGTCTGTAATTCCGCATTATATTTCTTTCGCCTAGCGTGTTGTGCAGTGGTGTTACTTTTGCAGTTTTTAGTATTTTAGGAAAAACACCATATATTATGGATCTATTGATCAATGCAGTTAGAGGAGCTGCAATTGAGTCAATACTTTTTTTTGAATATGTTGTTACTAATGGTTTCAATACAAGCAGAATTCGACAGCTTGAATTGCGTAACAACATGTATCACATCACTTTCAGATACAAATAAATCATAACACCAAAAGATGCTTCTAATCTTAAATTCAAGCTTAAATTTTCGACTTAAACCTTATTTATTATTATTATTAGGAACAAATTTCTACTTGCTGTTCTCACATTACTTTTAATGTTATAAACATTCTTACAGTACTACTTTAAATTTGGGTTTACGATCTACTTGATGTTTTTCTTAATCTCTTTATAGCTTTTAAATTCCGCAAACAAACTGACACGCGTACGATACATTTGCTTTAATAGTATTTGTTATTTTGTTACAGTTGGTTGGAGTAAACGAGCGCAATGGGTAATGTGCGTGTTTTAGTTTGCAATGCGCTAATGGTTTATAGTTTTTTTCATTTATTCTACGAACAATTAAATGCTAATTCAGATATTTGCCTTATATAGTCTGTGATATTTTATTGTTGTATATTTTTACAGATAATTATTTATTTATTGATTCTATATTGTCGTGATTTGCTTGATTTTCGCGGGCGCCCGAGTTTTCTTTATTTCCAACCGTGAAAACCTACAAAGACACATTTTATAAAAGCTAGAGTGACAATACTTAACTAGAGAAACGTTTTCATATTGTGCTCTTTGAATTCTGGAAGAGTGTTGCAATCTCCATTATTGGAACATTAGGCTAAGAAATGTTTTTGCATTATTTTGTTCTTATTATAGGCATTAACATTGTAACAAAGAAATTATTATTTCTTATGCTTATAAGAAAAATAATTTTGTTTGGATCTCAATTTTTAATCAACATAAATGTAATAATTAACAGGTGCAACCACAGGTAAAGGAAGAAAAATGAGATAAACTAGCTTCGTTGCCATTGTTATTTTATTACTTTAGGGAAATATTGCAGGTAGTATCTATCAATGGTGCTATTGTCTGCCATTCGTGACAGAAAAGAATTATTCGAGAAAGTTTTATGGACAATATTATAAAGTTACGCGGCAAAATGTTATAAGAATGTTTGAGAAAGTGTTGCCAATAAATAGATAATACAGCAAATCACTTAGGATCACTGTAAATACCATTTTAATTTGGAATTTCTAGAGAATTTCTTGTACTCACTAGAGGAAATGAAAGGAATATTTACATATTTAACATTCCTAATCTATTTATGTCAGATTTTACATTTCTACACACAGAAAAGTACTTTCTTAAAACAAGAATATCTTTCTTGGGTCAAGTAAACGGCGTATTTGTATATGAGCAAGAAAACATTCACTTTAATCAAGTATCGCAACTCCTTGAATATCAAATAAAACATTTTCTTTGCTTAAGTATTTAACTCCTTAAGTCAAATATAGGAGTTTTTTAGTTCTAGAAAATAATTTCTTGATCCAAATATTCCATTCATATTTTCTAAAATGACAGCAAAAAAATATTCGAGTGAAGAAAAGCGATTGCTTAGAACAAGAAATTGTTCCTTGATAAGAGTAATTAGAAGAAAATGTTTACTTGAGGTATTATTTATTATTTCAAAAAAATGTATGCTTGATAAAATCATTTGAAGTACTTGGGGTAAGATACTAATTTCTCAACTAAACTAAGTAGTTGTCTATATTAAATAAGCACCTTAATAATAATTAAACTTCATCGGCATAACTCTATTGGCGTAGTTGTCATAACAATTGATAAAGTTTATGAAACTAATAAAGCAATTGTTTTGACAACCCCATTGAAGTATCTGTTAAAGTCCAATTATTTAAAGGGTACTCATTTAATGCAGCAGACATTTTCATATTTGACATTATAAACGACGCCATTTATCACTATTTTATTACCACATTTATCGGTTTATAAGTTGAAATAACTATAGGCAAGAAAAACCCTTACCACAACACTTAATTCGTACTGGACGCACGTTTCGATAGCCAAGCTATCATCAGCAGCAGCAAGACTGAACTAACAAGCTAAGTGAAAAACTAACCGTTTAGTGTGATGGCTTCCCGGTCTAGTTTACTCAACCGTTTCTTTAATCATTTATAGTTGTAATTTTAACCATGTGCAATGAACCGCTTCATTGTAAACTAGGATTTAATAACTCACGTCATTCTGCTCATTTACCTTTAGGCTATTTATAGTCCTGTGTAATGAAGCGGCTCATTAAATTTTTCGATTTTAAATTTACATATTGCATAATTTATTTTCCTTATAAGGTTAGTTTTTCACTTAGCTTGTTAGTTCAGTCTTGCTGCTGATGATGATGATCGAAACGTGCGTCCAGTACGAATTAAGTGTTGTGGTAAGTGTTTTAGTGAACTGTTTCAGTGTTCCAGTGCCACAGTTTTAGAGTACCCGTTTAGGCAAGAAAACACAAAGAACATCTGAGCATCCAGCATCCATTTATAAAAATATTACATATATTCAAGAAAGGAAAAAAGCCAATTGAAACTTTGCTAGTATCTATTAAATATTTTGGCAACACAACATACACGTCGGTGCCTTTGTGAATGGCAATAGAACGAATCTCACTGATAGATCGCATCCAATTGCGTGCAGTATATCATAAAGCGAGCAGCAGCACGCCCGCTTGTCCGCTCAATCACCTAATATTATAATTGAACGCCTTCTGACAAAATGTGCTAAGAATTACTGCGTAATTTTTCTGTATTCTCAGATTATGTTAGAAATTACAGTTTCTTATGTTCATTTTGTTGCTGCTATACGGTGTAGGAGAACAAAAAAGTAATTCTAGGTAGGAAAATAAACAAAAATTCTTATAAAATTAAACTAAAGAAAAATAAATTCGATAATTATACGAAATAAATTGAAATTCTAACAATGTTACTTTATCAAGGGGAAAAATCTCCTGGCAATATTGAACTTTGTAACTTTTGTATTTGTTGCGTTTCAAAATTCGTTTCACAGTACTTTTACTAATACCAATTTCGTTTGAAATTTGCCGGCTAAAACAAGGTTCGCTCATTTCAACTAACGAACAAATCCTCACTTCTCTCTCCTCCCGCTCGGGATGCGTTAGAGGGATTTGAGGCTGTTTGTCTATTTGTTGGCATTTACGGCAATTCGCAAAATACCATTTAATGATCTGTACCATCTCTGCGGTTGTATAAACTAACATAATGTATTCAAAATCCACGATCTCTTGTTAGAACCTTACGAGCACACAGAAAGACAAAGAGTGCGTCAGATAGGTTACAGCAGTTGCGCGCGGCGAGGCTGGCCGGCAGATCGTGCTAGGTACAATATCTCTCGCACCCCGGCGAAATGTGGACCGACGTGTATACTACACCAGTGGACAGTACTGGACCAGTGTAGGATACTTTGAATATACAATGGAAAATGATATTAAGGGAAGTAAGCAGTGTTTAGCGATGTAATTGTCAATATGTTTACATATAATATCCACCAATCTACTTCTCTTGTTATTATCTAAGTACTTACTAACGTTATGAAGATGTTTTCAATAAAGTTTCTAAATCCAATTTAGGGAAGTTATCCAAATTATCCGCATTGAAAAACCATACAAACTTTCGTTCTTATCAGAGTTCTAAAAGAAATGCATGAAATTAATAATACAATTGAAATAATATCGGCAGATATACATTTGTGTACCTATTAAGAAATCAGAAAAGGGTGATACTTGACGATAGCAACCAAACTCAATGTAACTCAAAAATAGAAAAACTCCTTACGTGTATGTATATTCTCACTAATTTAAATTATCTACCTTCCTTAAGTACTGAAGCTATAACCATACGAAATGATTTTTATAGCGCAATCTCACGTAAAAATTTTCATTCATCATGTTGATATTTCACTGTTCATATATACAAATGTATAAATAGGAGTACCTGCTAATCCGCTACACGAGCCACCTCACATCCTAACACTAGGAGTCTAAAAAAATTCGTCTTACATACACAACCATATCAGCAATAACCAATAACAAACATTTTAACCCCTACCAAAAAAATTAACTAATAACAATAGTTGAGCCTGTTGCTAGGATGGAAAACAATTAGTCCTCATATTTGCTTTAAGATAATTTTTACTTGAAATCAGGGAGATTTCAAGAAAATAATTTACTACACATAAGAAAGTACATCCACTTGCACGCAGTATGTTTTTTTGATTTAAATAAATATTTTCTTCCTGGAAATAAACCGAGCTAAGAAAATATATTGTATCTTCTTGGATCAAGGAAACACTTTCCTGTGTGTACCTTACGCACACAAAAAGCCTCTCTTACTTGCAATAGGCTATTGATATATATTTTGAATTTGAACTATAAAATTGATCGGTTTGTAGTCCAGCAACTGATTTCGATCAGTATGTTGCCCCCACGTAAGTTTTATTCAAATTGCCACTGTTATGAGTTTACAATTATCTACATTGCGCTTCTAAGTTGGTTATCATCGGTGGTGATTCTGCGATTTTCAATCCAAGTAATGATATTTGTAGATCGTTTAATTTAAATAACAGTAAATACCTTTCTCGACAGAAGCTATAATATAAATATGAATTGAAACATAAGAAATTATATGCTGAAACTTATCTTCCTGTTATCCATACAGTTTCAAAATGTGCAGACTTCAAAACTCATAATATACAATTGTAAAATTCTATTGGATCAAAATTCATGTAAAAATGTTCCGTATCGTATAGTAGGGGACCCAAAAAGCCGATAAACATTATTTAAGTTACATGAATGGATTTTACTCTCTTGTGTAGTGAGTATTCCTTGTTTTACCGCTTATTCAAAATATATAAATGCTTTAACTGAATAAAAGTAATAATAACTTAAAATAACAAATCTAATCCTTAGAAAGGTGTTCCTTGATCTTTACGAAGATGTATCAAATATAAACGGGACTCGTTTTTTTTTAAATTCTAACTTTATTTAACTAAGCTTACAAATATATATTATTTTTCTACATACTCTCCCGCCCTAGAAATATTTTTCCCATCGGATTGGGAGCTTTTTTATTCCATCATCCTAAAAACTTTTCGGACGTTCGTGTAGCCATTAGAGCACAAACGCTTCCATCGCTTCGTTGTCGTCGAAACACTGGCCTCCAAGTGCTTCTTTGAGGGGTCCAAAAAGATGGAAGTCATAAAGTGACAAGTCTGGACTATAGGGTGGTTGTTCCAGCGTTTCCCATCCTAATGCATTCACTTTTTGCATCGTGTCGTTAGTCACATGAGGCCTGGCGTTGTCATGACACTTCTGGCCGATTGCTTCTTTCTTTTCCTTCGAAATGACAATTTCGCGGCATCCAGTACTTCATAATAATATTGCGCATTAATTGTGCGTCAATCGTGGAGAGAATCGACGTGAAAAGCATCTTGCCGATCAAAAAAAAACTGTTGCCATTACCTTTCCGGCTGACAACCGCATCTTTGCCCTCTCGCCGCTCATTCTCCACTCCACACTCGCCTGTTTCGGCTCGGGCGTGTAGTGGTGCACCCGAGTTTCGTCACAGGTGACACTGCGATTCAAAAAGGCCTCACGCTCTGGCCGGTATCGATTGAAGAGTTGCTGCGAAACCTCCAATCGATGTCGCTTGTGATCCTCCTTCTCCACAGACGTGGAACTCATCTAGCGGCCACTTTGCGAAATTCCAAGTCATTTGTCACGATCCGTTTGATACTCTCGTAACTGATGTTGTTTACTTCCGCAACGATTTCGAAGAGAGTTATACGCCGATTTCCCTCTATGAGATTTCGAACCGCCTCGATGTTGGCCTCGGTCACACTTGTCCTTGGGCGGCGATCATGTCTCTCGTTCTCGACCTTTTCACGCCCTCGAGAAATTTTTTTGTGCCATGCAACACACGGGTTCTTAACAGGGTGTTGTCCCCAAATTGTGTCTGTAATCGCTGCAAAATTTCGATTGGGTTCACTCCCTCCTTGGCTAAAAACTTGATGATAATCCGCTGCTCCACGGAGACATGCACTTCTTTCTCGCTCATGATTTCTTTTGATACTAAAGGGACCCGAGAGAGTTGCGGTCGGTTCTCCCCTCTCCCTAACGGTACAGGCTATCTGCGCATCAACCCTTTCCAGGCCTAGAGGCCCGCCGGAATTTTTAAGAAAATCAGCTCCGTTTATATTTGATACACCTTCGTAGAATAAATACCTTTTTGAGTGTTTTTTATGCATTTTTGTAAATTTTTATAGTTTCTATTCAGTCGTTTTTTTTTCAACTTTTGGAATGCAATGAGACATATGAGCTTTGATCTTGTAACATCAGAAAAGGAGAAAAAGAGTATTGAAGTTAGGTAGATGGTTTACGTTCATTGCTCCGAAATCACTAACGAGACATTGTAATATATCTTAAATGTCAATCAACACACCTCACTGTTCGGTTAAAACAAACTTATGGTTTTCTGTTAAAAACCTGTGCCATAAAAGTAATACTCATACATAAATAATTGCTATTCATACTTGTTAAAAACTTTCCATTGTTTATAATTTAATCGCTAACCTCCTTCGTTGTATGTAACAAATCTTAGCAGCTGTAACAATTACCGCATCTTATTCTATTAGGCGTGTACGTGGAAGATGCTGTCGCAAAGATTAATAATGCATTCTTTAATTTGCATCGCTAGCATTGTTTTGTAAGCAACATTTTAAACATCGTGCGTAAAAATCGTTATATAATTATAAAATTGCATCTTCTCGATTCGTTTATTAGTAAATGCGTCAGTGTATAATGGAGCACAGCTGGTAAATTACGCTTATGTGTACCAGTAAAACGAGTAAACCGATTACCACGTAATTACGTTATTTGCGCAATCCATTCAAGCTTTTTTCTTTTCAATCTCGAATAATAATTAAATTGTTTAATAAGGATATAAAATAGCAATTCCCTGAGTCACCGCATTGTAACGTTTTAGCCCAATAATAGTTCCTCTATCAACAATGGTTTTTTTTTGTTCCTCGCGGGTGCTTTAGAAAATCAGCCGGGCTTGAATCTCTTACGTACATGTTTAATTATGTATAAATAATGCTAAAGCAATGCTAGGGGGCATTTTGAAGCAAATGTTAGCGTTAGTATGCTGCGAATAGTCTTAAGTGGAATTTAATGGCAGATTATATACGGTTTTTTTTTTCTATACTTTAACAATAATATTTACCTACCTACATATTAAGGAATTTTATATATTTTATTCTAGCCAGGTATACATTTCTTTAATTACAACGTATTTTCTATATTAATTGTCATTTAAAAAATTTATAATCAAACATTTTATAGTGATAGTAACGGATTCAATGAGTGCAGGTGGTAAAATTATAGATTATATTCGATAACAATCTCAAACGACTACTACAGAAAAATGAAAATTCCTTCTATGAGCATATTATCCATACGAAAAATTACAGCTGTAAAATACTCAATGTAAAATTTGTAGACTAACGATTCTTTTACATGAAGTCCTCTGTTAAAAATTAATTTTATTAGAAAGCAATCTATGTGTAAAACATCGTCGGATATGATTGTTAATAAACGAACAGACAATGAACAAATTCTTAATATACATCGTGAGTGGAGTATAATTCTTTCTCTGACAAGGGTACATCTCGAACCGGAAAATTCAAAAAAATTTGAAACTGTGAACAAGTAGTCCACACCCAAGGATGTTCGAAAGTATTTTCCTTATCGGCCCAATCTCATTTTAAGAGGGTGAAACTATCCCTGGAAGTTTAGTAGATTTTCGGTTTTCTTAAAATAACTCGGCAATGGCCGAAACAAATACATCATAACTATATATCAAAATAATCGTCTCATCGAGCTCTATCACATATGTGAAAATAGCACTCTAGTTCAATTAAAAAAATTTATGGTGCCTTCCCCCACCCTTTCGATAAGGAGCGCCTTCAAATCCCACGTTATGTATCCTGTGTGTTCGAACATTTTTTATTTGAAAACTCTCTAAATTACTCGGGAATTATCTTCGGTCCATACACTCGGCGGACGGTAATATTGAAAAAAATCAATGAAGAAAAAATTTAGCTGAACACAAATTTAGTCAATATCATTTTTACTGTGTATCTCATTAGTATTATACAAAACGTGTCGAGGAAATTATACGAGGAGGTATATTGCAATGCGCAGTTTTTGACAAAAAATTCGAATTTCAGCAAAAGATGGAGTTATGAGTAAAGTTCGACAAACGAGATACAGTATTATTAAAAAATAATATATTCTTACATTTTATTGACGTCTTGATGCCACTGCGACAAAATACTACTGCCCCGGTAAGCCGCGTAAAATCGCAACATAAGCAACGCTTCCATTGTCGATTTACTTAGCCTTCGACGTTGGTCTGAAAACGTTTTCGTGTATTTAAAAAATGATCGTTCTACATCTAGCGAAGTAAGATTTGTGTAATTCAGATATTCCTTTATCTCTTCTGTGCACTCTTTACTTTCAGTAATAGACCGAACCTTTTGAAAATCGGGATTTTTATTTAAAACCGCACGAAATTTTTGAGCGACATCTAGTCCTATAGGATCCGTCAAGCATTCTAGAGCGGCTTGTAAATTATCTAAGGCATTTAATGAGTCTCGTAAAGATAAGTGACTGTTTTGTAATAGCGATATAGCTTGTTCAACTGCAGAATAGTTTATGGAAATTTCATCTATTTGTAATTGAACGTCCGAATTGGAAAAGAGTTGCTGACTCTCTCGAATTGCTGCAGATTCATTTGATTTAAATTTTAAAATCATATCCTTCACATTTGCGAAATATTTATGATAATAAAATACTGCCTGGAGCCATGTTCCCCATCGACTTATTACAGGCTGAGGTGGTAGTGGAAGTTTCGGACACAATTGTTTGAAAACGCGGATATGTTTGGGAGATTTCACAAATACTTTTTTGGTAGATGCTATTAAATTATTCACCATCGGATACTTCTTTCGAATGGTTTCTGCACCGAGAAGATACGCGTGTATAAGACATATTATGTGAAGAAGAGTCGGAAAGCAAATTTTCAACATCCTACCAACTTTCAACATTGTTGCAGCTCCATCAGTAACTAACATTATGACTTGGGCTCCTGTGATACAAAATTCTCTTAACGAATCTTTTATTATTTTCACAACGCTTTCAGCATCACTTTTTTCAATCCTTTTACCAGTTAATAACAAGGAAGCTGCTGGATCATTACGTTTTAAAGGACGCGCTACAACATGAATCACGCTGTGTTTATGTGCAGCAGTTGTTCCATCCACACTTACGCAAATTTTCTTATTTTTCAACTCGTCTACTATACAGTTTTTTACTGTACCCTGCAAATGTGGTAAATTGTATCGCAATTGCCTATTGGTTGGTAGTTTCCACGAGGGAACATATTTATTCCAAAAAAGGCGAAAGTGTTCATTGTCTACTAGGTGTTGTGGGATGTTGCACACACTTAGCATAAAAATAAAATCATATAGAAATTCCCAGTACGGAATATTGTTGCTTAAATTCAGTGCATGACGTTTACTTTTAATATGTCTCTACAGTGAAATGTATCGCGACCTATCAACCGTATATTGCAAATTTTGCACTGAATGATAGTACCTGTATATTCCAATCCAAGTAAACGGCTAATATATTTATTGAGATGTGATGCTAAAGGTAAACCTCGCTTGCGACGATCTTTGTTTTAAAAAACGCACACCGCTAAACCGATAATTACTGAACAACCCTTCACTTCCACACCTATCGAATGACTAAACTCTCCATTGGTTTCGCATCGACCTAAATCCTCTCTCGGCGCTTCTGCCGTAGCACGCGTTTTCAAGCCTTAGTTATGAGTTATGAGACTTATGAGCTTATAACGGTAATAAAGCAAATACTTTCTTCAATTCAAAGCTATCCGCAGTATTTTTGGAATAAATGAAGATAGAAATTCAGTGTCCGTAACCAAACGCTGTTTTTATTTGAAAGTATCCGTCTCAAAGCGAATTTATTTTACAAAGTTTACATTTACACTTTGCTACGGATACTAAATTTCTATCACCCTTTATTCGAAAAATACTGCGGAATAAATTGAATAATGCATTTGCTTTATTACTAGAGTTTGTTAAAAAGGTGGTACCGGATGGCAGTAGCGTAGCGTAGCGGCATCGGTAGGGGTAATTTTCAACTCGTAGTCGATCTCGACAGTACCGCGAGAGAGTTCAAAGCGACAGTGCGTTGCACGCTGCACGCCAATTAAGTACGCGAAGATGGAACGCCCAAAGGGTGTAACGTTCCCTTCGAATGTGAATAAATATTTCAGGCATTTCCCTGGATTAGAATATAGAAGTCCGCATATTTATTGTACAATATGCAATAGAGGATTGCCAAGTCGCGATAGGTTTGAATATAGAAAACATTGTAAAAGTAAACGTCATGTATTGAATTTAAGAAATAGTATTCCATACTGGCAATTTTTATATGATTTTATTTTTATATTAAGTGTGTGCAACATCCCACAACATCTAGTATCTAATGAACACTTTTGTCTCTTTTGGGCTAAGTACGTTCCCTCATGGAAGCTGCCAACATCTATGCAATTACAATACAATTTGCCACGTGTGCAAGGTACAGTAAAGGAATGTATAAAAAACGAGTTGAGAAATAAGAAAATCTGCCTATGTGTGGATGAAACAACTGATGCTCAGAAACACAGCGTCATTCATGCTGTAGCGCGTCCTTTAAAACGTGAAGGTCCACCAGCTTCATTGTTGTTATCCAGTAAAAGGATTCCGAAAACTAATGCAGAAACCGATGTCAAGATAATAAAAGATTCGTTGAGAGAATTTTGTATCACAGGAACCCAAGTCACAATGTTCGTTACTGACGGAGCCGCAACAATGCTGAGAGTTGGTAGGATGTTAAAATATGTTTTCCGACTCTTTTTCACATAACATGCCCCATACACGCATGTCACCTCGTTGCAGAAACCATTCGAAAGAAGTATCCGATGGTGGATAAGTTAATAGCATCTACCAAAAAAGTGTTCATTAAATTTCCCAAACGCAGCAGTTCGAAATAGTCAGCAACTTTTTTCCACTTCAGACGTTCAACAACAAATAGATGAAATTTCCATGAATTACTCTGAAGTTGCACAAGCTATTGAACAATTAGAAAACAGTCACTTATCTGCACGAGACGCATTAAATTGCATAAACAATTTACAAGCCGCTCTAGAAAACTTGACGAACACTATAGGAGTCTGATGTTGCTCAAAAATTTGGTGCAATTCTAACGAAAAATTCCGATTTACGGATATGGAAAAGGAATATCTGACATTTGCAAATCTTACTTCACTCGATGTCGAACGATCATTTTCGAAGTATACGACAACGTATTCACAACACCGTCGACGGCTGAATGAATCGATAATGGAAGCGTTGCTGATGTTGCAATTCTACGCAGCTTACCAAGGCGGTTGCCAATTGCCACAGTGGACATCAAGGCGACAGGAAAAGGAAAACAATATTATTTTTCACTAGTATTGTATATTACGTGCCTACTTTTATGCGGTGCGCTACTGCCGGTACCACCTTTTTAACAAACTCTACTTATTACCATTATAAGCTCATAACTCGTAACCCCATCTTTTGCTGAAATTTGAATTATTTGTAAAAAACTGTATTTTGTAATGTATGTAACTATATGTAAAAATGCAGTGTGTCTCCTCTGAAATTCCTATTGATCTCGTCCTATTATTTCGAATTGCTTCTAAGCCCACAATAGACCTTGTTGGTCCAATGTAATGTACCAAGGCGAGTCCTGTAGACAGATATTTTTAGAATGCTTCATTTTTTCCAAAGCTTAACCTGAGAAACGTTATACGTGGCAACGCTAAGGTGACTCTGCATTTCTAAGTTTATTGAAATCAGGGCATCATTAGACTTTTATTTTTAGGATATCCGAAGTATTATAGAATTCTTCATGTACTTGGGCAGTTGGTATGTTTCAAAACATTCACTGTTTACTGTTTAAAGTATTTAAATTTTATTATATATTGTTTTAATACATACGTATTCTCTTTCTTATTACTTTTGATAGATTAAAAATCTATAAAACCACTAGAATGTTGTCCAGTAAGAGAGTATATATTAAATTTTTACTTTATAATACGGTTGAGTGTAGAAACATTAATAACTAAAGCTGGCCACGAGCGGTACCGCGCAGTAGCGTAGAGTCGACCAGGCCTCGCGTTCCACTAGAGTTATTCTGCTAATAGAGATGTTTGCTGCCGCAAATAATTTCGCTCATCTTTTAAATAAAAATTAAATAACACGTGCTCAAACACTTACCATTTTAAGAGTCCTCCGTGAAATCACAAAGTAAATAATGTCTGTTAAATATCTGCGACATTAGATATGTTTCAACTGTTGTTTCGGCAAAACTAGTACGGCATGAGGAAAAATGCGTTTATATGCAGAGAACGAACGTTCTACATCTAGTGACGTAATATTTGCGTAAGTAAAATAATCTTTCAAATAACTTAACGATTCTGTTGACGCACCTTCACAAATGTGTCTTAATGTGCCAAAATCAGAATTTTTCTCAAAAACACTTTCAAATTTTTCTAGAACAGAAACATTTTTTGCGTCTTCAATCGCGCATAGCTATTTGTAGAGATTCTTCTAACGGCACCGCAGGATTTTGTAATTTTTCTATTGCATCTGCTAGCTCGAAGTAATTGTCGTGAATGATTTTTAAATCCATTTTAACCTGACTATCTTGAAATTTCGACTGGCTTTTCTGGATAGCGGCAGCTTCCTTTGTATCGAATTGTAAAACCACGTTCTTAATATTGTCAAAATATTTATGATAATAAAACGCGGCCTGCAACCATGTTCCCTAACGAGTTAGAATAGGTTCTGGTGGCTCTGGTATACGGGGGCACAGTCTGTGAAATTCGCGAATACGTTTCGGTGATTTGACAAATACTGCTTTGGTATGCGCTATTAAAGCGTCTACCTCAGGATAACATTTTCTGATACTATCCGCCACAAGATTGAGAGCATGCTTTTTAAGAGACCGGCCTACAGAAAGCATGTTTGCAGCACCATCACTCACTAACATCATGAGTTGGTTTGTTGAAAGTTCAAACTTGTCCAATGTATTTAACACTAACTTGGAAATTACTTCGGCAGTACACTGTTGTATTCGTTTGGAGACTAATAGAATTGAAGGTGCCGATTAATGAGGTTCCAATTTGCGTGCCATTACATTAAGAACAGAATGTTTCTTCCGATCTGTTGTTTCGTCGACACATAACCACAATTTTTGATCTTTCAACTCCGATTTTATTTTTTGTTCAATATGTTCGCGCGCAGATGGCACAATTCTTCGTAACGATGTTCGACTTGGTAATTTGCACTCCGAATAGTTATTCCAAAAGCAGATAAATGGTTCCTTGTCTAGTAAATTAAACGGTATATTACATGCGATAAACGTAACGCATAAATTAAATATAAATTTTTCATTGTCTCGTGCGCAATTTCTTTTTGAGACATGCTTTTCACTATTGACGTGTCGTAAACAATGTTGTCTGGACCAACACATTAACGGGATTTTACAGATTACACATTTAATTTTAGCACCTTCATATATTAAGTCTGGAATTTCTGCAATAGATTTTCGAAGCTTGTCCGACCGCGGTCGTTTTGCTGACGAAATCATAATTTTTCTAGCACAGATAAACAATTACGCAAATGACCGGCAGCGAAAATGTCCGTACTGCTCCGCAGACGAAGTAATACTGCCGTTCCTCTCAGTCCGAACAGATTCTACGCCGATGCGCGGTACCGCTCGTGGCCAGCGTTATTAATAACTGAAGAAACTTGCCATAGAACTATTGAAACAATTGGGAAAATGATCGAGCTTAACACTTTTTTATTTGCCTAGCTACAGCCACGAATTCATTGTTATTTACAATATATTAGGAATCTGCTGAACGAAATATGTATTATGAGATCATGTTCTGTATTTCTGTGAAAACTATCATACGCAACAAGGAAATCATGTGTAAACTATTCTCTATTAATCGGAAACTATATGCCTAACTACCGAACAAATTTTAATCCATATGTACATACATACGCTAGCTGGAGAAGTCTCAAAATAGAATCATTTGCGTCACATATATATTTTCTTTAAATATTTTACAAATTATGGTCATAAATCGTTGCACTAATAGGCAGATAATACATTAATTTCATGATATCGACGGTATTCAGTGGTTAAGAAATTGAGAAATATGTGAATGTGGATCGTTATAATAAATCCCGTCGCCGTTTTTGTAATTTCTGTGTCAAATTATGCAATATAATAAAAAAGACTTCATTCTGTAAGCTGGAAGAAGTAACTAGTGATAAGATAATACTTATTAAATTAGATTTATGTGCAACTCTAACGCAAGTTACCGCATTAAACGGATTTTTTTTAACTTGACTGCGTAGGTATATACGTTAGATGTATGATCATTTTACCTTTTACTTACTGTGATCAAATGAAAGAGAAAAACAAAAGAACGCACAACCGGAGTCCATTGCACCTGATATTAATTGATACTGTCTGTTGCAGGCTGAACGACTAGCTGACTATGGTAGATTGCTTGGTGGATCCCAACCTGCCCTAGATGGAAGACAGAAAGATTTAGATCGTATTCAGGACTTATTTCCACACGACTTCTTATCGCTTCACTCTACAGAACCAAACTTAACGTGTCATATGGTAAGAATAATAAAATATATTTTCGAAAAAAACTTAAGAGATCAAACGATTAAACGTGTAGTTCATAACATAATTTCAATAATACAAATTCGCTTTATAATCGCTATTCCTTTTAAAAACAATAGGGATCTTATTTTCTAACGAAAATACTAAAAATCAAAATTTATGTTTCAAAGATAATTAAAAGAAAAAGAAAAATATTACAATAGACGTTGAAGCGATTTCCTAATAACTCTGAATGAACCTATTGGTTCTTTAATCACATATTTCGACTTTTGATTAGTGTTGTACAATAATCTCTTGCATACTTGATTTTTATTAACTTTGAGAGAGCTTTTGTTGTACTGGGATTACCATTTGATGTTATCTATACACTACTTTTATAAAAGAATCATTATTTGGGCAAACTATTGAGCTAAGTATAGAATTACTTAAACTCGAACAAATATTCAAAACATGTCGAAATTAAAATAAATATATATTACACGAGATTCCTTGCACTGCTTACCTATGTACAATACAAAATCAAAATCAATTTTACATAAATTTGAGGTTGTTCTTGATATTATTTAGCGATTAAGTGTATAGATGAGGAGTGATTAAATATTCACCTATTAAAGAAAGAATGAATCAAATAATTCTCAAAACCTGCGAATTGGCTGTTTCTGTCGTGACGTATGAACCCGATTCGCCACGACTCGGCCCGATTAGACCTGCTAGCGAATTGCCAGTCGATTTGAAATTAACCTGACACAGTCCGACTAAATCACTCGAATTTTCGAGTTGGATGTTCAACTCGAGTTAGCGAGTTCAAATACTCGACTTGTTACGTCACCAAGTTGGAAATAAGGATGCATACATTCGACAATATTGGGCATAATTTCGGATATTTTCCATTTTGTTCAATGTGCTTTTGCCATCTTTCTTATAGCTTCATGATTCGCCGCTCATGGAAATGTTGGTCCTTATCAGTAAAAAACTGAACCAAGTGCGATTTGAGGTCATCATCATTTATGAAAGTTTTACCATTCAACGAATTTTGCAAACTTCGCAATAAATGGTAATCAGATGGTGCTAGGTTAAGGCTGTATGGGGGATGCGACATCACTTCCAAACCAAGCTCCAATAATTTCCCACGAGTTACTAGAGATGTGTGAGGCTTTGCATGATCATGATGGAACACAATTCCTTTGCGATTTGCCAATTCTCGTTTTTCTTTGATTGCTTCATCCAGTTTCATTAATTGTTGACAGTAAACATCTAAATTGATCGTCTGATTTCTTGAGAGCAGCTCAAAATATACAACACCTGTGTAATCCCACCAAATTGACAGCGCGCCCTTTTTTTATGCGATTCAGCTTTAGATATGGTTTCTGCTGGTTCGTCACGCTTGAGCGATGATCGTTTTCGAATGATGTTACTGTAGGTGACCCATTTTTCATCACCAGTGATGATTCTTTTCAAAAAAGGGTCGATTCTATTGCGCTTGAGATGCATATCGCAAATATTGATTCGTTGTGTTAAGTGAATCTCTTTCAATTCATGCGGAACCCAAATATCGAGCTTCTTAGGGAGTCCAAGACATTTTATGTGATTTTCAATTGTTATGTGCGATACGTTTATGCGATTTTGATTTGGTCATCATCAACTTCAGTAGGTCGACCAGAATGTTGGTCATCTTTGAGTGAAAAATCTCCAGAAGGAAATTTTTCAAACCAATACATGCGTTCTATTATGCAACCAGCACCATAAACTTCACATATTTCCTTGTGAGCCTCAGCAGCTTTTTTTCTCTTACGGAAATAAAAAGGTAAAATATATCGAAAATGTACGTTTCTGCACTCCATGTTAAGATTGACCTTAAACTAACAGCTACAAACAAAATTACGCACAATTTGCTTCTAAAGTAACCCAAATGTTACTGATATCAAATGTCAAAAGGAAAAACCATAACACTGAAGTCCTTCAAAACAGTTACAATGTTGTTACACTCTCTATGTGTGACAACCGAAATTACTTTCTTGCCGGCCCAATAAAAGCCATTAACAAAAGATTCTAGTTCAAGCTAAATTGAGATGTTGATAGCAGTGGCGGTTGGTGGTGGTGTAAATGGGAGGTCAATTACAACGCTTCGATTTTTTCTTGTATTTCCGTTGCACAGTACAATGTACACGATATGCAACGGAAATATACGAGGAAATCGAAGCATTGTAATGCAACTCTGCAGTCATAATGCACTTGCCGCCGCTGGTTGATAGTATAAATTTGTAATAGATAGAATAAAATAAAAGAATAAATAAAAATGGAAGGATTAAAAAAAGTCTTTAATACCATTGACTTAGAAAAAGAGTCTCTCTCAGTCTGTTGGTGCAACATTCTGCAGTTTTCAACAGTTCCAAGAGTAATTTCCTTTTATAATAATAGTAACAATAGCGTTTATTGTCTAACAGCTATAAAATAAATTAATAGGCAAGCAATATTATAAATTTACAAGTAAACCTATATATTAACCTGTTAAAATGTAAGAAATTACACGAAATCTAGAAAATATAACAAAGAGCAATTTTCATATATATATAACTTTATGAAATGCATATTTTTTTTGAGAATTAGCAAATCGTATACCTTACGCATTTGTTGTACTCACTATATCAAAAAAAAATACCTATCACCGACAACAAATTTATATCTACGTGTACTCTCGAGGATCAGGAAATGGGCCCTCTTTAATTGATTATGAAAGTGAAACGTAAAAGAAAGAAGCAAATAGATTAAATCAACAAATAGCAATCCTAGAGCGCGTAAAAACAAACAGTGAAAGTGTATTCCATTATCAAATACGTTCACATACTGGTTCACATAGCTTGTAGCAAAAGTCTTTCGATTATCTCTTCAATCTAGTCTTGTCTATCTGCTCGTTGCGCAACTCATTCTGTTATAGCATCTTTCCAGCTAATGCGTATGTAATAAAAATGTCAAAATGTCTGCCTTTAATGGGTGTATCTTTCTTCCTTGTGAACAAGCATAGTAATTACTCACGGCCATAGCATCATCGCAAGCAAATAAATATTTCAAGAACATCCATACGTATTCAAATAAACTAAAATAGGTGGTTCTTCTTTATAATATATGGAAATAAGTATATAAGCGATATAGCGATTGTGAAATCAAAAATTACACACGATTTTTTCATTCCAACATTCTTTTTATCATACATTCACTTGCGGTGATCGGTTTCTTTTCCAGAAACCCAAATCGTTCCGTAAAAAATCGTTTAGCGATCTCCAATCAACGGAGAACCTTATGATGCCGTCCCCATGCAACAGAATTTTTCTGGTTGAAGCTCCTTGTGCCATGTCGCCACCTCAGTTACCAATGGCTGCGAAGCCAAGACACCTATTTTTATTCTCCGATTTGTTGTTAGTTGCTAAACCAAGGAATGGTGGTACTTTCAAGCTCAAGGTAAGAATTACTTTTAGCGTTATCTGTAACATAATTTGATTTCTTTTTTTTTTTCAGGAAAGAGTTCGAGTATCTGAACTTTGGTTAGCACCTTACGCAGATTCTGAAACGGGATTTCTCTTAGGTTGGCCAGCACCAGCTAGAACACTTTTAGTTACGTTCTGCACACAAGCAGCTAGGGATTCTTGGTGGCGGGAGCTACAGCAAGCCCTAGCCGCACAACTACGATTGGAACCCCCTACTACTAATATTAAAGTTGTATACCGGGACCCTGTCAGTGGAACAGAATGTGTAAGTTATCACAAATTAATTAATTCGGGTTATTATATTGAGCCTGATACCAATTCGTGTTTTTCATTATTGTGCATAAATTTAATAGAAACGAACAATTAAAGCGGGTAATCGGTCTGTGGTGGTCTAAAGAAAATGGAATCTCCTTTATTCACCAACTCAATATTTCGCTCTTTATTCTAAAACTTCATCAGGAGTATAAGCTCCAAAGCGAAAAGACGGCTAATATTAAAGTAATTCATATAAAAAATTTTACTTACAACGGAGAAATTGGAAAACAGCAATTTTGATCTCGTCATTAATTTAAAAGATTGAACACTTTAACATTTTGAAAAATTATTTCCAAAATAAAATCGTAATTTAAAATTTAAGTGTCATTATTTAAACGTCCTATGTTTAGATTTTTGCCAGTTTTTGGGGCACCTGTTGCTGGCAAAAACCTAAACATAGGACGTTTCATTGCTGATTTAGAGGGTATTATTACTGAAATTCCGGGTGACGGCGCCAACGTCATGCGAACAAGGGTAACGAATGTTGTCACCAATTTTTTGTCGGCTTCACCGAATTTAAATCAAAACGTCTACAGATCATATTTTTTCAAAACTAAGAAATTCCTGAAAGAACATCCCAACCCTTACATTATTCAAGCTGCTAAAGGTGGTTGCACTGTAGCAATAGATAAAACTGAATACATGGAAAAGACTATGCTACTACTACAAGATTCGTCGATATATAAACTTTAAAATATAATGCACTTTTCAAAAAAAATCGCATCCACCAAACAATTGTCGGAGGAACAACTTTTTTTTTGCTTAGCGAAAATACACAAACCAAATATTCCATTCCGTCCTATTGTTAGTTCTATTAATTCAATGACCTACAATCTTTTAAAATTTCTTTCATGAATTTTAACAGACTCACTATCAAAGATCACTAACTACAATGTTAAAGATACATTTTCGTTTGTCAATAAAATTGATGGTTTTACACTTCCAAACAATCATATTTTAATATCTTTAGACGTCGCTTCTTTCTTCACTAACATTCCCTTGCAACTATTGCTAGACATTCTTGAACAAAAATGAGATATTGTCAAACATCACACAACATTATCATTAAATTCATTTCCACCGTTGACATTCTTCGTTTTCAACAACTGTTATTTTGCCTTTGAAAAGAAATGTTATTTACAAATTTTTGGAACACCTATGGGTTCGCCCATAAGTCCCATTTTGGCTCTAATTGTTATGGGTTATCTTTTGGGTAGTGTGATACCTCAATTTCGTCTACCATTTCTATTTAAGTATGTTGATGTCATCGTTTGTGCCATTCCGCATGACCAGGTTAACACTATACTTCAATTTTTCAACTCATTCGATCAGCATCTTCAATTTACTTTTGAAATTGAACAATATAATAATATACCCTTCTTGGATACAAAATCAGAACTAACGATGATACAATTATTACTGATTGGTATCAAAAACCTACAGCTTCATAATTAACAATTCAATAGTCATAACAATGAAAAATCGTGTAACACTAACACAAATTGTGTAGAACTGTTTAATTTGCTTGCCAATAACGGATACCCCAAGCCACATTTAAACAAATTAATGTATAATTAAAATTTTTTTGATGGTCCTTTGGATCACCATGATGTTATATTTAAATACAAAAAATTACCTTTTATAGAGAATTTGACAAACAAGATAGTTAACATTTTTAAACCTTTCAATCAAATTTGCATAGCCAAATATAATTCTATTAAAGTCAGAAATTTCTTCACTACTATTAAAGATAAAACTCCTACAGACTATAGTAATTATGTCGTCTATAAAGTATCTTGTTTGGGATGTCAAAGTTGTTACATGGGTCAAACGTCACGATGGCTTAAACATCGTATAAGCTAACATAGGAGTGATTGTAAGTTAGGCAAATGATTATGTGCTTTGGCCAATCACACAGAAGAAAAGGATCACCTTTTTGATTTTGATAACGTTCAGATTTTGGATATTGAAAGCAATTACAAAAACCGACTTTCGCTTGAAACGTACCATATTCAAAAAAATAGCACAATTAATTTTAAGTCAGACACAAATCAGTTAAGTCATATGTACTGTAATATTTTACAACATAATAATGAGTAGTTGAATCTTTTGGAAAGTGCCCGAATATGTATTTTCAAACCAGCTGTAATTCTTTCTCGCCTAGGATGTTTTTTCAATTGTTTTTTTGCAAGTTTATCAATTTTCAATTCTTAGATTATAAATTGTTGCTTAAAGGTTTACATTTTAATATTTTATCTAGTCTCTTTTCCTGTTAGAACTATATAAACAATGTCACTTTTATTTTGAAAATAATTTTTAAAAATGTTAGTAAAGTGTTCAATCTTTTAAATTAATGACGATTTTAAGATCAAATTTGCTGTTTTCCAATTTCTCCGTTGTAAGTAAAATTTTTTATATAAATTACTTTAATATTAGCCGTTTTTTCGCTTTGTAGTTTATACTCCTGATGAAGTTCTAAAATAAAGAGCGAAATGAGTTCGTGAATAAAGGAGATTCGTTTTTCTTTAGACCACCACAAACCGATTACCCGTTTTAATTGTTTGTTTCCTGAAGTTTGTACGGTTGTAATACTTCGTTCCAACCACATAAATTTAATATTACTTTAGATCTGTCTTTCAAAAGCAGAAAGTTTATTTCTCGTTGTTGGTTAATATGTAGTTTTATATTTTTGACCTCTTGACACTTTTCTATTATTTGTTTCCAAAAACACGATCAGCATTAAACTTAGTACATAATATTGTCGATTCTTAATGCGGCCGATTTAGCTATCCATAAATCTTGTAAATAATACGCACAGTAGATACCCTTATTAGTAAGACATATAAGCCATCGATTATTCTATCAAGTAAAACATAAATAAATACTACATATACATACGTATTCCTACATCAGTATTCAATGTAGTAATGTCGTAGCTTGTAATTTGCGCTTCTATGGAAGCATACCATTTGCGCCTACATGGAGCGCAGAACACTGTATATTATGTTATATTATAATTTATAAATACGTTAAGGCATTTTAGTTAGTAGATGAGTAGTTTGAGTAAGCGCTGCAAGTGAGGCATTAAATAATATCAGTTTGATAAGTGTAACTGAAAGGTCATGACTGGGTGACGTATAAAACTAGCTAATGTTTTGATAATATACACAGTGACGTTTAAAAATACAAGAATGTTACAATTATGTACCCCATTACTACATTTGTTCTTATCCATCTTACACTAAAAGGGTTACGTAAATTATTTCTGAAAGCCATTATCAAAAATACCTATTTCAAAGTTACTTATTATTCAAACAATATTAAACTCTCTCATATGCAGCGTGTGCTTCCATGAGCAATTTAGCAAAAAAGTTTTCATTCAAAATTCTTTAGAAACAAATCCTGCATAGCATAAAATTACCTACAATTAGATATACATTCCGTGTCTGTAAAGAGGTATACGGTGGTTTCGCTGTAACTTCTTATATATTATTATGTTCTAAATTACCTCCCTTCAATCCATGTCAACTCTTCTCAACATTCACGAATTCTGTCTAGTTTATCTATAATTTCCCTTGGAATTTCCGACGTAATTAATTAAAGAAATTAAAATTATGTCACCGGCAAGGAATCGAACCTCACATCTCCCGCTTTCCGGGTGGGCGCGTTGATCGCTACGCCACCGGGACCTATCTGAGGAAGTTCACTATTTAATGCCTAGATGTTATTTATCTTCAAATATATCGTCATATTTCGACAGACAATTTTTAGTTTCTATGCATTAAATAGTGAACTTCCTCACATAGGTCCCCGTGGCGTAGTGGCTAACGCGCCCACCCGGAAAGCGAGAAATCGAGAAGAAGGAAAATGATAGATTTTCATAATTCACTGACGGAAGCTAATATATATATATATGTCTAGTTTAGTTCTTGACATAATTGAGATTACTTGAGATTTTCGCGTAAGCCAATGTTAGGTATACAGCGTGTCCACCTAGTGCGCAGACGTTAGTTTCGTTCTTGGACAATTTAAAGAAAAAGTTTTGAAATAAAAAGTATTGGGAGATAAGTCCTGTACAACATAAAATTATATTCAAGAGTACAGGACGTTCGGTTTCAGCTGCGCACTATACAAGTTTGGTTTTTTAACCGGAACACCCAGTTTTCTCTATACCCATCTACCTTATAGATAATTGACATAATATGAGATTATTGCGAAATGCCGCTGCTTGTTTAACGACCGATATCTTGAACGGCTTAAACGCTAGAGCGATGATTCAAATTTTATTCGATTGAGTATTTCTTGGAGTTTTCAGAAAGACATCGAAGATTTTTTTTATATCAACGAAATTCTACAAGAAGGTCATCGACATCACTGCTAAATTTGATTCACGATATTTAATTTTTTTTTAATAGAAATATCCTATATATTTTTACAAAATCATTTTTATAAGGATTTCCGTATACCTAAAATACGTCCTCCTTTAGTAAATTAAATTTGAAGCTATGTAGATAAGTTTTCCGTTTAAAAACATGAAATGCTGTGACGAAATATTATAAACTTTTGTTTCGCTAAAGATATTCATTAAAGCAAACGTTATCTTTTTTCCATTTATTTTATCTCATTTTAGGTATGGCGATATGTTTAAAATAGAATCTAGTTAAGCAACCTTCCTGGAAGGGTTTAAGTGAAACACCATTTAACTCCCTACAAATTTTTACTATACTAAATGTCTGGAGATGGGATACATGCCATCTCGAAAAAATTGTGGGTGTTAACCTGCTTAAATAATTATGCAGTGTTCATACACGCATTAACGCCCTTCTTTCTTATTTTTACAGTCAAAAACATTAGGTGTAGGCCCAGAAATTAACTCTTGTGATATCGCCCGTATGGCTTTAGATGAAACTCGAACACCAGAATATGGATACACGATATGGACAAGAGATAGGGATAATGCGCCTTGCCCATTACTGGGTTGTGAAAGACCTCACTCCATACAATTATCAAGGTTTGTACAATTGGACCTGTTAATGATTGCTGCATGTTAAGAATCATTCGTTTTTTACAGACTAAGGCAATCAATTTGTGCGGAAGAAGGTTTCGATTTAACCCATTGCAATAACAATAGAGCACCCTGTGATATAGTGTTTGAATTGAAGCCAAATTGCAAGCCAACACCTAGGAAGTTAGTTAACTGTAAAACATTTTACTTTTCTAAATTTTACGTTTCATAAATTTTAGAACACATCTGAAACTCTTTCGGAAAAACAGCGGACGTATATTTGGCGTCCCGTTATCGAGATTGTGTGTGAATAATATGTTACCGCCAGTAATAAGTACCATCTTAAGAACCCTATTTCAAAAAGGCCTTCATACTCAGGGAATATTTAGAAGATGTGCATCTGCTAGAGCTTTAAGAGAACTAAGAGAAAAAGTTGATACTCAAGGTAAATAACATCTTACAAAGCTTTCAAACATCTTTACATCAGCGTCACTTTAAACTTTCAGGTGCTGCCGTTTACGATGAGTTATCAAACACACCGGCTCTTCTATTAGCAGCGTTGCTCAAAGACTTTTTGAGAAGTTTACCAGAGCCGCTACTAGTGGGTAACGCCCAAGAATGGTTGAATGTTGCAAGCTCAGGAAGATTAGAACACTTAAGGAGGTTGTTGAACATATTACCCAGAGAAAATCATATGCTGTTAGCTCATGTGATTTGTCTATTGTATCACATCGCTAAAAAGGCTAGATATAATTTAATGTCAGCGACGAATTTAGGTAAATATACTTTAAGCACTTGTATGTCTGCTATGTAAAAATTGCTCTATCTCCACAGGGGTTTGCGTCGGTCCAAGTCTTCTGTGGGAACCAACGCAGAACGCTCCAATGCGCACACTGCCATCCTTGATGGAAATGCTAATTAACCAGTGCCAACTGCTGTTCGGACCGCAAGTTACATCGCTTTTAGGCGAAGTTGCAAACGATAGTGGAGCGGAAGAGTCAGACAGTCTACATTGTAAGTATTATATTAACACTGATCTGATCTTAGAAACACAAAATATTTCCAAATCTTTTCAAGTTTTAAATAACTAAACTGATACACTGTCTGCAGATAAAAATGCATCACATAAGAATTCGTTGCATTATCGAAAATTGCTTACAATCGCAATAACTTGATTAACTGTCTTAAGAGAGATTAACGCTAACTACTACGTTTACCGACTTATCTATCTTATTTTAATTTTGATTAGTTTAAAATACTGTTAGTTAGTTACCAAGTTTATAAGTACACCTGCACACGTTTATATTAATTTAATAGTATTCCTTGCACTAATGTATATCCACATATGTGGTGCCAATATAAATTTCCTATAGAAGACAGTAGAGAATAATTGATAACAGATGTATGTATAAGATGATGGATGATGTCTACACTCTCTGGTAGTTTGAATAGCTCACATCGTTCATAAAACGCATTATGATTGAGAATTTTTTTTTATTTATGTTGATTTGGCAATATTCATAAAATTATAATTTGCAATTAAATTTTAACAAAAATATATGATACGACAATTAAAATTATGGTTGTTGTCTGTCTTGATTATTTGCGGATTTGTTTATTTCAAACTGGATATTTTTTATAGATTGTAAAACAGAGTTCAAACAAGTCGTCAGAAGTAAAAGAATATGTATTGTATACAACACGGTGACATAGATGATTAATATTAGAATACGTACATAGTTATCAACCAACTTAAACTACTGTATTTCGACTTTCTATGTATCTGGTGAGTAAAACGTCTTTTTGAACTTGCAAATGCGACGAGCAATTGTGTTGGTAACATGGCTATCGACAATGGTCTGCGCTGTTTTAGTACAACTAACTTCATTGCTGTACCGACAACAACAGCAATTGCGCGCTTTCAGAAACCCGCAGATTATGTTTGATGTGAAGCGCTAACAAAAAGCTGAGCATTACTTTTCATACATGTAAATCTTGTTAGTAATAGCGATTCTTTTTTCAGCATTAGGCTTATCGTTGGACAGCACAGAATTGAGTAAGGATCAAAAGTCTTTAAGCAGAGATTCGGGTTTGACACTGTCAGAAGACGACAGGGACAGTCCGGGCTTGAATTATAACCACGCTACTTTCCACCGGTCAGATTGGGCGCGACAGGCGGCAAGAATACGATCGATGGATAATACCTGGATAGAAGAAGATGAAGCTTTTTGCGCATCCAACGAAAGCTTATGCGGACCGCCTATTCCCCCTCGAAGGCCCCCTCCGCTAAGACATCTACCTCCCGTACATCTACCGCCTATTTATAGACCACCGCCTCCACCTCCTCCAACATATGCCACCGCAAGACTTTTACTTGTTACGGACGCAGAAAGTGAAAGTTATGTATAGTATAGTTTCGTCGAATATTTTAGTTCTAGTTTATAAAATATTTGCAATACGTCAAATAGAAATATGCGAATAAGTAACCAAATTTCTAAAAAAAATCCACAAAAGAATTTTGCTTAAGAAGTAGCATTAGAGCATGATGTCAAAGGAGAATTATATTCACATGAATTTAACACCTGTTTATTACAGCAAGTGCCATTGGTCGCTAACTCTTTCTAACGGTTAGAAACCATTAAAAACATATCTTTTGATGTATTGCAAATATAACCGATTGAAAAATGTACAATTTTCTCTAAACATACTAGAAATACGTATCATATTTATTGTTGTTTGGGTGCTCCTTGTTACGTGTACATAACTATGTTTAAAACAGTGTATTTAGTATAACATATACGAAATTGTAAATAGTACACATTTATATGTAGTATTAATTTGCAATATTTGCATTAATAAAAAATATAGATTTATATTTTTTTATTATCCTTTTATACTCAATATTATTTTTACAAAGCCATATTAGCTTTAGATCTTTGTAAACAAAATAACTATAATATGATTATGTAAGAACTCGAAATTTTGAACGTTAATTGATATGCATATAATATATAAAATTGTAAATTCTGTTTTTTTGAAAATCTATTAAAATTTGATAGTACATATGAGTTTTATTCGTATATGAAACAGCCTAAACCCAATTGAAATATAAAGCAATAGTAGAGAAGCCCACATTTTAGGTGACTTATTAATTATTCATTTTATTTTATTGTATACACTTCGTTCATTCTTCCATATTTTAGAAACCTTTGTTAGCCTTTATTGATTTAGTGTACGTCCTATTGATTGTATTTGTAGTTTTTTTCTGTTATTGTGGCGTTCCTAAAGCCTCCTGAGACACGGTATGTTCAAACACAAAAACGGCAATCTACGTTAAATCCAGAAGGTCCTTACAGTTTCAGTACCCAACCTTGTGCAGCATTTATCACTGCCAATGTACCTTTACCAAATTTTTTGAAAACATATACTGGTCATTTTAGTTCAAATAAAGCGACCTTACGCAGGCATGGCACGAAAACCTACGATAAAGTATAATGGTTTCTATAAAAAATAAAGTTTACAATTATAAGTTATAACATACACATTTGGGTCTGATGTAATGTCTTGTGATAGAGGAAAAGAAACTTTACGAAGTAAGTTCTAAAATTTACAAATTATAAATGCAGAGACTATTGGGAAAGGTGTTGCAGACAGTGAACAAAATCCATTCGCTACAGACACTACAAAGATCATATTTTGCTCATTGTTACCGATGCAGCCGCCTATATGGTTAGAGCTGGCAGAATACTAAAAGATGTGTACCCTTACATCCTATATGTCACGTGTGCTGCCCACAGTCTTCACCGCATTTGTAAATACATTAGAAACGAATTTGAAACCGTTGATAGATTAGTAAGTCTGCTAAGAAAGTTCTTTTTAAACCACCATTGCGACTTGCAGTATACAGAAGAAAATGTCCATAGCTTCCCTTGCCGCCTGCACCTATCATTATTAGATGGTGAATATGGTTAGAATAAGCTGCTTTTTTTGTGTAATTGTAGAGCAAGTTAAAACTGTTATTGTTTTTCTTAAACTATGATGTCAAAAGCATTATTCCAATGCAAACAAGTTCTACAAGATTTTAATCTAATAAACCTATCGAAATATATAGAGTGATTTTAATGACAACACAAACAATTAAATATTTTGAAAACCGACATTTGAAATTAGAAGAATCTATAAACACTCTAAATAATATTTTGAATAAACGCAAGAGTATCCGGCAAACTATCCGTTAGATTGACGACAAAAATTGACTCTAGATCGAAAAGAAACCAAGATTATACAAACACAATATTCACGGCACACTCCGCACCACACAAATTATTAATTAATTTGGGAAGGCCTTTTCGAAGACACGTGGGTCATCATCATCAAGCCAAGTACCGATTACGTGTCTTCGAAAAGGACTTCCCGAGTTAATAATTTGTGTGGTGCGGAATGTGCCGTGAATATTGTGTTTGCCACACTACCCCACAGTCCTTACAACAGTGTTATGGAAAGGATTTCGATTTGCAAATAAAATATTAAGATTACTTGCCATACTTTAATTTTGCACCTATCACAAGTTGTGATATCGAGAAATCATTTTCAACGTTTAAAGGTGGGTTCACATCGAAGAGAACCAGATTTACACACGAAAATTTGGAAAAAGAAATACTAATAACTAGAGCGAGCACTTTTTAAATTTCGCGGATGATTTAAGTTGGTAGTTCCGGCAACAAAGGATATGTTTGTTTGTATTACGTTAAGAAATTGGCATATATACGTTGATCCAGGTCCCACCGAGGTGTGAGATATATTGTACGTAGCGCGATCTGGCATACTTGCATTTATCCCCGCCGGCCAGCCTCGCCGCACGTAACTATCATAGCCCTGAGCTGCCTATCTGACGCACTCTTTGTCTATCTATGCGCTAACAATTGATTGTGGAGAAGGGAGGTGAGAGTTTATTCGTTGATTGAAATGGGCGAACCTTGCTCTAGTCGGCAATGCAACGAATCGTTTTTGAAACGCAACAATACAAAGTTACAAGTCAATTGCAGATTTCCTTAATAAGTACTGTTGATTTAATTATTTGACATTACGAAGCATTTCTTAGTTATTTATAAGAATCGTTTTATTTTCTAAATACTTTCTACATGCACGCAGACAATGATTAGAACTGTATTTCTACTATCTGATACAAAATTACCATAATTTGTATTACATTTGTCGGGAGCGTTGAATTTAATATTACGTGATTGAGCGGACATGCTATTATAATATGCCGTGTATACCGCTGCTCGCTGTATGATGTACTACACTGTATAGCATCTTCCAGTGAAAACCGATGCTGTTGCCATTCACATGCAATTCGTATTGGATCCAACGTATATGTTATTTATTGCCGGAACTACCAACTTAAATCATCCGCGAAATTTAAGTGCCCGCTCTACTAATAAGCTAATAACTAAATAGTGACCATTCATTAACGTAATACCTAAAGCATTAATGTTTTAGTGGTTATGTTAACTTAAATTACTTACAAAATAAACTTAAATAATTTATAAAATACCAAAAGGAATGGCATGTTACCGGTGCTACGTTATCCTTTCTTTATTGGCGAAAATGCAACTACATACACTATATAGATATAGACGTATACATATATGCATGTGTGTCATTCGCTTGGGTTACTACATATTATCTGTCCCTTAGCTTGCCCGATATACAAGCTCTGGTCGCTAAATATAAATGAAACTTGTGTATATTTGCATTGAACTACACATATTTTGGTTATATCCTCGTACAGTTAGCGGCAGCAGTCACTTAAAATGTGGGCCTGTTTAGTAATAAGTACTAAATAAATTACAGAGCAAAGTTAAAATAGTGACGCTTCACTTGAAATAGAATGACCAGTATAGGTTTAAAAAATTATACAAATGTAAATACTTTTGAAAATATACTTTTACATTACACATATATACATATGGATATCTGTTACTAATTTTTGTTGTTACATTGCGTTATACTGCATTACGTTTTATAAATAACGTGCAGAATGTTTGTAAATTGTACTTTGATGCAACGGTTAATTCGTGCGAGTGAACATCTTACACTTCCAAAATAAACACCTCTTGTCTAGCATATTTAGCTTCTTGCATATATTTCTAAAGGTGGTATCTCTACTTGTATAAAATCATATACCGGCCGATGGGCTTCAAGCGCGAAAAACCCGAGCAACGGCCGAATGTCTAACCGCAATAGACTGTCAGGGGACATGATTGCTTTGCCCCAGTGCACACATTTCATAATAAAAATAACGGAACCAATCTATAAATAATTAACTATGAATTATTCAATAAACGAACACCGCTAAATAACTTGATATTTGAAAGTATAATAAAAATAGTGTTTTATTAATTACAATAATTCACGAAAGCAAAGCAGTAAAAGAAAACATTTGAGAATATTGAAAATAAAAACTAAGATTCTAACAAAAACATTCTGTATAATTTCTCTTCCTCTGCATTCTTAAAAGATGCGTTAAATTTAAATCTGTGCACTGCAGAGAAACCTTCACCAACAGTAGGCTCCTGAAATTTCTTATTATAGCTATTTATAATTATGTCACTTACTGGAACATGACTTTTATCTGTTAGACTACGAAATTTGTTATTATGTTTGCAATGCTTAATTGATACATCCATATGAAAACACTGACATGGGAAATTATACTTTTTGCATAAATCTACATATGGTTTCCTTGAATCAATATCTGGATTTGTATTATCAACAACTACAGATTTTTGTGTTTTTACGCACTCCTCAAATAAGTTTAAACATTTCTGCTTACTACCTAAAGTGTCTCTATTGATATAAACATAACCAGGTGGTATCAAATGCTTTTTGCAAAAATGAGACTTTCCGGAGCCCTGGCATCCAATCATAAGTATAGCTTCTGGATCTTTAGACAGAGGTACTGTATCATTGTATGTTATAACAGTCCGTGGATCAAATTCTGGCATAAGATATTTTACTTTCTTAGCTTTCAGAAAATATTCCTCAGGTGTGTAAAAGTCTACACCAATATTAATTGCAAATAATCTATCTGATATCGAATGATCTTTCTTTTTATGTGGGGCCCAGTTTTTTTCACGTCCTGCTGCATCCCCCACATAAAACGATCGTTCTAAATCTATATCTTTATTCAGAAGCTTTAGAATACTATTCCATATACCAAGAGTAGGCTTTCTGTAGATGTCTTTCTGTGTTGCAATAAACACTTGTATTGGAATTCCAATTTTATGAATAATGTTATCAATTTTTTCTTTAAAAGATGGAATAAATTGTTTCTCTTGACCTAATCGAAGTTGATTTGAAATGATTATAACTCTATAGCCATCAGAATATAAATCTTTTAGCGTTTTCTGTATATTTGGCAAAGCTAATACCCAATCATTTTTATCTTTTGGAAATCTTTGTCCTGATTTTGTATTTATCAATGTACCATCTAGATCAAAAGCGGCAACACTGGTACCTACTGTATCAATATTGGGTGTATAAATTAATAAAGAATTATCAATAAACTGCCAATCGCCATCAAAGTCATCTGGAATCACTTGCTTTAAATTTGTATTTCCTTTGAATATCTTCCTTGGGGTAACTTCATTTGGATCTACTGTTTCAAAAACTACTTCATACATGAATTTTCCTAAGACCAATTCAATCTTATCTCCATTTGCAAAAGCATATTTTGTACCTTTGCTCATAGCATATCCATTATATCCTGACAGGTTTGCACCTAGCTGCACACACTCAACAATTCTTCGTTGATAGTCTGCCGTTAAAGATAACTGTATTTTAGAAACTGCTCTATCCAATACTGATGTGTCTCGGTTTCTTCCCAAATAGATTACTTGGTTATGTGGCAGTGTTACTCTTTTGTAGCCTCTACTCAACGGTTCAACAAAACACTTTGTTATAGTAGTCATATCTAAAATATTTGTGCAGAATTAAAGGATTAGAACTACATTTTTTACAACCTACTAGTGATTAAAGTCTTTCTAAACAAGGTGATAAGTGCTAGCAATGTTTAGCATTTGCGCATTATTTTTAGGACACTTGGAGTTAATCATTACATGATTATCTGTAGGTCGTAGATTAGCAAATGAAACTTTCGATAAATTAACTGAAATTAACTAATAAACGGATAAAAAGCAAGTTGCATGCAACGAAATAGGTTAGCCAACGTTAGCAAGATTAAATTAAAATGAAATTGCCCCAACATGCCGTTCACAGATGCCGCTATAAACTTGTACATATATCAATAGATATATATACGCTGATAATGCCTTGTTAATAAATTTACTATTCCGATTTTTGTAACCTAACCAACTTAAGCATACCCACCTACAAAAAACATTTAACTGTCCGTTCGTTTTCGGTGCGTTGTATGAATAACCTATTGTTACCTTGTCGACCGTACACTCCATAAATCTGAACGCACCCCAAGAAGTTAGAGAATATATCTATTGTCGAAATTACTAACTTAAATTGTTCGCAAAACTTAAAAATTTCTTCTGGGAATTAAGTTCTCCAATGATTATTAACAATTAATACGCGTTCCGGCTTGTTGGAATCGTGTTTTTTGCGTTTTTATCTCTATAGGACATCTCACGGACATCTCAGATGATTTTGAAAATCAAATAAAAGGCAAACGTGGTGAAAATGTATTCAAAATTTCCTACGAGATGTCGCTATATATTTAAGTTATTTTCTGGTGGATATAACCAAAAATATGTATAATTGTTATAGGATTTAATTGGTAAATATATTAATTCGTAACTGGTAACGAATTACTTAACTTCGCATTAGTACTTATCAATTTTTATGTATATCTATTGGTGGTAAGCTAAAAAGGAGATTTAAATGACCGTAAATGTAAATCCTGATTTGTTAATATGTATAAACATATTTTTTGGATTTGCGTGATTTTGCTGTTATACATTGGGATATTGAATGTTGTTTCACAACAGGTTCGTTTCGAAGGAATTATATAAACAAGATTAAGGAAGAATTAATTTATTTTAGCACAATGTTAAAACTGTTAAAAATACTGATATAGCACAAGAATCAGACGATAGGTTGTTGCTATTTTCAACACTTGATGGAAACTTACATGCTTTCGAACAGCAAACAGGAAAGAAGCGTTGGAAAATTAATGATAGTATGTAAAGCTATTTATATTTAATTTAAAATATATTTTGTTGATTTGTGTTTTTCGGAAGGACCGGTAGTACAAGTACCTGTGAACACTACCGATGCCATTGTTCCTTTATTTCTCCCAGATCCACGTGACGGATCGCTGTATTTGTTGGGAAATAATAGAGAACCTTTAAAGAAATTACCATTCACAATTCCTCAATTGGTTGCATCATCACCATGTCGTAGTACTGATGGTATTTTATATACAGGTAAGTATATTACCTGGTGAAAAAATGCAATTTTTTATTCCTTATTATTGTTAATGTTAAATTTGTAATTTTTTGATTCGTAGCTTCATAGATAGATAGCAAACCTAAACAATTTTCTAGTGCTTGTAGATTAACAAGATAATTCTTATTGTTTTTTCTTTAGGGAAAAAAAAAGATACTTGGTTTATCTTAGATCCAATAACTGGCTACAGACAACATGTCTTGAGTTGGGATAATGTTGGGTCGACATGTCCTATTCACAATCCAGATGCTGTTTATGTGGGGAGGACCTTATATTCCATAATGATGGTTGATAGTCGTAATGGTAACCGGAAATGGAATGTTAGCTTCTATGATTACGCTGCTAGTCCTATGAGCATGGAAATGGTTCAGAGATATAGTCAGTGATTTATGTCACTGCTATTTTACTTTAAAAATATGGTTTTATATTTATTTTTAGACCTAGTCCATTTTACATCTAGTTCCACAGGAAAATTGATAACTTTAGATCGAAGACGAGGTGATTTGCTATGGGAGGCAGATTTAGGGAGCCCTATAGTAGCTGCGTATATATTGGATCCAAACGGCTTAATTTCTTTACCATTTACTGGTCTTGCTAATAACACGTTAACACATTTAACAACACATCTTTTGACACATCGCAATCAGCCATTTATCACGCAGCCATCACATATGAAACTATAGTAAATTATTTCTGTTTTAAATCTTATATTAAACATTGCATTATGTTTAATTTTAGTCCAACGTTATATATCGGGGAACATTTATATGGACTATATGCTTTACCATCCTTAGTTGATCAGAACTTGGTTAAAATAACGATTTCAGAAGTTGGGCCATTACTTCTTGAAGGACCTGAAAGCTCAGAATCGCCACGGGCATATCCAGAATATAACATAGCTGGACATAATTATAATGTAGATGGAGGTAACATACATTTTTGATATTTAGAGAATTTAGAACTATTAAAGAAAATGCTCTTTTAGGTTTTTATGATATTGACCCCTCTTTATTTGAAGATATTCCAAATAGTGCAAATTTCACTATAGTGTTTATTGGACACTATAACATTCCAGAATATAGTTCAACAAAGTTACTTATTGCTGGTAGAACAAATAATCATCTAAAGTTAATAACAGATGAAAGTGGTGATTACAGTTCAGTGAAAAGTGATTCAAAGGTACAGTATTTACCTTTAATACGTGGATATTGCATTTGACATTTTAAATCTTGTTTTACTTTTATTTCTTCAACCGAATAGCTTAACACATTAACTACTTAATAACTAAAGAGTCTTATGGAAAAGTATGTTATACAGACTGTTTACTGTAGAACTTGTCAAACTGTACAGGTGTGTTCTATCATTGATGAATGGAATACAATAAGATGGATAACCGCATGTCATGACTACTGCTGGGTCTACGATATAGATGGCATATTATGGACTTGGGTCTGAGATTCTCAGTCTCAATTCAATTCTTGATTGTAGTGGCTTTTTGGAATTTTTAAAGGTTTAAGGTCGACATGTGTAAAAATTAAAACATAATTGCATTTCAACAAATTATTTAATTGATTTCTTCAGAATACTTTTGTTTAGTTTCATTTTCTTACAATAATAATTAATGTCATAGCAAAACAATTTAAAAAATTGAAACAATTATTAATCGGCTTTAGTTGGTTTTGACTAAACATTTGTGAAAAATCAACTTTTCGATGCATAGCGAAAAGGCGAATACTATTACCTATTTTTACACATTGAAAAATTCCAAAAAGCCGATAAAATCAAGTAATCATTTTTTGGAACAATTGTCATCATCATTTATACTTAATTGAATAAAATTTAAATCACCACCCTAGCGTGTAGGGCGTTTAAGATATCGGTTGTTAAAGAAACAACGGTATTTCGCAAAAATCTTAATTCGTGTCCATTGTCTCAAAAACCAAGATACAGTTTGTGCGTTATAGGATGGCGAATGCTTCAGATGTGCGGTGAAATACAAGACCGCTCAATCTAACTGTTACCTGTGGCGTAGTAAGGAGTTATGTTTACATAACTTTTACCTTCCTACTGTATTTCGAAGAATGTGACATTATTTAAGCATCTATTTTTCTATTATTTGTATTGACCAGAAGGGTTTTAATATCTGCATCTTAAGTATGTTATTTACATATTGTATTAATGTTATTTACATATCGTATTAATGTTATTTACTTAATGCAAATGAAGGTTTAAATGAACATTAAATTGCTATTAGAAGAAAATTTTAGTGTTCATCGCCATTTTGGCGAAAACATCCACTCAGTTACTGAGTTTAAATTTAGTTTCCGTAACGAAAACTGAGGACGAAAACGCTAGCTTTAAGTTTCATTTTCGAATATGCTTGTTGCAAAGAAATGGCATCAACAATTGCTGCAAATAAAGTGCTTCACAGTCAAGCTCGTGATATTGTGTACGATGTTTTCAATTATTTCAAAACAGAAAGTGATAAAAGTTTGACGGAAATAAAAAATATTGTGTTTAGGGCTACAGGTGTATTAATAAGAACCATTGAAAAGATTGTGAAAGGAGGAAATAATCCACGACATGAAAATGAGTCTATTTTCAATTAGCCGAAGAAGAATTTAATGCAGTCACGGCTGAAGACTGACAAAAAAGGTGCAAACACGTATAAATATTGAAAAAAAGTATATGGAAAGCGAATATGTAATTGACGTCAGAACCGAAGAATTAATAATTAATTTAAATGAGGATTCTAGTGAAGACGACTTCAATTTTAGTGACGATGGGGATGATGAAGATTTGTAAAACGATGCCGTTTTTTATTATGCTAAAATAATTTAAAAAATAAATCGAGCTACGTCACTGCATTCAAACTTGAATTTTCCTGAACGATGTCCGACAGTACCTTCGGACAGCGCCGGAACTCGCCATCCTACAACGCGAGACCTGTAGATAGGTATAGGGAATATTGATTTAAAGTTGACGTGAATTGAAGAGAGGCACGTAAAATCGTAATAATATACAGGGTGTTCCATTTCAAAAACCAAACTTGTACAGAGCTGAGAGAGAAGCGATACTCACACACACCTCGCAGTAGTCGAATATTCCCGAGACCTGAAGCCTGTTGGAAAACTTTTTTTGAAATCCCCGTTCCCTTCGCGTCCCTACCGAATGTTCGAAATGTTCGAAATTTGATTTACATTTCATACTGGACTTATTTCGGCGAATTTCTTTTTGTTTACATTTCTCAATATATAAAGTTAGGTTAGAATGATTATATTTATGTCCAGCGCAAAAAATGCATGTTACATTTAGCTCACTGTCAGTACCGTTCAGTACAGTACTTTGAGGAATATTACGGTACAGTTAATAAAACAAATCGAGAGCAGCTATATATACGAACGAAGGCATTTAATTTAAGGAAGGGTTTTAGCTGCATTTCAATCACTGTTGCCTAGACGGTCGTATTTACCTTGAAATAAATTTACTCGAAATCAGATATTCGTGTAAGCGTTTGACTGTGGACGAAAATTTGTAATATTTGCGGTATAGTCGTAATTAATATTGTTACGGAAACGTTATAAAAACTCTTTTTGGAGGTTTTCTATAAATATTTTCTTATGCTTCAAATGCGTCCTCTAGTAAATAAGATATGAGGCTATGCAGATAAGTTTTTATAAGTTTCCGTTTCGCTAAAAATATTCAGTAAAACAAATGTGTAAACGTTATGTTTTTTGGTACGATTGCAGCATCAACTTGGATTAACCATCATCCTCATACATACATTGTCTGGCAATTTAACGAGCACGTAGCAACAATTAATAGCGAAAGTAAGCAGACAAATGTTAATTAAAATTCACCAATAAAGCAAATAGATTTATTTAAAGCCTGACACAAGTTGTTTCAGTAGTAAAAGTTATAAGAATATACTGAAGGACTTTTAAAAAATTCCACAATTTAAATATATAGAAATATATAGAAACTCCGCATGAATTCCTTACGGTAATGACTAACGTGGACACTACCTTGAATACGATTAATATCTGATGGCACCTGAGATGCGCGATGGATGCACGAGGCGGGGTTTAAGCACCATACGATACGTACTAAAAATGTCGCCAAAACGAGCGTATAGGCAATACGCTATACATTTAATATATAGGTCTACCATTTGACATCAACACAATGAATAACGCATCATCATCTAACCAATCAAACATCACTGCTATACCAATCCTGCGCCGTCACATTATTAAACTCTTTGCACTGCAATTTAAGCGTTTAAGCGGAGGTATATCACTTCTCTTTCTAGTCGCTTTGGCGTTCGGATTACTGATTCTGTACGTATACCGTGCGCTGTGTAAACAGAACACCCTCTATACTTGAATTTAATTTTATGGTGTACAACGTTTGTCTCTGAATACTTTTCATTTGAAAACTTTTTCTCTAAATTGCACAGGAAAGGAATTATCTTCTGTCCACGCACTAGGTGGATACGCTGTATGGAATTTAAAATATGCCTTCACTAAATTTCATTTGCATTTATAGGATGAATCGCCTTTTGTATCCGTTGGAGTTCAGACAGATTTTGAAGAAAATGAAACCAATTCCAAAGAACAGAAGAAAGTAAACAATATTATTTCTCTAATAAGTGAAACATATGCAAATGTTAAGGATTGGATTAACCAACAGGAAAACAAAGGTCTCAAACTAATTCTCATAATTCTTGTCGGATGCGTCATTGCAATGTTTTGGTACTTACAAATGCAGGTATGTGTACATATATAAAGTTAGATAAGTGTTCTTTTTTTACTCATACTTCATTTGTACAAAATAGGTTCGAGAATTTCAACAATGGTCTCAAAATGGATCTAGAACTAGCCAAACTAGTACAGGCGAAAGGAGTGGAACGATTACTTCTATAGCCGAAGAGCTGCCCGATGGTTTAGTACGGGTTGGTAAAATTGTCTTTGATCCCGAGGATTTGCTTGGGAAAGGATGTGAAGGCACTTTTGTATATAGGTGAGTTCGAACATTTTGTCACAAAATTATATACATATATTATTGAATGGTGAAGGAAGGGTGTAAGTTAAGAGCCGTTTGACACTTACAAGAATTATTACAAAAATTTTTATGAAAATTGTTCACAGAAATCTCATAAAATATTCCACAATAAATTTCCAAATAATAATTTTGTGATTATTTTTGCCGTTTGCAACGACTAGAAAATGCAACAACATTTTTAGGATATTTATTGTCATACGCAGGTGCACTTCGTAAAGTTCAGTAACACCGGGAATGTATAGTTGGTAGTATTGATACGCAACAGGTATTGATGAACCTCAAATATTTATTGTGAAGGCTGCGGGTATTGTGCGAATTACTATTATTGCGTACAAATCGGTTATTACTTATTACTGCTGGCAGGAGGCACTCTTACCTGATCTGATATATTTAATGGCTAAGGAAAAAAAAATAAAAGGAAACGATCGTACTGGTCAAGAAAGTGGTTGTTAAACAAGCAAGGGAAAGGAACTCTGGCATTGCTAAACAACGAATTAAAGCAAGAAAATCCCAATGCTTACAGAGATTTTTTAAGAATGAATAACAGTTACTTCCAATTAATATTGAGTTTAATTGAAGGTGGCATAAAATGGGAAGACATCTTCATGCATGAATGTATTAGTGCTGCACAATTTATTTAAATGTTTTAATTAATTGTAGGCTGGATTATGGTTTTTAGCTACCGAAGAAACTTATCGGTTCGCGCGGTGTTTGTGCGCATTTTCTCGCGTCGATTCTTCTCAAATTTTGTTGAAAATATAGAACATTCTCTATATTTTTATTGTGAAAATTTTCATAATAAATTTCAAAATAAAAATACTGTTTGACACGTCAAAAATCTTTAACGTGTCAAACAGTATTTGTTTAAAAATTTTTAGAATAACTTTGACTAAAATTTTCATAATAATTCTTGTAAGTGTCAAACGGTTCTAAGAAGTAGACTACAGATTAACGACATCAGCATGTCATAATCGTTAACTCTTCAGCCGTCGGGAGGCACCCCAATTTTTGAATTTATGTAAATCCAGGTATTGTATGTTACTTCATTTGTGTTTAATATACCTTGTATTTTTAATTCATATTAACTCAAATATGTTATAAATTTATTTTTCACTTGGCAAAACAACAATATTCTCGGCACACTCCGCACCTCACAAATTATTAATTAACTCGGACATATATTAAATCTAACGAACTCGCTCTATCAATACTCTTTGAGAAAAAATATATACAGGTACCTACTTTTATTAAATAACACTAAAGCATCGGCACACTCCGTACCACACAAGTTTAATCAAGATTAATCTGGAACAGCCGTTCCGAGAATTCGTGGATTCTCATTTTCAACCGTAAGACCAAATGATGTGAGAAAAAAAGGCTGCTAAGAAAAGTACTATCCCAGATTCCCTTGCGACACTTTCGAAAATATTAAATTTACAGTACAAGAAGTGAATAACCAACTTCCGTTCCTTGATAGTTTAGTAATTAGAAACAATAAAAAACCGGAAACAGACATCTGTAGAAAGAAGCAAACACTTATAGATATATGACCGACTCTAACCACTGTGGATAACACAAAATGGCCGCGATTAGATGCTTAATTAATAAATTGGTAAAATTCCCGTTCAGTAAAAGTAGGTACAATAAAGAACTTAAATTGCATCCTTAAGAAAGTCTAACATAGGCATTATGTAAGAAATTCCACGACATTAATCCCAGTAGAAATCCGCGATAAGAAATTTGAGAAACTTCCCTTCCACAGAATATCGAAAGGTATTAGTAAAGGTTTTAGGGGACAAGATATGAACGGGTGTTTCAATTCGCGAAATACACTCATAAACCTTCTTGGCAATCCAAAAGACAAACTGAACATGAAGGAAAAGTCGGGAATTTATAAAATTGCATGTAGTGACTGTGATAAAACCAAGATTGAACAAACGAAACGAGCGATAGGCACCAGATTCAAGGGGCACATCGCAAGCGTCAAATACGAGGAAATTGAGTCGTCAAGTGTAGCACAACACAAACGAAACCGGGCATAGTATTAAATTAGGAAACCTAAAATTAAGTAAGAACGTAATTTTGTCGCGGGAATTAGACGTTTATCAAATTATTTGTATAAAATGGATATAAATTTTTTGAACAAAGACAAAGGACCATTGGCATACTCGACTCTTACTGATTTATTAGAGTAAAGCAGACACATATTTTACGTTTCGTGCTACTCAAACAAGAGACCTTTTAATTAATATATTTGGCTTCCGTCGGTGAATTATGAAAATCTATAATTTCCCTTGGAATTTCCGACGTAATTAATTAAAGAAATTAAAATTATGTCACCGACAAGGAATCGAACCTCACATCTCCCGCTTTCCGGGTGGACGCGTTAACCACTACGCCACGGGGACCTGTGTGAGGAAGTTCACTATTTAATGCCTAGATGTTACTTATCTGCAAATATGTCGTAATATTTCGTCAGACAATTTTTAGTTTTACATGCCAAGTACACTAATTTAATTAATGTATATGGCTTCCGTCAGTGAATTACGAAAATCTATAATTTTCGTTGGGATTTCCGAGGTAATTAATTAAAGAAATTAAGAGTCTGTCGATATGTTTGCAGAAAAATCTCTCGCTTTCCGGGAGATGTCAGGTTCAATTCCTTGCCGGAAACATAATTTTAATTTCTCTAATTAATTACGTTGGAAATTCAAGGAAAATTACAGATTTTTAAGAGACCTTTTAGTTTATTTTCCGTATATTTCGCATGTTTTAGTTTTAGTGTATAGGCGGCAAAAGTAGGTACTTATAATTATCTTCTCGTAGGGATAGAAGAGGCATGTTAGAATTAAAATTCTTTTTTCTCATATCATTCAGTCTTATGCTTGAAAATGAGAATCTACGAATGTCACTTCTACTAGACCAGTAAACGGTTTTAATTTATTTAGACTCTGAGCACAAACGAGTATTACTGCAATTTTTGTAAACTTGGGTATGACAATAATTATATGAAACAATACGGTGGTACACGGTTACGCCGTATGTATAATGTTTAAAAATTACATTTTTATGAGAAATGATTGCAAAAGGTTGCATTATTTCAGAAGCAGTAATGTAGTTTTAAGTTGAATTTTACTTTATCTCCATAAATTTCGGAAAAATGTTGAGATTTTATAGTAAAGGGAGGTCGCTTTTTTAGGATACCGTTATCTATTCTTAATTCCAGTAATGAAATTTCGGGTTACGAAATGCTTTTTGGAACCGTAAACTGAGGTGTAAACACTGCAACTTCAAATAAAATAATTTTCAGGAGGAAAATAAAAATTAACTAAAAAGAAATAGGCAGTGGTAAAAATTAGCTGCAAATAGCTATACTAACACTCAATTGCAGATTGTTTAAGCGGATAGATGAAGTTTAGCTGTTACACGTGAGGTGAAATTTTCGATTCGCAGTCGGTTAATAAGGTGTAATATTCATAATAATGCGATTTTGTTTCAGAGGCGAATTTGATAAAAGAAAAGTTGCAGTCAAACGCCTTTTACCAGAATGCTTCAATTTTGCTGATCGCGAAGTTGCCTTATTGAGGGAAAGTGATGCCCACCCGAACGTTGTAAGATACTACTGTACGGAACAAGATAGAATGTTCCGATATATCGCCTTAGAATTGTGCCAAGCTACGTTGCACGATTACATTCAAGGTAGATGCGATAGAAACGCTATTACACCACATGAGATACTTCGCCAAGCTACATCCGGCCTTGGTCACTTGCACTCTTTGGATATAGGTAGTTTTAGAGGCTATTTTATTATTATTAATGTAGTAATATGTTTTATTTTCAGTTCATAGAGATATAAAACCGCAAAATGTGCTTTTATCAGCTCCTGACGCCAAGGCCACCGTTAAAGCGATGATATCAGATTTTGGTCTTTGTAAAAAACTTCAAGTAGGTAGAGTTTCATTCTCTAGACGATCCGGAATCACCGGCACTGATGGTTGGATTGCTCCAGAGATGTTAAACAATCACGAAAGAACTGTACGTAAAATGTTATCAGTATTCTTCATATTACTAAGTTAATGCCTTATATTTGGTTACAGACTTATGCAGTTGATTTATTCTCATTAGGGTGTCTTTACTATTACGTTTTGTCTGAAGGTGATCATCCTTTCGGTGACACGCTTCGTCGCCAGGCAAACATACTTAGCGGAGACTACTGTTTAGAAGACTTAAAAGCTGAACCATGGCAAATAGCTATTCAAAAACCATTAATAGTTGCCTTAATATCGTCAGAGCCTGCTTTGAGACCTTCGTGTAATGTGGTCTTAATGCATCCGATGTTTTGGAATACCACTACGGTCCTGGCATTTTTCCAGGTATTTTGAGAACTTATCATCTATGATTTAGGAAAATATCGTATTCGTTGCTTCTAGGATGTAAGTGACAGAGTTGAAAAGGCAGAAATGGATGATGTAGTGTTAAGAAAATTGGAAGAGAATGGTGAGAATGTGGTCAAAAAAGATTGGCGTTTCCATATCGATGATGAAGTCGCTAGTGATTTACGAAAATATCGTTCCTATAAAGGTGAATCGGTTAGAGACTTACTAAGGGCTTTAAGAAATAAGGTTAGTAAATATTCTCGATGTATAGTAAATATATTGGGTGTCTAGAACATTTTAGTAATTGATCTTAACATTTTTTTGGCAGAAGCATCACTACAGAGAACTCACACCTGAAGCTCAAAAAATTCTAGGTGATATTCCCGATTCTTTTGTAAATTATTGGACGTCAAGATTTCCTTTGTTGCTTTTACACACATGGAATGCGATGCAATGTGTTGGCCATGAAAAACCTTTTACTCATTATTACCATCCTGGATACAAATACTCTATAGATTATGCTGCAGATAACATAGTGGAAATACTTGGAAATTGGGAAGTATCTAGCGAAAACCCGCTTTTGAAGGAAAGTCCAAGAAGAATAGAGAGAAAGAGAGATGTTAAGTTCAAAACACCGCAAAAGGATAGAATGAATCCGATTAATAAAGATTTAAAAAGGAAAAGGTATGACAATCTAGCCATGAATGAAAATGTTGGTTTATATAGAAATTTGAGGCGAGGAAGTAATGAAGACAGTCCGCAGAATGATTACAAAAAGGAGCAAGTTGTTGCGAACAGAAATGTTATAAAGAATAGAAGGCCTAACAAAGTACCTGAGGAACCCCTAGTATGGTCTGTGAATCTTAATTAAAGTATGTCACAAAAACATTTTTGTTACTATTAAAAAGTTGGATCTCGGACATTTTTAGTGTATGGGCTGGTGTATTTACGGTCGCGTGGAATGCATGCATTGACCTCCTTTTCTTATTCGATTTGACCTACCGCAAATAAGTATGAGGTATCACCAAAACAGTGATGCACTAGCATACAGAAATTCACGATTTGACCAACAATACAATACTATATAAATGTCATGCGCTTATTGACAACACAGAGTGTTATACTAACAAAACTAGGAAAAATAGGTATCTATCCGGGTATTGCTGTTTTAGCAGTTTATGTTTCCTAAGTTGTTATTTATTTCATGTTTTATCATCCGATTGAAATCCAGTTGATTTTTACGTGTGGAAACATATTTATTTACGCGGAGATAATAAAGGATGACCCATCGGTTACGCCGGATTTAATTTTAAAATGAAACAGTAAATTATCATTCAATTGGGAAATTTTTATTGATGTATAAAGTAGACATGTTGAGATTAATTATGGAATACGATAGCCAAATGGCCGCCGCGGCTGTGCTGACATACCCTGACCCTTTTGATCAAATTTTTGTAGACTTTCCAAGACATTTGGCTCAATTTCAGCAATAACCCGTTGGATTTCTGTTTGCAGTTCAGGAATTGTTAGTGGTTTGTTAGCATAGACCTTGGACTTTACAAAACCCCAGAGGACAAAATCGCATGGCGTCAAGTCGCAAGATCTGGACGGCAAATTAACGCCAGCATTTCTGGAAATCACACGATCAGGAAAACGTTGTCTTAACAAATCGTTGATTTCTCTTGCTGTATAGCATGTGGCACCATCCTGTTGAAACCACATTCCTTCGAGATCCGTATCGCACAATTGATCCCGCAAAAAGTTCGATATGTCACGATATTGTACTCCACTTATAGTTAAAGCTTGGCCAAACACATTCTCAAAAAAGAACGGTCCAATTACACCTCCAGCCCATAATCCGCACCAAATAGTGGCTCTTTGTGGGTGCATCGGTTTTTCAAGTATAGCACGAGGATTTTCATTGCCCCAAATCCGACAATTCTGCTTATTAACAAAACCATCCAAATGAAAATGAGCTTCATCGCTAAAGATGATGTTTTTAAAAAAATTGTCATTCATTGTTTGGTTTTCCATCACCCAATTAGCTAATTGTCTCCGTTGCAAATGGTGTCGTGGCTTGAGCTCCTGAGTTAATTGAACTTTGTAAGGGTGGAGGTGAAGGTCGTTAGCGAGAATTCATTGCAAACTGGTTCTGCTAATGTTCAATTGTTGAGAACGATGACGTGTTGATATTCCTGGATTCTCATCGATACTCTTATTGACGACCGCAATGTTTTCGGCCGACCGCACAGGACGAGGACGCGGTAGAGTTTGTTTGTCCATAACCGAACCAGTTTCCTTAAATTTTTTAATTAATCTTCGAACAGTGGACTCATTAAATGAATGACGTCATTAAGTGAAATATGGATACCAACAATTCCACGGACTTTTCGAACACTCTCTGCAAAACTTTCACCAAATTTGTAATATGTTTTAACAATAACAATACGTTGTTCTTTTGCGTAGCGATTTATTTTTAATAACTTTAATGACTACAGATGAGACATGTCAAACATTAGGATTGTCAACTTAAATATAAAAAAAGGTGGGAAATTTAAATCCGACGTACCCGATGGGCCACTCTTTATAATAAATATGGTGGAAACCGCGAGGATATGATAGGTGAGTCTGAATTTTAATTAAATAAACCCATAATTTCATTTACTACGAAAATTGTGTGAATATTTTCTTCAAAATGGGCTTTTATTTGATGAGTAGAGTTCGTTTGTTAGAACACCTTCCTTAGATCTTAGGATATCCTCTATAGATACGGGTTACACCATCCACACTAAACGCCTATGAGTAGGAATAAAAATGTTCGGGATTCAACTTATATGTTTCTTATGTTCAGGTTCTTTAACTGCTTTTGTTGTTGATATGTAACGTATATTCTTTAATTTATTGGATGGTTAACACACTACACAAGATACAACCCATAATAATTTTGATCAGCAAAAATAGGAATTACTAAAGACTAAGTTCACGTTATAAACACGATAATAAGCAGAATACAATAGTAAGAACCACATTTATTAATCGGGTACTCTAAATCTGTGGCACTGGAACACTGAAACAGTTCACTAAAACCCTTACCACAATACTTAACTCATACTGGACGCACGCTTCGATAGCCAAGCTATCATCATCATCAGCAGTAAAACTGGATTCCAAACAATTCAGTTTTACTGCTGATGATGATAGCTTGGCTATCGAAACGTGCGTCTAGTACGAGTTAAGTATTGTGGTAAGGGTTTTAGTGAACTGTTTCAACCACATTTATATTTCAATATTTGAATTGATGAGCAGTTAAAAAGCGATACATTTGAAAATGTAAACGCGTTATAGTACAGAAATGAGAAATATATCTATAAAATAGAACTGAAATTGGGCAAAACCTCGAAATATTTTGGCAAATATTCGGAAATCGAAAATCCACAGTAATAATTTTTTTACTTAATGATTTTCTTAATTAAAGCCATTTAATACATTTCTGTTTCTTTTGCAGTTATATATTTCGCATTTACTTAGAGCGGAAAAAACAGTTAGTTTCGCATTTAATTGACGTGATAATTTTCCAAAACCTTATTTTTAAATTATTTGTTGCTTTTTTATAAAGATGTATCCTTAACATTATTTTGGTCAGTATTTTCAACAAAACGAAATCGTAGAAGTCAATTGAGCTCTCATGTGATTCAGTGGTGGTGATGTAAATGGGAGGTCAAGGAGAAGGCTTCAATTCCCTCATGTATTTCCGTTCCACATTGTGTACATTGTACTCGACAAAAAAATACACGAGGAAATCGAAGTGTTGTCCTTGGCTTCTACCAGCCACCATTGATGCGATTTTGTCGCTTATTTTAACGTTAATATGAAAATACAATGTTAGCAAGGTTTTTAGGTCACATATTACTAGTGTTGGCACTTTCGGGCGATGCGCCAGGATCGTAGTAAGTATGTACGTACCCACAAATAGAGAGTCGACTGGGCGAAGCGAATATTAACAATGACCGCCAATCGGAGATGCATGATGGATTTACATATACGTATATAGCACGTATTTATATGACAGTAAAGTTGTAGCACTGTGCTCGTTACAATTACACAACGTAATAATAAAAGAACTAATCCATATTACTTAAAAACATTGTAAAACACGTACCTCCCTAACTGTGATGAAATGAGATACCACAAACTGGATAAGAGCAGTGAAACGTTTGTATCATCAAATATGTTTCAACATTTCTCTCGGTTAAGAATGTTCGCCGTGGTGAAAAAATGTTCTTTTATTTTAAGAAAGACCATTCAACATGACCCGATATAAGACAGGCATAGTTAAAATAATCTTTGAAATTAGTTAATGGATTTGCAGACCTACCGTCGCAAATTTGTTTTAATGTCATAAAATCTGAATCTTTTTTAAAATACTCCCACTTTTCTTTAACGCGACAGTTTTTTGCGTCGTTTATACTGTATAGCATTTTATTTTCTTCGTCCAGTACTTGCAGTGACTCTGCTAACGATAGTGCGGAATTATGCGGTTTCTTTATTGCGTCACGTAATTCTTTATAATTGTTATAAATAGTTTTTAAATCTGTTTCAACGGAAGTATCTTGAAACCTTCTTTGACTTTTCTTTATTACTCCAGCTTCCTCAGGATTGAATTGTACAATAACAGATTTTAATTTTTGGAAATATTGAAAGTAGTAAAATGTTGCCGCTTCTCAACGTGTTAGAATCGGCTGCGGTGGTTTCAGAAATCTATTACTGCATCCGCCTCTGGAAAACATTCTGCCACAAGATGTAATGCATGAACTTTACAATATGTAGAAACCTCATACAGTCTATTTTAAGAGAACGGCCAACAGAATGCATTGTTGGGGCACCATTGCTCATAAACATCAACACTTGACTAGTTGAGAGTTAACATTTTTCTAACGTGTCGAGCGTCACCTTCGTAATTGCTTTGCTAGTACACTTTTCTATTCTTTTGCTGGCTAACAAGATTGAAAATGTAGGTTTGAGAGGTTTCAGTGCGGGCAGGACATAGATACGCCACTAGTACCTGCTGTAATCCCCACAATTATAAGGGATGGTTAATCCGTAGGCATAGGTGCGCCATCGGTCAAATTCAATTAGCGCGACGGGGATGCTACCTCTTATCTTCTTCCCATAAAAGTAAATGCATGTAATAATGCAATTACGATTACACTTGGGCTTTCCAAATGTAATTGTAATTGACCAATGAGGGTTGAGTTTATTCAAAATTGTTTCCTATAAATTTGTTAGCAAATCGTCACACTTTTAGTCGTTAAAAATTTCACAATGGAGACCATCTTTAGCCAAAAAGGAAAAGTTTTAATTGTGAAAAATAATTATAAATTTCGAAAGTGCGACTTGTGTTACCAAATCAGGTGTTAAATGGAGGTGCACTAATACGCGAACACTACAATCTTGGATGAAAACATTGACCATAATCATGAAGCTGATACCACTCTGCACAGACAAGCTGTTAGCAATAGTTTAAAAAGAAAAGCATCCATTGATCTGTATGAGAAATCAGCTAAGAAAATTTATCAAGAATTGAAAGACCGCTCATCTACCGATTTGGACAAATTTACCACCCAAGACGTATACAACATCCGGAAGTGCCTGTATCGAAAGCAACGACAATCCCTGCCAGTGTTGCCAAAAACTTGCGGAAGTATATATTGCATTGAATAAGGATCAAATCACCACATTTAATAAAAGTGAGCCATTTTTGTTAGTTAACAATTCAGATGATAACATTTTAATATTTTCTTGTAAGACAAATTTTATGTTTTTGTCCACATGTGAGAATATTTATGTAGCTGGTACATTTGATTACGTACACAAGTTTTTTACTCAGTTGTTTACGGTACATGGAGTTAAAAATGGCCATTATATTCCACTGGTATTTTGTGTGGTACCTAATAAATAAGGCTGTTAGCATGGTATGGAATCACATTGAAATTGTCGGATGTAGATTTCATTTGGCTAAGTCATGGATACGTAAAATTCAGCAGATAGGATTAATAAACGAATACAAAAACAAACAATCCTAAATTGGCATATTTTTGCACTGGATTTTTGGTCTAATGTTTTTAAAACCTGAAATGGTAGACGATTGTTTGTTTTTGACTTTGCGGCAATTCAAATAGATGATGGCAAGAGCTATTATCATTTTTAGATTAACAGTGTACATTTACCAGTTAAAATAGCAAATAACAATTATAGAGATCGCCTTAACCATTTGCAAAAAATGTTTACAAAATTTCACTATGGTAATTTTGAAGACACATTCGATATAATATTTTAGTTTTTCAGTTTAGTTTAGTTTTATTTTTTTATAAACAACTATACAAATATTGTATCTACATATAAACATTTTAAATATATTTCTGTTCTACATTTTTTGTATGATTTATTATTTTAAACATTTAATCGGGTATTAAGCTGACGTCCCCTGGGGTCAGTACCGGCGCATTTCTGCCCTATCCTCAATTACCTGCAAAAACTAATTGGCGCACCTATGTCCTCGTTTTCAGGTAAAGGTTCTGATGTGATACTGTTTTCGGTTTGTTCGCGTATAGTTGGGAGATACTTCCGTGGCGTTCACCGACTTGGTAGCTTCTAGTTGGAATTGTATTTATTCCAGAAATGTAATGGTTCTTTATCCACTAAGTGAAGAGGTAAGTTACAGGCAATCAGCATGAAAAATAGATCGTACATATAATGAATTATTGGTGGCACGCCATTTTTCTTATTTCTGCGTGTTGTATTATTTACATGTTTTTTAACAATCGTATTTGCCCAGGCTCACCAAAGGTGTATCACAAACTTTACAAAATATTTTAGCACCACTATAAGATGAATCCGAAAAGTCACTGATAAACTCATTCACTTTTCTAGCACATGGTCGTTTCTTACCTTTCCGCACATTCGACATACTTAATTATACATTCATTACAACCAACTAACTGCACATTCGCATCACCGGTCGGCGGTCGCCGCTAATATTCGCTTCACCCATTCGACTGTACGTACTTACTACAACGGATTAATCTTGTCGGGCCGACGAGAGCGCCAACTCTACATATTACGTTTTCTTTTATGGTCTTTTTACTTTCCTAAGTTTTAAATCGCTTAAACGTTAATTGTTACCACATTTTTTTGGGAATAATAGGTATTTTCTTGCTTCATTGTTTAGTTCAACGAAACAATATGTAATTTTAAAATAACACTTGACGAATATTGAGGTGTATGCTTAAAATCTGATTACTCTCAAAAGATTGTGGTATTACTAATTATAAGGCATTAAAAATTAAAGTGTAAAGAGGGAAAATATTTTTATATTTCACTGTGATATATTTTACTTTCTAATTATAAATTATAATTAGCACTATTTGTATGTTAAGAGATATATATACATATATATTATATATATAAACATGGACCATGTTATTTATATTTCTGTAAATAAAATTTTAAATAGTACATAAGGTATTTAATTCACTATCTTACTTTATTACATATTTCTTGTTTCGACCAATGGCCATATCTATAGTAAAATTTGATAAAATGTGTCAAACCATAAAAATGAATTGTTAAATACGAGAATGTGTTTAAGTATTTAAAGAAAAGGCTGAACATAATACGGGATTAAGAAGTTAGAAAGTTTAAATTTGGACTGAGTTACAAAAAAGGCGCAAGTTCTTTCGCTAGCCTTGATTTAACTACTTCCAATGTTTTGACTTTCATAAAACATGTCCGGGCTCGTGGACGGTTCGAGCGGGCTTCATCTCTTCATTGCAGGCCGGGTCTAAAATTGTACGGGTCTGACGGGCCGAAAATGTTTTATTAAATACATCGAATAGACATAACGTATGCAGTAAATGCTGTTTAGTTTTTACGCTATCGTTTGTATTAACAATTTTGATGTATGCAATGTTATTTCCAGATAATGTTTACTAATGAGCTTCGAGCTACAGGTTATATATATAACGAAATTTAGACAATATAATTTATTAATAACAAATATATACTCTACATACGTTGAAAATTGATAATAAGGTAACCATAGCATAATAGAATAACGGTAAATTAAATGCTTTCGTGTAGTAGTAGGTTTTCTTAATTTCACTTTAAGAAGCCTTTGATGAGTTAGGTGTTACAATCAATAATTCATTTAGAATGCTTTATAAAACGAAACTAACACATGCGAAAATCAAATTGAAACTATCGTTACGCTCAAAAATACAACAGAGAGTTATACAAAGGACAATCAAAATATTTAATGCATAAAATAGGTATGTAGTACACATTTTTGTCTGTAACACAGACAAATTAAATGGTAAGGGAGAATAAAAGACACGGACTGCTGTGAATGTTATACCTTTGACAACAATTTATAAAAAACCTGCTTAATCAATTTAATCATTAATTTACTTGTTCTTTTTCCAGGCTGTTATTCCATTTATTTTTTGTATATTCCTTTGGTTTCATGCCTTGTGCTGAGGTAATGAACGCAACGGGCGGGTATACTGTAACGGGCGGGCCGGGCCGTGAAAAATAGGCCCGTGCAGTCCTCCGTCCTGCGGATGTTATTTGCAATATGGTGCAGTTTGTTCGTTTCTTTATTTATTAAAAAAAAATCCAAATAAACGTAAGTACTATTACTCCGAATCCTGATAAAAATTAATACTTTCTTGTTTACTGTTTTTTAGGTTAAAATGTGGTTAGAAAAATTTCAAAAATCAATTGACATTCCTCCAAAAGCGTCCTTTTATTACCAAATATGTTTTAAAGCAGTAATCCATCAATGACGTCACTTCCCAATTTTCACAGGCGCTGAAGGATTTCCGGCGAATAAAAACTCGCTTATAGCCTATAACTAGAAGCAAATTCTATATTACAAATTCTCGATAATACACATTAGTGTTATCAATTCAATTACCATTAATCCTTATTAAAAAGAAAAATAATGATTGATAAAATGACTGATGCGTTCTAGCAAAAAGATTCATTCACTTTATTTATACTTTGATTAATCAAAATATAGACAATTCTCTCCTATTAAAATGATTATATTTATTTAACCTTATACTTACAAACTGACAACTTCCCCACTAACTGACTTTAAGGTTGTGTTCCTAAATAGTACCCGGGAAACTCTGGTGTTACCTTGATCGTTCATAAATTAAAGGTGCTGGTTAATACTTTACCGCGTTTATGAACTACTTTGGTAGAACTCGGAGTGCCCCTAAGTTATCCCAGTCGAGTAGTGCGGGAAACTTTACCCCGCATACACGTTGACATTATTTTTCTTACTTACGCGTCCATTTGTTTTGATTATATTTAAGGTGTATCGTGCGTACACGCAGAGAAATCGTTTCTTGCAAAAAAACAGTCTATATCCAAGAAAATATTTTTATTTCAAGATTAAAAATTTATAATATACGAAAATTTTAGGTCAGGTACAAGGACATCTAATAAAAGAAAACTTACAATAATGCAAAAAAACAAAGTAAAAAATTAAAATTAGGAATAAGCGAATGAACTAATGAGTTTTTTTTTATATGTTACAGTATAATTATATTATTTCTTTAATAGTGTAATTAAATAGGGATTATTTTTATGTAGTTTAATAATTAATGAGTTAGTATTTGATGCAACTGCATATGCATATTGCTATATACTTCCGCTTTTTTCTATCCATTAAAAAACTTTCACAATTCAAAAGCACTTGTAAAATTACAACCTGACGTAAATAACCCGTCACTGTCAATTATCACAAAATATGAAATTCACCCTTCACCTTTCAAAATTTGTTCACAATTTTGGAGGGAGGGCAGGGTAATTTTACGATGACGTCACTTTACCTTGCTTTACCTTTACCCGTTATTTGGGAACGCACTAAAAGTAAATGGAAAATTTTGATATTTGATGGATTTATCCTCAATCCGTCAATACAAACTGATACAAACAAAAACAGTAAGTGAGGGATCGATCACAAATCCACTTAAAGTGTAAGAATGTATTGGCGAATAACTGTTGCCATCATTGTCTCTATCCAGTGGATAAGAAAACGCACGTCTTGTGTCTACTGTATTGATTAAATACTACCCATTGCTCAGACAACCATATTTCAGCGACGTTTCTATAGGAACATAAATATTTCATTTTGTCAGTCATTCTTGATCAGTTTGGTGAGGGCAAAAGTGCTCGTGGTAGTTTGGGAATTGGGTGGGATTTGTTTATTGTTTAGGTTTTCGCAGATTGTGGTGGGTTCTCTTCCGAACTGGGCTGGTAGAAATTTGTCAAAATGTCAAAGGAACAAAAGAAACCCCTTACAGCGCAAGAACAACTAGAAATGGATATAATGGCAGAAGGAGAATTGCAACGATTGCAACGACAGGTGAGAAGGTGGAATTGATATAAGATATAAACAAATACAAGGACAAAAATGTAATGTAAGTTTATTAGAACAAAAACAATATTATCGGATACACCGTTAACTAAGGTTATTTAATATACCGCTTGTGTCAAACTTCTGGGAATAGAAATTAAGTGTACCAACGGCAATAACCCGTACTTCAATATATTTGTCATTGTCACAAGATTCAAAAAACGTCAAAGTGACATGAGCTGTGCGATTGATCAGTCGATTACAGTCATTCAACTAGTATTGATCAATCTATGCATGACGCGCTCCATAAAGGGAATATTTATAGAAATGAAAATGACCTTTCAAAATTCTGTAGCAGCTAATGCATTAAGCCTGGTGTACTGCGTAAGGCGAAAATAAAACGGATACTCTAAAACTGTGGCCCTGGAACACTGAAACAGTTCACTAAAAGTCTTGCTGCTGATGATGATAGCTTGGCTATCGAAACGTGCGTCCAGTACGAATTAAGTGTTGTGGTAAGGGTTTTAGTGAACTGTTTCAGCGAAAATAAAAGTTTAATTCTAATGAAATCAAAAAATTAACTCTAACAAATAAAATAAGCAGTTTATTCTTTCAGAAAAATAAATAGAAATTTATACAAGAGGCTCAAAAATCATTCCTTCCGCAATAAGACATTGTCCGAGTCTATTATAAAAATTTTCTCGCACATTTCGAACCATGTCGATTGTTATGGAATTAACAGCCTCTATTATTCTGGCTCTCAAAACATTTACATTTTCAGGTCTACCAGCTTCTGCATTGTATACTTTCTGTTTGATGTATCCCTGCAACAACGTTGATATTCCGTCGATTGTTTTTCCTGATTTCATCTATGGCTTCTAGTAACCAAATTGTTGTATACCGTTCAGCATTAACATTTCGATCCTCAAAAGCAATGCTTGCAGCATATTCAGCACAACGAAAGAGACTAGCAATCATTTTGTTAGAAATGCGACAAACGAACAACTTTTATTGGATCCGGTTCATATGGGAACATCCAAACAGTTGATTGTTGCTTAGTTTCCAGCTCGTACGAATATATCAAATTTCACCACCTGTTACGGATTTTGAATTTGCGCTGTGGAATTTTTTGAGCATTTCCTTACACCAATTGATACGAGCCCTTTTTGTGCTTGGGTCAAATTATGGGGAATCCATCGGAAACAGATCTCTTTCACACACAATATTCGTGCAAAATCGAATCCATTACAGTCTTCGCTATGCCTGAGGAAGCCTTTATCTTACGATATCCCTGCAAAAAGAAACCATTTGGAGATAGATCGGAAGATCGTGGAGGCCAACGAATGCTGCCTGTTCCACTAATAAGACGGTTGGGAAAAGTATTTAATGGGAATCGCTTCATTCTGAGTGGATTATGTGCAGGACAGCCATTTTGTAGGAACCACGCAATTTCCTAATCCATTCTAGTATTTTCAATAGCGAGAACTATTTGATTTTGCCACAAATTTAGATATTTAGTGGCATTAAGGAACCACCAATAAAAAATGGTTCTAGTAATATAGTCACCTAATATGCCTACCCAAACGTTCAGTTTCTGAGGATACTGGGTGTGGTTAACAAAATATTTGTGCTGATTTTCCTGCGCCCAGTAGCGCACAACAGAAGGATTGTGCTTTCTACGTAATGTAAAAGATGATTCATCGGTGAAAACAATATTTTTGATGAAATTCTTATTTTCATGCACATTTTCCATTACATTTTCACAAAACTCCATTCTTGGAAAATTATCTCTTGCGTTTATCGAATATTTAATAGTATATTATACAACGATCATTATTTTAATAGAACAAAAATGTTATCGAAACTGTCAGATTGACAAATTTTCTGTTTCTCGGATGTGCATGGTAACTTTTATGGGTGTAAGCTGTATTTCTATTGGTTATGAACTTGTATCTTAATGAGAACTTTTATCTTAATGAACCTTCTTAAAGTACACATGTAAGGTAGTGCACATGTAATGCATCAATTAAAGTATGGGAGTAGAAGAAGCAGCCAAATTCTTGCGACAATTCCTCAGCGACACTTCTGGTGAAACGTGTATCGTCTACTTCAAGTGCGCTGCAAATAATCACATCCCGCCTTTCTCTTTCCTTAACCTTTTGTGGGTCTACCTTCCTAGGCTTGCAGTTTGCGCAGTTATTTAAATAAAAACATTTTTCAAAGCTTTTAACAATGTCAAGAATTGTTTGTTGACAGGGCGGTTCGCAAATGCTAACAAACTTTACGTTTCAATTGCCGTTACATTGGCAATACAATTTAAAATTATTATTTGACATGTAAACTATTATTTCATTGGTTTATTCTACAACGGCAGCAAAGTGGAATGATATACGATCGTGTGATCAAGCGGCCAATGCAGCGCCAACGCGGTGCTGCCAAATATGTACCGTACACGCATACGTTCTACTGTATTCTATACCCAGATATTTTTGACACAACCGGTATAGGCAAGTACAGTCAGGGTATTGAAATTAATTGAATTTCTGTAGCGCCTTCCATTTATACCGAATAGGGTTGCCACTTTTTGTTTGACGAGGCCAGGCCTAGCCGGAGGATTGCTACGCTTAATCTAAAAAAAGGTGCCTGTTACATTTGTTTTATATTACCAATAACTCTAATAAATGATAGATTTACTATTTATTTGTCAATAAAAGATTGAAGAGCTTGTCTTGCCAGGATTTTTGTCGCCAGACGAGGACAAACCCTGATCTTGAAGATAATCTGTGATATTCTGTGTAATTTGCGTTTGGATAGTATACCATGAAAGATCCCTTAAATAGTTGATGATTAGGAACGTATACTGATAAGTAGAACTTATTAGCTATTTACAAAGTTGAAGGTTACGTTTATAATGCTATATGACAATACATCAATTTTTATCGGAAACAACCTGTGGCGGTTTGTGTTTTTCATTATGTAAGAGATTTTTGTTTAGGTTTTTATGACAATAACCCTACAAATACAAAGGGTACTAGGAAAGTTTTGCAATATAACGCAACCATTGTTGGTGCAGGTTGTGATATGTTCATACTCACACAGTAACCGCTGCGCCAAGTCGGTGGGCTCAGTTATTCGTTAGCAGTGATAGTGTAAAGTGGCATCGTGACCACGAAATGAGATACGGGTAGTTTTGCTGTAGAACTTCGCGTGTGGTTTAAACGTAGACCAGTGCTTAGAAGAAGTGACTCTTGCACTAGGTGATGTTTGTCCGCATCGTACGACTATATTCAGGTGGTACAGAGAATTCCAAAGGGGAAATTTCACCCTGGAGGACGCTGAGAGGGCGGGAAGGCCACGAACGTCGGTTATGGAGGAAAACGTTACTGCTGTGAGGAAAATGCTTGACGAAGACAGGCGAGTGACGTACCAGCAAATTCAGGATACCTTAGGCCTAAATGCACCAGCAATTCGTTCGATTCTGCATGATCACTTGCACGTGAGGAAACTTTGTTGTCTCTGGGTGCCGCATAGTCTGACTGAAGAGCAGATGACACTACGTGTGGCATGGTGCCTGCACCGAATATTTGACCACTACAGGACTGAAACTTCTTCAGCACCCTCCTTACAGTCCAGACCTTGCTCCCTGCGGCTTTGCACTGTTCCCGCATGTGAAAATGAAACTGAAGGGGAAGCGGTTTTCCAGTGATGAGGCCCTTCTGAGAGCTTGGGACAACGAGTGTGCCTTGATCCCTAGTGAAACTTGGCAGATCTGATTTAAGGATTGGTTTCGGAGAATGGAGAGATGTATTGAATGTGGTGGAAATTATTTTGAAAAAATTAAATAAATAAAGCTGTATTGCAAAACTTTCCTAGTACCCTTTGTATAACCTACGGATACATATAGAAAAGTAAATTTCTTTCATAAAAATGTGAAGTAGCTAAAGGGATACACTTGAACCTAAAATTATGGTATTAAGTTCTCACGTATACAACTAATTGTAAAGAGAAGTACGACACTAAGCCGCCACTAAACAGACGATATAAGACCTCACAACCTCAGGCTGTGTTGGTGTTTGTGTCGCTTGGTTGTTGTAATTTCGTTGGCGAAAATGGAAAGTTGAAAGGTGTCATTCTTTAGAAATTAATGAAAGATTTTGTTTCATGAAGTCGCATTTGTTTACTTAAATTATTAAATGTACCTTTCACGTTTTTATTACTAATAAATAATTTTGTGTTTTCCCTTTTTTAAAAACTAATATAAATAAATATAACACAGTACTTTCTTTCATGACCACTTTAAAAATAAAATTCGTTTTGATAGAATGATTCCATAGGTTATGTTGTTCTCATTTGAGCGATTTAGGATCCCATAAAAAATGGCGTTATGGTATGACGTCAGTCGGGATGGGACTTTGATCCCGAGTCGGGACACTAGCCACGGCCTAAAAATAATACTCTATTATTGTTTCCGACTCTAAAGAATCTCCATAAAGCTACTCGTCCAGATTGAATAAAATTCACCACAGTTTACTATAATTTCCATATCTTGCCTTTGTTGGGTACCAAATTAATATAACCAATAGTAATAGTCAGTATTCGACTAAAAGCTTTATCTTGTATCGTATTTATTGTTTTATGTTATTTTCATTTAATATTAGCTAATAATGAAGTGGTGAAATAATGAAATGTCATCATTTCTTTGACATCACAGCTTTACTCAACTGCAACAAAAAAAGAATGGCATTGTGCAAAAGCACGGCCTTTTATTGAAACACCGCAGATAAGGAAAAAAAGAACGATTTGATCATGATCAATAACCTGGGCAAATATGCGGTAACAGCCAGAGGCGTGGCGAGCGCATAAAAGTTTACACATAAAATAGAAGGTAAGAAATAAATTATAAAACGTGCTGAAACACTTACCGTTTTAAAAGTCTTCCGTGAAATCACAAACTGGGCAACATCTGTTAAATATTTGAATCATTAGAAATGTTTCCACAGCTGTTTCAGTCAAGTGAGTACGACGTGCGGAATAAATGTTTTTTAAAGCCAAAAACGAGCGTTCGACATCTAGCGATGTTATATTTGCATATTTAAAATAATCTTTGAAACAACTTAATGCATCTTCACACGCACCTTCACAAATTTGTCTTAGTATAAGAAAATCGGAGTCTTTCTCTAAAACACTTTCAAATTTTCGTATTACACACCAATTTGTTTCGCCTTCTACAACACATAACTGTGCGTGAACATCATTCACAATTTGAACAGAATCCACTAGCGACATCGAAACATTTTGTAATTTTTCTATTCCCTCCGCTAGTCCGAAGTAATTGTTGTGAATAGTTTGTAAATCTCTTTTAACCTGACTATCTTGAAATATTTCCTGGGTTTTCTTGATTGCTGCAGCATCTGTCGGATTGAATTTTAAAACTACCTTCTTTACTTGATCAAAATATTTGTTGTAGTAAAATGCAGCCTACAACCATGTTCCCCAACGTATAACAATCGGCTGTGGTGGTTCAGGTATATCAGGACACAGTTTGTGAAATAGTCGGGTACGTTTCGGGGACTTTAGAAACACTGTCTTTGTATTAGCAATCAATGCATTTACTAGTGGAAAACATGTAGGAATCGTTTGTGCCGGAAGATTTAAGGTATGGATTTTACACGTTACATGTAAGAAGTTACCACTATGTTCTTTAAGAGATCGGCCCAAAGAACGCATGTTTGCGGCACCATCACTCATAAACATTAAAAGTTGCTTAGTTGAAACTTCAAATATGTTCAATGAGTTCAACACCACCGTTAAAATCTCATCGGCAGTACAATTTATAACTCTTTTGGAAGCAAGTAAGAAGGAGGATGACAGTCGATGTGGTTCCATTGTACGTACCATTACATTAACCACGGAATGTTTTTGACGATCTGTTGTTTCGTCCACACACAACCACAGTTTTTTATCTTTCAATTCCGTTTTCATCCTTTTTTCTATATGTTCACGAGCAAATGGCACTACATTTCGTATCGATGTCCGACTAGGTAATTTACAGTCTGCATATTTATTTCGGAAGGAGGCAAATGCTTCTTTGTCTAGTAATCGAAACTGTAGATTACATAAAATAAGAGTAACACATAAATCAAATATAAATTTTTCTTGGTCTCGTATGCCACTTTTTGCAGAAGAATGCTGTTTGTTTTCGATGTGACGTTGACAATGGCTTCTGGGCCAACACATTAAAGGGATTTTACAAACTAGACATTGAATTTTAGCGCCATCAAAAATTAAGTGCGGCATGTCCACTATAAAGTTTTTAACTGTGTCTGCTATTGGTCGTTTTCGCGACGTACTTAACTGCGACATTTTTAAAGCAAACATAAGTGTACAATTACGAAATAAGTTACGACAGCCTACATATACACAGCACTACTCGCATACAGCATCGATTTAGTACTGACGCTGTGAACGCGTGAAATAAATAATCGCCGACTCCGCACCACATATCTACTACACTGACCGTTACCGCTGTTTGCCCAGACTATTGATCAAATATAAGTTCAAGAAAAATGATATTTTGGAAAATTTGTTGTATGGATCCATAATTTCGTCCAGTTATTAAATTAAAAAAAATACATTTTACATGCGCCTGTGTTTTTTTTTCATTTTCGACTTTCTAATTTTAAAAGAAGATAATTTTAAGTATACTTAATTTTGTTTATTGAATTATCCATTTCCAGTATCGCATTATGGACGGAGATAGAAGAGCATTCGAGAAAGATACCGTATCTCACTTGACAAAGCAGGGGCGAGTGTTAAGGGTATTGCGTAAAGAAGATGCTAATCTCAGAGAAAATCTATCCGTCGCTGAAAAATTAAGTAGAAGCAACGATATGAAACAAATCATTGAAATTCAGAGGTTACTTCAAGAAAATACAAAATATAAAGAGGCTATCAAAAAGAAGAAGAACGACTTGAAGGAGATAGAGACTCAAATTAGAAAAGTAGGCAAGCTTTAGCAGATATGATTTATTGTGGAAAGAAAGTTTTTATCAATACGATTCAATCTTAAGATTAACCAACTAACAATCTTAGTTTCTGTTGCAAATAGCGTTTGCTGAAATAATAAATTAAAAACGTTTTAGCTAAATTGATTAATTTGACGAGTATCGAATATTTTTGGTTAGAATGATGTTATGCATATTAAATACAGTATACATAGAAATTGGTTTGTTCCCTATTTTGGTGTAATTTTACAGATAGGGGATGATGTAGTAAGATATGGCGACAGCGAAAAAAGAATTAATGGTGAAATTCAGAGGAGAATTGAAATAGGAGAAAAAGCTGTTGAATCTCTAGAGAATAAACTAGAGACTTGCGTTACAAGATTTTGCACCGTTCTAGCTGAAAATCAACAGCTCCGACAGGAAATCGAACATTTATTAATTGAGAGGTGTTGTCCGTAACTGATATAAATAGCGTGTCCACATAATGCGTGGGCGGCAGATAATCCCTTCCTTGAGGAATTTGGAAAAAAAGTTTTCAAATAAAGAATATTTCGAGACAAGTTCTGCACAACATAGAATTATCCCTAAATATACAGAATGTTCACCTTCCGCCGCGCACGATACAAGTTTGGTTTTTTAAATGGAACATTCTTGTATATTAACATGTGTTTGGATGATTCTCTTCAATTCATATCAATTTTCTTAAATATTCCCTATACCCTACTTATCTTAGTTATTGAGATAATTTAGAAAATTTGATACTGGCCAGTGGCGTCCGCCAAAGCCATATAATAATAATAATAATAATAGAAAACTTTATATTTTTGTGGAATTCGGCTATTTCTTTAACGGCAAATATTTTAAGCATCTTACCTGCTAAAGCGGGAGAGATTTATTGGTTTTCGGCAAATAAATCGAAAAATGTTTTATATCAACTAACGTCTACAATACCGGGTGTCCCGTGAGGTAAGGTACAAACTTACACGACGTGTTGCTCGGGTTCATTCGAGTCGAAAATGTCTATATGAACACGGTCCGCAAATGCATCCTTATCGAGATATAACGCTTTTAATTGTAGTAGTGTTAAAGGAGTAAGAACCAAAACATCGTTGGAAAATCTCTTTTATTTAACAAAAAAAAAACATGACACGAATCGTTCACAAGAATTGTTCAAAATGTCCACCTTCGTACTGCAAGCACAGTCTACTCCGTTCATAAATATCATTGATGGCTCTCCGAATAACATGACGGTTATTTCTTGTCAGTAACAACTGTAATAATTTTACGAAGCAGTTCATCCCTAGTACGTGATTCCTCCGCATATACCAACGTCTTCATGTGTCCCCATAAGTAATAATCCAAGGGATTTAAGTCGGGTGAGGGGGCTGGCCAAGAAACTGGGCCACCCCGTCCAACCTAACGTTCAGGAAAAGTGGTATTTAAATACCCAACAACATTTCTACCATAGTGCGGCGGAGCACCGTCATGTTGTACCCACATCTGTTGTCTTATTTGAAGCGAAATATCCTCCAACAATACTGGCAGTTCTTCTCGTAAGAATTGAAGATAAATTGGAGATGTCAAACGACCGTCAAACACGAAAAGGCCAACTAATTGATCCCCTAACAAACCACACCAAACATTTACTGAAAAACGGTGTTGGAAATTCCGTTCGTAGGTTGCATGTGGATTTTCAAGCTGCCAAGAATGGTAATTCCTCAAATTGTTGACGCCGTCTCGAGTAAATGTACACTCATCGGTGAACAAAATGTTATTAACTAGATTACGATGTGCGTTGAGCCAATTACGGAACTGCATACGAGAGCCTGGATCAGTGGGCAGCAAAGCTTGGACAGGTTGCAGATGGAACGGGTACAAGCGAAAGTTATGCATTGTTCTCTATACAGTCATTCGACTAGCACCAGTGCGAACTGATATTCTGCGGACACTAGTTGATGGGGCTCTTTCAACACTATCCAGTATTAGATCGTGGTCAGCTGGTGATGGACGTGTTACCTGCATTTGGAAATGATCCCGTTGCTCTAAGATGTGCGAAAACTCTCCTGAATACTCTATTATCAGGTATCCTTCGATTCGGATACCGGTGGCGGTATTCCCTCATTGATGCCCTACCGCTGCAGTTGCAGTATCCATAGACTAACAGCATATTCGCGTATTTTTCATTTGTAAAAATAAACATGGCAATAAGCTTGAAATTAACCGTGTTTACTAGTCGGTAAGCTATACCGTTTCAGGACTACTTTAATCGAGCTTTGATTAGCGGCTCGCGCTTTTAATCCGCGGGTAATTTCGGGGAATCGAAGTTTGATTAGCGGCTCGCGCTTTTAATCCGCGGGTAATTTTGCGGAATCGAAGTTTGATTAGCGGCCTGCGCTTTTAATCCGCGGGTAATTTCCCGGAATCGAAGTTTGATTAGCGGCTCGCGCTTTTAACCTGCGGGTAATTTCGCAACGGCTTTTGAACAGTTTTTGAACGGCTTCTGAACGGCTTTTGAACGGCTACTGAAAAGCTTTTGAACGGCTTCTGAACGGCTACTGAACATCTTTTGAACGGCTTCTGAACAGCTTTTAAACGGCTTCTGAACGGCTTTTGAACGGCTCCCGACCGGGTATCCGTTCAATGACTATATCTCTAGGCACTAGGTGGCGCCAGGAATTTATTTTCGGCTGTGATACGTTCCGGGTGTGGTACGCCGCATGGAAGCTATTGTTTGTGGAGGTGACTCATGTTTCAAATGTGTTGGGGGGTCGGATAAGTAGTAGTAGGTAGGAGGTTAATTGAGCGTGGGATCTTCATTATCTATTTACGAACCCACGCACTCGATTAAAAGCTCGATTAAAGTGGGCCAGAAACGGTATAGCTTACCTACTTTTACTTAAATGCGGAGTTCAATCAAACTAACACAACCTATCTGTCAAAATAAGTAACAAAACATAGCACGATTTACTATAATTAAAAGCATCATATCTCGATAAGCATGCATTTGCGGACCGTGTTCATACAGACATTTTCGACTCGAATTTACCTGAGGAACACGTCGTGAAAGTTTGTACCTTACTTCACGGGACACCCGGTATAATCATTGAAATTATTGCCATGTTTGATTCACGCTATTTCAACATTTTACATGGAGCACCTGTGAATTTTTCTAGAATCTGACCGTTCTAGATTTTTTTACAGACATTGCCCTACTCCTGAAATGTGTCGTTCTTTAGTAAATTAAATATGGAACAATGCAGATAAATTTTTCGTTTAAAAACAATACTGCTACGAAATACTATAAACTTTTGTTTCGTTTAAGATATTTATGAAAACTAATGTATAAACATTATCTTGTTTGATACAATTCCAGCATCTTCCATCATTTTCCTACATACCTTGTCCAACAAGTTAACAAGCACGTACAAATAATAAAGAATGAAAATAAGCAGACAAATGTTGATGGTTAGAGTTTTTTATTTAAGGCATTGCACACTAATTTTTTTCAGCAGTAAAAAATGTAATAAGAACATATCGAAAGTTGTTTAAAGAAATTGCATTTTAGCTGAATAGTAGGTAATATTTATGAAAAAACTTACTGGATGAATTTCTTAAGAACGTTACACAAAATATTACTCTCGAAATAAGAGTAAATGTTCAACAAAATAGGGATCGTATTACAGTTTGTATGAAAGAAAATTGTGCTCACTTCGAATAAATATTGAAATTGTATGCTTAAATTAGATTCTACAGATTATTTTTGATGAATATCTTTAGAAAAACGAACATTTATTTAAAAACACTTTGACTTAATTACTTATCCGCATCCTCATCTACCGTAGGTGTAGAGGTGACTATCCTTTTCCACTTGCTTCTGTTTGTTGCCCCTCTTTTCGCTTGGGTCCATGTTAGTTTTCATTTCTTCAATGTCTCCGCTACTTCTGCATTCCACTTTCTCCTTGGTCTGCCGCTCCTTTTCCTGTCTGCAACCTCCATCTCCCATATCTTCCTTACCACTCTCCCCTCATCCATTCGTACCATATGTCCGAACCATCTTAGTTGTTGTCTTTCAATTTTTTGCACTACACTTGTTATATTTAGTTCCTTTTGTATTACCTCGCTTCTAATTTTATCTAATCTTGTCACTCCTGCATCTTTCTAAGTACTTTTATCTCACACGCACTGAGTTTCTGTTTGTGTTTCTTTATTAGGGCCCAGGACTCACATCCGTACGTGAGTATAGGCGTTAACACAGATTCAAATATTCGTACTTTTGTTTTGTAGTTATTTCTTTTTTATTGACAAATGGTTTGTAGAAAGTTCTGTATAGCGTCATGGTTTTTTGTATTCTGCCCCCTATCTCTTCCTCGAGCCTTTCATCTGGTCGTGTATATGTTCCTAGGTATTTTAGTTTATTAGTCTCTTTTATTTCTTCTCCTCTTACTTGTATATTTACCCCTTCTTTCTTGTTTGCAATTTCCATAACCTCTGTCTTCTCTGTGTTTATTCTTAGTCCATATTTACCCATTCTTGTATTCAATTTCTCTATTCTTTCCTGTAGGACTTTTCTATTTGTTGCAAACAATAGTAAATCCATATAAATAAATCCGCGTATAACAGTTCGTGTCCTATTTATGTGTTCTTTAGGCCTTGGTTTACCTCTTTGGATATTTCGTCCATTATTATGATAAAGATTAGTGGACTCAACACACCTCCTGGTCTCACCCCTCGTCTTGTTATGAAGCCATCGGATGTTTCCCAATTACTCGGACCACATTTTCGGTTCTCGAGTATATACTTTTAATCACTTCAATTAGTTTACTGTTCAAGCCCCTTTTATTTAACACTTTCCAGATTTCTTCCCTTTTTATACTATCGAAAGCTTTCTCTAGATCCACTGCTCCCGTGTACACTTCGTTATTTGTTGCTAGTATCTTTTCTGTAATTTGTCTAAGGATGAATATCCAATCTTGTGCCGATCTATTTGTTCTGAAAGCTGCCTGTGTGTCGTTCAGTGTTTCCTCTATTTTCTCTTTCAATCTTCCTTCTATGATGCGTTCATATAGTTTATAAGCTACGCATAACAAGGATATGCCCCTGAAATTCTTACACTTGTTCATACTTCCATTTTTATGTATTGGCGTTATAATTGCTATTCTCCACTCGGGAATTTCTTGTGTTTTCCATGCCAAGCTTATTATTCTATGTGACAGGTCTATTCCTTCGTCTCCTATGTATTTTATCATTTCTCGTTTTAATCCATCCTTTCCTGGTGCTTTTCCATTTTTAATATTTTGCATCGCTCTTATTATTGCTGATCTATTAATTTCTTTTTCTTCTTTTTCGTTTTCTCGTGTTATGTGTTCCTCTATGTTTTGTTCTTGTTCTCTCACTTATTCGACAATCAATACTCTCTCCATCTTTCCATTATTTTACTTTCTTCCGTGATAATTTTGCCTTCGTTATTTTTGACGTTTCTTACTGTGTTCTTCTTTTCTTTTCTCAGTCCTTTTAGTACGTGATACAGCATTTTTGCATTTCCAGTAGCCTTGTTCCCAATTTTTCTTCCGAACTCCTCCCATGATCTTGTCTTTGCTTCCTTAGCCGCTGTTTTGACCTTTTCTCTTTGATTTTTGTTATAAATTGTAGTCTTCTTGTTTTTTTTATTTCCTAAATATTGTTGCCATAGCCGTTTTCTTTTCGTTGATTTCTTGTTTTATTTCCTTGTTCCATCAATGTGTTAAATTCTCTTTGTTAGTTGTCTTATTCACCCCACATACTTCTTTTGCCACTCCTGTGATTATTGTTTTGAAGGTTTCCCACATGTTTTCCAGATTCATTTCTAAGATTTGCTCTTTCCTTAAGTTAATTTCTTCTGATATTCTCTTTTGTAGAGTTCCCTCTTTTTTATGCTTTCCAGTTTATATGTTCTAATGTTCTCATACTCTATTTTCTTTTCTTCTTTCTCTGATTTTTTCTTCTGTTCTTTCTTATTTTCTCTTTTTATAATTATTTTATCTAAATAACGGTCACTTCCGATCTCATATCCTTTTCTAACCTTTACGTCTTTTTTTCATGATGTTTTTCTCAACCAGTAATAGGCCAATTATTTCGTTTCTACTCGACATCTCTCTCGTATACTTATGTAAGCTCTTATGCTAAAAAAACGTGTTGCTTACTACCATATCGTTCATTATGCAAAAGTCTATAATATTTTCTTCGTTCTTATTTTTAACATTTACCCCGAATCTTTCCACGCATCCTTCGGCTTCATCTGGGCTGTTACCGACCCTTCCATTTCCAAATCTCCTACTATCATTAGTGTTCCTTTATGATGTTCTGTTTCTTCTCGTATACTGTTCCAAAACTCATCTAATTTTGATATACAATATAAATATATATGCTTTTACAAAGCCAAATTTGGAAGTTTCAGCGGAAACTGAACACCCTGTATGCTGGAATATAATTTTACGTTGTGCATCACTTGTTTCCGAATACTTTTTGTTTGAAAACTTTTTCTCTAAATTGCTCAGGAAAGGAAGTATCCCCCCCCCCACGCACTAGGTGGACACGATGTATATACACAGTAATATTCTGCGATTTTTAGAAATATATACAATACGATTTATGAAGACCTTCTTAAGATATTAGTTAATGGTAAGAAATTAATGATGGACTTGATCGAGCAGGCCACTCTAGCATACGATCAGCGCGAAGAATGTGGTGAGAAGTTACAGGCGCTAAGAGTTAGAGCTCACAACGACTATCTCTTACATGTTTCGGTGAGTATGTTGTTATGGTAAAACGTTTTTAATACTACAGCTACACTATATCTGGTAAATGGAGGCCCCCCGAAATAGAGTTACCTTTGCAACACTTTTTTAAATGTTATCGACAATTTTCGTTATATGTATTGATTATAACCAGAGACAAAAGTCAGTTAGGATCGAGGCGTAACTGAGAGCTTACACAGGAATACGTCATTAGCGTTAGGGGGGTAGAGAGGCAGTATCGCGTATGCATTCTATCCTTATCTAAGACAACGATAGAATGATATACGTGACCTAGCAATGCATGTGCGATTCCGCCTCTTTAACCCTACTAATGCTGACGTATTCCTTTTTCGTGCTCAGTTACACCTCGAACCTAACTGGTTTTCGTCTCTGATTGTAACACATGTTCTTTAAAATACGCCTCACGTTGGATGCCAAAAAATTGGAATACATGAGTAAATTAAACAATTGCTCTCTCATGAAAAACACGAAAAAGATAAATACTAGTGGGATCTTGAATTTTGCAAAAACCTGTAATCAAAGGAAACAAACTTTAAGAACCAAAACGAATGCAAATTTATTAAAACCAAAATATATTATACTGCCCATACAAGTTTTAAATTTTAAACATTCATCTAAAATAATCCCTACCGATATCTAAAGTTATTTTAAATTTTTGATAATTTTCAAAATTTAAAAATATTACCTAATTTCCGCTACCCATAATGGGTTTTTTCAAATACAAGACCTTGTTCTCCTATCCAAAGAATTCTCTGAAGTTTTTCAGGAAAATCAAATCATAGCCAATACTTACTAATTCGTTAGAAACTAATAGTGTTAATGCAATACCAAAACCATTGCAAATGCCATATACCACTGTTTGGAAAATTTTACGCAAAATCCTAAAAATATATCCTTATAAAGTGCAACGACTGTTTTATTTGAAGGAGATAGATTTGTCAATCAGGTCCAATTTTTCTTTGCGAATAATGACTTATGTAGATTGAAATTGAATCCGAATGGTTATATCGTATTTTATGGATAGATGAGACCTATTTTTCTTTTAATGGTGGAGTCAATACTCAAAATTGTCGAATATGGTTAACAGAAAATCCACAGACAATCGTTCGGGAAGGTCTTCATGACAAGAAAATCACTGTTTGATGTGGCTTCACAGCAAATTTCATCATTGGTTTGTATTTTCGGGGAAATACAAAATGATGAGGTCGTAACTGCAATTGTTATTGGTGAATGATACCTGCAAATGTTAAGAGATTATGTAATTCCACGGTTGCAAAACACAATTGAAAATACAATTTTTATGCAGGATGGAGCACGCACGTACATTTAGCGACCAGTTAAAGACTTGTTAACTGCTGTTTTTCAAGATCATGTTATAAGGAGACATTTTGAAAATTCATGGCCACCATGATCGCTGACCTGAACTCGAGTCGGAGGATTGAGTTGACCAACATGAGTAAGAAGCCTATCACCAGCGGAGAGAGGCATTTAAAGCCCTGTTCGTAGTACCGTCATACCTAGGAGCTTTATCGCTTTTAAGATGGATTATGTGGGTCTGAAGTTGCCCCTGAGTAGCCTCATCAAGCGGGTTGAACCAATGAATCTCGTAGACAATCCCTCTCACTTCTTGCAAAATATCGGCATAATTAGCATGCTCTTCAACGGAGCAGACGCCTGCTATGTAGCTGGCGTGTAGTTCAGCTTTTTTCGAGTCAGTATCCACGACTCCATCAGCGCTCCGGAGTAGGCAATTTGATATTCGGTTATTTTTTTAGCACCTTAGTCACATTTCAGAGCGACTTATCGCCAGTAGCGAGTGATCCGACGTTATCCTGCTATTGGCGGTTACGAAACTGGCCGACTCTCCGTTTGACCTGCTTGACCAATTGATTTGCAGCAGTTCGATATTGCTGGCAGAAAGTGGCCTCTTTTAATGGCTTGTCCCTTGAGCATAATCAGACTAAATACGAAATATTCCGCGCAAAAAAATCACATAATTTTGCGCGTAAAGAAGGTCGCGATAGAAGAATATTGCATTGTGGGCGAGTACCTTTAGGTACAAGGTTATCAAAAGTAAGGGATATATTTGAACTTATTATACATCTTCAACAAATGAAGCTAACAATAAAAATCAATAGAAACTGAACTTCTTGAATAATAAGATTTCTTATATCCAACACTATTTACCGCAACTGTTCAATATGACCTCCATTTTGATGGTATAAAAGCACCAACCTTTCCTCCAAGTCTGGAAACATGTGGTCGTTGTGATCATAACCAAACCTCAGAAGGATTCCGCTCTTCCTCAGAACTACCGCCCTATTAGACTTCTATCCTCTTTGTCCCAGATCGTTGAAGCAATAATTCTATCTCGATTGCGCAACAAAATATCTGCCCTGGACTTCTTGCCGAACGAGCAATTTGGGTTTTCAGCTGCGCTCTCCAGTTGCTTCAGAATATATCGGGGACGTGTTTGAACGAAGGGAAACGAAGGAAAAGGGTGGGTGCGGTGTTCTTGAATGTTTCTCGGGCTTTTGATTAGTAAATTTGGGTTTGGCCGATGCTTGGTTGCCCTGACGGCTTTGTATCTATGGGAACGCACTTTCTCGATCAGGTCCGGTTCGGCGGTTTCATCTATCTCTTTTATCCGGCGTTTTCCAAGGGTCATTATTGGAGCCGAAACTGTTCCTTGTTTACACCGCGGATGTGCTCCGTACTCCGGCCGTAGAGCTCTCTTTGTTTGCCGATGACATCGCAATCTATACATCGTACGGCGATGAGGGTCTTATTCACAGACGACTCCAAGGTTCGCTGAATACGATCTGTTGACGGTTGACGTAGTGCAGTTTCCCTCTTAGAGACCCTTGGTGAAATCTTTGGAAACTTTAATAGACCAGCCCCTTACTTGGAGTCTCTGCATTAACTGGGTCAAATAAAATATCTACGAGCCAGAAACGTGTTAACGGCCCTTCGTTGTAGGAAAAGCTGTTTAGACCTGAATACCAAACTGTTGATTTACACTTCCTGCTTTATGTCTATTTTGACACAACGCTTTGGTTTGGTCATCCTCCAAAACAAAATGCTTTGAAATTCTCAACGTTGTGATGACTTATCTATTCCTAGCATCGCTGAATACCTGTGCGATATCTCGAGAAGGACGTCGGGCCGGGCGGGAAATTTGGCGAATTCGTTGTTAGTACGTGTTGTGGACACTCCTCAAGAGCGTCTCCCTTCCACGAGCCGAGTAGTTCGGATGCGTGATCGAATTATACCTCGAGATCAGCCAAATCAGCACCTCCCAGGCGCCTTTCTTCATTTTGAATTCAGTATGTGAACCTGTAAAATAAACTTCCACCGCAGAACATTCTTCTGCATACATGTGATTAAGGAGCTTATAGGCTTGCGCCTACCTTTAGTGTAAGGAGGTTGACCCTCATAATATTTCGTATTGTCGCTGTTGCGCGTGAAAAAAGAAATCCTAAACAGATCAAGCAACTTTCAAGCTGCACTTTAAACATAATGGAGAAGTGGTTTCGGGGCGCAAGCCTATGATTGTCTTCTAGAGCCACCGGAAAAGCCCCATTTTATGACCTTAGCATTGGAACTATCTTCTTGAGCCAACGTGCGTTTATCTCGTTTGCAGACGTTATAGCCATGAAGCCCGGCCGGTGAGTGGATTTGATAAAGCGGATTTAAGGCTCTTGCTCTGGGGTGCTCTATACTGCTATTATAGAGTACCGATGACTTAAGCTTGTCGGACTCCATCTGTGTTTTGGGAAAACCAGCACATCTTACGGCTACCTTAACTGAGGTCATTACGTTTTTGAAGGAAATTCGTTCGATCTGGGACCTTTTGATTTTCCGTTGCGCACCCGAGAGGTGTTTTGTAGTTTGTCCTCGGTGTTATGGCCTTTTCTGCACTGAGAGGCTGTTTTGTCCTCCTTGGTGAAATTAGCCTTAATTATGGCCTTTCTGGCCTGGATATAATCAACAGAAGTAGCTTCATCAATTAGCGAATTTTCTCATCCGGCATTAGGCCTACTCCTTGTATAGATTCGGATTAGAAGATTCATTCCTCCACCATTCTGAGGGTCGATCGATATTGAGGTTCCTTGCCTTCATCTTTAGGGCTTTGCCTCCTTTGTCACTGCAGTCTTAGAACCTGCTTTAGTGTGACAGGCTGCAGTACGGAAGACGATGGTCTACCGTACTGCATTATTTCTGATGAATATCACGTGGTTGAACGGTGGTTGAAGGTTGATCAAGCTAATTTTTCTTAGGCTGGGCGCACATACTTTGAACAAAACGTTTTTTTCGAAACAATGTACGCCCAGCCTTAGAGCATATTGTATTTATATTGAATCTATTTCGGGGCGAGGCGCTAAAAGACCGAATTAAAAAGATACCTATATGAATAGTTAAGAGTCACCCCAATGTATACGTGTTCATTTTTAATAGGAAATGCGAGAATTTATTAGACAACTGGACCATGGTATCAGTCTCCAAGATTTTCTAAGTGTGAAAGGTCAGAAACGATTGATGAAAGATTTAGAGAAGAAGGAACAGCAAAAGAGGCAGCAAGCGAGAGAAGCTATCGAATTAGAACTGTCACGTTACAAAGAAGCGCTGGTGAAGATACAAGAAATTGCTGGAGAAAAAGACATACCAAAGTTAACCGCACAGTTCATCAAGCAGGAAGAAGAGAACTTTGCTCTTTTCAACTATGTTAACGAACTGAATTGCGAATTAGAAACTTTAAGCGACAATATCAGTAAACTTTATCAAAATATTGGTAAGTAAGACATTGGTGCTAGGTGTACTGTGTATCCAGCCGATTTTCATTTCTTTTGAAAAGCATTTTGTTGTTTGTATACTCATTATCATCCACCATATCATTATTTAAACTTAAAGAGATTCCCCACCACTTAAGAAATGAGTGTCATATGAAATGTTACCAATTACACTGTGCTGGTTGCAAAATGCAACAAGCTGGGCACCCGGGGGGTAAACCTAATTCGAGTACGCTGAATCCAATTATGCCAACCGTTTTTAAAAGCTAGCTTGCGTTTTCGATCAATTTTTATTTTAAAATGTTGGGCCCAAAGAACCTTCTAGAACATCGTGGAATTTTCTGGAAAATCTGATCAATGGCCGAAGAGCTTTCTGAAACCTTTGAGAACCTTCCATGGACCGTTCATGGACCATTCGTGAACCTTCTAGAAACTTCCATCCCCGTTACTGCCACTTGGTTAAGTGGGTGTATAAGCGGTGCTGTTAACCGCTAAGAGCTCAGTCTGTTTTCAGAAGTCAAAGTGTTAACATCTAAATATTAAAGCAAATAATCCAAACCGAAGTGAATAGTGAAAAGTTCGACATTGTTCATTGTATTGGCTTGTAAAATCAATTAATTTGAAATATCAGAAATGGATAAATGTTTCTAAATCGACTATATTTTATTACTACGTGTGTGGAAAATTTGTAGTTAAGACTACTCGGCGTAAAATAAGTGTTCAAACCGCTGATTTGTATGAACAATATTTCTCACAAAATGTTTTTACTGATGTGTATTATTTGTACATGTGCTTTGAATTTGAATAAATGGGCAAACACCGGAGCCGCTATGTCATTTGGTGTTCCAATGATTTGGATAGATCTAAGAGAACATGATCCAGCTGAATGTTATGCAATCAATCGTTATCATCGTTTTACGAATTTTTTCAAATCCATTGAGAATAATTCACTCGCTTATTGCATTGATATTCGTGGTTTGATTTTAACGATGCAAAATGAATATAATCCCTAGCATTGGCGATTGTTCATCGACTCGTCAAAAAGCAGTTTGAAACCGGTTCTGCTACACAACACCAATTCAAAAAATTCCATACCGACTGCATTGATCAGCAATACAAAAGAGACATATGCATCACTAGAAAAAAAATCATCGATTTAGTGCAATACAATGGCCAAAAGTGGAAAATTTGTGCCGACTTAAAAGTGGTGGCTCTTTTAAGAGATATGCAAACGGGTTATACCAACAATTTTTGCTACATGTGCATGTGGAATACCTGTTTTGCCGGCGACCAATATAACGAACGGAAGTGGCCTTTACGCGAGAAATTTAAATTGCGACAAAATAACATTATTGAGATTCCACTTGTGCTGAGATTCCACTTGTGCTCATTGACATGGAGCTTGTGGCATGGGATTGTGCGAAAATGGTTTTTGACAATGTTCTTGGAATTCATCGATCCGAAAATTGGCGCATACTAATTGAAGCCATGCTCACTGCTTTTCACCGTTGAAATGTTCGAATGTCATTAAAAATAAATTTTTTGCATTACCATGTAGAAAATTTCGCCGAACGATCACCAAAGGAATCCGACGGGCACGGCGAGTGTTCTCATCAAGCGACGGCGAGGCTCGAACATTGGTACAGCGGCAAAAAGCTACATGCTCTTTTGGGTGACATTTGTTGGAATTTACAAGAAGAAGATGATGATACAGAAGAATCAGGATAATCAGAGAATGAAAAATGAAAAAAATCAAGAAACATTTTTTTTGCAAAAAAATTATGAAAAATCCACTGAATCGTTTAAATTTTTTCTCAAATAGTTTCTATTCGATGTGTATTCGATCGATTTCCATCGATCTAAATTCAATAAATGGCCAAAAAAAGATAAAAATTACGTTTCTTTGGGGTGTTTGGGCTTAACATTTTTGAATTGAAATTGGTCGAAAATGCGAGCTAGCCTTTAAAAACGGTTAGCACCATTGGATTCAGCATACTCGAATTAGGTTCATCCCCCGGGTGCCCAGCTTGTTGTAAAAAAAGTCTCCAATTCGAGCACAGTGTTATTGTTGAGTCTTCTGTCAAATTAAGAAAGGTAAAGGATAGTGAGAGAGTGTCGTCCGTTTAAGTTATAATTGGTCCAGTAAGTTTCTCTCTCGGCCAGCGTTACTGTGCCACACTGCTCGATGGGTTGCCTGCTCATGCGCTTATCTTTTCTCTGGACCACCAACTATAACTAACAGTACAGCCGGTCTCATAATGACCAGTTCCTAACAGTAAACACTTCCATCCACTAAATTGCACGACGATTAAGCGAAAACTAGTTTATTTAATGTGAACTCCAAGTTTCAAGAACTAAGAAGTGCAGAAGAAGTAGGCTGTAGCACCAAATGAGTAGCTACTGAATTAAACATGAATGCTTTTTTAGTCTGAAGGATTTTAAGAGAATAACCACTTTACTTCCTTTTCTATTTTATTTGAAAATAGCAAAAGTATTGTTCCATCTTTTATGCTCACAATATCTAGTGAGCTTCTTTCTCTTGAAAATATTACTCGCTTCATTTACGACCCATTTGCTCACCATCAGCATAGTGACATTTTGATTAAATATACATATTTAAAGATCTTACCTAGGCTAAAAATAATAAGTTGCTTTATCGGTTCGGTTCAATTTATAATAGCATACCAGAAGATCCTGTGTGCTAATAAGTTATAAAAAGTATAGTAGTAGAATGTTGTCCACAGTAGTATCTAAAAATAGAAATACTCTTTAACTATTGATATACAGAAAAATAGAATCTAGTAGGTCTAAAAATTGTTTATAAAATGAAATTTAAAATACTGAAACAGTTCATTAAAATCCTTACCACAATACTTTTACTCGTACTGGACGTACGTTTAACAAACTAAATGAAAAACTAACCCTATACCGTGTGTCCACATTTCGAAGCTCACCATTGGTATCTCGGTTATTAGAAGACATAGAGCAACGGTTAAATGGGGAATGTTTTGCAGAATTCAATACTCGCAACAAATCTCATTTCAAACTTACCCTAACTTTTTTAAATTTTAAGATATTTTCAAAAAAACAAAATTTGGCGATTTCAATTTTTCTCAATAACTCGATAACACCTAATGTGACCGCTTCTAAAGTTTTACAATGTGCAGACACTTTTTTAAGACAAATTTTTTGGCGTCAATAGAAACCCCCGATTGTCATTTGTTTTCAAGTTATTAGCGCTATCTTTTGTTTTTTCATAGGCAGCCATATTGGATTGTTAGTTAGTTAGATAGCCCATAAAAGGAGCTTTTCAACGATGTATAACATACTTGAAAATTTTTTATTTGTAGGGGAGATATCAACAAAAAAATAAATTAATCTGTAATATGAAATTTGTAGGTTATGAATAAAGCGTTATAAACGGTTGCACAAGGAATCGAGTGGACGTTCGGTTATTATCGGTTGATCGGTGTGCGTGTACTATCGATGTAATAGTACACGCAAACCGATCAATCGATAATAACGGAACGTCCACTCGATTCCTTGAATGTATGTACATAGTAAATACAGCGGGTGCAACTGTTTGTCACGCTTTAATTACGAAACTAAAATCAATGAGAAATGGAAGCGAAAAGATATGCTAAAAGTTCAGATTCACTTAAAGAAACTGTTCAACATGATGACCATTCTGTTCCACACACTTTTGACACCTTATTCTAACAGAGTTACAAACTCTACGAAATGTGTTTCCATTTAATTTACTAGTCCATTATTTTTAAAGTACTCTCTCATTAAAGTTTTCTCTCAAAAAATGTTGCACGTCACGAGAATTATGGGCCGGGCAACCATCCTGCTGGAACCAGATGTTTTGCATGTTGTCAGGTTTAATAACTTGTCTCAAAGCAGGCATTATCTCGTTTGTTAGTAGCTCCAAATATCTGTTACCAGTTAAATTGTAATCAAAGACCTATTAAGTGATTATCTAAAACAAAAAGGAACTCAAAAAACAAAAAAAAATGTAAACAAAATTTCATACCAATTAATCTAGTTTCTCGAGCTGCTTGGCGAACTGATGTGCCTGGATTGTTCGTAACACTTTGCAAAATATTATTTCCTCGTATATCAGTGCCGTTAGCTCTTTTTTACGAAGCTTCCAAAGTCCAGTAAATTCCTAATATTTTTCTAAAAATTGTCCTATGTGGTTGTTGTCTTTCCGAAAAACGCTCAGCGTAACTCGTGCAACCATTTTTAGAGTTTCTATTTGCTTTGAAATACACTTCTAACATAACTTTTCCTTCATTTGAATATTTATCTGCCATTATCAATACTTATGAATCTTGATACTTAACAATCATTACTTATTAATAACTATGAGTACACAAGGTATTAACTAACTAATTTCTGTCACACTAATTGTACTTTGACAGCTTATCGTTTTGTTTCACACCAGCGTTTAATTTCAAATATTCATATTACAGATTAATTTACTTTTTTGTTGATATCTTCCCTACAAATAAAAAGTTTTCAGGTATGTTATACATCATTGAAAAGCTCTTTTTAAGGGCTGTCTAACTAACCAACAATCCAATATGGCTGCCTATGAGAAAACAAAAGATAGCACTAATAACTTGAAAACAAATGACAACCGGGGGTTTCTATTGACGCCAAAAAATTTGTCTTAAAAAAGTGTCTGCACATTGTAAAACTTTAGAAGCGGTCACATTAGGTGTTATCGAGTTATTGAGAAAAATTGAAATCGCCAAATTTTGTTTTTTTTTTCAAAATATCTTAAAATTTAAAAAAGTTAGGGTAAGTTTGAAATGAGATTTGTTGCGAGTATTGAATTCACAAAACATTCCCCATTTAACCGTTGCTCTATGTCTTCTAATAACCGAGATACCAATGGCGAGCTTCGAAATGTGGACACACGGTATAGCAAATAAATTACGCAATATGTAAATCTAAAATAAGCATAGTAATCCTTAATTATATTTACGAAACGAGGTAATTATTTATTTACCCTTCTACTTTAAGTGTTTCTCGATAAGCTGCTTCATTGCACATGGCTACAATTGAAGCCATAATTTACAAATCTAAAGATAAGTAATCCCTAGATTAAAATGTGAATGGTCAAAAAGAAGAAAGTTTTAATATCCATGTTTTTCAACGAAGCGCTTCATCGCACATGGATATAATTACAGCTGTAATTAACTGTATATGATGTAACAAAGGATAAAGGCTGGAATTTAGTGGTTCTTAATCTGAATTTATTCTGTGATTTTTGTTTTTATAAATTTCCATGTCTTCCTAACAATTTAAATGAACAATGCTCTTTACGTTTTTAATTATCTTTATATTATCAATCTTATGATTATTTTCCAGCATATGTAGGGCGACACTAGATTTATCAAACCTTCTGAATTTGGGATGAGTCAAATGTTCTTTGTACCTAATTTTGATTGATTATTTTGTCTGTCCAATATACACTTGATCACAATCTTTACGTGAAATTTTATAAATTCCTGATTTATCCATGTTATCTACTGGGTCTTTGGAACTTCCTAAAAGGTTTTTGAGGCTATTGTAACAATTTTGCGGTCAATATTAGAAAAGATTTTTTGAAGACCTTTCCTGTAACTTGGATGAAAGGCTAATTTAATATATTTCTTATAACCGCTGTCAATGCGTTCTAGTGTGCTTAGATTTCTAACTTTTAATCTATTCTTATGTTTCCTAATAGTATATTAAACGACATCTCCAGAGAATCCGTTAAAATTACCAATATCGATGATTTCTTTTATTTCATTTTGATATCTATCTTTAGTTAAAGGAAAATTAAGTAACCGATGCACTAAAAAGTTAGTAGCCGAAAGTTTGTGTTCATATGGGTGATTAGAATCCTCTAAGATAAATCGATTATTACTAGTAGGTTTCCTATATACGTCTATTTCTAACTTATTTTTATTTCTTATTACTAACATATCGAGGATGGAATCCTATTTTTTTTTTCTCCTTCGTGGGTAAATTTGATAGAGGGAAATTTTGAGTTGAGCTGTTCTATGAAATCCATTATTGAACATTTGCTGGTGTCAAAGATGCAAAAAATGTCATCGATGTATCTGATCCAAAGTCGAGGGAAATAGGCCGAAGTATTCTTCAGGTCGGTTTCAAATTTACCCATAAAGAGGTTAGCCAAAATGGGGATAAGCTGTTATCTATTGTAGTTCCTTCCATTTGTTGGTAAAGAGTGCTGTTAATTTGGAAAAAACTTTGTTTCATACAATGTCTTGTCAAAGAAATTAACTTCTCTGCTTCTCTATCAATTTGGTTATCTAACAAAAGTTTTTCTAAATATTCCAAAGTTAAATCAACCGGAATACTAGGAAACAGTGAACTTACGTCAAACGACACTAAAATTTCTTTGGCAGTAAGTTCAATGTCTTTAATTTTTTCAATGAACGCGTAAGAATTTTTAATAGCCAAATCGGGAAACTGTACGGGTAGGTGATTTGATTTGTCGGATAACCACTTGGAAAGTGAGTACGTTGGACTGTTGATGTTCGAAACAATAAATTTCAAATACGTTTACAATTGAAGTGTACATTGGCGTATAATGACATAGTTTAGGAAAAAAATAATGTTAAATAAATTTTATAGACGAGCAGAAAGAAATTAACGAAAAAAGAGTGGAACAACAGAAAGACACTATCGATTCCTTGAAAGCCGAGTTGGAAAAAGTTGGAGAGGAAGTAAGTTATTCCTTTACTATTTTAAGGTTGTAAAATTTCAGAAATACGTTTTGTAGGAACGAAGCAAGAAAGAAACGTTAAAGCACAGTGAACAAGAATTACAGAAGCTACTGGAGGCAGTTGAAGTTCTTTTCAAGTTAGCCCGTTGTGATAATACACCAATTTTAAATTTGTTAGGTACGTTTATAATTTGTAATTTATATGCATCTTGAAATGCAGAATTAAAAGTAATCAGAGCAATGCCTTCGTGCACCTATGCAGAGCACTATGAATATTATATTAAACAGCAAACTCATCTTGTGCGCGAGTGGAAGATAATTCCTTCCCTGAGCAATTTGAGAAAAATTTTTCAAATAAAAATTATTCAGAGACAAGTCCTGCAATATTCCACTACACCCTACAAGCGTTCTTGTCTAGTACATTAAATATGAACTATGCAGACATGCTTTTCGTTTAGATATACATTGCGTTCACGATGAAAGAAATAAATTCCATAAAATTCTCGCAACCTTCTTTTGACAAAAATTCTCAAACATGTCGATTTATATTTTTGATTTGTGTTTTTTTTTTTATTTATACCACGGGAGTAATAGTAACTTTATTATTTAAAAGACAACACCCTGTATATTTTAACAGATTTAGATAGATGACTAAATAAGCTTTTCAGTAAACCTCCCATATTCAGGATTGCTGTAAATACTTTGTGAGGTATTGCAAAAATTAAATGAACTGGGGCGGTAAACAATCTCAACAATGTAAAAATTCATAGTAACCATCTACCAAAACTGTATTAAATATTTTCATGTGTTTATCCATTATTTTGTACATCTAATTAAATTCAAAACGCTTCTAACTGAAACAGAAAGAATAGAGATTATTATAATGATTGGTTTCGAAGATGAAATACGTACTCAAGCAGAAGTTGTTAAATTAACGAAATGTTATCAAGTAGATGGGCGACAGTTTGAGCATTTGCTAGCGTTGTTATTTATTGTTATTATAACCTGCATTTGTCATATTTTCGTTCTTTGTGCTAGTTACTATTTTGTAATTTGAACTTGTTTTGTTAATTGCTGTTTCTTTTTTACTTTACCGAACCTTATTGTAATTAATTATGGTAGGTTTGTTTAAATTTGTTAGTTTTTGATAGGCAATGCGGTTAAGTTTCAATTTTTTATGCTGTTGATTTTACAATGGTCTCCGCATGGACTACGTAAGATAAACATCAAGCACCTAATTTAAATACTCGTCAAATTTTGCAACAATTACTACGAAGGGGAACATAATGAATAGTGCCCTTGTACAGTCGGAAATATTTGACTTTGCGCTAAGTAAGGATAGATAGTATAAAATTTACAGGGCGAACTGCTTTAATAGATAATACGATTTTATATTATTGTGAGGAAATCAAAGAAAACCTATACTTAATTGAAGTGGAAAATTATGAACAAAAAAGCAAAGTAATGAAAAATAAAAAGAAATTAAGATATCTGAAAGAACAAAGGGTGTATACCAATAATAATTTAACCGAAAAGGAAAAACAAATACAAAAGTCAATCACTAAGATAGCAAATGAAGAGAGGAAAAAGAACAGAAGGGTATTAATTGGATACAAGAAGATGATAGTTGATGGAGAGAAATTCGTGTGGAACATAAAGGAAAATAAAATGGAAACGCCAAGAGAAGGCAAAAAGGGGTTTCCAAAAAACGGGAAGAAGTAGACTAAATGGCCAACGAGGACAGAAACAATATAACGGCAAGGCAAAGAAATGGTACAATGAATGGAAAAAAATACTTGGAAACTTGGGACTTGGAACATTAGGAGTATAAGTGGAAAGGAGAAAGAGTTAGAAGAAGAGTTTGAAAGAGCGGGTTTGGATATTTTGGTCATTACTGAAACGAAAAAGAAGGGAAATGGTATGATAGAACTACGTAATGGACATATTTTGGTATATAGTGGTGTCGAAGAAAACAAAAGAGCGGGAGCTGGTGTGGGTTACATAATGCACAAAAACATTAGGAATAAAATAATAAACTGGGAAAGCCATCCAGAACGACTTATGAATATAGAAATGAAAGAACACAATGGAAAGAAATGGATGATAATAGCAGTGTATGGACTCAATGAATGTGAAAAAGCAGAAAAGAAGGACATATTTTGGAAAGATTTAAGTAGAATTATGGAGAATTGCAATGATGATATACAGGCTGCTTATTAAACATACGGCAAAAATTCAAGGGGTTATTCCATGAACTATTCTAAGAATATTTTGTCCTTTAATGATTTTTGAAAAGCCCCTTTGTTTCGAAGATACACGGCGAGACAAATTTTCGACAAAACCAACACTTTATTACCAAAAATTACATTTAAAGTTTCTTAATCTACAAGAACTGTTGAAAATGACTACCTCCAGCTAGGATGCAAGAATCCAATCTTCTCTTCATTCACTGCCGAACCCTTTCGAAAACACCAGGGTCGTTTCTTATTGAGTTACACCCAGCAATTATCCGCAGAACAACAAGCAGAACATATTAACGAACAACAAAATACGATGGACGAGATTGGAGCGCAAGAACTAGAAGACGCAATAAAATTTATGAAAAGAGGAAAAGCTCCTGATCATGACAAAATAACGACGGAGATAATACAAAACCTAGGGGAAATCGGAAAAGCAACACTTTTAAAAATGTTAAACAACATTTGGAAAGAAGAAACTATACCGGCAGACTGGGAAATAGGAATTATAGTACCCATTTTCAAGAAAGATAAAGACTGCCAAAACAACAGAGGTATAACACTACTGAGTACTGCATGAACAAATTGAGCCAACGTTATCAGAGGCACAAAGTGGTTTTCGCTAAGGAAGGTGTATACAAGATCATATTTTTGTACTAAAACAGCTAATAGAAAAGGAAAGAGATAAAATGAAAAATATGTCTCTAGCTTTCATAGATATAAAGAAAGCTTTTGATAAGGTGCCTAGAAAAAGAATTTGGGAATATTTATGCAAAAGATCAGTTAACGTAAAATTGACAAGAAATATACAAAGTCTATTTAAGAAAACTTATAACTATGTAACATACAAAAACATGCAATCTGAAAAATTCTTAACAGTTGATGGCCTCAGACAAGGAGGAGGTATTAGCCGAACATTGTTTATATTATTTATGGACGAAATGCAGTCAGAGAGTTGATAAACTATAATGGAGGTTACAGAAACTTAGAAAGAATAGATATATCGGAATGTGCCTTCGCGGATGATTTGGTAATAATGACGAAAACGAGAGATAATTTGCAGGAGAATTTGAACATACGGAACGAAGTTCTTACAGAATATGGAATGAAAATAAACAAGACTAAAATTAGGGCAATGGCAGTAACGGAAGATACAGAGAACATCGATATACATATAGAGAATACAAAAATTGAACAAGTACACAAGTTTTAGTATCTGGGAGTGGTGATAGAAGAGAACGGAAATCAGAATGCTGAAATCTGTAAAAGAGTAGAAAATACAATAAAATGTTATTATGCTTTAAGCAAAAATTTTCTAAATATCAAAGGAATTTCAAAGAAGACCAAAATAAAGGTACACATGTCTATCTACAGACCAATAATGACTTTCGGCTGTGAGTCATGGGTGCTGAACGATGGACAGAACAGCAAGATTCAAGCAGCTGAAATGAAATGCATACGGAGAGTTAAAGGCGTTACGAGAAGAGATAGGAAAAGGATCCAGGAAATAAGAGATGAACTTAAAGTAGAATCCGTCTTGGATTTTATAGAGAGAAGACAATTAAGTTGGTGGGGCCACCTTCAGAGGATGGGAAACCCACGAAAAGATAAACAAGTATAGTTAGCTAGAACAAATACAAAACAAAGAAGAGGAAGACCAAGACCAACGTGGGACAGTATAATAAGCAAAGTGCTGAAAAAGAAAGGGATGTCCTGGAATGAAGCAGCAGTATTGGCTAGGAATAAAAAGAATTGGACTAAATTAGTGCACCATTAAACTAAATTAAATAGAAAATATCTTATCCTACATCATTATGGTAGAAGGAAATATGATTATATATATATGTATTTATTTATTTATTTATTCATTGTACAATTTTTTGCGCAACCATGGCAAATAAGGTGATAAATGTTGCCAAATTTACACAATATTAAAATTGACCCAGCAATTTTGCATGGTGGCCATCATAAAAATAACAAAACAAAAAAAAACCTAAAAAACCGACATATTGTCTATCAAAAACTAACACATTTAAACAAACTTAATATAATGAATTAATTGCAATAAAGTTCATTAAAGTAATGAAATAACAACAATTAACAAAACAAGTTGAAATGAGAGAACATAATAACGAGAACTAAGAAGGAACGTATGACAAATGCAGGATATATTAACAATAAACAACAAGAATAATTTATGTTTTTGTAATTGAGATTTGATAGTTTGGCAATTGTTATGATTACTTTGCTTAGCAACGAGCTCTTTAAATCAGTCTGGCGTCACAAGAAACAATTTGGCGCTGTTTCCTAGCCAACTTGCGTAAGAAAATATCGTCATATTTTTTAAGTTAAAGTATAACATATGTGGTATCGTTGGAGTCGCCTTTTGATTACCTTTCCAAAAACATAAAAATATATAAGATGTTCTATTTAAAATAAGAAAGTTGACGTCACTTTCGGTAACACCGGAAGTACAATTGAACTGCTGATAACGGCAAAAGTTAGTTCATAAAAAATAGAATTCGGTTCATTTTTTTCTAAAAACGCTAGCTTATGTTGTTCAAAAGTTAGCATGGGGACACATACTTTCGGACCTCACTGTATATATAGGCTGTTCTATTTCAAATAATAGACTTGTTGCTACTTCAATTCAAGCCGGAAGTTGTGTCACGTTGTAGCGTAGGTCAAAAAATGGCAAACCAAAATTATAAATTGACGTATCAGAGTATTTTTACTCACTAAAAGCTTTTAGAATTTTGTTGAATTTGTTCCTTTCATAATGTAGGGTATAAAGTGCTGCGACGAAATACTATAGAATTTTGTTTCTCTAAATATATTTATTTAAAACAGTGTGTAAGAGTAATCCTTTTGATACAATTCTAACATCTATTGAACATTCTCTAACATACATCATCCAGCAATTCAACAAGAGCGAAGATAAGCAGACAGTTGTTGGTTAGAGTTCAACATGAACGAATTTTTAAAGCTTTAAAGGTTTTCTAAATTGCCCAGAGAAGTAATTATCTCTTAAAAAACACTGTGCAACAGTACTCTCAAGTTCTCTGAAAACTTTATTTACATAAGCGCTATTTATGTATTTTAGGGAAACCTCAACAAATAAATAATCATAACGTGCTTGTGTATCTGGGTATGTTGGAGAGCAAAGTAAATGATATGATCCGAATTGCGAATTACAGGGACAAGGTGGTAAGTTTTGACACAATGTACAATGTTAAGCGTTTACGTTTATTTATTGTTATTTTTAAAAACTTACGAGACAATTAGAATATTAAAAATTGTGTAAATTCATATACATTATGTTCATGTTTATTTAGCTTGTGACAGTAGATTCTGACAGAATCCTTGGATCGTTCGCGTCCAGTAAAACATTCCAGGAAACTTTTCACTTATTACCAGTTAGTCCATGCGCCACGTGAGTTCCTTTTTACCACTTCCCATTTCATTGAAATTGATCGTTTACCCTTTATAGTTATATTTTTCTTCTATCATTCGATACCTTTTCCAGATGTGCTGAAGAACTTCTTAGTGACATAAATATAACCAATCTTCAATTTGCGAAGACCACAGAGAACATCCGTGCGAATATGTATGCCCATAAAAGTGCAGGTCATATAATACATAGAAGGGAACAATGTAAATTGTTCTATCTTGAATCTTAAAAAAAGATTTATTTGAAATGTAAGCAGAAGGAGCTTTCCTAGACTAACGCGAACTATTATCAGCTGAATGTGAACACCGAAAATATTGAATAACCGCATGAGAAACTGCACTGAATTTTTTATCTATGGCTACAGGTACTGTTTTTGTTGTCGTTGTTCGTTAACCACAAAAAAAATAATTTATTGTTGAAATCTTATCAGTTTACCTATCTGTTTTTTTTTTTGTTGGTGCAATTTCATTATGCCATATTCAGATTTTTTATCCGTTTGCTTCTTCTTTTCTGAGGAAAAGTGAATTTCTGGCAGAAAATTGACGTTTTGATATAAATACAAACGCGATTTTTTTTTAATTATCGTCATACCTATTATTACAAATATTTCGCGTTGGTTTTGGACAACCTTAAAAGTGGACCTCATGCATAAAAATGTCACTTTTTTAGGATAATTATGGGATAATATTTATGTGTAAAGTTATAATAAATAAATTAATACCTACTTTTGGGAAGTTTTTCTTTCGAAAAAAAAAAAAATCATTTCACTCCCATTTCCACTGAGGCGTCCTCCTTTTACAAAATAACTAAGCGATTAGAAACTGAAATGATTTGCAAGTGATTAGAAAGTGAACCAACTCAACTGAAATTGAAGTGATTGTTAAGAAAAGGAGCACGCTTTTATTTTTTAAAAACTGTCATTGAAAGTTGACGTTTATATATTTATAAAGTGTCAAATTGATAATTTTTTCTACGAACGTAGAATTCTTTTACATACACGATGTTAAAAGCTTTACATCCACTCACAAAAATCAAAGGAGATTATATATGTATTTTATTTATTATTATCAGTAAAAACACAGACATAATTAACAATCCATTTAACAATCATTACTTCTAAAGTTTAAATTTAAATTCATAATTATACAATTGTGTTTTTGAATCTTAGATTTTTACAATTACTACTGAAGCCTTATCTTCAATTTCATCTATTGTTAAATTCAATAGTTCGCTTCTTCTGCATGCCCCATATATGCCTACTATTTAAATAATTTGAATCAATATCAGTACTTTATCAATGGAACCATATACGAACATTAATGAATTGATACAACTCAGCTTCATTAATAAAAAGACTTCATCTAGTGCTTCTTGTAAGAATTTCTTAATTTCCCCTTTTCTTAAAACTTTCGACTTTTTTGGACAATATCCTACACATTTATTTTTCAAATAAGCTTGGAATATTTTCGTATATCTAGATTTTGTTTGATATTTAGTGTCCCCTTCAGCATAAATAAACCATAATCTCGGTTACACTTTCTTAATTTTATATCCAAGATGGGCGAGTATCACACTTTCTCAAACACACTTTTTTAATTTCTTGAACTTGCAGAAACGTCATTTCGCAATTTAGTATAAAAATAGTATATTATACAACGATCATTTAATGATAGCCATTAAGACACGAGTATGAGAATTACGACACGAACCTTGGCGAGTGTCGTAATCAATACGAGTGTTTTAATGGCCATTAAATGAGAGTTGTATACATTATTTTTTCTACGACCAATTACAATAATGAAAGACCTTTATTTTAAAAATGTATTATTCATAAGTTACAACTAGAAATACCAAAAGAAATAAACGAAATAATCGAACTGAAATATCAAAACATTTGAAGTTTAACAGTAACAAAGAAATGTTATTCTTTTTGGTAAGTAATGACATTCTGGATTGTACAATTATTAAAGTGCAATTGCATGGGCAATTTTGTAATATTAAGAGTGGATGTCGTTGACGTTGAAGGCATGATGTTGATTGCGTTAGTAGCTTCGTTATACTCAATTGAGTTCAAAATTTGATTTCCCAATTTCACTTTATTTTGAACTGATTCATCAATGTATGTTTCAGCGACTGCTGTGGATTTCCATCCGCCGTGACGTTTCAATGAAGTTATATCACCACCAGCGTCAATTAGTATTGTGGCAGAACTGCGACGAAAGCAGTGTCCAGTAATATAAATTGGGATTTGGAAGATTTAAGAAAATGGCAATCTCTTTTCCCATGTTTCGAAATTTATTTATTCCTACGTTTTGTATGGTACATTTACCGTTGACATAGTTGATAAAAAAAGAAAGGATTACACAATTTTCTGGGCGAAGACTTATGTACCTCTTACATATTTCGTAATACTTTCCTGTAACGGAAAATTTCCGTGTTGTTTTAGTATCTTTAATTGTGACTAAAAGAGTTGATCCAAAATCATTTATATCTTTATATTCCAACTTGTGCAGCTCATTTCTTCTGCAAGACATTGGATAATAAATATTTATTGTCAGGAGCTTCTCCAATAAATTGCTTTATCTCATTTGTTGAGAACGTTTTAGCCTTTTCGGCTACATACTCGTCAAATCTTCTTTTTAATAAGGCGTGTAATTTGAGATATTTCGTCAAGTCCACGTTATGTTTAATTGATAAGGTAGATTTTAAAATTGAATAATGAGTCCATAGCTTGTTGACTTTAATTTTTTGGATAATTCATCGAAATACACAATTAAAACATTTTCAGAAAAGTTGCTAACCTTGTTTTCCTTTCTCCAATCCATAAATTGGGAATAAAACTTTTCATACGTCTTCCGGGATTTTGACGGCAATGAGTCGTTTGTCGTCTTGTTGGCGTGTTCGGTAATTTCAGGTGGTGTTAAATTTTCACTATCGCTTTCATCAAGAGTCATTTTCACTGATTTTAATTATTAGAACAAATTAGGAGAAATGTTGCGAAAATTTTATCGAAACTGTCAGATTGACAATTTTTTTGTTTCTCGGATGTGCATGGCAACTTTTATGGGCGTAAGCTGTATTTCTATTGGTTATGAACTTGTATCTTAATGAGAACTTGTATCTTAATGAACCTTCTTAAAGTACAGATAGTGCACATGTAATGCGTCAATTAAAGTATGGGAGTAGAAAAACAACTATTTATGTACGTAACCACAATGTAAGTAACCAACAAAATAAATGATTACTGTTTGAGCTTGTTCAGTATCTTAGCAATTGAACCGAAACTGAATATTTGTAAATGGAATATTTTCAGCGTCAAAGTGATTACAGTAGAATCTCCCTTGGGCGGACAGCGACGGTGACAAAATTTTTGTCCACTCAAGGGAAGTCTCCATTGATGAGAAATAAAAAAAAACTCAGTTTGTATATATGGATATATATAAAACAAAATCCAAACATGAAGTCTAATATGTATGCTACAATAATTAACATAAATTATTAAAAAAGTCCGTAATTGTTGTTTGTCTTTTTTCTGCAAATGTCGACATCGTTTGAAAATGTGTCTGAAGATCTACAAAGAGATTCAGCGATTTTCCATCATTTTTCTTCGTGGCAAGAACTTTTAAATCTTCAATTAATGGTTAGGCCTCTTTGTACGTTGCAATATTTCTCCCGTTTTGGTTTTCTGTGCCTCCTTCATCATCACCGGAGTCGCTTAATTCACTCACATTATCATTACCATGATCTTCTAGTAGCTCAATTACATCGTTCTCTATACACACGTTTTTGTCGAGTAGAATGGAGTCTTCAAATCTTGCATCAGATTTACATTGTTGTAGTAGTTTTTACATTTTTACAAGTTGTGCCAGTGACAAGTCATCTTCTTCATCATATCCATCATTAGTATCAACCGGAGCACCTATTACAAAGCCAGATTTTCGGAAACAATTTTTTATCGTTTCAGATGTTACCATTCCAAGCGGTATTTAAGAGATAAATTACATCTAAAACGTTGATACTTTTTGTTAGAACACTTGCAGATTCGGTATTATCGATGCGGCTAATAATGTGTGTTAAGATCTGTAGAAAAATTTCAAATTTTTTATTATGCATTGATCCAAAGGCTGACAGACAGATGTACTGTTCGGAGGTAGGTAAAACATTTTTATATTTTCCAGCTGAATATTTTTTAGATGTGAGGCAGCATTATATAAGAAGGGTAGGACTTTCTTTTTCTTAATTTGCATTCTTCTGTCAAATGCTCGAAGCCAATCTGTCATAATTTCTTCCGTCATCCATGCCTTTCTGTTGTGTCTCCAGTCTACTGGCAATTGATCCAATTTTAAATTACGAAATGCACGTGGTCGTTTTGTTTTCCCTATCACCAAGGGCCTTTCCTTTTTGCCCTCCATATTGACACAAAACAGGATAGTGATACGGTCTTTAGATAATTTTCCTCTAGTACATCTCTCACCTTTAAGACTCATGGATTTTTCGGGCAGTGCTCTGAAAAATAAGCCGGTCTCATCTGCATTATAGATCTATAGATCTAGGCAAGTTATCCAGGAAATTTTTCACGTCGGTTGAGTTTACATCGGCAGCCTCTCCAGATATGCTTCTGTATGAAATTCCATGACGCTTTCTAAATTGTGCTAGCCAGCCGCACGACGCTTTAAAGCTACCCATTTCCGAGGTTTCTGCGGTTATTTTAGCTTTTTCTCTGATCATTGTTCCAGAAATAGGCACATTTTTATTGCGTGCTGCAGAAAACCATCTGAACGTGATGTCATTGACACGGCTACCGTTCGATGACACAAAACGGCTTTTTAATCCAGTTGAAACAGAATTGGAATTAAAATCTCTTAATAAATCTTCCTTCTTTCGCAGAATGTCTGACACTTGGGATTTACCTATGCCAAAATGTTTCGCAATCTCCCTTACACTTTTTTTTGGCTTCTTCAGAAAACTTAATAAGTTCTATCTATTCTTTTAGTGGCAACATTATTTTTGGTGCCATTAGAACTAAAAATTGCAATAACACTTTTTCACTTCTTCAACTGGTAAACTTACCTACCTATATAACGCAAACACCATAAGCACCGTAGTCAAACTAAAACACGACTGTTTAATAAACCACAAATATTGGATCATACTGTTAAGACGAGGATTTACCGCCGGGGATCCACCGTTCAAAATCATGTCCTCGATTTATTACCTTCGGAACTCGGCATTGTAGATAAGCGTCCGTCTAAGAGATAGGTACTCAGCCTAAATTTCTAAAATTCGTGTCCATGTCCATTCAACAGAGTGCCCGTAGAAGAGAGATCAAAATACATATAAACTACAGAGCAAATGCTATGTAAATGAGTATTTGTCCGCATAATGGAATTGTCCACTCAAGGGCCACTCAAGGGAGACTTCACTGTATATGGTGATTTTGAATCGATAAATATTCAGTTAATAGGGTAAAAAGAGGACGCCTCTGTTAGTCGCACATACATACATTACATTACTTCTGAAAATGATTAAATGATATTTTAGACCATATGCGATGTGTGGTAGATTTCTGCCATTTGCAATAGCGTAAGTTTCTCAGAATGTTTTATATAAGAAAGAATAAAAAAATATATGATTTGTTGAGCGACATGACCTATATTATATTCGTTGTATTGGCAACAGGCAGCTAACTTATTTAGATGGTTTTAATGTTGCAATAAGACGGAAACTATTCGAAGAAACCAAAAAACATTCTTCTCAATGAACACTTATGAGATGAGTCGCTCTGTTTTTCAAACTAATCATGCTTGTGTGACGCACAGTCTCAATTACAGGATTTCTTGTAATATACGTCTAATGTTGTTGGCGACAAAAAAGTGCACTTAATAGAGTACCATAACAATTTTGCAATTAAACAGTTCAAACAAAGCTATTTAAAAGTGTTGATGTGGGATGTAATTCGCGAATAATTATTAGGACGTTAACATCTAACATAGAAATAAATTCGCGTCGTAAACAGTTAACGTCGGATATTCGGCGTCCTCTTTGTGTTAGTTTTATGGCCAATTTTTAAATTAAACTTGATAGACAGAAGCAAACAAATGTTACCGCGCGATTTAATAGCGTATATATGTTATTGCAATCTGCTACATATACATATGTAAGTAAGTACTTTTATTTGCTACGTCTACATTAATTGAACAAATATGGCATAAAACAAGTACGGATGAGAGTATATAATTAAATATACTCTAATCACCGGGAATGTCGAAATTAGTAGCTATATCGACCTCTACAGAAGTGATCAACTAACATTGAATCAAATTTTCTGTGAGGGTAGCAGATCGACTAGTGTCTATACTGCCAAAGTTAATTAAATAGTGAATGAAAATTCAATCTCCTTGGAGAGGGCGTCCACTGATCGAGCTCCTACTGCGAATAGTCCACTACCACGGGAGCTCAAAAGGTTAATCGGCCTTAGGAGGAGAGCGCTGAAAAGAGCTAACTTAACTTTATGCCCTTCAGACCGAACTACAACTAATCTATACTCCAAACTAGTTAAGAGAAAATTAACCGAACATCGATGACAACTTTGGTAAGAAAAAGTCCGGTCTCTTACAACTTCAGACAATTCTCTTTGGAGAATGTCTAAAGCGTTAAGGAAAAAGGGCGGCTGCCAGATGCAACCACTTCAGAGTGAGACGGGCACTGTTTACACGGAACAGGATAAAGCAGAGGTTCACGCGTGTCTGTTTGAGAGAATATGCGCGGGACGGGCGCGGGGTGATGTATCTGATGATAAGACCGATGACGAGAGTATCAGTGATGGATCGAGATGCGGGAGAGGCGACGAGCCGCTGATGGAAGCTACGGCAGCTGAATTGGGGACAATTATCAAACAACTGCCAAACAACAAGGTCCCTGGTCCTGATAATATAACTAATAGAGCTTTAAAATCTCTTCCACCAGCTGCGATTATGATTTTAGTGCTGATCTTTAATGCGGCCCTCAAGTTCTATTATTTTCCGAATGTCTGCAAGCACGCGACCATGGTGGCCATTCCGAAGCCCGGTAAGGACCCTCTACACCCCGGGAACTACCGCCCCATAAGTCTTCTGTCAACATTAGGCAAGCTGCTAGAAGCAGTTATTCTTAGTTGATTAAGAGACAAACTGACATACATTAACCCGTTCCCGGACGAACAGTTTGGATTTCGGCCAGCACTCTCGGCCGATCTTCAGCTGTTCCGTCTTTTGAACGCAGGGAAACGGTTTTTAAAGCTAATTCCCACTGCGATCCAATCTCACATTTCAGAGGTGAATTGGCAATTTCAAAATGCGTCTGCGTTTAATTGGTACAATATTATTAGGTTAGAACATTTCCGTAAAATAGGTTTTCAAAATCTAAAACCGTAAACGTGCACAGGTTTAGTAAGTCCTGTGGTTCTTTTCGGTATTGAAATCGTTTTTAGTGATGGCGATGAAGCTTTTAGTAAAGAGCTAAGTCTCCGAACCTAATGAGTTACTTTTTCTTTTTTTACTGTGGTTGGTATAAAACACTAACAATTTTGAATCAACAATTAGTGTGAAGTGATTTCCTACCATATTTTCCACAAGAACGGAAAGTGGCGTTTAGTATGGTTGGATAACATCTATTTAAACGCTCCAAGTCGAAGAACTGCAGCGTTCTACATTATTAAAAGAGCAAATAGTTGTATACTAGATGAGATTTATGACGCTCTTACCCAATAAACCAATGCGCTTGCCACCTACCTTGAGAAATAGCTTTCTGGTAGTCCAGCGGAGATTGAGGCGGACGAAAGGAGGTAGCAAAACTCCGAAAGAATAAACTAAGTTGGACATAAAAAGGTGCCATTGCGGTTTTATTTAAATACGCCCAAGAAGCTAAAACCCGGGAAAAAATTGATAATTGATGGAGGTAAGGTACCAGATAATATACATATACATACTAATTAAAGAAAAGAAAATCTTGAAGTCAAATACAATCAAGTATAAAGATATATTTATATGAAATATATAAAAGACAAAGAAGCAATATGTATCTGCAACTCGAAATAGTAAGAGAATAAATGAAATATATATAGTAAAGCACAATTACATAAAGTTGAATCATATGGTAGCCCAGCGGCGGCTTTTTAATTATTGATCCACGTGGTCAAAGACCTCCTAAAAGTATCTACAAACAAGTGACAAAATATTTTTTTGTTATAATTTATATCTTCCTTGAAATATAATATATTTGTGATCCACTACACTACCGCTCATAAGTATTTGAGCACCTCAAATTTCAGGGTAAGTCATTAAATATTTCAATGGAAATATTAAAATATGTATTTGGTATTTAAGTATACACAAATATACAACTTTAACAATTAAAATTACTTATTTGACTTAAATTTTAGATATGTCTATGTGACATCCTTTACCTTTAATGATTGCGTCGTATAATCGGGGCATTCTTGCAATTAATTTTAACAATGTGTCCGAAGTTATTCGAGCCCATGCTGCCTGTAGTTTCTTCCACATGCTATCTGCTGAAGTTGGAGCAGCTTGTCTTACTTCCCGATAGAGTTCTTCCCATAATAACTCATGGGATTGAAGTCCGGGCTTTGGGGTGGCCATTTCATGATTGCTAGTGTACCTTCCTCTTCTAACTGTTACAAATATTACTTGCATCATTTTGAAGTGTGTTTTAGGTCATCGTCTTGTTGGAATACGAAATTCTGACCCAAAATTCTTGCATTAGAGCGCATTGCAGCTTCCTCTAAGATTCGTTTTATTTTTTCATTATGCCTTGAATTTTTACGAGATCACCTGCGGATGTACCAGCAAGACAATCCCAAATCATTACCGAACCACCGCCGTGTTTGACGGTAGAGACGGTGCATTGCTCCAGCGCACGTTGCTCTACAGATCTTCTTACAAACACTCGTCTTCCCGAACCGAAACTCTCGAATTTGGATTTATCGGTTCACAATACCTTGCTTCAATCTCCTGCCGTTCAATTTTGATGATCACGTGCCCATTGTAACCTCTTTTTCTTATTAATTTGGCGAAGCAAGGGCTATCGCATGGCAATTCGTCCGTGAAGGCCGGCTTTTTGCAGACGGCGTTGAACCGTGGACACACTAATCTGTTTCAGAAGCACAGAATTGATTTCTGCGGTGATTTCTGGAACTGTTTTCTTTCTATTTCACTTGTTGGATACCACAATTGCAATATCTTGAGCTGATGTCGCCTTTGGTCTACCACTTCGTACTTCATTTAGAAAACTGCCACTTTAACTGTATTTTTTGATATTATAATCAACAGTAGATGGATTTAAATGTAATTCTCTAGCAATGTGACGATTGCTTATGTCTAAGTTATGTTGTGCTACTATCAGAGCACGCGTTTCAACATTAATTTCTTTCCTTTTCCGCATATTTTAAAATTTTAAACGAAATTATAAACACTATTCGTTAAGAGATGTTGTCGCTACTAACATGGAACGGTAACTGACCGTAATTTAAAAATATTACTTCAAATGGCTTTATTATACGCTTCATGATTCCTAGTAAAATTAGCAACTGTTACATTTTTCCTGGAATTTCAAGAAATACGCTCGTTGTTGTCGCTACAACCTGCGCTTTTATGACGGTATTACCTCTCATACAGATAAAAAAAGTAAATAGACCGATATTATTTAATGAATTTAGGTGAATCTTACTGATTATTAGCATACTATTCAATAATGCTGGAATGTATTTCCTAAATACATTCTTTGTTTAGAAAAATCTAAAATCCAAGGATGCTCAAATACTTATGAGCGGTGGTGCACGCGCATATATGTACATAATCATCTCGCCGCAAATGTATGCATGCATGTTTGCATGTTTGTAAATATAGTGGTGTATTCGCGAGACGCGGCTGGTTTCCCGGTATGATCCCGTTGTCTTTTTTTTTATGGCCTGCGGGTTCGAAGCCCATTTGCCAGTAATATGGTTTTGCCTACATTGCCTACATACACACAAGGGGATGCATACATCATATGGTCTACAGAGAGAAAACATGTAAACGTGATATTTAAATATAAATCTTTGCTTGTTCTAGAAAGCTAATAAGTTTATTATTTAGATCCAATAAGAATATGACATTTACCGGCAGTGAAAATAATTTTGCAACGAGAAAAGCATATGGCTGATCGATATTGCGATTTATTTAAATTTGTTGGTTTCTGATAGACAATGTGCTTAAGTTTCAGTTTTTTACGTTGTTGATTTAACAATGGCCTCCGCATGGATCACATAAAATAAATTTTAAAAACCTAATTTTAATATTCGGTGAATTTGGCAACAATTACCACGAAGTGGAACATAACGAACACTGCCCTTGTACAGCTGGAAATATTTGAACTTTGCACTAAGTAAGGATAGATAGAATGAAACCTACAGAGCGAACTGCCTTAACGGAAGACTAAAATTTAGATTATTGTACAATTTGTTGCGCGACCACGGCAAATAAGGTGATAATTGTTACCAGATTTACATAATACTAAAGTTGACCGAGCAACTGCCGATAACGGTAAAAGTTAGTTCACAAAAAATTGAAGCTAGAAGTAGACCTATTTTGTCTGGAAATACTGGTTTCTGTCGATCAAAAGTTAGCATGGGGAGGAGATACTTTAGGACCTTACTGTATATTGTTCAGTGATAAAAAAATGTACGGAAATGTCAGATGTGAAGCTAATTTAGGAAACATTTTCTTGTTTTTTTTTTATTCCATAAACTGCTGTATAAAGTTTTTCAGGTTAGGTACTTAGTATTAGTATAGTGTCTTACTTCTTCAATTTAAAAAAAGAGGTAATTATCCAAACTGTTAGAAAAAATAGATTTTTATTTGAACTCTATTTGTTTATCTGAAATTGTATACAACTGAAATTGCTATGAAAGTACAACTTAATAAAACTTCTCTATGTAAGTGCTAAAGTGTACACTGAATGCTTATCATGTTGAGGGTTTGTGGAGCAAGAGGTTGAAGTCAAGGGAGGGAACTTGATTTTTTAATATAACCTTATAAACAGGAGTGTGATGTGCAATAAAGAATTACGTTATTAATATTCCAGAGTATAGAGTATCGACTTAAATTACACAATGATAATCTCATATTGTTCTTTATACTGAATGTAATTTTTAGAGATGCTTCCGCATAATAGGAGAACGTTGTCTGAAGATTTGTGGTAAAACTTTTTCGTAAGAAAAAGTGTTTGAACTTCTCTGTTAGGAAGAAGATTCAGAAATATCTTGAATTGCTGAAAGCTGCTCTTAGCAAAACTAATTGTTTGTTTGATATTCTTAAGCATCAAAGAACTATAGTCAAGCAGCCATAGCAATCAACCTTATTTGTTGAGTAGAGTTAATACTACTTTATTTTGGTGTTATTGTAGACATTGTAATAATACGAAAGATATCTTTAGCGAGGTTTATTCAATTAAGTAGTAATTATGTACAACTTCTAAATACAATAAATAATAGTAATAAATAGTGTCAGTCGGGATGAGTTACAATAGTAGTAGTACTAGTGCTAATAGATTCTTCGGGATTGGTCGTGCTCGATTCAGCGTCCCAATCCCAGTGCGTGCTGTTATCGACTATGTAATCTTCGTCCAGGAAGCTCTCTTCCGTAGTGAAAGGTACTACTACGGTCGAAGGCAATTCCGTCGTAACTACACGCGATTTCTTATTTTTCGCAAATTTTGGATTTTTCTTTTTCTTTTTACTATTAACAGTCTGCTGTCTGTTATTATCACCATCGAACTTTTTTTGTTTTTTTTTATTAACACCCGCAACTCTTTGGCACTCTTCACTGTTTTTGTTCTTGCACAATCTGTTCATTTTTTGCACTTTATTCTTGTTGTGTCTTTTGGCATTGGGTGCCGTTCCGTTACCGTTATCGCCGTTGTTGTTGTTGCACGTCTCGCACTTTTTCTTTTTCTTCTTTTTCTTCTTCTTCTTCTTCTTCAGACATTTGGCTTGCCTATTGATGTTCTGCTCGCCGCGGCTGATAGCTGTCGCTTCTGTCGCTAGCACAGAGCACATATGAGCGTGGTGTCTGACAGGATGTGTTCCTTCGGATCCTTCCGACATGACGGGAAGCGTAAGAACCCTGGTAAAGGAAGACATACGTCCTAGCTGCTGGCGGTTCTTTAACATCACCCTCTTCGGCTGCCCTGTACGGTTAAGGGCCAGGTAGAAGGTGCGCTTATCATTCGAGTATTTGGTGGATGTGTACGTGTTGTAATCGTTGCGTTCTATTACTTCGTTGAAAACGCATTCGTCTCCAAATATTCTCTGAAAAAAATTACAGCATTAGTAACCTTACTAGTCAAAATATGAAATAATCTATATACTACAAAATAAAAACCAGTAAAATAAAAAGAAGTAAAAAAAAACGTTTGAACAATTAATTAACTCCTGTATAGCCTTTCATAAGTTTTAGTTTTATTTGTTTTGGCTTTATATCATCACTCTTACTATCCTAGAAGGTTCCTTCAAGAAAAAACATATGTGAGGACAGTCAAACTTAAAGTCATAGATTCGTTACATAAGATGTGTTGTTTCTGATATTATGAGAATATGTAAACATTGGAAAGGTGTGGAATTTTATCCGTAGCGAATCGCAGTAATTAGCAATTAATCTGCTTCTATAAGCACATTTCGCTTACGTCTTAGCTAATACATCTATTCCTGCATTGTTATTGGTGTACGGAATATCTCGAATTCTGATTGGAGCTTGCACGCGTCTTATAAAAAATATATATAAGAGGCAACTTTCCCGCTAAAGGGAATCATTCATCCGATAGCCGTCGAACTGTTGGCCGTTTAAGTGTAGCCGTACGTGGCTACGTAGCTGAGAAACTCCCGTTACCTTGGCCTACTACCCATTTGTCGTCTGACATACCCCTTCTGGGCGATTCCAGTACGCAAAACCTATTTCCTAACGATTTGTTGATTTGCGAAGATTTCTCGTTGATTCGATCACCCAGCAAACGCACTGAGGTGCGGATTTGACTCTTCTACCCTACGGATCCCGGGGCCAGGCGTTTGTACAGCCATCGACAAAAACTTCTGCCCATCGGAACGCGTCTGATCCTCCCACACATCCACAGGGTGTCACCACCAGTATGTCCATGTGAGTTAATTTAGTTTTATTTATAGTTCGTAACCTTTAAGTATTCTCGATCGAGGAATTAGTTTTTTTTTTGTATTTAAGTTAAGAGAATTTGAATTGCGCTTCACGCAGCTACTGCTAAATAATTTGGAAATTTCTTAGTAATTATACTTATTCATTTTTATGTGATATTTATATTCTACCTGAATAACTTGGCGCATTTACTCATTATAATTTGCTAGTAACTAAAGATATTTTAGCTATTTCTGCATCATGTTGCCTGAATTTATATTTATATTTTACTTTGTCAACCTTAAATTACTTGAATATTTCAATCTACTTTTGCTGAATTATTTTGAATATTCGTACGATTCCTTTCTTCCCTCTCCTTGAAAGCTGTGAATGGTTTTCTCCAAGTATTTCAACATCGATCGAGACGACGAATAAACACATTCAGTGGTGTCCTAGAGAACATTGATTTATTCCCCCAGGAGTTCAAATACCGGGTCGTCGTCATCGTGAAGAAACGTGCGAGTGCCACCTAGAACTTCAGCAACAGTCAAATAAAGATATATCTACGTTGTTTTATTTCATCCTTGGTTTACCTTCCTCATCGTACAGTCAGGGAGTAACATTTGGAGCACCATGCATTGAACTTATTTTCTCTATTCTCTCTTGCAATATATTTAATATTTTAAATTCGTTTGTACCATCTATGCTTGTTAACTGGCTTTGTTTTCCTATATCTTTAACAATAAAGGTATTTTATTGTAAACTTACAGTTTTCAGTTTTATTTACTTTGTCTCATGCTCTACATTCAACAATTAAAACAGTGAGTTAGTGAATTCTTATTAGAAAGTAATTTTTTTAATGAACACCTGTGTATTATTTTAGTTTTGAATTTTTGGCAAAATTGTAGACAAAAGATTACTAACACGTTAGTAGTAAAAGATTAACCATTTGCAAATTGCAATAAATATGAGGAGGAATAAGAAATCAAACGTTAAATACGGGGTAGGCGCTATAAATTCCCGGTCTGACAGGCTTGTACAGGTTCGAGCGTGTTAAAGCTCCGTTGTGTCATAGTTGCAAATGTGCAAGGCCTACACTATATATTATGGCTTAAAGAGTAGTAATTTTTAGTAGCCAGCCAGGCAACGTAACTAATGGATGAAAATGTCTTAGGTAACGAAAATTGAGCACGGGTCATTAAATTTTTAACAAGAGAAGGGCATACGCCTAATCACATTAAACAACGTTTAGACGGCGTTTATGGTGATTTATCTCCTTTATATTCCACTGTAAAAAAGTGGGCAAAATGTTTCCGTTTGGGACACGAATCCCTAGAAGATGATGAGCGCCCCGGTCGCTCAATTGAACTGATAGCGCCTCAAAACATTTCAATTATTGAAGAAATAGTATTAGCAGATCGCCGCTTGAAAGTGAAGGAATTAGCAGTGATGTCTAACATTTTTCAAGCAAGCATTCACCATAACCTTCCCACCATAAAATTTTCCATAACCATTTGGGTATGAATAAGATTAGTGCAAAATGGGTACCGCATCTTATTTCTGCTCTCCAACGTGAACGTAGGGTCGAATGTGCGCGCTCGTTTTTAAACATGTGCGGGGACGACCTGAGACCGATTTTGGAGTCTATTGTCACAGGAGATGAAATAATGGTTCTGTATTATGATCCTCTATCCAAAAGGGAGTCGTTTTCAGGACGATACTGAGTTGCAAGCAGTTGTAATACAACATTTTTGAGGGAAAAACTTTAGATTATTTTTACAAGGGTATAGAATTTATGTTGAAAAATAAAAATTGTTATATTTTACAAATATTATGGCGTCAACCTGGTACATCAAACTCTAACATTATTTTCTGCGTTTGTTTTTGAATTTGTATATCATGATTACTACAGAAACTGCTAATAAACATAGCAAGTGACGTTTCTGTGCAATTTCGTGCATTATAAAAGTCATTGTTAATATCAATAGATAAATTTAGATTAGATAATGACGAAGCAAATCATCAGTCTCAGTTGTCAAATTCTTACACTAATTTCGCGCTGCCCCATGTGAACCTAGCCTTAGGATGGTCGACATTTTTCAAGTTACTGTATTTAATTAACTTAGGTAGAGCTCTCTTAATGTTAAGCAATAATTCACAATAAAATAATCTCTGATCAGATGTTAAGCAGAAACTGTACCAATAGATGTAACTAAATCTGAATCAGAAATAAAAATCGGATCAAGTAATGTGATTTATTATGTGAAAGAAACCGTACAATTCTACGACGATCTCAAAATTTAAATACGTAGGCAATCAGATCAGAGAAATCTTTTTACATTCGTCTGATAACCTAGTTTCTAAACAATAAATTCCCTTATCAATGTAACGATAAGTTCAATAATCACATCTATGAATATTATTATTTATCCGAAATAAATCAAAAGTGTAGATACATAAAAATAATCAATTAATTTTGGAGGACCAGGAGGGCCATAATAAGTTTGTACGCTTGGTAATTTATTGTTTGACATATTATTTCCGATTCTCATTGGTACGCCCAAAAAATATAAGCACCAGGACGATTTAGGTACATATATTAAAAAACTGTGCGACTACCTAAAATAAAGAAAATGTATGTATTTACATACCTACGTTGTAATGATTGCTATTTGGCAAATTTTCGGCCAAAGTTTATTGACTTGTTTCTAAAGATAAAAATGGTTGAGGATATGTATATACGTTCACGTAGATTACATAAGTAAAAGGTTTTGTCTCGATGTGAGAAGGGAGTACATTTAAATTTAACTTTTGTAACTATGCGGAAGATCTTTTTTTATTGTTGTGGGTAGGTACTTATGTGCAGCTGTCGTTTGTCGAATGCGACCTACTAGAAGAATTAAAGGTAGAAAAATTCTGTTATAAAAATAATGCCCTATAATTTGTTCCAAAATACTGTGACGATTATAAACACCTTTTATTAATATATAATGTGAAATAAATGTGTCTGAAAGCTGACAGTTACAACCGCGTACAGTTATTCATAAAAGTTTATCTACATAACAAAATTGCTTTAAAATCTTTAGAATCTAAAAAACAGTATGTCTACTGTATGAATGATAAAACAACTAAAGCTGAATATATAACGGTTTTGTTAGAAATAATCTTATTAGAAAAGAAAAAGTACTAGTGAAAAAGTACTGAGCAAAAACAGAGACACACATCTGCTTCATTGATTAAGAAAAAAGTTTGATCGTGTGAAAAGAGAAGATATTTTGGAAAACTTTGGAAAAAAGAGGAGTCGACAAATAATCAAGACAATGTGTACGTTGTCTTACTGGTTCTGTGTACAGATGATAAGAACTATGTAAGAACCAGCAATGAAGCATCTGAAAAATTTACTGCAGAAACAGGTGTAAGGCAGGGATGCGTATTGAGTCCTTTACTATTTGCAGCAGTAATTGATGACGCAATAAAGGACGTAAAGGAAAAGATGAGGAAATCAGATTTGGGATAGTGGGAGATAGAGGAAACCAAAATTGCAAAACTGATGTTTGCCGACGATATGGCTGTTCTGACTGAATCAGAAATACGCAACTTATAACATTATAAATACCTTTAAAAGCGAATTTGAAAAAAAAACAATATGAAAATAAACATAAAAAAGACAGAGTATGATAATATCGAAAGAAAATAAAACATATGATAGTAAATTAAACGAATAAACATAAAAAAATGGAAAATTTGACAAGCAAATAAACGAAACAATGAAAAAGCATAAACAATATTCAACACAATGAAAACGATATTCTTAAGCAAAAGGGAAATTGATGAAAATATAAAAACCGAGGTAGTAAAGAAAATAGTCAGACCAGCGATATCATATAGCTGCGAATCGTAAATGCAATGGAGATGAGATTCCTAATGAACCCTGTGACACTCCGGCCATGATGGCTTGTCCATTTCTAACCGACAAGGTTCTTCGGCTCAAGTAGGATCCATCAAATTTTCGCTTATATCAATCCTCCTCAACTTTCGAAGTAGACCGCCATGCCGAATGCCCTCGAGATATCGAGGAACACGAAGGCGTCTTGGATGAACTTATGTAGATAGGCGAAACAGCTGGAAGTTTGCTGAGAGTCCGGCATGAAATCCAAATTGTTCGTCGGGGAAGGAATTAGTATCCCAGAATTCATCTCTTAGACGCGTATGGATGATTGCTTCCAGAAGTTTTGAGAGAGAGAACAAACTTATGGGGAAATAGTTCTGAGGGTACAATTTGTTTTTATTCGGTTTCGGGAAGGTTACCACAGTTGCGTGTTTCTACATATCCGAGAAATAGTACAATGTAAGAAGGATGTAAAAAATCAGTAATAGGGATCGTAGCGCGGATTCTAACTCCCCTATGGTCGCCTCCGCCAACGGCTCGCCAGTCCTCTGGCACTCTGTTACTGTTTCAGTAACAAAGTGCAATTTAATAACGCAGTGTAGACCCGAATTTTAGTATTTTTTGAACGGAACGTCTCAACAATTAAATAAAACAGAAAATATTTAAGAATGTTGTAGCATCAATAATAACAGGGTGATATAACGTTAACTGCACTTTGCAATTAATGGAATGGTACATATTGTTAAAACCTCAAACAAATTGTTGGCATTTTTTGTCATATGAGTGATTGGAGCTTCGCACAAGAACTTTGTTCTATATCGCGGGACTTCAACGTTTACGACTTTGTCGCATACTGAGGCACTGTGAAATTAACTTGGCAGAGGAGAGAAGGGGCATCAATATACAGTGCGATCCTAAAGTGTTCCTCCCCCATGCTAACTTTTGAACGACAGAAGCTAGCGTTTCTAAAAAAAATTGTGTCGGTTTCTATTTTTTGTGAACTAACTTTTGCCGTTATCAACATTTCAATTATATTTCCAGTTTCACTGGAAGTGCTGTCAACTTTCTTATTTAAAATAGAACACCTTGTGTATTTTTACGTTTTTGGAAAGGCGATCGGAAGGTGAATTCAACGATACCACATATGTTATCCTTTAACTTAAGAAATATGACGATATGTAGCAATAAAGGTTTTGATGTTCTGTTGTTAGGCAAAGTTGGCTAGGAAAGCGCGGCCCAATTGTTTCTTGTGACTGATTTGAAGAGCTCGTTGCTAAGCAAAGTAATTATAGCAACTGCCAAACTGCCACAAGTGTTGCGACGTTTGCTCGCTATGAAAGTATAAGGTGGGGAGTCGTGCGAAGCGATGCTACATATCAATAAGAATCCAATCGCCGTCAGGAGAAGATCGCGATAGACTCAAGCTATGCATTATACCCGTAGTTTATGTCTTTAATTGATCATTAGAGTTGGCCACGCGCGCCAACAGACAGCTGCGTCGTATCTATACGGTTACATACAAGCCTCAGTGTAGCTTCGACCTTCCATTAGCGCGGTACGTGTTGTTTAGAAATGTTGCGTACGTCGCGCAAACGACCCAAGGCGGACCAAGTTAGAGAATTTTTAGCGATCAGATCCTGACTTAACGTATGATGGCGCTAAAATTGAATGTGTAGTATGTAGTGTCCCCAAAAGGGACTGTTTACGGCACGTAAACAGTAAACGGCATGCTTCAAAAAAAACTTGCACACGAGACTATGACAAATTTATATTTAATTTATGTGTTACTTTTATTGTATGTAATATACCGTTTAATTTACTAGACAAGGAAGCGTTTGTCTTGTTTTGGAATAACTATTCGGAGTACAAATTACCAAGTCGGACATCGTTACGAAGGATAGTGCCATCTGCTCTTGAATATGTTGAAAAATTAATTATACCGGAGTTGAAAGAAAAAAAAATGTGGTTATGTGTGGACGAAACGACAGATCGTAAAAAACATTCGGTCGTTAATATAATGGCACGTAAAATGGAAGTGCATCAATCGTCACCTTCAATTCTATTAGCTTTCAGACGAATATAACAATGTACTGCCGAAGTAATTGTAAAGTTAGTGTTAAATACATTGGAAAAGTATGAACTTTCAACAAACCAACTGTTGATGTTTATGAGTGATGGTGCCGCAAGCATGGTTTCTGTAGGCCGGTCTCTTAAAAAGCATTCTGTTAACTCATGCTCTCAATCTTGTGGCAGATGGTATCAGAAAATGTTATTCTGAGGTAGACGCTTTCATAGCGCATACAAAAGCAGTGTTTGTCAAATCCCAGAAACGTATTCGCGAATTTCACAGACTGTGCCCCCGTATACCTGAGCCACCAGAACCTATTCTTACACGTTGGGGAACTTGGTTAAAGGCTGCGTTTTATTATCGTAAATATTATGAGAATATTAAGGACGTGGTTTTAAAATTCGATCCAAAGGAAGCTGCCGCTATCAAGAAAAGTCAGTCGAAATTTCAAGATAGTCGGGTTAAAACGGATTTAAAAATTATTCACAACAATTACTTCGGACTAGCGGAGGCAATAGAAAAGTTACAAGATCCTTCGGTGTCGTTAGTGGAATCTGTGCAAATAGTGCAACATGTTCACGCACAGCTATGCGCGATAGAAGACACAAAAAATGTTTGTTCTAGAAAAATATGAAAGTGTTTTAGAGAAAGATTCTGATTTTGGCACATTAAGACACATTTGTGAAGGTGCGTCAACAGAACCGTTAAGTTGTTTCACAGAATATTTTAATTACGCAAATATAACGTCACTAGATGTAGAACGTTCGTTCTCTGCATATAAACACATTTTTTCCTCGCGCCGCACTCGGTCTGTCGAAATAAATGTTGAAACATATCTAATGTTGCAGATATTTAACAGATATTATTCACTTTGCTATTTCACGGAGGACTCTTAAAATGGTAAGTGTTTGAGCGCGCATTATTTTATTTTTATTTAACAACTACGCGAAAGTATTTACGACAGCAAACGTCTACACACAATAGCTCTAGTGGAACCCGAGGCCTAATCGAAAAAACGCCGCTGCCCGTTGGCGCGCGTGGCCAACTCTATTGATCATCCTTGCCTTTCTCAATCTTTTCTCCTTGGTTATTTTTGATTTGCTTTGTTTGTGTCTAGAAATTATACTGTAGAATAGTTTTCTTTTTAATTATGTTCTTATAAACTAAGAATTCGTTAAATGGTACTACGGTAGAGGCAGTACTGCAAATGACTGCTTATTTGAACATTTATTATAATAATACGTTCAACTGAATTTTTACACATACAAGCATGATTCATTTTATCATAAAATTCCATTAATTAGATATAGAAAACAAGTATTTGTTATGCACTTATTATCATTTGAACATTTAATATATTGGATATTTGGAAATGAAAACATGTAGTCTAGTAAGTTTATAGTGAGAGGTTCTATTTAGTTTTAGAATTCGTCATTTTCCTTTTAAATTAAGGACGTCTTCTTTGTTTGATATACGACAATAGTATTTATTTTAAGTAATCAACGATTAAAGTCCATCAATAGGATAAAAATTAAATAAGATGTTTTACGTATTTCCTAAAATTTGTGCCAAGTTGTTATCTCGACTACGTATGCTAGGCGACTGAATTGCCAGTATATGCGCTTGCCTAGGCGAACTGAGGAGCGGAGGGGACGTTCCTAGCGACAACAATATTCGCTATATGTATGGGACTCGCGCCTATAAATTAATCCTTACTTACCCTAGTATATACCGGGTATACCAAACTAAAGATGCGTAATCCAGTGATTTTAAAGCGATGGAACTTTTAGATGGCCTACAGGATCGAATCAAACAATACGCCAAGGTTTCACATTGTAGAGTATCTAGGAATAAGTATTTGGATCACGGTGTATTGGTAACCCTACGGATTTTTTGACCTACAGTAATTCACAACGGCGTACTTGGTTAAATTCAAATGTATTTTATTCTGAATACACTACTTAGCTATCATTTCAAGACGGCCTTGGAGAAGCAGACAATCGCCTGGAGAAGAGATTCTGTTATAGATCTTAGGATCATGACCGTGTGCCAGAACATTGCAGTTTAATTTCTGAAGATTGTTCAAGTACATATTGAATAAAAGGAAACCTAAATTGGATCTTTGGTATACGCTTGTATAGTAAAACACTGAGAAGTCTAGCCGTTATAATGAACACAGCAAGAAGATAAGGTTAGATTGAGTTCATTACGGCAGAAGAAAAGCTAATTTTGACAGCTGATAGTATGAAATGCTGATGATTGATAGTATGAAATGCTTTACTAAAGTCAGTGTACAATAATATCCGTTTGTTGACGCTTATCCAAGGATTCACTAATGCATTGTGTTATTTCAGCAATGAAACAGTTCACTAAAACCTTTACCACAACACTTAATTCGTACTGGACGCACGTTTCGATAGCCAAGCTATCATTATCAGCAGCAAGACTGAACAGTTCGGTTTTGCTGCTGATGATGATAGCTTGGCTATCGAAACGTGCGTCCAGTATGAATTAAGTGTTGTGGTAAGGGTTTTAGTGAACTGTTTCAGTGTTCCAGTGCCACAGTTTTAGAGTGTCCGTTTAGTTATTTCAGCAAGGTTAGTTATGGTGGATCTACCTGGGACGAAGCCATGTTTTCGCGGAGGTAGATAAGGTTTGACACTAATATAATAGATACTGTTTGGCAAGAGATGTTCATAAATTTTAGCAAGGTTTGACAAGATATTTATTGGCCCATAATTTAGGACATCCCAGCGACCACCTATTTTAAATACGGACATAATCCCACTTATTTTCCATATATGTAATAAGCCAATAAGTCACGCAAACTATCATGACCGGTTGTAGTGTAAGATTTCAGCTTTCTAGCAGGGTTGAAATGATGCTAACTTAAACAAACGTCTATACAAAATGCATAATATCAAGACTGAAAATTCACTAGACACAATATGTTCGCTGTAAAAAGTTGTAAACTTTTAATTAATCAGGAAGTGTTGCATTTAAATATATATAATATAGCGCCTATATTTTTTAGAAGTATTTGATGATAATCCAATATGTTTGTAATACGATAGTCGACTCATAATTGAAATAACTTGAATTTTTTATTTATGTATACAGTTTTGTTTTTTTGGAATGCCTCTTACTTCAGTTTTCTTCCCACATTTACTTTCATATTTAATTATAACATCACCTAGATGTGTCCGTATAAAACTAATAACCTCATGTAATTACCGCAGATATATTGATATATGTTTATTGAGTAATTATGTATAAAAGGTAGCATAGCTTTAACTATATAATCTTTTTTGTAGACAATTATCTTCACGTGAGTAGAAAAGATTGTAATCGAATATTTCCGTCGGAGATTTTATCACTGGCAGCCTACATGTAATTAATAGGTGTAGATAGATGTACACAAAAAAAGAATATAATTTATAGCGTGTTTCTAATTTCATTAAAATAGATTAACGATTGGTCAAGTGTGTAACTTGATTGCACAGGAGACACATCTTACATCAAGAGAACTCTTTTAATGTTACTTGCTAAAATGCAAGCTGTTATTTACTTTGAACAAGTAAGATTTATATCATAACATTAATTTAGGCAGCAGAATTTAAGGCATCAGAAAAAAATGGCCAAAAGCACTGGAATTTACTTGGCCAAGTCGTGTATTTTAAATATGCCATAAATACGTTTGCTGTACAATTACAGGACGAACAGCCGAAAGCCTTTGGGTTTGTATTCCTCCTAATAGGAACAAAGCGGTACAAGCTTTACAGGTACTACAATATTAACACTAGAACCGCCGAGAATTCCTCGTACCTCGAACCGCCGCCCCGGTCAAATTGACCGGTGATTAAAACTCAATTTTGTTTCGACTGTTTTTATTAATTAACATAATTTGTTTGCATAAAAGTGTATATTTATTCACAAAATATAAAAATAACTTCTAACTTAACTTTGGTATTTTAAATATCGTTACAATTTTTGCAATAAGTTACTTTAAATCCACATTTTCCACATATGTTCTTGTTACAGTTCTTACATCTATCGTAAGTCTTATTTTCACATTTCTTTTCTTGACATGTACGTCTTTTGCGAGATTGCTTATCTGTCTTTGATCCAGCTTGTAAGTTCTTGTTGCATTTTTGATTCGATGTTCCCTCCTGAGGATCGTCTTCGTTGTTATTGAATTGTTGCGAGAGTTCTTCTGCCAATTGCAAAATAAAGTCGCGACGTTTCACTTATTTGCTAGTGATGTCTTTGTATACAGCAAATGCATTGATTGCAGCAAGATCCAATATATTATAAAAACATGGACTGACCATCTTCTTCAGGGTGCCTTCACGCTGTATTTTCGGACCGTTTGATCTACTACGTCAACGCCATATTTTGTGCTATTATAGTATAAAAGTGTTTCTGGCTTTTTCTTTGTACCAGCATCAATCGAAACTGTTGGATGTTGCGTATTTAGAAGGAGAACATCTTTGTTTATTTTGGCTTGATACATTGTCAAAGTGCAAACATTTTCTTTACTTGTGAATAAAACAGTTTCATATAAAGAACCTTTGCTTTTTTTGATTACTTCGGGAATTTCTTTTCTCGACCTGTTCACAGTTCCAACAATTGTGGTGTTTAGTTTTGCTAATTTCTTTGCAAGTTCCAAACTAGTAAAAAAATTGTCCGTTGTCACATTTCTTCCTTTCTTGGTGTAAGGCTTTAATAATTTTAGAACGACGTATTCACCAAGTGGTTGTCCTATTGGTCTCGAATCAACTTTTCATAAATATGGGAAGGCATTCAATACATATTTAGCTTCAGTGTCAACACCAAGCCAAAATTTAATGCGAAACTTATCCGGTTTATTGGACATATATTGCGTATATTGACATCTTGCTTTTGTAGGAAAAAGTTGTTTGTCTATTGTTATGTTTTCTCCGGGCACATAATAAATTTTGTAATTGTAAGCAAATTTTTGCCATATTTCAAAAACTAAAGCAAACTTGTCATGTTCCAATCTTTCTTTTCTTGTAGGCTTGAGATCGAATCTGAGATATCACATGATTTCTCTAAATTTGTTTCTAGACATCGTTTGACTAAAAAACTATATTCCCCACTTTTCAGACCACAAGGAATATAATTTCAAGTGATTGGAACCCTGAGCACCACGTGCGTATAAAATGGCAATAAAGAGTTCTAGATCTCCTAAAGATAATTGTCAGTCTTGACCGTCTAGTTGTCTTCTAGCTTCAGCCTCGGTGCATTGTTTTATGTGTTTCAGCATCGAGTCATCGATAAATAATCTCCAGAAACTACTCTCACTTTCTGTAGTTACGTTTTGTTTGCATAGCCTGTTGACGCTGGATTGCCCCTGAATATATTGGGTTGGGTTTTCCTGCCTGCAATAGGCTGACTCGCAGAAATTATTTGCCATTGGGAATTGTCTTTTGATTTCCAAACTGCACCAAGATTGAAGGAAAATCTTTTTCCTGTTGGTTTCTTTTGCTGGCTATTAGAATGAACAGACGTTTATACTTCCTGCTTGTCACCGGAACTAGCACTAGTCACTGAAACCGTTACATCACAAACTGTGTCATTGTCAGATTCATCACTATTTTGTTCCTCACTCGCAACAACTCGAGAACGAATTTCGTTTTCACTGTCCGTACTAACTGATTTAGAATCATTCTCAGAATTTCCTGGTGAAACATTTTCCAGTTCGTCTAAATACGCTAAAGTTTGTGCAGCCGAGAGGCCTTTACTGGACCACATACTGTTCAGTCTAACTAAACAGGACGAATGTACTTTCAGAGTACTACCGATCGTTTTATCTTTTTATATGTTCACAATAGTGCAGGTTGAAACTTGCAAAATATTTTGTACGCATGCACCAAATTAAGTCTGCGCATGTGCGACACTAAAAAGAGCACGAGTAGAAACAGGTTCTTTGTCGAGGGCAAGGCTGGACATATCGAAACAAGTACGAACAAGTACTAACAAATAGGAACAAACTGATCGGTTGATCGAGTTATATGCCTAGTTTATATGAAATAAATGTTTGAAATTATGTATATATTTACATGCGGTACATGCCTAAATGTTTAGTTCTTTCAAAGAAAAAGAATTGACAAATAAAGTTTGTCAAAACATTTTTTAACGTATCGGTCAATTTGACCGGGGCGGCTATTTAAGGTAAAATTTCCTAGAACACCGCTTAGAGTTCTACAAAATATTCAAAATTTTGTGAGAGCATTGCCAAACCAAATTTAGGAAAAGTCACATGATTTCAAGATGATATCAAAATTAATTCCGTTGAAAAAAAACTTTAAAATTGAAAGACGGTAAAATTGACCGGTGCGGCGGTTCTAGTGTTAAAGGATGTATTTAAAAATAAGTAGGAATTTAGTATATTTTTCTGACGATACAGTAATACATTTAAACAACATTTAAAGGTATTCAAAAAATGTTACTAAATTTTCAGAAACAATTTTTTGATGCAGATAAAAGTCTCTTGAAATTAGACGAAGGAGATATTAATTTGGAAATACGTTTTCCCCGCGTCCCAATACGAGGATATCGTGGATAGGGCGTCAATGTATCGTAATTGGACTAGTTTCGCTATCGCATTTGCCGATGAGTGCGTCGGGGCGTTATCATGATGGTAGAGAATTTTTTCTTCGCTAGGTGGGGCTCTTTTCTCTTTAGTTCAGCGTCGAATTGGTCCAATAAACCAACATAGTACTGTCCCATGATTGTCTTCCCCATTTCCAAATTAAGAATGCCTGGTGAATCCTAAAAAAATCGTAATTTTTCCGGCGTATGGAATCGTCTTCGCTTTCTTTCATGCATGTTCGCCGGTAAAAACCCATTATACTGACTGGCTTTTGGTTACTGTTGTAATACCGCAGAAACTGACGTATTGCGCCTAAACATGTCCAAACATGCTTTGAAGTTATCACGTTTTTGATCAATCATCAGCAGACGCGGCATCCATCTCACCGATAGCTTTCTCATAATAAAGAATGTTTTGCACACGTTCAATTGAGATATTTACCATATTAACAATCTCTCTAATCTTCATTTGACGGTCTGCTAACACATCATGAATTTTATTGATTATACCGTCCGTAGTCACCTCAATGGAACGACCTGGCTGTTTCTCATCAAGGACAGATGTTCGGCCACGCTCAAAGTCATTAAACCAGTAAGTCATCGAAGATGCATGGTCCTTATAAGCTGCATCCAACTTTTCTTGGATTTCTACACGTTTTCCCACCCAAAAAAAGAAGTCGAATAATTGACCGGTATTGTTCTCTTTCAATGATTCCACAAATACATAATCTTGTTCACTTTCAACGCTTCTCAAAATAGCACTATTCGATGAATTTCTCCGAAATTTTGACAGATGTCGACCAAAGAATACTACTCACAGTCGGTATGCAGATTTTGACACAAGGCGTCTTCTGTGTAGAAACACGGATACTTCTCATACCATCCTCGTACAGCCAGAGACGTAACTAAAGTAGTTAAAAAAGATAAATGCTACACGTCTTCAAAGCCACCATTAAAAAAAATATGATAGCTATAATAGGCATTGCCTGCCAACAACGATCGAAGCCTTTCTTGAAAAATGTTAATTTTAACAGTATTCTTAATGCAGTTCCGTAATCGATTGCAACATTTCCAGGCATTATACATTAAATCTTTTTGATAAAATCCTGGGCTATGAATGTCTGGCTTCAAATAGTCCTTAAATCGAGTATCGTGATGATGAACAGTGTAGTTTTTGTTGAATAAATCATGATTTTTATAAACAAAATAGCAAATTTCATACACATACAAACATGGCAACCGCAAGATCAATAAAGTAGCTTCTACATGAATCACAATAACCAAGTCCAGCAATAATTTTTATAGCTCTCTTTTGTAATCTAGAAACTCTTAATCATTCCGTAGCGATGTCCCAATGAACAATATTCAAACTTTAAATGCGTTGGGAAGCAAGCAAAATATAGAGTACGAGCTGTTGCTACTGTCGCATATTGCTTAATCATCAATTGAAGTCCATAATGTTTATTGAGACCAAAAGTAACAACTACAGTTTTATCTTCATTTATCGAAAGATTATTTTTCATCATCCGATACTGAAACTTTTCAATACCTAGTTAAATTTATGTTTTCTTGAAGTGTCGAAGTACCAGTCAAAATATTAGTGTAGTCAGCATAAGGTGTCAATCTCATGTTGCAAAAAGCTACTCAAATCATTTACAAAAACAATTACTAACGTAGGTTCAAGTACCGAGCCTTGAGGAATCCCTATTGTAATAAAGCGCCCATCTGATATTGTTTCATTTATTCTAACATTTTGAACACGAAGTAGGACGGAAATAATTTTAGGGAAATTCCGCTACTCCCGTATATTTTTCCAAAAATCAAAAACTGACCAATTTTCTGCCAACATTGGAAATTTTTTTGTTAACAAAATGCTGTATCAATACTTTCAGTTTATATAAAGCCGTGTTGAAATGAATATAATGTAGAACCAAGTTGTGGATAATGTTTAATTTTCGTTTCATTCCAATATCTTTTATAATTTTGGAGAGAAATGACTTTGATTTTAGTAGTTCTCTTTCTTTGTATCTCCCTCATGAATGACGTCAGGGGCCTGCAAATACTTCAAATGAGGGGCAATACAGGGAAATTAACAGTGCTGGGGCATTTTAATAAAGTTTGGTTTAGATGGAGTTTAATAGAGTTTGAGAGGAAGAAAATTTAGTGAGATGAAAATTTATTGTGTCAATATTCTTAGTTTAATAGGCAACGATAATTACGCTAAAAGAGCATTAACAAAATAGGTAAGTACCTAGCAATCAGAAAAATCTAACATTCATTTAAAAGTAAATTCGTTTGATATTCGTAGCAAAATGCGATTTTTGCTATTAAAGGCCGGAATATATGCAAAAAACAAAATCGAAAATATGTGCATACATATTGCCGGAAAGTTCCATTGTTAAAAGATATGGTATCATCAAATGAGATTTCTGTGGGTAATACACTAGAAACTGATGTAGGACTGATGTTCTGGAAATATAAATGGAGTACTTATTGTTACAAATGGAGTGCTCATATCTGATGGTGGGGAACGAGGGGTTCCCTGGAATAATTGGGCATACACCAGTCAGGGGTGTACACCATTCATTAATCAATGCAAGATTAACCTGCAAGCTAATGCCATCCGTAAAAGTAGTAACCACTTCAAAAATTTTTAAACCATCAGCATTGCCCAGAAGCTCACAATCCAATTTATCCAGGAGATCGTTAATGAATGTATTGAATAATGGTGGTCCAAGATTTGAGCCTTGTGGTACATCAGAGGACATGCTTAATGGTTCAGATGTGTAACCATTGATACATAGCCAACTCTATCAGTGATATACGATAACATCACTCCAACAAGGGTTGAAGAAAATGGCATCTAGCTTATTCAGGAGGAGGTTGTGATCGATTGTGTCGAAGGCCTTAGCGAAATCAGTATAAATTACATCAAGTTGTTTACGCTGGTCCAATGCGGAGGATATAAATATATTATGTGATGTTGACGAGATTTGTTGTAGTAGCAAATTAAAACAAAAAAGTCCCATTCGAAAAATGACCGGAAATTCAATACTTAGATAAATTAGCAATTGTCCAGACATTCATAATATCAACAGTTGATGGAAGATGAACTAGTAGGTAGTACTTCACATGATCAGCAAAAGTAAAGCTTTTATTAAAATCTAAAATTATAAGGAATTAAATAACGAAATGCTGAATTAACCATATTATTGAGGCTTGACTAGTAGAATCTCGCACATTCAAAAAATTCAAGTTGGCGTTGCAAAGAAGAGACTTGTGATGACTAATCTTAGACAGCGTAGCAGTAGATTTTGTGTAATTTCTCATTAACCTAGAATTTCTAGAGAAGGTAATACATCACAACAACTGAACAGAACAAAATTCGTCGTATTTCAAATTATCCGATTCCAAAAAATTAAGAGAATTGCAGAAAATTTGTTGCTGTGGCTAATTATTACAGAAGGCTTGATCAAAGCTTTGCAAAAATTGCAAATCCGTTACACAAATTGTTGCATTAAACAGTCGAATTTACTTGGAAGGAAGACACAAAAATTTTCAAGTAATTCAGCTATTGCCCTCTGCCACATTTATTCTTACAAAAAACACCTATGTTCACGCAAATCAAAAAAAAAAGCATCCTAGCAACTGTTTGAGCTGTCAAATATTTTAGGCCGCGCTTACATTGTCGTAAATTCGATATTTTTTACCTATCACAGACCCTTAATATACCTACATGCCTGACGATGCCAGGAAGGACAGGATTTCTTCCATATACAAGTAGAGTGAATTTTGTGGTTGCATGCTCAACATTTCGACGAGAGTCTTTTTGAATTTTTCCGTCAGTCCATTTGTCGATGGCTTGTATGCCGTTGTAAAAATACTTTGCGTTCCTAATAATTTAAGAAGCTCGGTCACCAATTTTGACATAATTCTATCGCTTAATAGCCATTTGGGTGAATCGTGGCGACAAATGACTTGTTCAACTATAAATTTAGCGACTGCTTTACCGCTTGGAATAGCCTTCGCTTTCACATAACGTATAGCATAATCGGTGGGTACGACGATGAATGTACGATGACCTAGTAAATCAATGCCTAGCTTCTCGAATGGCTGACCTACCTCACTAGGATGTAGAAATCCGGCCAGTTTTTGATTAGTTGGTCCTTTTCTTGCCTGACAGCCGGCGCAACTAATATAATTTCGAACATCTTTAGCTAAACCGTCCCAATAATATTTTCACCTAATTTTATCAAACGTACGCGCAAATGCCAAATGTCCGCTTAGAGGATCAGTATGATTTGTGTATAAAATGTCATGTCTTAATTCTGATGGTATTGCTAGTAATCGGGGGTTGCCTCTTGTACTAACATTACGTCGATATAAAATGTTATTATTCAATTAATAATTTTGATACACTTTATGTAAAGTAGGACCTACATCATCTGGGTTGTTCATTCCTGTATGCGGGCGTCGTTAGTTACGGTACCGCTCATAAGTATTTGGGCACCTTAAATTACAGGGCAAATCATTAAATATTTAAATGGAAATATTAAAATATGCATTTGGTATTTAAGTATATACAAATATACAACTTTAACAATTAAAATTATTCATTTGACCTAAATTCTAGATTTGTCTATGTAACCTCTTTTACTTTTAATGATTGCGTCGCATAATCGGGGCATTCTTGCAATTAATTTTAACTATGTTTCCGGAGTTATTCGAGCCCATGTTGCCTGTAGTTTATTCCACATGTCATCTGCTGAAGTTGTAGCAGTTTTTCTTACTTCCCGATCGAGTTCTTCCCATAATAACTCGATGGGATTCAAGTCCGGGCTCTCTCTGGGGTGGCCATTTCATGATTGTTAGTGCCTTTTCCTCTTCAAACTGTTCTAAATATTGCTTGCATAATTTTGAAGTGTGATTTGGGTCATCGTCTTGTTGGAATACAAAATTCTGACCCAAATTCTTACACTAGAGGATATTGCATTTTCCTCTAAGATGCGTTTGTACTGCTCTTTTCTCATTATGCCTTGAATTTTTTACGAAATCACCTGTGGATGTACTAGCAAAACGACTCCAAATCATTACCGAATCACCACCGTGTTAGACGGTAGAAACATTGCTCTAGTTCACCTACAGACCTTCTACAAATACCCGTTTTCACCACCCGAAAATCCCGAATTTGGATTTATCAGTTCACAATACCTTGCTCCAAGCTTCTACCGTCCAATTTCGATGTTCACGTGCCCATTGTAACCTCCTTTTCTTATTAACTTGGCGAAGCAAGTGCTTTCGTATCGCAATTCGTCCGCGAAGTCCGGCTTTTTACAGACGGCGTTTAATCCTGGACACGCTAATCGGCTTTGGAAGTACAACATTGATTTCTGCGGCGATTTCTGGAGCTTGTTGGACACCATGCTTGCAATATCTTGCGCTGGTGTTGTCGCCCTTGGGCTACCACTTCGTACTACATTTAGAAAACTGCCACTTTCACTGTATTTTTTGAGGTTATAATCAACAGTCGATGGATTTAAACGTAATTTTCTAGCAATTTGACGATTGCTTATGCCTAAGTTATGTTGTGCTATTATCAGAGCACGCGTTTTAACACTAATTTACTTCCTTTTTGGCATATTTTAAAATTTTAAACGAAATTATTCGTTAAGAGATGTTGTCGTTACTAATATGGAACGATGACTCACCTTAATTTAAAAATATTACATCAAATGGTTTTATTATAGCTTCATGACTCATAGTAAAATTACCAACTATTACATTTTTCCTGGAATTTCATGAAATACGCCTTTTGTTATCGCTACTACCTGCGCTTTTATGACGGTATTACCTCTCATACAGATAAAGGAAGGAAATAGATCGATATTATTTAATGAATTTAAGTGAATCTTACTGATTATTAGCATACCATTCAATAACGCTGGAATGTACTTCCTAAATACATTCTTTGTATACAAAAATCTAAAATCTAAGGGTGTCCAAATACTTATGAGCGGTAATGTATGTAATTCTGTTTCCGAAGTTTGAGCGAAATGATGTAACAGGGAAGGATTTGATAATTTAGTTTTTAGAGTACGAAATGCATTTTCTTTTTCTTCTTCGCATTTAAATTTACACATTTACATTTTCCGGGCTAAATATGCACATTCTCATGGAAAATGTGTAAATAAAAAAATACTAGAAATAGGAAAAAATCCAATACCATAGAAAGAAATATTCTTTTGTGTTTATTGTAAGTTTATTTACAATATTTTTATAGCATAATTGACTGTAAAAGATTTTACAACTAAATATTTCTCAAGGTTTCCTATTGAGAAATTGTGGCGCTTGTTTAAAAACATGCGTTTGTACAGTGAAAAGATCTTTTCTACGTCGACGCTTGTTATAGGTGCTTTTTAAAAAATCAATAATGTGATCTACTGCTCTACAGCGACTAGACAGACTCGTGTTTTGTCGGGGAAACCGGTAGGCAACACGAACCTCTTCTCATTAGACGAATAAACATAAGTAATAGTATTTTCATCATCAGATCACCACATAAGATTCTGGCAATATCCCTTAGTTTTTTAAAACGCTCAGTCTTTTCGATTGCACTTACACGGTGTTTCCTACTGTTCCTTTAACTGCGGAACACGACTTTTCAAATTTGTCTGTTATCTCAACGCTTTAGCGGCATAAACTGTTTTTTCGAAATGAAACTAGCTGGTTTTTAATAAAAGCCAATCGCTGAAGTACTCCTTTATTCGAGTATGCCTTTTGTGCGTCTATCACATACACCGCAGTTAAGATCTATAATAATTGGCTTTATTTTTTCGTAATGATTCGCGTGAAAAATAGCAGCTTCCGACCTCGTATCTCACCATGTGATTACTGGCTGAGGAGGAAGCGGAAGGCAAGGTAAATTTTCTCTTAGAACGGAATTCGTAATGGAGACTTTTTAAACGCTATTAATAAGAGTATGTATTTTCTAAAAGCAAAATGATTTCTGATTTCTTCTGAAACACGATTTAATGAATGCACCAAGCAAGTTGTGTGAATTAAATTTAGGTAAAAGATTTTCAAATTGTGAGCTGCCTTCACCATATATGGCGTGATGTCTGTCAACAACTATAGAATATAGTAGTAGTAGAGTATGATCTATTGAATGGTGGTATTATTTGTGAGTATTTAAGTGAATTCTTAAATTGTAATATGTTAACGTCCAAAAACAACGTTCGTAATATTAACTTTAAAACACTTGATCTTATTTTAACCGATTTGGACTTAGTAGTCGAGGACAGTGATTATACATTAGTACCGATGAATTTGTATCATCCTCCCTTGTATATCGAAATGTGTCTACCTAACAAATCTGATACCATTCAGAAGGAAGTACACATAAATAACTTTAATAAATACAGCTACTTTAAGGGCGATTTTCAAAAACTCTATACGTTTTTATCGCGATGTGATTGGACACCTGTACTTGCGCGTGATGAAGTTAATAGATCTGTTGCTATTTTTTATAATATTATGTATGATATATTGAATGAGTGTATTCCTGCTCATAAATCATCTAATTATAAAGCTAAGTATCCCAGCTGGTTCACTGAAGAAATTAAAACCCTAATTACAATTAAAAATTACCATTATAACAAGAAAAATACACCATTCAATTTTGAAAGGTATAAAGCAACTAGAGGGGAACTAAAATCTAAAATAAACACTGCATACAATCATTACTGTGCTAATGTTGAGTTCTCAATTCAAAATCATGATACCAATAAATTTTGGTCATTTCTTAGGAATAAAAAGAAGAGTCTCGCTACAGCTAACACTTTAGTTCCTAATAACTAACGCTGGCCACGAGCGGTACCGCGCATCGGCGTAGAATCAGTTCGGACCGAGAGGAACGGTAGTATTACTTCGTCTGCGGAGCAGTACGGACATTTTCGCTGCCGGTCATTTGCGCAATTGTTTATCTGTCCTAGAAAAATTATGATTTCGTCAGCAAACGACCGCGGTCGGACAAACTTCGAAAATTTATTGCAGAAATTCCAGACTTAATATATGAAGGTGCTAAAATTAAATGTGTATTCTGTAAAATCCCGTTAATGTGTTGGTCCAGACAACATTGTCTACGACACGTAAATAGTGAAAAGCATGTGTCAAAAAGAAATTGCGCACGAGACAATGAAAAATTTATATTTAATTTATGCGTTACGTTTATCGCATGTAATATACCGTTTAATTTACTAGACAAGGAACCATTTATCTGCTTTTGGAATAACTATTCGGAGTGCAAATTACCAAGTCGAAATCGTTACGAAGAATTGTGCCATCTGCGCGCGAACATATTGAACAAAAAATAAAATCGGAGTTGAAAGATCAAAAGTTGTGGTTATGTGTCGACGAAACAACAGATCGGAAGAAACATTCTGTTCTTAATGTAATGGCACGTAAATTGGAACCTCATGAATCGGCACCTTCAATTCTATTAGTCTCCAAACGAATACAATAGTGTACTGCTGAAAATTCATGTTCTCAATCTTGTGGCGGATAGTATCAGAAAATGTTATCCTGAGGTAGACGCTTTAATAGCGCATACCAAAGCAGTATTTGTCAAATCACCGAAACGTATTCGCCAATTTCACAGACTGTGCCCCCGTATACCAGAGCCACCAGACCTATTCTAACTCGTTGGGGAACATGGTTGCAGGCCGCGTTTTATTATCATAAATATTTTGACAATATTAAGAAACGTGGTTTTACAATTCGATACAAAGGAAGCTGCCGCTATCCATAAAAGCCAGTCGAAATTTCAAGATAGTCAGGTTAAAATGGATTTAAAAATCATTCACGACAATTACTTCGGGCTAGCAGATGCATAGAAAAATTACAAAATCCTGCGGTGCCGTTGAAGAATCTCTACAAATAGTGCAACATGTTCACGCACAGCTACGCGCGATTGAAGACGCAAAAAATGTTTCTGTTCTAGAAAAATTTGAAAGTGTTTTTGAGAAAAATTCTGATTTTGGCACATTAAGACACATTTGTGAAGGTGCGTCAACAGAATCGTTAAGTTATTTGAAAGATTATTTTATTACGCAAATATTACGTCACTAGATGTAGAACGTTCGTTCTCTGCATATAAACGCATTTTTCCTCATGCCGTACTAGTTTGCCGAAATAACAGTTGAAACATATCTAATGTTGCAGATATTTAACAGACATTATTCACTTTGTGATTTCACGGAGGACTCTTAAAATGGTAAGTGTTTGAGCACGTGTTATTTAATTTTTATTTAAAAGATGAGCGAAATTATTTGCGGCAGCAAACATCTCTATTAGCAGAATAACTCTAATGGAACGTGAGGCCTGGTCGACTCTACGCTACTGCGCGGTACCGCTCGTGGCCAGCTTTACTAATAACACTGAATATTCTACTGCATTAGATAAAGTTAAAGGTTTCTCTTTATACTTTTCCAGTGTTTTTGGAGAACCAGCGCAGTATACCAACAATTTCTCAAATGACTCTGCTATTAATTCCGTTGATATCGGCTTAATAACTGAGGAGGTCGTCGGGTCTGCTATTAACAAATTAAAATCTAATACAACGATTGGTTTTGATGATATTCCAGCCTATGTTTGTAAAGGTTGTGCTGATTTCTTTATTACGCCGATATTTAACTTATCCATTATGAACGGCACATTTCCTGACGATTGGAAACTTTCTAAAGTTTTGCCGATATTTAAATCTGGAGATGTAAAATTAATGACTTACTATCGTCCCATTTCAGTTTTATCAGCTGTAGTAAAAATTTTTGAATATATCATATACTAAAAAATCTATGCACAAACTAAACATTACTTATCTGATGATCAGCATGGTTTTCTTAAAGGGAGGTCTATTGAATCAAATTTATTAATATTCTCGAATGATATTTCAGATGTACTTCTTGATAATTCCCAATTGGACGTAATTTTTACAGATTTATTCAAAGCGTTTGATAAAGTGGATCATGATATTCTATTGAAGAAACTTCACAGATTTGGTTTTTCACATAATCTTTTGAATTTTTTTGGATCTTATTTATCAAATCGTAGGCAAGTAGGGTTCTTTGAAGGTGCTTACTCGGAGCCCTTTCTATCTCGAACGGGAGTTCCCCAAGGGAGCAATCTTGGACCCCTCATGTTTTTATTATTTTTTAATGACATTGTAGATGTACTTGAATATTCGAAATGTTTACTTTATGCAGATGATTGCAAAATTTATAGGAGAATTATAACACCTTTTGATTGCTCTCATTTACAAAGTGACTTCTACAAAATACTCGATTGGTGTCAACTTAACAAATTTTCTCTGAATGTTGATAAGTGCGCGATTGTTAGTTTTACGAGAAAAAGATTACCCTGCTTCTTTAATTATAAGTTGAATAGTCTTTCTCTTACTCGCAAGAACACTGTAAAAGATCTTGGAGTTGTCTTCGATTCGTCTTTTCGATTCTCTGAACATATACGGATGACTGCTGCTGATGCCTGTCGGAGCTTGGGGTTTATTAGACGCAATACATCTAAATTTACTGATTTAAAGTCAATTGTTTTCCTGTACAATGCACTAGTAAGATCCAAAATGGAATTTGCATCTGCAGTTTGGTCTCTCCATGTAAAAAACGATAGTGATCTTCTAGAAAAAGTACAAAATAAATTTCTGCGTTATCTTTATTACAGAAAGTATGGCCAAAATCCACCCTTTCAATCATACTTTAACATTCGCAAAGAATTTCAGTTGCCGCCGCTTATAGATAGACGTGAGGTTGCCATGATATATGTGCTGTATAAGGTTTTCAATAATGTATTTGACAATGCAAGGTTGTTGTCACTGTTTCGATTACATGTACCTTATTACAGTACCAGGTTCCACCTATGCATATTAGTAAAAATTACTTGTCACCTATAACGAAAATTTGCAAACTATATAATGAATACTTTCGCGAAATAGAAATCTTTGGAATATCGAGACATGGTTATTTTATATCCGCCAGAAATGTGATATGATTCAATCGGCAGTGATTGTATACAACTGATGTTTAGTTGGCTTCAATTTTTCGTAGATTTCTCTATGTGGTTTCCCTCTGACATTTTCACTAAAATATATCTTTTTATACTATTGTATAATGCTCTGCGATTATATATATATATATATATATATATATATATATATTTTAATTTAATGACACATGTAATTAGGATTAATTCTTGTATGTGTCTATTTTTGAATAAATAAATAAATAAATAAATATCTCTGATAAATAAATATGCAAAATATGGGAAATATGCAAGATTACTACAACATATGTAAATAATGTATACTTTATGCAATTATGCACAAATATGCAAAATGCATGTATTCCGGCCTTTGTTTATTATCAAACACTGAGAACCATAGCACATCCGGCACGATGTCCTACAAACTGTAACGTTATCTTCATTTTATTTACGTGTAGAAGGTAGATTGGATGTTTACTAGTTAAGCTAGGTATTTTATATTTTAACTTATCTGTTAAAACTTGAAATCACCGTTTTGTATCACCGTTGGAATAGGTAGTAGCGCTAATGAAGTTTCTTCTGTATGAAACGAGCGTACGTATGTAATTGACAAATCTGTTTATTTACAACCAACCTAATATTTTGTGTGTAATTTAGAAGTCCGCTTCGTATCCATGTAGATATACGCAAGTATATAGAGATTACCGATCACTAATCAGATACATACAAACGTATTCATGCTTAATAGGGAATTCTGAGCTACTAGTATGCGTTATACATGTGTAATACAAACAAGCTATACAGGATTTCCTACGTATTACATATTCTAAAATTTAGTGCTTCTACGCGCATAGCGGTATGCCGGAAAAATGACAGTCACGCCTCAATTAATCAGTCAATTGGGAATGTTCAACGGACAGGTCTAATGAGACGGAAATTGCTGAAGACTTGCTATAAGTTTTACAGACATGCCGATCATCGCATGGAAAATTTATGGTTACCTAAACGATTAGACACCATCGTTTTTCCGATGGAATGCTTAACGGAATTTCATTTCTATGGATTTGTACGAAGGAAATACGTCCTGTCAAAGCTGATAGATATGCATAATATTTTCTAGGATTATAACTTGTATGTACCTATTTATTTCGATTTTATCATAAGTTATAATCGACATTCCACTACTTGAAAATAGCATAAAGCAGAAATGGAGCTAGTGGGATTAAACGAAAATCGCAGAACCTTTCGCTGCTAAATTACTGCTTACTTGTAGATGTTATAACAGTATAGGAACCCAACTAGTCCAGATAGGGTAAGACGGAGTAAGAGTACGCATCCAATTCATTTACGAGCTTCAGTAGCACTTCATACCTTAATTTAATTATGAAATTGTATGAGTTGATTTGCGTGTATCAATTTTATAGAGTGCGGTTCTAAAGTATAGCGAACGCTTGGGAGGAGGGAGGGCTAACCTTTGAACAACAGAAGCTAGCGTTTTTATAAAAAAATAGGCCGATTTCTATTACTTATGAACTAACTTTTGCCGTTATCGACAGTTCAATTGTATTTCCACTGCCACCGGAAGTGATGTGAACTTTCTTATTTTAAATAGAACACTCGGTATATTTTTACGTTTTTGGAAAGGTAATGAAAAGGCGAATCCAACGATACCACATATGTTATACTTTAACTTAAGAAATATGTCTATGTGCAGGAATAATGGTTTTGGTAATCTGTTTTTGTTGTTACGCAAAGTTGGCTAGGAAAGACGGCCAAATTGTTTCTTGTGACGCCAGACTGATATAAAGAGTTCGTTGCTAAGCAAAGTAATCATAACAATTGCCAAACTATCAAATCTCAATTCCAAAAGCGTAAATTATTATTGTTGCTTATTGTTATTATATCAAGCATTTGTCATACGTTCCTCCTTTGTTTTCGTTATTATTTTCTCTCATTTTAACCTGTTTTGTTAATTGTTGCTATTTCCTCACTTTATCGAACTTTATTGCAATTAACTAATTATGGTAAGTTCATTTAAATTTGTTAGTTTTTGATAGACATATGTGATATATGTCTGTTTTTTTAGATATTTTGTGTCGTCACTTTTATAATGGTTTCGGCACGAACTAGGTATGTAAAATTGCTGGGTCAATTTTAATAGAAGTATTATGTAAATCTGGCAAATATTATCATCTTATTTGCCGTGGTTGCGCAACAAATTGTACAATAATTTAAATCATATTATCTTCCCCTGTAAATCCCTGTAAATTTTAATAGTAGTAGTCGTTTATTACGCCATCAATTTTACATGGTCTGTCAAAAAATATAATTATATAGGTGTATGTGTGTGTTTATCTATATAGTAGGTACGTATGTCTATATTAAAACATTTTATAATTGTGATAAATAAACAACAAACAGAAAAAAAAAAAATTAACGACAAACAAGTTGTATAGATAAAATCATAAACAGAAAATATAGATAAAATAACATTGTAAATAAAGTTGTAAATAAACGCTGTATTCTTTAAAAGGTAAGGGACATGAATTCAGCGATATTGTAAAAAACATTTTTATGTAAGAGTTCTTTTACACTGCCGGTAAACTTCTGTAAGTTCATTCCTTTGATGTTTTCTGGAAGATGGTGATACAATTTTGGACCCTAGTAGTCAAGCGATTGTTGCGTACTGGAAAGTCTGTGCAGTGGAATCGCTGAAGCGTCCTTGCCTCTAGTTTCATAGTTATGGAAATTTGAGTGTGTACTGAAACTTGATTTCTTATGTGTGAACCTCACACGCTAGGATGTATACACTCGCGATGGCAAGTATGCGCCCGCGTAAAAAAGAATCACGACAACTATCTCTTTGTTGTAGATCAAACAGCACTCTAATAGCGCGTTTCTGAAGGAGAAAGACATGATCAGCGTCTGTAGACGTGCCCCAGGCCAGGATCCCATATGTAGCTATGCTATGGAAGTTTGCGTAATAGGTTGTTTTAGCTGCGTTGAACGTTGAGACTGATTTAATCCTTCTAATTGTATATATTGCAGAGCTTAATTTATTGCATAGCTTGCCAATATGGTAGCTCCAATCCAGTTTCGCGTCTAGGAAAAGACCCAGAAAAGACACAGATTCCTCCGTGCGCACACCAGAGAAGGTAAGGGTTTGTGTTTTGTTTTCATTTATTTTAAATTTGTTGGTCTTAAGCCATTTTTCTGTCGATGAAGTAGCTGACTTTTATACTATCTATCCTTACTTAGCGCAAAGGTCAAATATTTCCTGCTAGTGTTGGACAATTATGAATGATATAATCGAGATATATCGATTATACCCGAATAATCGATTATGGTTCAGAAATCATTCATTATTCGTTTCGACTACGCAGGAGCACACAAACGGATTACGATTCGAGATCTGTATTCCAAACTTCGAGGTTTCGAGTTTCGAAATAATTCACTCGTCACTCGGATTCTGTCAAATAATCGCGAAAAATAACCGAAATGGTTAGTAAATTTCGAACAATCATTTGATTGAACGATTATTTTGATTCATTCGATTATTGAAATATATCGATTATGCCCAACACTATTTCCTGCTGTACAAGGGCAGTGTTCCACTTCGAAGTAATTGTTGCCAAATTCATCGAATATTAGGCACTAGGTTTATCTTACGTGGTCCATGCGGAGGCCATGGTAAAAACAACAACATAGAAAACTGAAACTTAAGTATATTGCTTATCAAAAACTAACAAATTGGAACAAACCTACCATAAATAATTAACTACAATAAAGTTCGATAAAGTAAAGGAGAAACAACAATTAACAAAACAAGTAAAAATGAGATAAAATGATAACGAGCATAAAGAACAACAGTGTGACAATCGCAGGTTAAAATAAAAATAAATAATAAGAATAATTTAGGCTTTTGAAGTTGAGATTTGACAGTTTGGCAATTTTTATAATTACTTTGCTTAGCAACGAGCTCTGTAGATTAATCTGGCGTGACAAGAAACAATTTGGTGCTCTTTCCTAGCCAACTTTGCGTAACAACAAAAACAGATTACCAAAACTTTTATTGCTTCATATCGTCATATTTCTTAAGTTAAAGTATAACATATGTGGTATCGTTGAATTTTCCTTTCGATTACCTTTACAAAAACATCAAAATATACAAGGTGCTTTATTTAAAATAAGAAAGTTGGCGTCGCTTCCGGTGACATCGGAAATGTAATTGAACTGCCGATAACGGCAAAAGATAGCTCGCAAAAATATAAAACGGTCTAATTTTTCTAAAGACGCTAGCTTATGGCGTTCAAAAGTTAGTATGGAGGGAGGGGAATACTTTAGGACCTCACTGTATATAAAAAACCTCTTTCAACTGTACTTGCTGTAATAATTGCGTAGTGAAGGTTTTTTGGCCCGTGTGAAATCGCGTACTTTTAGACTGCGTGTTGTATAAGAGGACGTACTTGAAGTATGCATATAACACATCGTGTACATCTAACGAAATTTTATTTTTAAATTTATTTTAAATAAAAGCCGCTAGTATCAAGATTGAATTTTCGAATTAATTACAAGAACGGCTAAGAAACAAATTAGTTGAGTTAATTTGAGTATCCCAATGACGAATTTTATCGATCTAGGGCTACGAAGAAAGTCATTACACTCTTAGGATTATAATGGCGAATCATCTGTATTAATCAAAAACACAGTGTTATTTTGGGAACTTTATTAGTATTATTCATAGTAAAAATTGTTACAGCTTGTTATGTTAATTACTGTTAAAGGAAACGAAATCTGCTTCGGAATCTGCCAACAAAGAAGCATCAGCCTGTTTAAGATAGCTTCAAAAAAGTTGCAATAACATTCGGTATACTGCCAATAGTACAGTCCCTGGCCATCGAATTAGGAGCACTTAAAAATATTATGATTTTGGAATAAAATTAAAAGAAAACAGTTGGTAATGTTGGCAATATTATTAATTAATTACATATAACATGCAAGTAAGTGTAATTTGAACATATATTTACTAATATTTGCATGTTCCTCCTTTGTGTTTTATTATTTCCTCAATCCTTTTTGGCATACTGCCAATGCAGCTTTTTATTGAAATGCTATTCGTACGTACAATAGTTATGTTTAGTTTGAATTGTGTCGTTTATTAGTAACCTGGGCAAATATGCGGTAACAGCCAGAGGCGTGGCGAGCGCATAAAAGTCTACACATAAAATAGAAGGTAAGAAATAAATTATAAAACGTGCTGAAACACCGTTTTAAAAGTCTTCCGTGAAATCACAAACTGGGTAACATCTGTTAAATATTTGAATCATTAGAAATTTTTTTCACAGCTGTTTCAGTCAAGTGAGTACGATGTGCGGAATAAATGTCTTTTAATGCCAAAAACGAGCGTTCGACATCTAGCGATGTTATGTTTGCATATTTAAAATAATCTTTGAAACAACTTAATTCATCTTCACACACACCTTCACAAATTTGTCTTAATATAAGAAAATCGGAGTCTTTCTCTAAAACACTTTCAAATTTTCGTATTACACACCAATTTGTTTCGCCTTCTACAGCGCATAACTGTGCGTGAACATCATTCACAATTTGAACAGAATCCACTAGCGACATCGAAACATTTTGTAATTTTTCTATTCCCTCCGCTAGTCCGAAGTAATTGTTGTGAATAGTTTGTAAATCTCTTTTAACCTGACAATCTTGAAATATTTCCTGGCTTTTCTTGATTGCTGCAGCTTCTGTCGGATTGAATTGTAAAACTACCTTCTTTACTTGATCAATATTTTTTGTAGTAAAACGCAGCCTTGCACCATGTTCCCCAACGTGTAACAGTTGGCTGTGGTGGTTCAGGTAAATCAGGAAACAGTTTGTGAAATAGTCGGGTACGTTTCGGGGACTTTAGAAACACTGCCTTTGTAAAACATGTAGGAATCGTTTGTGCCGCAAGATTTAGAGTATGGATTTTACACGTTACATGTAAGAAGTTACCACTGTGTTCTTTAAGAGGTCGATCCAAAGAACGCATGTTTGCGGCACCATTACTCATAAACATTAAGAGTTGCTTAGTTGAAACTCCAAATTTGTTCAATGAGTTCAACACCACCTTTAAAACCTCATCGGCAGTACAATTTATAACTCTTTTGGAAGCAAGTAAGAAGGAGGATGACTGTCGATGTGGTTCCATTGTACGTACCATTACATTAACCACAGAATGTTTTTGACGATCTGTTGTTTCGTGCACACACCACCACAGTTTTTTATCTTTCAATTCCGTTTTCATTCTTTTTTCTATATGTTCACGAGCAAATGGCACTACATTTCGTATCGATGTCCAACTAGGTAATTTACAGTCCGCATATTTATTCCAGAAGGAGACAAATGCTTCTTTGTCTAGTAAACGAAACGATAGATTACCTGAAATAAGAGTAACACATAAATCAAATGTAAATTTTTCTTGGTCTCGTATGCCACTTTTTGCAGAAGAATGCTGATTGCTTTCGATGCGACGTTGACATTGGCTTCTGGATCAACACATTAAAGAGATTTTACAAACTAGACATTGAATTTTAGCGCCATCAAAAATTAAGTCCGGCATGTCCACTATAAAGTTTTTAGCTGTGTCTGCCATTGGTCGTTTTCGCGACGTACCTAACTGCGACATTTTTAAAGCAAACATAAGCGCACAATTAGGAAATAAGTTACGACAGCCTACATATACACAGCACTACTCGCATACAGCATCGATTTAGTACTGACGCTGTGAACGCGTGAAATAAATAATCGCCGACTCCGCACCACATATCTACTACACTGACTGTTACCGCTGTTTGCCCAGTCTATTCATTAGTATCATTGCAAATATAAATAAAAACAGTATTTTTACCGATTTTCTAAAGAGTTTTAATTTTATTTATGCGTACGTATTTTTGCGGTCAATTACTATCATAATGGGAAAGAAGAATGATATAACTTCAGAGAAAAAGCATGAATTTCTGCTCTCCTAGAGACGGGAGAGTTCTCTCAACGTGAAGTTGTACAAAAAGAGGGTGCATCACATTAAACTTTTCTGAAAATCGCGAATTTAATTAAGGAGGATTATTATTATTATTATATGGTTTTGGAGGACGCCACTGGCCAAAATTAAGGAGGATATTCCTAGTACAAGTAATGGCAGAACATACTGTGCCGGCAGATGCAAAACAACTGTAAGAGATTATCGTCGTATAGTAAAAATGACTACAGATCATCGTTTTTTATCCGCTAGAGTTCATAAAATTTTTAGTGGAGAAGGTATACAAATATCAGCTCGAACAGCCTGTAGGCGTCTTCACGAGGCAGGCTTGAAATGCAGACGTCCGGCAAAGAAGCCAAGACTAACATCTAAAATGAAAGTGACACGATTTCAATGGGCTAAAGATATAAAAAAATATACAGCTGACGATTGGGGAAAGGTAAGTTTCATTTATCATCTGTATTTTTGGTAAAATTCGTCCTCATAGCTCGCTTAATGATTCTCTACATTTTTTACTTTTTCCTATATTATTTATAGCGACACATCACGGTTAGAAGTGTTAACGGAAAGAAGCCAATTAGTTCGTCGACGTCCTTCAGAGTGTTATAAAGGAGCATGTACGATCAAATCTATTAAACACCCCCCATATCTAATGGTATTACGATAGAAGGACCGGGATCACTATATTTCGTTAACGACACAATGAAACAGAAACAATATAAATAAGTTTTACAAAACTATTTAATACCTTATATTGATTCAGTGGCTTTGACTCAGGCGCCATGTACTTTCATGCAAGACAATGTACCGTATCATAAGGCGAAAAGTGTAATGCATTACCTTGAATCTAAAAATCTGCGTGTACTACCTTAGCCAGGCAATTCATCAGACATAAACCCAATTGAAAATGTGTGGAATGTCTTGAAAAACATCGTAAGTATACGAAACTCAACTACAAAGGAAGAATTACAACATGTTGAAGATGTATGGCATAATAGCGACGAAATTAAAAAAAAAACAATAAAAATCTGCATTGGCAGTATGCCAAAAAGGATTGAGGAAATAATAAAACACAGAGGAAGTACAAACAAATATTAGTAAATATATGTTCAAATTATACCTACTTGCATGTTGTCTGTAATTAAATAATATGTGTTGCCAACATTACCAACTGTTTTTTTAAATTTTACTCCAAAATCATAATATTTTTAAGTGGTCCCAATTCGATGGCCAGGGACTTTATGAATATCTACTGGTTGCTGTGTGCATCGGTCATTCCTGTATGATACAAAAAGCTATCGGGATCAATGAGATTTGGACGTATCAAAACATATTTACGAGTCATTTCTGCCATACTCACTTCGTCATTACTACCAACAGTAACAACAAATTTTCTTTAAACTTTAGTTTTTCTATTTGTTACAAAAACTTGGAAAAATTCACGTTTATCTTCCACATTTTCTACAGGCAGATTCTTTAATTCCTGTCTTTTCAAAGCCCCACTTATTCCAATAATCGTAATAACTTTCATCATTGTAAAAGCTTTTCATTTGCTGCTTCTAACATGAACTTGGTGAAAACTCTAGACCTTTTAGGACTGTCACCATAACGACCTAACAGAAGTTTAACTAGTTTGTCTACAAAATTTTATTCCAGACTTCGTAACAGAATGATTTAAACCAAGCTTGAGAATCGAATCTTATGTTGTCAAATTATTCGAGATATAAGTTCCGAATTAGATATTTTAAATAGAAACCATTCGATTGAACAAACACGCTCTCTACAATTTTTTTGTAAGTTGGTAATTTTTGAGTCGAAACCTTTTCGAGACAGCTCATGAATTGTGAATTAATCTTGCTATCATTGCCTTTTTTACCTTGTAAAATCCATGGCCAAACGTGGCGTATGAAACACATACGTGACCAAACTTCATTCAACATGTCCAAACTGTCTTTCAAATTACACGCTCAACATAGTTTAAATAACTTAAGTCGAATTACATGCAGCTACATACATGTAGCCAAACACAACTCGTCTCGCATAATTACAAACGTGACGTCTGGTAAGCGTCGTCGTTGAAAAACTAATCACGAGCATATCTTAATTATTTATAGGCGCAATAACCACCCTATTTAGGTTTGTCCGAGTTCCGAAAAAGAACGGAGCGGCACGCAATCACAAAAAAAGAGCGGCGATCGAAATCAACCACCTGCTGTCTTATTTGAACAGTGAGTATACGCGTACGCACATACATAATCGAAGGAGTAGTAAGTTTATGCTTTACAACGCAACGTACGGCGCGATGCATACCAGAGATTCATTAACGTATGAGGGAAACGGTACGCGTCTCTAGTCTCGTGCTCTAGTATGCCTCCGAGCACAAAATGCAAACGAGGTAGTTAGCATATCCTTGATCGCGGGCCGCCCAAAAGATTATTAAGGATTAATTGACCCAGACATACCGCTTACGTTGGACGATGGATGCTGTACGCTGCCTCAGCTCTGCGGTAGGTATTTTAATATTTGTCGGTATCGTGTGTTTGGAGGCGGTTTGTGCATGAGAAAACTAGATTTGCTTTTGGGGAAAATGCGTGTATTGATTTTAAATATATGTATGTATGTAGTAGTAATCATGATGTTAAACATATAATAACCTACATAATGTATGTTATTAGTCGCATGCTTTGTGAAAATAAACGATCCTTTTTTTGGAAGATATTTTAAAAATCATTAATTCTACTAATTTGAAGAGAAATTGTTCAAAATATTAACTAGGAAATATTTACTTGGTTTTTTGTAAATTAGGCGGCGTCAGCTACACTATCGCTGATAAGTATTTGGGCACCTCAAATTTCAGGGTAAATCATTAAATATTTAAATGGAAATGTTAAAATATGTATTTGGTATTTAACCTTGAAGTACTATCATGGCGTCTACGAGGCGCCAGGTCTTTTACAAATTGTAATATCTTTCACAAAATTTCATTTACGTCAGTTTACCTAATATGTATTCCTCGAATGGTGTTTCTGTAACATGATATAGTCCAGATATTGCATGCATTGAAATGTAAACAAAAGATAATTTATGCACTCGGTGGTGTCTGAAAGGCGCCGTGTCAGTAGTTACGTTTGTTTTTTTTTGAGCTTTCATTATACATAACGGGTGTTTTTGTGAGTGATTTATAGTACAGTATTTAAAAATATCTATGCCCATTGAATATTGAGTTAGTAGTTCGTTGAGCCTTAACGTGTACAGTTGACATTATGGGTAGTAAACGTGGATTATGTGATGAAGAAATAGCAAAATTGTTTGAAAGTGACGATTTTTGGATAGAATTTGATAACGAAAACATCTATGCCGAAAGCGGCTTAGGTTCAGATCATGAAAGTGTATCTAGTCGTGATAGTGATTCAGACATTGAATAAGATGATAGCAATATGGAAGAGTTATCTGATGTTACAGATTTTTATTTAGGTATGTAAAAATAAACACTGTTGTAAAAACTTAGCTCTTATGGTTTATAATTTCATAGGTAAAAATACAACTTCAAAGTGGAATAAAGTGCCACCTCCAACATCACGAACACGAAAAGGTAATATTGTTATTCATCTTCCTAGTTGCAAAGGTTGTGCGAAGAATGTAAAAGAAATTTCCGCTATATTCGCGCTATTCCTTGACGATTGGGTAATTGGAATATTGGTGGAAAATACAAATAAATACATTGAGTTGAAAGTAAGAGCCAACTTTCAAAGAGCTAGCTGTGCAAATTCCGTAAGACACAATGAAATAAAAGCTTTCATAGGACTGCTCATTGTCGCCGGTGTAGGTACTGCGATCATCTCATTTGAATTTCAGAGACTTATTCTCTGATAATGATTTAGCCAGTCAATTTTTTTATACAACAATGAGTTATGAAAGATTCTTTTTTATACTTCGTCGTATTAGATTTGATGACATTACTACACGTAATGAACGTCTTCAAATATATAAACTTGCCCTAATACGGGATTTATACGAGAATATTGTTTCTAAATGCACTGAGTTTTTTTCGCCCTCTGAATTCGTTACCATTGATGAACAATTGGTGGCATTTCGTGGTAACTGCAGGTTTCGACAATGTATTCCGTCAAAACCAAATTGCTATGGAATAAAAACTTTTGCTTTGTGTGACGCCAAAAGTTTTTATACTGTAAACTGCAAGTGTACACCGGAACTCGGCTAGAAGGACCTTACAAAGTCAGTAACTCTGCAGAGGAAATTGTCGTTCGATTGATCCAACCTATCGATAAGACTGGCAGAAAAGTGACAACCGGTAACTGGTACACAAGTGTATCCTTATCAGAGCGCTTATTGTCAGACCATAATTTAACATTAGTAGGAACAATACGCAAAAATAAAAGAGAAATGCCAGCAGTGTTTCTTCCCAACAAGAATAGAACTGTAAAAAGTACACTATTTGGATTTTGAAAAAATGCAACGTTGATTTCTTATGTACCAAAAAAATTTAAGGCAGTTCTTCTGCTCTCCACAATGCACCATGATGCAAACATTGACAAAGATACCGGAGAAGAAAAGAAACCGGAAATTTTGGCGTTTTATAATACAACTAAGGGTGGAGTGGACGTAGCAGATAAACTCTGTGCTACGTACAATGTAGGACGGCGAACAAGGAGATGGCCATTGGTTTTATTTTTCCATCTCATTAATGTCTGCGCCTTAAATGCTTTCATTATTTATAAACATAATAATATTGAATCAGTCACTGCGCGTAGAAATTTCCTCAAAATATTGGGACAAGAACTTGTAAAACCATATCAATTAGATCGCTTGAAGTACTCTCAATTGCCAAGAAAAATTCGAAAAGTTCTAAACAAGCGTTTAGAAATTGAGCATCAACTTGTAGAAATTCCAACTACAAGTTCAAGAAAGCGGTGTTACCTGTGCCCTAGAAAAAATAATCACCATTCTAAACAAATATTCTCTAAATGTTTTAAAAATATTTGTTCAAAGCATACAAAAAATTGTGTAATGAATGTTATGAATAAATAGTACATAATACTTATTCAAGTTTCTTTTATATCTTATTTTACCGTTTTGTATTATATCAGGTACCTATATTCCTAAAACAAGAAACATTTGAAATTAAAACAATTTTATAGCAGTAATTTTACAATGGTGCCTCGTAGGCGCCATGCTAGTACTTATGTATGTCCAATAGGTGCTAGTACTTAAAGGTTAAGTATACACAAATATACAACTTTAACGATTAAAATTATTTATTTGACCTAAATTTTAGATTCGTCGATGCGACATCCTTTACTTTTAATGATTGCGTCGCATAATCGGGGCATTCTTGCAATTAATTTTAACATTTTAAATGTTTCCGGAGTTATTTGAGCCCATGCTGCCTATAGTTTATTCCACATGTCATCTGCTGAAGTTGGAGCAGTTTTTCTTACTTCCCGATCGAGTTCTTCCCATAATAACTCGAAAGGGAATCAAGTCCAGGATTTGGGGTGGCCATTTTATGATTATTAATGTCCCTTCCTCTTCCAACTATTGTAAATATTGCTTACATAATTTTGAAGTGTGCTTTGCGTCATTGTCTTGTTGGAATAAAAAATTCTGACCCGAAATTCTTACACCAGAGGGTATTTCATTTTCCTTACAAGATCACCTGTGAATGTACCAGCAAAACAACCCCAAATCATTACCGAGCCACCGCCGTGTTTGAAGGTAGAGACTGTGCATTGCTGTAGTGCATGTTCACCTACAGATCTTACAATCACTCGTCTTCGAGTCTTCGTCATCTCGAATTTGGATTTGTCGGTCCACAATACTTTGCTTCAATCTTCTACCGCCCAATTTCGATGTGCACGTGCCCATTGTAGCCTCTTTTTCTTATTAAGTTGGCGAAGCAAGGGCTTTGGCATCGCAATTTGTTCGTGAAGGCCAGCTTTTGGCAGACGGTGTTTAACAGTAGACACGCTAATCGGCTTCGAAGGTACAGTATTGATCTCTGCAGCGATTTCTGGAGCTGTTTTTCTTCTATTTCGCTTGCTGGACAGCACGATTGCAATATCTTGAGCTGATGTTGTCGCCCTTGGTCTACCACTTCTTACTTTATTTAGAAAACTGCCACTTTCACTTCATTTTTTGATGTTATAATCAATAGCAGATGGATTTAAATGTAATTTTCTAGCAATTTGACGATTGCTTATGCGTCAGTTATGTTGTGCTACTATCATAGCACGCGCTTTAACATTGATTTTTTTCCTTTTCGGCATGTTTTAAAATTGTGAACGAAATTATAAATACTATTTGTTAAGAGATGTTGTCACTACTAACATGGAACGATAACTGACCATAATTTAAAAATATTACTTCAATTGGCTTTATTATAGCTTCAATATACTTATTATAGCTTTATTATACCTCTCATACAGATAAAAGAAGTAAATAGACGGACATTATTTAATGAATTTAAACGAATCTTACTTATTATTAGCATACTATTCAATAATGTTGGAATGTATTTCCTAAATACATTTTTTGTATACAAAAATCTAAAATTCAAGGGTGCCCAAATACTTATGAGCGGTAGTGTACATGCCTGTTTTACTTTACGGGATCACGCCAAAATTTTTACCGTAAATTTAACCGAGATGTTGTAATATTAATTGTGCATGGTGGATGAAAACCTGGATGTCTACAAGTCGGGAATTTTCGGAACAATGAACAACGATATATTGCTTGTTGTATCGAGGAGTAGTGATATAAGCCGAGAGGCAAACAGCGATGTAAAGTTGAGAAGCACTCGAAACAACGTTGATAACGCTGGGTGGCCAGAAACATGTCCGTTGGCTAGTGTTCTTTCTCCTCACATTGCTTTTGCCGTGAGTGATTCAATAAATACCGTGAGGAGTTATATGAGCATTATTTTGATCAAATGAACAATCATAAAAATTCTATTTATCACTCAATAATAATACTTCTGTATGTAACATATTCTCCATTATAAGCAGGTAGGTTAATTTAATGGTCATGGTGGACATGAAGACTAACAGATATGTACGAGGTGCATTCAAGTTATAATACCTCCGATTTTTTTTCTCAGAACTGGAAACAGACAGAAACACGCGGTTTATTTTAAAATAAGCGAGAACTCCTTGTCAATGCGTGACAGTTATGGTGGCACTGTACGGCACACAGAACCTTTAGTGGCAGCGGCGAGAGTGAGAACTGTTTTTGATACTTCAAATGGTGTGGAATAAATCGCCTCCAAAGTTGGCATTTCCGTGGGATCTACGCACACAATCCTGCATGACGACCTGAAAATGCGAAAAGTGGCCTCCAGGTGGGTGCCACGTTGAGAAGACTCACAAGTGTGCGGTGCGCTGACATTGTTGCTAGTGCCCAATTGTTTGCCGTGATGATACGGCATATGATATTGGACACATAATTCTTTTCATCATAATAATTGTTGACAATGTCCATTAAACATGGATGCCGTTTTTAATGTCATCTGAACACGAAGCTGCCAGTTACCTGTCTCAAATGGAACAGCAGAACAGATTAATAGCAGCCCTCCAAAAAATTTGTGGAGTAAGCGCCAGACTTGCGCAGAAAGTGAATGTATTGGCATGTTCAATGGGTAAAATAATGCCCTCCAATGGCTTACTTATTACGTTCACAAATTGCATGACAGTGCGAAGGTGCATCCTACGAAGATGTTTTGAAGAAGATCCTTCCTGCATTGCGTGAAAAACGGCCGGAAAAGGCTGCACGTGTGCTCTTTCACCAAGACAACGCACCAGCGCATCGGGCGAACGTGACGCAGCAGTAACTACACGCATTCTAGTACTTAATATATTTATTTTTAAAACTGTATAAAATTCTGTAATGTGTATGTAATGTTTAGTAAAGCCGTTTGTTATTATCATTATTTAAGTATTTTTAAAAACCCTAAATATACACATATACAGGCTAGTCCGAATTATATGCGCACCATTCGTACCCCTAATGTTGATTCTTCTTCTTGATAAATGGGCTAATGACAAAATAGTCAAACGCCCAGTGTCCAGTAAGTATGGCATGTATATTACTAATTAGTTATTAGCTTTGCTATGTTATTAAACATATAGGACGACACTGACCTTCATTACGTTCCAGCTGTAAGTCCTTATCATTAATGTTGATTAATATTCGATTAATAAAAAAAGACGTACCGTACAGAATATTAAAATTTTAGTTTTTTTTTTAATGTGGTGATTACACAATAACGTTTCACTACGTTAGGGTAAAAATCTAATGTTTTATAATTTCTGGATAATTGATTTATATCCAGAGAAGCAACAAAGAACTTACGTTCCTCTTAAAAAGAATTATTCTTAAGTTTGCAGTTTTATTGAAGATCTCGCTATAGCAAATTGTAAGAAAGCGGTGCCGGTTTCGTTTTTCTTGAAAATTATGAAAATGCATACGAACCGATTATTCTTATGGCTAAAGTTTTAAAATAAAGGGTACGTTATAATTAATGGCGTATGTTCTTCATGTGGGTTCGCCTGCATGTTACAATAAGACTATAATTTTGGCAGTTTATCGGTTGTTACAGGTAATGCATTCAATTTTGTCTGATGCTTTAAGTACTAGGGCCAAAATCTAAATTACAGTTGTGAGTTTGCTGTTAGCGATACCTATACCTATTTAGTTTAGTCTTTGAGATAATTAAGAAAATTTGATTTTTTGCGAAATATGGATGTTATTTTAATGCCCGATATGTTAAATGTCTTACATGCTAGAATGGTGATTCAAATTTTACTGAGTATTCTTTCGAGTTTTTTGCAGTATGTAAAAAAGTGTCAACTAGATTCTATAACCTAGCTATCGAAATCTTTGCGAAATTTGATACATTATATTTCAATTTTCTTAAACGGGATAGCCAATACATTTTTCTAGAATCTGATGGAGAAGCTGTTCTGGAATTTTTTTATAAACATTACATTAGCGGTTGTTTCACCATTAAGACAAATGGTTAATGAAAAAAATATTTCCAAACAACTGACAAAATATTTTTTAAATTATAATTTATGTCTTCCTAAAAATAGAATATACCCCACCGTAAATGTGTACATACATGTATGCACATGTGTATATGCAGTTATCTATTCGCTAGACGCGGCTGGTTTCCCGGCATGACAACGTTGTCTTAAATGGAGCCAAAGATTTTCCGAACTTGCACGATTACAGACAATGAATTTAAGTTATATATTGAAAGTGTAGTTTGGGTCAAGAGCTCAATACAGTAAAGCACGTGTTCGTTGTTTGTCATTTCTATATCAGTTTAAAGAAGCGAAAATGAATGATTTGAATCTTGAACACAGAAGCGTCATTAAATTTCTACCGTAAGAAGGCAGTAGCCCGAAGAATATTCATGAGAGAATGGTGGCGGTGTATGAAGGAAATAGTCCGTTTTATTTCCAAGTCAAATATTGGTGTAGGCAGTTCATATGGGATAGGGAATCCATTCATGATGACCAAAAGTGTGGAAGCACGAGCTGAAGAAATCATCAACAAAGTTGAAGATATGGTGTTGCCTGACCGCCGAGTAGAAGTTTCAGTTATTGCTAGCGAAATAGGAATGAAATGAGTGTTCTTAAAATTCTACACGAAGATTTGCAAATGAGCAACGTGTCGGCACGATGGGTTCCCAGGCTGCTCAGACGACAAATTTGCGAGGAGAATTTGACTGCTTTATCCCAAGATAAAGACTTCTATAGAATTATAATCGGGATGAAAAAGCGGCTATACGCAATATTGGCAGATATCAATGTGGCATTTGGTGTTAATCACGAATTAATTTAATCGATGACTAAAGTTGTTTAATCGTGATTAGTGATGTAACAAAATTAAGTTAATTAGAGATTAACGTGCTAATCCGTAATGAAATATTACGGTAAACCGGGGGCTAATGAACTGAATTTTGAGAAACGCTTAGAACTGAAAAGAAACGATCACCCTTTGTCAGAACTTATAATTGGGTAAACTAGTAAAGACAGAAATAAAGAAGTGCATCGTAATTTCCATAGATCTATATATGATTTGGCTGACTGGATTAGTGGTTTTGATGTAAGTAATGTGTTTTATTATTTTGTATGCAACATATTTTCGAACCATTCCAAAAAACGAAGAGTTGCTCTGAAATTTAAATCTATATAAATCATTTACTTTTTTTACCAACCCGTAAATTTGATCACTAGCCGTCACTGCATTTCTTTATACCTAAAATGCATCCTTCTTTAGCACATTAAACATGACACTATGTAGTATCCCTATATTTTATTAAACATTTACTAATATTATTAATTGTATAGGTACATAAAATAAATTTTACAGATTACATTAGAATAAATGTTGAAACAAAAAACTTTATTATCTCTCAGATTACGGAAAATATACAGGGTATTCTACTCAATAAACCACATTTGTATTATGTGCAGTGGAAACTGACAACCTGTATACTTGGATATAATTTTTTTTATAATTGCTACGCAGGTGCTGTCTATGAATAATCTTTATTTGAAAATCGTGTCTCTAAATTGCTCAGGGAAGGAATTACCTTCCGCCCACGCACTAGGTCCTTTATTGAAGGAAACTGAAGGAATATAAGGCGCGCCACAGACTTCATGTCATTCGTGCGCATCGGATCGTACGAACCAGCACGAACCTGCCAAATCGTTACCTCCTGTATATAACAAGGTCTAAGCGCTTTGACGTCAGCAGGCTGTGACGTATTTTGCAGTATGTCGTATTTGCAGATTGGACATTCACATGTTCAGATCGTTTTGGATTGGTTTTTCCAAATTATATTGATTTTATTAAAAAAAATACTGTGTAGTGATATTTCCGTACTTTGTTGGTGATACCTGTAATGTTTTTCTAGTGTTGTATAAGCGATAAAACCTTTTCTGAAACGATAAAAACGGGGTAACTTAAAAACTGTGGCGTCGGCTGTTTTGTTTGCAGGTGTTCGCCAACCCTTTACAGGTGTTTTGTGTATTACGTGTTTATAACAATGTCGTATACCTGCTGCGTACCTGAGTGCCGTGATACACATATTTGGTTTTCCTCGATCCATGTTCACGATTCAGACTAGGTTAAAAAAGATGCTATTCCATTAATCCTACTGTCGCTGCTTGACAAAACGTGAGATTTATTGTTAGTAGTTTTATATCTCGTAAAATCAAATTTTTTGAACATGAAGAGATGTTTTTAAATGTGTATAATAAATGTTCTGTTTTAATACAATATATTTTAAATTATATAACGAACGTAACCATTTGGATACTGATATGTGTAAATGTCATATTCACAGCAATGAACGTATTGCAACAATTATAATAACTTGTTTTGCAAATACCCTACATAAAAATTATTTTGGGAAAAGTAATGATAGATTAGGCAAAACACCATATAATAGGATATTAAAGACCCTGGTTAAATAGCACGTCTGTAGATTTTCTCGTGAAAATGAACAAAATTTCGAATAAAGTTGTATCACTTCAACCTTAGTTTCGTCCAAATACATGTACAATTACAAATGATAATAATTAGTCGATTAAATATCCACCACAAATACATCTTTCACAAAAACGGCGCTTGGTTAGGTGTTTGGTTTTTGCTTTGTAACTTCGTTTTTCCATAATAAAATCGAATGGGATGCGAAGAAGAGCTCAATTGACGACTGGTATCCTCTTTAAACCGGAAGCCCTTCAAAACTTGAAGAAATGCAAAAAAAAACGATTGCTTTAATATCGTGCATGGCGATAGATTACCTATCGAGCGTGACGTCATCGAAGAGCGCTTAGACCTTGTTATATCGGCGGTAACGGCCAAATTTACAGTGCGTAGTACAGTGGAGGAAACTCTTTTCTCTACACAAAACTTTTTTCTCTACAATTTGACACGTACGTGCAGGTTCGAAGTCGGTACGAAGTCTGTGGTGCGCTTAACATTTTATGTCTAGATATTCCTATAATTTTTAATCTAGTACCTTCATTGACATACTGATAACGTGTTTCTTTGACTGAACTGTTTGAAATGAACATCACACGAAAAATTTACTGTAAATGAGCTGATAATACTAAAAACTTTTGTTGTAGTGAAAAGAAAATTATTTCCTTAGTTTTAAAACAACAATAAGAAATAAATGACAAGTAAAAGGAGAAAAAAAGAAAGGCGTACATTTATAAATACTCTTTTAGGCTAGTATATGAAAATTACTTTTAAAGTACAGCAAGTGAGAATGTGTATTCTTATGTAAAATTTCCTGCTATCATAGCAGAAGTATTATCACACTTGAAGAATAGGCAGGCAAGATATATTAATAATGGTGGAGGTGCCTACCGAAATTGAGTAAAAAGCATGTAAGCGATGTTATTAATTGTTTTCAGTACTACGCCTAAGGTAAGTAATAATTGTGTTTGGATGCAGCTGCCCAGTTCTTAGGTAATTAGTATATATTACGAAAAATGACCTACATCCTAGCTTGAGTGGTCAACATTTTTAATTTTACGCACTACAACGTTAATTAACGGTTTATTTAGTCAACCACACACAATAAAGAAGGTTGATAAATAACTGATAGTTGTAGTAACCCATAAACGTTATTTATCTGGTAAAGTAGTGCTTCCTATTCATATTCATCGATTTGAATGAAATTTGGCAGATATGCAGACCTCATAGAGGTGCATAAAGAACTCATTTCTTAAAAGCAGTGGAATGCAATCTTAACATTCATAAAGCCGGGGTCAGAAACATGCATTCAATACCAGGTGGAGAACAAATGTACCCCAAGGATTAGAACTCACAATAACTTGTTACGATAAACAGCAGTTTATTTTATAAGGAATCTTTATTCAGAAACTTGCAAAAGATAATAGAAAAACCAAAAGAAATACTTTTTTTACACTAAAAATTGTATTTTTGAAATACTATATTAAGAGGATAGCTCAAGTGAAATTGAATGAAAAGAAATATTTTAGAAGATATCCTAAAAAACCCGTGTTTATGAAGGTTAAAGATTATGGTGTTTTCAAATTTGAGAAAATTACTCTCTGACTGTTAAAATCAATGGCGCTTATATATGGTTACATAATTTAAATGCATGAAATGTTCACTAGTATACCTATTTACCCGAAGAAATCATTCCACTATCCATTCTTAATTAATATATGAATACTCGGTTTTAATTCCCGGAAATTTTTGAAATGTATAGTTAATGAAATCTTGCAGTAATATATTTATATTAAACTAAAAAGTATGTAGAACACGTACACTGCAAGTATATGACATAACATAACAAACCTTTATTTCATAACATACAAAAAAGTATGAAACATGTCGATGGAAAGAATGGGTACAAAGTACAAATAGAAAAAGAAAGCAAAAGAAAAGAGTATGCTTGACAAATTACTAATCAGTTATGGAGTTCATAAAAAGAACTCATTTGGATGATGCAAACATTCTTGAATCAGAAGTTCTTAAAGATTTTTTTTTAAATCGTTAAGTGTATATGTCTTAAATTCATAGGGCGTTCTTATAAATTTTTAAAACTTGCGTCACTACACCTTTGTGTATGCCCGCATAAGTTGTTTGCGGCACACGAAGAGTTGCCTTTTGGCATTTTCAAGTGTTGTAAATATGGTTAGTTTCGTATTCGGCAAGGATTTCATTGTAATGTTCTTTCGCGAAACACGCACATTCATAAATATACAATGCAGGCAAGGTAAGTACAGGGTTCTCTCTAAATGTAACTCCTACATGATTCTCCTTTTTTTCAGTTTAAAGATGCTTCTTGGACACGACTTCTAGAGGATGAAGATACTGTCAGCATCCACGGAGTTTCCCCAGAAGATGATGCCATATGATAGCCGGGATCCTACATATATATAATAAACTGACAACGCTGCTTCAACGCGAACTTCGGATGATATTGTTCGCAGTGCATATATCATTCCGGATAATTTCTTGGTAAGTATATGCACTTGGTCTTTCCGGGATAGTGCGCTGTCAAGTAACAAACCCAAAAGCTTTGCATTATTTGTTGATTTTCAAAGCTTATTGATATATTGTTATTCTTCTTTAAGGAGAATTTTACTACATTTGTTTTGTTTACATTGAGCTTTAAGTTATTTTGGCTAACCCAGTTATTTGTTTTACCGAGAGCATCAACAATTTCCTTTTCCATTATATCATTGTCCTTTTCTTTTATAATGATTGACGTGTCATCTACATACATGGTGAGGTAATGCTGCGTTACTTCTGGTAGGTCATTCACATATAGCATAAATAGAAATGCCCCTAATATCGAACCATGCAAGATGCCTTGTTGGTTTTGTAGCCATTCCGACTGATATTTCTCTCCGTTAGAGTTCACTTGTACATTGGCTTCTATTTGTTAGGTAGGATTTTAGTAGGGTGTGGACTATCTTCTTACTTTTCGAGTAAGATGTTATAATCTACGCTGTCAAATACTTTTGCTAAATCTACGAAAACTCCGGCTACCCCTTTCTTTTCCGATATTGTTGGTGTTATTTTAGTTATTGCCATGTAAATGGCTCTGGTAGTTGATCTTCATTGTATATAGGCATTTTGGAATGGAGTTGAAAGATTACAGGATTCAATGAACATTATTAACCTCGACAAAATTGCTTTTTCCACTATTTTTGCTATAATAGATATTAGCGCAATGGTGTTATAGTAGCTGTTTTTAAATTGTCGGGATATATACCAGTTTCGAAGGAAAGGTTAATCATATTTGCGATTTACAAAGTAAATCTGCACAACTCTTTATTAGTTTCGTTGGTAATCATCAGGTACTACGGATTACGTATCTTTGAGGGAAGTTATTATTTTCAGAATTTCAACAGGATCAACGTTGTATAGTACCATAGACCCATCATTCATAGATACATCGCCCGTTTCTACTACCTTGGGTATTATGATTACCCATACTTATGTAATATGAATTGAAGCTATACACCATCTCATTAGCGGTCTGTTTATGATATTCACATATTTTGCCAATGTCAATATTTTTCCGGGTATTTCGTCCAGTTATTCTGTCAATTAACTTCCAAGTTGCTCTAATTTTGTTTTAAGATTGTAAAATATAATTTGTGTTGTATTCCTTTTTCTTTTGAAGTATCACCGATTTTAGATATGTACAGTAATCTTGGTAGTAATATTTTGTATTCCTTTGGTTATCATAGCTTCATACAACTGTCGTTTGATATGGCATTTATTTTTAATCATCTAACCAATATGCGTTTACCTCTTTTGGTTGTTTAAACTTAACTTTTTCTGGACACACAATTTCATAAATCTGCTTCAGTGTCAGTAAGTAGGCGAACTTGTTTGGGTGTTGTTGTACTAAGAATACATCCCATCCCATAATTTGTTGTAACTGTGCTCGTATTATAAGGATTTCATTATTTGATAAGACTCTCAGAGATAGTTTTTCCGTCTTTGGTTGTTCTAGCAATAGTTCAAAATGTGTTCCTTGCCCATAGTGATCCGACAAGCTAGTCTTGTTAACTAGACTATCAAAATTTATGTTTGTGTTTATAAATATGTTATCTGTAAGAGTAGCACCAGTTTCATAGACTCTGGTAGGTTCTGTAATAGTTTGTCGTAGACCAAACGAACTGAGCAAATCCTGGAACGTTTTAACTTTCTTATCATTCTCCTTCTTAAGATTTATATTCAAATCCCCACACAATACTATGTGTATCTATCCGTATTGCGTTTTAAATTTAGTAGAATATCTTCAAGAATATAAAAAAATATATCTAAATCAGTATATGGCAGTCTATATATGTTTAAAATTATAAATTTGAGTATATGGAGAATTACTGTAGAGCATTCTATTATACCTCTACACTTTCCTGCTTTAGGTGCCCGAGTTTATGTGTTTTGACATCGATTCGTACAAAGATACTAGAACCACCATGAACGTTTACTGATTGTATGAAGTTAGAAATTAACTTCTTACAATCAATACAATAGTTCTTGATGGTAATATGCCCGATATGCGCAGGTTTGAGCCAGTGCTCAGTAAATGCTAATACTGAATACGGTCGATTACTACTAAGCAAGAAGTCTTCAATGTAATCTATTTTTTTTGTAATACATTGTATGTTTTGATGGAATAAAGATAATTTGTGTGTGTCAATTCTTGATTTTTTTAGGTCTTTTGAAGGAACTTGAGCCAAATCCTCTCTAAAAAACGGTTTATTTTAACACCAGATGGCTATAGTGACGGTGTCTGTGCTTCCTCGAGCATATCGAAAGGAACACGATGAGTAGTCATCCGGATGTTTAGATTTTAGCTTTTCAATTTTGATCTTGTTAATACCTTTGTCGGCTAAGTATGTGCTGATATTATTGTCCGTCGTGTTAGGTTCAAAACCAAAAGCATGTAGATGCGCATATCTAGTAATCCCTTTTAATTCCACATTGGTAGCTGTACCATGTGTTATCTGTAGCTGGGATTTTCTTTTTTGTTTCCTGATTACCGTTATAATAAAAACAGTTAAGAAATTAGGAACAAATACACTTATGGAAGTCTACAAATATTTTTAGATAAACGACATCCTCAAATTCCTTATTTGGATTAACAATAAGCAATTAATGTTTTCTTATCACTACTGCGCTTAGAATGCGTTTAACGTTGAATTTGTACTAACAGTACATATTTCCGGGCTGATGGGCCGTGGTCTTTGATGTGTCGAAGTCGATGTTTCGCTAAACACTGCGGCCGGCAACTTGAGGACGGTAATTAGTCTTCACGGTCATCTGATGAGTGGTGCTCAGACCGGAAATGCTCCGCAATATATACCTGTGCTGTGCGCTGATTGGTTCCCCACTTCGCCGTGTGGCCCGTGCTGAGTGGCTGGATCCTGTGTGTTTCTATGTCGGTCCGTGTGTTCTGTCGGACGTTGTGGTTCGAATATCGTAGTGTTTTCGTATTTTTCAGGGTTGGATTCCAGATGTTATTGATTCGTAGAGCTTCTTCTTTTCGATTAAAATTGTTTTTATGTTTATGTATTTCGATGGCTTCCCGGTATAGACGTATGTAGTAATGGCGTGTAGTGTCGATAATCTATGTGTTTTCGAAGTTTATAATGTGTTGGTCCCGTTGTAATGATTGCTGATTTATCGACGTGGCCGAGTCTGCAACATCTTTTATGTTCTGTTATCCGGGTTGAGACACTCCGTTTAGTTATGCATATATAGACGCTACCGCAACTGCAGGGAATGCGATATACGCTTGCTGACGAAAGAGGGTCTCTGCGGTCTTTAGCTGATCTAAGTTCCCCTTGGAGTTTCTTTGTAGGTCGGTAGACCGTCTTAATGTTGTGTTTTCCCAGGAGCTTCCCAATACGGTCGGTTACCTAAGGGATGAACGGTAGATATGCGGTGGTGTTGTGCTCTGTCTCGCACCGTAGTCTCTTCGCGGGTTTGCTGCGCGTTTAATTTCGGTTTGTGAGTAACCGTTACCCATAAAAGCTCGTTCCAAGTGTCGCATTTCTTCGGGTAGCTTGCTCGGTTCACATATCCTACGAGCTAGCTCCATTAAGGTTTTGATGATGCCTCTCCACTGCCCAGGATGGTGATTTGAGTGTTTGTGTAAATATCTGTCTATATGAGTCGGTTTGCGATAGACAGTGTGGCCGAGGGTTCTGTTGTCTCTTTTGTACACTAATACATCCAAGAAAGGAAGTGTACCGTTCTTTTCCACCTCTAAAGTGAAGCGGATGTTAGGGTCAACGCTGTTTAGATGTCGAAGGTTCTTCTTGCCATGGCTCTATACCACAAAGGTATCATCTACATAGCGAAACCAGGTAGTTGGTTTATGGGTTGATGTATCCAGGGCTAGTTGGTCGAACTTCTCCATATAGAAATTGACTACTACGGGGCTCAGCGGACTGCCCATGGCTACGCCGTCTGTTCGTTCAAAGAACGTATTATTCCATTGGAAGTAACCGGTCATCAGGCAATGGCGGAATAGTGCGGTAATGTCTTCGGAGAAGATGTTCCTGATATACCGCAGGGTATCGGTTACAGGAACTTTTGTAAAAAGTGACACAACGTCGAAGCTCGCTAATATATCATCCGGACCGAGTTCCAAGCTATTCAACTTGCTCACGAAATGCGTGGAATCCTTAATGTAAGACGGTGTTAGTCCCGTATGTGGTCGTAAGACCGAAGTCAGGTACTTCGCTAGTTGTTCTGTAGGTGAGCCTATTGCGCTTACTGTGGGTCTGAGAGGAGTCCCTTCTTTGTGATCGAAGAAATCTTTACAAGACTGTTTGTAAGTGGGACAATTTTGCTGGTGGGATCCCGAGGTAGTGTTCTATAAGTAGTTGGGTCAAGTTGCGTTTAACGTTGTTTAACATGAACTTTGTTACGGGTCATAAACGTCATTTTCGTTTAGGTTGGCTTCAGTGTCATTTCAAGTTTACGGTAATGTATCGAACAGAAAGTTGCACACTGGACTGTGCTGTATTCAGGCGAAACAGAAGTCCAATATGTTTCATATAGCAAATATTTTACTCAAAACATTGCATACTATCTTACTACTTCTTTTTCCTATAATTTTATAGTATAATAAGTAATGATTATTTCCGTTATTGCCGAACAAAAACTAAGAATTTCTATGGTGTAAATCAAATAAACAAGCATGAAGTTCTACTGTTTTTTTCTGAGTGTTACTACATCAACATTAAGCTGTAAGAAAGCACACAATGGAGTTAAAGGATATGCCCTGGTTAGTTTATTTTGTCCTCAATTCTATTTAATAATAGTAATGATGAAAAAGAACAAAAATAGCAAAATAGTCAGTTTTATGAGCCTCTTCCAAGAGAATTTAAACCAGCATTCCCTCATTCATTAGTGAAATGTAACCACATTTGAGTAATTAACCAGAATACGCTGTTATTTTAAGAATCTAAGGTGCTGTAACTAGAAACAAGAAATCGTTCTGATTCATACATTCACAGCCTCGGAATTTTTATTTCCAGCATAAGACGTACTATGCCCGTATATGTTTCATTGACAAGGGCATTACAATGTACTCTTTGGATTACACCTTTATGCAGGGTAAATAAATATCCCTTCTTTTTACCATTGCAACGCTTAACAAAAACTGTATCGGCTATAAATTTAAATAATACATGAATAGGTATACACACTATCATTAGAGTAAATATACATTTGTATATTGTGCCAGACGCCCACTTAGACAACGTACAAAATGAAAAGGCGTACCGAACGAATAATTCAATGCGAGAAGGATAGAATAGGTTACGTGTGATAGATGCTACGCAGCATAGTATGCGGTAATTATTTCGGATGTCAATAAGATGAGGCAGCGGCACTTGTACGAGACAAATAAATGACTGAACGCTACTAGAAGCCATGTACCGTTTTAAAAATAGAAATTAAAACGCTATGATCCTTACTCTGGATCGAGGCGATAGATATATAAATAAGTGGGCATTTTATGGTCTTACACCTAAATTTAAAATACAAATAATAAAAAAAGCATCAACTTATCAAGTCAACGGTTCTAGGTAATAATAGTAATAGAATAAAGCAGTTAACCTACTGGAAATATCGGAAACAAATCAAACAACTTAACGAGCATCCAGTTAATTATTTTCGGCTACTTTCTAATTACTGAAATGCACCAACTTGTCTGGCTTGTGTAACTGACGACTAGTTATTTTATTTATATGGTTTGAGGAAATGACGCAAATATTATACAACATGGATTTAAAGGAGCATCAATTAAAAAATACTACAGCTTTGCATGTGAGTAGATAAAACAATTTGCCCGTCCAGAAGGATTGTATGAAAATAATGAAAACATTTCTGATGGTACTTCTGTCTCTATTAATTGTTTTCATATACAAAAAGAAAAAAACAAATATACAGTGATGGACAAGTACACTACCGCTCATAAGTACTTGGGTACCCTTGGATTTTAGATTTTTGCATACAAAGAATGTACAATTTGCCTAGAATATCTTGAGAGAAATATGAGTGCGCAGTGGTTCATTAGTTGGAGGTGGGGTATCTGTGTCAGTTGTCAAGTGAATTTGGAGTTGTTCACATCGGTGGTACAGTCGTAGTGAAAAGTAAATTTTTATTTATATGTATTATTGAAATGGTAAGTAAAAGTAAAGTTAAAAACAAGGTATGTGTATAAACTATTTGTTTTTGATTTATTTAGTACATAACGTAATAGTTTTCTTTAATATTTGTAATTTCTAATAATTTTACAAATTTGCTTCAAAATTACTAACTAATAACATTTTTATAAGATAAAATTTAATAGCAAAACACAATGTAAGTCGAACATTCAACTAATCTAAAAATTAAATACCTGAGAATTTGATAAATTTTATTTATCACGTGTACTTTTCTCATATCTGCCCTATTCTAATAAATGTAATTTATGTTTCAAAAATATTCTTTGTCTATAAATAATAATAATCTAAAATATTATGGAAATCGTTTTTAAACTCAGTTGTTATATTAGCCGATTATTTGCTCAACAACAGTTAATCTCCAGAAGCGTATTTATAATGTACGGGGATGTCTCCTCGCTTCTTACTTGGAGTGTACTACTACCTCCTTACATCAGCCCGTCCCTGTCTAATCACTTATCATAAGCTTCTTTCTCTGCGCACTAGATTCTCAGGATATTCTAGCTGTATTTAGGAGATACATTCCAGCATTATTGAATAGTATGCTAATAATTAACCTGGGCAAATATGCGGTAACAGCCAGAGGCGTGGCGAGCGCATAAAAGTTTACACATAAAATAGAAGGTAAGAAATAAATTATAAAACGTGCTGAAACACTTACCGTTCTAAAAGTCTTCGGTGAAATCATAAACTGGGTAACATCTGTTAAATATTTGAATCATTAGATATGTTTCCACAGCTGTTTCAGTCAAGTGAGTACGACGTGCGGAATAAATGTTTTTTCATGGCGAAAACGACCGTTCGACATCTAGCGATGTTATATTTGCATACTTAAAATAATCTTTGAAATATTTTCGGGCTTTTCTTGATTGCTGCAGCTTCTGTCGGATTGAATTTTAAAACTACACATAAATCAAATGTAAATTTTTCTTGGCCTCGTATGCCACTTTTTGCAGAAGAATGCTGTTTGCTTTCGATGTGACGTTGACAATTAGGAAATAAGTTACGACAGCCTACATATACACAGAACTACTCGCATATAGTATTGTTATAGTACCGACGCTATGAACGCGTGACTATTACTGCTGTTTGCCCAGACTACTAATAATCAGCAAATTCACTTAAATTCATTAATATCGGTCTATTTACTTCTTTTATCTGTATGACAGGTATTACCGTCATAAAAGCGCAGGTAGTAGCGACAACAAAGAGCGTATTTCTTGAAATTTCAAGAAAAATGTAACATCTGGTAATTCTACTATGAGTCATGGAGCTACAATAAAGTCATTTGAAGTAATATTTTTAAATTACGGTTAATTATCGTTCCATATTGGTAGCGACAACATTTCTTAACGAATAGTGTTTATAATTTCGTTTTAAATTTTAAAACAAGCCGAAATGGAAAGAAATTAGTGTTGAAACGCATGCTCTGATAGTAGTACAACATATCTTAGGCATAAACAATCGTCAAATTGCTAGAAAATTACATTTAAATCTATCTACTGTTGATTATAACATTAAAAAATACAGTGAAAGTGGCAGTTTTCTAAATAAAGTAAGAAGTGGTAGACCAAGGGCGACAGCATCAGCTCAAGATATTGCAAGCGAAATAGAAGAGAAACAGCTCCAGAAATCGCCGCAGAAATCAATACTGTACTTCCGAAGACGATTAGCGTGTCCACGGTTAAATGTAGTCTGCAAAAAGCCGGTCTTCACGGACGAAGTGCGATGCGAAAGCCCTTGCTTTGCCAGGTTAATAAGAAAAAGATGTTACAATGGGAACGTGAACATCGAAATTGGATGGTAGAAGATTGGAGCAAGGTATTGTGGACCGACGAATCCAAATTCGAGATTTTCGGTTCGCGAAGACGAGTGTTTGTAAGAAGATCTATAGGTGAACATGTACTAGAGCGGTGCACAATCTCTACCATCAAACACGGCGGTGGTTCGGTAATGTTTTGGGGTTGTTTTGCTGGCACATCCGTAGATGATCTCGTAAAAATTCAAGGCATAATGAAAGAGCAATACAAACAATTTTGATTCAGAATGTTGTATTCCAACAAGACAATGACCAAAAACACACTTTAAAATTATGCAAGCAATATTTAGTACAGTTGGAAGAGGAAGGGGCACTAACAATCATGAGATGGCCACCCTAAAGCCCGAACTTGAATCCCATCGAGTTATTATGGGAAGAACTCGATCGGGAAGTAATAAAAACTGCTCCAAGCACAGCAGATGACATGTGGAACAAACTACAGGCAGCATGGGCTCGAATAACTCCGAAAACATTGTTAAAATTAATTGCAAGGATGCCCCAATCATTAAAAGTAAAGGAAATCACATAGACGAACCTAAAATTCAGGCAAAATAAATAATTTTAATTGTTAAAATTGTATATTTGTGTATACTTAAATACCAAATACATTCCATTTAAATATTTAATGATTCACCCTGAAATTTCAAGTGCCCAAATACTTATGAGCGGTAGTGTATCTTTGCTAAGCAGGATTTTTAACGATGGTTAATATTAACACGAAGAACCAAGAAAGCCTGGGAAATTTAGAAGAAGAGATACGAGTAGCTTTATCATTTATTCGCCCCAATATTATTGAAATCTATAGAAATCACCAAGCTGGTGGATGCATTCGGGCGGGCAGGTTCATCCGTATCGCACGCATGGTTTCAAATTTCAAATTGGTTTGATTTTCACCGCATTTGTCGTCCGGCGAGCACTGCGGTGTGCACTACATTTTGTTCACACTATTTGGAAAAATTCTTTTTTCGAAGCATTACAACTTTTTTTATAAATGTATAATATAGTCGGCCCATATTTATATTCCTCTTATATTTATTGCATGTAACATATTTTTATTCATTTCGGGTCGAAAAACACTTCAGTAATGACAATGGATGATATGACCGTATTATTGTTTGCCACGATTGCATTCTCCGCGCTGCGTGAGTTAAACGCGACGTAGACACCGCATTGCCCGGGCGTGCCTAGGACGAAGCGTATCGACGAAAGGAAAAAGAAAAATGTTTTATTTATATAAAATGTCTAAAAGTAAAAAAAAAAAAAATTAAAAATAATGAATTAGGTTAGATTTAGATAAGCACGCAATAACGCCATAACAAAGAGCTTCAAAATCTCCACTTTCGAAGCTGCATTCCTCTCACTTCTGTGGAAATTAGTTCCGCTATAACAATTAAAAACAAACGTGTTTGAGATAGTCATGAAATAATCGGGTACTCTAAAGCTGTGGCACTGGAACACTGAAACAGTTCACTAAAACCCTTACCACAATACTTAACTCGTACTGGACGCACGTTTCGATAGCCAAGCTATCATCATCAGCAGTAAAAATGACTTCAGAAATTAAGTGAAAAATATCTTAATTATAGATACCCTTCTACTTTAAATGGTCAGGATGACGTGAATTATTAAAATCCTTATTTTTCAATGAAGCGGTTCATTGCACATGGTTATAATTACAACTGTAATTAAATAAACATGATGTAACAAAGGATAAAAGCTGGAATTTAGTGGTCCAAAATCTGAATTCATTAAGTGATTTTTGTTTTTGTAAATTTCCATGCCTTCAGGAAATCAGGAAACTGTACAGTGGATAACGGATAGTGGATAGCGGATAGGGCGTGTTGATTTTATTGATATAGACGTAGTTATTAATTGTAGTTTTTAGTGAACATGTCGAAGGCTAAAAAACGACCCTTTCAAGACATAGTAAATAAGTTTATTTCTGACTTTCCCGATTTGTTTTACAACGGGAGTAAGATAGTTTGTAAAGTGTGCAAAATACATTTGATGTCAAATAAGGAGTGGAACTGTATAAGATACGTAAATTCCGCACAGCATAGAAAACGAAAATTGGGCATGCCACCGAGAAGTGCATTCTTTTATGTAATTTTTATGTTGATAAACTGTAATTTGCCACTAGGCTTACTCGATAAACAATCGTTTAAGGACTTTTGGTACAAATACAATCCCGAGTTGCGGTTGCCAACGGAGAAAACGGCACGTAAGCATATTGCATTTGTACGCGATGACGTGGAAAGGAAAATGAAACGCATATTGAAAAAACAGTTTCTTTGGTATGTGTTGACAAGACAACAGACTGTAAAAAATTCATGAAATATAGTACGCATACTAGACCCTAGCAAACCTACATTACCACTGTTACTAGCTAGCCGAAGACTGCAAGAGTGTACTACTGCAGCAATTACGAAGGTTGTACTTAGTACGTTGGAAAAATTTCAAATTTCAAAAGATAAAGTGTTGATGTTTATGAGCGATGGCGTAGCGATAATGCATTCGGTAGGCCGTTCTATTCTTAAATATGGTTGCAAGTGTTTACATGTTACGTGTAAAGTGCATGCTTTACATCTTGTGGCAGAAACCATTCGACAATGCTCTCCCGAGGTAGATGCATTAATAGCAAACACAAAAGAAGTATTTTTGAAATCTCCCAAACGTCTACGATCATTTCACACAGAGTGTCCTGGTATTCGTCAACCACCGGAGCCAATTCTTACACGTTGGGGAACATGGTTGGAGGCAGTTTTTTATTATCCTGAACATTTCAAAATAGTAGTTGTTGCACAATTTAATCCTGCCGAAGCTGCAGCTATTAAGGAGAGCCAGTCAAAATTTCAAGATATTTCCATTGAAACAGATTTAAAGAAATATTCGTAGCTACTATAAAGGATTAGCTGACGCAATAGACCAATTACAAAATAGATCGTTATCATTATTGGAGTCTCTGCAAATTATGGACGGGGTGCATACACAGCTACTGACTATACATGACGCAAAATATAATCGCGTTTTAGAAAAGTTCGAGAGTGTGCTACAGAAAGATCCCGATTTTAGCACACTAAAACATATTTGTGATGGTGTATCGAATAATCCACTGACTAAGTACAAAGAGTATTTTAATCATGCACGTATAGCATCGGTAGATGTTGAACGCTCTTTTTCAAAATATAATCTCATTTTCTCACCACGGCGAACATCGCTCACCAAGACAACTGACAACACATCTAATGGTGTCAACTTTTTGCTACTTTTATCCATATGATGTTAATAATGATAATGGTGCTTCTAGTTTTACTGCTCCGTAGCCAAGGCTGCTTAAAAGGGTGAGTGTTTCACTACTTTTCACATATTATAATTATGTATTAGTTCTGTTATTTTTTTTCTATTTTCTTACTATTGTTTTTGTATACTAGGCAGGTACGGCTATGGCACGGCTCCCTGTTATCGGGCTCTAGTCATGAATTATGAAAGAAAGCATTTAAAAATGTCTTTCTTAGAAAAACTTTATCTCTCAGCAGAATTAGTATGTGGGTAAATACGAGGGCGATTCAATGTGAGTCTGGCAGTGGTAGTAAGAGAATCGTTCGGACATTCTTTCATGCTATTTTGGCCGTTTAAAGTGGCTGCTGCAATTGAAAATCCCTCCGACTGTGAACTGCGTGCTGTTATCCGATTTTTGTGTGCAAAGAACATGAAGGCTGCTGAGATTCATCGTGAACTTTGCTTCGTTTATGGTGAAAATGTCATGAGCGACAGTGTGGTTAGAAGATGGTGCCGTATGTTTCGACAAGGACGAACTAATGTCCATGATGAAGAACAGAGTGGAAGACCAACTGTTGTGACGGACGAACTTTTGAGTAATGTCGAAGAGAAAATTCGTGAAAATCGACGATTCACAATCACAGAACTGAGTGCCTTTTTCCCTTAAATTTAACGTACAGTTTTGTGCAAGGTTGTTACTGAACATTTAGGTTACCACGAATTTTGTGCACGGTGGGTGCCAAAACTTCTTACCGAAGACCATAAAACAGAGAGAATGGAATCGGCGCTACGATGTTGAAGGTGGAATTTTCCTCGGGTATATCGTAACAGGTGATGAGATTTGGGTCGCCTATGTCAACGTTGGGACGAAAAGACAGTCAATGCAGTGGGGTCGCTCTAACTCGCCTACGAGGAAACCTTTAAAGTGCCGTCACAAACATTTTCTGCGAGAAAAGTCATGGTCATTGCCTTTTCGGACATCAAAGGCGTGCTTCTCGTAGACTCTATGGAACGAAGGACCACAATAAACGCTGAAGTCTACTGTGAAACTTTGAAGGAGCTCAGAAGAGCTATTCAGAACAAGCAGATTATTGAGTTCGAGCATCGTTTTTCTTCATGACAACGCCTGCCCGCATACCACCGATCGCGCGGTAGGTCTACGGGGCAGTTTTAAGTAGGAAGTGTTTGAGCATCCTCCTTACAGCCCTGATTTAGCTCTTAGCGACTACCATCTCTCCCTTAACATGAAGAAATGGCTTGGATTACAACGGTTTGAGAGCGATGAAGAGCTGAAGGGCAGTGTTACAGCATGGCTTAATTCAGAGGCGGCAGAGTTCTATGAAGAGGGCATTAAAAAACTGATTCATCGCTATGACAAACGTCTCAATCTTAATGGCAACTATGTAGAAAAATAGCTGAAAGTAGTAGCTTTAAGTTGTATATAATAAAAACGCCTTCATGTATTGGTGTTTTTTTTTTTTAATAACCAAACGGAACTTACTTTACGAATCGCCCTCGTATTATATTACTTCTTAATTAAATACGAATATTGGAAATATTTGAGCGCAACATTCTTACAGCTGTAATTTTTTTCTTCCTATTCGTAATAGTAATAATACTATTACGGTTGCCATAAATCTTAATCTGGCGCCACATCATCCGTGTACACTGGCACATTAACAAGCACAAAGATCATGAAGTAACAGCTATAGAACATGCATGTAAGACGCCTTATTTAGGCATCAAAGATTCAGCCGCGATAGATGCGACATGTTCGTGGGTTCTATAATGTTGGTGCGACATTGCGCATTATTTCTAAAGGTATACAGGACCGTAGGTATACACGTCCCTTAATGAAAACGACTCGAAAAGACAAACGACTGTCGTTCGAGTTACTATTTCCCTAACGTCATTATCTGTCGGTCGGGAAATTTACCGCGGACGATAAGTGGCAAACGGACAATTTACCAGCATGTCGTACCGATTGTTGATGAACCGGAGAACACGCGCTTATGGTCTTTGTGTCTTTGATGTTTAGTGTTCGAAATAAACTCGGAAAAAGGGTATACTATCTTAGGGATACGATTCACTATCAATTATATTTATAGCAATCGTATATGCCAGTACGGTATCCAACGTTTGAGTTTATTTTATATTCGGTTAGAACCGAGTGCTTTTTCGCAAATTGAAATTATGCGAGCTATGAAAGGAAACTGCAGTTGTACATAATCCCACACGTAAGTAGTTATATTTTAGATTGAGTGTATCGCGTTGAGAGACCAATTAACCGTGGAGTTTATGTTTACTAAATAATAACAGTACTCAACAGTGAAGATAAGTGTTTACAAAGAAATGTGAGTTGCGATAAAATCGACACAAGATAGGCTAGGCTACTTTTGTACATAGGATGCAGTTGGATAATTGAATTTCCTATCTTAAAGTAACTTTGCTACGGGCTTATCTTGATAATATGTTTTAGCGTTTTACATAGTAGCGCTCTTTGATTATAAACTGGTATCCATACGTATGTATGTATTTTAGAATACAAATAAATTGTGCATTTGCATGGTGTTTTAATTTGTATGAATTTTCTTTTTAATTTTAATGAATATGCTCGGTAAGCGTGCTAACATATCATTTATTATGATAATTATAAAGACCTATATTTAAGGAAAAAGGAAGATAGCAGATAGAGTAGTATTGAAACAGGACAAATAAGGTTGTACCGCAAAAATTTGTTTTTTGGTGCAAACAAGTTTAGGTGTCTGAATATATTGAAATATCTTTCTCGGGGGTTTCTCTCAAATTTTGTTAAATTTTCTAATTTAATTTGAATAAACGATTCTTGTAGGTTCGGAGGTATCCCTGGATACCCTTACGGCAATTTTAGAACAAATTTCCAACTCAGTAAAATGAAATTAACGAATTTTAAAATTTGAAAAGTAACTAACCTTTAACTTTTGAACGGTGCCAATGTATATAAACCCTCTGTTTATATACCCACCACAGGAAACTGCCTGCTCTGGATATTTAACCCTTTTCTCTTCTAATAAAGACTTTGAATACACAAACGAACACTTATATTGGGATTGGATTTAAGACACACCAAGGGCGAATAAAGATTGATGAAAATTTATGGCGTCGTTCATCTTTCTTTTATTTTAAATTGCGAAAGACCGGCGATTGTTTTATTTCACAGCCAATTTTGATAATTTAACCAAAATAGAAACTTTTCGATGACTTTCGATCAGATTATATTATTTCTGCAAACAGCATACGAGAATGAATGCAGTGACTTCACCAGGCGGTTGTATGTTAATGATTCTGTGATCCGAACTGTCACCAACAAGCTTTAAACGAGAAAATCCACTGTTAATTTACAGAAACCTTTCAGATAAAAATTTAATTGATGAAATAGTATTTGTTGTACCTTTCAATTTACGCTGTTGCTTATTCCAGACGATTTCTTCATTAATTTGGACGAAATAAGTTAATAGAAAAATTAACAAACGAGTAGATTTGTTACCCCACACTCGTCATTATCTGGACTTATATTTTATATATAATGTCCTCGCTCCAAAGACGGTTGGCTGAGGGGGGATGGTAACGAAGAGATTTCCAATTTTCCCCGCAAGAGGGATATTTAGTTACCAACGAGTGGCCAGCTTGACATTTAGTCAGTACCGAAGTGACAACTGAGAGAAGTTGTTGTTGTCGTCGTTACAACGTTGAACATAACAATATATTAAACTACATTCATTGTAAGACTGCAGCGATAAAATATTTAGGCGAAAAATTCCTGGCTTATGATTGGCCAATAGACGAGGCAAATTCACATACACAAAAATCATTTTATTCAGTGGTATTCAGTAAATTAAATTAAGTTGGATAAAATGAAATATCACCGATATCTAATGTCATTTGTCAAACATCTTTGTTGGCTTTGTATTTATTGCTTTTTATTGTCATTCGGTGTGTTTTTATAAGCAAATTGTCGCAAAATAGTTTTTTTTAGAGCTCTACTTCCTACTATTAAACATTTGAAGGTAGTCTTGTAATAATTATATAAAATGATACTGATAACATAGTATTAAGTAAAGAGGTATTTAACCCACCAGCAGGGCCATCAAAAAATCCTCCGGGAAAGCATGTTAGCAGTAAGCAAAGATTTATGGCTTATAATTTGTATCTGGACCTTAAGTAGTACAATTCCAAGTCGGCAGCTGTTAAACTGACTGCAAAGTAGCTTGGGCTAGGTAAAAGAACAATTGTTGGATGTTGTAAAAGAAATGGATATCACGGGACTTGTTAGTTCACCCCCTAAAAAACGACTATGTCATACAGTATATGATTCTTTGGATGAAACGCAAAAGTTAATAATTAAAAGATACGTGCATTCCTTTTTCTTGAAGAACGAATTACCAACATGCACAAAAATGTTGAGTATAAATATAACATATACATTTATCTTACACTTATATCACCTTATTAAATCTTATAGGTTGTTAATGCAGACGATACTTTGCCCACATTGAAAAGAACAATATTATGGAAGATCTTGAAGAAGTTGGGGTTTAAGTGAATGACGCAAAGTCAAAACAGTGTTTTAATGGAACGGCAAGATATTGTATCATGGAGACGTAGATATTTAACCAACATCAGGAAATTTCGTGCAGATGGTAGACAGATATATTACTTAGACGAAACTTCGGTCAACGCAGGTCATACAAAACGAAAAATATGGGAAGACACCACAGTACTTACGGCAAGACAAATATCTGTGGAAGGGGTTGCCACGGAACTGAGGAATCCTGCAGGAATTATATTACATATTGGTCGCGATGATGTTTTCGTTGAAAATGGTCTGCTCTTTTTCGAATCGAAGAAAACAGGAGATTACCATGATGACATGAACAGCGAAGGGTTCACTGAGTGGATGAGAAATATATTACCTTTTCTTGAACCAAACTCTGTTGTCATGGACAATGCTCCTTACCACTCAATTAGAACCGAAAAATTGTCTACCTCTGCCTGGAAGAAGCAAGAATTGATTGAATGGCTTCTTGCGAAATAAATTGGTGCTGAGAATACTTTATTAAAGGTTGAGTTACTTGAACTTGCAAAAAAAATATATTGTTGATAATCTTATTACATATGTTATCGATCAAATAGTATTAGACAGTGGTCGTACAATTTTAAGATTGCCTCCATATCACTGCAACCTAAACCCCATTGAGCTTATATGGGTACAAGTGAAACATCATGTCGCTGCTAATAACAAAACTTTTAAGTTATACGTGGTCAAAACGTTGCTAATTGAGGAGCTAAACATTATGGGTAGTGATGCATGGAGAAATTGCATCAAACATGTTATCGAAGAAGATAATATCGTTGATTGAAGAATTTATCGTAACAGGAAATACATCATCATCATCAGACCTGTCATCAGAATCTGAATAATCATTCATATGTGTATTAAGTTGATCATATTTGCATAATAAATTGAAATTATCTGTTCATCTTGTTCATACTATCATATTTATATATTTATTTTATGTATGCATTAGTTATTTTATAGATAAAATGCTGAAAATAAACAAACCTTTTTTTATTAATGTTAATTCAAATATTAAGGGGAGAAAACTATATAAATTTGTAATACGTGCAAAAGTTTATTGTATGATATTTGTGTTCTTTTCAATTAACGCCAAATGTAATCCCATTTATTTACTAATACAATTAAACAAGCTCTAACTATTCCAAGAAATCAAACAACCGAAAGATATATTGAAATTGATTTCAGAGATGTGTTCACTTGTTTTATTTTATCACGTCATAATATAACCATAACATAAAATACGAAGAATTATAATTTCATGCGATATTACACTTCGCTATTTGCTACAAATTGTTGATAACCAAACTTTCAACGCTTACGATGCTCTCAATTTACAATTCAAATTTACCGCTGTTTTCCTATCCGGTATATTTCCTCGGTGTAATATGGACGCCGATCGTAGCTCTATCTACTGCACTCTTAACGTGAACAAAGTATAGTTTTATTATAGTTTTTAAAAGTTAAATAAAAAAAAAAAGTAAACGATAAACTAATGTGTGTTTGCTTCCTTAACCAAAATTAAATTTGAAGGTGAATAAACCAATGATGCAACGTACTAAATGCAATGAATGAACAAACACACGAAAAAGTGCATTTGGTCCAAAAAAGTAGCAGTCTTTCCTAAAGCGAATTCATTTTTCTCAAAGGTAGGTTTTCTAATCGGTCGTACATGAAACTAGTATTCAACATTGTGCAAGTAACTGGAATCACCGATGTACAAAAAGTAATAAGTACATAAGAAATATCAAACGGATAGAAAAATAAAACTAATTCTTACGAGGGTAGCGTCTTCATAAACGACCACTAGATAGCGCTATTGAAATTCAATTCTATTTTCGTAAAATTTGACATTTGTTATTGTTGAAGCAGTGACAGCACAGAAACTGGTCTAGTAGTTAGTTACAGTGGGCGTTAAAAAAAAATAATTTTGTGAAAAAATGGATTTCACGCCAAGGTTTCCGTTGGATGATTTTTTGCGATTTTAGTAAAGGCCTAACATAACAACAATGTCTCGAATCGTTTCGTTCACTTTTTGGTAATGAAGCACCATCAGAAAAGACTGTTGACAACTGGCTTGCAAAATTTCGTCGTGGTCGCGCTTTCGTCAGTGATGAATTCCGTGAAAGTCGATCAAAATCGGTTGTTGTTCCAAAAAACATCCATGGTGTGCGCAACACGATTAAAGAAAAAGGGTATGTGACTTACCGTGAGAGAGAGGCATCCTTGGGCGTATTGAAGACTGCAGTACATTTGATTTTGCATGAACATTTAGGTTTGAAAAAGATCTGTTCCCGATGGATTCCGCATAATTTGGCCCAATTAAAAAAAAAAGGCTCGTGTCAATTGGTGCAAGGAAATGCTCAATAAAGCGAATGGTCTTTGCCTTCTTCGGAACCGATTCACCGCGTTTAATCCACTGTTTTGACTCATTTTTGTTTCTGGTGTAGCGGTGTAGTGATGAATCCAGGTCTCATCCATGGTCACGAATCGTCTTTTTTTCTCTCGGAGGATGTCGTCGGCAGTCGCGGTAATACGGCGATTTTGTTTTCAAAAAAATTAAAATAAACATTTTAAAGCAAAACTGAATCCAGCAGAAGGAATATGTGTGAACAGGCGTCACTGATACTGAACGGATGTCTCTGATACTGAACTGAATCGGCACTAACACGGAATTGATATGCGCAAATAGGCCATAATTATTTAGAAACTCCCCTTGTCTCCAAAATCTTATAACAATAGTTGTAAAAATGACTACTCTAACGTTTATCTTTATACGAGGGTCACGCTATATATTTTGAGATACAAGAAAACTACAAGTCTTTTTACGAAAATGATTTTATTTATGTGCAAAATAATCTTCTCCTGCATCAATGCACTTTTGTAACCGAAGTTTCCACAACGTAAAAGCGTGAAGCCAGACATCTCTTGGAATGCTCTCAAAAATCACACATGGCCAAATCAGGCGAATAGGGTGGATGTTCAATGACTTTTACCTTATTTTCACGTAAAAATTCTACTGTTTGCTGTGCACTGTGTGACGATGCATTGTCGTGGTGCAACATTAACCCTCGAATGTTGGCTGACTCAAGAACTGCAGGTAAACATTTTGTGGTGTACCAGTTTGCTGTGACTGTACGTTGATTTTCCAGCTTCATTGCTTTTACTAATCCGGTACTACGGAAGAAAACTGCGTACATAACTTTCTTGACAGCCCTTTGCCTTTTGGCCATTGTTGGTGTTGGTGCATCTTCGTGGATCCACACGCGGCTCTCCTGGCGGGTAGGAATATCGTAAAATGGGATGTAAGTTTCATCACCTGTTACTATCTTTGATAGAATGCGATGTCTACCATTATTTAACATTTCCAATGTTTCCCGAGCGATTCTTACTCGCTCTGCTTTTTGGAAATCGGTAAGCGTGTGTGGCACCCAACGAGTAACAATTTTTTTCATCCGAAGATGATCATGTAAAATTGAATTTACTGTTGCGGATCCAACACCAAGAGTTGCCTCAATCACTTGATAGGTGCATCTTGGATCTTCGTCGATCATACGTCTCACACTCTCAATGTTTCCAGCGGTAACTGAAGAACAGGGCCTATCGGTACGTTCCTCATCACCAAGCAATATCCGTCCTCTTTTAAATTCGCTATACCAACGAAACACAGTTGCACGTGAAGGACTTTCATCACCAAATGAGAGTTGCAATCGTTCACTTAAACCGACCTTAAAATCGTAGTAAATCATTGCGCGTACATGTTCTCTTGACAAGTCCATGTTTCGATGACAAATCGTACCTACCACGTTTACTGTGTGACAGCAGCGACTCAACTGACAGTCAGAGTTTACTACTTAAGGATGATGGTATATATTAATGCAGTTTTGCCAGCTCTAACTTCTCTACTTTTGTGGCATCTCAAAATATATAGCGTGTCCCTCGTATAGCCATTGTTGCTGAATTCTTCCTTCTTTTTTTTTAGCGTTTCAATATCTTTTTGATTAAGTTTATTGCTTTCATGCACACCTGTAACCTGTAGCCTTATTGTTCTATTTTGTCATGTAGGTAGTTGCAGATTCCGCCCGTATTTAATTATGAATGTGAATGCTTTTTTAATTTTTAGAGTATAATTATTTAATGTATTTATTTTAGAATTCTACAATTTATTTTCGCACATAAAAACAATTTCGTGGAATACTAATGTGGAATATAACCTGTTGGGTTAACAGTCTTGAGTTATACCAACCATATTTATTTACGACCTATTGTTGGGTAGATTGAGTCCTTCTCTTAATCTTTCTTAGTTAAAGTAAATAGGATTATGACAAAGGTGGAGATAAACTTAATAGATGCCATATAACAAGAAAGACAAGTGTGCTTTTAGGAACCAGTAATTAAGCACTCTCCACTAATTCCACAGCCGGTTGTACCGACGATTATGACATTAAATGTATTACCTCATGATTTATCGCTTACCGTTTTGCTTGTTAGTATTCTTGATCCTTTTTTGCTGATATTTACTAACGAATATTTGCTTATTCATTTATGTATACTAATCTATATTGTTTACCACGTACAGGGCGGGATAATAGTGTAGGTTTTCTCGATAGCACCTTTACTATTAACAGTAGAAAAAAATTCCTATGCAAAAGTCGGATATGCATCAATAGTACAACCTAAAATTAGTTTTTACATATACAGAATGAGCCAAAAAAAGGTACGTATCAAACCTCCCCTGTCTCTTGTCGTCGCCAGCATTTTTATGGAAGCGTTCGAACAACAAGCCCTATCATCTTACAATCTTACACCAAAGTGTTAGTACATTGGTACGTACAGGTACCTTGATGATGCCTTTGTCATCTGGCTTCATGCACACGAATCATTAAACAATTTCCTATCGTTTCTGAATTCCCAACATGATTCCATATGATTCATCATGGAGATCGAATCGGACGGTTGCCCTCCTTTCCTAGATGTTCTCGTACAGCGGCGTCCTGACGGTGCGTTGGGACATTCTGTTTACCGAAAACCCACGCACACGGATAGATATCTCAATTGCCTCTCACACCATCATCCAGCCCAAAAACACGGTGTCATCAATTCTCTTATCCAAAGGGCCATTTCCCTGTCTGAACCATATTCGCTTCCTTAAGAACTGAACTACATCACTGAAATTCTGATCCGCAATAATTATTCTAGGAAAGACACTAAAACTACCATTAACCGCTACACCAACCCTTCTCCACAGCAAGTCTTCCGTAAGCAAGCGTATCTACCCTATATTCATGGTGTCACCGATTGCATCAGCAAGATTCTATTCAGGAACAACATAAAAACCATCTTCAAACCCAATTTCAACCTCTCAGACTACTTTCTCATCAAAAAATCGCAATCATCTCGAAGCTCCTGGTGTCTACCAGATTCCATGTTCGTGCGGTAGTGTACGAGCGTTGTACGCGGTTGTTGCGTGTACCCGGGTCCGCGCTGGCCGAGCATAGATTGAAAACTGGGCAACAAATCCAATTTAGCTCTACCCGCATCTTATCTCGCAACCGTCACTATTATAGCAGGAAAATCCGTGAATCAATAGGGATTTTCAAACATCCCAGCAACTTAAATCGCGAAGATGGCTATTCCTTACATCACACGTGGAAATCCCAACTTATCAAACCTACTAGCAACTGCCACGCTTCATCGATCCATAATATTTCCGCTCCGTTGACCCGAAACAAACCCTATATAAACCCATTCGGAATGAATAGTCACCAGTCAGTGTGCGGTAACAGCCCTGAAGATGCCCCATAAGAGTGTGGACGAAACTTCGGCAAAAGCTACGACAACGACGCAGTTCCAACTCGGAACCTAAGAGTATAGTGTTATTGACGACCGCGGAAGCCTACGTACCAGGTACGTATCAAAGTTATGTTCTTTGAAATGGAACATTCTGTATATCAGTATATATTTGGTTTCTGATAGCAAATGTAGGGTCACTTTGTATGGATGTTGAATATCATATTTAAATTTGATATTCAACATCCTTCCCGCCCTGAAAGGCTTTCAGAAACTTTCAAATTAAATATAGGTAAGTAATACAAGGTAATACATAGTGCAGATAATAAAATAACACACGTGATAACAATACAGGTAAGTATATGCATATTTATATGAATGTAAGTTATTTGTATTCTAATGTAACTGATTCAATATTATTATTAGCTATTTTTGTTGCAAAGTAGAGAATTATTATTAACGTCATTGAGAATAGCTTCTTGTTCCTGCAATCTGTTAGTACTGAATATTACTTCTAGTGAATCATCAATATACAAATCTTATTTATGTGGGGTAGGTTTTTTTCATCGAGAAGTAAACAGAACACAAAGACTGGTGTCCCTTCTATTTTAAAGAAAGTAACTTCTTGTTTGTCTTATACCGACGAAATGAAGATAATTTCTTCACAACAAAATATAAACAGCGTCGGTCAACATTTTCTTTGAGTTGAAAGAAATAGAAATTTGTTTACATTCTGGAAAATAAAGGGTTTTAATTTATTACTAAAGCTGGCCACGAGCGGTACCGCGCAGTAGCGTAGAGTCGACCAGGCCTCGCGTTCCACTAGAGTTATTCTGCTAATAGAGATGTTTGCTGCCGCAAATAATTTCGCTCATCTTTTAAATAAAAATTAAATAACACGTGCTCAAACACTTACCATTTTAAGAGTCCTCCGTGAAATCGCAAAGTGAATAATGTCTGTTAAATATCTGCAACATTAGATATGTTTCAACTGTTGTTTCGGCAAAACTAGTACGACATGAGGAAAAAATGCATTTATATGCAGAGAACGAACGTTCTAGTGACGTAATATTTGCGTAAGTAAAATAATCTTTCAAATAACTTAACGATTCTGTTGACGCACCTTCACAAATGTGTCTGAATGTGCCAAAATCTGAATTTTTCTCAAAAACACTTTCAAATTTTTCTAGAACAGAAACATTTTTTGCGTCTTCAATCGCGCATAGCTGTGCGTGAACATGTTGCACTACTTGTAGAGATTCTTCTAAAGGCACCGCAGGATTTAAATCCATTTTAACCTGACTATCTTGAAATTTCGACTGGCTTTTCTGGATAGCGGCAGCTTCCTTTGTATCGAATTGTAAAACCACGTTCTTAATATTGTCAAAATATTTATGATATAAAAACGCGGCCTGCAACCATATTCCCCAACGAGTTAGAATAGGTTCTGGTGGCTCTGGTATACGGAGGCACAGTCTGTGAAATTCGCGAATACGTTTCGGTGATTTGATAAATACTGCTTTGGTATGCGCTATTAAAGCGTCTACCTCAGGATAACATTTTCTGATACTATCCGCCACAAGATTGAGAGCATGAATTTTACACGTAATGTGTAACAAATTAGCAGAATGCTTTTTAAGAGACCGGCCTACAGAAATCATGTTTGCAGCACCATCACTCACTAACATCAAGAGTTGGTTTGTTGAAAGTTCAAACTTTTCCAATGTATTTAACACTAACTTTGAAATTACTTCGGCAGTACACTGTTGTATTCGTTTGGAGACTAATAGAATTGAAGGTGCCGATTGATGAGGTTCCAAATTGCGTGCCATTACATTAAGAACAGAATGTTTCTTCCGATCTGTTGTTTCGTCGACACATAACCACAATTTTTGATCTTTCAACTCCGATTTTGTTTTTTGTTCAATATGTTCGCGCGCAGATGGCACAATTCTCCGTAACGATGTTCGACTTGGTAATTTGCACTCCGAATAGTTATTCCAAAAGCAGATAAATGGTTCCTTGTCTAGTAAATTAAACGGTATATTACATGCGATAAACGTAACGCATAAATTAAATATAAATTTTTCATTGTCTCGTGCGCAATTTCTTTTTGGGACATGCTTTTCACTATTTACGTGTCGTAGACAATGTTGTATGGACCAACACATTAACGGGATTTTACAGATTACACATTTAATTTTAGCACCTTCATATATTAAGTCTGGAATTTCTGCAATAAATTTTCGAAGTTTGTCCGACCGCGGTCGTTTTGCTGACGAAATCATAATTTTTCTAGGACAGATAAACAATTGCGCAAATGACCGGCAGCGAAAATGTCCGTACTGCTCCGCAGACGAAGTAATACTACCATTCCTCTCGGTCCGAACTGATTCTACGCCGATGCGCGGTACCACTCGTGGCCAGCGTTAATTATACCTTTAGTCTAAATTTTTTGAGAATTTCGTATTCTAATTGAACAATCTGCATCTGTAATATTAAAAGATTCAGTTACGATTTACTTGAAATAAGGGTCTGGCTCGTTATCGAAGAAATATGCGTGTATTTGCAGGGAACACAGATGAGAGTAATTGTAATCATTCAATCCTTAATAGCTTCCTACTACCTACGGTAGTAACACTTCATTAACGTAACAACTCATTAGTTTCAATTAAGGAATGCAGGCACTATTTAAATGCCAGCATACCTGGACTCATACATATTAATACTAGACAATGAGTTTCTTATTACAATTCAAGGTAATGCAGCAGTTCGTGACCCACGATTAAGACAAGTATAGGGGATGCTAATCCAAACACAGTTATTTATAAAGGATCTATATATATTTGCCTACACAAATTACCATTTCTAATGATGCTACTTGCACGCTAAAACAAATTGTGTGCTTTTAAAAAGTTTTCGAGGTTATAGTGGATAATTTTAATTGAATGTTGTCAGGAGCAAGTGTAGGTATACTTCTTATTGCACTATGTAATGTCAAAAACAGCAACGTCTAATCAAGTAGTTCCTAGTTAATGTTAAACGAATTCCAGTTATCTGTTTTCCCCCTACGGTTTTAGACAATCTGACCCCAATTGTGATAAAGTGGATTACGTCGAGCGGAGGACGAGTTAATAAACAAACATATTGCGAAATCGCCCACCTACTTGTAAGCGATGGTTTGATTTTTCTGCGAGCGACAGCTTGAGAAGGATCTCCTTTCAACGTGCGCTGCATATTATACCTAAACGGAAGTTTGGATCACGTAATCTGTTTCCTTTCCTTTTAATATGGTAAAGATTTTATTTAATTTTGAATAAAATAGAAGCGTTTTCATGTTATATTTAATAAGTTCATTGTTGGTCCAATATCTAATTCTTTTTGCGAAATTTCCAGTTCACGTTGTTGTTTCTTTTATGTGGTTCATGTAAGCTCTTGGCAAGGTGAATAGGATATTGATTTTGAGTTTTCGAGATTGAATTATCTATTTTATTTAATACATAAAATGAAAAAACCTCAACATTTAATGTTTTCGAAACTTGTCACTTGCAATTCTTATTTACAAATATGACATTAAATTAATGGCTCCAAGAAAATTGGTTAAATCAAAAAGCGCACCCAATCGTATTGTGCCTTGTTTCAAAAGTAACTAAATAAATCGATCCAAAGTGACTCTGTGTGAGTAACTAATAACTGGGAGTAGGTATAATAATGGTCTAAATTCTCATAAAACTCGTATAATAATGCTACCGGTTTCGAGCAAGTCAGCTCATCATCAGGCAGGATTTAATTTACTGCAGGTAAAATATATGTCATAATTGTAATATTTTATCATATTTTGACAGATCTTTTACCTGCAGTAAATTAACTCCTGCTTGATGATGAGCTGACTTGCTCGAAACCGGTAGTATCGATTTATTATAGGAGTTTTGTGAGAACTTATACCATTATTGTACCTACTCCCAACTAAATAAATGTTACTAATTGTTGAGAAGAAGAAATGTTTAAAGCTAATTGCTTTAAACATTTCTACATGGCAAGCTTTCAGTAATTGGAGAATGAACCTCATTCGAAAATGTAGGATACATTATAAAACTTAAGGTTACTTAAATATTTGGAAGGATAAACAACAATAGAGGGAGGATAATCTACAATTAATAATTAAGAAATATTAGCGACTCACAAATACTCTCGGACTGCGATGCCTTACGAAGAAATTTGACCAATTATTATTACTTCCACTCGACCACGGCTCATCAGCTCGAAACAATGTTTTACATTAAATATCGACTGTGAAAGCTTACGTACTTTATAATAATTTTTGACTGGGAAATGGTGTTGTTGATTGTATTTAAAAATTACTAAAATTGAAATCAAAAGAAGACGAAAAAAAGCGGCTCTGCTACTTCATATTAAATAACTTAGGGCTGCTGTTGGGAAATATGGTACAAACGTTCAAGGGTGTGGAATGACGGTATAAGAGTCCATGGCGTCTACAAAAATTTTGAATCACGGCTTCTGCTGAAATCATAATAGCAATTTCTAGTCATTTTGAAAGGGTTTTTTTTTGTTGAACACACAACATTTGGACACGTGTTCGCAAAACTATATTATATATGTCATATCAAAGGTTCGTGAAGTAATAAAGGAAGAAACAGGTTGAAAGTTGAGGCGAAACTTTTATTTAATCGGAATAACACACCAGCTTGTAAGAGTTATGTTTCAATGACCGCGATTTATAATATTGGCTTCCAAATTTTCTAGATTAAATCGTTAATGATTAGTGGTTATTGCAGTTGCTGAAGGGACATTTAAGTGAGACTCTTTTTTTTGACAATGGAGCAGCAATCGTTACTATGAATATGACGAAATCAAAATTTTTTTCTAAAGCCATCAAATGACTTGATTATTAATGCATAACAATTTTGAGAGATTGTATTTGAAATGCTTCATTGTGCGTCAAGCTAAAAATGCTTTCATAATATTCGGCTTTGTGATTCGAACATCAAATTCACTAATGAAGATTGCACAATCCATTTTATGCAAATCACTGATGCTCAATAGACTAAGGGTATTGTAGCGTCCTTTGCAGTTCCTAATACAATATGCATGTCGATAGAATCGAAAAAGCACAACGAAGATTTTCAAAGTAGGTTTTAAGTTTGTAAATATTACTGATTTTGAGTATATATTTAGTTTACAGACAATAGAGGTGGGCACTTTGAGATTTTTGTAGACCCGGCCTGGCCTGCCAGCTTCGACGGTTATCGTCCCATCAAGTCTCTTTGGCTCGACAAGTCCGTTTTGGGCGATAAAAAGATGATAGAATTCGTTCGATCCTACACGAATGTGCAAAAAATTCATTTATGTTATACTATGTTCAGTATTAAAAAGTTAATAGCAATTTCAATCACGATTTACTTATTACTTTTTTAATCCGAATAAGTAGTATGGATTACTAAAACGTGAAGAGGCGTTCCCTTCTTTATGACAACACTGTTTTAGTTTTACGGATTACACTTTTTCGTATGAAATTATCGATAATGAATTTATGATGCTTTTCAAAGCAGTGTTTTCACTGCAAAATTTGAAAACATTACAATATTATTTCGTCAGTCCTGATGTAATCATCTTCTGCAACTACTAGCAAACATGTTGATTTAATAATAAAAGAAAAAACAGAGAAAACGGAAAATCTGTTGCCTAAAATGTGAACTTTTGTCTTTCTAAGTGAGCATATGAATTATATTTTATTATTTTTATGGATACATACATATATATCTTTCGGTACTTCAATGTATTTAATTTGCACATTACATTTAAAAGTATGTAGATACTGAGATATTTGAACTTACTGTCTTCTCAAAGCAAAAGTTTGGGAAGATTAGGTTTGAATTTCAAAAAAGCCCGACCCAGGCCGCATCTAAAATATTCCAGCCCGACAGGGCCTGGCCCATTCGCAACCTCTAACAAACACAACACAACCTGTTATCGCTAAAAAATAGGAGAAAGGTAAAGGACTTGCTCACATAATACAGAATTGTGAATGGCAAGGCATTTTTTGAGGATATAGGCGTCCAGATACATTTTATTGCAATCGCAAGTGTTCCAATATTGGTTTGAATTCTCCATTATAGATAGACACCTTTACGTAATACGTAATGATATTGATATATGCATTTCATCTAAGCTGTTCAAAAGGTATACCCTTTTTCAACGCTGGTAATTTAATGCCAAACATTGCTAAGGCTCTATGTCCTAGGTAAAAACAATAGTCATTACAGTATTAACTGCTGATTTTTATAGTTCAGTTCCGCATTACTCTCAAATTATTCTGACTGTACTAACTGATTTATTTGATTTCCAGAATTGTATTATTATACAGTATCAAAACTCGGTAGTAAGCTATTTGGTAGAACGCCTAACAATTTCCTATTTGTAATTCAAATTTAAACGTTTTATTGAAACTCTCGTTACTCACGCTGTGTTCAGTAAATCATATTATAATCTTATCCCTAAAATGCAATTTGCAAAAGCAGCGCCTGAATGTCCCACAGACGAATGCGTAGCTGTATATCAGCTTCGTTTGTATAAATTTGGTGTAAGTAGAATGCCAACATAGCCAATCCTGGACTAAATATTTGGTTGTTCAGAAATTGTATGTAAATGCGAGATCATGTTAACGGGTTCCATTTCCGATTTTTTAACTTAAACGCGTAAGCGATAATCACGCCGCGCCAATTCCAACTTCATCGGGCACTAAATTTTTATGCGAAGAATGGCAAATACCGACTGAAATTGTTTTACGCTGATAAACGGAACGAAAGCATGCCGCGCCGTCATCAAGTAATTCCAGGCACGTGATGTAGAGGGCGTTTTCTGACGGAACTAGTGAATTTACGGCTGCATTGGTTGTCTCAACAAATTACTAATAAATTCCCGTAACTACTTCAATATATAAGTCAGATGCAGATGGCTCGCTTTGATTACTGCTACTACTACTACTACTGGCGAGTGTTTCAGCATTCGTACGGTATTAGCAATCGTATTGCAAGTTTATGTTCGTGACAATGCCGAATTCATAAATTCCACGTTAATGCGTTTCGGTTGTGATTTCTAATATAATAAATACTCGGGCACTGCAAACAAGATGTTGAAGAAACATTTATACTACTTTTATAAATTGCATAGTGACATATGTAGTTTAGTGGCTATTTTTGTCATGGTTCTAGGCCTTAGAAGAGATTTAACGGAACACACATGATTTAATGCAGATACCAAGCAATGTCTTAATTATGAATATCACTACAACCTAGACATAGAAATTCTAAACCGCTACTGTGAAGTATAGGAGTTGTTTTCAGGGAAAAAAGTAAGGTTCATCTCTAAATTTGAGAAATAGGCTACCGTGTAACATAGAAAGAATTCGGGTAAGAAGTTATTTGAATTTTCGAGATGCTAGGACTATACAAAAGGTACTATCAAAGATATTGTGATATTCAGTACCCTTTCTCAATTAAATATTGTTTAGTTTCCTGCTTCTAACGGCCTTTTACTTTTCCACTTCATTCTACGAGCGATGATCGTAAAATAAGGTTCCCATATTTTTTAAAAATAGACAGCAATCTTTATTTCCTTAATATTACACATTGTTTTAAAGGTAAAAACTTAAGCTATTTTTCGACATAATCGCCATTTCTATCCAAGCATTTTTGCAGACGCTGTTCCAACTTCTGTATCCCCATGTCGTAAAATTCTGCCGCCAGTCCTTTCAAGAATCGAATAACCTCTTCTTTGACTTCATCGTCGGTCCCGAAGCGTACGCCACCCAAGTGTTCTTTTTATTTTGGAAACAAGTGGTAATCGCTTGGAGCTATATCTGGACTGGAAGGGGGGGGGGATGACAGTCCAGCCAAATTTTGTCAGCAGTTCCTGGGTTTGACGAGAGACGCGGGGCCGAGCGTTGTCGTGAAGAAGCGTCACACCTGCAGTCAGTCTTCCTCTCCGGCGGTTCTGGATCGCCCTTCTGAGTTTGGTCAGTGTATCGCAATACCTGTTTGAGTTTATTGTCGTCCCAGGAGGCAAAAAGTCGACCAGCAATTGCCCTTTCCTGTCCCAAAAGACAGTTGCCATGACTTTGCCAGCAGACTGCGTTTGTTTAAACTTCTTTGGCTTCGGCAAGGTTGAATGGCGTCATTCGCATGATTGTCGCTTGTTTTCGGGAGTGAAATGACACACACACGTTTCGTCGCCCGTAACAATGGAGTCCAAAAGATCCTCCTTCTTGTGTTGACATTGTTGAAGAAATGCCTGGGCACACTTGCAGCGTTTCTGCTTATGGTCTTCCATGAGCATTCGCGGTACCCACCGCGCGCACACCTTGCGGTAGCCCAGATTTTCGATCAAAATCTTTTCAATTGTGGTGTTGGAAATCTCAGGAATCCGAAGAGCGAGTTGACGAATGGTGACCCTCCGATCTACAAGCAATATGCTCTCGACCTTTTCAACGAATTCCTCTGAAACTGATGGTCTTCCGCTCCGTTCTTCATCGTGAATTTCCGTCCGACCTCCAGTGAATTCTCTACACTATTTGCGGACGTGTTGAACAGCTATACACTTTTCTCCATAAACTTCGGTTAATTGACGATGAATGTCTATAGGTGAAACCCCTTTCGCGTTTAAAAAATGTATCACAGCGCGAATTTCGCACCTGGCGGTAGCGGCGATCGGGAGTTCCATCTCGGACGGCTGCTTAGCCAACACTGAGCGGCGTGGCGAGACGGGAGTGGTACGTATGTAGAGTGGGAGAGCTGCTGCACATGCCAATGTTGTCGGATTTCGCCTAAGACGTCTTATTGCTGCTGTAGGGCGTTGGGAACCTTATTTTACGATCATCCCTCATAATATGTACCATATTTCTTATAAGGATAATCTCCTTTAGTGGGATACCTATTATCGTGAAGTGCGTGCACTTACACCTAAATTCACTATTTTTTATTGTTTTGATTTGAATATTTATTCTTCTTCTTCTTTTATATAGGGTGCTGCCTGTTTTTCTTTACATGTTAAGGGAATTCGTCAGATGTTATCCAACTTTCGGCCCATCTTTTCAGTGGTCTGGCAGGGATCCTTTTTCCAGTTGGATTTGAGTCTCTTGCTATTTTGACTAGTCTATTGTCTTCGGTACGTGTTATATGGTTGTTCCATTCTTTTTTTCTTCTTTTAGTGAATTTTATTATATCTTCTACTTTACACTGTCGTCTGATTTCTCCGTTTCTTACTCTATCTCTTCTTGTTTTGCTTACAGTGTGGACATTTCTGTTGTTCGGAGTAGCTGTTTTGTTTTGCTTGTTTCAGCTCATGTGTCGGTTGAATACGTCAGGACAGGTTTAACTATCGTCTTGTAGATCTTTACTTTACTTTCAAGGCTTAAGTATTAATTTTTCTAGGTGATATCTCTTAGATATCCGGATATGCGAGATCCTTTCATCGCCTGTTTTCTTACTTAATTGTATGTGTTGCGGTCACTAGATATGTCGATTCCTAGATATTGGAATTCCATCACTTGTTCAATCATTTGCCCTTCAATTTCCAGTTTACACCTGATGGGTTCCCTTGATATTACCATAGACATTGTTTTATTTGTTGATACTGCCATGTTATATGTCTCTGCTGTACCAATTAATGGAGTAGTCTTTGTAGAATATCTTCTGTGTTAGCTATTAATATTGCATCGTCCGCATAACATATTATGTTTTTTTTGTTATTGTTCATCCTGTATCCTTCTAATATTTTGTGCTGTCTATTAGTTTGTCCATTATTATGTTGAACATAATTGGGCTTAGTGAATCTCCTTGACGTATACCGCCTGCACTTGATTTCTCGTGTGAGGTGATTTCCAACTTGAACTTTTGTTTCTCCGTTTGTATAGATACTTCTTCTTCTTTTAGAATGTTGATAACATCAGATAGTCTTACCCGATCGAAATAAAATGGGACTTGTGATTATCTTTTAATTTCGCATTTCATTTAGAAATACCTTATTCCATTCCAATTCTCTTTAGTGATATCTACTTATCCCAATTCCTAATTTTAGCTAGATTTTTGTTAATGGGTACGAGGTTTATATTTCAATTGTGATCATTTTTGTACTAAATACAAAAACTCTGGTATTTACAGTTGTTTGTCAATGATCCCTTTTCACTAGCTCTCCTGGTCCCAATTTAAAATTTTAATATGTACAATGTAGACAAAAGTTGGTGGTGGGGGGGGGGGGGGCTAAAAAATTGACTAATCCTAGTGCTACATCCCAGTTATCTTGCGTTTGTTCTCCTGTATGTTTCTCTGCTATTACTGCTACATTTGTTCGAGTGTTTGTTTTACAGTTATTGTTGAAAACAGAATTTATTATGTAGTTAATATTTGTTAAGTCTCGTCAAGTAAGCCGTGAAGATTGGAATTTGATTTTTTGAATTAATTATGGCAAGCAAACGAAAACATAGTTCTTGTACTTTAGAAGAAAAACTTAAATTGTTAAAGCGACTTGACAAAGGAGAAAGTTTAACGAAATTGGCTACTAAATTTGGCGTAGGTAAGGAAACAATAAGTGACTGGAAGAGGAACCGAACGAAGATTGAACAATTTTACAGTGCAACAAGTGAAAAAACATTGAAACAACGCAATTACGCAACAGTTTCCGTGAATGACAAAATTGACGAAGCAGTATTTTTGTGGTTTACATAAGAGAGGCAGTAAGGAGTTCCGATAAGTGATCCATTAATACAAGGAAAGACCAAGCGGATAAATCAGCTAATGAACGTTGATTCGTCTTTCACTGCTAGCAATGGGTGGTTGGATCGATGGAAAAAAAGACATGGCATCAGACAACTGACGATAAGTGGAGAGAAGTTATCGGCTGATAATGCTGCTGGACAAGAATATTTAAACGAATTCGCTGATTTAATTTCTTTAGAAAATTATTCGCCCCAGTAAGTGTACAATGCGCACGAAACTGGATTGAATTTCAAAGCACTTCCCACTAAAAGTCTTGCTTCTCGTGAGGAATCTTCTGCGCCAGGTTTTAAAATTAACAAGCAGTGTCTCACAGTTTGGGCCTGCAGTAATGCCGCGGGAACAAACAAGCTACCGTTAATGGTGATTGAAAAATCAACGGAGCTATGATTAGTTACTAAGCGTCCTTAGCCCTTTATTTCTAGCTACATGAAAAGTCTCCTAAGGAGTTGTTTCCATTTTGTAAACTTGACTAACTTGAAAAATAAAATCTTTCTCAGTAGTTTCTTAGTCCTCCTTAGTTAAAATTTTTGTTTAGAAATTTATTAAGTATACCAGCCACAAATCTTACTCCTGCTGGAGCTAGGCTGTGGCATTTTAGCGTCCGTATTATTTCCTCATTGTCTTTCGGAGGTGTCAATAGGTGTTGAAATGGTAAATTATTCTTATTAGTAGTTGCTGTTGTCATGCTTTTTAGTCGAAAATTCTGTCTTGGAATCGGACTACCCTACTTCTACGAGGAGGATGGTCCCGGTGCTCCTTAACCGCTCTTGCCAGTAGAGGATTACCATAGTTTTTAGCTTTCTCCAGTGTTCCCTCGACAGCTAGCACAGATGTTGGGTCAGACTTGGCATCTGGAGATTTTGTAATTAGGTGTTTATAACGAACCAGGGTGCCGCGGCTATTAGTCTTAGCACCGTATTCTGCAATGCCTCCAGCTTTTGAATATGGATGTCGACCATATCAAAGCTCTAAACGTAAGTATCGGTCTTAGGCACATTTTGTAGATATGAGATTCGTTTTAAGATCGACGGAACTGTCACTGGAGAGCAGGGCAATCAATATGTTTATTTCCCCGAACGAACTCAACGTGACCCTTCTAGGTCAGTCGCTGGTCAAAGGGCAGCCCCAGGTACCTCACGGACGAACTCTAGGAAATCCGGTACATGCTGAAGGCGCCAGACCAGCAGATTTTTATTTCCGCAGGAGGTGTAAATTGCGATATCTGTTCAATCTGCGAATGTCGAGCGACGTCGTGGGTATAGAGTAAAAACAACTTTGGGGTTAGCAGGGAGCCCTGCGGGACCCAAGCCAAAAAACGTTCTTTCCTGTAAACAAGATCCTATTGGGGCAATCAATCTCTTACTAATTCCAATTCTCTTCGTTTTGAAAAGCAAAACCGCAAAAACCGTCAACCATCTCCCTAAGTATGCCTATTTATAAGCAGATAAGGTTATTTAAAACCAATATAGTTTTATCGATTTAAAACAAGATCAGAGAAGCCAACTGCTGAATGTATTGAAAGCGGTACCGAGACTCGTAGGCGATAGGATAGCAGATCATTAAATTCGATCATCGTGTTAACGTAGCTTTATTCCAAACGCTCATCGACATACAGTTACTGTATCAAATATCCTTCCAAACAATTTGTATGTGTTGGTTTTCTTTTGTATTTGATAGTAAATATTTGATCTTGAATACATTTACGTGTTCTAATTCCCCATTGGCTTTTATCCAGATCTGATTCTACACATATTTCGCCGAGCTGCTCTTTATGGCAGCACTGCTATGCAAGCATCTCTGGGATCTATTAGAGGTACGTCACGTAATGCACATCAAACAGCTTGGAAATATATTAATATTAGAAAGGTAATATTACAATCTCTTCAGGATAGGAAGAAAACTTTTTTGCAGCTGTCTGCAGTAATTAGCGCAGGAGATGGCTGGAACGGTTAGAGAACGCTTAAATAGTGCCGGATTAAAAGATTATAGGGCAAAAGAAAAGCCGTTGCTGTCCGAGATTAACAGAAAAAAACGTTTAGAATAGGCAAAAAGACATCAACGTTGGATAATTGAAAACTGGAATTGTGGCCTGACAAAATGAATTGAATGCTATCATGATGATAGTACTAATTTTAAAGGATGCTTTGGCTGCTTTTGACAGAGTACATCCATAGTTCCTTTTTCAACATTTTGGTACTCCTGGAAGTACCTTTGTGCGTTGTAGAGTTAACGAGGAATTTCATTCATTCCTACTTATTAGCATGGAGGTAGTAGCATTACAATATGGGGGTGCATGTCATCATGGCGCATTGGGGAACGTAGATAAAAATAAATGTCATCAAGGCCATCGTATGCAATAAGGAAACATTTTTTTCTAACAAGATAACGTCCCCTGCCACACAGCATGAAAGACTGGATACACGAAAATAGATTCCACCTTCTGGATTGGTCTGTCCAATCTCCAGGCCTAAATCCAATCGAGTGTTTGTGGGTACTTTCCGAAAATTCAACTGAACACCCCAAAAACTCTACTTGAAGTCAAAATAAAAGAAATGTGAAAAAATACTCCAACAGTGCATTGCAAAAAAATGGCGAATGTACAGGCGGTCATTAAAGCCCGAGGAGATCATGCACGATATTAATTTACATATAGAATTTTACAATGTAGTCACCACTGCAAATATATTTCAATAAAAATTTAGGTTTTGTAAAGTTTAAGGAGATTAAAAAGTTTCAGAAAAAAGTTTCAAAATTATATTTTATGATGGAAGAAAGAGTTTTCACGGAGATTCTGAAGAAACTAGGCCGATTTAAACAAATGACACACGACGAAACTCGAAAGAGGCTGCTATGATTGCCCTATTACCCATGTATAATATAACGTTCAAGTAGAAATATTATACCTAACAACCCAATGCAAGTACAAGAGACGTTTTACACTCGGTGTCAATTGAGTGGCCTCTTGAAAGTAAATATGGATGTACTCTATCAACAATTACTACCCTTTAAGATCTATATACATATATTGAAATGTTTTTATCTCAAGGAAATTGTTAAAAAAATTGTAATTTTGCAAATTGATTAAATTTTTAACTCTTTTGTAGGATTCGGAAATATTCTTTCATACTCTTCCTGTAATTTTTTATGAATTTTGATGTCAATAAATGGAAATTAACGAATGTTAAAATTGAAAAATGCAAACAAACCTTGATTTTGCGAAGATGTCATATAAACTCTAAGTTCCTTATAACATTCACAGGAAATCTGCCTGTTCTAACCTCCAACCTTCTCTTCTACCTTCAATTTATTCTCTAATCTCAATATCGGACACTTTAAACTGGAAGCGCAACCAAAATACTAGTTAACTCGATGAAAGCTTAACCAGAATCGATGAATTTATTAGCGTCCCTTTTCTCCTTTATTTTAATCGCGATGGCGATTGTTTCTATCCACAGCAAATTTTGATGATATCTACCCAAATATAATCTAACGAGGAATTTTGATGAATAAAGTTATTCTCAGAAGTAGCGTGAGAGAGTGAATGTAGTGACGCTACTAGATGTACCAAACTAGACGACTATGTGATAGACAAATCCTCACGACAACCCTAAATATGAAATCTTCCTAATGAAGATAGCTTAACGAAACATATTTAATATACGAAATATTGTGAGAAATATCTTTGAATTTGCCTTGTTGTTTGTTGTAGGAGAATTTTACATTCATTTTGAAGATTTGCGAAAAGGAAATAAGGAAAGTGTTCATCTCGATCACAAGATCGTCATGGCTGGTTAATAAATTATATCTCCATCCGGTGCTATATGAATACCTAAATTTTAATAACAGCTGATATTTCCGATGTAAATATTTAACATAACAATATATATACATATACAGCGCGGGCCTAAAGCCTCCCCCCCATGCCAACTTTTGAACGACAGAAGCTAGCGTTTTTGAAGAAATAGGTCGATTTCTATTTTTTGTAAACTAATTTTTATCGTTATCAGCATTTCAATTGTATTTCCGGTTTCACCGGAAGTGTCATCAACTTCCTCTTTTTTAATAGAACAACCTGTATATTTTTACGTTTTTGGAAAGGTAATCGAAAGACGAATCCAACGATATCACATATGTTATACTTTAACTTAAGAAATATGACGATATGCAGTAATATAGGTTTTGGTAATCTGTTTTTGTTGTTACGCGAAGTTGGCTGGAAAAGAGCGCCAAATTATTTTTTGTTCTCTGCTATTAATGCTACCTACCGCTAAATGACTCGTTTTAGAAATATTTGGTGAAAAATAATTATTAACGATTTTATTCCACTTTCTATTTTTTGCCGCTATAGGGCCAGAGTCAGAACTCTGATGAAACTGGGAACCCATCAAAATAAGGGCTAATGATAAAATTTGAATTTTCGAATTTTTCAGAATTTCAGAAATTTGGCAGAGAGCAAAATTGTTTACTTAAATGTTACGACAATACCTTTCATTTCTGCGTTCAGTTTAAAGAAAAAAGTCATAATTGGAGGCGCATGTTCAGAGATAAAAAATGGTATATGCATCTACGATCTTGATCTATGATTTTGAATTTTCGGATTTCGAAGTTACAAAAATTCGCATATTCGTATTTAAAATTTTAATTATTCGACAGCACACACATAAAACGTCACTTCCAAACTGCATATTAGCAAATAACTGCTGCTTTCCTCGTACTGGCATTGTTTCACAAGCTAACTTGAAGTTATTAGCGAAGTACTGACGGATCCTCTAATACTTCTTTACTAATAAATACTAAAAATCTGTTTTCCGTTGCTAAAATAACCTCTAAAAAACTATAATGTCCTTCTTGTTAATTGATGAACCTTGATAGATATTTACATCCAATATTTCAATTCTTTCTGGAAAGTGTTTTATAGAGACTGAATGTTTAAATTAATACTTTACAGTGCTTTCACTACTATTCTAAAATTTTTACCATACTCACAGTAGAATATTTTTTTTAATACATGGTAACTGCAAGTGATAGCAGTTTACAAGGTAATAGAGGTTAAGGCACTATCTTTAATTAAATAAACTACATACTATAATATCACTCATCTTAAACTTCTTGCATAATTATTAAATTAAAATTCGTTAATTCTATTCAACACATAAATAAGAAATCATTAATCATTTCAATTACAGTTAATTTAATATTTGCTGTGTAAAATTCATTATTACTGTTAGTTTCACTTTTATTATTAATTATGCCAATGAAAAATTACAGAAGATTAATTCAGCCCAAATCTCTGCTTAAAACCTTTTTACTTTATACTATCTACACGGACGGTTCTACCACTAATAGGAGTAATTTCGTTAAACTTAACGTTGCTAGATCTACGGGCGTAGAAAGGTTCTTAAAATGGTCAAACGGCGATAAAATATACAAATGGAAAATATACACCAAGCGATCATTACGCCACGTGGTGGCAAACCAGTAGAACTATCTTTGTATATTTTTTTACATCTTACTATTATTTCTGCGTCCGGGGCAGTCAATTTTACACCTTATCCAGCCTGCACATAGCGAACTCTATACGTACGTCCGCTGCTACTGAAATTGATAAGTTCAGAAATATGAAAATAGATGTCCGGAAACCTATCGTTGCCGAGAAAAGCATTGAAAACTTTTCTGCGTCCATATACGGACGCAGAAAGTGACTGGACGCAGAAAGATATGCAATTTTGAAATGTATCTGTGCAGAAAAGGCGGTAAGATTTATATATGCATTGCAGTACCCTATATATATATATATATTGAAATATCTTTCTCAGGGTTTCTACTCTAAATTTTGTTAAGTTTTCAAATTTAACTCTATTAAATGATTTTCGTAGGTTCGGGGGTGTCCCTAGATACCCTTGTGGCAATTTTGAATGAATTTGTAACTTAGTGAAATCAGATTAACGAATTTTTAAGATTTTTAAAATCAACTTACCTTTAAACTTTCGACCGACGCCAATGTAAATAAACACTCTGTTTAAATACACACCATAGGAACTGCCTGTTCTGGATATTTAACCCAATTTGCTTTTCTAATAATGACTTTGAATACACCACGAACACTTATCTTTGGATTGGATTCACGACAAACTTTGATTCAATCAAGGCCGAATAAAGATTGATGATAATTGAGGGCGTCGTTACTCTTTCATTTATTTTAAATCGCGAAAGACCGGCGATTGTTTTCTTTCACAGCCAATTTTGATAATTTGCCTAAATAGAAACTAACTTTTCGATGACTTTCAATCAATATGATATTAGTACTCGAGAACGAATGCAGTGACTTAACCAGGAGGTTGTTTGTTGATGATTCTGTGGTACGAATTGTCACCAACAAGCTTTAAAAGAGAAAATCCACTACTAATTTATGGAAACCTTTCAGATAAGGATTTAATTGACGAAATATTATCTGTTGAGCTTTGAAATTTACGTTGTTACTTATTCCAGACGATTTTTACTTTAATTTAGAAGAAGTACTTGAATAGGAAAATTGATAAATGAGTAGAATTGTCCATGATACTCCACACTCGTCGTTATCTGGACTTATAATTAATTTCTACCGTCCTCGCCTCAAGGACGGTTGGCTTAGGGGGGGAATGGTAACGCAAAAATTACCAATTATCCCCGCAAGAGGGGTATTTGGTTGCCAACGAGTGGCCAGCCTGACATTTACTTCAATATCGAAATGACAACCGAGAGAAATTGTTGTCGTCGTAAACACGACGTTGAACATAACATAACAATATATATAACTGTACTGCAATAAAAATATAATTTATATAAATTCAGAGAAAAATTCAATCAACGATTAAGTAACTCAAAGTAATAATGAAACTTTGTACAACAATTTTGTAAAACCACTCTGTATATATTAGTACTAGCCATAAAATTCTGTAGATCTTCCTGAAAATTAACACCGTTTTCAATCGAATTTAAGCTAATAAAAAAAATTGGCTAATGTGATTTGCTAATTCGTAAACTATTGTTTAATGTTATACATCAACCTTTTAATTAATTTGAAACATTTACAACTGCATTTACAAACCAAATTGCATTTACAAATTAAAATAAAACAATCTTACCAAAAGAAGCTGTAAGGATGATATTCTAATTTAAAAACTATATTTAACCTCATGCTTACTGTACTTTGTAAAATTCCCTATGCTTGGGCAAGTTGATCTCAACGGTTGTATTTGTTGACGTTATGATTCTGAGATGCCAATCATCAAAAAAAGTACTTTTTTTACAAATGTTTGCGTTTAGTTTTCCCATTGACAATCACCATTTGGTATAAAAATGCCTTGTAGGAGAGAAGATTTAAATGGGTTTTTAAAGTAATAGCTAAAGATGCGAGAAATTCTGTAGAAAAGAATTTGCGAAATGAAAGTGGCAGTGAAAAGGAAATAGGTATGTATATTTGTAACTTACCGATCCATAAAGTATTCCGCTGCAATCCATACAAAGATATTGACATGTTGAGACTCCCTGTATTTTCAATTTTCCCACGCCCACAGTCATCCTTTGCAGTATAGCTGTAAAATAAGAGAAAAATATATGAGCAGGTGCGCTCTAGAGTCTTTTATCATCACGAATCAAAGCAAGCGATTACTACAGCCCTATTCCTAAACGTGTATTCTAGTTTATATGTCAGTGTAAATAAATAAATAAATCCAAACTGTATAAACTCGGAGACTAACGCTGTGGGATTTAGACATGGTACGTTATGAAATACTCGCGAAAAAATGTTGTGTCTGCTCGACAGCGTGGTTCATGTATGTTACGGAAAATAGCAACATTGGCACTGAACCAAACGTTCAAATTAAGAAAGTCGTTGTTATAGGTGTAAAAGAAACGTTAGGAACACGCTACTAGCGCAATAATATACATTTGTTTGATAGCTTAAACTAATTCCAAATAATCCAAATGTTGCTATTTTCGTCCAAATTCCACTACTTTTAAATGATCTACCACATGCATACGACGACTAGACATAGAGTGTCTTAAAACTACGGAAAAACTTATACATTGTAGCTTCCTTATAATATATCGCCTGAAGTACATCTGAAATGTTATATTAACAAAACGGTGTAATGGCAGTAAATGAATCTGAAACAGATAAATTACAGAATCACAGTGATTTGTTTACGAGCAATGTCTTCAGAATTATCACAAATTTGTCAAAGTATGACATATTGTGCTTTTGAAACTACAAAATATGAACATATGACTTTTCAGTAAAAAACAGGATAATATTTTTAACATATAACTATTACATCCTAGCTTCATAGTTTGCAATTTCAAGAACCCTTCAGACTGCTATCTTTGCTTTTATACTAAAATAACACATTAAATGAAATGTTAACAGTTACGTTCTGTAAAAATATCATATAGACTAAATGAAATTAAAACCAGTATACTACTACTAAGACCACAAAGCTTACTATTGGTAGGTATAAATATATTCTCTCTATATCCATTTCTTTATAAAATTATTAGTAGTTTTCTAAGAAAAAGATTTCCCATACGTTCTTGAAATTTGCTGATATGATGTCCCCTGATGAACTGACATTCTCTGGAACAAAGGTAATGACATACATACAAATAAACCTATGTCACGCAGAACTTCATTCACTCTGTCCCTGTATTTTACATTTAATATCTACTAATGATATAACAGATATACGAGGATGGAGTGAACAGTTCGTGGAATGAACATAAAAAAGATACTGTTATAACTTTATGGTTTGATATGATGATCATTTTCTTAACTTAATTCCTTGCCATATCGATATGTTTGTACCTCCGATGAACCAAAAGATTTTCATCTAAAAAATGGAAGCTATTACCGTTCCTGCAAACAGAACAGCCATCACCTTTTATGGGAGCGGAGAACTACTGTGCTGCCATTATTTGGATTATGGTTGTTGAGCCAGAAATAGGCAAAAATAGGGGGCAGAAATAGCTAGCGTTCACTACCTATTACTAAATAAGTGGAATATCATACAAGAACCACAAGAAACCAAAAAGAGGAAAAAGGTAAATGAAAGGATAAATGCGTATAAATTAAGAGATCCCCGAGTTAAAAATGAATACCAAAACATAATAACCAAAAGCTTGGAAAATACGGAAGCTACTAAGGGAATAGAAGAAAAATGGAAAGAACTGAAGAATTGCATAAAAGATGTGGCAAAGAAGAGCTGTGGAGTAATAAGAACAGGAAACAGGCACGGAAAAAAACGGCTTGGTGGACAACAGATATCAAAATAGCGGCAAAAGAAATGAAATTGGCCTGGAGAGCATACCTAGATACGAGGGGTATAAGAGAATATACAGAATACAAAGAAAGGGGAAGAAAATGGAGAGATATGATAAAGAAAAGCAAGGAAAAAACAGAGTTAGGGAAAAAATTAGCTAGGAACTATAACGAAAAGCAAAAAATTTTTCTACGGAGCTTTAAAAGGTATGAGAAAAACAAAACAGAACAGTTTAAAGAACTTGAAAGATGAAGAGGGCAACCTAGTTACTGATTAGGACAAAATTATGGACATTTGGAAGAGATACTTTCAGACACTCTTAAAGGAAATGGTACAACTGGAGAAGGAGGCAATACAAGAAAGAATGGACGGGGAGCCAATTCAACAAGAAGATATAACAATGGAGGAACTGGGAAACGCGATTCAAAGGATACGTAATGAAAAGGTACCAGGACACGATGGGATCGCAGCAGAATTGATAACAGCACTTAGTGATTTAGAATATGAAGCACTACTCAATCTGCTGAACCACATTAAAGAAGAAAAGAAGATCTCTAAAGATTGGCAAATAGGGGTTATATGCCCAATTTATAAAAAAAGGAGTACGGTAAAAAAAATCTATGCCAGAATACTAGAAGCCCGACTGAGAAAAGAAGCTGAACAGACACTGGAAGATACACAATGTGGATTCAGGAAGGGAAGAGGATCGCAGGACCAAATCTTCATACTAAGACAGATTAGAGAAAAATTCTAAATGAAGGAGGAATCAACGAGGGTCTGATAGAGTCTATAAAAAATTTGTTCCTTAGAACAACTAATTACGTTAGAGTAAGAAATGAAAAGTCAGGCATGTTTACGTGTAATAGCGGTCTTAAACAAGGATGTGTGATTAGCCCACTGCTGTTTGATATGGTGCTAGACGAAGCAGTTAAGAAATGCAGGCAACAATGGAAACCATTCGTTGTGGGGCACTGGAAAATGGAAATAATACAAGTCACAGAACTAAGTTATGCAGACGATATGGTAGTGTTCAGGAACCTATAAGAAAATGTCGATATACTAGTCAAACAGCTGAAAGATTTAAATATGGAATGCTATACAGAAAAAACAAAAACGATGATAGTAGGGGATGAAAGTGGGAAACACAATACAAAGATAGAGGGAAGAGATATAGAATAAGTTAACACATTCAAGTACCTTGGAGGGAATAATAAATAACAAAGGCAACTTAGAGAACGAAATTCAGGAAAGATTAGCAAAAACAGGACGACTATACAGTGCAATCAAAACTCCTTTTTTAAGTAAGAAGGAGATTCCCCCGGAAGTTAAAGCCGAGGTGATCAAAAAAGTAGTAAAACCGATACTTACACATACATGCGAATTATCGACAACAAATGAGAGACAAAGAAGTAAAGTGAACAGTATGGAGATGAGGTTTCTGAGAAGAATAAAAGGCAAAACCAGACTAGATAGAATTAGAAACGAGACGTACAGAGAAGAGCTCAAAGTTGAAGCAATAGAAGAGATCATAGTGTAGGGTCAATTAAGATGATTTAGACACGTTATGAGGATGGAGAAGGCGAGATTGGCTAAAAAGTACGAAGTGAAAGAAATAGGAAGAAGGAAAGGGGGGAGACCAAAGAATACGTGGAGTGAAGAAGTGAAAAATGCAGTCGAGATGAGAGGGAGAAAATGAGAGCAGGCAAGAAAAATAACGAGGGACTGAAAAAGGTGGGGAGACTTTTGGAAGAAGAAACCACGGAGTTCAACTCCACAACAACCCTATACTTCACGGTAGAAGGGTTCTAAGGATTAAGTAAGTAAGTAAGTTGTTGTTGAGCCAAATCTTTCCAATCATCGTTCATTTCATTATTAATATCGCCTGCTGATAAACTTTTCAATAAGAAGAGTTTATTGACAGCCCAAATTTCAACACTATGCATCTCTTGTTAAAAACTCTGATGCGCTCGTAATTAAACAGCCGTCAAAACGGAACTAATGAACGTAGCGATATAAAATTCTAAAACTGTAGTATTTCTTTGTCATCCCACAAACTTTTCAACCAATCCCCACACTTCCAAGAAAGGAGTTAATTATTTTCTATATGTATATCGTCAAGCAGATCACATGTGCAGCATCAATTTCCTTTGAGACGTTATCTTGCTTCTATAACAAGTCTTTAATGCCAAGTAACTACGCTTGTACAACAAAACAGAACTTTCATATGATCAATTTGACGAAACAAAATATTAACAGTAACCTATTCTTTATTCTAATTCAACCAAACAAAATAATGTTAATTGGTGTGCATGTACAATTTTAATAACATTAACTACATAATTACAACAATCTACATACAATGGTAGCAACTCGAGTGCCCCTAAACATTCTGCATCGTCAAGCGACCATACGCAGGCATTAATTTCTTTCGTCTCTAAAGAAAATCGAGATCAAGCGTTTTTCTTTTCCACATTTAATAACCGAAGAACTTTTATGTAATAAATTTTCAGTTGTTCGATGATTTAAAAAAAATTCTTCGAGCCATTGTCTAGAAAAATCGTCTCTAAGCCCGCTCGAGTTCAGCATTAGCTGGTCTTCCACGTTCGAAGCGGAAATAAAGGTAAAACAGCAGAATCTCCAGCCTAATATGATCGTTTTGACGAAGTAGAATACCAGGAATAGTCGGGTTTCTTTTGTCGTTTTTTTATAGTAATAAAGGAGCAAAAGCAAGTTAGATAACAAGGTTTTGGATACACATACAAGCAAGAATGTAAGAAAGTATTCCGAAATGCATTACAAGTTCGCATTTCATAATTTAACAAAACGATAAATTACAATATGGCAATATATTCGTTTATATGTAATTAATCGTAATTATTGTCTAAAATAGCTTTTCGAAATACTTTTAGATTAATAGGAAAGAGTTAATTTGAATGTTATTTCTCATGCCTATTTTGGTTATAGGTATCTTCATAAACTAATGTAATTACTTACTAATTTCAGCTTTCTATTTTTTCCAATAAAGGTGAGTATTTCTAAAGTCGTAGAGATCTATAAAATCTAATAGATTGTACCTACATATATTTTTAAATGTATTTTATCTGGGTCCAGTCTCTTGTTTGAGCAGCTACTTGAAGAATTTCCACTTTCAAACTATAGAGCGGGACAAATTAGAAACAGGTTAAAAATTCTCTGAAATTTTGTGCACTTTATGTGTTTCAGCAGAAATGTTGGCTTCCAGACAACATTTTTCCAACAAATGTCTGTGTACTTTGCTTTCGTGAGAGCTCCGGGCCACGCAACGAAGTCGGATGTCTTTGGTGACCAAGCAATATCGCCGTTTAGAGGTCGATTATAAATTGTAAACGTGTACACTTCACGGTAAAGCAAACCAGATTGAGGTATCGTCAAGAAACTGGGCCGAGTACTAGTACAGCCCTACCTTGCTAAGTTGTTCGATTATCAAGATAATTGTAATTTTTTTATACACAATACTTACAATTAATTTCCTGGAAACTTTTGTTCGTTGTATTTTGTTATTATCCTACTTCATTAATCCTTTGTTGCTGTTTTGGGCTTCCATATGTTTTGGTTAAGTACTCATATATACTTAAATAAAAAATACTTTTCCAATCCTGAGCTAGGATTTTCTTTTCCACTAGGTAGCTCTAATAAATCTTAATGCTTTAGTAGTGGAAATATCTAATGTATTTGCATAGATATAGTACAATCATTAAATTTTCGCAGTTATTCTACATGAAAGTCTAGTTTTTCACTTGTTGAATTCCTTCATTTTGTACATGTACAGTATAAACATAAGTAGAGTTCTTCAGAATTTTAAGTATAGCTAATGCATGGTGATTAGTAGACCAAAATTTTTAAAAGGTAGGTACATTTCTGCCTTCAAGTTCAAATGGTGAATTTACGATGCGGAAATTACAGTTAGTCCGCAACGCACAACAACTGTTATTTGCAACTAAAAAAAGTATCCAACGAGATATTAAGAATAGTATGTTCATTTTCTATTTTCTTTCCCACGGTTTATCTTCTCGTGTGTCGTTAGCAATTTAATTGAGTATTACATCTATAAATATGCTAATGTACTTTGTTAGGATTTGTGTGCTTAACTGTTCATATACATATGTATATAGTTGAAATATTTAATTGCATCACAAATGCAAACTATTAATAATGCACACGCTTAAATCATTTATCAGCTGTTGCGTGTACAAGAATGAAGCATGAGCGCCATTTCTATCCTTCTGTTTTGTTCTCTTATGTATTTATAGCCGATAATTCTTCTGTCTCATATCCTATCGTCGCTCCCTTAGATGTTAGTAATCTCAATATCTTCTCGATGAGGGACAAAAGGCCGGTATTTCTCGGTTGACTTCAATTATCTAGCGCAGAGATACTAAAGCGTAACTATTAGGCACCCCAAATTTAACTCTAGACGCTTATTTCTGTTTCAAATGTGGAACAACAAAATGACTATGGGGTCTTTTCCGCGTTGGCAGCTACTCAAAACCGCACTGTACCTAACTTCAAGAAATGTCATCGCGTAAGCAAGGGAATTACTCAGCCAACGTTTCGTGTAAATTGCTTTTTGGAAATTCGCTGTTTTAGATGGCAGTTGTTAACCGCAGAACGGACATGAAGGTTAAATGTAGCGGAAGTCTCCTCTTGTTAAAACGAAAAGCCAAAGGAAAGTCGTGATAAGAGTACAAACGTATAATTGTATTATACTTGCGGAATAATTTAAGAAAATTGCTTGGAAGATCCTTGAGATATTTATACGTCCTTATAAATATGTACTAATAGTTAGTTTTCTTTACAGAGAACGTGTTTGATAATTGATTTGATATATCTATGTAGATGTAAAATATTGCGAAGATTCAATTGAATAACGTTTGCTTAAACATTTTTTCTTGCATTGTGTACGACTCCCTCTTTTTATGGTATGTAAGGAATTTAAAATTTTACATTTCCTTGTGTTAAGCAAGCAAATATTATAGGAATAAAAATATTCCAAACATTAATGATTTATTACGTTATTCTGTCTTAATAGATCGTTAAAAAATGTGTTGCTCCAAATGTCATAACCTCACTGTTGCACTAATTGTCACTGTAAGTTTTGTCCTTACTAGAGGTTCCATATACACATACATCCTGGATTAACAGTAGCAGAATTAGCAAGTTCTATGAACCAGTACCCAGGGGTCGCGACGTGGACGCTTCTGCTATGACCCCCACTTAAAAGAGCTGGAAAAAATTATTAGCTAAGAAATCACTTTTACATATGAATAATCACTTCTGATATTACTTGGAGCAATGTTGTTCTTTTTCACGTGTGATAACGGCCTAACTGGGTACATAAGCTCAAAGTTTGTCATAACCTCGGAAGTCTTTAGTGTGTAAATGGCGTTTGCAAAATTTTTCATGGTTTTGCTACTATCACTTCCTTACCGGAAAGGATGTAGCGCAATTATTTATTTCCTATCATTCGAATGGTGACTCGGGATTGCACCAGATTCAGCAGAAAAATCTGCCACTTGACTCTGGTAGGACTCGAATCCACAGCTTCTAATTCTGCCACAGGCAGGCGTATGACCTCTTATCACTGGACCTCTGAGCCTTTAAGTATTACTGCTGCTACCATAATATTTCTCAGAACGCTGGTATTTAATCTGTATGTATAATGTTATTCAAAATAGATTTTTTAATCTGTCGTCTCATCAAGGTATAGCCACGGCTGTTTATCTTTCAATTCTGCTTTGATCTTATTTTCGATATTTTTACGTATATTTGGTAGCTGTTTCCGTAACGCTGTTCGCGATGGTAAGTTCCACTCGGTATTGTATGCACGCCAAAACTGTCGAAACGAGTAAGCGAAGTGGTAGATCACAAACAATAAACATCAAAAGTAAATCCAACTTAAATTGGGTTTGAGGGGGCACGCCATTTTTCTCATTTTTGTTCTATACTATTTATATGTCTTTTACAGTCGCCTTTGTTCCAGCACATTAAAGGTATTTTGCAAACTCTACACAATACTTTAGTTTTATTATAGTTCAAATCCGGAAATTCACTGATAAATTTAGTGACTTTATTAGCCAACGGTCGTATATGTTAGAGATACTTACATACATATATTTATCTTTATAATTGCGACTAACGCTGCGAAGGGTTGATGAGAAACTGTTGCAATAAATCAATAATTTCATTTGCTGGGGTAGCTCGTGCCGATTCATCTGCATGCATATGTTGCGTCGTGGGCGCGGTAACCTCACTTCTAACCCGGCGCGAAGCTCTCTGTGTCCGGCCTAGTTATTGTTTTTATGTTTTACTTGTTCTTTCAACCATTATAATATTGTTGCACTTTTTTTACAACGTGTGTAACTAAAACTTGCACACTATTGTAGCAACCTTTGTAACAGATCATTGATTAAATTTTTACAACAATAGTGTATTTAATAGAAATACAATCCGTTAACCACAATCGTGTAGTAGAGATTTGCGCAAATTGTAGCCTATCGTATATTCTCAAACAAATTGTAATAAATTGTTTTACAATTGTGATTCTTTATAAATTTTTTTTCGTGTATTATTTATACACGGCTTGTTAACTTGCTAGACAATATATGTAGGAATACGATGGTTCTTTCGAGTAGATGCTGATGTACCAAAAAGGGTAACGTTTGCATATTAGTTTTAATGAATATCTTCAGCAAAACAAAAACTTATGGTATTTCGTACCAGCATGTTTTTAAAGGAGAAACTCTCCATAACTTCATATTTAATTTACTACAAAACGACACGTTTTGGGCAGAGGAAAATAAACAAATCCGCAACGGTTTCTCCATCAGATTCTGGAAAGATATGCAGAGTGTTTCGTTTAAAAAATGTTTAAACAAAATATCCATGGCCATTTTATAGACAGCTAGTTGATACAAAAATATTTTCGATGTATTGCCGAAAACTTAAAAAGATACTCAATTGGATAAAATTTGAAACACCGCTCAAGCGTGTAGGGCGTTTAAGATATCATCTTTTAATGAAACAGTAACATTTCCTGAAAATCTCAAATCGTGTCAATTATCTCAAGGAATTTAAAGAATATTGATGAAAGTGACATGAATTGAAGAGGGGCATCCAAAAGCGTAATAATATATAGGGCGTTTCATTTATAAAACTGAACTTGTGCGCTGCGGAAACTGAACACCATATATACTTGAATATAATTTTTATTTGTCTCCGAACATTTTTTATTTGAAAATTTTTTTGTAAATTACTTAGGAAAGTAATCTTCCGATTATGTACTAGGTGAACGCCCTGTATATTTTTCTTTCACAAGTGAATATTCTTTTTTTCTTGGATAAATTAAGTAAGGAAAAGTTTGTACATAGAAAAATTATGTACTCACTTCAGACTTAATAAATTCTTGTAAAAACAAATAAATACAGTATTGGTCTTAGGATTGATTATTTATTGTATATTGCACTTTTAGTCTTATTTAAATTAATGGGAAAAAGTTATTTACAATTCTAAAAAACATCAGCCAAGAAGAAAGTGTGGATATGCATTGGATAAAAGATAAACAAGGAAACCTCTTAAAGTCCAAAGAAAGAATAGATGGAAAGAATATTTCTGTGAAGTACTAGAAGGGACAGACGAAGGTGAAGGAAATAACACCAAAAAGATACTAGAGAAGGATGTTGCAGCGGGGGAGGAAATCACCAGCGATGAAGTGAAGGAAACAATTAAGAAGATGAAAAACGGTAGAGCAGCATGTATAGATGAAGTAAAACCAGAAATGTTAAAATACGTGGGGCCAGCAGGAGAAGAAATGCTGAGGAGAATATTAAATGAAATATGGATTAGTAAGAAGATTCCAAATGTAGGAGTTATGTCAGGATAATTAGTGAGAAAAGAATAATTACAATGCTGAAATTAACATGCTTATTATTTACTTAAGGTGACAAACACGACGATGTTGCTCTCGCAATAGACAAACACGATTTCTTTTATATTTTCGTGAGTTCTCGAAAGTATCTGGTTATTGCACTCTTGCGGAAATACCCAGACAGACGCATCCGCAGGTCGAAATAACACAAACAGTGTCCGTGACCAATTCATTGTTACCGCTGACCTGAGTTTCTCTATCGGAAGAATACTATTCCTTAAACATTACGCTTACGTTAAAATCCCTACACAAAAGAATGGCAGACGGCTGTATTAATATAATTGCAGAAAAAAGGGGACAAGTTAGACTGTGGGTATCGTTGCTGTGTACTGCCAGTAAAGTATATGAGAGGATATTGGAGCGGAGGCTAAGGGAAACAATAGAACCAACGTTGAAGAAATCGCAAGCGGGGTTTCGAAAAGGTCATAGTACACGAGAGTGGAGTTTTGTATTAAGGCAGTTGTGTGAGAAAACCATAAGAAGAAAAGGACAAGTCTACACATGTGCAATAGGTATATTGAAAGCTTTTGACTCGGTTTCTAGAGAAACAATTTGGAAGATTTTAGAAGAACGAAATGTGACAAGAGAATTAATTAGCGCAATACAGAGCATTTATGAAAGGACTAGCAAAGTTGTTAGGGGTAACAACTTTACATCGGAAATGTTTATAACACAGAAAGGAGTCAGGCAAGGCAGTGTCTTGAGCCCCCTATTGTTTGTAATAGTTATGGATGAAATTGCGAAGACAGTCAATGGCAGAGGGGCGAAGGGCATAGTTGTTGGTTACAGGATAATGTGCCTAGTAAGTGTGAAAGAATTGATGTACGTTGATGATTTGATCCTATGCGCACCGACAGAAGCAGTCCTAAGAAAGAATATGGAAATGTGGAGGGGAGAACTAGAGAAATGTAACATGCACATAAACGTGGAGAAAACGGAAATAATGGTAATAGGCGTTGACGAGGAAGAAACGGACATAGAGGTCAAAATAGGAAACAACGAAGTTAAAAACGTACAGAATTTGAAATACCTTGGTACAATGGTAGAGGAGAATGGAAGACTTGACATAGAAGTTAATAATAGAATTGCAACAGCGAATAAAATATATTACGCCTACCAAAATCCTTTATAAATAAAAAAGCGGCTAGTAAAAAGAGGAAGATAAGGGCGTATAACACCGTTTTTGTACCAACACTAATTTATGGATGTGAAAATTGGAAATTAACAGAGAGACAAAGTAGCAATCCTGGGGATAAGCAGAATGGACAAGGTGCGAAACGAGATTATAAGGGAGAAACTTAGCGTTGAATCAATAAAGGAGATGACAATGAAGACGCAACTGAATTGGTTGGGTCACATGGTGAGGATGGCCAATATGCCATGAAAATAGAATGGCAAAAGCAGTTTGGCAAGTTAAAATCATGAAAAATGGTAGAGGAAGGCCAAGGAAGGAGTGGAATGATGTGATTGTGAGTGCATTGAACAGTAAAAACAGTGACTGGAATAGTGCAAGAAAGATCGCACTGGAGCACAGGGAGCAGTGGAAGAAATTTGTAAGAGGGGATATGCAAAACTCAACTCAACACCTCTACACTTATGGTAATGGGGTCTGGGATAAGTAAGTAAAGTAAATTAGTAAGGCGACTTATTTGAATAAAATTTTCAGTGTTTGATTGAAATATCCAGGCATATCATTTGTCCAGTTTTCATTATTTCCGATTTTTATTGCGACATATCCACACATTTCTGGGCAATATTAGAACTAATAATCCATAGGTAAATTGGTGTTATTGAAAATCACCAATTTGGACAATTATAAACCATTCAGAAAAATTTTACGTATCTTTTTAAAGCTGCGTAAGCATCTTTATTTCTATCGTACTTGTACGATACTCTTCATCCCCTACACAGCACGTCACTTAACACATCTCATCGACATTTAGAGCACTTTTATCCACTTAATGTTATATACATAGAATAAAATTTCCTTCGAAACTTTAAATTCTACGCAACGTATTTCTTATTTATTGCGACAGTTGAGTGTCCTATTACGCTTCGCTCCCGCAATTACATAAATTATTTTCTTTAAATACCTAGCGCGGTCGTTTAAATCCTTAAAGAAAAGGGTGTAATCCTGTACAGCATTAATGCCGTCGTAAACGCGTAAAAAAACTTCGATTGTTAGCGTTGATATGTAGCATAAGCGATCGTTATTATAGTGGGTGTTGAGAGTGCAAGTTATTTTCGACCGGAATTAAACTATTCTTATCCCAACCTTTTGTAAGAATAACGCTGAAATTTATTGCGTGTTACACCATTAAATAGTTTATGTGGCATAGGTTCGAAGTCCGATACAACGCGCACATATATTTTTATAAACTCCATAATTTTAGATTCGTCTGAGACACGAATGCTTTGGTTTACTTTTGTGCTTATAAAATTTAGCACAAGGGATATTGTGTATATTAAACATACGCCCACTCATCTGGACGCGTATTTAAAAATTCTTGGTTGTTGAATACGTGGAGCTTTGCTTAATTGTCAAGTGGTTGTGTATCGAAATGAATTTTGACAGAAAATAAAACTTATTTTTGTGTCCTTAGAGTAAATTTAGATATTGTGGTATTTAAATGTTGTGTGTTTTTTTTTAATCACACATTTGTTCCAACAAATATGTATTGTGAAAAGACATTTAGGACAATATTGATGCTTTCAAGTAATTTATTTAAAAATAGATGATTTATTTTTTATATACAGCGTGTCCACTTACTGCATGGGCTTATTTCTTGAGCAGTTTAGAGCAAAAGTTTTCAAATAAAAAATATTTGAAGTCAAGCTTTGCATAACATAAGATTATGCCCAAGTATACAGAGTATACTTGGGCGGAAAAATAGAAATCTATTGGTGTTTTTATGGATCTTAGTAAGGCCTTTGATCTGATAGGCCATAATATTCTCTTTCATAAGTTATATGCCTATGGTATAAGGGGACGAGCCCTCGATTGGGTTAATTCATGCTTGAGCGATAGAGCGCAATTAGTTGAAAAAAGAGGTAGCAAATCTAATTCCTTACCGTTTAAAAAGTGCGTTCTTCAAGGATCGGTTATTGGTCCGCTTATGTTTACCATTTTTGTAAACGATTTACCTTTTAACACTTTAAGTGATAATTTGGTTAGGTATGTCGACGATAGTAGCTTTATTATATTTGCTACCGATAACGGTAATCTCATTATACAAGCCCAAAGCATGCTGAATATCTTCTCCAAATGGTTTGCAAGCAACAGATTGTACTTAAATGTAGATAAAACATCGTTTATACGTTTTACACCGGGTACTACCAAGATTAATGAAAGCCATTTACTGAGAATTAATAATAAATCTATTCAATAGGTTCCCACAGCTAAATTTCTGGGGCTTTCTCTATATAGCTTAAATTGGGGGTCGCACGTACAGGAGTTAGGTGCTAAACTTTCTTTAGTGTGTTGCGCGATTTGTCGACTACGATAGATAGCCTCGAAAGACGTTATGCTTCCGCATTATTTTGCATGTCTTCAGACAAGATTATCGTACGGTATTATATTCTGGGAAGCTTCATTTTTTTATGGCAGGATTTTTCGCCTGCAAAAGCGTGCAATCAGAAATATGGTTGGAGTAAGTATAAGAACACCTTGTCGACAATATCTTCGGGATTTGGGGATTTTGACGCTTACCAGTTTATACATATCAGAAGTTGCTACCTTTGTTAAAGAACACGAGGATTCATTCACTGCTCACAGAGATCTCCATTATATATATGTATAACAATATTTAATGCCCTACCCATTAGAATTACGAATCTCAATTTAACTGCTTTGAAGGAAGACTTAAGATAGATTTTGTTAAGCAATGTTTTTTATGAGTTAGAGGAATTTTTTGAATTTCGTTTAGTTTAGTAACCGTAACTTGTTACTATTGTTAATTTTGCTATAATTATCATAATGTTTATTTCTGTTGTTATATTTACAGTGGCCCGCCATTGAATTAGGACCAGCAGGTAAATTGAGGGTTTATTGCCAATACTTCTATGAATGAAGGTTGTTTATTGCCAAATGGGCACAAAATCTTTAATCCTATGTATAGTAAGATTCCCTAATAACTAAAGCTGGCCACGAGCGGTACCGCGCAGTAGCGTAGAGTCGACCAGGCCTCGCGTTCCACTAGAGTTATTCTGCCAATAGAGATGTTTGCTGCCGCAAATAATTTCGCTCATCTTTTAAATAAAAATTAAATAACACGTGCTCAAACACTTATCATTTTAAGAGTCCTCCGTGAAATCACAAAGTGAATAATGTCTGTTAAATATCTGCAACATTAGATATGTTTCAACTGTTGTTTCAGCAAAACTAGTACGGCATGAGGAAAAAATGCGTTTATATGCAGAAAACGAACGTTCTACATCTAGTGACGTAATATTTGCGTAAGTAAAATTATCTTTCAAATAACTTAACGGTTCTGTTGACGCACCTTCACAAATGTGTCTTAATGTGCCAAAATCAGAATTTTTCTCAAAAACACTTTAAAATTTTTCTAGGATAGAAACATTTTTTGCGTCTTCAATCGCGCATAGTTGTGCGTGAACATGTTGCACTATTTGTAGAGATTCTTCTAACGGCACCGCAGGATTTTGTAATTTTTCTATTGCATCTGCTAGCCCGAAGTAATTGTCATGAATGATTTTTAAATCCATTTTAACCTGACTATCTTGAAATTTCGACTGGCTTTTCTGGATAGCGGCAGCTTCCTTTGTATCGAATTGTAAAACCACGTTTTTAATATTGTCAAAATATTTATGATAATAAAACGCGGCCTGCAACCATGTTCCCCAACGAGTTAGAATAGGTTCTGGTGGCTCTGGTATACGGGGGCACAGTCTGTGAAATTGGCGAATACGTTTCGGTGATTTGACAAATACTGCTTTGGTATGCGCTATTAAAGCGTCTACCTCAGGATAACATTTTCTGATACTATCCGCCACAAGATTGAGAGCATGAATTTTACACGTAATGTGTAACAAATTAGCAGAATGCTTTTTAAGATACCGGCCTACAGAAAGCATGTTTGCAGCACCGTCACTCACTAACATCAAGAGTTGGTTTGTTGAAAGTTCAAACTTGTCCAATGTATTTAACACTAACTTTGAAATTACTTCGGCAGTACACTGTTGTATTCGTTTAGAAACCAATAGAATTGAAGGTGTCGATTGATGAGGTTCCAATTTGCGTGCCATTACATTAAGAACAGAATGTTTCTTCCGATCTGTTGTTTCGTCGACACATAACCACAATTTTTGATCTTTCAACTCCGATTTCATTTTTTGTTCAATATGTTCGCGCGCAGATTGCTCAATTCTTCGTAACGATGTTCGACTTGGTAATTTGCACTCCGGATAGTTATTCCAAAAGCAGATAAATGGTTCCTTGTCTAGTAAATTAAACGGTATATTACATGCGATAAACGTAACGCATAAATTAAATATAAATTTTTCATTTTCTTGTGCGCAATTTCTTTTTGAGACATGCTTTTCACTATTTACGTGTCGTAGACAATGTTGTCTGGACCAACACATTAACGAGATTTTACAGATTACACATTTAATTTTAGCACCTTCATATATTAAGTCTGGAATTTCTGCAATAAATTTTCGAAGTTTGTCCGACCGCGGTCGTTTTGCTGACGAAATCATAATTTTTCTAGGACAGATAAACAATTGCGCAAATGACCGGCAGCGAAAATGTCCGTACTGCTCCGCAGACGAAGTAATATTACCGTTCCTCTCGGTCCGAACTGATTCTACGCCGATGCGCGGTACCGCTCGTGGCCAGCGTTACTGATAACAATACCCTTTTATTCTTATAGATACCACTCTACGTATATATGTATATAAAAATTCAAAATTCTAGTAAATCCAAAGTTTTGTGAGTAAGTGGGAAAAATAATTAGTGTGATCTCATTAAAGCCGGTTAATATTAAATACCACTGCTTTTTAACAAAATTTCAAAAAAAAACTAAGAATTCATACCGTATTGTTTCTTTTTAAGCTTTTGTAATAATGGGAAAGATATTTCTGTAGAACAAAAAAGTGCATTTTGTGCTCTCTTTTTAAGGGGGATATATTCGTTACGAGAAATTGCAAGAAAACAAAAAGTTAGCTATCAAGTTGTTTTAAGAATAATTAAAAGTTTTAAAGATAACCAGGCTATTCCATCAAGCAGTCGTTCAAATTGCCGAGGCGAAGGCGGAAAACGACAACACGTGCTGATAGAAAAATTGTTACTTTGGCGAAAGCAAACAGAAAGAAACTGGTTTGTGAACTTCGTCAAGAATTACGGGCTTCTGGAATAGAAATAACTCACAGAACTCTTGAACGACGTTTGAATGAAGCAGGTTTAAATGTCGACGCCCAATTAAAAAGCCTCTTTTAAACAAAAGAATGAAAAGTAAGCGCTTACAATTCGCACGAGATCATGCTCACTTGACGGCAGATGATTGGAGAAAGGTAGTTCCCTTTAATTTTGTATGAGTCACCTTTTTAACATTTTAAGTTATTCACAGGCTTACTTCAGTGATGAATGCACGCTACAAGCTCTAACTGAAGGCACGAAATTTGTACACAGACGAAAGGATGAAAAACTTGATCCTCCCTGCATACAACCCGTAGTAAAACATCCACCGTCTGTCATGGTATGGGGCGTTATAAGCTCAAATAGACCAGGGCCAATTTATTTTGTTGAGAGAACCATGAGGCAACAGCAATATGTAAAAGTGTTGCAAGAGGTTTTATTGCCTCACATCAATGAAAATAGAGAAGAACTGCCTTCTTTTTATTTTATGCAGAATGGTGCATACAGCAAAATCGGTAAAAACTTTTTTAGAAATTGCAAACGTACCGGTCCTTCCTTGGCCTGGTAGTTCACCAGACCTAAACCCGATAGAAAATGTTTGGAACATCCTCAAAAAATTGGTCTATGACAGAAAAAACTCTAATAAACAAACACTAATAAACATTATTACAGACATTTGGCATAATTCGCCGGAAATAAGAAACTGCGCTACAACATGTATCAATAGCATGCATCGAAGAATAACTAATGTTATTCAGGCTAGGGGTAATGTAACAAAATATTAAGTTGTATTCTTTTTTTGTACATAAATATATATGATAAATACTGTATTAAAGCTTAAAAATATTGAATTACTGCATTTACTTTCATACCTTAAGTAAAAATGGCACCCTAACTCAAAAATTTTCAATTTTGCGACGTGGTCCTAATTCAATGGCGGAGTACTGTATATGTTAAACTTAGTCTGAGCTCCTACGTTTAAGTTTGAATGTAATTTATTTTTAGCTTTTTTTCATCAAATACTTTTGGTTCTGTCCATGTGACTTGTCTTATACCTTTGTTAAGGTCTTGAAGATCAATAAAATTATTATTATTATTATTATTCAGTTTCCGCTACACACGGTATAAGTGTGGTTTTTTAATGTGAGATTTTTCCGAAATTTCGGCATTTCTTTAACGGCCGATATCTTAAACACGCCAGAGTGATGATTTTTTATATTAACTAGTATCTACAAGATGATCATCGAAATCCTTGCCATGTTTGATTCATACTATTTCAACTTTTTAAATGGAACATCCTGTATATATTTCCAGAATCTGATAGAGAAACTGTTCCAGAATTTTTTCTATAAACATTTCCTTATACCTAAAATGTGTCGTTTTTTAGTAAATTAAACAAGAATCTATATAGATAAATTTTTTGCTAAAATGCGTAGGGTGCGACGAATACAACGAAATACTATAAATTTATTACTAATATTTGTCCAGATATTTTCCAATAATTCCAAACCAAAATAATAACAAAATAACATACAGGGTGTTATAAAATGACAAATGTTTTAACAAAAATATGTCATTAATCAAGTACTCGAACTCTGTGGCATTGGAACAGTGAAACAGTTCACTAAAACTCTAACCACAATACTTTACTTGCATTGGACGCACGTTTCAATAGCTAAGCTATCATCTGGACGCACGTTTTAATAACTAAGCTATCATCATCAGGAGTAATACAAAAATACGTCATACCAACTTAACGGACTATCACGTGCATCTCATTAGCAATTGAGAATCACATGATATGGTGTGTGTATTCGGTCCTTTACGCCTAATCTAAGTACCAAAAATCACATCTGTCCAATGAGCACTTCTACACAAATATCGATTTCTATAAATGTTCACATTTTCAAAAAAACTCTAATAACTCTGAATCCCCTAGTTTCAACAACCGTACCTTATTCCGTTTTGTTTCAGAATTTAACCGTGATTTCAAAAATGCAATAACCTATAGCTTGTTCCATTAAAAAAAATACAACTTTTAGCAGTTACGAGCTTACGAGACACCTGTAGGTTTCAATATAATTTTAAACCATGCTCATAATGAGATCTCCTAACAGGAAAAAACGCGTTTTGTAAAATCCCCATTCACAAAGACCCAATCTACTGAGCTCGCAGGGATGACTCACCCGGTATATCAGCATTTATTGAGAGTACAATTACAAAATGATACAATTAATAATAATAAATGTCAGAAAAGCCAGTTCGCCTGTGAGTTACATTCGTCAGCGCTCTTCCTTCGGCCTTCAATAATGTACAAAATGAAAAAAAATTAAAATAAAAAAGTAAAAACAGACAAAATATGTATATATAAAAAAATAGTTCTCTGCCGAAAATCTCCAATGATTAATCTAACAGTTCTAATAGAGATCTTATGGAACTAGAGAGACGATAATATACAACATTATGACGCTTGAACGTTCTATTGTCATGAACTACGACTTCTAATCTACTTTTTATACGATAAATAACGGAACTGAACGTAAATCAACCTGTTTGTCAAAATCACATAAAAGGTCTGCATTAGCTTTGCTTGCTGTAGTAACTATATACTTTTGGTTGTTGCTTAACACTGAAGAGCACTAGGAGAGTTTGCTACATCAAAATGCATTAGAAAAGATACAAGATTAAAGTTCAATAACGTCTTTTTTAATGGATGGTTAAACTAGTAGTATACACATTTATCGTTCTGTTCTGAAGGCAGTGTGGGAATTTAAACGATAAATTGATGATTGATTTCGATAATCCTTTAAACTTTCTAATGTAGGTAAAGGTAGAATTATATACAAGGCGCACGTGTACCTACATATGTTTGAGTTATATATATGAAACAGAATTAGTTAGCAAGTTTACAATATTATGATGGTCTTTACGATCAATCATTTTTTTTTGAAATTACTCGCTTAATTAGAAGTAATGCATACAAATTCACGAATTGTTAATTTTGATGTACTTATCAATTTAGTAACAATGAAAATTTCTTCTATGGAATAGATTAAATTACATGTTGATCCAATGCGGCTCTGTGTGAAGAATACATCATGAAATTAGAGGAAAAGAAAAGTCCACTTTCTCACAATAACTCAAAATTTAATAAGAAAAGAGCCTGAAGATGGGACGTTAGTCCCGAAACCGGTCGCTCTTTTCTTATTAAATTTTGAGTTATTGTGAGAAAGTGGACTTTTCTTTTCCTCCAACTTCATAAATTACATGTGTGTACAAATCATACAAATATCTCGATAAATATATGTATCTGTCCTAATGAGTAATATTCATTCTATCAAAAAGTTTGAATTTCCAGTGTTAGAATTCTGATGCCAATTATATTGCTTGTTTGTTTTTTTATGAAGTATATAGTACGATCACTAATTTAATTTTTAGTTGAAATAACTATGTATCTCGGTAATTCTTAAAGATAACATATGAAGTAGATTATACAGCGAGGTCCTAAAGTGTCCCCCCTCCCCCTCCATGCTAACTTTTGAACGACAGAAGCTAGCGTTTCTATTTTTTGTGAACTAACTTTTGCCGCTATCGACATTTAAATTGTATTTCCGGTTTCACCAGAAGTGACGTCAACTTTCTTATTTTAAATAGAATATCCTGTATATTTTTACGTTTTTTGAAAGGCAATCGAAAAGCAAATCCAACGATGCCACATATGTTAACTTTTAACTTAAGAAATATGAAAATAAGCAGCAATAACGGTATCGGTAAACTGTTTTTGTTGTTATGCAAAGTTAGCTAGGAAAGAGCACCAAATTGTTTCTAGTTACACCAGACTGATCTAAAGAGCTAGTTGCTAACCAAAGTAATCATAGCAATTGCCAAGCTGTTAAATATCAAATCCAAAAGCGTAAATTATTCTTGTTGTTTATTATTATATCCTGCATTTGCCATACTTTCCTTGTTTGTTCTCGTTATTATTCTCTCTCATTTTAACTTGTTTTGTTAATTGTTGTTATTTCTTTACTTTATTGAACAATTAATTAATTATGGTATATTTGTTTAAATATTTTAGTTTTTGATAGACAATACGTTTTTTAGGTTTTTTTGTTGTTACTTTTATGATGGCTTCGGCACGAACCATACAAAATTGCTGAGTCAATTTTAATATTATGTAAATCTGGCAAAAATTATCACCTTATTTGCCATGGTTGAGCAACAAATTGTGCAATAATTTAAATCATATTATCTTCTGTTAAAGCAGTTCGCCTTTAAATTTTATACAATCTGCGCTTAGATCAAAGTTTAAATATTTCTGGCTGGACAAAGCCAGTGTTCATTACGTTGTTGTAAAATTTACCGAATATTAGAATTAGGTACTTGGTTATCTTACGTGGTCCATGCGGAGGCCAGTGTGTAAAATCAACAACATAAAAAACTGAAACATTGCCTGTCAAAATCTAACAAATTTAAACAAACTTACCACAATTAATTAATTACGATGAAGCTCGATAAAGTAAAGGAGAAACAACAATTAACAAAACAAGTTAAAATGACATAAAATAATAATAAGCACAAAGAACGAAAGTATGACAAATGCAAGTTATGATAACAATAAATAATAAGAATAATTTACGCTTTTGGAATTGAGATTTGACAGTTTGGCAATTGTTGTGATTACTTAGCTTAGCAACGAACTCTTTAGATCAGTCTGGTGTCATAAGAAACAATTTGGCGCTCTTTCCTAGCCAACTTTGCGTAAGAACAAAAATAGATTACTAGAATCTTTATTGCTGCATATCGTCATATTTTTTCAGTTAAAGTATAACATATGTGATATTGTTGGATTCACCTTTCGATTATCTTTCCAAAAACGTCAAAATGTACAGGGTGTTTTGTTAAAAAAATGAAAGTTGACGTCATTTCTTGTGAAATCGGAAATACAATTGAAATGCCGATTACGGTAAAAGTTAGTTCACAAAAAATAGAAATCGATCTATTTTTTCTAAAAACGCTAGCTTCTGTCGTTCAAAAGTTAGGACCGCACTGTATAGTGTACATGCATATCTGCACATAATGTATTGTAATACTGTAAAATTGAGATTGTTATCTAACTAAAAGATATTTTTTCCATCGTTTGCAATCTAACGTCTAACGAACTGACTTAAGCGAACTGACCGGGCTTGACGACGTATTACAAAGTGATATTTAATTTGCGAAATTATTGCAAAGACGAAATAGAATTTATTTCCTACGTGTTTATAGGAAGAAGTTCCATTGAAAAACGTGTATTCAGGATGTGAAAAAAATAGCGAAGAGAAGTTGTGTTATCGTTTCCCCGGAATTATTGTTGGTTGGAGATGTATTTATCTAATAAAACCCACGCGACAGAGAGAATGGAGCCAGGAGCTATATAAGCCACTGCAGAATAAACAACGGAGTCAAAAACGCTTAACTCTGACAGTTCTTGCCATTTCATTTTGCTAATTTCTTACATAACAGCAGGTATATTAATTTTAAATCATAAAATGATTCCTTAAATCATAAAATGATTCAATGACGAAAGAATATATTCAGAGTATCCCCTGTTTAAACATATAATTTGCGTTAGAATTTCAACTTTGAATTTTTTTTTTTCAATTATTTTGGTGTGAAAGTTTCAGGAAAAATTGTGATGCATTTTACGACATAAACTTTATTCTGTATGGCCCACATTAACAGAGACGCATATCGTCTAAAACATTCTAGGAGGAAGGAAACTACAAAGATTCATGAATTTATAGTTAATTTTAACTCTCATTATTTCTTTTGATTTTCATATACTACTACCTCACAACCATCTGACTAAAAATTATTTTCAAACAGATTTCGCAGTAATTGTAACATAAAGCATACCAAATGTTTTACAAATTACAATATATTAAGCAGACAATTCCAATTAAATATAGATTTAGGGTAAATTGTTCGTATACTACGGTAAGTCCCGTGATTTACTGAATCGATCCTACTGAATTTAATTTGGATTCTTCTGACTAGGCATATATAAATAAAAACAGTTTTCTTCATCAAGACGATTTGATGCAATTCTGTACGATAATAGTATGAATAAACAGCCAAAATCATCTGACTAGAATTGCCATGGTCGACTCCTTTTATTTTACAATCAGAATTTGGCATTTTCTCGAGTTAAATCAGTAAGTGGTGCGGAGTCGGCGATTATTTATTTCACGCGTCCACAGCGTCAGTACTAAATCGATGCTGTATGCGAGTAGTTCTGTGTATATGTAGGCTGTCGTAACTTATTTCGTAGTTGTACGCTTATGTTTGCTTTAAAAATGTCGCAGTTAGGTACGTCACGAAAACGACCAATGGCAGACACAGTTAAAAACTTTATAGTGGACATGCCGGACTTAATTTTTGATGGCTCTAAAATTCAATGTCTAGTTTGTAAAATCCCTTTAATGTGTTGGTCCAGAAGCTATTGTCAACGTCACATCGAAAGCAAACAGCATTCTTCTGCAAAAAGTGGCATACGAGACCAAGAAAAATTTACATTTGATTTATGTGTTACTCTTATTTTATGTAATCTATCGTTTCGTTTATTAGTCGAAGAAGCATTTGTCTCCTTCTGGAATAAATATGCGGACTGTAAATTACCTAGTCGGACATCGATACGAAATGTAGTGCCATTTGCTCGTGAACACATAGAAAAAGGAATGAAAACGGAATTGAAAGATAAAAAACTGTGGTTGTGTGTGGACCAAACAACAGATCGTCAAAAACATTCCGTGGTTAATGTAATGGTACGTACAATGGAACCACATCGACCGTCATCCTCTTTCTTACTTGCTTCCAAAAGAGTTATAAATTGTACCCCGATGAGATTTTAAAGGTGGTGTTGAACTCATTGAACAAATTTGAAGATTCAACTAAGCAATTTTTAATGTTTATGAGTAATGGTGCTGCAAACATGCGTTCTTTGGGTCGATCTCTTCAAGAATACAGTGGTAACTTCTTACATGTAACGTGTAAAATCCATACTCTAAACCTTGCGGCACAAACGATTCCTACATGTTTTCCACTAGTAAATGCATTGATTGCTAGTACAAAGGCAGTGTTTCTAAAGTCCCCGAAACGTACCCGACTATTTCATAAACTGTGTCCTGATTTACCTGAACCACCACAGCCGATTGTTACACGTTGGGGAACATGGTTGCAGGCTGCGTTTTACTACAACAAATATTTTGATCAAGTAAAGAAGGTAGTTTTAAAATTCAATCCGACAGAAGCTGCAGTAATCAAGAAAAGCCAGGAAATATTTCAAGATAGTCAGGTTAAAAGAGATTTACAAACTATTCACAACAGTTACTTCAAACTAGCGGAGGGAATAGAAAAATTACAAAATGTTTCGATGCCGCTAGTGGATTCTGTTCAAATTGTGAATGATGTTCATGCACAGTTATGCGCTGTAGAAGGCGAAACAAATTGGTGTGTATACGAAAATTTGAAAGTGTTTTAGAGAAAGACTCCGATTTTCTTATATTAAGACAAATTTGTGAAGGTGCGTGTGAAGATGCATTAAGTTGTTTCAAAGATTATTTTAAGTATGCAAATATAACATCGCTAGATGTCGAACGGTCGTTTTCGGCATTAAAAAACGTTTATTCCGCACGTCGTACTCACTTGACTGAAACAGCCGTGGAAACATATTTAATGATTCAAATATTTAACAGATGTTACCCAGTTTGTGATTTCACGGAAGACTTTTAAAACGGTAAGTGTTTCAGCACATTTATAATTTATTTCTTACCTTCTATTTTATGTGTAAACTTTTATGCGCTCGCCACGCCTCTGGCTGTTATCGCATATTTGCCCAGGTTAATGATGATGAATAATTTTTTATTTACCGCACATTCTTTCACGTTTGTATCTTTTATAAACGTTTCACTATTTATCTGCGCGTCATAATTTGTCCTTTTTTTTAGTTATCTCAACTGAAAACAATAAACAGCTTTTAACGGAGACAGAGATTATTTTTATTATTTTCTGTCTGAACTATGAACTTAAGTGAAACGTCCCAATCAATTCCGTTGAAATAGTAATTAGTAGATACGGCACGTCAGTCAACGTAAATATGTAATACGAGTAATAATCATCAGAATTGTAGATATTCCATTTAAGCAATTAATAATTAAAATATTAACGTGATACTGTTACTACAAAATGACTTGAGCTCGACTCCGTTGCGTTGAACTGGTTTCTGACAGCTCGTAAACATATCCGAACGAACACTTCTCGAACACTTTAAAACGTTTTAAAAACGATGAAGAGATAATCCCTTAGGATGATTGATGAAATATTAAGTGTCGGATCATAATGCCATAATCTGTAGCATCGGGCCTGTAACATCTGCCTCGGGAAGAAAAGAAATTTATGTATTCACATTAAAGGATCACTTCCTCTAATAACTTTTTCACTTCTTAGATGACGTACGACACTGTTACTCATTGATAAAGACCAAAGCCGAAAAATTTTTGTAGTGCTACTACCCATATGTTTTAAATTTATTACGCAAGGACAAGTGGATGAAATACAGCAGTCTATGAAACGTTTTAATCTCGAGATGTGGAACGAATTAGAAAATTTTATTGTAACGATAAATGAATATAATTTGCATTTACAATGCTATTAGGCTCGGTATTACAACAGGAAAATAAACCGAAAAAAAAAGAAATTCTAGTTTCACCTTCTATATCGGGCCGGTTAATTTACGCAAATTTAAACATAAAGTATCATTAGGTGCCTCGTAAAGCAGTCGTACATCTGTATACCTGCACAACTTTTGTCGTTAGCTCTACGATGTTGAAACCTGGGGTCTGGTAGTTTTAATAAACCTATCCGTATTTGCCTATTTATTTCTGTTATTTGAAAGAAATCAGAGAACGTAAATTACTTATTTCAAACGTTAAAGGAGGAAAGCGGAATCTGGGCCCTGGTAGATCTACTACACCTATCCGTATTTACCTATTTATTTCTGTTATTTGAAAGAAACCAGAACGTAAATTACTTATTTCAAACGTTAAAGCAGTTTATCAATCGACGCTAACCATCTTGGCTACATAAACTAATTTTTCTATACTTCTATTGGGATTTTGAAACAAAAGAAATTTGAAAAAAGAAAATGCGTGCGGGACTCTTACTTTTTATTTTACTAAAACGCATTTGTGAATGTTATGGTTAAGAAAAGAAAATTGAAACGAGAAGCTTTTGGAGATTATTATATCCTCCAAAATCCTGTCGAGAGGCCGCTTGATATCATTAGATTTACGGCGGCCCCTTAGCGAGGCCTTATTATTGTAAAAAAAAGACTTGCATTATATTTTGTCAATCATGAAAAATTGCCATTTGAAGGTTTGTGCAAACTTGGACATATTCATATTTGAGACAAAATGACCCTGGTAGTTTTAGGTTAATTACTTCATACATTTACAGCCTCAGAACACCCAGCATAGTAATGGTTGTCGAAGTACGAAGAACGAAACGTTGATTAAACTTACTCAGCTGTAATTGAATATGCAAAGTAAATAGCACCACAAAAATATCTCAATTACTACAAAGAAATTTTACTGAATGGTATATACATTTTTAAAACATTGAATGCTAACTAGATATACGTATACTATATACAAACAATTTACATACATATTTGCTTATACATACATTTATATTTGCTTTTTGGTATATAAAGATTTAAACGCAGTGGGTTTATGGTGCTACTGCTTTATTCCTTTTAAATTAGAATTATGCGGGACACAATAACAACTCCATATAAAATAGGTAAGTACGTACATGTTACTAAGGTGATGATTAGCGCCAACGGGCAGTGGCGGAGGTTCGATGCAACCCTCAGTATAACTGCGAGTCTCAACCAGATCTGTTGTGTATACATGTACGCTGCCATAAATACTATTTCGTAGTTCTACGTTTGTTTTAAAAATGTTGCCTACGTCGCGAAAACGACCAATGTTGGACAAAGTTACAGAATTTATAGCAGAAATGCCTGACCTAAATTATGATGGCGTTAAAATTCAATGTGTAGTTTGTAATATCCCTTTAATGTGATGGTCCACAACGGATTGTCTACGTCATGTAAACAGTAAACAGCATTCTTAAAAAAAAATTGCACACGACACTATGACAAATTTAAATTTAATTTATGTGTTACCTTTATTGCATGTAATCTACCGTTTAATTTACTAGACAAGGAAGTATATGTCTTCTTTTGAAATAAATATTCGGACTACAAATTACCAAGTCGGGCATCGTTGCAAAGAATTGTGCCATCTGCTCGTGAACATGCTGAAAAGGGAATTAAATCGGAGTTGAAAGATAAAAAACTGTGGTTATGTGTGGACGAAGCAACAGATCGTAAAAAACATTCTGCGGTTAATATAATGGTACGTACAATGGAACCACATCAATCGTCACCTTCAATTCTATTAGCTTCTAGACGAGTACAACAATGTACTGCCGAAGTAATTTCAAAGTTTTACAAACCGATCCAAAGGAAGCTGCGGCTATCAAGGAAAGCTAGTCGAAATTTCACGGATTTAAAAACTATTCAGAACAATTACTTCGGACTAGTGGAGGCAATAGAAAAATTACAAAATCCTTCGGTGTCGTTAGTGGAATCTCTGCAAATAGTGCAACATGTTCACGCACAGCTATGTGCGGTAGAAGGTGTTCTAGAAAGGTTTGAAAGTGTTTTAGAGAAAGATTCTGATTTTGGCACATTAAGACAAATTTGTGAAGGTGCGTCAACAGAACCGTTAAGTTGTTCCAAAGATTATTTTAATTACGCAAATATAACGTCACTAGATGTAGAACGTTCGTTTTCTGCATATGAACACACTTTTTCCTCACGTCGCACTCGGTTTGCCGAAACGAATGTGGAAACATATCTAATATTGCAGATATTTAACAGACATTATTCACTTTGTGATTTCACGAAAAACTCCTAAGACGGTAAGTGCTTGAGCACGTATTTTATTTTATTTCTGACTATTTATTTTGTGTAAACTTTTATGCGCCCACCGCTGGCTGTTGGCGCAAATTGAGCAACTCTACCTGATGATAAATGGTATACAAATATTGGTTTTGTTTTATTCTAAACATTCCCGTTTGTGGTCGAGACTAATTAGTATAATAAGGATTGATTTACCCAAACTATTGCAGTGACCCTATTTTACTAAAATTGAGCATGCAATAGTTTTCGTAAATAATTAGAAGGAATTGCCTTGATAGAACACAAGATCATTCGGAAGCTAAATCGTGTTTGGGCATGCTGGTAAATGTTTGCATGTCTATTCGCAATTACCCTATGGGTTAGTTTTATCAACGCTACCTATTAATCATTATTTCGTGTCTACGGTTGCTTACCTACTGTATTTAATTCAAGCTTTCACGCAAGATGGAATAATATATGTGATGGTATCAAGAACTTTGTTTTTGGCTCATATTTAATGAAATAAAATACATGAATGTAAAGTGCCGATCTTTGTAATAAAGCAATTAACTTAAAATTGGTTATGCTGTAGAAAACTATTAATAAAAAAATAAAATATTCTTGGTCTACAATATCGATGTAAGAAATAAGAAACTGAATATATTTTTTTAGGATCATATTGTCAAATATTACATTACAAGAAAAATACTACTTCCTTCATAATGATGTGAACACTAATATTGACAGAAATTTTGGAATGAACATTTACCTACGCAATATACTTGTATGACGCATAAAAGTTTACACAAAATAAATTAAATGTGATACGTGCTCAAACACTTACCGTTTTAAGAGTCCTCCGTGAAATCACAAAGTGGATAATGTCTATTCAATATTTGTAACATTAGATATGTTTCCAAAGTTGTTTCGGCAAAGTGAGTGCGGCGTGAAAAAGAAGTGTTTTTGTAATTTCTTCTGAATAATTTCCAAATCTGTTTTAACTTGACTATCCTGAAATTTCAAGCGGCTTACCTTGATAGCCGCAGCTTCCTTTGGGTCGAATTCTAAAATCACGTTCTTTATATTCCCAAAATATTTAAGATAATAAAATGCAGCCTCTAACCATGTTCCCCAACGAGTAAGAATAGGTTGTGGTGGTTCAGGAATACCGGGGCATAGTCTATAAAATTCCCGAATACGTTTTGGGGATTTTACAAACACAGCTTTTGTATGTGCTATTAGAGCGTCAACCTCGGGATAACATTTTCTGATACTATCTGCTACGAGACTGAGAGTATGAACTTTACATGTAATATGCAACAAGTTAGCACAATGTTTTTTAAGAGATCGACCTACAGCAAGCATGTTTGCGGTACCATCACTCATAAACATCAGTTGATTTGTTGAAAGTTCAAACTTTTCCAATGTATTTAACACCAACATTGAAATTACTTCGGCAGTGCATTGTTGTATTCGTCTGGAAGCTAGTAAAATTGAGGGTGACGGTCGATGTGGTTCCATCGTGCGTACCATTACATTAACCACAGAATGTTTTTTACGATCTGTTGTTTCGTCCACACATAACCACAGTTTTTTTATCTTGCAACTCCGATTTAATTCGTTTCTCGAGATTCTCACGAGCAGACGGCACAACTCTCTGTAATGTTCTCTCACTTGGTAACTTAAAGTCCGAATATTCATTCCAAAACGAAACGTATGATTTCTTCCTTAGTAAATGAAACGGTAAATTACATGCAATAAACACATAGATTAAATTTAAATTTGTCATAATCTCGTGTGGAATTTTTTTTGAAACATGCCCTGCACTATTTACATGCCGTAGACAATCACTTTTCGACCAACACATTAAATCTATTTTACACACTTCACATTGAATTTTAGCGCCATCACACTTTAAATCAGACATTTCTGCAATAAATTCTCTTATTGTGTCCAACTTTGGTCGTTCTCGCGACGTAGGAAACATTTTCAAAACAAGCGTAGAACTACGATATAGTATACGACAGCGTAGATGCATACACAACAGATCGGCTTTCGAGTCGCAGTTATACTGACGCTTATACCGAATTGTCCCGGCCGTGTTTATTTTGTGTAAACTTTTATGCGTCAGCCACTGGCTTTCAGCGCAGTTTGCGTTGCTCTACAGTGCATACCTCTTAAGAATGTCGTTCCCACATAAAAGAAAAGTACGCTCTCAGAATTCTGTAATAACTTTTTATGCATGTATTAAATATGAGAAAGCATAATCGTTATTGCTAATAACTCTAAAGTACAACATTTCAGGAATGTATCCGAATTATTTGGGGAAACATACCGAGTGACATCCGATATGAAATCCAATAACAAGATTATCGGAAAGATATGAATGAAAGTACAAAGACCACCAAATCTTATTCTAGATCGTTTAGCACTTTTGACATTCACATTTTCCACGTTTACGCTGAAAATCCTAACGCATAGAAATCGTTGAGGCTAGATACAAGCACCCGATAATAATACACGATAATTTGATTCGAATTTTAAAAGTTTATTATGCGAGAAGAATTTGATGTGTTTTGATTTAATATCTAACACTAGAAGTACATTTATTACAGGAGATATCAAGAATATGTGTAGTATACGTGAAATGATAACGAGAAACACAAGAATTAATAAAAATTATTTCGATAATGACTTTTTGATTAGGTAAAGGTGCAAAACTGAAATCACTTGAAAGTCCACTGAATGAATAATCAAATTTAAGAAGTTGATAAATATAAAGTCACTACCTATATGCTAAAGATAGAAAATACGTTAACGTTCACTTCACTTATTTAACTGAAAAGAATTCAAAACATCACGTGTTTCCTGAAGTCAGCTGATGCAACGCTAAATCATCCGCTGGTATTGGCCAAACATTTGTATATAACAATGCCAAGATACGTGATTGACTTGGCTCATGTATAACTTAAACTGTTCCATAAATCAATGAAATTGGTGAAATATGTTTGATATTTAAAACTTCCAGCTGTGAAATTTTCTGTTATTGGAAAGCATGTAAATAAGTGTTGAGTCAAATCTGCTAAATTAATGTGGTACTGACATAAAGAAGACAGCTCTCATCTTTTTATACGGATGATTATATATTATTGATTAACTTGGTAAGATAAAAATCACTTGGTGATTTAAAAAAAACATTTTTTAATTTCTGTATCATTTTACACAAGTTGTCATAACGATAATTGATTAGAAAAAAATACACGATACGTTTCACAAGTTATCGTTGTGAATTAGTTTCTTAAATTCAGAATATAAAATATGTATGCCAAAGGTTGGCAAACCTAATTACCTAATTATTGGTTGATCGAAGTCATCGCTTAATTAAAAAGTTTCCAGTAGCATCCTACAAAACTTCTTAAATATTTTTGCGTAAGTCAATCATTACTGCCCTGATTGGAGGGACGTAAGTGCAATTTGCGGCTTATTTACCTTGGTTGCTCTTGAAGACGGGATGTAATGGAGTTTTATGTCCCTCTAAACCTAAGGTAATAGCAATAACACCTTCATATAGCAATAGGTGTCAATACACACCGAGTGTATACCCAGGGATACCCAGGGATTAGACTCCTGCAACCATTCTACCATTGCATAAGAAAGGTGATAAAGATAAGTGCGTAAACTATAGAGGAATATCACTATTGATAGTTGCCAGTAAAGTTTATGAAATTATTTTAGAAAAAAAAAATGAGGCGCACCACTGAGATGACAATGGATGACAGACAGTGAGGCTTTAGGCAGGAATAATGAGATCATGAAACAAGTCGAAGATTTAAGATATTTAGGATCGAATACAAATTCACAAGATAACATGGAACCGGAAATCCATAACAGTGTAACGAGTGCAACTGCACTGAATTGGAGTTTTATCAGAAAAAAAAAGTGTCTTAAAACGAAGATTAAAATATTTAGAACTGTGTACGAGCCGGTGCTTTGGTATGGTAGTGAAACGTGGACATTAAACGAGCGAAACCGAAGCAAACTTCAAGCGTGTGAGATGCGTTCTTTACGAGCGGCAATTGGAGTGACCAGACGTGATCGTATAAGAAATGAGGAAATACGCGAAAGGTGTGATGTCGGAATGTCGTTAGAAAGATTTGAAAAAAGACAATTATTGTGATTTGGACATATGGTTAGAATGAATGACTGCAGAATGGTAAAGAAAATATGGAAAATGGTAACAGACAAGAAACGGAGAAGAGGTAGATCGGCAAAGACATGGAATGATGAAGTTGGAAACATATTAGCAAAGAAGAATATTAACTGGAAAAATGCAGAGAGAATAGCAAAAGGCATGGAGACGTCTGATATCTCCAAACACCTCAACACCGCAAGGTATAAGAGGATGGATTAGGTAAATAAGTAAGTGGGTAAGGAAGTACGTACAGAAATAAATATTTTGAAATAATGCCGATACCCACAAAGGCACACTAATAAGCCGTGTAACGACGAATCGCGCGTCTGTGCATGGTGGATGGTGGTAGCCTAAATTCATTATTAGTATTATTAATTTCCTTTGCTCATCATCTGTTAGTTCATCCTTGCTGCCCTCGCAGAACGTGTAGCCAGTAATCGCTGCTTACATCTGTAGATACACAATTTCTTTTTTTTTAGATTCTATAAATGGATACGTTCTACTACAAGTATTTAACTTCAAAGAAATAACTATATTGAACGTAATTATAATTTATAAAACCACAATATGGACAAGACCACTAACCTACATCGATTTTTTAATGTAATTTACATATACAGAGATGGACAAATGCTCCGAAATGGCATAATTACAAGAGAAGGAACAAACTTTAGGATTAATATCACGCTGTTTTATTATGCCTTCAATATGTAAGTGACGCCATTAGCTGTCATAAGGTAGTATCACTTGTCATTCTTTTAAATGAAACAACCCGTATATTATTGTTTGTTCCATATCCTCAGCTAATTTAGAATAATTTTTATTATAGCATCTTATTAATCGGGTCCTCTAAATCTGTGGCACTGGAACACTGAAACAGTTCACTAAAACCCTTACCGCAAAACTAGTGTATTGTAGTAAGATCAGCATAGCATCTTATGTCTAAATTTAACTGTTTGGAAATATTGCATTTTGGTGCTCGCGTCAGAAATTACTTGGATGAAAGTTTTCCGTTCAGATTTGACTCCTCTAGATTTTTATCTCTCAGGTCATTTAAGAAGTCATGTATATTGTACCAAACCGGGGCCTTTAGATGATCATTAAAACAACATCTTAAATGCACCAACACTTGCAAAACTTGCTTTCCAAACTTACAGAGAGGCTTCGACACTGCCAAGTGGCAGAGGGAAAACAATTTGAACAATTACTTGAATAGTCTTTCACTTAAATTGTTTGTTATGTTTTAATTAAAGGATTATCGTGTTTGTATTCTTTCGATTAATATTCCCAAAACAGTGACTGATTTGATTTCTACCAAAGCAGGGTTAGTCTTTGCATCCTTAACAATGAGGCTTAGTAGCCTATTGTACTATTCCTGCTTCGGTTTCGTTTTTCTTGAACAGGTTAGTTCCCTCGATCAGATTTAAGAGGCTATGTAGTAAATCTTTCTCCATTGGTAGATCAATTGCGCTTTGCATAGTTGCGTTGAGTTGGCGCTACACATTCGAAGATAATATGAGGGGCTGTTTCCTTCTCCTCATTGGAAAGTCTACATAAAGGTTTATCTTTATAGATCCCCATCTTATGGAAGTGGCCTTTCAAATAGCCATGTCCTGTTAGTAGACATGTTGCTGCACTAAGCTGTATCTTGCTTAATTCAAGCAGGTCAGTAGTCAGATGTTGCGACGGTCTTCCCATCATCCGTTTGCTGTGCTTTTGTCCAGCTGCATGGTTCCGATTTAATTGGTGTTGTGGTATGATCCACTCATTAATTGCACCATGCACTGCACTCTTGGTAATACCTTGACCCAGTTCTGGGCCTATATAATTCATTTTGAGCCTTCCCTCGCTAGCTGGTCTGCAATGTCATTGCCTGCTATACCTCTGTGTCCTGGCACCCACACTAGTGTGACCTTGTTGTGTTTAGACAGAACCATTAGGTTTTGCAGGCACTTCCATACTAGTTTGAAGGCTGTATCATAAGATGCTAGTGCTTTTAAGGCTGATTGACTGTCAGAGAGAATGCAAATCATCCCATCCTGCGGTCGCCGATGCAGATTCCCACGCGCAGGTTTGTATAGCATATACATATTTCTGTTTGAAATACCGTGGTGTATCGCCCAAGCGATGCACATACTTTGTATCTCTGGTTTTCCTCATAAACACCAACGCCAGAAGTAGTGCCCATTTTTGACTCATCTGTGTACCAGATTTGGGTTTTAGGTTTTCTCCCCTCTCCATCTCTCCATTCTTTCCAATTCAAGAAAACTTTGAAAGGTTTGTTATAGGCAATCCTGGAAATTGTTGTGTCGCTACCCGTATTAAAGATAGGGTTTGTTATTGTTGTTTCTATTCTGGTGTGGCTGGACCCACTGTGAGTTCTCCAGTTACTACAGTCTTTCAGTCTGCATCAAAAACAGCTGAATTTAGACATAGAATACTATAATAAAAATATTCTAATTTAGCTGGGGATTTAGGATAAGTAGTAATATACAGGGTGTCGTTTTTTAAAAATGGCAAGTAATACCTTATGACAGCTGATGGCGTCACTTCCTAAAGGCATAATAAAGTAGTCCTACAGGTTGTCGAAACCCGAATCCGACATTTTTCGTTCTCGTGTAATTAAGCCGTTCCGGAACCTTTCTTCATCCCTGTATAATTTAGCAGTCTTTTTAGAATTTTTGACTATATAAAATAAACAATATATTTGCCAAAATAGCTACTACTATGTAGTGTCCTTCAGTAATATAAATAGTTTTATGTTGTCTAGTGACGCAGCGAATGGGACACTATTGGCTAGTACCTAAACCTGATTTTAAAATAATTTATAACATTATTTACTCGTTTGCCATCCCAACGAACAGGATAACAGAATTGAATTTAACCAGGCAATCTAGTAAGTCTTGCTATCATCATCGATCAAAAAGGATTACTTGGACGATTGGGTGTACCTTATTTTGGTGCAGTACATATTACTATATTTTTCATTTGAACTTTCCTGAACCCGCGTTTGAAAAGATTAGCCGATTAAATAAACACGACTAAATGTATTTATTTGGATTCTTGTTATTAGACTTCGGGATCAGCTTGTCTGAATACGTCATTTTATTTTGGAACATTATCAAACTTAAAGGTGTACATAAAATGACAGTCGATATGGTTTATTGGTAGAGGAAATTAAAGTTAAGGCTAAACATGACGTTTGATAGATTTGGCTTCCAACTGAAATATATGATATTAAATTATAATCGTTATCAAAATACTAAAAATACTGTTTAAACATGTAATGCAATAAGGATTTAAAAAGGTATTTTTATTTCTGATAACTATTAATAAATATATTTGCGAAAAGGTTGTTTAAATAAATAACATAATGGTGGCGCCAAGTTAAGGAAACCATTAGAGAATCAAGTGAAATTATCTTCAATACTCAGGATATAGATATTTAACGTTTTCGAGCTTTTACTTTCATCATCGTGTAAAAGTTCAGTATACAGTCGAACTTTATTTTACAATAATTGATAACAACGAAATTAATTAAGTTAACCTATGGAAAGAATTGTAACTTGTAATACTTGATTGTCAGTCTAAAAGATAAACCATATGTGTGAAGCTGTAGCAGAAGAGTTGTCAAAATGATGGTTGATTGATGGTGGTCTAAACACAATTTGTAGTTTGGTAATAATGAAAATGAATATTTCTGAATAATTATGACAAATCCCTGCATGATTCACGTTATTGTATTTGGGAGACCAACCTGCTTTCATACTATTTTGCCCGGTTCTACATGATTTTGTGCATTGACACGTGTCAACAAGCAAGCGCATAACATATTAGAAGCAGTTTTTACTATCGAGGTTAGATTTTAGCTTGAGAATAGCACATAACTTAACTAATTAAAGTTTTGACCTAATAGTAGGCCAAGGTAACAAATTAAAACAGTCCTATTCTCAAGGAAAAAAATTGAAATTGTGAGAGATACGTTAGAATTAAGTGTTAGAGTTCGTTGAGTTGGCGCCTCTGTGGTCATGTGTGCGGAATTTAATCATGATCGCGTCATTTGTCTGCTAGCTACAAAAGCATAAGCATGTCAGCTCCGCTATTAGTTTATACCAAAGAGGAACAAGCAGAGATCCGATTTTTGTGGTCAGAGGATGTGAGAGGTGCTGAAATTCACCGGAGACTTTTTGTGGATCGAAATGTTTCAAAGTGGCCGCACGAGCGTAACACAAAAAGAGTAAGCTGGACGGCTGTCAACCTCGACCACCGACGATAACATTTAGCAAGCTCGAGAGATGGTTACAGCAAATAGGCGAGATACCATAGACTTTCATCTCTTTGGACCGCTCAAGGAAGCTTTGAGAGGTCGTCGATTTGCCTCAGACACAGACGTTCGGGATGCGGTGCAAAAGTGGCTTCACGACCAACCGAAAACCTTCCACCAGGAAGGCATACGGAAGCTTGTGGCTCGCTGGACCAAGTGCATTGCTAAAGGTGGAGACCATATCGAAAAATGATGTATCTGTTGCACACTTATCTTTGTTTAATACAGTTGTAGAACTAAAAGTGTAAGTAATTTTTGACTTACCCTCGTATTATATTAATTCCAGAACGATTTAGTAAACAATGCCGCTTTAATAAAAATTTAAAGTCAGTTGAAAAATGTAATGATAGAATATAAAACACATCAAAATTATTTGCAACCACTGTTTTCTTTTTTGTGTTCGCATCCTTTTATACCGTTCGTTTTGCATTATATTTTAAGGTACGACTTAGAATCTCACTAAGAACTTACTTTTAAATCTATAGAAAAACACACTGGTACACGAATGCATGGCTGTGTTGCGAAAACAAAGAATTAGTTCTCATAAGGAGTTCTACTGCAAATATGCATTGTCAATGTATATTGTAATTTTGTAATCAAAGAACTTAAAGTAAGGAAGCACCGTATACTACTCGCTATATGCTGACGTGAGGTAGATATAAGCTCGATTTTGTGCGATTGGTTACTTTCGTATATTAAAGCTTTCACTTTACTTAAAATTACTCATTACCGCCGATTAGTGAATTTAAATGTTATTTAATAAAACAATAAAGTAATATTAATGGTGATTGAAAACAATGTCCGCTCTCTTACAATAACTCGTTTAATAAATCATGAGCGACCGGTTTCGGGATAATTATCCGGTCATCAGACTCGCTGAAACAACGCTCCATACGAATTTTCCACTGTCGAAAGCAGTGCTGGAAGTCCGTTTCTGTCAGCTTATTGAGAACCTCCGTCGCTTTCGCTTTCACCGCTTCCACACTGTCAAATCTTGTCTCCTTAAGCTCCGATTTTACCTCAGGAAATAAAAAAAGTTACAGGGGGTCAGGTCGGGCGAATACGGTGGTCGTGGCGAACACGGTGATGCCGGATTTCGCAAAGAACGCCTTCACAGACAAGGTGGAATGAGCTGGCGCATTGTCTTGGTGGAGCATCCAGGATTTGCTCTTCCACAAATCGGGTTTTCGTCTCCTCACTCGTGCACGAAGGGTAGCAGTTTTTCCCAGTTTCACAAGAAACTTGAGATTAACTCGTTGCTCGATCGGAGCACTGCATTTTCCGACGCGACGTTAGCGTAAGGACTTGAACGGACGATTGCTACAGCGAGATTGAGCAACGTACAACGTGGGGGAAGCATCTACAAGCTCAGACATGCTCAAACCTGCCGTGGCGTGCTCGCTGTTTGCCGATAGTAGCACCAGTCCGGTTATTTAATTGCCACACCTCGTATTCTAATACACAGGTCTCTCTTCTAGGACAACCTAATCAGGAAAAATAAAAAATATCATTCAAATTCTAACTAGTGACTGTAATCTGCTGTTGTCTAGAGAGACCAATTGTATGAATTCTTCTTTTATTTCTTTGTATTTGTGAATTGATAAAAAACTATTCTACTTACAGTTAATCTAAAAGCAGGAAGTATTGTTAAACTAATAAATAAATACTACTAACATTGTCTATATAATTTTCAACTATTGGATTGCTTGTATTATGATTGAAGTCAGGAAATTTAAAATCTTGTAAACTGGACAGACATAACATGTTAAAAACAAGTAAAATGCGGCAATAAAATTCTACAAGAATAAGCGTGAAGTATTTCTTCCTAAACTCCCTCTACTTGTGCTGCACAATAAACTGGTTTCTTTTTTTTTAATTATTGTAATGTTAAATTGAAATAAGTTATTGTAAGGATTATTTTTAAAGGAATTATTTAAATTTAGTGTCCTCTCTGAACTGAAGGGGGAACTTGAGGAAATCGAGAAAATATAGGATACTGAAAACTGCATGATACATCATCTGTTGAATAAAATCTCCAAGGTGGGCGTCGAGTCAAAGTTTAGATGAGCATTCAGTGAAAGCGCTCTATTCGATGACTGTTGGCGTAGTATTTCTAAGTGGACTTTGTTTTCAACCACCAATAATATGTATTCCTCACACAGAGTTACATTAGATCAAATAAAGTAATAAAATGCTTGTGAATCCATATTATTGTCGCGAATACGCGCTTTGCTTTTACTTTTAGAAAAGACGCTAACTGGATTTCCGCTGCTTTGCGTTCATCGTCTATGTTTTTTGTGTTGTAATCATTCTTCGATCGATGACCAATGTCATCGAGCTGACTGACTCTCGGTCAATTCGAAGACATCGAACTTTGATGCTGCCGATCAAGCACTGGAAGGATATGTAATTTGTGATTATAGGGAACTCTTGGAGAGTCTCTTTGCCCGTAATAGAGAGCGGAATTTATGCAATTTGCATATCCCATATTTTTTATATGACAAGCAAATGCTTCAGTATATATGCGATTAACAACTTTTCGAATTGATTGCTGTAGATTAATTGTTACATATTTCGCATATTTTGGTAATGTTTTCATATTTCAGCGATTATTGCATATTTTTCCACACTAGAGCATATTCGTGCATTTTTTAGCAAATTTAGAAGAAAAATAATTTTTTCTTTGAACTTTATTAGTGTTTTCCTGTAATACAACGAAACTGTTACCAACGAACATTTTATCGGACACGTGTGTATTAGATGCGGGGTCTGCTCTTCTGTCGCTGGACCTCTCCATCGACAAAGAGCCTACTTCGCAAAGAAGCCGCTATCCTTCAGGTGGGGGGCTGTCGCAAATTCACTAGATAAAATTATCATATAATTTTCAACAACCCCCATATCGGCAACTGTGATTCATAGGAAGTCCAAGTATTTACCAAAATGTTTCTTATTCATTGTATAACCAAACGTTGAAGTAGATTGGTGCAGTAGTGAAAAATGCCAAAAGTGAATACAAGTTTAATTGTTTCGTGGATCAAAAATGTTCCTGAACTTATTCTAACGGATGAAAGAGTTTTCTGCAAAGCATGTGGGAAAACGGTAAGTTTTGTTTTGTGTATAATACACTAGTATTTAGAATTGTACAGCCATATACGATTTTCTTGTAAGTTTTTGCAAATTTCAAGTCACCCAACATGTTGCAACTGAAATGCATAAAAGAAACTGTCGGAAACTTCAAGTTTCAAAACTTAGCCAAGTGCTTTTGACACAATCTTTTGCCGGAACCTCAAAACAAAGTGAGCAACATACTGCCATTATACCGCTCAAAAAGTTGCAAAATCCGTGTTTTCGGCAATTTTTAGAAAAGTACTGCCAAAAGAGTATTCAGGATGAAAGTTTGCTCAGAAAATGTTACGTAACCGATATTTATTCTGAAACGATCAATAGCATTAGGGAAATTGTTAAAAACGAGTATATATGCATATTTTACCGTTGATGAAACGACAGATTCCTATGGCCGCTATATAGCAAATTTATTAATTGCTCATCTAAATAATAAACAGCCATTTCACAATATTAAGATTTGTTAATGAAAGTTTCATGAATTTTTTTCTTCCCGATGTTGTTCCCACAGGAAAAATTTTAGTCATGTTGTCCGATACAGCGGCATATATGATTAAAGCGGGTCAACAGCTTAAACTTTTGTGCCCTAATTTAGTACATGTTACTTATTTGGCTCATGGATTAAATAGGGTGGCTGAGGAAATTCGGCAGCAATTTCCAGCAGTAAATACATTAATCAGTAACGTTAAGAACATTTTCTTAAAGTCACCATTGAGAGTTCAGATTTATAGAGAAAAGCTGCCGGATACTCCTTTACCACCTGAACCCGTCTGTACCCTATGGGGTACTTGGTTAAATGTCGCAATATTTTATGCAAACTATTGTCTAGAGATCAAAAACATTATTTTAGAATTCTCTACTGACAACTGTAATTCTATTGCAAAATGTCAAGAAATTTTGAAAAACTCTACTCTTTGCCTAATGAATTGATATTTATTAAAGCCAATTATGAATTTGTTTCTTTGACAATAACAAAACTTGAAAAAGAATCGCTGCCACTAACTGAATCAGTTAAATTAATCAATGATTTAGAAAATAGTGTTTGAAATATTCCGGGTGGAATAGGAAACTCAATAAGTCAAAAGTTTAAAGAAATAATTAATAAAAATGTAGCATACAAAAGTTTAGCAAAAATCAGTTTGATTTTAACTGGTGAATTAAAAATGGATGAAACAGAAACAAGTATAGAATTAGGTCCTGAAATTATGAATGCATTAAAGTACGCACCAATAACTTCCGTTGATGTTGAAAGAAGTTTTTCGATATATAAATGCATTCTCACAGATAGACGACATAATTTTTCATTAGAAAATTTAGAAAAGCATTTAATTGTAAATTGTTTTAATAATAAAAATATGTAGTGTCTAAGTATGTATTTTAGCAAATTTTAAGTACGTATCTGTTTATATAATTGTGATTTTAAAATGTAAGTGAGAATAATGTAAGAACAATAAACGTTTGTAAAATACTTCGTTGTGATTATTCTTGTTTTATAACATTTAACAAGAAGTTAATCGGTATCAGAAGCATGTGTGCATAAAACTGCATATTTAGCAAAAATTGTGCATATTTCGAAGAATTTTTCTGCGTATATATGCGCATATTTTGTCAATTTCCGATGCATATAATTTCGCTCTCTATTAATTACTGCCGATCATCGGATTTAAATGTTCTATTCTTATACATGTTCCGACTATGAATACAAGTGAAATGTTTTATAAAACATTAGAATTTGAGTGCAGCAGTGTAGAGGCTGTTTTTTGTAAAAATAAAGAATGTTGTGTTCAGAATATAATGTTATAATAAAGGTTAAGGTTATCATTCCAGATGTTAGTAAATAAGACTTATATTGAGCATAAATACCAACAGTAAAATGTCTACATCTGAACGAGGTAACTAACTTCAGGAAGAAATAAATGATATTAATAAAAGGAAATATCGGACAAAGTATTAAATCAAAATGTGATAACATTTAAAAATATACGTTACAACTTATACAATATTTTATTTTATTTTTTAAGATTTGTTTATGCACTACACTCCGGATTCGAATGAGTTTTGGAATTTCATAATGCTTCAATATTCCTTAATATTGTAGCAATTTTTACATGCGCTGCACATTTTCACCAACCTAATACACTCATGTACGATGGGACAAAAGTAAACTTGGACGGCTGGCAAACGACGTAGACGCTTACTGTGTATCGTCCAGGTTTACTCTTGTGCCATCGTACATGATACCATACTTGAGATACACTAATAATTAGAGTTGTTCATTAGCGCCAACCGGCAGTGGCGGAGGTTCGATACAAGCCTCAGTATAACTGCGCGTCTCAACCAGATCTGTTGTGTGTACATGTACACTGCCGTAAACACTATTTCGTAGTTCTACGTTTGTTTTAAAGATGTTGCCTTCGTCGAGAAAACGACCAATGTTGGACAAAGTTACAGAATTTATAGCAGAAATGCCTGACCTAAATTATGATGGGGTTAAAATTCAATGTGTAGTTTGTAATATCCCTTTAATGTGTTGGTCCAAAAGGGATTGTCTACGTCACGTAAACAGTAAACAGCATTCTTCAAAAAAGAAATTGCACACGACACTATGAAAAATGTGAATTTAATTTATGTGTTACCTTTATTGCATGTCATCTACCGTTTTACTAGACAAGGAAGCATATGTCTTCTTTTGGAATAAATATTCGGAGTGCAAATTACCAAGTCGGGCATCGTTACAAAGAATTGTGCCATCTGCTCCTGAACATGTTGAAAAAAGAATTAAATCGGAGTTGAAAGATAAAAAACTGTGGTTATGTGTGGACGAAACAACAGACCGTAAAAAACATTCTGTGGTTAATGTAATGGTACGTACAATGGAACCACATCAATCGTCACCTTCAATTCTATTAGCTTCCAGACGAGTACAACAATGTACTGCCGAAGTAATTTCAAAGTTAGTATTAAGTACATTGGAAAAGTTTGAACTTTCAACAAACCAACTATTGATGTTTATGAGTGATGGTGCCGCAAACATGCTTTCTGTAGGCCGGTCTCTTAAAAAACATTGTGCTAACTTGTTACATATTACGTGTAAAATTCATGCTTTCAGTCACGTGGCAGATAGTATTAGAAAATGTTATCCTTTCCGCTTTAATAGCGCATACAAAAGCAGTGTTTGTCAAATTCACCTGAGCCACCAGAACCTATTCTTACACGTCGGGGAACATGGTTACAGGCCGCATTTTATTATCATGAATATTTTGAGAATATTAAGAACGTGGTTTTACAATTTGATTCAAAGGAAGCTGCGGCTATCAAGGAAAGCTAATTGAAATTTAAAGATAGTCAGGTTAAAACGGATTTAAAAACTATTCAGAATAATTACTTCGGACTAGTGGAGGCAATAGAAAAATTACAAAATCCTTCGGTGTCGTTAGTAGAATCCCTACAAATAGTTCAACATGTTCACTCACAGCTATGCGCGGTAGAAGTCGCAAAAAATGTTTGTGTTCTATAAAGGTTTGAAAGTGTTTTAGAGAAAGATTCTGACAACAGAACCGTTAAGTTGTTCCAAAGATCATTTTAATTACGCAAATATAACGTCACTAGACGTAGAACGTTCGTTTTTTGCGTATAAACACACTTTCCTCACGCCGCACTCGGTTTGTCGAAACAACTGTGGAAACATATCTAATGTTGCAGATATTTAACAGACATTATTCACCTTGTGATTTCACGGAAGATTCTTAGGACGGTAAGTGTTTGAGCACGTTTTATATTTTATTTCTGACCATTTATTTTGTGTAAACTTTTATGCGCCCGCCACTGGCTGTTGGCGCAGATTGAGCAACTCTACGCATGATACGATAGTATTATACGATTGACTATTAGAGATAGGAAGTGCAAATATGCGCGTAAACAATGAAATGTCAAGCACAGACAAAGATTGAAATTACGATTAGGACGAGTTACGTTTAGAATCGACAATGTTCAATCTTGTTTTACCCTCATTCAAGGCGGCCCGCACTAAGTATTTTGCTTTTATGTGGGGCACACTAGTAAATGTAAGCAACTACTTCTATTACTGTAACTTTTTTGATTGTAATGCTTAAGTATGTCTATAAAATATTATTTAAAATCATTGTTACAAAGTTTTAACGGTTCCCTTGCACTAATTACCAAGAACTAAATGCAAATATGATTCAAAGCAAAATTTTCTACAATATTTTCAGGAATTTCTCCTAAATTCCTGTCTTTTACAACTTTAAAATTCTACGTCCTTTATCATTTACTAACATTTTAAGTGGTAAAATGAACTTATTAAGTAACTGCTAAGACCAAAGCAGTTTGAATTTTGCACTTTTTTATAATGGTAGTAAAATAGAGATAACACAAAGATCAAAAGTCTATTATAAAATATTTTTTAGTATAAGTTTCAAGTTACTCATAAATAAGTAATGGGATTCTACTTCCAAAGTAATAATATGCATTTTGCGAATATCAGGTAATTAAAATGCGAATGGAGAACTTGATGTTCTAGCTCCGGTAAAGACAGCGCGTTTAAATTTTAATTTTCTGTTATTTCCAGGCGCGAGCTGCTCATTTATCATCATTAACGTTAATGAAAGGGTATACGTGTGCATAATATGATATGCAGTGCGTGTAACTTTATGTAAGTCTACAAAACACTTGGTACTCTATTATTAGTTTAAGAGCGTTTCCAATCCATTTAATTGTACATAGAATCAATTTACTATTGCTTACCGCTATTCATAACGAGCTATTAATAATCTAAGTACTAAAGCGTAGGAAATGGGAAGCTTGAGGCTTATTACGGCGGATTATATTACCGCAGTTTAAGAATTAATAAATTAAAAAGAAGGATCATCGCGGATTACGAGTAACGCAGCCATTCCGTGGCACAACTAATTTTAAAGATTTATGGAGCTGTTGACTTTTAATTCCCGAGAAAACGCGTAACTGTATCAAGCAGGCAATCTATTACGGAAAGAGAAGTAGAGAATTGCTAGTTCATTAGCTCTTGTATTTGTACATACGTGTCAAATAAAGTGGTTTGTTTATAAAAAAGCGCTTGCTCGATTTAATTTGCGGTATTTTATTGTGGTTTGTAACGCTGTAAAAACTATGAATGAAAGGAACCAACGTAATAATTTCACTGTTTCAACGTAGAATGTAAATGAACGTAAAATTCCACAAAATCTGGTTCGTTACACACGGTAAAGTTCCATAAATTTCGTTAAACCGTTCGTAATGCGCGAGAAAAAGATAGTTTCAAGCGCGAGAAGATAAAATAAGTCAAGCGTAACATTGCATGGACACGGTGTGAAATTAAAACAGAAAATCTAAAAAAGAAGAAAGAAGTCCGTAAAAGTTTTAATTGAATAAGTCTTAAGTTAGTTTATTATATTTTCTTTAATTTGTCTTTGCACTTGGGATAAAGATGTGATATACCGTTGCAATCGTACGAACAGTCTTCCCAATTTAAGTGTAAAATGCGAAGTAGAAATTATTAACTCCCATTTTGTTTGTCATAAAAATCATTCGAAAATTTCTTAAATTATACGCGGGCGATTCTTGAAGTAAGTTCCGTTTGGTTACTAAAAAAACACCAATACATGAAGAGGTTTTTATTATATACAACGTAAAGCTACTACTTTCAGCTATTTTTCTACATACAGTCCCCGGCCAAATTACTTGAAACACTCAATATTTTGTAGTTTCTTCATAATAAAATATAAACTATACATGTATTATATTTTTTATTTATAAAATATATTGTAAAAATATGTAACATATGTAAATATTGAATAAGTAATTAATATTTAGTCCATAACCCATGATTTTTAATAACACCCTTAATTCTTCGGCGCATACTTTCAATGCAAGATATGATTGTCTCTTTTATATCTTCATCGTTCTCCCATACATCCTTTATATTCTTCACTAATATTTCCTTTGTAGGGCTTTCTCTTTCATATACCTTACTAGTCGATTCCATACATTCTCGATAAGATTGAGGTCCGGTGAATTTCCGGACCAACGTAAAAGAGGTATGTGATTGTCTTCAAAGAATTTCTTAACCTTTTTTGCCACATGGCAAGGAGCATTATCTTGCATAAATAGACGCCCTGTCGGCATGCGACGCCCTGGCTTAAAATACGGTAATAACGTGTTTTTTAACACATTTATATACTGCTCTTGACGCATTGTACCTTCTACAAAATACGAAGGGCCGGGTCTGTCTCCACTAATTACACCCCAAATCATTACCTGCGGAGGGTGTTTTACAGTGCGAAGAACCGTGGACTCTGTGAGATGTTCGCCAGGTCGTATACGAACAAATTGTGCTCGCTGCACTAACCACAGAGCGAGCACTCGTCACTAAAGAAAACCTATTAAATAATACAAACATTAATTCAGTAAAAATCATGTTAAGTTATTCACCTTTTTCCAATTCTCGTCTGTGAGATGTCGATATTCTCTTGCAAAGTTGAAACGAGCAGATTTCATTTTTTCTGTTGAACGCGGCTTTTTTACAGGTCTTCGGCCCATTAGGCGATTTTCGCGCAATCGACGCCTGACAGTTCTGCTCGAAACCCCTATTCCTCTCTCTTGTAAATTGTTTTGAATCATTTTAATTGTAGCAAATCTATTGCTCAAAGCCTGATGAACAATTTCACGGTCAGATCTCTTCGAAGTTTTTCTTTTCCGACCGCACTTTGCCCGTCTTTGTGTCGATGTGCTAGCTCCTTCGTTTAAGTTTCTAGCTCAACGCGATAGAGAAGAAGGAGATACTTTCTGTAATTTTGCAATTTCTCGTTGTGAATGTTTGTTTGATTGTAGAAAAGCTTGTATAGCGGCTTTTTGTTCACTTGTTGAATCTTTCCCGGGCATTTTCTACAAAAAACCCAAAATATCTCAATTTTTTTCAAATTCCAAATAATTAATTATCGAGAGAGAGATAGAATAACAATTTTACCTTTGCAACAACGATATATCAACACAAAACACTTAAAGGTACTCCACAACTTAGCTTCTATACGGTTATGACGAAATATTTTAAAAAATATCGATGCATTCTCTAAACTGTGAACTCGCTAAATGTAAGTTGATAACTGAAATATTTATATATACGTACTTTACTCTTCTAAATATCATTTCTCTGGTATTTTTATTTATTGATACGGATCGGAGACGATCGGATTCAAAGCAAAAGAATATCACTATAATAGGATGGGAATTTCCAGGTAAAGGGGTTGATTTATAACATGTTTCAAGTAATATGGCCAGGGACTGTAGTTGTCATTAAGATTGAGACATTTGTCATAGCGATGAACCAGTTTTTTAATGCCCTCTTCATAGAACTCTGCCGCCTGTGAATTAAGCGATGCTGTAACACTGTCCTGAAGCTCTTCATCGCTTTCAAACCGTTGTGATCCAAGCCATTTCTTCATGTTAGGGAAGAGATGGTAGTCGCTAGAAGCCAAATCAGGGCTGTAGGGAGGATGTTCACTTAAAACTATTCAGTAGGCCTTCCGTGCGAGCGGCAGTATGCGGGCAGGCGTTGTCATGAAGAAAAACGATGCTCGAACTGAATAATCTGCTTGTTCTGAATAGCTCTGCCGAGCTCCTTCAAAGTTTCACAGTAGACTTCAGCGTTTATTGTGGTTCCTCGTTCCATAAAGTAGAAGGACGCCTTTGTTGTCCGGAAAGGCAATGACCATGACTTTTCTCGCAGAAAATTTTTGACGGCACTTTAAAGGTTTCCTCGTAGGCGAGTTAGAGCGACCCCACTGCATTAACTGTTTTTTCGTCCCAACGTTGATATAGGCGACCCAATTCTCATCACCTGTTACGATATGCCTGAGAAAATCTCCACCTTCAACATCGTAACGTGTCAGAATAAAATTAGTGCCGACCCCGTTCTCTTTGTTTTATGGTAAATATATAATATAGGCACTCAGTTCTGTGATTGTGAATCGCCGATTTTCACGAATTTTCTCTTCGACATTATCCAAAAGTTCGTCCGTAACAACAGTTGGTCTTCCACTCCGTTACTCATCATGGACATTAGTTCGTCCTTCTCGAAACATACGGCACCATCTTCTAGCCACACTGTCACTCATGACATTTTCACCATAAACGGAACAAAGTGCATGATGGATCTCAGCAGCCTTCATGTTCTTTGCACGCAGAAATCGGATAACAGCACGCGGTTCATAGTCGGCGGGATTTTCAATTGCAGCAGCCATTTTAAACGACCAAAATAGCACCAAAGAATGTCCGAACGCTTCTCCCACTAGCACTGCCAGATTCACATTGAACCAGACTACACCGCAACGCTGCGATCGCGCCGATATCCCCACTCCTCTGCTCCCTAGGCAGAAACGGAACTTACTTTACGAATCGCCCTCGTAGTTTACAGTTAAACAAAAAGTAATCTACTTTCTACAACCTGCTCTTAGAATTTAGAACCTGTTCTATATTTTCATCAGATTTACCTAACGAATGGGTTCCGTAATCTAGTGGTAAAAGGCCCTGCGCCTCATTGAGCAGAGTTATGTGCTGTGCGTTCGAGTCCTACTAGTATTAAATGTTCTTAGCGAGTCGGGTACAATCCCGAGCCACCATTTGCATGTTGGGAAGCAATTAACTGTGCTTCACCTTTTACGGCCCGGCGGTGATAGTAACAAAGCCATCTAACACTTTGCACATACAGTTTACACACTAAAGGTTCTTGACGTTACAAGCTTTAAAACTTATATATCCCGCTGGGCCGTCACCGCACGTTAGAAAAGGAATGAAACCCAGAGTATAAAAACAATACTATTACTTTGAAATTGTTTATCTGACATTTGTCGATGTAATTGAGTTATTCCTATTTCCGATTTAATAAATGTATATAGTGTTTGTAAAGTAGCAGTTAGCATTGTAAAACCTGTCTTGACTACTACTGTTTATTTATTTAATATTATTTAGGCTAATTTGCAAAGCGATGTATTTCCAGTTCTATTAATTGATAAATTTAGAGATAGCATGTAAAATTAGGTTCTTTAACTATACGATCACTTTGATAGTTTTTCAGGAGAATTTATACAAATTACCGTAGCAGAATTTATTTCTATTTCAATAATTTCGTTGTTTATTCCATAAGACTTATTACATATTGTCCTGAAAAATTAATGGATAAATACGCAAATTCTGCAATATTCAAAAATGGTATTGCATATACTTAAAACAGATACTTTTATCTTAGATTAGTAATATTTTACAATCTCATTTTTTTTCTGTACAGTTTTATTCTAGTTTCACTTTTTCTTTTTACTCTACAATCTGCTATTTATACAAAAAAATTGTTATAAGTAACATTGTCGACTCGTAGATAATTAATCCTATAATGGGAAAAATGTTCATGCCACTGTATCTTCTTTTTCTAATTTTCCTAATATAAAATTTTAATTGCATCTACAGTGATTTTAGTCCTAAGTATATCATAAAATTGAAGACATGTAGGCTTTCACAGCTATTGTTCATAGCACAGTGTTTTCAGGAGTTGTTGTTAGCAGCATTATGCTGCTAATGTAGTCAGCTTTCGGTCTAGGTGTAGGTACTTCTTTTTATAATTCTTGTCTTAGCTCTACTTAAATTTGATAATAATTACAGAGTATGTGAATATAAGTATACAGCGCGTCTTGAGTAATTTACAGAAAACGTTTTCAAATAAAAAGCATTCAGAGAGAAGGTTTGCGCAATGTAATATAACGGTATACAGGTGCTTCCGCTACAAACGTTACAAGTTTGATTTTTCAAATAGGACACCCTATATAAACTGTTCAAGATTAACTCTCTACGCTTTCAATCTTCAACTCTTCGATCTGCATGATTTCTGGCAAATCTCAAACCTTGTACTCTGTGTGCTACAGTAAGTAATGGTCCAACTACAGGGCTTCTACTACTTAATCATACTTCTCTCCTATTTCTTACATTTGAGGCAGAAGCTCTAGCATTTCTGATTGCTTCATGCTGGTTACTGACTTCTGTGTTCGTTATTCACCTATTTCTGCAAAAAACGATTATTTCTGCACTTCTGATTCGTTTCCTACCCTGACCACATCTTTTAGTGCCTGATTCACTTTCCCTGAATCTTCCAGGCATTTGACAGACTGTCGCATGATTAACGTCCAGCAAATTTGCCACATAACGCATTGTACGAGCGATGATCGGAAAATAAGGTTCCCATATTTTTTAAAAATAGACAGCATTCTTTATTTCCCTAATATTACACATTGTTTTAAAGGTAAAAACTTAAGCTATTTTTCGACATAATCGCCATTTCTATCCAAGCATTTTTGCAGACGCTGTTCCAACTTCTGTATCCCCATGTCGTAAAATTCTGCCGCCAGTCCTTTCAAGAATCGAATAACCTCTTCTTTGACTTCATCGTCGGTCCCGAAGCGTACGCCACCCAAGTGTTCTTTTTATTTTGGAAACAAGTGGTAATCGCTTGGAGCTAGGTCTGGACTGGAGGGGGGAGGGATGACAGTCCAGCCAAATTTTGTCAGCAGTTCTTGGGTTTGAAGAGAGACGTGGTGCCGAGGGTTGTCGTGAAGAAGCGTCCCACCTGCAGTCAGTCTTCCTCTCCGGCGGTTCTGGATCGCCCGTCTGAGTTTGATCAGTGTATCGCAATACCTGTTTGAGTTTATTGTCGTCCTAGGAGGCAAAAAGTCGACCAGCAATAGCCCTTTCCTCTCCCAAAAGACGGTTGCCATGACTTTGCCAGCAGACTGCGTTTGTTTAAACTTCTTTGGTTTCGGCGAAGTTGAGTGGCGCCATGCGCATGATTGTCGCTTGTTTTCGGGAGTGAAATGAAACATCCACGTTTCGTCGCCCGTAACAATGGAGTCCAAAAGTTCCTCCTTGTTGTCTTGACATTGTTGAAGAAACGCCTGGGCACACTTGCAGCGTTTCTGCTTATGGCCTTCCGTGAGCATTCGCGGTACCCACCGCGCGCACACCTTGCGGTAGCCCAGTTTTTCGGTCAAAATCTTTTCAATTGTGGTGTTGGAAATCTCGGAAATCCGAAGAGCGAGTTGACGAATGGCGACGCTCCGATCTTCAAGCAGTATGCTCTCGACCTTTTCAACGATTTCCTCTAAAACTGATGGTCTTCCGCTCCGCTCTTCATCGTGAATTTCCATCCGACCTCCAGTGAATTCCCTACACCATTTGTGGACGTGTTGAACAGCTATACACTTTTCTCCATAAACTTCGGTTAATTGACGATGAATGTCTACAGGTGAAACCCCTTTCGCGTTTAAAAAACGTATCATAATGCGAATTTCGCACCTGGCGGTAGCGGCGATCGGGAGTTCCATCTCGGACGGCTGCTTAGCCAACACTGAGCGGCGTGGCGAGACGAGAGTGGTACGTATGTAGAGTGGGAGAGCTGCTGCACATGCCAATGTTGTCGGATTTCGCCTAACACGCCTTATTGCTGCTGTAGGGCGTTGGGAACCTTATTTTACGATCATCCCTCGCAATATGTACCATATTTCTGATAAGGATAATCTCCTTTAGTGGGATATCTATTATCGTGAAGTCGTGCACTTACACCTAAATTCACTATTTTTTATTGTTTTGATTTGAATATTTCTTCTTCTTCTTCTTTTATATAGGGTGTTGCCTGTTTTTCTTCACATGTTAAGGGAATTCGTCAGATGTTATCCAACTTTCGGCCCATCTTTTCAGTGGTCTGCCAGGGATCCTTTTTCCAGTTGGTTTTGAGTCTCTTGCTATTTTAACTAGTCTATTGTTTTCGGTACGTGTTATATGGTTGTTTCATTCTTTTTTTCTTCTTTTAGTGAATTTTATTGTATCTTCTACTTTACACTGTCGTCTGATTTCCCCGTTTCTTACTCTATCTCTTCTTGTTTTGCTTACAATTGTGCATGTACAAATGCTTACAGTGTGGACATTTCTGTTCTTCGGAGTAGCTGTTTTGTTTTGCTTGTTTCAGCTCTTGTGTCGGCTGCGTACGTCAGGACAGGTTTAATTGTCTTGTAGATCTTTACTTTACTTTCAAGGCTTAAGTATTTATTTTTCCGGGTGATATCTCTTAGATATCCGGATATGCGAGATCCTTTCATCGCCTGTTTTCTTACTTCATTGTATGTGTTGCGGTCACTAGATATGCCGATTCCTAGATATCGGAGCTAAAAAGCGTACCACAGCGCGAATTTCGCACCTGGCGGTAGCGGCGATCGCGAGTTCCATCTCGGACGGCTGTTTAGCCAACACTGAGCGACGTAGCGAGACGGGAGTGGTACGTATATAGAGTGGGGGAGCTGCTGCACACGCCAGTGTTGTCGGATTTCGCCTAATACGTCTTATTGCTGCTGTAGGTCTTTGGGTACGTCTTTCTTCCAACGAAGATAAGGGTCTTACACATTCATCATTAACTTAAATTCTATACACGCAAAAAATTAACAAACTCGTAATTAAATTAAACTTGCGGTCATTATCATCAGAAATGTCAAAATAACTTTGTAGAGGCAAAGAGCCACTAGATTATGTTCTGATAAACCAAAAATTTTTAGAAAATACAAAAATTATAGAAAATATATCAAAAACATTGAGTGGTGCGTTATTGTTGAGCATGAGTTTCTTATTACGTTTCTGGATGCTCCTTTTCAATTCATCCTAACTTTCTTCGGTACCCATCTACCTTGGTTTTTCAGATAATCCCGCCATTTCTCTAACGGCCGATATCTTAAGCGCCTTATTTAAAATTTTATCCGGTTGAGTATTTCTTGTTGAGTTTTCGGTAATACATTGAAAAAATGTTTATATCAACTAGCATCTACAAAATGGGTATCGAAACCGTTACCACGTTTAATTCATTTTTTTAAATGAAATACGTAGTATATTTTTCCAGAATATCGCAGAGAAGCTGTTCTAGATTTTTTTATAATATGCCGTTCTTTAGCAAATTAAATATGAACCTCTGCTTATAAGTTTTTTGCCTAAAAACATGCTGTGATATAAACCTTTCTTATCCTTTTTGGTTCAATTCCAGCGTCTATTCGAAGTAGCATTGTCCTACATACTTTGTCTAGCAAGTTAACAAGCACGTATAAACAGCGAAGACAAGTAGACGGACATTGATTAGAATTCAGCATAAAACAGTAGATTTATTTTAAGCATCGCACGCTAAGTTCCTTCAGAAGTAAAAAACATAAAAAGAACATACTGAAAGTGGTTCAGAAATTCAAAAATTTACAGTATTTCATTAAAACTTATCTGCATAGCTTCATTTTAATTTGCTAAAGAAGGCATCTGGGGTACCTATAAGAAAACGTTTATAGAAAAATTCTCGAACAGTTTCTCTATCAGATCTTAGAAAGATATACAGGATTTTCTGTTTGAAAAAACTGAAATAGAATGAATCAAACATGGCAACGATTTCGATGGCACCAATTGATATAAAAAATTTTCGATGTATTGCCGAAAACTCCAAGACATACTCGATTGAATAAAGTATGACTTCAAGCGTGTAAGGTGTTTACGAAATTGGTCGTTAAAGAAACAGGGACATTTCGCAAAAAACAGAAAATTATGTCAAGTATCTCAAAAACTAGGATATATAGGTATATTGATAAAACTTGACATGAATTGAAGAGAGGCATCCAAAAACGTAATGATGTACAGGTGTTCTATTTATTCGTATGTTCTTTATTTAAAAATTTTTCTCTAAATTACTCAGGGAAGGAATTATCTCTCATCCACCAGCCAGGTGGGCACTCTGTACAGAAAAATGCGGTACAACTTACTGGAAGAACAAATACATAAACAGGAGATTCTACTGAAGAAATCTACAATTTTAAAATATTGAAAAAATATTTGTTAAAAAAGGTAAATATTGCTTCTGCTACGACCTTTCAATTAAGAAAGTAGCCACATATGTTATCTCCGTATAATGCATTACAGTGATCAGGCTTTTTAGAACTAAAATTACCTCTGCTCCCTCTAGTTCTTAATTAGGATTAGAAACGTGTTTTTAATTTAATTATGATTACACGTGCTGTACATCTTGCAGGCTTAGATGGAATTATATCTATTTTTAGCATTCTATAAGTGAACAACAAAGCTCTTTTTTCTTATAGGCCCCAAGAGTGATTTAAATAATAACGTATTTCCTTCATTAGACAGCAGCAATAAACTTATATGAAAATAACACTATTTGAATATCTGAAACCAATTAGATAACTTTGCAGATAATCTACATTGAATAAATTACTGCTTTATCAATTAAGCTTTAAAATTTTAATCTACAACTGTAGTTTACAAGCTCAGATCCTCCAAAATAAATTGTTTTCCGCTTTTTCTAAACTTAATTCACTAGCTATTGTAGATCTCAGTGTATTTCCTTTTAGCTTTTTTGGACTCCGTGGAGTGCGCAAAAATGCTGTACGGAACCGTATGCATTGCAACTTTTTAAAATACCCGCTTTATCATATTTAAAAGCAGACACTTAATAACGTAATAGAAAAACTGACAAACACAAAATATGAAAAACCTTGAATTATCCAACATGTTTGAATGATGGATTTCACCAATGATAGTTTTACGATGATCTGTCAACATGCAAAATTCATGTATTGGCTCAACGAAACTAAACAATTTAAAAACGGTTTAGTAGACATTCAATTTTCATCAATCTTTACTAAAAAGGTAAATAATGGTTGATAAAATTCATTTGAATCAAATGTGGAGTTACCAGCCGCTTTCCACAATAACAGTAATAAGCAAATTGACATCTGACACCTTCCTCACTTACTATCTACCGACTTTAAAAGCAGGTGAAAAAATTTGATATTTGATAGTCTCACCATCAATCCATCAATTCAAACAAAAATAATAACTGATGGATCCATCACAAATCCAACTACCAAAAGAAAGCTAAATTATGCTATACTATGTTTCCAATAATTTAAATCATCGAGATTACGAAACAAGTAACCAATCAATATTAGAAACAATAACAAAAATCAACAGAATATATTTTGAAAGTGAAATCATGAGTAAACTGTAAAAAAAGTGACAACAAAAATTGGGAGAAATAACTTGTATTTCTATAGATATTTCAACAGTAAGTGTAAATCTCGTTGGTAAGGATATATATATCCACTAGGATATCTCGATTGAGGAGACGACAACACAAAAATATGTTTAAGACCATGATACATAGGCAAATAATGAATGGCGTCAGGTATTATGGGCTCGCTGTCCCAAATTTCAACTATTTGGCACCGACACGACGCGACGACGAGGACGATGTCCGGGTAAATAGCTTCTAGAACCGTATTCACAACTTACCATAGTTGTGTAGTAATGGCAAGAGGGTTAGTAGTTAGAAATTGATTTGTTTAAGTCGAATGTAGAATAAAAATTGTAACCAAATTGTCGTCAACATTATAAAATAACTCTGAGGTAGAAAACCAATTGAAATTTTGCTGTACAACACGACTCTAAGGAAATTTATAACAATAAAATAGCTATGTTGGTAAAAATTACAATAAATGACATCACAAACAAAGCGAAAGTGCTTTGCTTTCCCAGCTCTTGGATAATGGATAATAAAAGTTTTTGACCTAGGAAGTTAGGCGATGTGTTACGTACCTGTTTTTAGTCTGCGTTGAATCGTATTTCTCGGTATGCTAAATCTTCTTAAAAGTTCTTTGACAAATCTACCATTTCTTATTTGTTCTATTGCCGCTATTAACTGATCCAATATCCAAACAGCTATCTGAGTTTTGCGTGAGTAGTGTCGAATGGCAGAGTAGCTTCGCTGTCGTTAAAAGAAAAGTAGGTGGCTATCTCTATTTAAATAAAGCTCCTGGGATAAAGAGAGGGGAGCTAGGGCTTTATAAGCCGCTGCAGCATCGAAAACGGTGTTAGAAGAGTTTGGCTCTGACAGTTGTTGCCGGAGTGCAATTGACTGAACGTTATTCCTCTTGGCGCTAATAAGATATTATACCGGTTGTCAACCAAATCTGATTTCATAGCTACATACGCATTTAACAGAGAAGAGTAGGTAGGTATACCTCACATGGTAGGCGGTACCACCCAACGTCCCCACCACGATACTTCTCTGTTGGATACACAAGCACCGGAGTAATTATACCTATACTTGAAAAAGGAGACGAGCAAGAACGTAAGAACTATAGAGCGATAACATTATTATGTACAGTCTATAAAATCTGTGCAAATCTGGTAAATAGAAGGTTTAAAGAATGTACTGAAAATATTCTAGGAGATTATCAGAACGGTTTTAGACCGGAGAGGTCGACAATTAACGCCATACACACTGTGGAACAAATCTTACAGAATTCCAGAGAATACAACGGAGAGCTGCACATCGTCTTCATTGATTTTAAAAGTGCGAGAACTAACGAAAATGTGTATTGAAAACTCTAAAGCGAAAGTAAGATTCTAGGGAAACACATCACAAGCATTCAGAATAAATAGAGGAGTGAAACAGGGGGACCCAATGTCACCAACACTCTTCAACCTGGTACTGGAGAGCATCGTAAGGGAAGCAAGACTGAATGACAAGAACATAATGATATACCAAATACAACTGATAGCTTATGCAGACGATATAGTGACAATGGCAACAAGAAAAACGCATTAATAAAGGCAACAGAAAGATTAGCCAGAGAAGCAAAAAAAAAGGGACTCGAAATAAACGAAAGTAAGACAAAATACATGAAGCAGACAAGAGAGGCAAACACAGAAACACCTTTAACCACACAGAATAACAACCTTGAGAAGAGAAAGACACCAAAGTTCTAGGCATCAAGGATTGGAGAGGAATATGCAGGGACCGGAAAAAATGGAAAGAAATAACAACAACAGCAAAGACACATCCGAAGCTATAATAGATGAAAACAAAACTGAAGACGGGGAATAATCCACCCCAGAAATTGGATTTCAAACGCCAGCCGGCGTCGCCATAATTCGAACGAATTGAAGGGCGTCGATGATGATGAGATACACAATTATTAAACTAGTTTTGATTGACAATCTGTACATGTATTTTTCTATGGGACAATTTATACAGTATGTTCTAAATAATATAGTATCATCCTTTATGATCCCTTGATAAGTGAGATGTTAGTCTTATATTTCACCAGTAAGAATTTTTCAATATCATTTTAGTGAACTTGACAACATACGTTTGCGAAATAAATAGCTGTAGATATTTCAAAGTGCAAAGCGATATCGTATCTACTATATACATCTACTCCTCTTGCCATTTTTTGATATAGCTGCTCCTCTACAACCACCAAATAAGTTATTGTTTATAGTGGATATAAAACCTAACATTATCGTTAAGGTAGAGATGATGTTATAAGGTTAATAATAGCGTGACATTAAAACTTAGTGTACTACTCGTATAGAATGAATACAGGACAAGGTTTTGAAATATTCTACAGTCAAAGTAAAAGATCGTTTTTACGATGGGAACTTTAAACAGCCTTAGTGTATACATGTTAAAAACATATTCTTGTAATCGTAATGGATGGCGGTACTTATAAATTATGCTATTTGAAACAAGAACGTGACATTCTGTAAACCAAGTGTTATTAATAATTTCCTTATGTTATTTATAAACTTAAAAAATGACTTCTCAATCCTGGCATTTTTACGAAAACGGTTAACAGCATTATCCAAAACGTTACGGATACGATATATCATTTATGTATAATTAAATTAGAAGCGTGATGCGACGGACAAAAGTTTCAAGGATTTTACAACGTGTTCCAACGAATATTTTTGGTACTTTCGATTCAATTGCCAGAGGAGTTGCTTGTTTTATTTTCGTGTTACCCCAAGCATGTATATGAGGTACCGTTTATATATATATATGTAACGCGAAATTTATCAACCTTGCACTGACCTACTTTAAACCGATATACACATAATAACCTCATTAATGGACTACTGCCGCCGTTTTAAATCCATTACCTAGTTGATGTAAGACTAACGCGACCGCATAAATATTTCTGTGCATTGTTTTCAGGTTTATTTTCATATTTTGTTTGTCACCTACATAAGTTCCGTGGCTGCGTACAGCGTGTTACACTAAAAATTTGATGGATTAGTATTCTGGATATTCGGCAAAATGATTTTAATCTATCGCTTATTTCTGGAGTTGTGGTATTTACTAGTTTATTTGCTTTAAATAGAACATTATTTCTTGGAAAATACCTTCTGCCATTTTTTTCGGCAACACCATAATCCCGTCCCTACAAAACTTCTGCGATTTCTGGTCAAAAAATTGTGACACGTGGTTTTCACAGACCTCTTGTAATACTAACCTAACATCATTCAGGGAGTTCTGCAGAGACCGAAACAAATGATGCCAGGTCCGGTCTCTCAATTTCTGTTCGCTAAAGACGTCGTCAGCATGGTATACGACACCATTTCTGTTGATCAGTTCAGGTCGTATCTTTTCGATTGCTAGATGCAATCGCGCTAATTGTCAACAGTACATATCCGAATCCTTCTGCGTGAGGGCAGCAGCTCGTGATGCGCGATACCCTCCAATTCCACCAAACACAACCATAACCTTCCTGAGCGTCAATGTGGGCTTTGCCACAGACTCTGGAGTTTCTCCTCGCTTTAATTACTATCTTTCTTGCACATTGTTGTCGTAAATTATCCACTTTTTATCACTCGTGATCAACCGCTTCAGAAGTGGCTCGTTTCAGTAGAAATTCGCAGAAATTCGATCGAATATATTTTTTTGAGTTAGATCATGTGGTACCCAAACTTCGAGCTTCTTTTTGTAGCCAGTTTTCTTCAAATGATTTAACACTGTTTGGTGATGGATGTTTAGGTCATTGGCTGTATAACTTCTTCTGTGCTTGGTCGCCTACTGAGAGGAGCGACATCGAAGTTTCCAGAACGAAAGCGGCTGAACCACTTTGGCTATTGTTTTTGATAACATATCCTTCCTATAAACAGCACAAATTTCTTCACGGGCCTGCGCAGCGTTTGCGCCTTTGTCGAAATAAAATTGTAAGATGTAACGCAGTTTTGCAGAAAGTTAATTCATCTTCACGGCGCAATACCTTACGTCTCGTTATAAGAATTCCAACACATTTTGCACATCTACTTGCTTTAACTATCAGCTGTCAAATGACGTTAAGCCTAGTCCGTTGCGACTCATATACCCTGAGATTTGGGGCACTAACGCTACCTCGTGCGCAAAAGGCTCAAAACTTTTTAGACAACTGATATATCAAAATACACATGAAAAGATTGCCTAGTATCAATAACCAAAAAATTAATACAAATATAGCTCATGGTATTGGTGGAATCATTTCCGGCAAAAAACAAAGCGAGGGAAAGGGGACAGCGTAAACCCGCGAACATGTTTCTGCCTACCCGGCGTCATCAGCGCGGTTCCGTACCTGTCCTTCTCCCTCGCTATTATTTTTCACCTCTCGAGTATATGTTGCCATTCTCCACGAACAGAATCACGATATATCTCCCCACGTCACCTAGCGTCGAGAAACATAGACATGCCGTCTAGAGAATAGCGACAACAACTCGGGATGCAGACTCCTACCACCTATCGAGCAGCTCCTGGGCTGCTTAACGCAAGATGGCATGGCGCCTAAGACAGCGCGTGTCCACACCTTTAAACGATTCCTATAGGCTTACCATGATGTATTAAAATTCACATGAAAAGATTGCCTAGTAGCAATAACCAACAAATTAATGCTAATATACTTCATGGTATTGGTGGAATAATTTCCGGCAAAAAACAAAACGAGGGAAAAGGGACAACGTAAATCCGCGAACATGTTTCTGCCTACCCGGCATATACTCGAGAGGTGAAAAATAATAGCGAGGGAGAAGGACAGGTACGGAACCGCGCTGATCACGCCGGGTAGGCAAAAACATGTTCGCGGGTTTACGCTGCTCCTTTTCCCTCGCTTTGTTTTTTGCCGGAAATGATTCCACCAATACCATGAGCTATATTAGCATTAATTTTTTGGTAACTGATACTTTTACATTTGAAATATGAAAGATGGTACCCACGTAGACGTCAAAATATTCTAGATGAGTTGACACCACTGGTGTCAGTAATCCATGGAATTTCCAAGTTTCTCCAATTAGCTATATTTTTCTAGATATTAATACTTGCAGTTACTGATGGAACATCCTAGAATTGGAGGACTTAGGTCATTTGTTATCAGTAGATAATACTAAGTCTGGCAGTTTAGTTAAACTAATATACATACTAAAGATAACGTGTCTTGTTGACAGTGGTAGCTAATTCAGCATTAGATAGATGCGCATTCTTACCAATTGTGTTTGGGACAACTATTGACAGAATTGTTGCAGTCAATCTAGTTTCATGTGTGTTCAATTATCTGGTAGGAAGTAATAGAAAGACTTTGCTTTCGCTTGTTAAACGCGATGTTTTTGAAAAGTCTGCTGAAAGGGTCTTTGAAATATTTCTGGTGGACTCTTTTAAGCAGCGTTAAGTAGGTTGGCGCTGCATCGGAATTATCGAACATTAAAAGTAGAAGCATGGTGCTTCTACTTTTAGATGACTCTGGAAACATATCTAATGCTGTAAACTTTTATTTTTTAAAAATCGTAAAAGGTTTACAGCAGTAGATATGTTTCGAGAGTTGTCTCGTTGAACAATGTTCGCCGTGACGAAAAAAATGTGTTTATATATTGAAAAAGATCGTTCTACGGATATAATGCATGCACGATTAAAACACTCTTTGAATTCAGTTAATGGATTAGTCGATGCACCATCACAAATTTGTTTTAATGTGATAAAATCGGAATCTTTCTTTAACTCACTCTCGAACTTTTCTAAACTACTAACTCTATTTCAACGGAAATATCTCGAAATTTTCTCTGGCTCTCCTTAATAGCTGCAGCTTCGGCAGGATTGAATAATAAAACATAATAAAGAGTTGCCTGCAACCAAGTTCCCCAATGTGTAAAAATGATCAAAGACGTTTTGGAAATTTGAGAAACACTTTTTTTGTAGTTGCTATTAATGCGTGCGGGTGAACATTGTCAAATAGTTTCTGCCACACATCGCTCATAAACATCAACACTTGACGTGGTCAGACTTAAAAGTTTTCTAACGTATTAGGTATCACCCTCACAATTACTGCACCAGTACACTTTACCAGTCTTTTGCTAGCTAGTAATAGTGGAAATGTCGGTTTATGAGGGTCCAGTACACGTATTGTAACATTTAGAATAGAATTTATTTTACAATCTGTTGTCTCATCAACACATATCCAAAGTCACTGATTTTTAATGCAGACTTGACTTTCTTTTCCACGGCTTCGCGTACAAATAAATGCTTACGCGTCGTTTCCGTAGTTGGCAACTTCAACTTGGGGTTGTACTTATACCAAAAGTTCTGAAACGGTTCTTTTTCGAGTAAGCGAAGTGACAAACTACAGATTATCATCATGACAAGTAAATCAAAAGTAAAGGCAGTTCTCGTTGACACGCCCTTTTTTTTCTATTTCCGTGTTTATTCGGTATTTACATATTTGTTACAGCCCGCCTTGTCCCAGCACATCAAATGTTTCTCGCACACTTTAGAAACTATCTTAGCACCGTCGTAGAATAAATCTCTAAAAAGTCACAGATAAACTTATTTAATGTGACAGCAAAGGGTCGTTTTTTAGCCTTGCTCACATTACACATCTTAAATTAATAGTTATATATTTATAACGAATAACACGTAACACAAAACACAATGCACGCTCTCGTTTCCCAAATTGAACGAAAAATAAACAAGTGGACGCTGACAAAGGGAGAATCGATTTTTGCACACAGCCCGCTACTCCGGTGAAACGCCTATGTATCGCAGAGACGATTACCTCGCTTTATTGATGGCTTTAATGAATGAAAGTCTGTTGTTGTCGCAGTCGAAAGATAAATAAAAACAGCGTTAGTGCTAATAAACTATGATTCCTAGTTTCAGTGGACAAGTAACTCTATTCATTTGAAATAAATAACTTTATAAATACAAAAATTAAGAATACCTTTTAGCATTTGGTAGAAACTCTAATTCGATGAATCATTAGTAAGGTTCGACAAACGCGTGCTACGGCAGAAGCGTCGAGAGGGGATTTAGGTCCATGCGAGAGTTTAGTCATTCGATAGGCGTGTAAGTGAACGGTCGTTCGATAATTATCGGTTTATCGATGTGCGTCTTTTAAAACATGGATCATCGTAAGCGAGATTTACCTTTAGCATCGCATGTGAATAAATATATTAGCCATTTCCCTGGGTTGGAATATACGGGAACTATCATTCAGTGCAAAATTTGCAATATACGGTTGGTAGGTCGCGATACATTTCACTGTAGAAGACATATTAAAAGTAAACGTTATGTACTGAATTAAGCAACAATATTCCGTACTGGCAATTTCTATACTTTCTGACTTTATTTTTATGCTATGTGTGTGCAACATCCCACAACACCTAGTAGACAATGAACACTTTCGTCTTTTTTGGAATAAATATGTTCCCTCGTGGAGACTACCAGCCAATAGACAATTGCGATACAATTTACCACATTTGCAGAGTACAGTAAAAACATGGCTCCAGGCAGTATTTTGTTATCATAGATATTTCGCGAATGTGAAGGATGTGATTTTAAAATTTAAATCAAATGAATCTGCAGCGATTCGAGAGAGTCAGCAACTTTTTTCCAATTCGGACGTTCAATTACAAATAGATGAAATTTCCATAAACTATTCTGAAGTTGTACAAGCTATATCGCTGTTACAAAACAGTCACTTATCTTTACGAGACTCATTAAATACCTTAGATAATCTACAAGCCGCGCTAGAAAGCTTGACGGATCCTATAGGACTAGGTATTGCCCAAAAATTTCGTGCAGTTTTAAATAAAAATCCCGATTTACAAAAGGTTCGGTCTATTACTGAAAATAGAGTGTGCACGGAAGAGATAAAGGAATATATGAATTACGCAAATCCTACTTCGCTAGATATAGAACGATCATTTTCGAAATACACGAAAACGTTTTCGGACCAACATCGAAGGCTAAGTGAATCGACAATGGAAGCGTTGCCTATGTTAAAGTTTTGCGCGGCTTACCGAGGCAGTAGTATTTTGTCGCAGTGGACATCAAGACGTCAATAAAAGGTAAGAATATATTATTTTTTAATAATACTGTATCTCACGTACCTATTTTTGCGCGATACGCCTCTGACGTTGGACTCGTTTGTCGAACCTTAATCATTAGTTTGAATAATCCTTATTTTTGATGACTCTTGCATTTAGATAAAAAGAAGTAATAATGCTGTCTTATTTATGTCTCGAAAATAATTTATTTCCGGACACAGGTTTATTAAGGTATTTTGTTCAGTATTACGTCATGTATTCCAACAGTAAATGTTGCTAATTGAACTGGGACAGACTGTACAGTGCCTTCTTAGCAGTTGATATTACAGTTTGTTTGTTTCTTTATTATGAAGTTGTTGACATCACCACGCATTCACTAGAATTTATAATACTTTTATTCCTTATCGCCAATATATCACGTTTTTATTTGTGAGTTCTACCTGTGATTCCAATATTTTACACTTTTTATGTGGTATCATATTTCGTAAATATGTTCTTCATTATTTATTACCCATCGATAGAGTAATAAAAACAGCCACACAGAGAGGATTCAATAAATAAATATTCGAACATTAAGACCTTAAGATAAATTATTACTTTTTTAGTAGTCAAAGTTGTAAAAATCTCTGAAAGCGGCAAAATAAACATATACGCATTTTTAAGTTCAGTATTGTTTACAAACGTACAGATGAAATAACAAAGCAATAAATTATTGCAAAATTTATTTCAACAGATATAATGCAGTTTTCTGAGAAGAAATAAACAGGTAAAATAAAAAAAAGTAAAACAATTTTTGTTACCTATTAACATACAAATGCAAAAGTCAATAACAACCCTTGATGGAATTTATTATATACAGTGTAGAACGTAGAATATACTTTTGCAGTATATTCAACACATTGAAAGCATGTAAGGGGTATTGAATGAAGGGTACAGTAAACATACTTTAAAAGAACGTATGGAATGCAAATCCTAAAGCGCTTTAAACGAAGCAAGTCTATTTTAACTACAGTCCCTGGCCGTCGAATTAGGACCGCTTTAAAATATTATGATTTTGGGGTAGAATTTAATATAACAGTTGGTAATGTTGGCAATATTATTATTTAATTACATATAACATGTAAGTAAGTATAATTTGAACATATATTTACTAATATTTGCTTGTTCCTCCTCCTGTGTTTTATTATCTCCTCGATCCTTTTTGGCATACTGCCAATGCGGCTTTTTATTGTTTCTTTTTTTTAAATTTCGTCGCTATTATGCCATACATCTTCAATATGTTGTTGTAATTCTTCCATTGTAGTTGAGTTTCGTGTACTTACGATGTTTTTCAAGACATTCCACATATTTTCAATTGTATTTCAAAGAGTTTTAATTTTATTTGTATGTGTATATTTTCGCGGTCAATTATTATCATAATGGGAAAGAAAAACGAATTTCTGCTCTAGAGACGGGAGAGTTCTCTCAGCGTGAAGTTGCACAAGAAGAACAGGGTGTATCACATCAAACTGTTCTGAGAATCGCGAAATTAATTAAGGAGAATACTCCTAGTACAAGTAGTGGCAGAACGTACTGTGTCGGCAAACGCAAAACAACTACAAGGGTTGATCGTCGTATAGTAAAAGTGGCTGCAGAACATCGTTTTTTATCTACTAAAGGTTTTTATAAAATTGTTAGTGGAGACGGTATACAAATATCAGCCCGAAGAGTCCATAAACGTCTTCATGAAGCAGGCTAGAAATGCTGACGTCCGGCAAAGAAGCCAAGACTAACACCCAAAATAAAAGTTATACGATTTCAATGGGCCAAAGAATATAAAAAATATACAGTTGAAGATTGGGGGAAGGTGAGTTTCATTTATCATCTGTATTTTTGGTCAAATTCATCCTCATAGTTCGCTTAATAGTTCTCTACATTTTTTACTTTTTCCTAGATTATTTATAGCGACGAATCACGGCTAGAAGTGCTAACAGGAAGAAGCCAATTTGTTCGTCGACGTCCTTCAGAGCGTTATAAAGAAGCATGTACGATTAAGTCTATTAAACACTCCTCGTCTCCAATGGTTTGGTCGTGTATTACGACAGAAGGATCGAGGATCGAGACAGAAACAATATAAAAAAGTTTTGCATTGGTTCATTGCATCCGACTCAAGAACCATATACTTTCATGCAAGACAATGCATGTGTGTCATAAGACAAAAAGTGTAATGCGACACCTTAAATCTGAAAATCTGCGTGGCCGTACCTTGGTCAGGCAATTCACCAGTCATAAACCTGATTGAAAATGTGCGGAATGTCTTGAAAAACATCGTAAGTACACGAAACTCAACTACAAAGGAAGAATTACAACATATTAAAGATGTATGGCATAATAGCGACGATATTAAAAAAACAAGCTGCATTGGCAGTATGCCAAAAAGGACTGAGAAGATAATAAAGCACAGAGGAGGAACAAGCAAATATTAATACATATATGTTCAAATTATACCAACTTGCATGTTATATGTAATTAAATAATAATATTGCCAAGATTACCAATTGTTTCTTTTTAGTTATACCCCAACCTCATAATATTTTTAAGTAGTCCTAATTCGATGGCCAGGGACTGTATGTATAATGGAAAAGTGTCAATAAATCGATAAAAATGTAAATGAATTTGCTGTATAATAAGGCCAAAATGAACGTAGGCACATGTCTCTGTATGCCTGTAAAATTAGCAACTCTCAGTGTCATTTTACAATGCTAAATAGAACATTAGGTTATATCAATACCTTCATTTTTGATAAATGATTGAGTTACATTTCCATAATCTCTTTAACCAAATATTTGTCATTTATATGAAGCTATAATAGATGAATTATGAACATACTTTAACAATAGTGCTAAAAATATATTACCGCTTTTATAAGGAAAAAGATTGTGAAAACTTTCAAGCAAATAAAATTACTTTTGTACTACGGGAAAGCTTCAGATAAGAAGGTGGTTTATTTAATATACTTTATTCAAAACTGGTTTATGAATATTATCACAAGGTACTCAAATACACACAAACTCGATATTAAACTTTTCAGAAGGAACTCTATTACTTAAATCCATTAAGTTACGTAATCGATATCAATACCATTAAATGTGGAATGTAAAAAGAGTTGATATAAGAGAAATGATTGAATTGTAATGATTGAGTTGTAAGCAGTATGGGGTATTTTCAACGCTTCAATTATACGTCACAGTTAAGATTTTACTACAGTTAAATGATTATTTTATGTCAGTCCGAATACTTTATTGATGATACACATTGCAGTATTCTGAAATCTCAAATTATTGTAAACATTCATGCAATGCATACTACATATGCACGATGCTATTTAAAAATGTGCCAAAACATTCGCCGTATAAACATGAACGTAAGCATTTGTTGGAAATTTTTTTTTAATCGGAGTCGCAAGGTTTGCTTTTTGTAAATATTTATTCGGCGATAAAACTTGCTACTGGAGTAAAATGAAATACACATACGAATGTTCCACCAAAGACCTTGTTAAATATCAAGAATATGAGGCAAAATTCTTTCCAGTAATCTGAAACATCACTAAGGTTTATTATTTGAAAAGAAGTACTTTATTACAGTCACAAAGCAAGGATATCCACCCAGTTTCTTCTACTATAAAATTTGGAATGTCTTCTTAATTATGTCCATGCTAATATTTACAATACGCATTTTTAATTAATCATTGCAAGCGTAATGTTATCTATAGTAGCCTATAGGTAACATTGTCAAAGGGTGATCCAAATTGAATTTTACGATTTGAATTTGCGCGCCATTTGGGTTCTGTGAACATTAGAACTTTGCATTTTTTTTCAGTTGGTACCGAAACATTCGGCAAATTCATCATATTGTGCCGCATCGCATCAAAATCATATAAATTTATTATGAAAATAAGCGATCAGTTACCATTACGAAAAGAAAACATTTTTTGGATGCCAAGTCAGCATGTACAAGGGTCAGTTAAATATTGTCTACACTTTCGCCATAACAAGCTTTGAAGGTTACGTTACGTTGAGTTGACGCCTCTGTGATCATGTGTGCGGAATTTAACCACGATCGCGTCATTTGTCTGCTAGCTACAATAGCATAAGCATGTCAGCTCCGCTATTAGTTTGCACCAAAGAGGAACAAGCAGTGATCCGATTTTTGTAGTCAGAGGGTGTGAAAGGTGCTGAAATTCACCGGAGACTTTTCTCGTAAAAGCGTTTTTTGTAGATCGAAATGTTTCAAAGTGACCGCACGAGCGTAACACAAAAGAGTGAGCTAGACGGCCGTCAACCTGGACCACCGACGACAACATTCAGCAAGCCCGACAGATGGTTACAGCAAATAGACGAGATACCATAGACTTTCATCTCTTTGGACCGCTCAAGGAAGCTTTGAGAGGTCGTCGCTTTCACGACCAACCGAGAACCTTCTACCAGGAAGGCATACGGAAGCTTGTCGCTCGCTGGACCAAGCGCATTGCTAAAGCTGGAGACTATATCGAAGAATAATGTATCTGTTGTACCCCTATCTTTGTTTAATACAGTTGTGGAACTAAAAGTGTAAGTAATTTTTGACTTACCCTCGTAATTCGTAATCTAGTGCAAAAGTTTGGAACAACTATGTTTATTGACAAACCAAGATTTTAGAATCAACGTAGAGGTAGGTTAGATGAAAATATTCCTCGAGTAAATGATAGCATGATAGCATGTCAATTCGTTGCCGTTCACGACAATTGAGTGTTCCCTATGGCACTACTCAACGAAGTTTAACAGAAGTTTTGCATTTAAACGCCTATAAAATTCAACTGGCCCGAGAAGTTAAAGGGACAGGCCATCAGAAATGACGTATCTTTGTGAACTGGATTCTAGAGAACACAGAAGCGATGAAGCTCATTTTTTACTTAAATGGCTTTGTGAATCGATACAATTGTCGCATTTGGGCTAGTGCAAATCCACAGGCTACTGTAGAAAAGCCAACACATCTACAATAAAAGCATTGTTTAGTGTGCACTATGGGTCGGGGGAAGCAGTAGCCCAAACTTTTTTGAGGACGAAGGTTGCGACGCTGTTACTATCAATGGTGTACGCTATCGGGAGATGCTGAATGACTTATTTTTAATGAAACCGACGATTTGAACTTGAATGACATATTGGAGCATGTCATACAGCACATGAAGCTTTGATTTTACTCCAAATCAAATTTCCTGGTCGTGTTATCTCTCAGAGGGCTGGATCGATTGACCACCAAGGTCTTGCGATTTCAAATATAGCAGCATGCAAGCAAAAACATTATGGAAAACTTCGCTAGAAGAATCGTAGGATGTCAACGGAGTCGTGGAAGGAATTTGGCTGACTTCATATTTCATATTTAATTGGTAAGTATGTACTGCAATATTTTAAACGAGAGAAATTGATTTTCTAAATTCGTTAATTAAATTTTCCGGTCGTAAGGTTCGCGGGTGTCCCTAGATGCTCTTTTGGCAGTTTAAATAAAAAAATATATATCAAGTAATGAAGTTTTACGAGTATTAATTTGAAAGAAGGAACACTAACCTGAAATTATGGTGTTTAGCATAAACTGTAACTTTACGCGTTACATACCCCACGCATTTTTAAACTACCAAACTTGACTTGTACTTTGTATTTAAAATAGAATTTAAACGCTGAACACTCAGAAAATAGGAACACAGCCAAACAGGCTTACCTGGGCGGATATTTGAACTAAAAATGAGAAACTGTTCAGCGTCACTTAGCTTTTTTTTTTTCGCGATAGCGATTGTTTGATTACGGCTAATTAGGATGCACCTATACCTTTGCAATTACAATTTTATATTAAATTTCCTTATTCTAAAAGTAGACTATTGTCGGTGGACAATCTGCTATGCGAGGACCCAACTTAGATTGATCTATGACCTTAGACATTTGACATTAGCGACAACCATAGAATACTGACTTATCCTAACGTTCACAACAACTCTTTTACGAATAATGTTTAATTTACGATACTATGACCGAGATACAACTGAATTTATTCTTTATATTCTTGTAGGAAAATTTTACATTAAAGGAGAACATTTGTGATGCGAAGAAAATGGAGAGAAAACAAGTTATTTAGCCATTTCCCCGAGATCATCACTGTAGGGAGATAAATTTGTCTACTAAACCTCCAGCAACAGGGAGAGCAAGGCTATTAAAGCCGCTGGAAACAGAGAAAGAGGCCAGAGAGATTTGAAGTTGAACGAGTGGAGATAGATAGTTGACTGAATGCATTATAGATAGCACTAATGACAGCAACGTTCGATGTTGTTATGATACTATTCCATACTATAATATGAGGGTAGATTGAAAAGTTTCCGGAATGACAATGAAAACAAAATAAATCGGATTCAAGTTATATTTTATTTTTCAATATAATCCCCTTGAAGCTCAACACACTTGGTCCAACGCTTCACTAGCTTCTCGATTCCCTCCCGGAAGTAACTTTCTTCGAGGTTCCCAAAATAATGGCTTACTGCCTCTATCAGTTCTTCATTAGACCAAAATCTCTTTCCATCCAGAAATGTTTTGAGTTTCAGGAGCAACTGGAAGTCCGACAGGGCCAAATCAGGCGAATACGGCGTATGCGGAACGATTTCGAACTTCAATTCTGTAAATTTTTGCTGAGCGATTGCACTTGAATGAGCGGGCGCGTCGTGGTGAAACAACACTTTTTTCTTGACCATTCCCGGGCGTTTTACCTGAATTGCTTTCAGTTTGTCCAAAAGTGTTGTGTAATATTGGCAGGTAACAGTTTTTCCTTTTTTTCAAGATAATCAATTAGCAAAATTCATTTTTCGTCCTAAAAAACCGCTGCCATCACCTTTCCAGCCAAGTGAATGGTCTTTACCCTTCTTCAAAACTGATTCACTGCGTTCAATCCACTGTTTTGATTGCATTTTTGTTTCTGGTGTGTAGTGATGAATCCAGGTCTCGTCCATAGTCACGAATCGTCTCTCGAAATCCGTTGGATTCCTCGTAAACACCTCCAAACAATCGGCTGAGATTCGAGCTCGAATGCGTTTTTAATAATATAATTGAAAACACAAAAAGGTACTTGACTTCAATGCTTGCCAAAACCAGATTATTTGACAGATCGATATTACATTTGCAGTCAATTGATATGAAAGAATTGCCAACACAACGATATAAAGTATTTGGAAAAAAGCAACCCCCTAGCAGCGATTCCGAAAACTTGTCACTCTACCCTCGTATATATATATACAAATGTGTTAAACATTAGGGGGTGTATAGACTCAATCTCATGGCCAATGGCGCTAACTTCGGTGGGTGCCTCTCCTTGACCTAGAATATTGTCGATATCTTTCATTAGTTCCCTAATTTGGGTTCCACAAATATTCTCTCTTTTATTTTAGTTTCGCTTATTCTTTGTTAATCATCTTTGCGAAGTTTTTCATCAATCCCAATTTGATGTGAAGAGCACATAAATAACATCCTTATAACCAGGAGTAAGGTTACTTCTTCTTGGACATTACTATTTCACTCGCACAGCAAAACTTCGTGTACTCTATCTGCAGGACTACAACTTTCAAATTTGCGCAAATTAAAATCTCTGGTACTTTGTTTTATCCACTAGTAGCTTCATGGCCCATTGCCGCGAGTAAAACATTGACATCGTTACAGAATATCAGGTCATCTTGTTTTGAAAATAACTGCTGCAGTTTTTGCTGTCTACTACGGAATGTGCATATTCTTGTCCCTTGATCTAATAAATTCCACCCTTTAAGCCATGAAGCTAAGAGTTTTTCTCGATTTTCTGACAAATTCAGATCACGGATCATGTCATTTGAATCTGACAGGCTTTTCGTCAACAAAGTCAGAGCAGGTTTCGCTATTTTTTTGGCCTTCGAAGTCATCTAATGGGTCATCCGCGAGATTCAGAGTCCACGAATTTGGTGGGAATGACAAGGGAAGTTCTGTGGTATTGTGCAGTACAGGTCTTATAGCTGAAGGGAGGATCGGATATCTTACTTTAGTTCTTGACTTAACTTGATTGCTAGCGATTTTAGTTGTACAAAAGTTGCCGTCTGAAGAATGGTCCCTTGTTTCTCTCCATATCATTGGCACTGCAAACAGCATGTGACAGGATTTTTCCATTCAGCTAGCCAGTGAGCTGGGAAACATATTAAACAGCAGATATACAGGGCCCAAACCGTATCCTGATCTTCAACTTTACACGCGAAGTACAATTCACAACTTTTATTATTTTATATTTCTTTTAGAGGCTTGAAAGCTTCACCACACACAACAAGTTGTTAGGATTATTCACATAGTTGCGTGGCATTGCAACGTTAAAAAGGAAATTGTAGAAAGCTTGAGTTGTTCACACACTTGGTTAGTCAAGGTGTGATACGGGTAATAATAGAGTATAGATATGCACTTTATAAACGACAGTAAGGAAATGAACAATTTAAAACCTAACGCGTCGTTCCTAATCATGCGTAACCTTTCGGAATTACCCATTGCCAGGAAGTCACCAAGTCGTCCGGTTAGTCACCACAATCAAATTTATCCACACTAATACGTTATTAGGCGAATAGAAAATTTTAAATGCATAGTTAAAAGAGCCTTGTTTTAAAGCAGTTAAAAATTCTAATTTGGGTGTAAAACATACAATTACAAAAAAAAAATGGTAGGTGATGGACGAATTCTGATTGCATATTCAGATTCAGCATGTAAAATTATATAGGGATCAGCGAGAACTGTTCTTGTAACAAAATCTTTGTATACTAGTGTTATCAATTAGTGAAAATTGCAAAAAAGGGAATGCCTGAATTCAGTAAAGGTAATGACGATGACTCTATTGTGAACATAATGCTAAATAAATATAGAAAAATAATACATTTTTCATTTACATATACATACATCTACCGCCATTACAACAAATAATTATACAATTTTGCTATAGAGCTATTCTGTAATGGAACGGATACCAAGTCACAGAAGCGAGTGATTATATCCGAAATCTAATCTTATTGTAGAGATAAGGCGGTGACTTAAACTGCACAATTCTATAATGTGTGCAACTCCCACCTTTGTTCAATTGAGAGCCATTCAGTATCCTTTATTTTATGAGAGATATACTGGAATCGACGGGTACCATGAATACAACGTAGACAAGTGTTCTGAATTCCTAATAGATATAATACAGTAACCAGATTATAAAACGCTGTATAGTATATACGACGTGTCCGACTACGACTGGGGGCCGGCGATACCTTGGAAACTACAATAGTTACAATGATGGAAAAAAATTTTCATGACTAAAGTGGCAAAAGGAAATTTAATGAAAATATTTTTAATTATATATATATATATATATTATATATAAATATGAGCGCTAGAGGGCGCAGTTGCTAGGGTCAACAGTAAATTTCAAATTAATCGGTAAACGTTCCAGGATTAACTATGATTTTAAATGCTTCATTAAAAAGCTTAGTTAATTACGCACCACTTTGGTTAAAGACGTTTTGTCATATTGTGAATAATCAGTATAGTAGGCGTTGCCGATTCTTGTAAAACTAAACCTACTATAACTTCTGCAGTTTTTATCCGAATTAAATAAATTTGGACTTGTTTGAAAAGGCAATCAACGCTGTTTTAGACGTCGCAATTTGTGCAACCCTTTAGTGTTCAAAAAATGTACCTTCACTTTACGAGTTTTTCTCAATTATCTTTAAAAATTCAAATGCAACTACATGCTTTTCTTATTTTGTGTTTCAAGAGTTTTGACAGACTAAAGTAGTGGAGGAAACCGCGTAGTGATATCTTTTTTCCTTTTTCCAGATAACGAAAACAGCCCATTATCGGTAATAATTTCCCCATCAGTTACAAATACCTACTAAATAATATTGAAACTTATCTTAGTTGGCCATGAGACAAAGGAATGATAACAATAACAAAATGTAGCAGTCACAAAATAATCAAGTAAATGACAACAATGCAAAACAGAAAGAGTACCAATAGTACACAATGTAGTATTATTAGAAACTAAAATAAACAAGAATTTAAATTTATTTCAAATGTTTAAACTGTTTGCCGTCATTATTTGTACACAGATTTAGTCTACGACAAATGCTGATATCTGCTGCTTCGATTTCTACTCTTGGTAGGTTGGCGATAGCATTATTAATCGGTTGAATCTTATCAGCTCCCGTTGTAGGACGTGTTTGCTAAACCAGATCATTTATCGTTCCCCATAAATAAAAGTCAAACACAGTCAGATCTGGGGATCTAGCTGGCCATGGAAAAATAGAGCATCTTCCAATACACTGATATGGAAACGTATTATGAAGATAGGCACGGACGATTCATAAATAATGGGCTGGGCAGCCGTCATGCTGAAACCACCGTGTTTTTTGAGTTTCCAACGAAACAACTTCTAAAGGTATTGGTAATTTGTTACGTAAACTGTTTAAGTATATTTCGCTGTTTAAATTGCCTTCAAAAATAAATGGTCTAATAACCTTATCACCTAAACTGCCACATCAAACATTTACACTCTACCTATGTTGATGATCAACCTCTCTCATCCAATAAGGATTTTCTCTGGACCAGTAATGCATATTATACAAATTTTCCTGCCCATTATTAGTAAAAGTATGTAGCTTCATCAGTCCGCAACACGTGATGTGAAAAGACGGTATTTTCATGGTAGATATCTTTTAATCAATTACAATTATTAAATGTTTACATGTACGCATGAGGAAATCTAATTAAATATCCTCATTTGTACATTTTTGTCGAGTAAATTACTGCAAACGCCTCTACAGAACTGAACAAATCGAATTGCTACAAATTCTGACGTGACAGTAGCCCCAACTACTGGCTTAAACCGCCATAGGTTAACGTTTCAATTAATTAATTACCAGTAGTTGGGGCTACTGTCGCGTCAGAATTTGTAGCGATACGATTTGCTCAGTTCTGTAGAGGCGTTTGCAGTAATTTACTCGACAAAAATGTACAAATGAGGATATTTAATTAGCACATGGTATGGGCGTAACGTATTTTCGATTAGGATGCGATGAATTGATGACTTACTTATATCTACAACGGAGGACATTTCTCTAGTGGGTGTATGAGAATGAGCTTTAACATATGCAAGGACATTTATCATATTAGCTTCAATTCTAGCTACACGTGCTCCGGTAGGATTTCCTCGAGGTTGAACATACTCTGGTTCACATTCACACATCGTGTTGCCAAACGTTAGGATACTTCTAGGCTGAAATGTTTTCCTTCTGGATACTTGGCATATTCACGTTCAGCAATACACGAGGTTTCAAAACATTGAAAATACATTGCAAGGGTATCATATGCCTCCGCATTAGAAAACGACATTCTTTATCATTCAACGGGTAAGCAGCAATCTTTAAAGGCAAGTGCGCAGTAAAATTCTATGTACTTGTCAAATAAATAATTGTTTCCATAGAATGCTAAATTCTGCTGTTGTATCCAAATCATACTAGATTTTGTTACCTTTATTTTAAAAGTGATCGAAAGCAAATAGTCATATTAAATTAATACGGATACAATTTTGTGTGCAAGAGTAAAAGTAATTCCTTTGTTTTATGGCCAACTAAGATAGGCTTTAATGTTATTAAGTAGGTATTTGTAACTGATGGGGAAATTATTACTGATAATGGTCTGTTTTCGTTATTATCTTGAAAAGGGAAAAAGATATCACTACGCGGTCTTCGCCACTACTTTAGCCTGTCAAAACTCTTCAAACACAATATAAGAAAAGCATATTGTTACATTTGAATTTTTACAGATAACTGAGAAAAACTCGTACAGTTGGGAATAATAAATTCAGCCTAAAACAGCGCTGAATGCCCTTTCAAACAAGTTCACACTTCTTTAATTCGGGTAAAAACTGCAGAAGTTATAGCAGGTATAGTTTTACAAGATTCGGCAACGCCTACTATACTTATTATTCACAATATGACAAAACATTTTTAACCAAAGTGGTGCATAATTAACTAATTGTAAGTTTTTTAATAAAGCATTTAAAATCATAGTTGATCCTGGAACTTTTACCGACTAATTTAAAATTTACTGTTGACCCCAGCAACTGCACCCCTTAGCGGTCATATTTGGAATTTAAAAATATTTTCATTAAATTTGACACATTAGTCGTGAACATTTTTTCCTATCACTATAGCTATTGTAATTTCCAAGATATCGCCGGTCCCTACTCTTAGTGGGACACGCTGTAGAGGTTAAATACCTTTAGACCATTAACCTGATTTGATTTTCCTATATTCAATCTGAGACTTTTGCGGATAAAGTGAGAAGCGTATTAATATGTTGTTGAGCTTTATGTTAAGATACTCATTTACCTATCTCTTAATAACGTGAAGCAAATTGCTGATTTTCACATCGTTCGAACACCATTACTTGTTGTTAGTGCTGCTTCGAAAGTTCCATGGTGCTTGACCACTATAAGTTGCATTAATTGTTAGCGATTAATAATTTTACAGCACTCATTCATTAGATCATTAACTATACTCCCAAAATAAACGCGTAATGCCTGATTGTTTAATTTTTATACAGTAACGGTTCCTTATGTTTAAAATTTTCATGATGTAGATCTGTTTAATAGCAATGTTATGTACAGATATTTAGCAAATTTAACACTGTGGCGAACTAAAATAGATGTACAACACAAGAATTTTTTGGTATTACAAAAGTAGTCGACGCTTTTATAAATATTTAGACCAGTAGTACAAGGTGTTCGTACTATTAATAAAATTAGTAGGAATACGGTTTTGTATCCTTGTGTAAATATTTTTACTGAGTTTGTAAAATAGTTTCTTCGTATCTATTAACATGCTTATCAAATTGCCCATTATTTCCAACGTAAAAGGTCGTATCATTAAACACTTTCTTGTTAAACAGGATATACATATTGCGTGTTGACTTTGATAACGCATTAAGTAAGTTATTGATAGATCCGAATAAAGATTAAGGTCGATAATAAATGGTCTCAACGCATCCGATTGATGCTTTAAAATAAAAATACAAACTATTTTATTTTGTGCAAAGAATGTTGCTTAACAGGTTTAATCACATATAGTTTTATCGTATCTAGACGTTATAAACAATTTGTTCTGGACTTCCTTGAATCTGTTAGATGAACTAATGAAAATTGATAAACAAAAGATGAAAGCTTATACTTATTTTCTGTTGATACTCGACTTGTTTCACTGTAATGCAGATGTGTACCAATTTGGTGGCCCCGCCGAGTTTCTATATAATAAGCTGTTGGCTGTTTAAGCACGAAATGTTATCTGAAAAACTAATTAATTCAGAAATCAATTTATTAAAATAAGCAATAAGATTTATCAGCAATTCAAATAGTAATTATTCAAAAACAAAGTAGCAATCGTAAATAATTTACACTACGTAAAAGTAAAAGTTTTCTTGGCAGTTATTTACTGTCTACGACGAATATCAGTAACGAAAGCCGGAAGGTGTTATCAAGTAAGAGTAAATACGATTAATGAATGTAAATAAACGTAATAATAGTGTAAGCGCCTTCCTAGTTACGCGCGCTTGTAAATGAAGAACAACTTAAATAATAAGATAAGGAAACAGTAGCTACTATTACAGTTGTAAAATGGTGCACTATTTCTGTAATGTTTATTCACACCGCTAGCGGTTTATTTAAGAATTATTTAAGTGTCGCCTCTTAAAAGAATTAATTACATTTTGTGCAAGCTTATTGTTGAGTTTGTTCAATATTTATTATAAAATTGCCTAATTATTCACTTTGTGTTAATATTTGAATTACATCCTATTTCTATTTACGTTCGAAATTTATTTTCCATTGTTTCCGATTAGTTTGTAACCGCCTAACATTTATGTACAGTCCCTGGCCATATTACTTGAAACATGTCATAAATCAACCCTTTTACCTGGAAATTCCCATCCTATTATAGTGATATTCTTTTGCTTTGAATCCGATCGTTTATAGGGGGACTAGATTCTTGTATCAATAAATAAAAATACCAGAGAAATGATATTTAGAAGAGTAAAGTACGTATATATAAATATTTCAGTTATCAACTTACATTTAGCGAGTTCACAGTTTAGAGAATGCATCGATATTTTTTAAAATATTTCGTCATAACCGTATAGAAGCTAAGTTGTGGAGTACCGTTAAGTGTTTTGTGTTGATATATCGTTATTGCAAAGGTAAAATTGTTATTTTATCTCTCTCTTAAGAATTAATTGTTTGGAATTTGAAAAAGATTGAAATATTTGGGGTTTTTTGTAGAAAATGCCCGGGAAAGATTTAACAAGTGAACAAAAGGCCGCTATACAAGCTCTTCTACAATCAAACAGACATTCACAACGAGAAATTGCAAAATTACAGAAAGTATCTCCTTCTTCTGTATCGCGTTTAGCTAGAAACTTAAACGAAGGAGCTAGCACATCGGCACAAAGACGGGCAAAGTGCGGTCGGAAAAGAAAAACTTCGAAGAGATCTGACCGTGAAATTGTTCATCAGGCTTTCAGCAATAGATTTGCTACAATTAAAATGATTCAAAAAAATTTACAAGAGAGAGGAATAGAGATTTCGAGCAGAACTGTCAGGCGTCGATCGCGCGAAAATCGCCTAATGGGCCGAAGACCTGTAAAAAAGCCGCGTTTAACAGAAAAAATGAAACCTGCTCGTCTCAACTTTGCAAGAGAATATCGACATTTCACAGGCGAGAATTGGAAAAAGGTGAATAACTTAACATGATTTTTATTGAATTAATGTTTGCATTATTTAATAGGTTTTCTTTAGTAACGAGTGCTCGCTGTGTGTGTTAGTGCAGCGAGCACAATTTGTTCGTAGACGACCTAGCGAACGTCTCACAGAGTCCACGGTTCTTTGAACTGTAGAACACCCCCCGCAGGTAACGATTTGGGGAGTGATTAGTGGAGACGGACCCGGCCCTTTGTATTTTGTAGAAGGTACAATGCGTTAAGAGCAGTACATAAATGTCTTAAAAAACACGTTATTACCGTATTTTAAACCGGGACGTCGCATACCGACAGGGCGTATATTTATGCAAGATAATGCTCCTTACCATGTGGCAAAAAAGGTTAAGAAATTCTTTGAAGACAATCACATGCCTCTTTTACGTTGGCCCGGAAATTCACCGGACCTCAATCCCATCGAGAACGTATGGAATCGACTAAAAAGTAAGGTATATGAAAGAGAAAACCCTACAAAGGAAATATTAATGAAGAATATAAAGGATGTATGGGAGAACGATGAAGATATAAAAGAGACAATCATATCTTGCATTGAAAGCATGCCCCGAAGAATTAAGGGTGTTATTAAAAATCATGGGTTATGGACTAAATATTAATTACTTATTTAATATTTACATATGTTACATATTTTTCCAATATATTTTATAAATAAAAAATATAATACATGTATAGTTTATATTTTATTATGAAGAAATTACAAAATATTGAGTGTTTCAAGTAATTTGGCCAGGGACTGTATCTATCTACACGCAGAGAAACGTTTGCTTGTATCAAAGCTGTCCGCTTTAATTCAAGACAATTACTGTTTCAATTATCCGCGATACAATAACTATTTTAAATCAAAAAAAAAATTGTTAGCGTTTCTTTCTCCCTTTACGAGACGTATATACTTGTAATGAAATAATTGTATTTCTTTGCTTAAGATATTTGTTAACTTGATTCAAGAAAATCTTGCAGAAACTTTGAAGAAAGCGATTCTTGGTATAAGTAAATAGCCATTATAGCTCAAAACAATGTTTTCTTAAGAATAGTAGATAGTTTTCTTAATTCCAGAATTCGTTTAGGTATTGTTCATAAATCAATAGTTTAATTTTCTTAAAATAAAGCATTTTTTATTTACAATTCTTGAAATGCATATTATACGAGGTGTGGCAATTAAATAACCGGACTGGTGCTACAAAACATTTTATTGATCACCAATTACAAAGTTTATCCCCTTCAATGTACAATACGTATATAATGCAGCAAATTATTCACATTGCTTGTGATTTTAAAAAGGCTAAAAGTAGAGGTTATCTACAGAATAACGTTCAAACAAAAGTGAACTTAATGTAGAAGTACAAATGGAAAAAATGCGTAGAAACAATAACCAAGACAGATAATGCTAATAAATAGCTCGTGCTGTTGACGGAGTCACTACCGGCAAAAACAATATTAGAGGAATAAAAGCATTAAAGATTCTTACCCCTGGTCATATCGCTCTTAATTATCTCAATTTATGCCACTAATCTTCAAAAACAACAATTGAAATATTGTCTGGCGCCACGTAGTGCCAGTAATTGTAGTCATGCCGTCCTAAAGACAGTATACACACTAGGGTACGTAATACTGTTGGCGCTTGTGCTGAAATATCCTTGATTCGCTACGCGCGCTCCCCACCCTATACTTTCATAGCGAGCAAACGTTGCAACACTGTCTATATATTTTAGCGGCTCATTTTAATACGAAACTTACGAACGCGGTATATGTATACTCTTTGCTCAATACTCTTTGCTAGAATGGCGATTGGAGCTCAGGATAGAGCGAACTCAGCGCATCTGCTGTGTTGAATGTCATTGTGGAATGTCATTTGCTTGACAAAATTGCGTAAATGCAAATTCATTTATGCACCTTGCTAATGTTATAACACCATATTCGTTCACAAGCCACGACTTCCCTCTTGCATTTCCGAAAACACCTTGCTCCCGTTATAAACGGCGTATTCGTTCACGTAGACCCGACTTCGCTCTGGCATTCCCAAAAATGCCGATTATACTGGCTGATTATAGTACGCGCGCTCTTACGGTATATCTGACAAATTTAACAGCTGTATTGAAAATGACGACTTAAACTGTTAATGCCACTTTTTATAACTTAAGTGGCATGAAATGTGACAGAACAGCTATATCCGCGACTTTAGCATTAATTAATCAAATTATTCAATAAAAATCTGCACTGATAATCCCGTAACTATTTCAAAGCATATAATAAAAAATATCGCTGCGTCAAAATTTGAAGCCCTCCTAAACATTGAGTTTCCGTCAATGTGTAAATAAAGGATTGAGACAATGATATTCGTTATCGACGTTGCTATTCAATAATAAATTTTATTGAAAGCCTATCGGAGATGGTTGAATATTGATGCAACGGACAATTTATAACCAATAGATGCAAATTATGGCTTACGCAGATGATTTAATACTTTTAGCAAGAAACAAAAAAAAACCAACAGAAGCAATTAAAAGAGTTGAATCAAGAGTAAAAGACCAAGGATTAAAAATGAACGGAAAGAAAACAAAATAGGAATTTAGAGTTAATTGCAGAAGCTATAATTTCGAAAAAGTTACGTAATTTAATTATCTTGGTGTCATCATAACAAGTACTGGAGAAGAAAGAAGGGCAACAGAAGAGAGAATCACTAAAGGTACAAAAGTACAACTGGCAGCATTAAGTAATGTAACTAGGTCAAGAAATGTTTCGAAAAAGTAAAAATAAATAACAGAGCAATTAAAACACCAGTGATTATCTATAGAAGTGAATTGTGGAAAACTAATTGTAAAGAAAAAGAAGCATTGGAAATTTGGGAAAGGGACGTGTTAAGAAGAACCCAAGGTAGGAAAAAAAGGAAGGGGAACTCTGGCGGGGAAGGTGGAATGATAAAATAAAGCGACTGTATCGACAATCGCAAATAACAAGTGTAACAAGGACGCTAAGAATGAGATGATTAGAACATGTATCAAAACTACCAGAAATAAGGTTCTAAATGGGGATGTAACGATACGATGGAGAAGGAGAAGATCATGTACAAAATGGACAGCGGCGGTAGAACGGGATTTAGAAGAACTAGGAATAGAAAACTGGAAACGACAAATAAAGAATAAGACGGATGGGGAAAAAATATGCAACCACGCCATGGATTAACTCGGTTTGTAGCACTGACCTGTATACATTATCTATTAACAATAAGTTCATCTGTTGATACCGCTACCTGGTAGGCGTACTTATACCAAGGATACATGGAAATGGAGCACTTCAAAAAAATTCCGACCTTACGATGGAAATCGAAAAAGAAAGATACCTGTAATTTTTTGACATCGGGTGAGGCGACATCAGTTTTTAGGAAACCTGAAAAGAACCTGACAGAATGTTCACCGAAACATTAAATACATAGTGTAACGGACGCGTGAAACTACTACGGACACTGTGGAAATTGCTAAAAATAACTTAATGCCAGCATACCGCTGATTACAAATAATTTTATAAAGAAACTGAGAACTGTCGCAAAAATGTAAGATAAAAGGGCTTTTTTTTAATCCCGACTTGACAATTAAAATATAAAACTATTACATTATTGATTAATCAAAATACTAGTTCAAATTAATGAAGGAACGTCCAAGTAGATGTGCTTCTAGCAGGAAATCTGTGCTCGCATTAGGATATTGTTCTACCTATAAAATTGGAAAACTCCCTCATCACAAACACTAAGGCTCTTGAAAACATCTCGTACGAAATTTCCTTCCATCATCATTCCTGTAGGCATACAACATTCTTCAAAAAATGCAAACACAACTGTCTTTCAAGTATTATTCTCTCTAATTAAATAAAATCTCTAATTCCCGAATGTTTGAAACGGAGAATTGTGCCCATTACGTTTTATGTGTCTAGTCTGACTTTCTTATCACGCGATATTTGAATATTAATTAACGCTATCTACATATACACGGCAACATTCGCAGATTAAAATATAAATATTTTACTAAAGCAATCAATGAATCAGCTCTACTTTTTTAATTTCACATATGGGAATCGTCTCCAAACATTGTTATCGCCGAATCGTTTACATCCTTTATTTAAATATGCGTACCCTTTTTAGTTGAGCGGTTTATTTTTAAACACGTGTAAGCGATGTCGTTAAACTCGAGGATAAATACGTATTATTAAAGCGACTCTCATCGGGCGATAGTGCAAAACCGACCATTTATTATTATCGTTTATTCATATTAACATAATATTAAATTTAACACATACATACATGCATTATCGCCGTTGCTATAATTAACAATACAATGTAGTATTACAGTTTCGCGATAATAAGGTATCTAAATCTATTTTCTGGCCGGTTTATCGTTACGTTGTTTCGCGCACATACTTACACATACACATGTGCCAGCGTGCATTATGTGGAAATTTTGGCGAGACCTTGTTTGTATAGCATTTTTTTCCTATATGTATTTACCGCTTTGAATTTGCTCAGGTTCGAGATAAAATTAAATCGTTTTGGGTCAACGACACCCAAATCAGGTGCAAACTATAGATATTCGTTTTAGTTTGTGCGCTTCTATATCAACAAAGCGCATTCGTAATCTTGTCCTACTTTTGTTTGACATATTTATTTGTTGATAAAAATTACATTTATGTGTGTCCATATGCGTGTACGATACGTATATTTATGAATCTACTACATACATTGTAGATACAGTTACCCGCAAAAGTGTATCTGTACAAACGTACACGACAGAAGATTAAATTACAATGCCAGATATGTAAATATTCAAGTTTATTCAAGAGAACGGCTAGATCCCATAAAGCAAGCAATTAAAACCGTAATAAAGTCTAATTTGGATAAATAAATTTAAATTATCTCCAAGGATTAAAAACAAAAATAAAGCATAAAAATTGTATGCAAAATATTTTTCGTAAAAGTATTTTTTATGATTTTTAGGAGTTCAGTAAAGGCTTAGGAGCTGTTCCAATCAATTCCATTCAATTTTCATGGAAATCTATAAATATTTGTAATCTATTTAATCAATTATAGACAAATCAATTATAGACAAATATCAGCATCACTTACAAGGGAACATCCCGAACCCGTAAATTCAAAAAAAATTGAAACTTTGTGAACAAGTAGTCCTCACCCCAAGATGTTCGAAGCCATTTTCCTGGTCGACCCAATTTCATTTTAAGAGGGTGAAACCACCCCTGAAATTTTACTTGATTTTCGGTTTTTTGAAAATAATTCGATAAGGGTTGGACCAAATACATCAAAGTTATATATCAAAATAATCGTCTCTTTGAGCTCTATTACATATATGAAAATAGCATAGTATTTCTATTTAAAAATTTGATGGTGCCTTCCCCCACCCCTTCTCGAATGAACCTATTCAAAAGCAGTTTCAAAAACATACCTCACTTTTTGTAAAATAGTTATTAAAAAAATGAGGAAAATGATATTTAATATGTCGTCTTTAGAGACTGTGTAGGAATGTAACATAAATTTTGATGTTTTTAGATAGATATGTTTTAGAAAACAGAAATACAGATATTGTTGATTCGCAAATTCTATAGAATGTGGGCTAAATTCTTGCAAGAATTCTAGCGTTACGTCGTTATCTACTTCAAAGGTTGTATCGTCTCGAGATCTAATTAAATTCTATAGAATGTGGGCTAAATTCTTGCAAGAATTCTAGTGTTACGTCGTTATCTACTTCAAAGGTTGTATCGTCTCGAGATCTAATTAATATATTCTTCAATATGTCGTGCATTTCACTTTCTTTGTTGAAAACTATTGGACGATTATCATTTCCGACATTAAATGTCGGTATTAGTAATCGAACTACATTTACTGGATTTACTCTAATTCTCACAGTCAGATGCAGTATTAAAAAGTTAGAAAAGTGACTTTTTCTTATATACTTATTTTTATCCAAACAAATCAACAATTTTAAACTATTACATATTAATTATTACTCACATTAAAGATTGTTGTACTTATTATAAGTATAAGTCACACTTTATCATTGTTATCATACAGCTATTGTCGCACTATATCTGCCTTCATAAGTATCATTACCAATTTATAAATTCATATATCGAATTTTAAAGAACTAATAAACTCATTGCATTAATTATTCACATTGATTGTGAGTCAAAGAGACGATTATTTTGATATATAACTTTGATGTATTTGGTCCAACCGTTATCGAATTATTTTCAAAAAACCGAAAATCAAGCAAAATTTCAGGGGTGTTTTCACCCTCTTAAAACGAAATTGGGCCGATAAGGAAAATGGCTTCGAACATCTTGGGGTGAGGACTACTTGTCCACAAAGCTTCAATTTTTTTGGAATTTACGGGTTCGAGATGTTCCCTTGTTAGTTATGGATTTTTCAATCAAAGATTAAGTTACAAAGGTATGATATTAATACAATATGATCATTAAAAAATGTAATGCAGATGGCCACGTTTTCTTTCGAATTATTTTTTATGTTGGTTACAATTATACCTGACAGCTAAATCCAAGGTTGCGTTCCCAAATACTACCCGGGAAACACTGATGTTACCTTGATCGCTCATAAATGAAGAGACGAAAACAACGCGGGGTCGCCCAGGTCTCGACGATTTTCTTTGAAGGGTTATAATCATTTAAAGATTTTCCCTAAATAAAATAATGAAATGCCTGTACTTTGATGCAAAACTTTATTAAGAAAAAATATAGTCAACTAAAATGATTATCGCTGATTATTATACACGTATGTACATACATAAATTTCCACGTTTTTGGTGACCACCTCTAATTATTGCGTCATCTTCCATGTTCAAATTTGGATCTTCGGCTTCATTGCCCCTTACATTTTCCTGGCCTTCAGCAATAAATTGCTGTATTAGTAAAACGTTATTATTCAAATATGTATTATGAGGCAAGCTGTTGCTGGGACCATTTCTATATTATTCATGTCTAAATATTTTAGGCGTCTAAAGCGTCCAAATAATAAAGCAGAAGCGCGTTTTATGACCTGACGTGTCTGCGAAATCTTATTAGTAAGAAGACTCTTCTGTGGATTCAGGTTTCCGCGGTTCATGCAAGGTGGTCCATTACAGTAGAGGATATGCCTTATTGCCTGCAATAAAATATTGTCTATTGGGAAAGCAGCGTTCATAATTAGGATCGACGTTTCTATAAAGATCACTATTTCTAAACATCCTTGTGTCACTTACACATCCAGCAAGTCTAACACGTACGTCTTGTTCCATTTCATCGTTGAAAAAGGGTGGAAAGAAATTCATTGACGAAAAATATTTGTAGCAGCTTTCTTTTATCCATAAAACCATCACAATTCAAAAGCACTTGCAAAATTACAACCAGACGTAAATAACCCGTTACTGTCGATTATGAAAAAATATGAAATTCACCTTTCATCTTTCAAAATTTTTTCACAATTTTAGAGAGAGAGTAGGGTAACTTTACGATGACGTCACTTTACATTGATTTACTTTCCTTTGCCTTTACACGTTATTTGGGAACGCACTCGCAAGATTGTAACCTCAAATTGAGTATGACAAGTTACGTCTGACAAGTATGACAATTCAAATTACATTTGATGTTTATTGACGTATCATATAAATTTTAAGATGTATTTACTACTGATCATCAAACAATCGATGACAGCTATTTCCTTAATGGACAAAAGCAACAGAATGGAGGAATATTATTTTATGCAACTATGTATATGGATGAATTTCGTTTTGAGTTTTCACATTTTGCAGTATCATATCTTGATTTATATCAACAAATTGTTTGCTGTGTTGCTAAATTTCGTAAAACTTATGCAGTAAGTCGCAAACCCGAAAGTTGTAAACTCAGAAAAAGAACTGCTGAAAGTATTGTGGATGTGAAGAGCCGTATAGATCATTCACATAAGAAGTCAATTAGACAATTTTCACAGGAAACTAATTCGCCATATGGTACTTGTCAACAAATTTTTAGAAAGGATCTCGAAAAGTATCCATATAAAATTTTTGTTGCGCAAGAACTCAAGTCCATTGATCACGCAGTGAGAGGACAATACTGCAGTTGGTTTGAAAATCACATGTATGATGATCATATCTTTGACTAATCCGTCTTGTCAGATGGAGTTTGGTTCCGCCACAATGGGTTTATTAAAAAACAAACCATGCGTATATGGTCCAGTGAAAACCCTTAGGTCATGTTACAGAAACCATTGCATTCTTTAAAGGTTGGCATTTAGATAGCAGCTTCACAGAGAAGAATTATTGGCCCATCAATTTTTCATGAAACAGTAAACACAGAAAGATATCGTTATAACTTGTTGCAACCTTTTCTGAACCGGTCGCAGGATGACGAACTAAGGAATGGATATTTCCAACAAGACAATGCCAAAGCTCATAAAACAATAAACCTCTTACATGAATATTTTCATAACCGTGTGGTAGATTTTCCTCCACGTTTTCCTGATCTAACTATTTTCGATTACTTTATTTTTCCACACCTAAAAAATACAGCTTTTAAAAATACACCACGCACAATGCAAGACTTACCGAAGCAATTCAAAATGTTTACCCCCCGATAATGCCTTAACCTCTTGTCAACGTATTTAACACACGAAACGATGAGTAAGGATTTGTATTGCTAATTTCATATTTTCGCAATGTGTATGTTCTTATTTAAATAGTGCTTCTATAAATACTAATGCAGTTATATCCTTTTGCCACCACAAAGTAAATAGAAAATTCAAACTGTATGTTGAGAGTTGAAGGATTAGAATTAGCTTATTGTAACATAATTAATAATAATAATTTATTGTACAAGTTACAAAAATATAGAAAAAAATTAAGAAAGAAAAAATAATTATACTCGCGTATTAGGAAATGAATCGGTCAATACAATCACCTGACTTGAACCCTGTTTAATAATGAATGAAGTTATGTTAAGAAAAAATAAATAGAGAGATGTCAATATCTAGTAAATCCTACGCTACGCTATTGTAAATTCGAGATTAAACTGCGCAATTGTTTATATCTTAGTAGGAATTAGGTACTTTGTTTTATATTCCAGATGAAATTGCGCAACTGTATAAATCTTAGTAGGAATTAGGTATATTATTTTATCCTTTTTTTGTGTAACTTATTAGTTTTCTTCACTTTGTGGTATTATTTTGCAAAGACTACCCTCCGCAATTTATGAGATATCTACTGAAATATTTTTCTCAGGGGATTTTGGGAAAATTGTTACTTTTCTAAGTTAAACTAAATTTTTCAAATTTAAGTGGGTTCGGGAGTATCCCTGGATATCCTTTTGGCAATTTTATAACAAATTTCCAAATTAATAAAACGAAATTAACGAATTTTAAAATTACAAATGTAACTAACCTTGAAATTTGAACGATGCCAATGTTATTAAACTCTGTTTATATAACCTCTACAGCAAACTGCCTGTTCTGGAAATTTAACCCTTTTTCTCTTCAAATAAATACTTTGATTTCACAATCGAGCACTTTAAATTGGGATCGGAGTTAAGTAATACTTTAATTCAACGAAGGCTGAATAAAGATTGATGAGAATTTAATGGCGTCGCTCATCTTTCTTTTATTTTAAATCGCGAAAGACCGGCGATTGTTTTATTCCACAGCAAATTTTGATAATTTAACCCAAATAGAAACTTTTTACGATGAATTTCGATGAATTTCGATGAAATGAAATTATTTGTAAAAGAAAGTAGCATGGAAGAACGCATGCAGGAACTCCACCAGCTGACAGTAGGCAATATCTATGACCTACAGCTGGCTGACAAATATTAAACGTGAAAATTCTCCAACGATTTACTTAAACCTTTCAGATAAAGATTTAATTGATGAAATAATGTTTAACATACCTTTCAATTTACGCTGTTGCTTATTTTAGCCGATTTCTACATGAATTTGGACGAATTACAGTAGGAATATTTTCCTATTATTATTATTATTATTATTATTATTATTATTATTACTATTATTATTATATTAATATTGTTTGATTAAATATTGTCAAGATACCAAAGTGGAAATATGGATGCAGTGCAATGGGTGCCAAGGTTGGGCACATATAGTTTGTGTAGATAATATTGGTAAATACTTTTCTACTATCTGAATTGAAAAGATTACAAAAAGATTTTTATTTATGTACTCTTATAAAACAAAGAAATATTCTAAAATTTTATTTACGGTTATTTTATTATCCCATCTTACTGTTATGAAAATGTATCGCAAATGTATAATAATTTCCCAAATTAATTTTTCACACTATATAAACTTAATAAACTGTTTATTCATTTGGCGTACATACATATCTTAATTTTCTACAAACATATACTATTATCTGTATGATAGTATATTTACATATCTATGTATGTGTAAAGTGTGATTAATAAAAAAACTTCTTTAAACAATATTATCAAATGCTGATTGACTTTGTATCATAGGTTTTAAGTGATATCAAAGAATGTTTAAGGAATCGCTTCTGCTCGATATGCCCGCGCACTCTGGGCTTCGATACATAAAAATTTGTGTTTACAGTGATAACATACATAAATTATCCAACTATAATTCCATAATAATAATAATCATGTTCCTAATAACTTTTAATTTTAATAAATAATGGTCGACTTAAAAGTATGTATGTATACGTTTATGTCTGCGTTGGTTATATATGGATATGCAGCTCTCAATATTTTCAAATTTTATCGTTCATCATATATCATAATAGTTGTGATTTATGACATAAACATTACTTAATTATTTTGATATCTATGGATCACCTCATTAGAAACATGTACTTTCTACCGTATCTATATAATAGTAATAAATTAAAATTTATTAACTCAATTTATCCCATCAGATGTTGAAATTTTGCAGCTAATTTCAGCAATAATCTTGTGAGATTTTCAATTAACAGGAGTGTAATGAATGAGCTTCGATAATACATACATAAAGGCCCACTGTAACCGAAGTTCAACAATGAAATTAATTATTTTTAATTACTTGTTTTCCCTATGTGTAGATTGTTGTTACAGAGATAATAAGGAATGTATTTTGCAGGCATGTTTTGATAAGTTTTCTATTCTATAGGGTTATAGAGAGAAGCGCTGACTAATCTTTATATCTACGAGGATGGTCTGATAAACATCTGTGTTAAGGAAGGCAACGCAATTGTTTTGCATTTAGCAAATTTACTTCTTGAATTAATCTTCTTGTAGCTCTACACACCTAATCAAGGAATGTTCCGATAGCCATCCGAATAATAGTATTTGTCGAACTCTGCAAAATAGGCTTCTGTTTCGGCAATGACCTCTTCATTTGACGTGAACCGCCTTTCGCCAAGCCGTTCTTTCAAGTTTGGAGAAGGAAAGAAGTCACAGGGGGCCAAATTTGGTGAATATTGTAGTTGGGGCACCAATTCGTATTGTAACTGGATTAGTTTTGCTGTCGCAATTGCCGATGAGTGGGGTCGGAATGTTATCATGACGCTAGAGAATTTTTGTCTTCGCTAGGTGGGGCCTTTTTCTTTTGAGTTCAGTATTGAATTGATCCAATAAATGTGCTGTCCCGTATTGCGCTTAAACATTGCCATGTCCACACATTGCTTTGAAGTTATCACACGATTCCGTTTTTGATCAATCGACAGGAGACGCGGCGCCCATCTCGCCGATGACTTTCTCACAATCAATTTTTTGTGAAGGATGTTTTGCATACGGTAAATTGAGATGTTTACCATATTAGCAATCTCTCTCATATTTACCAGGCGGTCTGCTACCACAATATCATGACCTTCATTGATCATATCGTCTGTAGTCTCCTCAATGCAGATTTTGATACAAAGGGCCATCTGTTTCCAAACGCGAGTATTTCTCATATCACCTCTATGCAGAAGGGCAAACTTCCTTGTTATAGATTTGTGGTCAAATATGAATTCTACAATAACTCTGTAGGTGAAATATAAATCAATTGAAACAGACTTGATTTTTTAAATAGTATAAAGGTCAATAAGATTGAACAAAGTAGCTGATGAAATACAGTAAAAACAATCAAATCTGCTACATCGATAATGACAAAAGTAGGTCAGACGTGACTTACAGACTCTGACTTATTCAATGTAAATAAATAGCTATCATTATACAAACTTCAAGGTAAATACATATACTCTGAACGTTTCCGGTGGGAGTTAGTCACTGCACTGTTGAAACCATTCCAAATCCAAGGGTTATAATAATGCAGAACAATGATGATAAATATGTGGTAATACAAATATACAACTTCTTTCAAGTTCAGAGAATGAGAATGAATTAATTATAATGTATATTTGCCACATTGTAATGGATGATTATGCAATCAAAATGATCTTTCGTTTATAAAAGGGGCGTGATAGTTTGATTTCATGATTTGTGATAGGCTGATACACTTGTATTAAATTTCTTAAGAATAAACCAATGCTTAAAATTACAGCTGTCAATCGTGGAGATCGAAACCCCGCAATGTCACCTCTCTTCCGAAATTTTTTTTTTTGATTTATTCAATTTAATTATCGTCGCGATCGCGTCTCAGAGAGCGTTTCAAAGTTTTACAGAATACAAAATGCAGGCTTAGACAGCTGACTTAGATAAATAAATAAAAAGAAAATCGCCAACCCCAAGTTTTCGTTAAAAATCTATTAAAAGAAAACTAGATTTATTTCAGAAAATTTTTAAGGATGTTACGACTTCGACACCTGATAAAAGTGAATCTCATGGATTATGTGTTTTATTAAATTTTCATTACCATTATCACTTTTTTTTTTCATTTATGCATATCTTGTATCCAAAATAAAGTTGGACGTTTTTTTTAATTTTTCTGATGCGTGGAAATTAAAAATTCGCTTTAACATTTCTATTTTAATCAAAACACAACTTTTGTATGTTTACCGTTTTTTATTTTCAAATTTTGTAAATTGTTTTTCTCTTTATTTCAGTAACTTTAAGATGTTAAAATTGTAGCAGGCTCTATATGACGTTTTTTTTTTTGATATTTTATATCTTTTAGGAAATTTACAATGATTTTATTTTAATATCAAACGTTGCAAAGCTGTTTGAAAAGGGATAAATGGGAACTACATTTCGTTTCACAGCGTCAGTACTAAATCGATGCTGTATGCGATGCGAGTGGTTCTGTGTATATGTAGGCTGTCGTAACTTATTTCGTAATTGTACGCTTATGTTCGTTTTAAAAATGTCGCAGTGAGGTACGTCGCCAAAACGACTAATGGCAAACACAGTTAAAAACTTTATAGTGGACATGCCGGACTTAATTTTTGATGGTGCGAAAATTCAATGTCTAGTTAGTAAAATCCCTTTAATGTGTTAGTCCAGAAGCCACTGTCAACGTCACATCGAAAGCAAACAGCATTCTTCTGCAAAAAGTGGCATACGAAACCAAGAAAAATTTACATTTGGTTGACATGTTACTCTTATTTTATGTAATTTATCGTTTCGTTTACTAGACAAAGAAGCATTTGTCTCCTTCTGGAATAAATATACGGACTGTAAATTACCTAGTCGGACATCGATACGAAATGTAGTGCCATTTTCTTGTGAACATATAGAAAAAGAATGAAAATGGAATTGAAAGATAAAAGCTGTGGTTGTGTGTGGACGAAACAACAGATCGTCAAAACATTCTGTGGTTAATGTAATGGTACGTCCAATGGAACCACATCGACCGTCATCCTCCTTCTTACTTGCTTCCAAAAGAGTTATAAATTGTACTGCAGATGAGATTTTAAAGGTGGTGTTGAACTCATTGAACAAATTTGAAGTTTCAACTAAGCAATTTTTAATGTTTATGAGTGATGACGCCGCAAACATGCGTTCTTTGGGCCGATCTCTTAAAGAACACAGCTCTTACATGTAACGTGTAAAATCCATACACTAAATCTTGCGGCACCAACGATTCCTACATGTTTTCCACTAGTAAATGCATTGATTGCTAGTACAAAGGCAGTGTTTCTAAATTCCCCGAAACGTGCCCGACTATTTCACAAACTGTATCCTGATTTACCTGAACCACCACAGCCGATCGTTATACATTGGAGAACATGGTTGCAGGCTGCGTTTTACTACAACAAATATTTTGATCAAGTAAAGAAGGTAGTTTTAAAATACAATCCGACAGAAGCTGCAGCAATCAAGAAAAGCTAGGAAATATTTCAAGGTAGTCAGGTTAAAAGAAATTTACAAACTACTCACAACAATTACTTCGGACTAGCGGGGGGAATAGAAAAATTACAAAATGTTTCGATGTCGCTAGTGGATTCTGTTCAAATTGTGAATGATGTTCACGCACAGTTATGCGCTCTAGAAGGCGAAACAAATTGATGTGTAATACGAAAATTCGAAAGTGTTTTAGAGAAAGACTCCGATTTTCTTATATTAAGACAAATTTGTGAAGGTGCGTGTGAAGATGCATTAAGTTGTTTCAAAGATCATTTTAAATATGCAAATATAACATCGCTAGATATCGAACGGTCGTTTTCGGCATTAAAAAACATTTATTCCGCACGTCGTACTCAGTTAACTGAAACAGCTGTGGAAACATATCTAATGATTCAAATATTCAACAGTTTGTGTTGTTACCCAGTTTGTGATTTCACGGAAGACTTTTAAAACGGTAAGTGTTTCAGCACGTTTTATAATTTATTTCTTACCTTCTATTTTATGTGTAAACTTTTATGCGCTTGCCACGCCTCTGGCTGTTGCCGCATATTTGCCCAGGTTACTTATGAGTTTAAAATACTGGCAGATATAAGTGAAATTAAAATCTTAATTTATACTTCTTACTATGAGTGAAATTGATTTAGCATCTCGCGTCGAAAACCGTGTTGTAAGAAAGTACGAAAACTATGTTCATATCATACCATATCTCGTTTAGGACAGGAGTAAGTGGAATATTTACATCATCAATAAGAGTGTTTGTATAACTACTACTTATTGTAAGTGGTTGAGCTATCAGACTTTAAATATTGCACAAATGGTTCCAAGAAATTTAAAGTAAATATTATATACTTTGAGGAAGCATTAGGCGAAGGTAGAGTATGATGTGGAATATGTAATCAGCAAAATAGCTCTTTGATTTCATTAAATAATATTCTAGTTGTAATTTATATATTTTTTGTCACACACAAGGGTTATTTATTCATTTATGAAATGAAGTTTTACAGAAATTATTTAAATTAGCTAAATTATCGTATCATATGCATATTTTTGCACAATATGATCTCCGATTCATTCCACCTTGGATAGCGGCAGACTTTCAATCAAAAATAGAATCTTGTGTGGTCATAAAGTGACATGAATATGGTTGTAATATACTGTCCATAAGTGTTTAATTGCAGGTTAATATTCGAATAATGGTTTTCTGTCATTATAATAAAATATTATATTACAGAGAATTTGATGCTTTCCATTTAATAAATGCATTAGACATTAATTTTAAACTTAATTGTTAGATATAAAACAAGCAGTTTATCATCGAAAATAAACTATCTGCAATAATTTATTTATATAAGCTTGCTATAGAGACTTTAGACGATAATATGTTATTGAAATTTGAACTTTATCTCTTGCCATTTGCTATATTTATTATTATATCGCAAATAATTAGATAATTTATTATGCATACATATACGTACACATGCAATTACTATGTGATGTGACTAACAATTATATAAACTCTAAGATTTCCGGTTTAGAGATAGATGGTTTAAATAACTAGTGCAGTATCCTTTTTAATCTTGAATTCCTTTTAATTATTTTGACATTGATAGGATCGTAGGAACTTCTATAAAAAAATTAAAGTGATTGAAACAATTATCGAGTATTTAACGGAGTAAATTTATTCGTCAGAATCTATTTGGACATAAAATACAGCTATCCAAAAAATTGCCAATATCATTGTTATTCAGTGCTTGTGAGAGAAGGACCCAAATTAATTTCCTCCACTTTTACAACAAACAGTTATACGTCTCAATAACCACTCTTTAAAATCATTAACCTTTAGAATTAGTATGCATATATGCCTATGTTCACTACATTGCAAGTCAAGCAAAACGTCATCACCTTTGAGTCCCTTTTAAGTATGCTATGAGCACATGCATTTAAAATTCGAGTTTGGAAGAGGTGAAGCTGCAACAATTACTTCTTCTATTTAATATACACGGCTAAAAGTCGATATTATAAAACTCAATTCGTATAGAAAAGAATACTGCAAAGCAAACTTAAATAGCCAGCGAGCAACAGACCGCCTATTTCCAACCTATTTGTATAATGCTCGTCCACGGCGCTATTCGTATTATATTCGTTATTTTCCGATATTTCTTCTTCCTATGGGAAACCGCGCGGAATTCCGCGGTTTCCCATAGCAGCAGAGGTTACTTCAAGTATCAGCGAAACATTCCGATCTTTTGATTGCTCGTTTATTTCTACCAATATAACCGGAAGACGTAAGCGATTTAATGAGTAGTTCATACGTATATTTTTCTTAATAAAAAAATACCACTTACTGGATAAAATACTAAAATAATCCGACGCATTTATATTTTATTAGACTATAGACATTATTTTAGCCGCCTAATCTGGCTAAACACCCCACTAATGGATAAAACAGGTAACATGCAAAAACAATAATTTATAGAGCGTGCAATTTAAGGAAAGCTCTGTAATTTTTTTTATAATTAGAGAGCAACATATATAACGGATCCACATAGTACGTGGGCGGTAAATAATTTCTTCCTTGCACGAAAAAAAATATTATAGAGAATTAAATAAATGTAGAACAATTTACTACAATTTGTTTGAGAATATACGACTCGCTACAACTTGCACAAATCCCTACTACTCGATACAATAGTGAACAAGTTTTAGTTACACACCTTGTAAAAACATGCATTGTTCTAAAGATTGTATTGCATAATACAATATGTATGTAGTGTTCTTATAATTATAACGGTTGAAAGAACAAGTAAAATGCAATAACAATAACTATTCTTATGTTTTCGTTTCTTCAACAGCTTCCTAATTTACAGGTAGCATTGGTCAGCTACGAGAATATTACCAACACCTGTGCTGTTTCGCAGGTATGTGATTTACCATTCCTCCACAAACATTCGACAAATTTGTAGTAAAGAGATAAGTTACGAGAGAATTGTGAACCCGATGAAAATTATTTGACTATGTAAAACCAGATGATTTATTAGAAGAAAATTAAGTTTTCGTTGTGGCATCTATTGGTGAATAACCAATACTATCTGGGTCTAATCCTAAGGCAGGAAACATTTGGTTCGTGCATTTAGGTAGGCTTCGATAATAAAATCGACTGGACAGAGAAGTGATTCATAAATAATGCTGGCTACGGGCGGTACCGCGCATCGGCGTGGAATCAGTTCGGATCGAAAGGGACGGTAGTATTACTTCGTCTGCGGAGCAGTACGAACATTTTCGCTGCCGGTCATTTGCGCAATTGTTTATCTGTCCTAGAAAAATTATGATTTCGTCAGCAAAACGACCGCGGTCGGACAAACTTCGAAAATTTATTGCAGAAATTCCAGACTTAATATATGAAGGTGCTAAAATTAAATGTGCAATGTGTAAAATCCCGTTAATGTGTTGGTCCAGACAACATTGTCTACAACACGTAAATAGTGAAAAGCATGTCTCAAAAAGAAATTGCGCACGAGACAATGAAAGATTTATATTTAATTTATGCGTTACGTTTATCGCATGTAATATACCGTTTAATTTACTAGACAAGGAACCATTTATCTGCTTTTGGAATAACTATTCGGAATGCAAATTACCAAGTCGAACATCGTTACGAAGAATTGTGCCATCTGCGCGCGAGCATATTGAACAAAAAGTAAAATCGGAGTTGAAAGATCAAAAATTGTGGTTATGTGTCGACGAAACAACAGATCGGAAGAAACATTCTGTTCTTAATGTAATGGCACGCAAATTGGAACCTCATCAATCGGCACCTTCAATTCTATTAGTCTCCAAACGAATACAACAGTATACTGCCGAAGTAATTTCAAAGTTAGTGTTAAATACATTGGACAAGTTTGAACTTTCAACAAACCAACTCTTGATGTTAGTAAGTGATGGTGCTGCAAACATGCTTTCTGTAGGCCGGTCTCTTAAAAAGCATTCTGCTAATTTGTTACATATTACGTGTAAAATTCATGCTCTCAATCTTGTGGCGGATAGTATCAGAAAATGTTATCCTGAGGTAGACGCTTTAATAGCGCATACCAAAGCAGTATTTGGCAAATCACCGAAACGTATTCCCGAATTTCACAGACTGTGCCCCCGTATACCAGAGCCATCAGAACCTATTCTAACTCGTTGGGGAACATGGTTGCAGGCCGCGTTTTATTATCATAAATATTTCGACAATATTAAGAACGTGGTTTTACAATTCGATACAGAGGAAGCTGCCGCTATCCAGAAAAGCCAGTTGAAATTTCAAGATAGTCAGGTTAAAATGGATTTAAAAATCATTCACGACAATTACTTCGGGCTAGCAGATGCAATAGAAAAATTACAAAATCCTGCGGTGCCGTTAGAAGAATCTCTACAAATAGTGCAACATGTTCACGCACAGCTATGCGCGATTGAAGACGCAAAAAATGTTTCTGTTCTAGAAAAATTTGAAAGTGTTTTTGAGAAAAATTCTGATTTTGGCACATTAAGACACATTTGTGAAGGTGCGTCAACAGAATCGTTAAGTTATTTGAAAGATTATTTTACTTACGCAAATATTACGTCACTAGATGTAGAACATTCGTTCTCTGCATATAAACGCATTTTTTCCTCATGCCGTACTAGTTTTGCCGAAACAACAGTTGAAACATATCTAATGTTGCAGATATTTAACAGACATTATTCACTGTGTGATTTCACGGAGGACTCTTAAAATGGTAAGTGTTTGAGCACGTGTTATTTAATTTTTATTTAAAAGATGAGCGAAATTATTTGGGACAGCAAACATCTCTATTAGCAGAATAACTCTAGTGGAACGCGAGGCCTGGTCGACTCTACGCTACTGCGCGGTACCGCTCGTGGCCAGCTTTATTTATAAACCCACTCATTTTCTATTATTTATTTTGAAGAAATTGCCACAATCTTGTCCTGCACATCTCGACACAAAGATTGTTGGATGAAATGGTACATTTATGTAAAACAATACAATAGAAACTTGACCATAACTTTGAAGTATTATCTGAGACAACAACATACAATGATTAACAAAAATCTGCGGTCGGGTTACATAATAATATAATAATAATTTCAAATAGAAATTATTCGAAGAGAATTTCTGCTCAGCATAAAACTATGCTCCTATTATACAGGACATTCACTTTCCACTACATTGGATACAAATTTCGTACAGAAAATTTCATAATGTTCCATCATTCTGTATATTTTTTTGTTTTTCGATGCCACTCTTCAATTCATGTAAATTTTATTCAACATTACCCATACCTTTCTAGCTTAGCGTTTCCAGATAATTGGCATCATTTGAGATTTTTTGCGAAATGCCTCTGTTTCTTTAACGCTCAATATCTTACTTGGGAGAACGGTGATTCAAATTTTGTTCAAGTATTTCTTGCAATTTTCAGCATCACATTGAAAATACAATTATATCAATTGGATTTTACAGGATCGAAATCGTTGTAGTGTGTGACTCATGTTACTTTAATTTTTTTTTATGGAACACTCTATATATTTTAACAAAATCTGACAGACAAGCTCTTCAAAAGAAAGTTTATAAACATTTTCCTGTATCCAAAATGTTTTCTTCTATAGTAAATCATTTCTTCTTTAGTAAATCAAATATCAAGCTAGGAAGTTTTTCGTTTGAAAACATAGAGTGCTGCGCCGAAATACTATAAACTTTTGTTTCGATAGAACTGGAAAAACAAAAATTATAGTACTCTTGGTTTCCGGGTTAGAACCGCGTCGTTGTTGTAGCTTTTGCCGACGATTCGTCCACATTCTTATGGAACATCTTCAGGGCTGTTTCATTCCGGAGGAGTTTATATAGGGCTTATTTCGGATCAACGGAGCGGAAATGTTATGGATCAATGAAGCGCGCCGATTGCTAGGAGGTTTGATAAGTTGGGATTTCCAGTGTGATGTAAGGGATAGCCATATTCGCGATTTAAATTGTTGGGACGTTTGAAAATCTCTATTGATTCACGGATTTTTCTGCTATAATAGTGAGGGTTGCGAGATAAAATGCGGGTGGAGTTAAATTGTATTTGGTGGCCAGTCTATGCTCAGCCAGCGCGGACCCGGCTATACGTAATAACCGCGTACAACGCTCGTGCTCAGTAACTCGAGTGCTGACATATCGCTTTGTCTCACCGATGTACACACTACCGCACGAACATGGAATCTGGTAGGCGCCAGGGGCTTCCAGATGATTGCTGCCTTTGATGGGAAAGTAGTCTGAGAACTTGAAATTGGGTTTAAAGATGGTTTTTATGTTGTTCCTGAAGAGAATCTTGCTGATGCGATCGGTAACACATATGAATGTAGGGTAGATATCCTTGCTTACAGAAATTAGGGTTAGATGAGTGGACTTGCTGTGGAGGAGGGTTGATGTAGCGTTTAATGGTAGTTTGAATGTTTTTCCTAGAATAATTATTGCAGATCAGAGTTTCAGTGACGTGGTTCAGTTCTTGAGGAAGCGAATTGGGTTCAAGCATGGAAATGGCCATTTGGATAAGAGAATTGATGACACCGCGTTTTTGGGCTGGATGATGGTGTTTATCCGTGTGCGTGGGTTTTCGGTAAACAGAATGTCCCAGCGCACCGTCAGGACGCCTATGTACGAGAAAGGAAGGCAACCGTCTGATTCGATCTCCATAGTGAAGCATATGGAATCATGTTAGGAATTTAGATGCGATAGGAAATTGTTTAAAGATTCGTGTCCATGAGGCCAGATGACAAAGGTGTCATCAACGTACCTGTACCAACACTTTGGCTTAACCGCGTCGTAGTTTTTGCCCCATAAGAGTGTGGACGAAACGTCGGCGAAAGTTAGGACAATGACGCGGTTCCAACCCGGAAACCAAGAGTGTAGTATTATTGACGACCGCGGAAGGCTACATACCAAAAAATATAGTATTTCGTCTTATTACTAGGCATTTTAGCAAAAAACTTATATCCATAGTTTCATATTTAATTTACTAAAGAACGACACATTTCAGGGGTAAATGTTTATAAAAAAAATCTAGGACAATTTCTCTATTAGTTTCTTGAAAAATATATAGGATGTTCCATTAAAAAAACTGAAATAACATGAATCAAACAACAATTCCATGCCCATCTTGCAGATGCTAGTTGATAAACAAGAAATATTAAACGGAATAAAATTCGAATCACCACTCTAGAGTGTAAGGCGTTTAAGATATTGATAGTTGAAGAAACAGTGGCATTTCGAAAAAATCTCAAATTATGTCAATTATCTCAAAAACTAAAGTAGACTGGATAAGGGAATATTGATGAAAGTTGATATGAATTCAAGGGGACCATCTAAAACCGTAATAATATACAAAATATTCTATTTAAAATGCCAAACTTATATCGTGCATTACGGAAACTGAATACCCTGTACACTTGAGTACAGTTTTGTGTTGTGCCGCACTTGTCTGTAGATATTTTTTATTTAAAAACTTTTTCTCTAAATTACTCAGAAAAGGAATTATCTGCCACTCAGGCACTAGGTGGATCTATGGAGTTTACATATTGTACGTATGTATAATGATTTTTAAAATAGTGTGATAGTAATTCAATTTACATTCGATATACATAGTAGAACCCTAACTCAAATGTATGTAAATAGTTGCTAGTTGTTAATAGAACGCTTGTACCTCCATTAGAAACGGAAGTTTTGACTGTTAAGCTTTCAACACGTCGGAGCCGGTTACATATCCGCAAGCGTCCCTGGGTTGCTCGTCCTATACATGTAATGTACACGTATTTGTTGGTTAAATTAATTTATTAGGTATACAATTTCCTTATTATTTCTGTTCTGTTAGCTTACTTGTTAGAACAACAAGAGTAAATATGATGTCTCTTATAGTTCGAGCATCTCTTTCACATGTCGGCATCTAAGGAAAAGCACTTTCGGAACAAAATATGAAGTGGTTTGTATTTTACTAATATAAAGAAGAATTTTACTTTCACTTTTATTCCTTATTAACACCAATATATTGTGATTAGAGCCACTTTAGTCATACACAAAAAACCTACCTAGGTTTTTTTAAACTGTGTATGTAAGGTAAGTAAATTAGAAGGCTTAGTAGATAGGTATAAATTAATACAATAGGTGAGATGTTTTTATACAGCGCTTCTTGTGTATAGTACGTAGTAGTAGTGACAATATTTCTTTTTGATTTACTAAGACATAGAATTAGTTTATCCCTAAGGACAAAATTAATTAGTGACTTTTAGCAATGCTGTTGAAAATGTTTTTGCGATAAATTTTTTGCAGTTATTGATAGATGTCATTAATAGGATTGTGCTATTTGTTAAATGCAATGCAGCACATAGAATAAGCAAAAAGTATCTTCTTCTTCTTCTACTCAAATCCAATTGCCCATTATGAGCGGCGGATGTGTTGACTGCACTGTCAATCGTTGATCCATTCTCTCCGTGCATTCCGGTCTCTGGCCCTATTTCTTCTATTCTTCCATTGCAATTCTTCTGAGGCCTTCCTTTCTTTCTCTTACCTGTACTTCTTGCTTCAAGTACCTTTTTAACCATTGTAGCATTTTGTTCAATCTTGGTGGTTACTGCTTCTTGATTTGTTGGTCGCCGTATCTTTTCATTTTGTACTCTGTCCCATTTTGTTTTGCCTGTTATTTTTCTCAGAAATTTCATTTTTGTTGTTATTATTTTTCCTTCCTGTTCTTTTTTTTTTTGTAATGGCTAAGATTCACTTGCATATGTTAATGTTGGTAAAGCAGTTGTGTTATACACTTTTAATTTGATGTTTTTATCTATTTCCTCTTTCCCAAAAACTGTTTTATTTAGGGTATAATATATGCTATTTGCTTTTCTTATTCTATTATTTATGCCTGTATCTATCTTTCCGTCTTCTGTTATTATGTTCCCCAAATATTGTTATGTCGATATTTTTTCGAGTTGTTGTCCTTTAATGTGGATAGCAGAACCGCTGTTCTTGTCGTCATCATCGTTTATAATCATGGTCTTGCCCTTATCAACACTTATTTCTATGTTTAGCTTCTCTGTTTCTTCTGTCCATAATTCTACTACTTTCTTCATCTTTTTGTGATTATCTGCCATCAATACTGTAATCTGCATAGAGTAAATTGGCTATTTTAACTGATTCCATTATATTGTATCCAATTATTACAATTTCTTCTTGTTCTGATCTTTTTCTTACATTATTCGTTAATCCCTCGATTAATATGATACACAGCAGAGGACTTAAACTATCGCCTTGTTTTATTCCCTTCTTCATTTCGAAAGCACGTGATATTTCTCCATTCATCTGTACCACTCCAATTACTCTCTTATATACGTTTTCTATTACTTTAATTGATTTTTTGATTACGTTGAGTTCGTCTAGGCACTTCCATATTATATTTCTATTAGTTTCAAAACCTTGTTTTAAGTCAAAAAATGTGAAGTTCTTTGCCTTTATCTATCTTTCTTTCGATGATATTCCTAATTATATGTGTATTATTATTAATTTGTTGTGTTGGCTCTATATGCTTACTCCACTTCCTTCCGTAATCTCTTCTCTATATTTGTACATATACAATTTGTAGCTGGTAGTGGACAGGCATATCGCTCTATAATCATCACAATCCAAATGACTCTTTGTTGTGTATCGGCAAAATGATGTTATTTTCCCAGTCTTGTGGTATGGTTTCGGTTTCCCATACCAATCTAATGATTTTTAGTAATCTGCTTTAATTTTCATTAACGACTTTTTGCACCAACGAAGTTGCTATTAGTAGGAAGCAATAAGCATAAATTATAAAAAAATGCTAATTTAAAATTTGTTAATTCACGTTCTTATAATGTGTAGTACGAAATACAGGGTGTTAGAAAAAGTTTCACAAACCTCGAGAGGGGATTGTATGTCTCAAAAGATGCAGAATAGTCTTAGCGTTTATAAAATTAATTTCCGGATTCTGCTCTACCCGTGCTAAAATTGCGAACACTGACCTTGGTCTCCCGGAATCATGGAACTGTTTCCCAAATTGACCGGTATTACACAATCGTTGGTGCAGTCTTACAAAAACGCGAACTGAAAGGATCTGGTGATTGAGGTGAGCGTCGACATAAAGACGTTGCGCTTCTCTCTCCTTCCATTAGCACAACTATACATGAAATGCATGTAGGCTAATTCAATGTTAGAGTACACACTTATAGCGAAAATTTGTAAAATTGTGCACTGACCACTGAATATCAACTACAAACTGTACGATTGACAGAAGCTATGTCACCTACGCTAAGAAAATGTTGGCTTTTGCGAACGAAAGAAGAGAGAAGCGAAACAAGCGCAAATACTACAAAAAATAATAATCCTTTGTAACTCCGGAATCATCCACTTATAGACGGCATGAAGACGTTTCTGCATATTTTGGGCCATGCTATCCCCATCAAAGGGAAGGACCTCCTGATCCTATATAGCAATAATCAGACCCATGATCACCTACGTCTCTGTGGTTTGGTGGCAAAAAACAACACAGCAGTACAACAACAGTTTTAACATACTCAGAGACTTGCATGTTTCAACATCACAGGAGTGATGCGTACCTGTCCCACAGCTGCTCTGGAAGTCCTGCTGGAAATAACGCCGCTTCACATTCATATTCAGAAGCAGGCTATATCGAGTGCCCTCACTCTTAGCAGAACGAAGGGATTACAACCTGGGGATCTTAGAGGGCATTTCAAAATCCTAGAAGATCCTAACATAAACTATCTGATGTATATTACAATTTTGATCAACCTTATAAGGTAACCATTGAAAGCCGTACTGAGTGGACATCTGGTAAGCCTAAATGCAAAAGAAGTACCCTGGAATGGTACATGGACGGCTCGAGAATAGAGGGTGTCGGAATAGGTATAGGCATTAGTGGTCCTAACTACCACCTAAAATGCCTATTAATATATTCAGTGAGAGTCAGGCAGTTCTAAAGGCTATTAAGGCCTACACATATGAATCTGCTTTGATACACGAATGTGTACATAATCTACGGCAATTGGGACGCAATAACCACGTTACTTTGCGATGAGTCCCAAGCCACCAAGGGATCGAAGGAAATGAAAAGGCAGATAAGGTGGCCAAAGAAGCAGCGAACATGCCTTTCATTGGTTCTAATCCCTTCTGTAGTGTCCAAAAGTGCCACATAAAACAAGCAATTAAGATAGGAGAAGACGATCAAAAAGCCTCGTACTGGGAAACTGTTCTAGGACAAAGACATGCGAAAGTACTCATATCAGGCTCTCCAAAGACAGCAAAAATAGCGCTATCGGTTAACAAAGGGAATCTTAGATTATTGGCAGGATTTCTGACAGGCCATGTAGCTCTAAATTATCACTTATTTAAACTAGGAAAAGCTGAAGATCAAATTTGCCGTCTATGCCAAGAAGATCTGGAGACGGCAGAACACATCCTATGTGAATGTCTTGCCATTAGTCGCACATGACACCAATATTTCAGTGGGCCATTTCTTGCACTTACTGAACTGAAGGAAACAGATTCTAGAGTAGTACTAAGGTTTATTAAAAGCCCCCAACTATTCTAACACACATAAGGGCATTTTGTTACAATAGATCTATTAAGGTCGCAATGATTAAATGCATCTGTGCCATGGCCCGACTAAAATAATAATTAATAATAATAATCCCCATCAAGGTTTGTGACATTTTTCTGAAAAACCTGTATGAACTTTATGTATAATAATTATTGTATTTCCACCAAGTAACAAATTGAAAAACAATACCTATTAACACCGTTAACAGAATAATATTCTATTGTTAAAATGTTGTCTTTAAGCTAATAGGAACGAAATACTATCCAAGCTAGGCAGTATTTGTATAATATATTGCGTGTGTTAACGTGTGTAAACAGTTGTTTTGTGGTTGCTGCTTATGCTGTTTACAATAAAGCTTATATCCATTATTACATCCGTATGTAAGTCCAGTGGAAGTTAATTCTAAACATGACCGTAACCGCAACATGCATAAAAATTTGATTTGTTTTCAGAAAAAAAAGAGAATCTTGCCTATTTCAATATATGGAATCTATGACAAAAAATAGGGAAGAATGCTAGAATATATTGAAGTATATTTTAAAGAAATCAGAAGAAAAATATGTGAAATAAAACTTATACTGCTTATAAAAGGTAATTTTTGGGACATAAACCTAATCCAGTATCTAATTTTTAGGTTAGTGATTTGCAATTCTATTCTAAATTTTCATTTTCACTTTTCTTGCAATAGTAAATGCCTGAATATTGTTACTCACATAAGAAATGCCACCGATTCCCTTTCATTTTCCCTTTTATTTCTCTTGTTGCAATATAAAGCTTCAAGTCCATTCTGTAGTTAGAATGTTTTTTTGATTTATTCCATGTACAGTTCAATTGTTCTTTTTGTGCTAATTTTAACGTAATGTTGCGGAATTATGGTTGAAAAACTGTTTGAGATTCACTTTTGTTTATACAGGCGCAAGTTTGCGAGGCGAAGCAGTGTTAGTGGCCCTGGCTTTGAAATTCTACCAGTTTATGTTTGTATCACTGCCCTCTCATTATGGTAAGAGCAATTTTATTATTTAAACTTCATTATCGTAAAACGTAATTATGTTGTTTTATATTACATTTGTGAAATGCATTCTGTATTCGGTTTCCCATTCTAAAAATGGTGTTGATGCACGTATTACTACTCACATACAGCGGTTGGAATTATAAAATAAAAATAGAAACCATGGTAGTTGTATCATACTTCAAAATTGACGTGTGCTGCTATCGATGTGGAATACTTTTCGGTGTGGAAACTAGGAACGTAATGGCAGTTACCTTATTTTAATTGTGAAGTGGACATTGGCTTCAAGATAAAACAACGGAAGAGGAGGTTGAAAAATTTTAACTTAAGGAAAAACTTTCTAAATTTTTTATTGAGCTCCTAAAAATCAAAATTTCATACAAACATATATAATTGTATAAGTCTACTAAATTAGATTAATATGGAACTTATATATTTGGCGCCAACAATTATAATGATTCTCTTCAAATCCCTCTCAAGAACATCGAAATAGAAAACCTAATAAGTGGGATTTTAGAAAAATTTTACAATTACTATTAAGGTCAAAGTCAAACCAAACAATATCTTAGTGCCAAAATAAATATAAAATTAATTATATATAACTACTATATTGTTTGTACAAATTTAGAAATTTTTGACAATCGCCTTTAACTAAACCCTATCGACAACTAATTTTAAAATTTATTTTATTAAATGCTTTTCAAATTTTAAAATAATTGGCCAAAAATGATAATATCTTATACTCATAGTAGTCTATCCTACGTAAATATAACGACAGAAATCCTTTCCGAACGCCTGACTTATGGATACTGCCAAATCTGCTCCAAATTTGATTCAACAACAATAACGATTAATTATAATGATTTTGGTTGACCTTCGTAAAATTCATCACTGACGGAAGCACGAAAACAACGAAATTCTGCAAACCAGTTTTAAACGGTCTTTTCTGCTGGTGCTTCATTAGCAAAAGTTTAATGAAGCGATTCGAGGACTGAACTTTTTTTAACAATAAAAATGGTCTTACCATGGTCTTACCATAATGTGTGAAACAGAGACATAAAAATAAGCTAGGAGTATTTCGAGGGAAAGGCCACCAATACTGCTTCCCTCGCAAGTTTGCAACTGTATGCAAGGAAGATATAACAAATGTGAACCACCAATAATACAAGCACACATTTTCAACCATATCACAATATATTACAATGTAAATAAATTAAGAATCTAACCAAAATTGTTATAAGATCGATTGTTTATATGAAAATAACTAATGCCCACCTTTCATTTTCACTTCTATTGTTGATCATGAAAATATTCGAAATGTCTTTTGTTTTCAAGGTAACTAAAAGTTTCCAAAGTCATTTTAAATTGAAGGTACTGGAGTTTTAAAAAGTATCTATATTTCAATTATCCAAAATTTACAGTAATAATTATATTATATTCTCGAAGAAGCTGGCAGTACGTTCAACGAAACGTCAAGTACACTAGCGCAATAAAGACGGCAAAACCCGAAAAACACTGCTTCAACGAAAAGCACAGCTGCGAAAGCCTTAACTCTCTACAGAAGTAACAAATAAAGTTTCAAGATGAGTGCGTAGACATCAACATGCATAATCGCAATATACAACAAATGCCAAAACTTACTTATGTCAGAGGTTTAATAAAAAAATATGCTTTTATTTTACTTCTACGCGTAACAGTTCCTGTCATCAAGCGCTTCAATTCTTGCAATTAAGGATATGAAGCGTAGAAATGCGTGTTAGATGGTTTCATGTATGTTTAAAATTTGAATTTTACTTGAAATAATGTTTCAATAATAATACATTTCATAAATATTGTAAAATAGGAGATTAACACAACATCTATGTTTTGTAGCGATTCAATTCTTGGAAGTTACAACAGCTTAGCGATTTAAGAAAACAACTTTATGAGGACCTAGAATTGTGTTTGCGACACTTTCTTGTTAGTTTCTTGACACTGTTGTCGTTTTAAGAGGAAAATAATAAATAGAGACATCAAGAATAGCCGAGACCTGTCGACCTGAGCGAAACGTCTATTAGGTAAGTGAGAAAGTCGGTTAAAGCTAACTTATGGCGAAATAAAGTGTTCGTTTGAATAGATCATAAAACTAGCGTCAGCTATTGAAAGCATATACCCATTCTAATCGTCTATGTCGTATAGGTATGCACACGTAGAGTCTTTATAAGTTCGCATACATATCTTTCAGGCTTAACTACGAATTAGAAGAAATCTGTATTCGTAGCATTGATCTTATATATGGACTCACATGCATTGAATATAAAATGATCCCAGAAGTTATTTGATTTCAACTTTAATATAAAAAATTTACCGTTACAAACTTTCCCTTATAAATAGCTTACGTATAACATATCTAACGTTTATTAAAATGCTTTTTTCCTTTGTGAAACGAAATCATTAAATGTTCTGCAGGTTACCGAACAACTTGATAGATTGTACATATAGTCGTACCGACTGTTCTAGTTCTAATTCTTTTCATACTACCAACTTGAACTAAACAGTAGGCTGTTCTATTAGTCTGATTTGTATTTAAAACAATAACTTCTACAAACTTCCAAAGAAAGTGGCCAAGATACATCAGAAAGACGGCTATTTAACATTTAGTAAAACAATAATTAAAAGATAAAGTGACTATCACTTTCCGACTACCGGATTCCAACCCCGGGCTCTCAACTCTGAGAGCAAGGTTGTTCGTAGTTTTCCTTAATCCAAATTCGGCGAATTTGAGGGTCAACATATTAAGACGCTCCGCGGGGGCACGAGTGATAATAACTTATAGCAGACGGGTGCCCATGTAATTGGTGAAACCTGTTGAGGGATACGAAGGCATAGATTATTATTATTCTTGTTATTAATCATTAATAACTATTTGTCTTTTAACGCAGTTTCTAAAGAAAAATTCAGATAACAATTAATTTTATATAATCTCTACAATGAATTGTAATTTTGTTTTAACAGGCCGTCAATTTATAGTATTCTTTACAAAAAGTTTCTACTGATTCACATAAATATTATCAAAATCTAATGCCGCGTTTTTGTTCCTTTAAAATATTTGATTTGACAAATATTTTAGGACAAAATTTTTCCACTAGCCATACTGAGATCCTGACATGCACTCATCAAAATATGTTTCATTTCTAAAGCAGATTTTAATTATTCCATGTCTATTTAAAGCAAAAAGTTCGCCACGTTAATATTTTTATGTAAAGGGTTTTTTAAAGTATGAGTGCGAAGAAGATTTAAACAAAATTTATTTATACAGAAAAATAGCAAGATTTGATATTGAAATTATGAAATACAGGAACTTTATAAAGTATTCATCAAATAGAAACATAGGTAACGGAGTTCCAACGTGAAAAGCGTAGGTTAATATGTTGTTAAATTCATTCTAATTAATATTATATCAAAATTCGCTGATATTAGATTTTAATAAAGTTTTATGCGGAACTTGAATTATTTCGATTAATATTTAAGTTCCGACATTTAGATTATTTATATTATCAATCTTTTACTTCTTAAAAAAAAAGACTCAGTTAATGATATGTTACAGGGGAGAATCAAAATCACAGCTTATTTTAAGTTATTTATATTTTGAAACACTATTTGTAAAAATGACACCTACACACAAAAAAAACACATTGTATTTGGAAATAACCATCAAAACCCCTTACGTCACCTGCGACACCGATTTCGATCTTCAAAACATCAAAATTTAAATATCAAGTCGTTAGATTGGCAATGCTAGGGACGACGAGAAAAAACAGAAGTTAGTAACGAAAACAATTCTAACAGAAAACAAACATCTTTCGATTGATACTTAGAAATTGCAATATAAAAGTTAAAATATCGTGAAAGTTATCAGTGCAAATGTATTAAAAAGCATTTCAAGTGAACCATAAATCATCACCAACGATTGTCAAGAATATTAAATCAGTTGGGAAATTTTAAGAAGTAATTTGAAGAAATTTAATTTGAGAAGACGATCAAGAGAATTCAAAATAAGAGGATTTCACCAAAGAGGATTTCACCAAAGAGGATTTTACCAAGAGGGAAGAAGGAACCATTAGAATTATCCACACACACACATAAAACACACGCCACTACATAACTGTAAGTAATTTTAATTAGATAAATCTCATTTTTTTTTGTAAGTAAAAGCTTAAAATAAAAACAAAACTGATTATCTCCCTATTCAAGTCTTTTAATTGTTATTTATAACATAACAATATATAGTAAAATACGTGACAGCAATATTTTATGTTAAATCTAATTATAAATTCTGTTAAAGCAACTACATATTTTATTGGATTAAATAAACGTGTAATTCTTGGTATAAATGTTTTAAAATACAAAGGTTTGCTGTCCTAAAGTTTTTCTCCGTGTATATCTTTAATTTTTTTCATCAACGATTAGGAGATAAAGTGAACCATTACAATTTATAAAATCAACTGTAATGACTGCTTTGGTTGTTACATATGAGAAGTGACACAAAAATTAAAAGATTACATTTCAGAGTATAAAAGTAATGTCCACAATGAATTTCAACCGACTTAAAAGCATACATTCCTTACAGTACTCGTTGAATTTCGACGATGTTAGAATACTGGATGTTGAACAAAACTAGTTTAAACGTTGCTTCTTGAAAATGTGTTACATGTGTTAGTGAGTGCCCTGATACCATCAACTACAGAAAGGACATTGAAAACTTAGGCTGTATTTATGCAGATTTACTTGAATAACAGAATTATTTATTATTTAGAAAGACTTGTATACATTCTATTTGAATTGTATCTGTATTCTGCGCTCTGCTACTTGTTCTAGAACACTGCAGTAACAAAAGTTAACTTTTTATGTGCACCATCCTTTGATGTTACTTTTTTTAATTAAGTATATCTATCGGATTTTCAAAGTATGTGTCATTTTATTTTGTTGTATTTCTCTTTTGTAATATACGAATTGTTTTTTAATAGTTCGCCCCGACGAAGAATGAAATGAAAAACTTTGATGGATAAAATAAAGAAAATAAATAGTCAGGCGTTTTCAACTTTTGTAGTCCTTTCCTTAATTGGTGGAATTTGTTGATTAGAGTTACAATAGTTTAAAATATCCATCTTGCTATCATTATAACTCATTAATCTAAATCCACACAAAGGTAAGTTTTCAAGTTTTTGGGTTGTACATTGTTGTTTTTAGATGGCAGTGTTTGCAAATGGATCGTGAAATTGAATAAATTATTTGTTATAGTAAAGAAACTAAAAAATTAAATTGAAGAAAGCATGTACATATGTACAAACGTATTTCACAACTTTCGTCACGTAGTCGCATCCACCAGAATTAAAATAATACTAAGTAGTATTGATACATGCCCTATATCAGAACTAAGAGAAAAATATGTTGCATTTAATCGTTTTTATAACCTCTGTTATTATATTTACATATTTACCGGTTATGTGGTAAGATTCACTCTTAATCCGGTCTGTTTCATACTAAATCGAAAGCATAAACAAATTATTACTGTTTATTTGCTTCGAAACAATTAAAAGATTATAAAGTGATGGATCTTTGTATGAGAAAATTCGTTTATTGCCTTTAAAACCTCCAGCTAAAAGCCGTATTATGTTAGATTATCTTATACACAAATTTTATGTTTTGACAAACATGTATATAATACTTAATTGGTTTTATTTTTAGTTATGGTGAAACTATGTAGTTAAAGTTTGGTCAGTTTAAGCTTAAATTCTACATAACTTTAATGACATTTTTATTTTCGTTCTTTATTACTTCTTTATTTATTTACAGATCTATTTTAATGTTCATTTTGTTGCTAAATTCACAGACTTCATGTATTTCCGTTCTATAAAAATCAAAATCAAGTGTGAAATGTGGATGTAGTATTGTTGCGGGAGTAATGAAAGTAATTATTAAAAAGAAATGTTTTAGTTTAGAAAGTTGGCACAGGCAATATAATTACGCTCAGATAGATACGCCTATTTGCAAAATTTTGCAAGAATGTAAACATTTAGATTGTCAATGAAATAAAAATATATTTGAAATTGACAAGATATGTTTAACAAATACAATTTGTAATCCTGAAACAGTTCACTAAAACCCTTACCACAACACTTAATTCGTGCTGGACGCAGTTCAGTCTTGCTGCTGATGATGATAGCTTGGCTATCGAAACGTGCGTCCAGTACGAATTAAGTGTTGTGGTAAGGGTTTTAGTGAACTGTTTCAGTGTTCCAGTGCCACAGTTTTAGAGTATCCGTTTACAATTTGTAATAATTGTAGTAAATGAAGGTAATAGATTATTACTTTCATTTACTACAATGCTACTATTACTAATAGTAGCACGTAGAAGTAATATTTAAAGGAAGAAAGAATCGATTAAAAAGTTTATTGACAGGCAAAATAAATATATACATCGCTTTGCGCCACAAAAATGTAGAAGTTAGTCTCAACTCCTTGATGAAACGAACAAATAAGTTTCTAGGATTTGTTTTGCATAGGAAAGCATTTTTGTAAAGAAGAGCTTTCAAATCTTACAAAAACTCTTTGCTTGGCAAGTGTAACCAAAATAAGAGTAGAACAATTTCGAGTTAAATTTAAAATCGTCATTTTTAAAATGTCTATAAAAATAAGCATAAAACGATTCTACTATATTTAACCGGCAATCGAAAAGTCCACTGTATACTATGCACGCCTAAAAATATCGTCGCAGTAAAATTATCCACATTAACGAGTTACTTAGCTTAGCATAAATTAGTCTGTTTCAATAATGTGTAAGAGATAATGTACATGGTAAAATGTATCTCAAAGATTGATCTTTAATGCAAGCTGTAAAAATTATATTCTATGGTCTATTCTATGCTAAGATTGTTTATTTCCTTTTTGTGAATCTATAAAATAAGAGCTAGACATATCTATGCACACTCTGCTACTATCCTGCTAGGTATATTATCGGAAGAGCATTACCTATTTATTCATATAGCTTGTACTTAACTAACGTGCATAAGTTTTCCATTAACTGCAAGGATTATAGGGTATGTACGTATTATTCTAATCTATGACATGAAAATGTTCTACACACTCAAGCTGTTTTGAATAGATTGTGTTGTACATTAGCACGCTATTTTTGTACTATAACACTTATTTGATCAGATCTGTTGTTCTTGAAAGGGTGTATAATTATGCAATATATATGCTTTTCATTTAGTTGTCAAATCCCAGAGTAATTTGGTCAAACATTTTGGATATTCTTAATTTTGCAATCTGGCGCAAGATTATTATTATTTAGCATAATTTTGTGTTTCCTTTAGCAGTCAACAATTATTTCATGTAAATTTTTGAAAAAAACCTAAAACTCAACCTTTCTATCGCTCATATGAATTCAATCTTTTAACACCAATAATATTATAATGTTTATTCAAAAACTTATTATCTGCTTTGAGGGAATGTTATTTACTAATTTTAAGAGACAAATAAATTATAGTGTTCTGTATAACAACATACAATGGATTTATGCTAAATTTATGCTAAATTAGTAACGATATTATTGTTTTGATGGCTCATGATGCTATTGTCTTTTATCTCTTGTATGAATAATTATAATTTTTCAACAATAGTACTAATTAAAAAGAAAATATTGAGGAATACTAGACAAAAAATGTTAGTGGGGATAAGACCTACTACCTAATATTCTGATATTCTTAGAGTAACACGCAGAATTAAGGCTACGTTGGTACAGAAAAATGGATCTGGATTGAAAACTTGACAAACCAAGTTAAAGAGAAGATAAACGAAGAAAGACCATCATATCATAGAGAGGACGTCTTTATAATTTTTATACGGAATACATATACAGTAGTGATCGGCTAAAACGAACCCGCTTATAGCGAACCACCGGTTGTTGCGTACCAAAACATAGAGTCCCGTTATATTTGCCATAAAAATTATATTAAAAAATACTTTTTATTGCAAACCCGCTTATGACGAACTTCCGTATAATACGAACCAATTTTAGAGTCTGAACAGAAATAGTTTATGTTTAAAGCGAACTTGTTTAGACACTACATCAATACGCAGTATTCGGAAAGCCCGAGCAATACTGACAAGAAGCTTTCAAAAGATAGATTAACCTTATTTCTGTGCGTTAATATAACGGGAAGTGAAAAAAAATTGCTAGTGATAGGCAAGTCACAAAATCGACGATATTTCAAACACATCAAACAAGTTCCTGTGAATTATAAATCAAATAAAAAAGCGCGATTTGTTTATAGAAGAACTGAGGCTGTGGGATGAAGGGTTATTACTGATGAATAGAAAAATTATTCTATTGGTTGACCACTGCACTGCACGTCCTCCAGTGAAAGGTTTACGTAATATTAGATTACTGTTTATGCTACTAAACACTAAGTTCAAGTTTCAGCCCATGGACCAGGGAATAATACACGCATTTAAAAGCTACTATCGAAATTTTTTGCTTATAAACGTAATTAACTCAATTGACGAAGATAAATCTAGGTCTATAAATTTATTGGACGCAATAAATCTTAGTCATAAAGCATGGCAAAGAGTTACGGAGAAAACTATCAGTAATTGTTTCAAACATGCTGGCTTCTGTACTTCTTTTGATGAATTTGACTCTGATGACGAATTATCACTTTCACAATGTTTGAAGAAGCAAAAATCATCTTTAACAACTATTGATTTATCTGTCGTTGGTAATGAATTAACTCTAACTACAATATATTTAACAATAAAGCCGTTAAAATCAAGAAATAAAATCTTTTAAATTATTAAGTATTGTTCTTTTATAAATAATAAAATTCTTGCTAAATAGTTTGTTGTTAAATATATATTTTCCCATAATGCGATTGAATGTTATGACCTTTTCCGTTTAATATGTAAACATCATGCACGGATATTGTCAGTGAATAATGCCCCCTGAGAGTGTATGCAATATTCTCTAGTTCCAATAAAAATGTTGACATTGCAATAATCACATATTTAGAATACATGTAAGTTTCAAATCATTTTTCTATTGATCAATGGACCAAGTGCGAGAATGCATTATAATATTAAAATTCTTAAAATTTATGATTTCAGATATGTATGTATATTTATTCAAAGTTATGTGGCAACAATAAACAAGAATGATCGCTGTTGATTCCGTAATGTATGAGTTTATATTTTATAATACATGATTTACGAGCACTTAAGTCAGAAATTCATTATTACTTATTTAGAAGAGTACGGTACTAGTTACAATACATTGTAACTAATTAACGAAATGATGTATAACTGTGTAACTTTGTACGTTTACAACTGTATGAACGTTCTCCTTGTGCTGTTAGTCTGCTGTCAATATGGAATTTATAAATTTTATAAAAAGTGTTACAATATTTGGCAAGCTTCACTGTAGTAAGCGTAGTAAAGAAAAACTAGAGAAAATGAACTAAGATTTTTGTAATTCGTGTAGAATAGCTTTTCTAGATGAAAGTATTGATCAGGAAAGTTTAGAAAGGCAAGTAAAACATTATAATTTATACTATACTCTTGGTTTCCGGGTTGGAACCGCGTCGTTGTCGTAGCTTTGGCCGACGTTTCGTCCACATTCTTATGGGACATCTTCAGGGCTGTTACTGCACACTGACTGGGGATGTATTTATTCTGAAGAGGTTTATATATTTATTATATATAATATTGCTTTGGGTCAATGGAGTGGAAATGTTATGCGTCAATGAAGCGGAAATGTTGTGCGTCGATGAAGCGGAAATGTTAAGCGTCGGTAAAGCGGAAATGTTAAGCGTCGATGAAGCGGAAATGTTATGCGTCGATGAAGCGTGGCGGTTGCTAGGAGGTTTAATCAGTTGGGATTTCCACGTGTGATGTAAGAGATAGCTATCTTCGCTATTTAAATTGTTTTGCTGTTTGAAAATCTCTATTAATTCACGGATTTTTCTGCTATAACAGTGAGGTTTGCGAGATAAGATGCGGGTAGAGTTAAATTGGATTTGGTGGCCAATTTCCTGCCTATGCTCAGGCAGTGCGATACGGCTACACGCAACAACCGCGTACAACGCTCGTGCTCGGTAACACGAGTGCTGACTGATCGCTTTGTTTCACCGATGTACACACCACGTCACGAACATGAAATCTGGTAGACACCAGGGGCTTCCAGATGATTGCGGTCTTTGATGGGAAAGTAGTCCGAGAGCTTGAAATTGAGTTTGAAGATGGTTTTTATGTTGTTCCTGAAGAGAATCTTGCTGCTGCGATCGGTGACATCATGAATGTAGGGTAGATACGCGTGCTTACGGAAATTAGGGTTAGATGAGGACAGTTGCTGTAGAGGGGGGTGAGCGTAGCGGTTAATGGTAGTTTGAATATCCTTCCTGGAATAGTTATTGCGAATTGGGCTCAGATATGGAAATCGCTCTTTGGAGCGAGAGAGAGAATTGATAATACCGCGTTTTTAAGCTGGGTGATGGTGTGAGAGGTCATTGAGATATCTATCGGTGTACGTGGGTTTTCGGTAAACGGAATGTCCCTGTGCACCGTCAGGACGCCGGCGTACGAGAACATCTAGGAAAGGAAGGCAACCATCCGATTCGATCTTCATGGTGAAGCGTATGGAATCATGTTGAAAATTCAAAAACGATAGGAAATTGTTTAAAGATTCGTGTCCATGGGGCCAGATGACAAAGGTGTCATCGACGTACCTGTACCAACACTTTGGCTTAAGGTTGTAAGATAATAGGGTGCGTTGTTCGAACGCTCCTGCGACGACAGGAGACAGAGGAGATCCCATAGCTGCGCCTGGGACATGTTCGTAGTATTTATCCCAAAACTGGAAATAGGTACAAGGAAGACAAGCTTCAACCAAGTCAGCCAGATCATCCGGTTGGTAATTGGAGATGGGGAAGTATCTAATGATGGATACTGTATCCGGTATGGGAACCTTGGTGAATAAGGATTCGACATCAAAGCTAACAAGTAAAGAGTCGCTGTGTGTAGCGTAAGGTTTTAGAAGGTTAGAAAGGTACTTCGATAATTTGTAGGTAGGGCCATTGATAGTGCTGACAATAGGACTTAAGGGGATATTGGGTTTGTGAAGCAAGTCCTATATAAACCTCTCCGGAATTAATAAATCCCCGGTCAGTGTGCAGTAACAGCACTGAGGATATCCCATAAGAGTGTGGACGAAACCATAAGTACGCCAAAGCTACGATAACGACGCGGTTCCAACTCGGAAACTAAGAGTATAGTATTATTGTCGACCGCGGAAGCCTACGGACCAAACACTATAATTTATTTATAACTAATTAATTTTTGCTTCCTAAAGTGCGTGTAATTGTATTCAATATTCTATTAGAAATATTTTATCAACTGTCGGTTAGGTAAGGCGTGTATACTTGCACTTTTATACGTACACGAATCATTGCTAAATGTCGAAAACCTAATAATAGTTATTAGCTTTTTAAATTTAGAAACATGTTGTTAGCTTACATGGAAATCCAATTATTTATTCGATGACTTGGCATTGGTTTTGCCAAATTCCCCGCATCTTCGTTTTTTTATGCGGCGTTTGCAAACAAAATCGTACCATGGGTAATATCGAATAAACTCAATGCATTATTTCGAATGATAGCGGAAGTAGCAACATTATTTAATATAGTGATATATAATTCATAAAAAAACAACAAAAACATGTTCTGGCGGAACAGAAATTATAGAATTTAAATACATTTTTTGTATAAAATTGTAAAAAATGTTGCTTGTTTTATTATTATTTATTAACATGGATTAATTTGACCTTTCCCTTTCCAAATACTGATTTACTTGCAATGTAGTGAGGAAGAAAAGCTGTAATTCTGTTTGCTTAGTGTGCCCAATTAGAGTCTAGTTGGTTTCTTGTTTGTTATTTTTTTGTTCTTTGAAATATACTTCTCTAATTGCCTCCATGATCGTTACATTTTGACTTCTCTTAATCATCTATAATTTTTGAAAGCCTCTCGCAAACACATTAACTGAGTGTATCATTCGATTGTAACATTTATTTGATTACTAATATTTCGAGTATTAAAATCATTCAACTTCCTAAGTCATGGCATGGAAATAATGTTAATATAAACACTTTTATAGATTACACTGTCGGTATAATGTTATTAATAATGACAGTGTACAATGTTCGTCATAACTTAACTGAAACATTTTTTTTTCATTGCAAGATTAGCATTTGAACGATAAATAGGAATAGGAAGCTCAATTAGTTCAAATGTCTTATTTTAGCCTTTAAATTTTATACCTTCTTCATTTCGACAATTAAGGAGTTTCACGTGAAATAGATATATATTACTAAATTACATAAGATACCAGACGGTGTTGACAGATGTTCGTTATTGCTAATAATAAAACATTTTATTTATGGAACATCATTATCTCGGAGAATTGGAAAGTCCTGCAGAATATAATAAAAGGATAGATTGTGGGGTACGCAGTATACACTTCTTAAAACATGTGAAAGTTTTCTAGTTCCGTCACAGAAATGACACATTGGGCAGCCCTCTTTATAGATGTGCACTCTGTAAAAATATCACATCGACCAGTGTAATACGAGCCCTAACAATTATATATTACTTTTTTCTAATATTTTTTTTTAATTTAATACTATGTAATTAGTTATAATACTTATTCTATCATCTCTAATTAACAATAAAAATGTTCATTTTGCGTGACAGCTAAATATTGGGACATGGTACGAATATTTATTTTCAAAATGGAGTAATATCGCCCTTATACTTTATGACCGCTCGAATTCGGTTGGGCATTGAATTAAAGCAAACCCATTCCAAATTTGCTCTATTTTGGCTCTAAGTTCTGGTAATGTCCGTTGTGGGTTGTTCCTCAATGCTTGTTTCATTTTATGTCACACTGTTTCAAGGATATTAAGGTCAGGACTATTGGAAGGCCAAGAAAGAACGATTACGTTGTGGTCGCTAAATTACTTTTTTGTGGTTTTGGCCGTTTGACAGGTACTGAAAAATGTAATTTTCGCCAACATTTAACTTCGCGATACTTGGTAGCAGACTGTTTTGCAGTATTTGTTGATATTTCGCAACATTCACGGTACCATCAATAAATTGAAAGCATCCTAAACCTAAAGCTATCATGCAGCCCTAAATCATTACTCCTTTAGGAAATTTTAGAGTACGTTTTTGGCAATCCTTACGGAAAGCCTCATCTTTAGTGCGAAGCACGCGTTTGCGGTAACCACCAATTCATACGTCGAATTTCGATTAGTCACTAAAAATTACTCTTGGCCACTTTTCTACCGACCAAAATAATTAAAATTTTGCCCATGTTTGCCTAGCTTTCTTTTGTTTTTCCATCAACAGTGGATTTTCCCTATAAGAAAACATTTTTTTTTAATACTCTTTTTAAATTGTTACTTGTAATTCAACCTTATAAAACTTTAATCCACATTCATGAATCCGCGACAGCATTCCCTTGACAGATTTAGTTTAGTTTCGTGATTCCATTCAGCTGTAATTTGTCTTAAAGTATTTCTCCGGCCTTTTTTGCATAGTTTTACTAGTACCTATACTTTTATCCGTGTCAGAAAATAGTTTTGGACGAACTGGAATTTAGCGTTTTTTATCGAGGATATTTGCAACTTCTCTATGATGCTTAATTATATTCTACACTGTAGTTTTAGCCACTTCACGTATTGTTTTATTGTGGCAATAATTTTTAAGCATTAACTCACGAATTTTTGAATTTGTAGAAATACCACGCACCATTTTGTTCAATAAACGCAGTGATTCACTCAATACAATAAGAAAACAACTGCCGATTAATCTGACGTTGCGTTCTGCGTTGTTTTCGCAGCTCACTTGTCTTATTTTGTTTCATTTTTGACCGTTACTTGATACTGTCCCAATATTTAGTTTACGCGCATTTTCGTTACTTTTACATTTTATAAGGCTTGTTATTCAGAAACAATAAGTATATTTTGTGATTAATTGACATTGAAACCATTGCTTATTCGCCATTATTACAATTCATAAAAAATTATTCAAAAAAATAAACTGTCAAATACCGGAGCTACGCATGTACGTATTTTATTTTATCCCAATATATAGTTGTTAGGGCTTGTATATGCGTAAAAGTTAATATGATACAAGTGTGCACATGAATATTTCTGAATTTATTGGAGTACCATGCTCAATTACCAAAACTTTAAAAAGTAATTTCACATGAAATAAGTAATATTGCACAAGATGTCTCTTAATAACACACGACCTTTTAAATTCGCAAAATGTAAATACTTATTACGTTCGCTTTGATACATGTCCAACCTTCCAAGATAGTGCGTAGCTAAATCGTGCTTTTGCACCGTCAGTGTTAATTATTTCATTGTTAACATTTGCGTCTACACTAACTTACAAATTGTTTCGTTTCAATGTATGTTTGTAGGCAAAAAGGTTATTGTCTTCGGCAATATGATTTTCTCCAATACTTTCGTAGAAAGCAATTCTATACAAATGAATATATCTTTTAGACACATTTGTATCGATCTCATAGTGCTGCAAGTGTAATAAGGTTAGGTAATGATATTTTGTGTCTGAATATTCTATAAAATTCTATAAAATGTTGACGGTAAATTTGAATTAACAATAGAAACTATCTTTAGATTTATTATTTAATATGTGCATTAAAATACAATGTTTCTTATAATTTGCTTTCTTATTAATTTTGCAATTTCATTCTTACATCCTAACGGAGTACATGGATGAAGTGCTTTCCCAGAGAATTACGACTTCTTAACCACGTTAAAATGACATCATATTAAGACGCTAAAAACTACAAGAACTGAGTTTTTGGCAATAAAAAGAATAATCACTTTATGCAATTATAAACACCTTTAAAACCGAGACACATCAGTACCTTACAAATGATTTCTCATACTCCTCCGATTAGTAATTAAATAAAATTCAACTTATTCAAAACGGGTATTTATTATTTAACTTAAAACTTCAGTGATGTTTCGGTATAATTTTTCAAAGATTAGATCTATTATATACAGCGTGAGTAGAAGATAAGCAACATCGATACGGGAGCCTCTACTATTAGTTTTACGAGAAAGTTCTGATCAAAAGTTGAAGAACTAGTAATTTGCCATAATTAGCTACTTTTCAATTTTGTTTTTGTCATACACTCAGTTTCTGGCGTCATTGGCAATATTTTTAAATAGCAATCCATATGTTTTGTGCTAAAATTGAATATTATTCTTATTTCTCTTTGTGACTGTGTAAACATTTCTTAGAGTTGGATAAAAAATTAAAGAAGAAGCACCTCAGAATTCGTAAGTGGTAATTTTTCAAATACTTGAACTTTTGTCAGTAAAAATGAAATAGTTTGTTTCGTTATAAAAATTATACTATGAAGTAATACAATACTGCTATAAATGTTTAAACTGTGTCTCATTAACTCCTTGTCACTGCTCAAGTCGATGATGGAAATGCACTGTATTCTGAACCATTGTGGCATTTATTATCATTTGTTTACGTTATACTTTAGTCTAATAGTTTAGAGATATTTTCGATTTTTTCAAAAAACGTCTGCTTTGCAAATGTTTCCAAATTTCTTTTCATTTCACGACAGCGGCGTGATAAAAGGCAGAATTTTGTGCCACAATAAGATGGCCTGTTATATTATACAGAGTGTTCGAAATAAGTTATCTAGGCGAACATAATTCGATGGATAATAACCTGCTTAGTTTAAATGGAACATCACTTTTAAAATTTTATAATAATCAACTAATAATTCATGATTAATTCACAACATTCGCCTTAATACCTGAAAGTTTTATCAATCATATATTACACTTATCTATAATGGTTCATAGATTTTCCAATTTTTTTATTAAATTAATTACATTTACTTATATTTATCTAAGTAGCAATATACGGAATTAAATCATATGCATAGTGCAGTAACTTTGCAAATAGATCCGATTTGTTCTAACAACGAATAAATAAGTTTCTTATCAAAAGCCTCCTGGGAGGAAATTAAATTAAAGCGATACAATTCTGAAGTTGTATATGGAATTTTGAACATAAACGATAGAAAAGGTCATGTCATACATATTTGATAAATTTAACTACATAGTTTGATTGATGTTTCTAACACCTTTTGTAATCAGATGTTTTTTTCATGGCACAAGCGCTAATAATTTATGATTAATTCGTAACGTTCTGGCATTTAAAATTCTCGCCAATTTACCGATAGTACTCATGCATTATCACAATTGCATTAATTGATCTGCTATGTCGTGTATAATAATTTTCATTGTCACGAGATTTAAAGTAACATTCACATAATATAAAGTTGGTATACTATTGAGGGGATCATTCACTAATAGTAGAATCGATCACGCACAAATTTAATATCGGATAGTATTATTATACTTAGAGTTTGCATAACAGGTTGTTGAACTTTAAACAATTAGCACTGCGATTTTTGTTCGTTGTATAGAAAACGAGTACAAGTAGCATATTTACTATTTCGCCATACAACGCGGTTCATTCTAATTAAAAATAGTTATCAAGGTTGTATAAAGTTTATTAGTTTAGCGCAAATTTATAAGAACTGAATTGCTCGAGAACATTTGTTTTAAAATAATACATATGTATTCGTAAGTGGTTAGAACTAGAATCAAAGCTTATTTCTGCTGTTGGATTGTTACTCTTGCCAATTTTGCAACAATAACTTTTAAATTTAAAATAATTAATTTATTGGTACTCTTACTTTTTTACTTAATATAAATTTCTCTGATGAATATTATAGGTCTTCACTCTAAGAAAAAAACCTTTTACTTTTACCAAAATCCTCTTGGATATGATCCAGATCACGAGAATTGCACATAAACATTATTCAATCTCCACACGCAGAGACCAAATCACAATCCGGTAAGTAACACGCTGCTGTCGCAGGGTCACTTCTTTCACTTCCATCACCTGACCGCACTTTTCGGATTTTTATCTTTCACTGCTTTCGATATTACGCACTTAATCGGTTCAACCGTATTGTACGAACGTATTAACACTGGTAATTTTTTAAGCGTCCAATACTCCGAACACCTCACCACTCCGTATTAAACTGTGCACATCAGTACCTAATTCCAGAGAGGTGTTGTTGGACTGTTGGAAGTAGATTACGGAAGTTATTACGTTATATAAAAAGACGTTTGGCAACGATCGGACGGTCGACTGTGCGGTGTGACTTTCGGCTCCCTCATTAACCTTCGTTAAAGCGGGATATATAAAAGAACAGTTTCTCAAGGAGCTTACATTTTTACATTTTCGAACGATGAACAATAATATGCATATATCTATAGCTTCAATTATCTGTCGCGAAACAATAAAATTAATAGCAAATTAATAATCGAGGCTAACATGAGTCCGGTCACGTATTACTATTTGGCTCGTGATTTTCGCACGCCGTACAGCGGCCTCCGTACGAAAACGTTTCGGGTTGCGATGTGATGCTTACGCAAATCCTGCTACGGGTTCTTATCCGTCGAATGTTCGGATACGGTTTGACTCCTGCTAACCCGCTGACAGCCAGCACTTGAATGAAAACGTCCTTGGATCGTTGGATCCCGCTCGCGATGAAGCGCTCTCTAACCGATTCTCTATCAAACAGAGCGGTAGGTATACCATGTACCTATCGCATCGTCGCGAGCTGCTGCTGGATAATTTCGGTGGACGATTTCATACGAACGGATGTTGTACGCGTACTATAGTCGAACACACTGCACGGCAGTAAAACGGTATTTTCTTCCTTTCGCAGAGAAACCTACCGTGGAAGACACGTGGTCGCACGGACACGACGCGATAACGAACTAGAAATTAACGCTATTGTTAATTATATCGGCACATTGAGTATGACGTATCGGTTACACCGTTGGTTAGTTACAATTTCAATGCCCTGCATTTAAAAATTTAATTTTAGAGTTTTAAAAAGAATTCTGATACAACGTGATAGAACCTAAATATAGATATACAATTTGAGTCGTTTCCGTGGCATTAGAAGATTGTGCCTTTGTGAATGGCGATTTTTCGAAACAGTTTTTTCTTGTTATGAGATCTCATTGTGAGTATGGGTTAAAATTATATGGAAACCTATAGGTAGTGTTGCAAGTTCGTAGCTACTTTTTTAATGGAACATGCTATATGTTATTGCATTTTTGAAATTCCTGTTAAAGAGATAAGTACAATGAGGATGGTATGACAAATACATGCGTTAAGGAAGAGAACGGAATTGTTTTGCATTTAGTAAATTTATTTCTCGACATAATTTCTTTATAGCTTTATACACTTAGTCCAGCGATGTTCCAACTTTTTTAGGCCATTCAATTAAGACGATTTGCCGAACTCTGCAAAATAGGGCTCTGTTTCAGCAATGTCGTCTTTATTTGACGTGAACCGCTTTCCGCCAAGCCATTTTTTCAAGTTTAGAAAGAGAAAAAATTCACAGAGGGCCAAATTTGGTGAATATGGTGGATGGCCCACCAAAAAATATATCATTCCAACCAGGGGCGGATCCAGGATTTCGAGAAGGGGGGGGCGGGAGGCTCAAAAATGTCCGCTCTTTTTGCAGATAATCTTTTATCCGCAAATATGCAAGATAAAAAATTATCTCACCGATGCAAAATAAGTAGCTCAATAAACAGTTTAATAGTAAACAAGTACTGAGGTATTTTATGGCATATGCGCTGCCATTTTCTGCGAAAATGCGCATGGGGCTTAGTGCATGAACTATGTACCTCCCACCATGCGCTAGGCTCATGCATAAAAATTACAAAAAAAAGGGGAATGTAAAGTATGTGCGGCTTGAGAGAATTCACGCGCGGCCTATACAGATATGGACAATGAGCACCTCGACATCGGCATCGAAGATAAATAGCCCTTCGTGGTCATAGAGACGATGGCTCTTTATATAAAAATGAGCCTGACATAAACTGCAAATCTAACAAGAAAGGAACTTTCGTGCCATTCTACGGTATTGAACGAAGGTGACGAAATTTTAAAGAAAAATCTCCTGTCCGCTCCAAAAAATGCATCATATTTAAGCAAAACAATCCAGAATGATATAATCGAAACTTGTCATGAATTAATCAGAAAAAAGGTTGTTGATAAAGTAAATCACGCGAGAGGATTCTCAGTTTTGGCAGATGAAACAACTGATATTTCCAGCATAGAGCAATTTTCCATATGTATACAATAGTTGGATTCGGATAAAAATGTGTGTGAGGATGTCATAGGATTTGTTCCGGTTATTGACGTTTCTGGAAAAGCTTTAGCAGATTCCATAAAAAAATATCTACATGATATCGGCATGGACTGTTCATTCATGTATGGTCAGAGATACGACGGAGTTCCAGCGATGAGTGGCGAATTTCATGGAGCACAGGCTTATTTACAATCAAGTTTTCCTTTGGCAATTTACGTACATGTGTCGTACATAACTTTAGTTTGGCCACCAATGCAGCTTGCGAAGTATATGGTATAAAAAACGCGTTAGGAACTATCGGAAATTTTCCAGGGGCCCAAGAGACAAAACATTCTGAAGAATTAAATTTCCAAAATGACGAGAAAAAGTAAACAAAGAAAAGAAGAATTAAAATCAATTTGTCTTATGAGATGGACTCAGTCTCACGAAACAGTATCAACATATGTGGAACTTCAAACTGCTGTTATTGAAGCTTTAGAAGAAATAAAAACATTGAGTCGGGAATTGCAGTTGAAAAATCAAGACTTAGGAGAAGTCACGATATTATCAGATAATGCTTTAAAAGATTTCAAAGAAAAGCGGGAAAATGCGGATTCATACTGCCATATTATTTATGAAAGTGTTGCTGAAATTTGTTCTAAGTACGAGATCGAATTGAAAATGCCGCGTCGATGCAGTCGTAAGATCGTTGCAAAGTTGAAACTCAAGAAGTTGAAGATTACTACAGAGTTACATTTTATTTTCCATTTCTCGATATTTACATTTCTCATCTTCAAAATCGGTTCGAAAAACAGAAAACAATTTTTCGAAGTTTTGGACAATTATTCCCGAAGCAAGAAATTGATGAAAAAAAAATGTGCACAAATTTTAGGAAGAAATATTGAATTGTTCAGAGCGAAATTTCATCTCAGAAGTCAAAATGTGGAGACTGCGAATCTGCAATCAGAACATCCAAAATGCCTTCAATGCATTATCAGTGAGTAGCCTCGAATGAAAATATTCATACCCGTCTAAATTTGTATCGCAACTTTGAACTTACGTCATTTTTTCAGGTAATAAACGAAAAAATATTCCAAAATATCAACACAATCTTACGAGTTTTGGCAGTATTACCCGTAACAACCGCAACTCCAGAACGATAATTTTCGACGTTGGGAAGAATAAAAAACTATCTGAGAAACACGATAGGACAGGAGCATCTGAATGGTCTTGCTTTTTTAAATATTCATAATCGAATTGATTTGACTGAAGACGAAATTCTCCAAGCGTTCTTGGAGAAAAAAACCCCAAAAATTTAAGAATTATTGAAACTGTATCACTCAATTTCTAATTTTTCGAATTAATATAAACGAAACTCTATATTGAAAAGATGTATGCTTAAATTGCTAATTGATTGTGCGCAAATATAAGAATTTCGTGTCCCCAATGCTCCCTGCTGATACCAACTTTATACAATATTCCTTGCATCTCGTTAGCACTTCAGAACCACATAAGCGCCCGTGTGTTTTTAAGGAAACCTTAATAACGCAAAAACCCTTTTTACCCGTTTTAGGACAATAGTACCTTACTACATTTTGCCTCAGAATTCAACGAGGATTCAACAAGATGATGTTCTGTTTAGAAAAGTAACTTTGGGTAGCTACGAACATCCTATAGGTTTCGATACAATTATAAAAACATGCGCACAATCAGAATTCAATAACTAGAGAAAAACCGTTTTGAAAAATGTCCGTCTGTAAAGGCACAATACTCCGAGCCCGAGGAGATGAGCCTGTATATGCATCGTGTCCCAAAAATAACGTCGTATGAAATTCACATCTCTGTCTATATTGGCCTTTAAAATAAATGCAAAAACTGGTGCCTTAGGACTGCTCTTCCAAGTTTTCGTCAAAATTTTATTGAAAAAAAATGTAAACAAAAAACAATCGTTATATATTGAAAGTACACGGTAAGGCCGGGAATGACGACCGCGTAAAACGCAGCGTTTTTTGAAATCGAACGGATCTCACTGATTCTAATGTGTTGCAGTAGATGAGAGTTTACTTACAATTAGCGCGATGCGCGCAAACAATCGCAACACAGAAAAAAAAATCTGCGTTCCTCGAACGGCGTTTCTCACAGTCGTTTATTCTTGACCTAAAACCAAGTGATTCACGTCAATAACTCAAATTTATTGGAATATAAAACGTGTCCACCTAGTGCGTTGGTGAAAGATAATTCCTTCCTTGAGTAATTTAGCGAAAAAATTTTCGAATAAAAAATACTCGGAGAGAAGAGCTAAAAATTTTTTCTGGATAAATTTCTTAAGGCGATGTGCAATGTGTATTGTTATGTTATGTCCAACGTTGTATCTACGACAACAACAACTTCTCTCAATTACCACTTCGGCACTGACTAAATGTCAGTCTGGCCACTCGTTGGTAACTAAATAACCCTCTTGCGGGGATAATTGGAAATTTCTTCGTTACCATCCCCCCTCAGCCAACCGTCCTTGCAGCGAGGATATTATTATTTAATTATAAGTCCAGATAATGACGAGTGTGGGGTATCATGGACAAATCTACTCGTTTACTAATTTTTCTATTCATTTATTTCGTCCAAATTAATGTAAAAATCGTCTGGAATAAGCAACAGCATAAATTGCAAAGTACAACAGATAATATTTCATCAATTAAATCTTTATCTGAAAAGTTTCTGTAAATGAGCAGTGGATTTTCTCGTTTAAAGCTTGTTGGCGACAGTTCAGACCACAGAATCATCAACAAACAACCTCCTGGTTAAGTCACTGCATTCGTTCTCGTGTGCTAATATCATTTGATTGAAAGTCATCGAAAAGTTAGTTTCTATTTGGGTAAATTATCAAAATTGGCTGTGAAATAAAACAATCGCCGGTCTTTCGCGATTTAAAATAAAAGAAAGATGAACGACGCCCTACATTTTCATCAATCTTTATTCGGCCTTGGTTGAATCAAAGTTTGTCTTAAATCCAATCCCAGTATAAGTGTTCGTTGTGTATTCAAAGTCTTTATTAGAAAAGAGAAAAGGGTTGAATATCAAGAGCAGGCAGTTCCTGTAGTGGGTATATAAACAGAGGGTTTATATACATTGGCATCGTTCGAAAGTTTAAAGGTTAGTTAATTTTCAAATCTTAAAATTCGTTAATTTCATTTTACTGAGTTGGAAATTCATTCAAAAATTGCCGTAAGGGTATCTAGGGATACCCCCGAACCTACAAGAATCATTTATTCGAATTAGATTAGAAAATTTAACAACATTTGAGAAAAACCTCCGAGAAAGATATTTCAGTATATTACACAAAATATTACCCTGAAAATGTTAGTAAATGTTCAACAAAATACAAGGAATCGCATTGAAGTTTGTATGAAGGAAAAATGGTGAATAGATGTCGAAATTGTAGGCATAAATTAAAGTTGACAGATTATTTTTAATGAATATTTATAGAAAAACAAGTTTATGGTATTTTGTCGCGGTATAGCTTCATTTAATTTATTAAGAAACGACACATTTTTGTAGAGGGCAATGTTTATGTAAAAGTTCTAGAACATGTACGCATGAGGAAATCTAATTAAGATATCCTTGTACATTTTTATCGAGTTAATTGCCGAAAACGCCTCTACAGAACTGAACAAATCATATTGTTCCAAATTCTGAAGCCATAGCAACCCTCGGCTACTGGCTTAAACCGCCATGGTTAATTAATTAAAACGTAAAAGCCATCACCTATCCACCATACACAGACGCGCATTTCGATGTTTACATCTCTTCAGTGTGTCTTGCGGAAGGTAATATCATTTCAATATTTTAAATCGTATATATACGAAATAGATGTTTACATGTACGGACGAGGAAATCTAATTAAGATATCCTCATTTGTACATTTTTGTCGAGTTAATTGCTGAAAACGCCTCTACAGAACTGAAGAAATCATATTGTTCCAAATTCCGAGGCGACAGCAGCCCTCGACTATTAGCTTAAACCGCCATGGTTAATTAATTGAAACGTAAAAGCCATCATCTATCCACCATACGCGCGTTTCGATGTTTACATCTCTTCAGTGTGTCTTGTGGAATGTAATTGTGTTTCAATATTTTAAATCGCTTTACGTTTCAATTAGTTAACCATGGCGGGTCAGTTTTCAACTGCTCTTGAGTCCAATCGGCGAAAGAACGACGCAGATGATGGTCTCCTGGCTTTAATCCCTGTACCAGCTAGATCTTATACGGATGTAGGCCAAGGCCTATGCGTAAAATTTTCCACGTAGTGCACGGGCAGAACCCCAATAACTGTGACCGACGACCAATGGATAAATTATGACCATCTTCCACACTTTCGTTTACAACAACGATATTCTTTTCAGTACGCATATTCCTTCGACGTGTTGGTGTTATTGCATCATGTAGAAAGTATGCGGTATGAAATCCATAGTTCGACGGATGGTTTGCTCAGAATGACGATTATGTGAGCCATGAAAATCACGAAATCGTCTGTATGTTGTGGGAATCGATGGTTGATTTTCAAAATAAATTTGAATAATTTGGTAGCGTTGCTTAAGCGTGAGTCTATTCATGATGACTTGCCATAGTATACTGATCATAAATGTTAAAAAGTGAACTCAGTATAACAGCTCATTCGTAAGTTCTATTTAAGCAAGAAAAACACCTTTTATATCGAAGGTAACGGTTTTACCCGCGACTTATCGCTCAAGCAGTATACTGAAGAAAACAAAACTAATCAGGCACCATTTGACGCATAAAGGACGGTTTGCATCTAAGGCGGGTATTACACTATCAAAGATCTTTGTCAAAAATATTTTATGAAATCAATTTGGTATAATTTGTTACAGTGTAATGTAGCATCTTTTATCAAAGATGTCATTGACCTTGTATCTGGCCTATATAAAATCTATATTGTGAAATATTTTATAAAAGTCTCTGACAAAGATTTTTAAAAGTGTAATTTCCCCTAAACGGCGCGTGGCATCATTTTTATAGCCGGTTCCCATGTATGTAAGCGGCGCATCGTGGCGCGTAGCAGTATTGTTATAAGTAACTATTCCCATCTCAAACGAGCGAAACTTCGCACGCGTGGGAACGATATCATTTAATTACATGCAGACAATTGTAAGCAGCATTTTGACGCGAGGCGCCATTCCGCGCAGCGATGCAACGTGCCGCTTAGATGTAAATTGGACTTAACGCTATCAACGGAGGAGAGAACACTGCACAAGATAATGCCAAAATTACACAGTTTCAAAGACACTGTTATCTGTAATTTTGTTGGGCGTTCCCTGCACATAATTGCACCAATGGAGAAACCGCTACTGCTTGTAAACATATCTCGATCAATTAATAAAATAAAACTCGTAATATTGTTCATTTTGAATGAGCACAAATTAATAACAAATGTTTTCTAACACGTAGCTTCCTATATAATAAATTACAAAATTGATTACACGTGCAAGTTTAAAATTAGTTTAGGAATCAATGTCCAAATTTTAAGGCGCAGATAGAATTTTAGTTTGAGTGGTTTAATTTGAGTGGTTAATTTAGAATGTCGTGAAAGCTATCATAATATAAATACCGCAACCGTAGGCTTTATCTATGGAATCCACCTCGTTATTTACAGCGACATTTTCACTTTTGAGATTAAAATATCTTTCGTATAAGATTACAAATAAACTAAATCTTCGGATTGTTAAGATTCTATGCATAAAAGTGGGTTAGTAGTGAAAGCAGCCATATCCTGGTAATATATGAAGATTGAAACAAGGGAGTACAATCGTGTTGAAAACTTCTTGTACTTGAAAAAGTGTAACACGAGTGAATAAGGAAACGTCTATCATATAACATAAAAGTGAATATTTTGGAAATATTTTAAGATAATATCGAAGGATATTATTATTTCGTGTTTGCTTTGTTCTCTTATCTGCAAAAAAATCAAAAAAATAGTATTGAAAGTTCAAAAGTCTCACTAAAGCATTGCATTTTTATTTATTTAAATGGAAATTGAAGTTGAAATTATGAAAAAAAGGCGTCGTGCAGGCAGTAGTGGGTGATGATGTAAACGAGAGGACGCGGACAACGATTCGATTTCCACGTGTATTTCCGTTTCATAGTAGAATGTGCACAATATTCAAGGAAAACACACGAGGGAATCGAGTCGCTCTGCGCGCTGTCCTGCAATATAGACAGTTGCAAGAAAGTTTTTAATAGCTTTTCCATATACATACTTCCTGTAAAAAGCTTTTAGCACGGTAATTAATCTTCCGACGAAACAAAGAAATTGGTTGCAAATTACTGGCAGCGGAGATTTTAAGCTATACCTCACTAAATTGAAGCCAAATGTCGAACAATTATTACTAAAGCATCAGGTCCATCCCTCCCATTAACAGCATTATTTACGTATTTCCTATGTATATTTTGAACTTGCTTAATTTTATATAAGAATTTTACAAGTTCTGATTTGTTTCTTCAAAAATCCAAATATTTATTTGCATCTTTTCAATTGAGATTTGAATAAAAATTGTACATGTCCAATTTCCAATAGTCCACTTTCCAAAAACCCTATTAAAGTGAGTAGCTATGAAAAACACATTTGATGTTAATAGGTTTAGGGAAATTCAATATTCTGCAGAGAGGGGGTATATGGAAAACAAATTCCGTAGTCTAGGGGGAGAAAAAGTTTGGGAGTCTCTGACATACACTACCGCTCATGAGTATTTGGGCAACCTTCAGTTCTAGATTTTTGTATAAAAAGAATCCATTTAGGAAATACATTCCAACATTATTGGGTAGTATGCTAATAATCAGTAAGATTCACTAAAATTCGTTAAATAATATCGGTCCATTTACTTCTTTTATCTGTATGAGAGGTAATACCGTCATAAAAGGTAGTAGCGGCAACCAAGAGCGTATTTCTTGAAATTTCAGGAAAAATTTAACATCTAGTAATTTTACTATGCATCATGAAGCTATAATAAAGCGATTTGAAGTAATATTTTTAAATTACGGTCAGTTATCGTTCCATGTTAGTAGCGACAACCTCTCTTAACGAATAGTGTTTATAATTTCGTACAAAATTTTAAAACATGCCGAAAAGGAAAGAAATTGGTGTTGAAACGCATGCTCTGATAGCAGCACAACATAACTTAGGCATAAGCAATCGTCGAATTGCTAGAAAATTACACTCAAATCCATCTATTGTTGATTATAACATCAAAAAATACAGTGAAAGTGGCAGTTTTCTAAATAAAGAACGAAGTGGTAGACCAAGGACGACAACATCAGCTCAAGATATTGCATGATGTCCAGCAAGCGAAATAGAAAAAAAAACAGCTCCAGAAATCGCCGCAGAAATCAATACTGTACTTCCGAAGCTGATTAGCATGCCCACGGTTAAACGCTGTCTGCAAAAAACCGGTCTTCACGGACGAATTGCGATGCGAAAGCCCTTGCTTCGCCAAATTAATAAGAAAGAGAGGTTACAATGGGCACACGAACATCGAAATTGGACGGCAGGAGATTGGAGCAATGTATTGTGGACCGACGAATCCAAATTCAAGATTTTCGGTTCGCGAAGACGAATGTTTGTAAGATTTGTAGGTGAACGTGCACTAGTACAATGCACGGTCTCTACCGTCAAACACTGTGGTGGTTCGGTAATGATTTAAGGTTGTTTTGTACATCCGCAAGTGATCTCGTCAAAATTCAAGGCATAATGAGAAAAGAGCAATACAAACGCATCTTAGAGGAAAGTGCAATACCCTCTGGTGTATGAATTTTGGGTCGGAATTTTGTAATCCAACAAGGCAATGGCCCAAAGCACACTTCAAAATTATAAGCAATAGTTAGAACAGTTGGAAGAGGAAGGGATACAAATAATCATGAAATGGCCATCCCAAAGCCCTAACTTGAATCCCATCGAGTTATTGTAGGAAGAACTCGATCGGGAAGTAAGAAAAACTGCTTCAACTTCAGCAGATGGAACAAACTGCAGGCAGCATGGGCTCGAATAACTCCGGAAAAAAGAATGCCCCGATTATGCGACACAATCATTAAAGGGAAAGGAGGTCACGTTGACGAATCTATAATTTAGGTTTGATAAATAATTTTAATTGTTAAAGTCGTATATTTGTGTATATTTAAATACCAAATACATATTTTAATATTTCTCTTTAAATATTTAATGATTTACCGTGAAGTTTGAGGTGCCCAAATATTTACGAGCAGTAGTGTATATGTGCTTACTCACATACAGAATAGTCCACGGAAATCGAAAGAGATTGATGATTGTTGCAATGCGTTAAAAGCCACAATAAGGAGGAAATATTTTCAGCAACACTTGTATAGAATTCCATGGAAATTGCTAACTGATATATATGTAGGTATTTACTAATCTGAAGTTCTTGTTTTGTTAGATCCTTGCTAGTGTCTTTCTATGCCTCTTTGAAGTTTTTTTTTGTTACCGCTCCCTCATGTTTTTATAAACCTTTTGTTATTAACATTTCAATATCTTCCTTTACTTTAAACCTTTCAGGTGGAGAATAGTGTATATAAAATTCTCTATTTGCTTTTCCTTTGGCATTTATAGTTTTATCGTGTTAGAAGTATCTGCTGCTAATTGCTAAGTAATTATTACGATAACTAAATTGAAAGTGATTTTATTTTAAAATTACTTGACATTGACGTTTTTATAAGTAGCGAGTTATACATGCACATACACCTTCCTGGACATGCACAAAAGTAAAATACGCGAAGACAGGATCGTACGCGAACCAGCCATTACATTGTTAGCAGTTTAAATTGTGCAATTTTAAAAACCATGAGACGTTCAACGTTAACAAAATTGATCGTTACATAATGGTTTCTTATTATATTCAATTATCTCTCTGCCTGGCTAGCTATGATTACATGGTCAGTTAAATTCGTTATTAGTGAAATTGCATCTGTTTAGATTTTCCGGCAGTAAGTATAATGTTCCATTTAATTGGTTAATAGCGAAGGCTATAATAAATACAAATACATTATTTGATCCAAAAAATGTTCGCGCTCAAAGCTATCATAAAACTGTACTTACAGCTAGTATCAAGTATATTGCATGATGATCATTTAAAATTACCTTGATTGTGTAATTGTTATGCATTAAATTACCTATATCCTCGGGATAGGTTTTTGTAATAGTGGTCGTACAAAATTTAATAATATTGGCATAACTTTCAAGTTTTTATTATTGTTGTGCGTCAGACAATTAGTAAATTAGAACTGGTGTACCATATACGAGTAACTATTTTTGAATTAATCTAATGCATACATATTTAAAGGTGGTTGAAAGGAAAGTCCACTGCCTCAAAATAACTCGATATAATGAAAACCGGTCGCTCATTTTTCGTTAAAGTTATTGTGAGAGAGTGGATTTTCCTTTCAACCACCTTTAAGTACTTTTTTTATTTACAGATAGAATTTGTTAATCAATTGGTGTTCTTTTGATTTCGAATGGGTTGCACAAATAACGTTGATCCTAAGATTAAGGCAACAAAAAGACGTCTAAAACTTTTTATCATTTATTATTTTGCAGCTTATTTACAAATAGATGATCTTAATTTATCGAATACTGCCCCCACTCCTTTTATAATAATGAAGAATAACTAATATCGTTGAAGTCTTAATTTAAAATAGCATCGTCTTTCGATCAAAGCAACATAAAGCTAAATTCCCATTACGCAACACTGATGCTGCGATTTTCAAGCAGCAATAATTCGGAATATACGTGCGGTTTTTATTGCAATGCATTAAGATCGCTACATATATTCACACTGTTCACGTTTATAAATAAGTTCAATATTTTATCAGGAAAATTCGTAGGCTTTAAGCAACATGTAGCATGCAACAGTGTCGCATGTCACGCAGTGAGAAATGTTACCGGTTTCATGTGTCACCTTTCAACAGAATTCGCCTTGTCAAACGATGTCGCAAATTATCCGAGCGGCTTAAAACGTTCGACATGAAGTGGAATATTGATAAAACTGCGTTATTTGTTGAAGATTACCATAATGCACCAGAACTATGGAATAACAAAAATGCTGTATATAAAGACAATAAAATAAAAATTGACAAGTTAAAGCAGCATGCGAGCAAATAAGACTGCAGCGTCATTGATGTGAAGAAGAAAATAAAGAATTTGCGATCAACCTTCCATCGCGAAAAAAATAAATTAAAAAAAAAGGAAAGTGGTGGATATCCAAAAAAAAAAACAGGCAAAATGGTTTGCGTATGATCTATTGAGTTTCTTGGAAGATGTGGACTTTTACGACACGTTAAAAAAGCAAATTTTTATGGAAACACCCGAACGTCCAGTGACGCCCGTACTAACGGCATAATTGAATATACACCGCTACAATTCTTTACTAAACAACAAGTAGTATTTACGGTTACATTGGAAAGAGGGAGCATCCTCTATACCCTGAAAATCATTAACTGTAGATAACATAAAGTGATTTTAAGAAAATCGCATGTGCAAAAAATTATATCTCCTGTGTTATCCGCCGGACCATAATATGCTTTGGCAATTATATTCCTACTCCGATAGAGAGTATACACCCCAAATATAGTTAACTTGCCGAGGGTCCTTGGGGGTAAAAATTAAGCAAATCCCATATGCAAAAATTATATCTCCGGTGTTATTCGCCGGACCATAATGCGCTTTGGCAGCTATATTCCTACTCCTATAGAGAGTATACTCTCCAAATATAGTTAACTTGCCGAGGGTTCCTGGGGATGAAAATTAAGAAAATCGCAACTGCAAAAATAATATCTCCGGTGTTACTCGCCGGATCATAATGCGCGTCGGAAGTTATATTCCTACTCCCATAGAGAGTATACTTCATACTTCCCAAATATGGTCAACTTACCGAGGGTTCCTGGCGGTGAAATTGAAGAAAATCCCATATGCAAAAATTATATCTCCGATGCTATTCGCCGGATCATAACGCGCTTTGGCAGTTATATTTCTACTCCTATAGAGAGTCTGCTCCCCAAATACAGTTAACTTGCCGAGGGTCCCTGGGGCTAAAATACGAATAACACCAGAGATATAATTTTTGCATATGCAATTTTCTTAAATTTCACCCCCAGGAAGCCTCGGCAAGTTAAACTTATTTAGGAAGTATACTCTCTATGGGAGTAGGAATATAACTTCCAAAGTGCATTATTGTGCGGCGAATAACACTGGAGATATTATTTTTGCAGTTGCGACTTTCTTAAATTTCACCCCCAGGAACCCTCGGCAAGTTAACTATATTTGGAGAGTATATTCTCTATGGGGGTAGGAATATAGCTGTCAAAGCTCACTATGGTCCAGCGAATAACAGCGGAGATATAATTTTCGCATATGGGATTTTCTTAAATTTCACCCCCAGGGACCCTCGGCAAGTTGACTATATTTGGGGAGTACACCCTCTATAGAGGTGGGAGTATAATTCCCAAAGCACATTATGGTCCGGCGAATAACACCGGAGATATAATTTTTACATATGCGATTTTCTTAAAAGTTGTTCCCTAGCATTTTATTTTATTTACAGTTAGTGATTTTCAGGGTATAGAAGATGCTCCCTCTTTCCAATGTAACCGTAAATGCCACTTGCTGTTTAGTGAAGAATTGTGGCGGTGTATCTTAAATTATGCCGTTAGTACCGACGTCACTGGACGTTCGATCGTTTCCGTGAAAACTGGCTGCTATCTTAGGCTGCTGTTTTCACACCGGTAAAAATCCCTACCAAAGGTTGGAACATCATAGTAATCGGTGCCTAGAAGTGTGAGGTGTATTTCGTAACCTGACGCGTTGCCCAATATAGCAACAACAACAACAACAATAACATGTTGATTTAAAAGGAATCTCTATCACTCCAGACCAGTGTCGTTCTACAGTTCCGCCATTCTCAATCTTCAACAAATATTCTTGATTACACAAAATTTATAATTTCTCAATTGGATCGAAGTTCCGATTTAATCTTTTAAACTGATATTTTCAGATACGAGAATGTATGCACTAAAGGTTAAGCCAATATTTAAAATTGAGAGAAATGGAAGTGAATCAGACGCATTTTGTAAATATGTTTTGGGTAGGACATTACATATTGGAAATATTGTTTTTTATAGGAGGCTTCTTATAATACCAGAGGCTTGGTATAATATGTTTGAAGGGGTTTATGTGGCTTCTGATTAGTTGCAGTAGATTTGTCAAACAGTTTGTGTTTGCTAAAGTATGTCAATAATCTTCTTCTCTGCGCGAATACTTGGATAGAGCTTTTATGAGATTTTGCTTTTGATGTACATATACAAGGCGAGCAGTGTGACCTGATCTTGTATAGTTACTGCCATACACAATTCTAGCCCTCTCATTTTAAAAATATATAGAGGTGAACATACGCAATTTTTATTCAAAATGTGGAACTTGACCCATAAATTAAATTTTTGCCATAACCTTTGACGTATATTTACTTAGGTAAGCAAGTAATATTGTAAATATAGTTAAAAAGATAAGCTCATACAAAAATAAATATGAAGAAGTCATGAAATGCAATGTGACATTTTTTTATCTTCCGAAAAAAACATTTACACAATTTATATTTATTTTGAGCACAAAGTACACTGCGCGTTCGCAATGAACGGAGTAAACTCAATATAATCTTAAGTGGTTTTATCGAGAACACTCGAACACGTTGATTTTGGAATTGTTATATTTTGACCTATACTATAGGTAACAATTTCACCTTCAAGTTTTCCCGCAACATCCTGTATACTTCAATAGATACTAAATTTGCTAATTTAACTGATGGCGCCAGAATTTACAATTCGGACAAAACCGCTACAACAACCGTTCATACGCCGCAGAAAGTTTCATCCTCGAATGACTGCAGGTGCTCCAAATGTGATGCAGCACTTCATCAAACATACAACTAACACAGTAGAAAACTTGGCACTACTAATGCTGGATAACCACGAAAGTCATTTGGCTATAAAAACATCAAACCTTGCTAAAACAATGGCGTGGTTATTTTAACTTTGCCCCTTCATACATGGAATAAGATACAACCACTGAATGTGTCAGTATTTTCTTCCTTTAAAGCGTTTTATAATGCGGCAATATAGTCCTGGCCTTTGGAACTCTTTCTATATTTGACATTGCCGGAAGTCGATGACTCCGGTTAATATAAAGTCAGGAGTTCGCAAAACGGGAATCTATCCATTTGACAAACATGTTTTTACCGACGATGACTTTGTCATAAGTAGTATAACCGACGGAGATAAAGCAAAACGTGATGCAGATGGTTTGCCCGTTACAGATGATAATATAACTTCTGTTATACGATGTGCCAATAATAATGGCAACTGTCTATACACACCAACTGTTGGGTCTTCACTAAACCAGCGTAAGGAGAAAACGCTTCGAAGTCCACAAGAATTTAAAGGCTATCCAAAGACTAAGGAAAGGAAAACTGCGGGAGAGGAAAGAGGAGAAAATGTTCGTAAAAGTCACTCCCAAATGGACATGTTTCTAAAAGTTTCCCACAGTAGCTATTAAATGTGATTCTCGAAAATTATTCGCTAGTGGGCAGCTACCTTTAGCGAACATTTCTTTTGTAAATACTTGAAAAACGTTTATAAGGAGTTTCTGAAAACATTTTTTACTTTCTGTAAAAATCCATTGAAATATGCAGGATGTTGTATTTAAAATAAAAAAGTTGATGTAGTGTAGGTAAAAATATGACGATTGAAAATTGTTAATCCAGGCGTCTTTGACAAAAACAAGTTGTTAACACTATATTGAATTTGTTCATTCCATTGTGAACGCAGGGCATTTTTTCAATAGTTACCTCTTTTTGGCAATCCACCAAATATCAATATTTTAAAGCAAAATCTCCAAGTTTAACCTGCTTTGGGTTTTTTGCACTTTCACACGTACTTAATATAAATTTTGTGTTAGATTTATTAACGAAGAGACTGTTGAATTTTATTGCCAGATAACCTTAATAACACTCCGCCACATAAATATTTATCTTCTGCCATATGTTTTGACAATAGTTAACACCACTATATCAACTGTCAGTAACTAATGTCGCCCGTATACGCAAGTTACAAACTTTATAATCTCTCGCTTGTCCAAATACGGTCTTCGATAGAACACCACATATGCCATACGTTTATGTAACGTATGAAATATGCATACGATAAGAATCCCGGAATACGTTTCATGACATTGAGCACAATGCTGCCTGAAAATGCGCACGTTTACTCTCATTACAACTTCGAAATTTATGGCACAATTAATTCGCGGAGAAGTTAGAATGAATTAGCGTGTTTGCTAAGCACTTATAGGTACATATATAAACGTGACTACTTTCGTGTATATTTATTGCTTGTTGAAGCACAAGGGAAAAGATGCAGGCATACAAAGTGCAGCATTAGCGAGAAAAAAGGTTGGCGGAAACTAGCAATAAATCTATTAAAGACTTGTGGTGATCGTATTTGTTCGCATGAAAAACTGACGATGAGAAATGGCGATAAAAATCGCATTTTTTACTTCAGTTTGTTTTCCTTCCAGTTGATGTTCTTCACCAACGATTTGTACATTTATTGCGATCACAAGCATTCGCATATTTCGGAAAATAACTCCAAGTATGTTAGCGGAAGATATAATACAAGACTATATATTGACCGCACGTCATTGCAATAAATCCTTCGTACTTTCAACTTTCCCTTATAATACATACATACACATGTATACAGGGTATGTCACGATAAGCGTCGGTTAAAAGTATACGGGGAAGAGAGTAAAATAGAAAATTGAAAATGTGCATACACAAATTATCCTTTAAAACTAGCTCAGCCAAAATATTTTTAACTGCCGGTATCTCTCCCTTATATTGGAAGTAGTGTTCAACCACCAAGGAGTATGGCGGTCGTTAGGAACTAACACGTGGTTCTAAACTGTCAGGATGACGACGAAGGTTTCAAAAAATGTAATTCTTTTAAATTTTCACCAATATTTCGCTTTTATTTAGAGCTTCATCAGGGTCAATACTACAAGTTCAATTTACAAACATATGTATAAATTAAAAGAATAAAAATATTTAAATTGTAACTTACAATGAGTTGAATAGATAGACCGAACTTGCGAACTAAAGTTCTTTCTTTTACGATGTACATTTGAGAAGCGGTGATCGATGAATGAGGAAATCGATACAAAGAGCAATATAAAAAGGAGATTAAACAAAAAACATAATGCGACGGCATTTGTTGAAGACTCATACCCACCAAATTTAAGAACTATATATACAGGTTGATATTCTTAAATATAATACAATTTCAAATAAGTTATTGTAAAAAACCATATTACAACAGTAATTAAATGTAATTAAGTTAATACCAAAGAATTACAGTTAATTATAGTTTAAATGTTATATAAAAACTTTAAAATCACTGAATTGAACTCGAAATCAAAATCAATCTCTACTTATTGTTTAAATTTTTAATTTTATGAAAATGAAATAAATAGGAATAAATATTGCTTAAACCATCTATGTCGGATCTAAAATTCATAGTGTTTGGATGTTGATTTATGTAAAACATCTCTAGAAATAAACAGGACTTATAATTATTTTCAACAGTTAAAACTTTTACATTATTGAAATCCATTTCATGTAAAGTATTATTAGTGTGAATAGCTAACACACTAGTTTGTCTGCTTAGATTGCAATCACTGCGATGTTTGGCAATTCTTGACTTTAACCAGGTAGATGTCCTCTTCTCAAATGTACATCGTAAAAGAAAGAATTTTAGTTCGCAAGTTCGGTCTATCAACTCAACTCATTGTAAGTTACAATTTATATATTTTTATTCTTTTAATTTATATGTTTGTAAATTGAACTTGTAGTATTGACCCTGATGAAGCTTTAAATAAAAGCGAAATATTGGTGAAAATTTAAAAGAGTTACATTTTTTTAAACCTTGGTCGTCATCCCGACAGTTTATTCAACTTCCTTATTTTAAATAGAACACTACCATTTTTATGTCAAATTTGGATTCACTTCTGAATTTTAAAATTATTTTATGCAACATACCTTATCCCTAGAATTCACTCTTAACGAGATATTGCAACTTTTCGAAGAAGTTTGACAGGTGTGGTGCATCACAGGCTTTCAATTGTAATACGCCAAAAATATTATTCCGCTTGCTGGTAATGTTCATGAAACGATGTTTCCATAGTAACACATAAATTTGCCAAATTATACAGGATGTGCCAGTAAGGAGGGGACAATATCAGAGATGTTTAAACTGAGAAATTTCGACTTTTTTAAATATCAACTCCTAATTTTCTAAGCGGTACTAGATTGTACATCAAAATGTGTAGCAAGTGCTATTGTTAAAGTTAATAGTTTAGGAGATATTTTGTGAAAATATCCTAAATCTTAAATATCGTACTGTTTAATATCAGTTTCAGTTTCGTACAGTTGAAGAACTCGTAGAGGAAAACCGTAAGATTTCACAAGCGGCGGGATTTTCATCATCAATCAACTTCGCCATTCCAACCAAGCATTATAAACTGTAAACAACAAATAGCGATCTCGAAATTGCGTCATCTCCTTCTCCTTAATTCAGAGCAACTACCGCGTATGCGCCGAACTGCGATTGTAGCGTTGCCGCGGCAATAAATACAAACGGAACTTATTTCCTGGACATGCCTGGTAGATAGGTATAGGGAATATTAGTGATAGTTGACATAAATTGGAGGGAGGCATTTAAATTCGTCATAATATACAGAATGTTCCAATTAAAAAACCAAACTAGTATCATGTGTTGTGGAAACTGAACACCCTGTATACTTGAGTATAATTTTACGTTGTGCAGCACTAACCTCTGAATATTTTTTGTTTGAAAAATTTTTCTCTAAATTACTCAGGGAAGGAATTATCTTCCACCCACGCACTACGTGGACACGCTGTATATACATATCAGATTGATTGATATTGATAACATATAACAATAGACTGACGATATTTTTTTCCGTAAATTAGATTATTTCGCGGCAGACTTAATATGCAGGTATAAATTTAATGTAATTTGTAAATCTTTCTAGCAAATATGAATTTTTACATTTCAAAAAAGTAGGCAGGTGAAAGGTTGACCTCGTAAATTGGTAGTACCTGGGGAAAAACCGCCGACTCTACCACTTATTATTAGTAAAACTGTTAAAAAGTTGTGCAACGTAGTTTTTTATATTTCCCATCGTGTCAGAGATAATGCAAATAGCGGGGAGTTCGGGTGCCCTATTCCCCGAAAACGGGCGATTGGGCGCCTAAAAGAAATTACCACTTTTGTTACACTAACAAGCAAACGTAGGCAATTGTCCCCCTCCGATTTTGTTAAAATTTTGCAAACATGTAGAAAAATATTACACAGGTATATTTTTTAGTTGTTTTTTTTTTCGGTTTAAGGGGGTGAAATTGACTCTCAAGGTTATCCCCCGTGAACACATTTTGTGAACAAGACCATCAAATATCGAATTCATTTAAAAACGGTATTGTTCCCCGGCACTACATTGCAGATGAGAAAAAATACTGGGCAGCCATGGGGTCATTAGGGGATTTAAAAAACCTAATTTTCTTCGTCCCCGTCCACAGGCATTGTCAAATTATTTCCCCTCTTCATATTGCAACATAATCAATATCATAAGGGCTATAACAGATAGTTTTTACTTAAAATACAACGGAATATAAAATTTGATTTTAAAAATATAGAGAAAAATAGGTTTCGCGGGGATACATTAAAATGAATTAATTAAAACGAAACTTCCCTAAAATGGATATTGAGAAAAAAATCCGAAAAAACCAGTAATTTTTTTTTGTGTAGTTTAAAGATATGAATTCTTACATGCCAAGTACACTAATTAATTAATATACACCACGGGGACCCTGATACCAGGAACGTTTACTTTTTAATACCTATTTATTTTTTCTGCAAATATGTCATAATATATCGACAAACAATTTTTAATTCTTACATGCACTAATTAATTAATATAATTTGGCTTCCGTCGGTGAATTATAAAAATTTCCTTACAGATTATAGATTTTCATAAAAGAACGTACTTTCTTGTGCCGTTTGCCAAGAGATAATCTTTTTCACAAGAGTAATAATAGATATGTTGTTGAATAAATAGTAAGTATACTATCTTTGACTATTTTTTTCCAGAGGTGATATTTGTAATGATTAATATAGCAAATAAACAAAACAAGGACACCTCACAGTTATTAAAATAAACCAATACCCAGTAACAAAAACCAAATCTGCATAAATGAATCCCCGCGGGATGACGCGTGCTTGCTTTAAGAATAAATAAAGGATGTATGTGCATACGTTAGTATTCTCCTTCAATTTCTTAACGGCGAAAATTTCCAGCGATTTACTTGAACGAACTCACGTCCGATTTTCTTTTGAATAAAAGAAGAATGGATTTCCGAGAAGGGTCCGCGCTAATTTCTATTTGAAATTCAAGTACGGTGGCAATTTGGTTGGAGTTTCGAGAACGGAGTCTGAATCAGCGCTTCTCGTAACGCCGTCTACGACCTTATTTTCCGGTCCTTGTTCTCGAAAATGGAAATTGCGCGGAAAATCGGATACCGTCAGCAGAAAAGAATTTTGAGATAATGAAATCAAAGAAGAAAATTCGATATCTGTTGGAAATGGAGAGTTGTAAATTTGAACGTTGAAATAAAGTTGTCGACACTTCCATCCGATGAAGATAATCGGCAAGAAAAGTATACGGAATTGTAAATGTTTGATGTAAATAGTTTACAGAAAGTGAAGTTTAAACAGAGATAAAAGGTGTTGTTTGCGGTGGAATTAGGTTAGATGTTGATGTTTACATTCGCTGTACATTACACACGTCATAAAGAGTAAATTTAAAAATATGGAAATTTACAATCTCTAATAACCGCTTCTCGTTGATTTAGTTTCTAGGCTTTTTATTCTTGTATTAATGGGCAGGGAAAATAATATGTTCTCAAACGTTTTTATTTGAAAACTGATAACCAGATAGCTTAAATTAATAGTTTCCTTTCCTTGAATGCAACACGTCATTAAAAATACTTTATCAAAGAACAAATTTATAGAAGATTAAGTAAATCCAAAACTAAAGCTTAAGTTATTTATACATTATTATCTTAATAATTCAATGCCGAACGTAGGGCCGTGTAGAATGGCGCTCACCCAATATTTATTAAGGAAAAAGGATTCGAATTTTGAGAAACTGTGGAATGAACTCTCGATGATACCGTATCGTACGATGTAAGCGCGTTATGAACTAAAAATGACGATGTTGATTCTTGAGGACTTGTGTACGAAGAAACAAACCATTTCAATTATATTAAAAATTGTATAGGATTGCCGTTTTCACCATTAAGCTTCGGTAAGACTTCCTGTAGTTTAAAATTGATTATTGTGCTATTGAAAACACTTGGACCAGAATTATTAACCAAAACCTTGACTTTTACTCGAATTATGACATTGACCTTGTGCGATATCACAATTACCTTGACCTACATTCTGACTTAATTGATGGTTGCTCGCTTCTAACTTATCAATTCGCTTTTGCATACATTCCGTTATCTTACAGAATTCATTGAACCCTCTTTCTAATTTGTCCTCCAGGGATTTTGTAAAATAACCAAAATTCTCTCTAATGTCCGCACAATCGCTGCTATTAACTGTATTTCTCGGCATCTTATGATTTACCTTGATTTTTTTAACGCTTATTTAGAAATTATCGAAATTTTAAACTGCCTGAACGTTGGGAGCCAATATTTGTGATGTTGTAACTATCAGAGAAACTTTGTTTTCTAGATAAATTATTAATTTTTCCGGTCGGTAGGCCCGGGAGTGTCCCATAGACACTCTTTCAGCAGTTTAAATAAGAATAAATAGCAAATAATAACGTTTTACAAAAATTAAATTGATACTGTTGGATAATCAAAAGGTGAATCAACCTTCTACTTGAAGTAACATTTTATCACCAAATCACTTGGATTTGCTTGGAAAATAGAACATTTAGCCAAATACTTCTCCACCCAACCGCGAGAGTTCATATTTACTTGTTTCTTTGTTGTCACCATGTTTATTGCTTGTTATATTTTTTCATAATAATCACTAGTTACCCTGTTTTTCCATTGTAAGCCGCGGCTTGTTACAAAAAAGTGTTTTAAAACTGCAGCTTATAATGGAATGCGGCTTGTAAAAGAATACGGCTTATAGACACAAAAAGTAGTTTTTAGATAATTCATTTAAAGTTTTTTAAAGTATTAAAACGTTCTTTTTAGTAAAAATGTTTTATGAGAGTGCGGCTTCTAATGGAAAAATAGGGTAATCAACTGCTAACAGCCTAACTAAAAAAAATATAAATTCGCCCAGACAGAGTAGAATTGCATCAAAAATTAAAAGACAGGCTGGAAAAGTAGAATTAATTTTTATATTACCATATGTGTACAAATAAACAGAAACCAAGATCTTACTTCCATCGCATTTTTTTCTAATGGGGCACTGTTCCGCACTGTAAATTGTAACAATACTATAATTATATAAATAAAACAAACATTAACCATCAAGAGTTTAAAACAAATAGGGAAATAGGAATTTCTTAGTAAAATATGGAACTAAATCGCAGTAGCTTCACAAATAAGTCGAAAGTCATTCTTTCCACAGCTACTTAGATTATGATAAATAAACGCAATTCATTAAAAAAAATTTAAATATTTGTTAAACTATTGCAGATACTTTATAAACATTGGCAAAACATTTTTTTGAAAATTGCAAATATCTCCAAAACTATTACACTAAAATGTTCATAATATAGTGTGAAATGTAAAAGTGAAATAATATACAGGGTACTCCATTAAAAACAATTAAGTTACTTGCGCCACACTGTAAATAATCGCTCTGTTAAGTTAGAAATATCTTTAGGTTATGCATTAAGAATCATCTTTGTCTCCAACTCACCCTGCAATGCTTTCCTTTAGGATAGGTACTTAATACTTGAATTCGAATCAATTTCAGCAAGTAGTAGCTTACAATGTTGAGTACGAGGGCGATTCGTAAAATAAGTTCCGTTTCCGCCTAGTGAGCAGAGGAGTAGGGATATCGGGGCGATCGCGGCGCTGCGATGTAGTTTGGTTCCATGTGAGTCTGGCAGTGCTAGTGAGAAAATCGTTCGGACATCCTCTCGTGCTATTTTGGTCGTTTAAAAGGTTGCTGCAATTGAAAATTCCGCCGACTGTGAACTGCGTGCTGTTATTCGATTTCTGTGTGCAAAGAACATGAAGGCTGCTGAGATTCATCGTGAACTTTGTTCCGTTTATAGTGAAAATATGAGTGACAGTGTGGTTAGAAGATGGTGCCGTATGTTTCGAGAAGGAGGAACCAATGCCCATGATGAAGACTGGAGGGGAAGACCAACTATTGTGACGGACAGACTTTATGGAACGAGGGACCGCAATAAACACTGAAGTCTACTGTGAAACTTTGAACAAGCCCAGAAGAGCTATTCAGAATAAGCGACGTGGATTATTGACTTGGCATCGTTTCTTCTTCGTGACAATGCCCGCCCGCATGCCGCCGCTCGCACGGTAGGCCTACTGGACAGTTTTAAGTGGGAATTGTTTGAACATCCTCCCTACAGCCCTGATTTGGCTCCTAGCGACTACCATCTCTTCCTTAACATGAAAAAGTGGCTTGGATCACAACGGTTTGAGAGCGATGAAGAGCTGCAGAACAGTGTTACAGCATGGTTCATCGCTATAACAAATGTCTCAATCTTAATGACAACTATGTAGAAAAATAGCTAAAAGTAGTAGCGTTATGTTGTATATAATAAAAACCTTTTCATGTATTTGTGTTTTTTTTTTAATAACCGAACGGAATTTACTTTACGAATCGGCCTCGTGCATACTAGTAAAAAATTACCAGTTAAAACAAATGTACTAAATATGTTGTCTTACCTTTTATCATTAGAGACCAATTAACGTACCTAATAAAAGTGAAGTTAGTAAATGCTGAAGATATTCATAGTATTAAATGTTAAAATCTTTCGGCAACTAACTAACAGAAGATTCAAGATCCAACTAATTTAGCGTAGAGGTATTAATAAGGGGTGATGCAAAAGTAGTTGGACATCTTTTAACATTTTTTATACTTTAATCAAAAACAATTAGAAAACATGCGATGGTTTGATCTTAAAACTAGAACTTTTGTTTACAATTATCACTATGTTAAAATGGCAAAAGGTCCACTTTCTTCAATTTTCTCAGTTTAGATGGAACCTTTTGAATCATGGCTTGGATGTAATATGGACTAACTTGGTTGAGCTTATTGCTAATTCTACGTGCTAACCAATTCTCGTTTTCTGCGGTCCAACCCTTCCCATAAACGAGTCGACTAAGTTCTGCCCAAAAATCTTCGATAGGACGTGCCTTTGGAATATTTGGAGGATTCATTTCTTTAGGGACGGAAGCGATGTTATTTTCTCTTAACCATGTGGTAACAGTTTTCGTATAATGCGAACTCGCTGTCTGACCAAAAGAGAATATCATCTCCTTGGTGAAATCTTTCATAAATCGCTTCAGTTTTGGTAAATATTTTGTCCTATACACTTCAGCATTTATTACTGAATCACGCACACTTCTCATGAGAGGACTTGAAACACCGGCTTTTGAAATAGCAATCGCAACTAAAATTTTTGGCTCAAATTTTGCTTTACCTGTGAATCTCACTTTGTCAGGAGCAGAGTTTTCATTTTTTGTGTAAAATCCAGCATTTCCAGCGATGTTAGTGTTACCAATGGTAAAATATTTCTCATCATTTAAGATCAACACTTTTTGTGTAACTTTTAGATTGGTCCTCATCTTCCTACATCGAACCGGAATAATTTCTGTTTGTTTATCCGTATATTTTGGTGCTTTTTGTCTTTTACAATATTTTAAACCTTCTTTTTTCAAATTTCTTGATATACAAGACTGAGACACTTTAAACTTTGCCGCCATTTGTAGTTGCGATATTTCAATCTTGTTTTCCATCAATTCCATCATTTTTGTAACTTTACCCTTACCTAGCTCTTCTGCTCTGCCTTTTTTTTCAAGTTAGTAGTAGGTTTGCCATCGTAAAAACGTTTTATGATGCTATATATGGTGCTCCGGCTAAAATTTTCTTTTGTAAAGTGTCTCACCACTTCCGCCGAGGTCCATCTTCCAAGGGCAGAATGAATACGTTCTCGCAAATTTTCAATAGCAGCAGTTTTCATTCTTACAACTAACAAGTAAACGATTTTCTGTTTAAGAAGAACGTTCGTACAAGACATTGACGTTTGACTCATTTGTCAAAAAAAATTGTACAGCCTACTACGCTAATTTTTCAAATGTCCAGCTACTTTTGCATCAGGCCTTAATACTGTTAGAACTTAGAACAGTAACATGAAAGTCTAAAGTTGGAAAATTGAATTTCTTACACTTAGATAATATTACTAAATGACGTTTACGTAGTGAAAATGCTATTCCTGAAGTAATGCAACTCTTAGAGGAAGTTAAATACGTTTGGCATTTTATTACGATTACTCCAGTTTGACTTACCTAACTATGAATTAATCTTTACTGGAAGCGACTGCTGTAAGTTTTCAGCTGTAAAGCTGGTCTTCTTCATATCAGTATTTCTTACGCCGAAAATGTTCCTTCAACATCGTAACTTAGTGGAGCAAAGTTCAAATGTGGTACAAAAGTGTGGTATTTTGCGTGTATGTAGGTACATCGGTATTTAGAATTACATTAATACACAGTTCACTTACAATTGGTACCTATACGTAAATCTGAGTTTTTGTTGAACACTCACACAATTTTCTGATTCAACTTGTTTCCAAATTTTCCGGGAAAATTTTTTAGTCGATTTATTGTATCATTTAAGGCATTTAGAGCTTGCAATAATGTTTCTCAAAATATGCAGTTGTTGTTATTATGTTTATAAAATGATTATTTATAAATTGTAATTCGTTTAACAAGATATTTTCTAAAATTAATTTATATTCAGCAATACTGCTGGCATCGTTTGGCGAATAAAAAGTACACTCTGGAGGAAAAAAGCTAAGTGCAGATATCTTTGAAAGGATATATCTACTACGTACGAGGGCGTATTGAAAACTAATGCCTCCATGGCTATAACTTTATTAGTAATAGATATATTGTTTATATATAAGTGTCAAATGATAGCATAAACTGTCCACTACCCACTAATATAATCACATTTCCACATAACGTCACGGAAAAAGTTTGAAGTCTTCGAAAGGCACCATTTCCGCACCTCCGTTATCAGCTTTGCATCCGAAGAGAAACGCTTGCCCTTGAGATGTTCGTTAAGCTTCAGAAAGAGGAAAAAGTCACAAGGCGCAAGATCTGGGCTATAAGGTGGATGAGGTAAAACGTCATGAAACCCAAACTTCTCCAGTGCTATACGCGTTCTCTGACTTGTGTGAGGCCGAGCGTTGTCATGATGCAGAATTGGCACTTTGTCTGGACGAACCCTACGCAGCCGTCGCTTCATATTTGTTAAGGTGTTAACATATCCTTCGGAGTTGACAGTACAGCGACGTTCCAAAAATTCTATATGAACGATGCCATCGCAATCCCGGAAAACGGTAATCATGACTTTCCCGGTAGATGGAACTGCTTTGAATTTTTTCAGTTGTAGCAAACCCTTATGTCTGTACTCCATGGACTGATGTTTCATTTCTGGGTCGTAATGATGTGCCCACTTCTTGTCGCCGGTCACAATTCTGTGGAGAAAAGCATCACCTCCTGCTTTAACCACACGTCCATGCCGATCGCCATTTTTAGAACTGTCGTGCGCAAACACGATGTTGCTGGGGATCTCCACTAGGGAGACTTAAGTACCAAGAGTTAAGGTAATTGGCAAACCACTTTTGACACTGTCGGGCCCTTTATTATAAAAGTTATGGCCATGGAGGCATTAGTTATCAATACGTCCTCGTATATGAAAAATATCTAAACCTGAGAATAATTTGAAAAACAAGCAGTAATATGTAAAACAACGAAGCTTCAAATGCGTAGAAATATAATTCGATATCAGAACGCCGTACCACCTTCTACTACCTATGTGCAATACTGAATTGTGCACTCTTATTTCCTACGCATAAGCACGAACGAACGGCTATGCTAGCGATGACGTATAGTTTATTTCAAATTATAAGAATATAACTTTGAACGGCTTAAATGCTGTTATTGCACCACCTGCGGTAATAACTACCTGGATACGCAAACAAACTGCTGAGGACCGTAAGGACAAAATTTAAGTGAATTGAATAGAAATGGAATTATGATTTGCGATATGCGTAACTACCTGTTTGTACATTTAAATCTCATTTAATATGTAAATTCTTTAATTACTTTTAACATCGAATTGCTTACTATGTAAATTTATACTGTTTGTAAAATATATATACATAAACATATAATTATCTTATAGGGCCGTAATTTATAGTCAATACGGCCCCTAGATTCAATATGCATTGCCAGGTTATTATCGTCACAGAAGGTGCAATAAAAGTATTAAAGGCCTTGTAAGTCTACAGTTATATTCTTATAATTTGAAATAAACTATACTCCCATACGATTTGCCGAGCCTTGGTGATAATAATGCACTGTTGCAATACTTGCACTAACAATTAGTTGTAAGTGACACAGTTCGTTTAATTTTCCAAACTGTGTTATCAATTTTAATAGAAATCAAACTATACAAAAATCCTATAAAATTTCTTATGCACCGGTAGTTTCCTTTGACGCATAGAGAAGTTTCTCTCAATATAAAGCTTTGTTGGGAGACAATCGAAGACGATTTACTTTTGGAAATAAAAAAAAGCACTTGATGGTTACCGCAAATCATACATTACTTTAATATTTACTTGTTTTAACACCAACTTGACGAATGAAAACTGTTACAAGTAATTATTGCAACATTTCAATAATATTTCTTCACGCATATAAATATTTGTGTAAACATCATATGCCTACGAATTAATTAAATCTATCCTTTCAATACAATACTACATGCATTTTTCATCCTAAAAGGAGGGCAATATTTTCTCCAGAAATATGGTCAGTCTACGAACGTGTTGTTTCTGATATTGACAGAACCAATAATCATGCCGAAGCATCGCATAGACGCCTACAAGAGGAATTGTCAATGGATCACCCAACTATATGGAAGCTGATTAACAGCTTAAAAACAGTTCAGCGAGGGAGAGACTTATTTTTCGAACAGTTAGTAGCTGGAAATAATCCTCCAATTAAAAAGCGAAAGTTCACAGATGCAGACAATCGGATTAAACATTTAATTCAGACGTATCACCGAAGAAATATTGTTGAATTTCTTCGCGGGATACCATATAATTATGAAATGAATCCATGACCTTATATTTTTTGTAATAATATAGGTTTATATATTTTTGAATATATGCTCATATATTTCTGAATCTTTTTTTATTCTCGCGCCCAAATGTCCTCGCGCCCATTCGGCGGCGCCCAAACGGTCGCGCCCTAATGTCCTAGACCCCGCACAGCACTTGATGGGCAGTCTCTTCTTCCGCCTGGCAGAATCTACACGCTGTTTCCTCAGCCAGGCCTAAGCTGCTCATATGTTTCTTGAGTATACAGTGTCCTGTTAGCAGGCCTACTATTGTTCTGACAGATTTTCTGTCCCTGCTTAGTAGGACTGCTGTAAATTTAGGCTTGTGTCCAATCAGAAATTGCTTGACCTGTCTCTGACTTGGGATATTCTTCCACCAGCCTTGAGATTTCTCATCTTCCATCGTTTAGTAGTTGCTTCAACTACCGTATATGTCATGTCCATCGAATATTTTAGGTTTCTGTCAGCATTTGAAGAGTGTGCTCGGGCTAATCCGTCTGCCTTAACATTCCCTCGATGACCTTCGTGTCCTGGTACCCAGACCAGGGTCACCTTCGTTCGACTGCTCAGCCTATTGAGGGCATTCATGCATTCCCACACCCGTCGCTATTGTTCATTGTCAACCACAACCAACTACGTATATATTATTAACAATATTTACAATTTTTTAAATAAAATTGTATTTCACTTTATTTCTTTTCTTTAAAACATTCGTATCATAGAGCGAAATTTTCTACTACGGTATGCCGTCTATCGTCTATGACAACTAAGATGTGAACGTTCCTTATCGGACCTGTGCACTTATTAAAAGGTTATATTTAGTTTGGGAAATTATTATGAAAACAAGATATAGTTATTTTCTACGTACTTATAGAAAGTAGTCATATTAAGTACGAAAATTAGGGACCGAAAGGATATGGAGGGAAGAGGTTGGCTGGTGAAGTATTTACCTAATAAAGCTCCATCAGGAGCAGAGAGAGCGCTATATCAGTCGCTGCATAATCGAAAAAGGCGTCAGAAAAGCGACCGAACTTCATCCGTCGTGACGCTAATGATAGCGATATTACATCCGGTTTTTTAATATTACAGTACATATCTTACATATCAACTTCATTAATCTTATGATGTAATTTGGATAATTCAATGCCTGCGAATAATTGCTGGTTAGTGTTTTTGCCTATTTCGACAGCTATGGGTGCAGCAAATTCCAATGAAATCGAAAATCGTTGTTTAAAAATACTTCTCATCTATCATATAATTAAACACAAGATCTAATTTAAAGCGCCTATACCTGTACCAAAACTACAGTCATTAATGAAAGAGAAATGAAAGAAAAAAGACGAGTTTGTATTCTTCTATATGTGCCAACATAAAATTGGTTGGCATTGTGTTTAGGTGACCAAAAAGAGACCATCTGTAAAATTTGTTAATTATATAAAAAGCTTAAAATTAGCAATTTATTTTAACTGTTAAACATCAGCTATCGAAGGAGAAGATCACGATTGGATGACTATTTCATCCTTAATTTTATCTTCGGCGATTTTTAATTTGGCCAATATAAAAGCCGCCAGATGCCGCAACGGGATTAAAGTACAGGCCGAAACGACTTTTACAAAACTGAAAGGCTTATCGATTCACGACGAAAATAATTTGTAAAAGTGGAATATGGCATAACATTATTTTCGGCCGTTGAGAGCCAATTCCCCCATTGTTATTTTAAAAAGTGAACCGAATGATAAAATCTATTATGTAGTTTTCTTCAAATTTATTTGATAAGCATTTAGTGCACTACTTTATATGGAATTTCACAGCACGCGCCTGATGATGTTCTATGCAAACAATCTGAGAAGATAAGAAGAGAGATCTAGTAGAAACCTAATACGTAAAATGTATGAATATGATGAGCAAACAATGTGATATTGTGAAAGTCTAGTCACCTTGCGTATAATCATCTAATACAAAATCTAAATTCATCGGCAAATATGCAAGGTAAATATGTTTAATATTCGATGTTTTGCACTAAATGCATTCATAACAGTCCTTAAACATGTCATGATACCTATGACACTTCTGTAAATATTAAAATATCGGATACATATCGATATATAGCGTGTCCATTTAGTGCGTGGGCAGAAGACGATTCCTTTCCTAAGCAATTTATTCGGAAGCAAGTCCTGCACAACATAAAATTATATCCAAGTACACAAGCTGTTTGGTTTCCGCTACAAAACATATAAGTTTGGCTTTTTAAAAGGAACATTCTGTATACTATTACATTTTTTGATGTATCTCTTCAATTCATATCAACTTTCTTCAACATTCCCTATACCCATCTTAATTTTTAGCACAATTTGAGATTATTGTGAAATGACGCTGTTTCGTTAATGGCCAATACCTTGACGCCTTAAATGCTGCAGTGGTGACTCAAATTTCATTCGATTGAGTCTTTCTTGGGGTTTTCGGGAATACATCTAATTTTTTTTGTATAAATTATGATTGTAATACATTACTTTCAATTTATAGGTCATAGATATTTTATTTTCTTTTATTAATTAAACTCAGATTTTCCTTTATATTATAGGAATAGATATTTCCTTTGATCTCGACCTGGAATAAGACATAGCGATACACCGGGTACCACTAACTAGTCGCGACTGACTTGTATCAAGGCTGATTGCAGTTCCACTTACATCTATGGACTGACGGAGACCGAAGGGACGCGACATTGCAGTTACGACCCGACAACTGTGTATACTTAATCATTATCTCCGATATTATATAACAAAGGGCTTTGAAATCAGCAGGCTGTGACGTATTTTGCAGTAGGTCGTCGATCAGCCATATTTGTAGATTTGACATTCACACGTTCAGATCGTTTCTTGCCTTTTGAATTGGTTTATTCAAATTATATTGGCTTTATTTAAAAAAATACTGTGTAGTTATATTTCCGTACTTCGTTGGTGATACCTGTAACGTTTTTCTAGTGTTGTATAAGCGATAAAACTTTTTCTGAATCGATAAAAACGGGGTATCCTAAAAATTGTGGCGTCGGCTGTTTTGTTTGCAGGTGTTCGCCGACCCTTTACACGTGCTTTGTGTATTACGTATTTATAACAATGCCGTATACCTGCTGCGTACCTGAGTGCCGCGGCAATTATAAGAATGGACTGAAGGTTCACACATTCGGTTTTCGCTCTGATCCTCAGATGTGTAAAAAATGGGTCTGTGCACTGCATAGGGAAAATTTTACTCCAACAATGTGTACTAGGGTTTGTGAGTTACACTTTATACAAGAACATATTATTTATTTTTCAACAGCTACAGATTCAAGGACCGGTGAAACTATAACTGTAAGTTTAAAATATCCTAGGCTTAAATAAGATGCTATTCTTAGTTCCGTCCAAATACGTGTACAATTACAAACAATAATAATTAGTCGATTAAATATCCACAACAAATACATCTTTCACGAAAACGGTGGTTTTTTGCTTTGAAACTTCGTTTTTCCGTAATAAAATCGAATGGGATGCGAAGAAGGGCTTAGTTGACGACTGGCATCCTTTTTAAACTGGGAGCCCTTCAAAACTTAAAAAAAAAATGCGAAAAACGATTCCTTTACCACCTAGATTAATATCGAGCATGACGTCATCGAAGAGCGCTAAGGCCTTGTTATATTGGCGGTAACGGCTTAAAACACTGTGTTAGGCTACGAAGATATTTGGTGTCCATTCGTGTATACTCTGAATCGCATATCCAAAGGAGACTAAACTTTGCATAACATACGCTACTGTAGTTGTGTTAACTACATGGATAAAAATTAGGAAAATTTTGCGAAAACCTTATATCACATTGCGCAATTTTACGCAAATGTGTTTGCTGTATATTCTTTTTGAATATTTGATGCCTGTTGACTCGCGTAGAATTGAACGAATCAACAACATAAATGAAGTAATTGAATTATGTTAAGTGATGGTATGTTGATTGTTATAAATACATCTATAAACATTCTTGCATATTTACTCTGGGCTACCAAACATTTGTTGAGTTATTCTATGTATATTTGTTCATGTACCAATTGTATTTTAACGTTGGATTTTTAATAATTTCAATGAGAATATTACATCAAATTTAAAATCATTATTACAAATTAGCATTCAGAATCATGTAACATAAAAAAACATATTTGTATATAATTCATAAATATGAAAAATAGCTGATAAAATAGTGCTTTCTAAATTCTTCCTTAGTTATATTTTTTCATTCCTTGCTTTTAATTTTCCAACGTTATTATTTGAGTTGGCCACGCGCGCCAACAGGCAGCTGCGTCGTATCTAAACGGTTACATACAAGCCTCAGTGTGGCTTCGACCTTCCATTAGCGCGGTACGTGTTGTTTAGAAATGTTGCGTACGTCGCGCAAACGAGCCAAGGCGGACCAAGTTAGAGAATTTTTAGCCGAAAATCCTGACTTAACGGCGCTAAAATTGAATGTGTAGTATATGATGTCCCGTTAGTGAGTTGATCCAAGAGGGACTGTCTACGGTACGTAAACAGTGAACTGCATGCTTCAAAAAAACTTGCACACGAGACTATGACAAATTTATATTTAATTTATGTGTTACTTTTATTGTATGTAATATACCGTTTAATTTACTAGACAAGGAAGCGTTTGTCTTGCTTTGGAATATCTATTCGGAGTACAAATTACCAAGTCGGATATCGTTACGAAGGATAGTGCCATCTGCTCGTGAATATGTTGAAAAAAGAATTAAATCGGAGTTGAAAGAAAAAAAAAAGTGGTTATGTGTGGACGAAACGACAATCCTATTAGCTTCCAGACGAATACAACAATGTACTGCCGAAGTAATTGTAAAGTTAGTGTTAAATACATTGGAAAAGTATGAACTTTCAACAAACCAACTGTTGATGTTTATGAGTGATGGTGCCGCAAACATGGTTTCTGTAGACCGGTCTCTTAAAAAGCATTCTGTTAACTTGTTACACATTACGTGTAAAATTCATGCTCTCAATCTTGTGGCAGATGGTATCAGAAAATGTTATCCTGAGGTAGACGCTTTAATAGTGCATAGAAAAGCAGTGTTTGTCAAATCCCCGAAACGTATTCGCGAATTTCACAGACTGTGCCCCTGTATACCTGGGCCACCAGAACCTATTCTTACACGTTGGGGAACTTGGTTAAATGCTGCGTTTTATTACCATAAATATTATGAGAATATTAAGAACGTGGTTTTACAATTCGATCCAAAGGAAGCTGCCGCTATCAAGAAAAGCCAGTCGAAATTTCAAGATAGTCGGGTTAAAACGGATTTAAAAATTATTCACAACTATTACTTCGGACTAGCGGAGGCAATAGAAAAGTTACAAGATCCTTCGGTGTCGTTAGTGGAATCTGTGCAAATAGTGCAACATGTTCACCCACAGCTATGCGCGATAGAAGGCGCAAAAAATGTTTGTGTTCTAGAAAAATATGAAAGTGTTTTAGAGAAAGATTCTGATTTTGGCACATTAAGACACATTTGTGAAGGTGCGTCAACAGAACCGTTAAGTTGTTTCAAAGAATGTTTTAGTTATGCAAATATAACGTCACTAGATGTAGAACGTTCGTTCTCTGCATATAAACACATTTTTTCCTCGCGCCGCACTCGGTCTATCGAAACAACTGTTAAAACAAATCTAATGTTGCAGATATTTAACAGAAATTATTCAGTTTGCGATTTCACGGAGGACTCTTAAAATGGTAAGCGTTTGAGCACGCATTATTTTATTTTTATTTAACAACTATGCGAAAGTATTTACGACAGCAAACATCTACACACAATAGCTCTAGTGGAACCCGAGGCCTAATCGAAACAACGCCGTTGCCCGTTGGCGCGCGTGGCCAACACTAGCTATTATACACGCTGTGCAATATTGAGCCTAGCTTATTTTACAATATTCTACAGTAGATACCTCGTTTAGAAAATTACAGTATAATTTTCGATGTTTATGTTCACCGAAATAATAAGCAGCTGTTGTCATTCTTACACAGTATAACATCCATGCTAAAAAGCACATATTTTAAATGATTAAATTGCTTAAATAACTGTTTGACGTGCAGTTTTCTTTTGTTTATTTTATCTTCCTAAACTGTTGCTTCCGAGTTATTACTTAGAAAAAGTCAATTTTCTAAAAGGAACCTAACAGATTATTGCTTCTTAAACAACCATAAGCAACGATCTGTTCATACACAATACAGTGACGGTGCTCTTATTTTTTTGTAATAAATACTTGCCTTTGAGTTGTGCCCAACTTAAAAATGTACAGGTACCTACTACAAAAATTAAAAGCTGCTTTGTCAGTATCAGTGTTTAACGTTCTCAAACACTATATATTTTATTTATAATTTATTGTGGCTTTATGCAGTTGTATATTTTTAGATCTTCTCTATTCCAAGATCTATACACAATAATATTAATAACCAAACTGTCTGCTTGAAATGCAGCCACATACATAATTGATTCTAGATTTATAAACATTTTACCTAAAAGCGTTTGGCCATTGTTTCAATAGTTATAGATGACAGTTTTCTTCCGAAAGCATATTTTGCTTTTTAAAGATTTATATAGTAAAGGATTCAATTGGCCGTTTTACTTGGTTCGAATTTATTGATTAAATTCATTATAGCTGTACGAAAAGGCGCTTGATGATGACCAAAAGCAGTACGAACTTTAGGAGCCGTTTTCGCGATATTTTCACCATTTTGTAGTGAATTTTCACTATTTCGATGAGTTGTGCGAGGGTGTATCGATCCATATCTGAAAATTTCCTAGTTTTTACTTGTCAAATGTCTTCGCAATTACAGTTGTATGTTAACAGTTCAGAAATGGCGCGAAATTTAAAATGACACCTCTTGTTAAAAGACCCATTATTACCTCCTTACTGTAGATGTAAATCTATCTTCTTTACATACACATAGGGAAAGAAAACGTCTAGCTATACGAAAAAGCGTACATGCGACAACGGTAAGCGCGAATGGGTGATTCACCACAAGCGTAGGGGTTAGCGGCAGTCGACGGCTCAGGACGGTAACCGATGTGGTTAGTTACGAGGTAGACTGCATCATGTGCGAACGATCTTAGAAAGAATTTCTAGAGTATTTATTTTTCTTTTCTTTTATTTCATCAGAATCTGTTTTCATTTTCGTCTTTAGAATTTCTTATTAGTTTCGTCTAACTTCGTAGCAACAAGAAAATAAATATGCAAAATTCTCATTTCTAAGCGACCATAACTTCAACTTATTGCGTGCGTTCTTGCACACAGTAGGTCTACATCCCAACGTTGTTAGAAGCGTGCTAAGTACTAACACGCGACTCGCATCGAATCGATCGGATTCCACTCAATCCCCTCCTCGCTCTTTCGCCGTACATATATCGATATAGCTAATTTCACATTTTCCCAATGTGTATGCTAACTGTATGGTATGTTTGCAGTATATATAACATAAAAGTAGGTAGTGAAAAAAATTTGCCAGCTTAAATTTTTTTTGAATAGGAAATGGCAACAAATTTAAGTAAATTAATAGTTAGTGTCAAATATACAAATCAACATATTCCATTTTATTAGCAATTTCTTATCTGTAATGTGTTTTAAACTGTATAAAAACAAGTCGCCTTTCCATAGATTTTTGAATGTAGGTTTAAAAGTCTCTTTTATATGTATACCACAAAAAATTATTAAATACTTTAAATTATGATATAAATATAGTAAACAATTATATATTCATAAACTTGTGAACGCCAAGGTTTGTTTCATTTATTATTACTTGTAGAAAGTAATCTCTTACAACATAAGCATTTATTACGCAGCCTGTAGATATGTACATGAAAAGTACTTAAACTAATATTTCAAAGAATCATATGTTGACGAAAACAGGAATTTCAGTATTTGAATTACCAACAAATAAAATATAAAACACGTATGTCTACATACATGATTTACAACTTGTAATAATTTGTAAATATACATCCATACATACTCACTTGAGCACCACCAGCATCTACAGAAATTGAGTGGTCTAATGGGATATATATATATATATATATATATGTACATATATACAACATTAAAGTCACTCTCACTTTGTTGTATTCCTATTAGTTAGTGTGGAAAATGTATATAAGTCATGACTAAAAGACATGTAAACGAATAAAAGTTAAGCATAAAAAATAGCTTTATAAGTTAGCGTTGCTACCTCCTGCTGTTATTATTACTTGAAGATATATTCTGTCGTTCTTTTAAACATATTTCCGAAACACTACAAAGTGACTGCATTTCCTTTTTTAATATAATCAATAAATTTCTCAGCTGTCCCCTAGAAATTCGAATATTTATAGTTTTTGCATACATTCTTGTCCAATTTCGTTCAATGCACTAAAATGTAAGCGGACATCTAGGTCTTACTTTACATTGTACTTACAAAAACAAGTCTGACGTTAAGCTGTTAATTCTGTTAGAATAGAAACTCTGTACTTGTTATAAACATGTTTTTAGGAATCACCAATAAACAACAGAAAATATGTTTGTGAATATCTACTAAAATGACAAATAATTCCGCGAACTATAGGATATTGCTTACGCTTTGCTTAATTTTGCATTTAACTATGTATATTTACCAGATCTATTCAGGTGGTTTGCTTTCTAACGACAAAACGATTTTATATGAGGTTTAAACTATATTTCTGAGAATAACGATGATGATTTCAAGGAAATCATTCATATTTATTTATTTGTTAAAAAAACTGGGAATTATCTTATATTTTTTTAATTATTAATATTAATCTAATATTTCCAGTAATTTTGTTCACGAATGGTGTCATTGTGATTGGTAGTTACCGTAGATCTTTAGTGACCGTTAGTTCCAGCTGCATATTGTAACCTTGTGATGCGATTTATCTATAATTGCAACGCTATCGTCGAGTTTATACAGAAACGGTTTGGAAAACAACCGCAGTTGCAACGTCTAATTGTTTTTAAAGTGATATTTGTTTCCCATAAAGCAAATAACGCTGGAGATTTCATTTGCAGTAAATCTGTTTTAATTTATCTCATTAACAGTTACTTAATGCGATAATTTGAGGCATTGTAGTAATCATATTTTTTCTGTGAACACTGATGTTTTTAACGAAATATAAAATAGTGGCATAAAAATAATATTATAATTTAATTGCAATAAAAATCCTTTTTTTTTCTTATAGAAGTGACGCAATCTGCAACTCAATATTAATATTTTCTACAGAATTAATTATACATAATACTTTATGATATTTCTCTCGTTATTTAATACACTCAACCATTTTTTTAATAACAAGAATACGACTCAAAAAAATTCTTTATGGTAGCCAGAAACCACAATGAGTTTAATTTACATAATCGAACAAATTACAAATTTGTCGAGAATTTGTTAGTAGATTCAAGATTTATAACACTGAATAAATAAAGTCAAGGTATTTTACTTTCATTTTATATGTAAAGGTGAGAGAATCACAAATTTAATCTACATAACTGCTTCGGAGTGTTTTTGATTAACATTCAAATTGTAATAAGGGAAACTATGTATGATGTGTACTTATAAATATACTAATAAAACTGTATTGAATGGGACAATACTGAAGACAACTCAGTACCTATACACGTTGATCCACATTTCACCGGGGTGCGAGAGATAATGCACATAGCGCGATCTGGCATACTTGCATTTATCCCCAAATCCCTCTAACGCATCCCGAGCGGGAGGAGAGGGAAGTTAAGGTTTGTTCGTTAGTTGAAATCGGCGAACCTTGCTTTAGCCGGCAAATTTCAGACGAAATCGGTATTAGTAGAAGTTGAGAATGTCGTGAATCGTATTCTTAGACACATTGAACTCCTCTGCCAACATTCTGCACGTCACATTCGGGTCGTAAGCAATTAACTCGCGCACTTTTTTGACGAGTTCATCGGTGGCGGCTGTGACCGGGCGGCCTGGTCTGGGCTCGTCACTCAAGTCTTCTCTGCCGTCTTTAAAGCGGGCATACCACTGATAAACTTGCCTACGGGATAAACAACCAGTGCTGTACACTTTTTGCATTAAACTGTACGTTTCCGAAGATATTTTACCGAGTTTAAAACAAAATTTGGTATTCGCTCTTTGTTCCATCATGTTTTTGTGACGACGTGTACAAACGTACTGACTCTGAAAACGTCACATCTCCGAAACTAGTCGGCCGATTTCTATGAGATTTTGACAGAATGTAGCTGATGTGCCACTCCATGAACATCAGTCGTTAGTCAACAGATGCCGCCACCGTGAACGACATGAAAAATCCCGTCCAGGTATTTAAAGGACATACTGTGTATGTTTCAAGTGTAGACAAAATTTATTGTATACTGTCACTTTTGGAACATGTTATTAAATTGATTCTTTTTTTTAGTATCTACTCTTGGAACAGAATTATATATTTTAAGAAGAGTAGCAGAATTATCAGCATCAGGAGAGCAGCTACTAAATATAAATGCTTTATTTATCTAGAGGATTTTACGACAACAACAATGTTAAAGTAATGATAGCAAGGAATGTGGAGTAGTATGGCAAACCACGCCGCGTACCAATCGGTACGCGGCTGAAGATGATGACTCACGTGTCTTCGAAACGGCCTTTCCGAGTTAATAATTTGTGTGGTGCGGAGTATGCCGAGAATAGTTGTTTGAACAACAATCTTATTCTTTTCATATTCAATTGGTGCAAGCTCTTACAATCTCTGATTATGGTTTCTGGTTAGCTTTCTATGGAGCAATTCAAAGTTTATTGCCAATATTTTATTTGCATATGAAACAGTGTTTAGCAATATTTCACAAGAATCATCATCCTCTATAATAATCATGGCCGATGAAAACTTTTAAAACGTTGGATTTTCGTCGAACGTTTCGCTAATATTCCGGGCAACTGATTTCAATAACTAATGCGAAAGTATGATTCCTAAATACCAATAGAAAGTGGATGTATAGAATGTCGCAAACTAAATTCTATCTTCATCCAAATTAACATTTGTATTGATCTTCTTCAGGGTAAGCATCTTTAAATCAAAGTCCATCAACAAAATATCGTCTATATTTAGATTTGGAATTTGTTTTTATAATAGTACTATATTTTGATTAAAATGCAAGAGTTATTTCATATTTAACTACAATATTCCATCTTTTTTAACGCCTTGTAGGTGTTGGAAATGAAAATTAATTCAATAAACAATAAATCACCCGCTTAAAGCACTTTTCGAAAAAGTTAATTTGAATAAATATACATTCTAAATAGTACAAAGATATCAAAGAAAAGAAGAAATGTCTAACATAAACTATATACGCTTAGTAATTGCTTGACGGTGGCATTAACTCAAGGCACAAAACCGTACGCGAAACCGGTTCTAATTTCTTGTTTGCTCACCCACTAAATCCGCGGACGCATTTTATTTGATACCGAAATTAATCTAATATCTGACTACTTTTTAAGTCCACTTTCACAAACGGATTTAGTTCACTTCGTTGATGTAATATTGAAACGTATTTCTGAGTATTTTCTGCATATTTAGAAGAATAAATTTAATAGTTTTTCCTTTAATGAGCCAGTGTACAATAAGCTACATTGAGCTGGAAATTAACAGGTCGGCTGTTAATCATCGCATGATGTCAGGTATAATACTTGTTTTCAAGCGCAAAATTCCTTTTCTCGTAATTTAATACACGCGGTGCGTATACATCTGTGACATGCCTCTCGCTTTGTTTCGCACTACAAAAATTTACAACTCTTAATTCCGGTTTCTTAACGGTTTATAAATACATCTTTGAAAGCAATAACATCGTTTTTTGCCTATATTGCCCTGTTTAATCATAACACGATTCACTTTTTTCACGTTTTTAATTACAACCTCCGCGAATACGCGTTTCTATACAAAGTTCACTCTGATTCTTTCAAATGCCGCCGTCAAACAAGCGCGCAACTCCAACCGGCGACCTCTCGTCTTCGTAAATTCTATTTACAGACAGCCCTGGCGTAATATTTGCGTTTTGCAATCGTTAGATATACACTTCGGATGCGAAAAATAGAATCTTTTAATGTACAAATGTATGTATCACAACGCATTTCGAACGAGCCTTTGAATACGATGCTCTCTCTAAGGGAAATGCATCGAAAACAAGCGTGAAGACAGATTATTTAACGGCTCTCTTAACTCGATACTTCCTGCATTGTGTTTATGTATTTAAGTTGACGCTATTCATAATATGCGTATCGCGTTTCGTAACAAGAAATGCTCCTCGATGCAATTATAAGTTAATTACATTCAATCGGTTGCTCATGATGCGCAAACACGATAGATTAAAGGTGAATCTCTATTATAGCGTTCTTGACTTCATAGCAAATATATCATACGGCGGATCTTAACGTTGATTTATTAATTCACAATTTCTGCGGTATACGTTTCATACATATGTATATGCAATCTTGAACATATCTAGCCTTCAACAAATATGTATTTTCCTATAAATACAAGCGGTGGAAGTTGGAAAAAGGATCTTGGCATTTAATTTTTTCTTAGATTAATTAACACGGTAACTGCCGGGTCATATTTGGCAATCGGGTGCGTAGCGCCGAATGACTTTCTGTATATTTTTCACTACCGAATGTTACCAGATAGGTTTTAGTATTAACGTAGCCTCAAAAAACATTTTTTTATTGTATTTGGAGGTGTGTATAAGGTTGTTGAAATGCAGCGGTCCTTGTGATATGGTAATATGGCGTGGAAACAAGAAGAAAAAGAGCGAAAGCGATTGCACGGGTTTATGAACGAAGTTTTAGATAACTGGGACGCAAGCGACGAAGGCCCCTTTGCTACTGACGACGATGATCCAGACTATGATGGTGAAACACGTGGAGGTGAAACAGGTGGTAGTGTAACAAGTGACAGTGAAATTAGCGCAGGACCGTCTAAAAAAATGACACGAAAATGTATTCAGAAAAGCAGTGACGATCGTGTGAATTTGACTTATAATGACGAAGACAGTGATGAATATACTTTGTCTGTTGACGACCTAGCAACTACAAACGATGCCTGGGCTTCCCTAACAGAAAATCGCAACAATTTCAATTTTTCGGAATATGATGGTATTTGCCCTCAAGTGGCTACTGATCATTTAGGTAAAACTGAAGCAGAATTTTATAAATTACTAATTACAAATGAAATTCTCGACACAATAGCAGAGCAAACGAACATCTACGCTGAACAAAGTATTATAGATGCCATTGTTCAGGAAAAACTAGGCAAACATTCACGCCTAAATGATTGGGAACCTACTAACAGAGAGGAAATGCAGGTATTCCTAGGTTTCCTTATGTGGACCGGTCTAACCTGCAAACCATCTGTAAAAGATTATTGGAGCCGAAAAATTTATACAGGAATGGGGTTTCAAAAGCGATGTCACGAAATCGGTGAGTTGCTTATTTTTGTTGCTATTAGTTCTCGTATCTACGGTTTTTGTTTATAAGTTTGAAATGTTTCTCTGAATGTGGCACTTCTCAAACAATAAATTATGTACACCAGGACACCGATTATATAAAATACAGCCTTTGGTAGATTCTGTCAATTCTTCATATCAGTCTGCAATGACACCGCCAGAAGAACTCTGTATTGATGAAAGTATGGTCACATTTCGTGGGAGGCTAAGCTTTCGTCAGTATATAAAAGGCAAAAGGCATAAATTTGGAATAAAAGTTTTCAAATTATGTTTGAAATGAGGCTATACTTATAAATTAAAAATTTACGCTGGACTGAAAAAGCAGCACAACGAACCTGTCACTGATAGTGTCTCTCAGATAATGTTCTAAACTCCGGCCGTACGTTATATATGGACAACTGGTATACAAGCGTTGGTTTAGCTAAAAAACTTCAAGAAAAGCAGACACACCTTGTAGGGACACTAAGAACTAACAGAAGAGAAAACCCAAAAGAAGTGGTAGAAAAGAAATTAGCAAAGGGAGAAATCTTTGGCCAACAAAGAGGTTGTGTATCAGCTATAAAATGGAAGGAGAAGAGGGGGACCTACTCTTTCTTTCAACGAAATACGGCGACTAGTTAGTTAACGTGAACACGGTGCTAAAACAAAACCAGCTGCCATTGTAGATTATAATGCAGCGGAGTCATACATAGACGTTTTGGACCAAATGACGGCATATTTGACACCCCTGCGTCGTACTGTAAAATGGTACAGAAAAATCGGGTTGGAAATTTTAACGGGAACTTCAGTAGTCAACTCATGGTTGTTGTTCACGCAGATTAACAAAAAAAGGTTGTCAATTACGAAATTCAAAGAGAATCTATGCCTGCAGCTAATGAGACTTCAAAACGAAAATTCCAATCTTCCTGGACAGACGAGAAATCCAGCTAAGGATGAACTTGTAGAGCAGCAAAAAAGAAGGAGATGCAAAGAATGTTCCCAAACATTTTCAAAAGAGAACAGTCGTCAATATGCGATAAAGCACAGCAAACAGATACTGTTTGCTTGTCCGGGATGTGAGGATTTTCCGCATTTTTGTGTAGCATATTTTTTCAAAGTGCACACAGCCAAACTAAATTAAGGTCTAACCTAAACAAATAAAATAACAATCGAAAACATTTTTAGGAATTCAAACGTTTTGTTACGTATTGTTATATTAGAAACGTTGTTATGTTACGTTGTCACTAAAAGGTCACCAAAGTGTGCTTTATAGGGATTGCATAGGTTTATTTTTATATATAAATTAAAGATGTAGAGAAACACTTTCGTAGTTTTTTTTCCCCGGAACCAAGTGGAACCTAAGTAGTCGTAGGTCGGTCGAACACATTAATGCTTTAAAAACCATAGAAAGCGTGAAAACGGGCTATGCACACGGCGTAAAAGCAAGGAATAACAGTGCATATTATATACGCACACGGCGCGGGTGCCCTCACTGCAGTGCATAATATATATGCACATGGCAGTTAACGTGTTAAAGACCTACTAAATAATTTAATCAATTGTGTCAGCTTTATTGATGATGTATAGATTTCCTTTGTACCAATGGAATAATTTTTGATCAAATTATCATTTAGTTAAGATAGAAAATGGAAGTTTATACGATTCGAAAAGCAGCTTGAAGAGAAATGTGTATCAATCAGTTGTGTATGGTTTAACGAATACTTAAAAACAAAAAAAGAAATTGACAATAAATTAAACTGATCAGATTACAGTGAAATCATTCCTGTAGTTTGTTGTTAGATGCGTCATCTCGAAGTTAAGTAGGGAATAGGGTAAAATAGTGATATGAATTATCTCTTCATTCATATTTGCTACTAAAGCTCGGTAACGTCAAATGAACCGAAATAATATATGCAATTCTTTGCGGAATTGTTAGGTATGAGCGTAATTAATGTTTATATTTGTACGATATTACCGAAATATCACCCGCCTCTCTACACGCTCGTGGTCTGGCACCGTCTTTGCGAACATTACTTATGATTAAGGTACGACAAAGGTGTGCCATGGCAAAAGCGCCGAGAGGGGATTTAGGTCAATGCGAAGCCAGTGGAGAGTTTAGTCCTTCGATACGCGTGGAAGTGAATGTTCGTTCGATAATTATGGGTTTATCGGTGTGTGTCTTTTAAAACATGGAACATCGTAAGCGAGGTTTACCTTTAGCATCGCATGTGAATAAATATATTAGCCATTTCCCTGAGTTGGGATATACAGGTACTATCATTCAGTGCAAAATTTGCAATATACGGTTGATAAGTCGTGATACATTTCACTGCAGAAGACATTAAAAGTAAACGTTATATACTGAATTTAATTTCTGTATGATTTTATTTTTATACTAAGTGTGTCCAACATCCCACAACACCTAGTAGACAATGAACATTTTCGTCTTTTTTTGAATAAATATGTTCCCTCGTGGAAACTACCAACCAATAGACAATTGTGATACAATTTACCACATTTGCAAGTTATAATAAAAAACTTTATAGTAGACGAATTGAAAAATAAGAAAATTTGCGTGAGTGTGGATGAAACAACTGATGCACAGAATCACAGCGTGATTCATGTTGTAGCGCGTCCTTTAAAACGTAATGATCCAGCAGCTTCCTTGTTATTAACCAGTAAAAGGATTGAAAAAAGTGATGCTGAAGCCGTTGTGAACATAATAAAAGATTCGTTAAGAGAATTTAGTATCACAGGAGCCCAAGTCACAAGGTTGGTTACTGATGGAGCTGCAACAATGCTGAAAGTTGGTAAGATGTTGAAAATATGCCTTCCGACTCTTCTGCACATAACATGTCTCATACATGCGCGTCATCTCGTTGCAGAAGCCATTCGACAGAAGTATCCGATGGTGAATAATTTAATAGCATCTACCAAAAAAGTATTTGTGAAATCTCCCAAACATATCCGCGTTTTCAAACGATTGTTTCCGAAAGTTCCACTACCACCTTAGCCTGTAATAACTCGATGGGGGACATGGCTCCAGATAGTATTTTATTATCACAAATATTTCGCAAATATGAAGGATGTGATTTTAAAATTTAAATCAAATGAATCTGCAGCAACTTTTTTCCAATTCGGACGTTCAATTACAAATACATGACATTTTCATAAACTATTCTACAGTTGTACAAGCTATATCGCTGTTACAAAACAATCACTTATCTCTACGAGACTCATTAGATACCTTAGATGATTTACAGGCCGCTCTAGAAAGCTTGACGGATCCAATAAGGCTAGATATCGCTCAAAAATTTCCTGCAATTTTAAATAAAAATTCAGTTTTACAAATTACTGAAAACAAAGAGTGCACAGAAGAGATAAAGGAATATCCGAATTACGCAAATCCTACTTTGCTAGATGTAGAACGATCATTTTCGAAATACACGAAAACGTTTTCAGACTAACGTCGAAGGCTAAGTGAATCGACAATGGAAGCGTTGCTTATGTTGCAGTTTTACGCGGCTTACCAGGGCAGTAGTATTTTGTCGCAGTGGCCATCAAGACGTCAATAAAATGTAAGAATAAATTATTTTTTAATAATACTATATCTCACGTACCTACTTTTGCGCGATACGCCTCTGACTTTGCACTCGTTTGTCGAACCTTACTTATGATTCAAATTTAATTTTCAATAATTTACTTCCTCACAATCGATTATTTGCTTGTACATTTAACGGCACGAGCATTAAAGTATGTTTTTCATCAAGGCTGGTTATTTTAAACCGAATAATGAACCGGATAATGAACGGTACCCTGTGATTTTGTGGTTTGCGTTAATATCCGGTTACAATTTACATATTCTACATATTTTTAATTTCCCAGAAGTAATCTCTCAATTCCAACTAAAAAAGGATAAAACCATTGGGGTACGCACAGCGTAGTAGTACAATACACATATATGCAGGTATTAAAAAAATTGAGCTATTAATAGCGCAAATAAATAAAAGCGGGCATTTTGAGCGGATAATTTCTGCCTCTATTGTGTAAATTGCGTACGTGAACTTATTACACCTTATTGACCTTGGTAGGAGCTACTTGGACTTGAACAATGTCCGGAGCGGCTACGTTCTAATATATGTATATCTCCCAGCCGACTTAAAATTTTGCGGGCTTGTCTATACGAATGGTATGAGTCACGAAAAACCATAAAGAGATAAGCGATCTTTTGTGGTCGAACGCAATGACCACACTATACGGCGATCTACTGATCCGAACAAGTCAGAACAGTTACGTCGTAAAAAGATGTACGGAGCGTAGATCATATTTCTTGGCGCAGCGCAGAAACGACAACAGCAACTTCTCCACTTATCTCTTCCGCGGGAGTATGTGTCCTTTATTTATAAGGACAGCACGTGTATTATAAAGAGACAAACTGAGCGGGCATCACGAGGCAATTATATGTAAGTTACTCGTTTAGAAATACCTTTCTTCGTATTTGGTGGATATTACACGCGCGTATATATCCTATCCTCCATCCTCCAAGCTTAGTCACGCAATATTAATATGTATATATAAAATAATTCAATTTCAACCGTAGCAAAAACGTTATACAGTGATGTCCTAAAGTATCTCCCCCATTACTAGCTTTTCGATTTCTTATGAACTAACTTTTCACCTTATCGGCAATTTAATTACATTTCCGATGTCACCGGAAGCGATGTCAATCAACACTACATTTATTATAGCTTTAGCTAAGAAATAATAATAATAGTAATAGTAATAATTGGTCTGGGCAAACAGCGGTAACAGTCAGTGTAGTAGATATGTGGTGCTGAGTCGGCGATTACTTATTTCACGCGTTCACAGCGTCAGTACTAAATCGATGTTGTATGCGTGTAATTTTGTGTATATGTAGCCTGTCGTAACTTATTTCGTAATTGTACGTTTATGTTTGCTTTAAAAATGTCGCAGTTAGGTACGTCACGAAAACGACCAATGGCAGACACAGTTAAAAACTTGATAGTGGAGAGTTATAAATTGTGCTGCCGATGAGATTTTAAAGGTGGTGTTGAACTCATTGAACAAATTTGAAGTTTCAACTAAGGAACCTTTAACGTTTATGAGTGATGGTGCCGCAAACATGCGTTCTTTGGGCCGATCTCTTAAAGAACACAGTGGTAACTTCTAACATGTAACATGTAAAATCCATACTCTAACTCTTGCGGCACAAGCGATTCCTACATGTTTTTCACTAGTAAATACATTGATTGCTAATACAAAGGCAGTGTTTCTAAAGTCCCCGAAACGTACCCGATTATTTCACAAACTGTGTCCTGATTTACCTGAACCACCACCGCCGTTTGTTACACGTTGGGGAACATGGTTGCAGGCTGCGTTTTACTACAACAAATATTTTGATCAAGTAAACAAGGTAGTTTTAAAATTCAATCCGGCAGAAGCTGCAGCAATCAAGAAAAAACAGGAAATATTTCAAGATAGTCAGGTTAAAAGAAATTTACAAACTATTCACAACAATTACTTCGGACTAGCGGAGGGAATAGAGAAATTACAAAATGTTTCGATGTCGCTAGTGGATTCTGTTCAAATTGTGAATGATGTTCACGCACAGTTATGCGCTGTAGAAAGCGTAATAAATTGGAGTGTAATACGACAATTTGAAAGTGTTGTAGGAATTTGTGAAGGTGCGTGTGAAGATGCATTAAGTTGTTTCAAAGATTATTTTAAATATGCAAATATAACATCGCTGGATGTCGAACGGTCGTTTTCGACATTAAAAAACATTTATTCCGCACGTCGTACTCACTTGACTATAATAATAAATAATGATTCAAATATTTAACAGATGTTACGCAATTTGTGATTTCACGGAAGACTTTTAAAACGGTAAGTGTTTCATCACGTTTTACAATTTATTTCTTACCTTCTATTTTATGTGTAAACTTTTATGCACTCGCTACGCCTCTGGCTGTTACCGCATATTTGCCCAGGTTAGTGATAACAAAAATGCATTATATTTGTGGTCTCAAATTTGCTTTAAATTGTTTCTATTACTATGCGTCTACATACTGTCTACTATTTCAAACAAATTGCTGGCTGTTGATGGTGAACTTCATATTTGAAACTGCTTGTTTTAAAATAGATCACTACACGCATAGGTTCCGAATTGTCTCGCTCTAGTTAAAATACAATTCCAAGGAAATGCATGTCAGTGTGATTTATTTTTGAGTTCATCTAGAGTTACAGACAACTCTAAACACGAATTTTCTGCTCCTCCGATATTAGATTTAGTGGGTTTTGAAGGTAACTCTTTTCATTCGTTGTTTGTTTGTTGTTAAATTTAACAACTTTGCCAAATTTTAACCTATACTATACACCGTCTCCTATAATGAGCGATATTCCCATATTGATCCGCGAATTCAGAACATCCTATACATATCATTGCTACCTATCTACAAAAGCTTGACTTTATGTGGATTTTAACATGTCGTATTATATGATTATTTAGCATTTACTTGATAATTTCCTTATATAACTTTAAAAAGTTTCAATTATAAATGAAAAATTGTATTCATTTACTTGCAGATTACAAAATAACGATGACTTTTGTAGGAAAATTATCAAAATGCGTACGTCAAAAATTACATTGTGTTTTAAAGCAAACGTACTCTAATCTATGAACGGCGGTGTAGATGCCTAAGTATGAACGTACTTGCATTCATGTATCGAAGCTATTTAAAGAACTGTCTTACAGAACAAGAGTTTAATCATTATGATGTGATAATGACGAACAGGAAGTAAGATATATTTACTTCTTGAAGTCTGTGAGTGGGTCTCCCGAAAAAATTGATTCCAACAATGCCGCACAGCTGTTCGTAAATAAATCACGCATATACTCGCACACATTTACCAATTTCACTTAGATGCGTGTAATAACATGCTCGGTGCGGTATTTTAGGTCATTTACTCGAACGTTAAGCACAAGTACACCATTGTAAATGTGATACGCTGATGACTTTATTTGGCATGAGGTAATCATCTGTCGCCATCTTTTGTAATATATCATGCCCCACGGTTCTTTTTTTGTCTCCGTGCTTTGAACTACGCTAATGGTTTTGGTTTAAAGTAGCATGCTAAATACGACATCGCAAAATTAAAAGGGCACTGCACATATACATACTACTCATTTCGAAAGTGGATAGCCAGTAAAAGAAAACAATATTAGTTTACATTCCCACGATCGGCAATTAAGTTTTTGGTACATAGTTCCCTTAATTTGACTTTTATTGAGAACAGGTCCAATACAAGCCCAAAGAAATCATCAAAATTGCAATAGTAATCGGAAATTATCCTTTTATCCATGTTTCACGGGAGTTTTTCAAAAAATCTTTTCTAAAATTGACCACAAAATTGTTTCTTGTATTAATTAACCATTTTTTCTTAAATAAACATGTCAAATACATTTTAGAAAACGCCAAAGACCAAGTAGGCAACTGTTTCTATGAGTTTATTTCATTAAATGTTTTCGAATTTTTGAATTTATGTGTCTATTTGAAATTCCAATGATCTAAACTATAACGTAGCACATAATAATAATAAAGAAAATGAAAGTAATAATATTAATGGAAAGAAGAGGCAAACAAGGGAGGAAAATAACACATAGAAAGGAAAAGGAAATACGGAGAAAATAGAAGGTTATAAAACGTGCAACATAGCAACTTGGAATGTGACATCAATAAACGGAAAGGATATAGACTTAACTGAAGAAATGGGAAAGTGCAACCTCCAAATTATAGGGCTAAGCGAAATCAAGAAGACAGGAAAAGGCTGTATAAAAATAGATAATATACAATACCTATATTACTTAGGGACAGAACCAGAGAAAAGAATAAAAGAGGAAGTGGGATTTTTAACTGCAGAAGAGGCCAACGAAAGAGCGAGAGAGCTACGAGGCAGTGTCACCGAGGATAATAACATTAACTGACATGATGGAAGCTGTAAGCATAATTCAAATCTACGGTCCAGTATAAGGAACAGACGACAACACCCTGAATGACTTCTACTCAAAACTGTAAAATGTTACAAACATCTAAGAGAAAAACAGTAAAATAGTTGTTATGGACAATTGGGATTCTAAAACAGGGAATAATGTACATCAAAGACTAGGTTTCAGGGGCAACTATAAACAGAAATGGAAGCAAAAATGTTAACATTCTGCATAGCAAACGAATTCAAAATGAGAAATTCATTGTGGTATCAAAAAGAAGAAAGTACTTACATAGCAGAAGAAAGGAACGCAAGAAATATAATTGACTATATAACCTATACAAAAAACATGGAACAAGATATAATAAGAAATAATAGTAAATCAGGAGGCTGAAATAGGAACAAAACACCGAATGGATGGTAACTGCAAAAATCGAAGGAGAGATAAAAGCTGAAATGGAAATCAACAAATATGCTAGAACTAATATAAGGAAACTGAATACGGAAGGGAACAAACAGATGTACCAACAGAAAACAGATGAAGAAATAGGAAAGTGGGAAAGAGAAATGAAGCAATGTATTCTGGATGAAAATGTAAGAGGCTAAAGGAAATTATGTGAAATGAAGCAAAGGAAATATGTGGAACATGAATAATAAAGAATAGCGAAAAGAGAACAAGATGGTGAACAGAGGAGATAAGGAAGTGAAATTAAAGAAGTGGGTTTGAGAAAAGTATCAGCAAACAAAGAATAGAAGAGACAAAGAACAATATGAAAAAAAAACGAAAATCCGTAAAGTGAAGAAAGGAAAAGTAAAATCATGGGAAAGATTTGGAAATGAACTAAGCGAAGGATATAAAAACAGTATCAGGAAATTCTGATACACAATAAAAGCCTTCAGAGGAAACAAGGAGAGAGTAGAGTCGGGAGTAAGAGATAAAAACAATATACCAAAAATCGAATGCAAAGAAGTACTCGAAGTACGGAGAAACCATTATACAGAGAAATTTAAATTGCAAGAAATTGACGAACAAAGCCAAACATTAAATCCAGAGAAAGAAAATAAACCCGATCGCAGAAGAAGAACTGGATGAAGTGAAAGGCGTTAAAACGGGAAAAGCTGGAGGAGAGGGTGACATCGACTTTGAAATGGTAAAATACTTAGGAATAAGGGGAAAAGAATGGCTACGAAAAATAGTGAGAGACGCATGGAACTTGAATACTATCTCTAAAGAATGGAAAAACAATCTTCTGATACCGATTTATAAAAAAGGGGACAGATCGTCTCATGAAAACTACAGGGCCATATGTCTCTCTTCAGCAGCATATAAGATCTACACAAAAATAATACATTTTTTTTCTTGTATTCTTTTTTATGCTTTGATAGATATCTTTACATGCTAATTAAATTTGCGCATGTCAATTCCTATCTTCTATTTTTTTCGGTTAAGTTTTCTTATTTTCTTCTCTCGTTCTGGTTAAGTTAGAACAGCGTTAGCTGAACTGCGCCCTTTGATGTTTACCGAGTTCTTTAGTTTTCATAACCATTTATTCTTTCTGTATGTGATATCAATAAAGCTTAAACTAAGCACAAGTATAAGTGAAAAACTAGAGGAAGAACAAGCGGCTTTTTTTATTATAAGGCAGTTAATGGAAAGGAGAAGAGGAACAGACGAACAACTAGTGCTAGCGTTCGTTGATTTAAAAGCGGCATTTGTCTCTGTACAAAACAAAATACTAGAAGAATATCTAAATCAACTTGAGGCACCTAAGAAACTAATACAAGTAATAAAGTTACTACAAGAAAATGCAAAAGCAAAAATACAAATTAAGGGACAAAAATCAGAGGAAATAACATTGGAAAAAGGAATTGAACAGGGATAGCGTGAGTCCGCTACTGTTTATAATAATGATTGATAGATGAATAAAAAAGACAAGAGAAAGAACAGTAAATCTCCAAACAATTATTGGACGCAGGAATATGTTCCCAATGAAAATGGGAAGCTCACTATACAATGATGACTTATGTTAGTTCTAGTAGCACATAACAGAAACAAAATGCAAAAAATACTGAATATATGGCTAGAAGAAATAGGAAAACTATGGAAGTAAACATTAGTAGAAGTAAAAGAATGACTATAAATGAAAATAACAAGGAAATAGGAAAAAAGACACTCATATATAAAGACCAAAAATTGGAAGAGGTATCGACTTTTGAATACAAACGACGGAAAAATATACTTAGAAATCACTAACAGAGTTAAGGAAACAAACAATATACATTACCAACTACACAAGACCATATTCGGTAAGAGAGAAATTGATAAAAAGTAAAATTAAACATATATAACACAATAGTAGTACCAACGATACTATATGGGATCGAAACGTGGACACTACAACAGAAATATAAGTCGAAATTAGTAGCTGCGGAGATGAGATATCTGAAAAAAAATTGAAGGAAAGACAAAAGTAGACCACATAAGGAACGAAGTAATCAGAGAAAACTTAAAAATTAAACCGATAACACAAAAAATCGAAAACCAACAAGATTAAGAAGACAAAGGCAAAAGGACAAGGAAAAGAGGCAGACCAAGACACAGAAAGAAAAGAGGAAAGAATATTGCAGAAATGACAAGATTAACAGAAGACAGGAATGAATGGAAACCATGGATAAAGGAGAAACTCCACCATTCCGACACCCAATAGCGCAGTTGAACTAGTGGATTGAACGCCCTGAATATCTTATTTGGTCAAATAATGACATTTATACTACTCATTGTATCTACGATAATTTTACTATTTTACTATGTTTTTTTTTAAACTTGTTTAATGTTGAAATAGTATCGTATTTATTTGAAACTTTTCAATTTATCGAAGGATTTTGCGATAGATTGTCTTGTTATCGAAAACTTGTCTATCCTATTAAGTTGTTTTGTAATCCAGATGCAAAGCTAACTATATGAATAAAATCTAGTAACAATCTTTCTGATTTCGATATCCACCAGAATGCCTTTCGCCTCCATGGAGATGTTGTATCCCGATTCCGCACATACCATGGGGCATTTACCATATTCCTGAGGATTTTGTTTTGGAATTTTTGTATGATGTCGATATTTGAATCTTTACTGCAGCCCCAGAGTTGGCTTCCATACAGCCAAACTGGTTTAAGGATCTGGTTATAGATAAGTATTTTGTTATGTAGTGCAAGTTGGGAATGTCTCCCCAACAACCAGTAATATTTCCTATAACGGATACCCAATTCTTCACGTTTTTTTTTTATATGACGTTTCCACCTCAACTTGGCATCTAAACTCATGCCAAGATATTTGGCGTGGTTCTCATATGGAGCGATAGTTCCGCTGATTATCAAAGAGGGAGGATCCTGCAGTTTCCTATTAGTAAAATTAATATGTATAGATTTTCCTTCATTTAATCCGATTTTTCATAATTGGGTCCACCCCAACAACCGGTCAGTTGCCCATTGGATCTTGGATTTGTTGATTCTGCTACATCCCTGCCACTCACCAGCGGCGCCGTATCATCTGCAAAAGCTGCGACGGTGATTCCTGGAGTTTTGGTAAATCGTTGATATGGAGCAAGTACAGTATGGGACCTAGCACATTGCCTTATGGGACTCCTGTATTGATCTCTTTGAGGTCAAAGTATTGGTCTTCCTGTTTTATTCTGAACCTTCGGTCGGACAGATATGACTTTAGGACTTCAAAATAATGTTTTGGAAGAACCCTGCGCAGCTTGTGGATGAGGCCTTCGTGCCACACCTTATTAAGGGTCTGTGCCACATCTAAAAACAACACAGAACAGACCTCCCCTTCTTCCAATGTTTTCTCTATAACATCCGTGATCCTATGGACCTGATCGACAGTGGAATGCCTACTCCGTAAGCCAAACTGAAATTCAGGTATCAAGCAGTTTCCTCCGATTCATTGTTTTATACTTTTAATAATAGATTTCTCGAAAAGCTTCCAGATTATTGGCAATAAAGAAATTGGTCTGTAGGAGCTGACATTGTACGTAAAAAAAATACTGTTCGGATTGCCGCTTGTTCGGATTATAGATGTTGTACTGTACAACAACTGTCAATTACAGAACAGGTGCCTATAAGTCCTAGCCACTAAGTATAAGATTGAGCTGGAGTAGTAAAGCCTGGTAAATACGATGGTTGTTCAATAAAAACCCATTTAAAGGTTATGAAGCAGTCGTTTCAATAGAATGCGGTTAGGAAACACGGCTGCTCAATTGTGGCACGAGCTGAAATTTAACACGTTTAATTTTGATAACAGCCAACCGTTTCAATTCCTTGAGCATAACCATCTTTTCAGATTAGGTATTAATTTTACACTGATTAAATCAATTAACAATTGATGATCAGCAGCCGTATTGCTAACATTTGCGAACTGTTGAAAAAGGGTACCCAAACATACCTTCAATAGTAATTAATTCCACTGATCAACCTTCCTTTGCTAAATTATTTGACTATTATCATTCATAAAACAATTAATTTCTATTCGCACTGTGATTAAAACATTTAATTCATTCAAATATCGCTTCCTAAGTAATAAAAATGTTAATTAGACAGTGTTGAAAATGAATTACCTGTTGATTAAAATTAGCAATTAAATCATTGACGCTGCAATAATCAATATACGTACAACAAAAAATACATTTAACGTTTCATTATAATTCATTATAATCGCTTAGTTATAGATAACTGCTGTTCAATTAACTTGTTTAAAAAACAGAGGAATAAATTTAACGACGTTTAAAGCCAGAATTTGCAAACTCTTATCTTAAACAGAGCACTTATCTTAATGAAATGCTGAAACTGACATTGATTTGGGCTTGAAACGTATCGTTTCTAGATTGTTTTGATGTGGTACTTGTGTTATAGATATATAAAAGCATTATTATGCAGGTCTCGTTAAATGAAAGTTGCACGCTTCATTAAGAGAACGCGTTGCTGTTTCTAAGATGTCCGCTGTCTTGGTTTTTCATAATGACGCTAAATAGGCTGTCAACCAAATCTGATTTAACAGCTACGTATGTATTTAACACAGAGAATACTCCACAAATACACGTCGCGCAGTAGACGGCATAAGGCCCCGCCAGAACTTTACACGTTGGTTTTCATTTCAGTACTTTATCGTTTTTATTCAGAATGTTATCCTTAGTTAGTAATTTTTTCTACAGAAGATTTACTTATGTTACTTTTTAATACAGTAAAACTGAATTAGTTTCTTTAATACATACATACTAACAAATGACAATCACTGCATTTTTGAATTTGAAAAATAATTATTCTCTTCTGCCAATATCCATTGCATATAGAATACGAGGGTAGATTGACAAGTTTGCAGAATCGCTGTCAGGGGGTTGCCTTTTTCCAATTACTTTATGTCGTTGTGTTGGCAACTCTTTCATATCAATTGACTGCAAATGTCAAATCGATCTGTCAAATAGTCTGGTTTTGGCAAGCATTGAAGTCAAACACCTTTTTGTGTTTTCAATTATGGATAAAAACAAAATTCGAGCGGTTATCAAATTTCTCTATTTGGAAGGGAAAATCGCCACAGAAATCAAATCAAGGTTAGACGCCGTTCTTGGGGATTCATCACCTTCATTTTTCACCGTGAGCTTTTGGGTTTCGGAATTCAAGCGTGACCGCACGCATACAAGTGATGAACCACGTTCAGGACGTCCGAAAACGGCTACCACGCCAGAAATTGTGGATAAAATCCATGACATGGTTTCGGCGTGAAATGAATTGGGTTTAAAAAAGCTTTCTGCAAGATGGTTACCGCATTTGCTCAATTTGGAGCAAAACGCATTCGAGCTCGAACCTCGGGCGATTGTTTGGAAGTGTTTACGAAGAATCCAACGAATTCCAATAGACGATTTGTGACCATGGACGAAACCTGGATTCATCACTACACACCAGAAACAAAAATGCAATCAAAACAGTGGATTGAACGCTGTGAATAGATTCCGAAGAAGGCAAAGACCATTCACTCGGCTGGAAAGGTGATGGCATCGGCAAAGGAACAACTGTTACTGGCCAATATTACACGACACTTTTGGACAAACTGAAAACAGCAATTCAGGAAAAACGCCCGGGAATGGTCAAGAAAAAGTGTTGTTTCGCCACGACAATGCGCCCGCTTATTCAAGTGCAATTGCTCAGCAAAAATTGACAGAATTGAAGTTCGAAATCCTTCCGCATCCGCCGTATTCGCCTGATTTGGCTCAATCGGAGTTCCAACTGTTCCCGAAACTCAAAACATATCTGGGTAGAAAGAGATTTTGGTCGAATGAAGAACTGATAGAGGCTGTAAAGAATTATTTTGGGAACCTCGAAGAAAGTCACTTCCGGGAGGTAATCGAGAAGCTGGAGAAACATTGGAGTAAGTGTGTTGAGCTTCGAGGGGATTATGTTGAAAAATAAAATATAACTTGAATTTGATTTATTTTGTTTTCATTGTCATTCCGTAAACTTTTCAATCTACTCTCGTAGTTATAATTACTCGTTATAATGATTCTGTAAATTAAGTTTTGTGACACCGCCCAATATCCTCGTCACCATATTTTTTTTCTCTGTTAGATGCGTATCTATTAAATCAGTTTTATATTTTAAATTACATACAAGTAATATGGACCATGTTAAAAGCGGACATGTACTTTCAATAGAAGAATTACGAATTGAGTGACGTAATTCCGTTAGCCCTGATTATTTATATCCTGATGTCTTGAGATTATTTTTTGTATACGAAATGGAGTAGGTAATACTCATTCATTCTATAAAAATACTTTCTTTTAGGTTACATGAAGTTATATGCCAATTTTCACCGAAATTTTAAGGTTAACTTTAATGAGACAATATGAATTTAACAGTTTGTCTTAAAAACTGTCCTTGTTTTATGACGCACGTAATGGATATTACAATATTCCCAATGATTGCTACCTCTGTTTCTTACTTTCACAATGATTACACGTTTTCAGTAATTTGGTGGCGAAGCGGTATTTAGGCTTACATAATTACATACATTAATAAAGTTGTGAGATATTACTGTAAATAATTGTAATAATATTCAACGAGATAAATATGGACTATAAAAATACAATACGAGAATTTTAGTTGCTGCAGTAAGTAGGATGTATATGGAAGTTATAAAAAAAGAAATCGAAAAATAACTGAAAGCAAATCTACTTTCAATACTTTAAAAATAAAAAATATAGCTTTATTTAATGGAAAAGTACTACAAGCACCAAATTATTATCCGATAACGTTGGTTAAGAGGTTAGCAGACAGCCAAATCTCGTGGGCGCAAGGGCACCTATGCTACCTTTTCAGTGCGCGTTTGATGCGATTATCAAAAATGTATCTTTTCAAACCTTTATCAGTTTTTATTTTGTTTTTAAGACATGTATAACCTCAAAACAATTTAAAAAAAATTAAAGTTTAAGAATAAGAGTACGTGGCTGAGCGGTAAGGGGACCTGCTTCCGACTGTGACAGAGTTAAACGCTGTGGCTTTTTCTGGTGGATACGATAGAATCCCGAGTGACCATTCGCATGTTGAGAAACAATTAACTGCTTTTCACCGTTTACGGCGAGGGAGTGATAGTAACAAAACCATGGGACACTTTAAACATACCATTTACACAGCAACAGGTTCCTGAAGTTATGATTATGACAAACTTTAAAGCCGTTACCACATATAAGAAATGTAGAATTCTGTTTTATTCATGCTCGAAGATACAGACTTCCTGGTTAAGAAAAATAAGTAATCTGAGTTATTTCGGAAATCTGATGTGCAATTGCTTTTGTTTTTCTTTATGTACGATGTGTTTTATACGAAATGTCCTATGAATTAGAGGTATCGCATTAGAGGTTATAAAATCTTATCTAGATGATAGGAAACAATGTATTGTGGACCAAGGATCTGATAGACCTTCCGAGCAGTTAACAATACTACGTGATGTTTCCCATTAATGATCTACTTCAAATAACTGCAAACAAAACAGCTTTATTTGCCAGTTTCACTACCTTGGTGATAATAAGATTTGAGAAAAATACAATTATTAATGACATAAAAACAATATTCGCAAACTTCCATAATTGGTCTTCTCGAAAGAGTTTAACTTTTAATATTGAAAGACACTGCTGTTATGCAATTCGAGTATTTTAAAAAGGAGCATGTTGGTATTGAATACGGAGATAGGCATTTAAAAACACAGGAAAGTGTAAAGTTTCTTGACTTAGAAGTTGATGCACAATTGATTTGAAAAATCCATGCTAATAGCTTGGCTTCAAAATTGACCTCGTTTAATTATGCTACGCCTACGTTTTTGGGAATATTCGTGGACGCTCCAAGAGTATTTGGAGTGCAAAAATCGTGTATTTGTAGTGTTTTCGGTTTAAAAAGCAGAGATTCGTATATATTGTGGTTTAAAAACTACCACATCTTTATTTTGGCGAGCCTTTCTATTGTTGAAAGTGTTATGTGATGCTTGAAATACAGGCTGTCGGCCCATTAAGTCCGTTCGGCCCGACAATCCCGTTTTGTCAGACAAGAAGATGGTCAAATCCGGTCAATCCTACTTAAAAAAATGCATTCTCAATGAAAAATATCATTTACATATATTGTACCATTATCACTATTATCAGTATTAAAAAATTAGTTATAATTTCAATGATGATTTACTTATTCCATTATATAGTAAGAAATAGGCCAGACACAGAGAGTTTCGTGCCAGGTTAAAAGTGAGGTCGCGTCCACGACGTAATGTATGTATCAAGATGAATTGGCACGGGATGCCTCAGCGAATGAAATTATTGATTTATTCCAACAGTTTCTTGTCAACCCTTCACAGCGTTAGTCGTAACTATAGAAATAACTATATGTACGTATGTCTAACGTACGCAAGGAAAATAAACGACCGTTGGCTAATAAAATCACTAAATTTATCAGCGAATTTCCGGATTTGAACTATAATGGAACAAAAGTATTGTGTAGAGTTTCCAAAATACCTTTAAAGTGCTGCAGGAAAGGCGACTGTAAAAGACATATAAATAGTACACAGCACAAAAATTAGAAAAATGGCGTGCCACCTCAAAGTACAACAGATTTTTGAAGAAACTACTTTCTTTAATTTTTACGGTTATTACATTACATATACAACAAATGCGGTTTTCAAACAAAAAAAAAACTAGTATGGCAATAAAAACCCTTCAACGTGTGCATATATTCGCTTTATTTACCAAACATTTTTATTGCATCAGCTTTTATTTTTTACACTGGGTTATTGATTTCAAAATATAACTCTGTCGGCTGCAAGTCACCCACTATTTATAATCGGCGGCCCGAGCGACTGATCCAATTCTGTTGCGCAAACCGTCGTGCCCGACTTAGTAGTGAACAGCGGAGAGGTGTTTTCAAGGAGACGGTCGTAGTGAGTAGTGAGGACTTAAGTTCTCCACTACGATCGTTTTGTTACGTCAGATTATTCCAGTATACTGTTTTTGTTTGTTTGTCTACTTTATATTTGTGCATACTGTTTATGAAAAATATTAACGTGCTCTATTACGTAATTCTTACTGAATAAAGGATGTTATTATTATAAAACATTGTAATCAGGGAAGGAAACACTTATTGAATCCAATGGTCATTATTACTAAACGCCAAACCGTGACACAAAGGTGAACAGCATATATATATATATAAGTGTAATTATGAACTGGAAAACTATACAAAACATAGACATAGAGTGAATCAATGGCAACTTATTACCTGTATGGTATCAGAACTACGTATCTGTTATAAGTAGAGTTGCTCAATTTGAGCCAACAGCCAGTGGCGGGCGCATAAAAGTTTACACAAGATAAATGGTCAGAAATAAAATATAATACTACGTCTTAAGAGTCTTCCGTGAAATCACAAAATGAATAATGTCTGTTAAATATCTGCAACATTAGATATGTTTCCATAGTTGTTTCCGCAAACCGAGTGTGGCGTGAGGAAAAAGTGTGTTTATATGCAGAAAACGAACGTTCTACATATAGTGACGTTATATTCGCGTAATTAAAATAATCTCTGGAACAGCTTAACGGTTCTGTTGACGCACCTTCGCAAATTTGTCTTAATGTGCCAAAATCAGAATCTTTCTCTAAAACACGTTCAAACCTTTCTAGAATACAAACATTTTTTGCGTCTTCTACCGCGCATAGCTGTGCGTGAACATGTTGCACTATTTGCAGAGATTCCACTAACGACACCGAAAGATTTTGTAATTTTTCTATTGCCTCCATTAGTCCGAAGTAATTGTTCTGAATAGTTTTTAAATCCGTTTTAAGCTGACTATCTTAAACACTGCTTTTGTATGCGCTATTAAAGCGTCTACCTCAGGATAACATTTTCTAATACTATCTGCCACATGACTCGAACGCATGAATCTTACACGTAATATGTAACAAGTTAGCACAATGTTTTTTAAGAGACCGGCCTACAGAAAGCATGTTTGCGGCACCATTACTCATAAACATCAACAGTTGGTTTGTTGAAAGTTGAAACTTTTCCAATGTATTTAACACTAACTTTGAAATTACTTCGGCAGTACATTGGTGTACTCGTCTGGAAGCTAATAGAATTGAAGGTGACGATTGATGTGGATTGTACGTACCATTACATTAACCACAGAATGTTTTTTACGATCTGTTGTTTCGTCCACACATAACCACAGTTTTTTATCTTTCAACTCCGATTTAATTCTTCTTTCAACATGTTCACGAGCAGATGGCACAATTTTTTGTAACGATGCCCGACTTGGTAATTTGCAATCCGAATATTTATTCCAAAAGAAGACATACGCTTCCTTGTCTAGTAAAACGGTAATTAAACGGTAGATCACATGCAATAAAGGTAACACATAAATTAAATTTAAATTTGTCATAGCGTCGTGTGCAATTTTTTTTTGAAGAATGCTGTTTACTATTTACGTGACGTAGACAATCCATTTAGAGGATCTACACATTAAAGGGATATTACAAACTACACATTGAATTTTAACGCCATCATAATTTAGGTCAGGCATTTCTGCTATAGATTCTGTAACTTTGTCCAACATTGGTCGTTTTCGCGATGTAGGCAACATTTTTAAAACAAACGTAGAGCTACGAAATAGTATTTACGGCAGCGTACGTGTATACACAACAGATCTGGTTGAGACTCGCAGTTATACTGAGGGTTGTATCGAACCTCCGCCACTGCCCGTTGGCGCTAGTGAGCTACTCTAGTTATAAGCGAATTAATGCAAGCATGTGAATAAACTAGCGCTAATCAAATGCAATAAGTCGGTAATGGAAATGTAAAGCAAGCATGTCAGATTTGGCCAGCAGTTCAATGTCAAGTTTAATGACTTTTTCGATGGCAATTATTCTTGACAGTAAAAAGAAGTTTATGCGGTCTTAAAAATATATTGTCCATTAATTTAATTTTAGCCGATAATATTATTCTCAGGGCATTTCTTACTCGTAATCTGCGGTATGTCCTAGAGTTGTTAAATGTATATTTTTATGTTTTCTTTTCGGCATGCTATAAAATCCATTAGCATTACCTATCCACATATACATTCACTTCTCTCCCTATTCTAGTTTGCGAAAAAAGATATGTAATTAAAGCATGATATGGCATTGTTATATTGGATCTGTCATCAAGGTTCTAGAATAGTTGTATTTTATTTGTATTTGTATTTATTTATTTCATCACAGATCGTAACATGTCAAAAAAAAAGAAATACATTGTATGCATAATTGTCCTAAAAAATAATAAACATTGGTACAATAGGAAAGTAACTATGTTATAAACTAAAAGAAAAAAAATTAAGAAATATATACGTACAGAAGTACATCACAAGTAGAGCAACGCAAACTGCGCTGAAAGCCAGTGGCTGACGCAAAAAAGTTTACACAAAATAAACACGGCCGGGACAATTCGGTATAAGCGTCAGTATAACTGCGACTCGAAAGCCGATCTGTTGTGTATGCATCTAGGCTGTCGTATACTATATCGTAGTTCTACTTTTGTTTTGAAAACGTTTCCTACGTCGCGAAAACGACCAAAGTTGGATACAATAAGAGAATTTATTGCAGAAATGCCTGATTTAAAGTGTGATGGCGCTAAAATTCAGTGTGTAGTGTGTAAAATAGATTTAATGTGTTGGTCGAAAAGTGATTGTCTACGGCACGTAAATAATGCAGGGCATGTTTCACACGAGATTATGACAAATTTAAATTTAATTTATGTGTTTATTGCATGTAATTTACCATTTCATTTACTAAGGAAGAAAGCATACGTCTCGTTTTGGAATGAATATTCGGACTTTAAGTTACCAAGTGAGAGAACATTACAGAGAGTTGTGCCGTCTGCTCGTGAGCATCTCGAGAAAAGAATTAAATCGGAGTTGCAAGATAAAAAACTGTGGTTATGTGTGGACGAAATGACAGATTGTAAAAAACATTCTGTGGTTAATGTAATGGTGCGCACAATGGAACCACATCGACCGTCACCCTCAATTTTACTAGCTCCCAGACGAATACAACAATGCACTGCCGAAGTAATTTCAATGTTGGTGTTAAATACATTGGAAAAGTTTGAACTTTCAACAAATCAACTGTTGATGTTTATGAGTGATGGTGCCGCAAACATGCTTGCTGTAGGTCGATCTCTTAAAAAACATTGTGCTAACTTGTTGCATATTACATGTAAAATTCGTACTCTCAGTCTCGTAGCAGATAGTATCAGACAATGTTATCCCGAGGTAGACGCTCTAATAGCACATACAAAAGCTGTGTTTGTAAAATCCCCAAAACGTATTCGGGAATTTCATAGACTATGCCCCGATGTTCCTGAACCACCACAACCTATTCTTACTCGTTGGGGAACATGGTTAGAGGCTGCAGTTTATTATCTTAAATATTTTGAGAATGCAAAGAACGCGATTTTAGAATTCGACCCAAAGGAAGCTGCGGTTGTCAAGGTAAGCCGCTTGAAATTTCAGGATAGTCAAGTTAAAACATATTTGGAAATTATTCAGAACAATTACGTGGGACTAGCGGATGCGATAGGAAAACTACAAAATTCTTCGGTGTCGTTAGTGGAATCTTTGCAAATAATGCAACATGTTCACGCACAGCTATGCGCGATAAAAGACGCAAGAAATGTTTGTGTTTTAGAAAAGTTTGAAAGTGTTTTAGATAAAGACTCTGATTTTGGCACATTAAGACAAATTTGTGAAGGTGCGTCAACAGAACCGTTAAGTTATTTGAAAGATTATTTTACTTACGCAAATATAACGTCACTAGATGTAGAACGTTCGTTTTCAGCATACAAAAACACTTTCTCTTCACGCCGCACTCACTTTGCCGAAACAACTTTGGAAACATATCTAATGTTACAAATATTAAATAGGCATTATCCACTTTGTGATTTCACGGAGGGCTCTTAAAACGGTAAGTGTTTGAGCACGTATCACATTTAGTTTATTTTGTGTAAACTTTTATGCGTCCGCCACTGGCTTTCAGCGCAGTTGCGTTGCTCTAATCACAAGTTAAAAAAGATATAAATATACATATATTAGTATTGGTACTGCGGATGAAAATTATTGATTAAGATCATACGTTAAATACTCAGTTACGTTATGGAAAACATGACTCAATAATTTTTTTTTACAGTTTTGCTAAACGCTTTCATGTTCAACTGTTTAATGCGGACAGGTAATTTATTATATAATTTTACACCACGATAATCTATCGATTGCTGAGTTCTCTTTTGCTGAGTCCTCTCTTATATTTTCATATAGTTTTCAATCCAAAATTTCACATATACTGTCAATTCGTCAATATGAAGATTAAGTTTTTCGATTTTGTTTCAAAACAATTACTATTGCAATGATTATAATGTTTGTATGTTCATTTTCCTTCATTTTCCGTGGATCTTAGAATCAACCCAGTAAAAGAGACGGAAACTGTCAGTAGATACTGCCACAAATGCGATAATTAAATATTTTACAAGTCTTTAATATCTTTCTTTCCTAAGCAACATCTATTTGTGTATATTATCAAAGTTGTTGAACTGTCGTAATACATTGTTTTTTAAAGTCATTCGGATGGAATAACCATCATTTAAATCGTGTGTAACTTGAGTTTTATAGGAATGTCAATAAAGATCTTTTTTAAATATCCGCTCCTCGTTTGATCACTCTAAATATAGATTCGAAACTTGTTTTCGAGTGAATTGACGTGTCACAATTCATTCTTCTGCAAACGTTTTAACACCCACTCATTAGGACGCTAATTCATTGCTGATTTTATCGAACTTTTATATGCATGGTATAATTAGGTCAGGATTATATTTCAGTAAGGGTCTCAGTAATGTGTAGTTTTATCTCCAAAGCATTAATCGTTTTCTTGAAATTTTTAGAAGAACATTTTTGATATTTAACTATTTGAAACGTTATTTTTATTACATGTTAATAATGTTCAAAAATATTTTGAAAATATGAAACGTGCATTTGAAAATAATCATAATATGATAACTAAATTAATTCAATTGAGAAAGATACAACACGATAGATATGAAGAGGCAAAATGCCCTAAATACAGTAGATAACTGGTGTAAACAGGAAAGGCTTGCAGTTAATGACCAAAAGACACAAATCATGGTATTTACAAAGAAACGCATAATTCGAGGCTTTAAGCCAATTTTGCTAGAAGGGGTGGAGATCCCATTGGTCAGAAAAATGAAATACCTTGGTTCTATCAAAGACTTACATGGAAGCCTCACATCAATAAAACCATGAAGAAATCTCCTATTGCCTTAAGCAGATGTAGAAAGTTGTGTAGAAAAACTTGGGTACTAACCCCAAAAATGATGCTGTGGATATACATGAGAGTCATCAAACAAATGATAACATATAGCTCGGTGGTATGGTGGACAAAGACATTACGGGTGGGGGCAACAAGGCGGCTAAGTGGTATACAAAGACTAGCATGTCTGTGTGCCACGGGGGCCATGAGAACCACGCCGATAGCTGCTCTGGAGGTCATCTTTAACCTAGAACCACTACATGTACATATTCAAGGAGAAGCCAGACTAACAAGCTACAGGCTAATGAATGGTCAACCTTCCGTAATTAGATCGTATCGTGCAGATTAACAGAAAGTGTTAAGGGAACTTAAGGCGGGGCCGATAACAAGCGGGCCCAGTGACGCCATTAGTTCCAAATACAGCTTCGATATGAATTATAAAACGGTAATACCAGATAGAGAAGAATGGAAAAAGGCCCGCCTATCAAAGCCGAATTTATCTGGTACGCAGACGGCTCAAAGACGGAAACTGGCGTCGGAGCCGGAATTTGTGGGACCAAAAATAATCAAGTCGCTAACCCTAATTCAAAGTGCCACAGTATTTCAAGACGAAATAGCAATAGTGCTGGGATGCATCGGCGAACTAGATAAGCAAGAAAGCAACTATCGATCTATTGCTACCTATTCAGACAGTCAAGCAGTGATGAAATCACTGGACTCCACACAGGTAAAGTCGAAACTAGTATGCACGAGTGCCCTCAATAGGCTGGGCAGCCAATCTGAGGTAACCCTGGTCTGGGTGCCAGGACACGAAGGTCATCGAGGGAATGTTAAGGCAGATGAATTAGTCGACCAGGCTCGTCAAATACTAACAGAACCCCAAAACATTCGGTGGGCATAGCATATACGGTAGTTTAAGTAACTACTAAACAATGGAAAAATGGGAAATTTCACGACTAGAGGAAGAGTATCCCAGGTCAGAGACAGGCCAAGCAATTTCTGATTGGACACAGGCCTAAATTTACAGCAGACCTACTAAGCAGGGACACAAAAGTCTATCAGAACAATAGTAGGCCTGCTAACAGGACACTGTATGCTCAAGAAACATATGAGCAACTTAGGCCTAACAGAGGAAACAGCGCATAGATTCTGCCAGGTGGAAGAAGAGACTGGCGTTCACGTGCTGTGCGATTGTACAGCACTAGCAGGAATACGGCTCTCAGAAATTGGCGCGGAATATCCAAAAGCCGAAACCTAGGCAGAGGGATCACTTACAAGGCTGCTAGGTCTGGTGAAAAAGGCAAAGCTGGCGTAATTGATCTAATGATAGAAGAACCACAATAGATCTGAAAAAGTCGCAGTGGAATAGGTCAAGAACCACCTCGATATTGAATCTAATCTAATCTAATAGGTATGAAGAGGATACTAAAGTAATCGTATATTATGCAATAAACGTCTCGATTAAAGTATGACCTCAGCAAAGGAGGCTTTGCTTACAATAGTTAAGATGATGACATTAGGCAGGTATTAATGGAAATATGATCGTCATTACATCGTTACTGTACGAGAAATAATCTTATTTTTGTTCTTGACCAACACGTGGTATCCCTATGCGAACTGTGCTTAAGTTCTGGTCGAATTTATAATTAGCGGATTTAATAAAGATGCATTAAAAAGGGCACATCTCGAAGTGTCGATATTAGTAAGATCTTTTATGTCAATTGTTTATTTCTCTTAATTATTGAAGAATGGCAAAAAGAATTCAAACGTGGTTCAGAAACGTCAATAATAAATTTTGTGCAGATTCACTAATAACGTCGAAATTATTGGACCAGATACAACAAGTGATTTACATTTGTTGGATTTATTTCTGCAAGCGAAAAGACATATTAATAAAACCAGCTTTTCCAAAATAAATACAGCAAAGCTAAAGCTAGGAGGAAACAATAGGACAGTTTCTTCGTAGAATGTGCAGTCAATGTGTCATTTGAGAATCGACCTATGATCGATACACACTGGTAAAATATTGTTTGTTGGGCAAACATTTATCTGAAATGTTTCATAACGAAACGTAAACATATTATCTACACGCCATTGTTATCTTATTATTTGTTATACACTCTGTAACGTAGATCAAATTAGCAAGCTGGTAGTGTTTTTAATATTGATTGACAATCAACTATAAAAAGAACATGACATATTACTGAGAAGATTTAAATTTTAATGTTTTTATAGAAAACGTCGCATATATTTTGGGAAATTTCAAAAAGAATGTAATTTGTGATATAAAAATCATAGTAGGCTTCTTTAAAATAGTAAACAAATACTGGACCCTTCGAAAATGTCAGAAATACATTTTTTATATATCGACAATTTCATACATTACTTTGGGTTTTCATCAAAACTACAAAATATTTGTTACTAGTTTAAATAATACAAAGCCTACATTGAGTAAATTGAGTATCATTAAATTGTTCATAATAGCTTTTTAATAAGACGGTCTCTGCTTCCAGTGTTTACAAAAACAGCTGGAAATGCTGGCCTTGATTTTGTACACACAAACTTATTCTTCGTTTTAAACTTTTGAAAACGTTTTGTGGGCACTCTACCCGGATATTTGCAATTTCATTCGTAATTGCTTTTTTGCATCTCCTGCAAGTTGCGTAAACGGTTACGAAAAACTCTATTCTCTAAATAGCCGAATAGAAAACAATCAGGAGGTGTAAGGTCTGGTGATCGTGCTGGCCACAATCTTCTACTTATTATTCTTTATGGAAAAAATTGTTGTAGAATTTGGATTGTAGCATTGGCTACATGAGGAGGTGATCCATCTTTCTGAAAATACCCGTTTCGTAATTCACCCTCACGCTCATTTATAAATAGCTCCGGTATTATTTCCCTATATCGTTGCGTGTTAATTGTCACATCGAAGAAAATTGAACTTACTATACGACGACGAGAGATAGCAACCCATATACCAGTTTTAATTGGATGCAAATCACTTTCTACAAAATTATGTAGATTAACTGCGCTCCAAGTTCGATAGTTTTGGCCTTTTATATATCCAGAATGATGAAACCGCGCTTCATCAGTGAAAAATGTATTTTCCAAGATGTTATTGTCATTTATATTTTGTTCAAACCACTGCCAATATTGAACACGAGCTATGTAGTCGACAGGAAATAAGTCTTGTACAACTGACATCTTATACGGCTTCATATGCAAATGTTTTTTAAGTACCTTTCTACACGTTCCATATGAAAGACCTATATAAAATTTATAATCCATCATTTATCTAAGAGATTTAGACATTCCTGTTTGTTTAGATAGTTGTCTTAGAGATTTATTAGGACTCCGTTCCATTCGTGCCTGAACATCTGCCACAACCTCCTCTGTAACTACTGTTGGTCTTCCAGTAGATTTACCTTTAGAAACATTGCCAGTTTCCAAGGAACGCTGAACAATATGTTCCTGGTATTGTTGAAAGCCCGGAGAGGCAATATCATTTTCAGGATATGTTGCTTGAAGTTGATTGTAGCGTTACAGTACAGAATAGGAAAATGAACCACCTTCATTTAGGAAACCAGTACGGAAATATGCCATTGCAATAAAAATATTCTGCTCCGTTGGGAAAGGCATTTTTAATGGAATCTACGTATGATATTTTTGCATAAATGATATAATTTCAACGTCAAGTAACTTACCTCAATTACTATATTTTTATTATAGAGTTTGTTGTGCAAAAAGAAAAACAGGATTTGTACGGAAAAGTCAAAATAGAAAGAAAATAAATACACGCCACTATTAACTACTCAAAATATAAATGTTAATGATATTAAAATCGTTCCCAACCTAAGTTTGGTTCCAAGTATTACCAACTCAATCAATCATTTATGCTCGCACTGTATATATTTATTTTTTTAGGTAGAATATGTAAAGGTGGTTAAAATATGGGTCGCTATTTACTTACTTCCTTATCCTCGACCTCTTCTACCGTGGGTGTAGTTGGGGGTCGCTATTTAATTAATTTAAAATTTAAAGAAATAATTTCTTTGGCCGATATCCATGTTTGGACTGTATTTTCGGAACGCTCTCTATGACATGTTTGATATTTATTTATGAATGTAAATAGCTATTTACGATGTTAAGAGCACGCCGATAGGCCTGCTTTTAACTCCAAGATTTTATAATTGGATTCACCTACGGCTTTGTCAATTCCCTCATAAAACTGATATAATCGCATTTTAAACCCGGATCTTTGTTTACCTAAGTATAAATTTTCAAAATTCGTTTAAGTTGGCAGTTGGCAATCAAAATCATATTGGCATATAGTACGACAAGAAGAATATGTCTTGCCAACTTAATACTAACTATAAATCGTCTCGGTTGGTCGCATGTAGTTGTATTTATGAAATGATTTTTACATTTCCGTTCTCGAAGAGACCATTCACGATTTGAATTGCATTCTTCCATTAATCAAAAACTTTCGATCTGTAGAGCTCGACGAATACGTCCTGCAAACTATGGTGGAACAAAATTCCATCCAACTGTTGAGGAACTAGCTGAGAAGCTTGAATTTGGTCACTCAACCAGTGATCGATACTTACATGCCATCGAAAAAGTCAGCAAGTTCAAGCAAGGAAATTAGCTATTTTTGGTTTTTAAACCAAAACCAAACGATAACAAAGGTGATCTACTGCGAGCACCTTGAACGGCTTAAGTTAGCGGTAGAAGAAAAACGACCATCTTAGTTTCAAGACAAAAGGTGCTCTTCCATAAGGGCAACGCTTGGTCACACACAGTGAGGAGCACATTACAAAGGCTGGAAGAATGATGGGACTTTGCTTCATCTGATTGTCATTTATTCCGCAGTGTTCAAAAACATTTGAGCGGAAAAAATATGAATTCTATATACGAGGTCATTACGATACTGGATGAGTATTTTTCGTCGCCGATAAATGAATTTTGGAAGAGGGGTTGAAAGTCTACCAGAAAGATGGAATAACATTGTAGAGAATAAATGAGAGTATATTTTAGATTGAAAAAGAATCTTGTTTATCTTAATTTTGAAAATAAAAGAAATATAAAGAGTCCCATTATTTATGGGATGACCCGATACACTCAAATTTAATACTTCTAATAATGTGAATGTTGGCTGATGTAGACCCATAACTAGTTGTAAATCCACGATTATATTATAAAACACCAGAGTAGTAAAATTGCTTTTTGTGCCGGTAAACCGCACTTTACTTTTACGGTAATTTCATTGGTTTTGCAATGTATATACTTACATACGTTTCAGGTACGGTTGGCAAACCTACTAACTTACATTTGTTTACTTGCCGTTCGTAACCTTGAACTTCTAGTTATTCACGTTTCCGGTATTTGGCTATTCCTCACGTAGATACACATACATATGTTGGCGGTAATTTATGTATTTCAGCGACTTATTAATCTTATTTGTGTGCCTTCAGTTGGAAATATAACATAGCATATAATGTTGAGGGAAACGGATTTATGCAAGTGTGTACGTAAGTAAAACACTTCCTAGTTACGTATCTATCATAACCTTTGCACAATTAAGAACTATAACATTTGATTGACAAGCAGGATATATGAATGCTGCTTGTTTAAAAGGAAATTATTCAAAAAATCACAAATATTAATTGCGGACGAACTACACTTGGACCGCAGAAAAGTATAAAAGTAAATCTCGAATAAAATAATAATCTTGAACACTAACAATGAACAAAAAGTGTTACGTAATTAACATTTGAAATGTTTTTTATCTTTAACTGAACTAGATTGCATAGGAATTATGGTAACATAAAAATTGATAAATTTTCATTCTCATAAATTTGACAGTAAATGTTAAACTCGGGTACAATTGACATTTACTTTGTGAAGTAGTCCACACCCAAGCATGTTCGAAGGTATTTCCCTTATCGGTCCAATCTCGTTTTAAGAGGGTGAAACTACCCCTTTCAATTTATTGATTTATTTAGATAAGAAAGTGTATATAATGAAAAGTCCCTTTTGTAATTTGTTGGTACTATATGTAGGCTTTAGAATATTAGCACGACAATGGCAGTCCATAATTCCAGTAAATGTAGGTCCTTTACTTATGGTAACATTTTGTAAATGATAACCGCCCCATGGAACAATAAAGAAAGTGAAATTCACGACCTACTAATGGATAGATTTCGAGACGATACAATATTTGTGGTAGATAATGACGTAACACTAGGATTCCTGCAAGAATTTAGACCACATTCTGCAGAATTTGTTGATGACAGGTATCCACCTTCACGGGAAGAAATATTAGAAGTTTTACAATTTGAAGAAGAAGAATGTGTACCTGAGGGAGAAGATATTGTTTCTTTCGAATATAAGGAAAAAGCCGTTGTCTTCTGGAAAAATGGAAGAAAAACGACGTTCACATGAAGCTGTAAAACATAGGTTTAAGAAAGTTTTCATATCAATTACAGGTACAATACAGGTAAGGTCTTCATAATTTTTTTTCTTTTTTAGATGGGAGACATCATTACAGAAAGGAGGAACAAGAAGAGAGCAATTGTTAAAAATTTCTCAATACGTTTTTAATAAATTTGTTATTAACAGCGAAGCGGGCGCCATAATTCACGACCTAGATATCCGTAGACGGGCTTTGGAAGCCAATGATGGAATGGGGTCAACAAATTTCAAAACATCCCCACATTGATTATGGAATTTTAAAAAAGTATACAGGAGAGTTTCCAAAAAAATTACCAAATTCGTTACCCATTCATATGGTTGAGACACGGCAGAGTTAAATCGCATTTCATACAAGAAGTAAAACCCTATATTGCGAAAGTAGGCCCTAGTAACACATTCAGCGCTGATGAAAGTGCTTTCAATCTAGAACTGCACTCTGGTCGCACGTTAGCTCCATAAGGATCGGAAGCAGTTGAAAGTGTTGTACAGTCTATATTCACGACAACCCACAGCTATACCATACTTCCCACAATATCCGCGGCTGGAGGCTTGTTATCAGCGCTATCTATGGTTTCAAAAGAACAAAGTGATACATTTGGACCACGAGTGGCCCCATCAATATACGGAGCAGCAAATATGTATGTAACTGCTTCAGCATCCTGTAAACTAACAACAGCATTATTTACGGAACGGTTCACAAATGTATATCTTCCGCCGACAAGAACGTAAACATCCTTACAATACCAGAGAAAACTACTGACATATAGATTTCGTGTTTGGAAAAATGTTGTTAGGAAATTTTCCGATATGGTCCTCTTACACAATTACGATATTGATTTGCATTCACGTAACAACATTATTAAATTACAATCTTTAGTGAATAAACAATTATCTTTTCATGATTTATTTGCTTATGCCTAGTACAAAAGCGGCTATATTGAGAACCACCCAGATCATTTCGATAATCCTGTACTTTTTGCCTTCACAGAAGATTTTCAAGTTCCATCGCGATGTGCCATATGTGGTTTCCGTGCTTGGATTATTTGTTCACAAAGTTTCATTTTTTTTTTTGAATTTTCGGGTTCGGGATGTTCCCTTGCTAGTATCAGATTTCAGATTTGAAAAATTAAAAATTTGTTTATTTCTGTTACCATAACACCTAGATCTGTCCTATGTTTAGTTAAAAAACATATTCAAGCATTAATCACCGCGAAACTATACACGCGTAAAACTTTAACATTTTTTTCTGCGTTTGTTTTTGAATTTGTATGTCAAGGCGAATGATTACTGTTGAAACTGCTAATAAACATACCACGTAACGTTTCAGTGTAATCTGTTAGATATATTAAATTTAGATTGTGTTATGACAGTCAACCATTTCAATATATTGGCGAAATTATTGCAATATTATGCAGTGATTTCGAACTAATTCTTTCGCAAATTTCACAGTACCTTATGCGAACATTAGTTTGGAGTTGAAAAAAATGTACGGGATTCATAAGATAGTACTTACATCAAACTCATAAATTTGTAAGTCTAAGTTCAACGAACCTATTAAAAAAGATTGCCACTTTAATTTTATCTAATGCGCTACATTCTCAATGCTTGAAAGCCAAAAGTAATGACGTATTTAGCAAATAAATATATTACAAGAGGTTGGCGTTCAAATTTAAACATCATGTATGTCTTCCTAAAATTATATTTTCAAGGAGCACTTGCGAAAATAAAAATTACCTCTATAACACGCCAGTAGTGCCCGGAATACCTAAACATATTTTCTGATGTAATAATCTACGATATACTTATTCTCTTATTATTCGAGACGGGATTTTAGGACGTAAAAAACAGCTAAAAAGGCCCTTTTTTAGGCCTTAAAAACTATGTATTTAGGACGAAAAACTGTGATTTAGGCATGTTAGGCAAATACTTAAAAAAAACGGTAAACACAAAAATCATTTTATTTTAAAAAACATGAATAAGAAGACGATATTTAATGTAATTTTAGGTACATTTCAGCCATAAAAAGAAATAAAACATACAAATTTTAATTAATAACTAAAATATGTAGATTCATTTGGTTTAAAATAATAAATAAATTAATTAATCGCCGTGTAACATGTCCTCAAATTTCGCGTTTACGTAGCACACAAGATGTTTTTCCAAGTTGTCGTTAGTAAAATTTGTTCTTCGGTCGGAAAACAGCAGTTTGTACGAAGAAAATTAACATTCTACGTCACACGAGGTTGTAGGACAAAACTTAAATATGGACCAGTCAGCTGTGGTATGAGCGGTAGCTTCAACTGCTTCGCCACTGAGCAGCTCAGCAAACTCTTTAACAGTTTTGAAACCTGGATTTTTCGAAATCACTTGGTTAAACTTTGACAAAATTATTTTGCCAACTTTTCCTGGGGCATCCTTGAGAGCTGCTTCGGCATTATTAATTACTGCAACAGAATTTGTAAGAGGAAGGCCGAATGTTTCTAATCTTTTGATGTTATCAATGAGAAATTTATAATGCGACTTGATGTATAAAAGATCGTTTTTGACATTTTGATTGGAAAAGTATTCTTGCGCTTGCTCAATTGGCATCGTGTATTCATTAATCACGTTAACAGGGAGAAGAAATTTGCTTATATGGTTTAAATTACAGGGCGTAAACAAGCCGATAGGGATTCCCGTAAAATAAAAACGTGGGTGCAGGTAAATGAACCCGAGAGCGATAAGCCGATAATTGAGGATATATCTTTAATAGGGTAGTAATATAAATTTTACGGCAGGCAAATCCAAACTTTGCCCCTCACACAATAGACAGGAAAACCCATGGTTATATTAGTTTATAGCATTTTAGCTGTAAAACTAAAATTTATATTTAAGAAAGATGCAGCTGTGTAAAAACCATATTTATTTAAAATAAAATAAAAAAAAAAACGTTTAGACCAAATAAATATGATTTTAGGACAAAATAGGCGAAAAACCACGATTTATGCTGTTAAAAGTCCAAATAGGCAACTAGGCAAAATAAAACATAGCTAGATCGCTTTGATTTGTCGAGAAACATATAGATTTTGTATTATTTTTAATTTGCCTTGAATCTAAACAAAGAGGCATTTTGCCTAAAATCCCGTCTCTACTTATTATTAAAGTACATATATTTGATTTCATTCATTTTAATAACTAATAAAAGATAAACTAATCACCCAGTTTTTTTTTTTAAATCGTTGACATGGGATAGAATTTTTCTCGCACATCGTTTTGTACCTCATCATCTTCAGAGCAATATTCATTACAATAGAATCGATTACGTAATGAGTAAATCACCAAATCCGTTTATTATCTCACTTACTTAATCATTGGGCCTTGTACCTTTCAGTGTTGGCTGGTGGGAGTTGAGTCCCGTTGGTTTCCTCCATACTTCTCTCCAGTTTATCCTATTCTGAGCTAATCCTGGAATGTCTTCCCACCTTACCCCTCTCCTCTCCGCTGCCTATTTCACTTCCTCTTTCCACGTTCTTCGCGGTCTTCCTCTCCTTGGTTTTCCACTTTCTCTAGTTTCGTACACCCTCTTCACTAGCCTGTCTTGTCCCATTCTTTGCACATGTCCATCCATCTTAGTTGACCCTGTCGTATTGTCTCCTCCACTAGTTTTATATCCAACGGCTCCCTGTATTCCACATTCCTTATTTTATCTCTCCTTGTCTTTCCTAGCACTTTCCTCAGATATCTCATTTCTGCAGCTGTCAGCTTACTCCTCTGCCTTTCTGTTGTTGTCCAGCTTTCACAGGCGTAGATGAGCGTTGGTTTCACAACTTTTCTAACCACTTCAGCATTTACCTCTTTCGGTATTTCCCTCTTGTTGAGGAATTTCGTTTTTATTATGTTGAACAGTTTTCCCGCTTTCATAATTCTCTCGTTAATTTCGTCCTCCATGGTTCCTATTTCATTGATGATTGTTCCCAGGTAAATGAATCTTTCTACTTATTCTACAGCCTTTCCTCCAATTTCAATGTGGTGTCTATTTTTAGCTGTTCCTATTACCATTCTTCTGGTTTTCTTTATGTTTGTTATCATATTACTGTTTTGTAGCTCTTCATTCAAAATATTTATATTGTCTTACAAATCAGCTTCGTTTTTCCCGTCTATTACCAGATCGTCTGCGTAACACAATTCTGTTATTCTTATATTTTCCATTTTCCAGTTTCCGATGTTGTATGTCTTTAATCTATTTCTACATCTTTTCAACTCTTCATCTAATGTGACATTAAATAGCAATGGGTGCAGTATGCACCCTTGTTTCAGTCCTGTTCTACTTATAAATCTTTCGGAACATTCATTTCTAACTCCTACGTAGCTGCTCCTTTCCTCGTATAAGATTTATATATATTCTAATATAAAATCCTATTCCCCTTTTTTTCCAAGGTTTCCCACATGTTTTCTCCCTTTATACCATTGAATGCCTTTTCCATATCTATGAAGCACACGTGTATCTGCTTGTTTGTTCTTATTGCCTTCTCGCTTATTTACCTCATTATAAAGATCTGGTCTTGAACTCCTCTTCCTTTTCTAAACCCTGTCTGACTTTCTTCCAATTGTTCTTCCACTTTCTCTCTCAGTCTTGTCTCCAGGATTCTGATACTTTCCCTACAGTGCTTGTTAATGTGATACCTCTGTGGTTTTATATAAAGGTGTTATGATTTCTATCCTTCAGTCCTCCGGTGTTTTCTTTTCTAACATGGTTTAATAGACCTAGTAGTTCTTGTTTTGCTTCTCTTGTTAGAAACTTAATCATCCCCAGAGTTATCTCGTCGTGCCCTGGTGCTTTTCCTAGTTTAATTTTCTGTATAGTGATTTCTAATTCGTCTCCCGGTATTCCATGGTCCGTTTATTATCAGGAAAAGAAATTTTGGAATATCCTCAAAATTCTTGTCTAAGATTTACATTATAAAGATTTATATACATTATAAAGATATATTAACACATCAGCGCTGAATCGGTTTGGTTGATTAAATACAGTTCCTCGGAAGATGATGCGGCGTTGTTTAACAAAACTATTTTGAAAAGGCCATTACTGTATCTATATAATAAAATCTTTAGTCACACAACAGTAATGTACGATATAAATCCCGCATTTGCATTAATACATTTAACCTATAACTTTATAGGAGATACCTTTCTTACAACGCAGTCAACAGCGTAGTCTACAGCGCTATACCATTAGAAGAACTTCGGCAATTGCACTTTCATACAAAATTTAAAATGATTCTCTTGAAACAGCGCAGAAGTAAGCCTTAGCCAGGACACTTGAAATGAATTTATTTTTACATAATTAAAGGCCAGTGCATGCTATTAAACCTAGGTATTCAAAAATGACATCGTGAGCACTTTATAATATTCTCAGTTGTGAAATTTTCAACTCACCTGAGATGAATTCTGAAGACAGGAAGTTCTCACGATTGATCGCTATTGGACCAAGTGTCAAACGATTTTAAGTATAGGATTGAATACTACATTGAAGAGGATGGTAAACAAATAAATGACATTATTTTTCATAAATCGGATTCAAGCTGAAAATTTACCGGGTCTTCTCGGTCATTTTCTTTTTATTGTGAACGATATTTTTCGAAATCTACAGACGAAATATATAAGAGAATACAAATGCTGAAGCATAAACGTGTTGTTAACGTATGCGAGTACGTAAATGACAATACTAATTCTTACAATAACCAAAATAATGCTAATATAGCTCCTCATGGTATTGATGGAATCACTCGCGACGAATGCAGTGTGAGGAGAGAAAACATTAGCCAACGGACATGTTTCTGCCTACCTGGCGTCATCAGCATTGCTTCGAGTGTTTTTCTCTACCTCACCGCTATTGGTTTCTCGGCTTATATCACGTGTGTATTGTTCGACACTAGATGGCGCCGGAGATATATATATATATATATATATATATATATATATATACATCCTGCGGTAGATAGGTCATCATCATGAAAACCAGCAATAGGTCATCCCGCCTAAGGAAAGGGTATAGCTTAATATACTCCAGAGTATACAGCACATTGTAACCCTAATGGTAAATTTGCTAAAAAATACAAAATTAATATTTTAACATTTTATTCGAATAACGATGTGTAGGGCATCCAACTAAATCGCCGAATATATGTCATCCGGGTGAATACTTTGTAAACTAAATCCAAGACATCGGTCATCCGAAATATTTACAATAACTAAACTACAGCTAATCAGGCACCCAGCAGTGTTGTCAAGTTTCATTTGAAAACTGATGCGAACTCCTTCAATCTACTTCAGTAGTGGGTTAGTTTACATTTGAAAGTTAATAGTGTTAGTGATGTTCTATATTTTTCAGGTAAGTAATAAATATCAGATTTTATTCAGTATTAGTAGGTAACTTTTACTGGAAGTATTTTCACATTATATCATAAATAACATATGATCAAATAACCCTATGTTAAATTAACAGTGTGAAATCAAATTATCTGTTGTAGTATTGTGTCCATGTCAATTTTTAGCTTATATTCAATATGGTGTTCTTTCAGTACTTGAGCACAAGTGGGCAGATAACAATATTTGTTAATAGTGCTACTTTATTATATAACTAAGACACGAATATATTGGGGTACCCTACATAAAATTGAAATATTTGGATCATCTTATAACGCAAGTGAAATATAAAAAATAACGCAAAGAGATTTTCAAACAATTTATGATATCTGAATTGATTTTCTAAATATATTTGATGAAATATGCGTATTTTTGTATTTCTTGTTAAAATTAAAAAACTAAATAATTTCCAGATAATTAACTCGAATCCTCCAAGTTAGCTAACAGAGGTTCTTTCAGTTAGGACCACTATTAATGTCACTTAATGTATTTGTGTTTTGATTCAATGATCCGTATTTATTGTAAAGGGGCTCGCACGGTAATCAAGTTATTTGTGTAACAATTAATAAAAAGAATATTACGTTAAGCTTTATTGCCGATAGTAAAAATTTTCAATTTGTTCAATTGTTATTACATTTTATGTTGCAGTATGAATATGGAGCCATTTCGCTTCCCGCCAGAATACGTACGTATTACACATATATAAGTATTACAGCATGTTGTTTAAACAAATTTTTTGCGTTACAGTACAGTAGCTGTTCATCACATTATAACACCAGGCAAAGCGATAGATGGTTCTGTAATAAACCTCCGCCTGTGCAAGAAAAAACTATAACTTCATCTGACGAATCACTAATAAATGTGACAGACGAGAGAGATTTTGACCTCGATGTATTTACTCCTGATGAAGCTAATAATGAAGTGGATCCTGACTACAACCCCGAATCAAGTGATATTTCTTCATCGGTAAATTATACCCTGCAACTAATATGATTACTTAAAATTGATAGTATTAATTAAAATACACATATTTCAGGAAACATCCAGAGACTTTGTTCCAGAATTTCAATCTTCTGACAGTATATCTCTTCAAGAAGTTGACCACAGAGATACTGAAGTAGTAGTGACACAAGATGATAATATTCAATTTGATAGAACCAAAATAAAAACTAAACCTAGTTTAATGCATGTAAACCCCAGTCAAACACAAAGCGGCCTAGTTTCTAAAAAAATAGTTTTTTTGTTATTTTTGCGAAACCTACGTGCAACATTTTCCTAGGACACCTTTCCAGAAATCATCAGACAGAGTTAGATGTGCAGAAAATTTTGGCTTTGCCTGCCTTAAGTAAGGAAAGGAAGGATTTATTGTATTCTCTAAGAAAGAAAGGTAATTACTTAACCAACCAGGAAGTAATTAAACCGATACGAAAGGGAGCAGACGATACTAGGTATCTACCGTGCACCCATTGCTTAGGATTTTATTCGGCCAAAGAACTTGTGGCGGCACCGAAAGCAATGTCCGGAAAACCCCACCAAAGGAGCTTCTGCAAAGGGCTCTCAAAGTGAAGCACAAAACTTTTTACTAAAGCACTTAAAAGTAGATCCCCAACTGAAGATAGATGTATTTCCGCGTATGAGGGCAGATAAAATTTCTCTCATTGCTAAAAAAGATCCTCTCATATGCGCGTTTGCCTCCAGATATTTAAAAACACATAGAGAAAAAACACTTTTGTTTAGTTGCCTCAAGAAAAATGCGAGAATTGTCAAGGGTTCTCCTTGAACTTAAAAAAATAAAGCCTATGATTAATGATATGTTTGGAGCTTTGAAGCCGGAAAATTATGACGCTTTGGTATCAGCCACTAAAGCTGCTTCAAGATACGATCCGGAAGCTCAGTCCTATCAGTCGCCAACATTTGCACTAAATATGGGTACCACTTTGAAGCAATGCTGTGACGTTGCACTCATGCACGCGTTAAAAAAATCGGAAATTTTCCCTTCATTGCAGACGGCAAATGCCGAGGCTGACTTAAAGACTTTAATTCAACTGATAGAATCAAATTGGAAATTTGATGTTTCTAGCCAAGCAGCATCTGATTTGAACTTAAAGAAATGGAACAAGGTGAGCTTGTTACCACTTGCTAGTGATCTCAAATTACTAAAAGATTGCCTTACCAGTAAAGCAAATTCTGCGGTGTTAAAGTTGCAGAAAAATTCCAGTGACGAAAGTGCCTACGTTATATTATTGGAAACTGTATATTGTCGCTTACTGCTTTTAAATAGACGACGCCCTGGTGAATTACAAAGACTTCTGGTTAGTACCTATGAAAATGCATGCTTGAATGAGAACCAACAATCTTATGAAGAATTTTCTGAAGCGATCACAGAAACAGAGAAGCTGTTAATGAACAACTTCAAAAGAATTGTAATAAGGGGCAAAAGAGGTCGGGGAGTCCCTGTGCTCATTAGTAAGGATGTTCAAGAGCATTTGAGTGTTCTTTTAAAACAAAGGGGTAATATTTTTAGGAAGTCAAGTAACTATCTTTTGGAAATCCCAGTTCCGGGGAACCTATTGTAGGTTATAAAGTTCTTAAGAAATACGCTACCATGTCTCGAGCAAAAAATCCAGACGCTCTTACTTGTACGCGTCTTAGGAAACATTTAGCGACCTTGACACAATTGTTTAATATTACTGATAATGATTTAGAACAATTAGCATCTTTTATGGGGCACACTTTGGGTATACATCGATCATCGTACAGACTTCCAGACGATGTCTATCAAACATCTAGAATATCTAAACTTCTCATACTTATGGAGAAGGGAAAAAAGCTGGTCAATTTAAGGGCAAAACTTTAGATGAAATTAATTTGGAGCTAGGTGATGAGTTATTGCAGCAAGTAGATGAGTTTCCAGAGGAAAGGGAGGAGACAACTTTCACAAATAACGAGGATGATGTAAATAGAGATAATGAAGTACTAGTAAGTAAAAATAGTACATCAGAAAAAAATTCAAAGCGAAGAAGATTGCTTGTGCCTTGGACTGAAAAACAAAAAGAAGTCGTTACTGAATATTTTAAAAAGCATATAAAACAAAAAAGGCCACCTAAAAAACGGGAATGTGAAAGCCTTATTGCTAACCACGCTAAATTATTGGAGAACAAAGATTGGCTAAAAATTAAAGTATTCATTCAGAAACAAATATAAAAGTAAAAAATAATGTATTTCATTTATTTGTCAATAAAAGTTAAGTTGTTTCTGTGTTCATTTAAAGTTTACTTTCTTATTCTTAAAGGAAATTGATCTGAATATTTCGTTTTAAAAAAATGTCTTGTATTTAAGAATTAACCCCATATTATGTGGCTTTAAGTTCTAGCCAAGAAAGAACTTTTTTGTGTTTGAATGATACGATGCCAAAATGAACGGTAAGCCGGTTATGAGAAAGTATTACCTTTTATACCGTTAAGTGTCGAGGAAAGGCCGATATGCCGATCCGTAGTGAATTTTATTCGTTGTTGTAATAAATATAAAAAATCCTATAGCGCTTTGTAGGATTTTTGGTCATAATTAAAAATGTTTCAAACCTATTTTCTGTATGATATCGCCATAAGCAAATAAATACATACATAATTATCTCTCTATTATTTTTCATGAATCCCAAACACTTGTGATTTTATAAATAAATTATTGAACAAACATGCGAAATAAACATCAATGCAAAAACTACATTTTTGCTGTCATATAGGCGTCACGTTTTTGATTCACGTTAACATGATGTGATGAACATTAAAAAGCAATTTTTCTAATAAACTCGGTATTAACTTATTACTTTTTACATATGTGCCTTTGTTATTTTAAAAATATTACTTGCTGTTAAGTGAGGTTAAGTATGAGTACTACAAGGGTTTATTAATCTTGTTTTAGTAATCCAGCTTTATTTCCTTCATTTTGAATTTGAAAATAAAGCTTTTTTTTATAATATTTGTGTCTGATTACAATTAACGCTATAACATTAATTGTTCAGAAAAAGAGTATTCATTCCAAAATGTAAAATTCAGATACAAGTGCCATAAGAAAAAATTATTTTAATTTTATTCAATAAATTTATTGACAAAAATAATAGTTTGGCTTAATAAATTATACACAAGAAACTGGCTCTACAATGTGAAAGCAGTTTTTCATTAAGACCAAAAAGAAAGTTACGGCCATATTTTCAAAATTGTACTTTTCATTTTTTTTTTTAATGGCAGCGAAACCACTTTAAATGTAATCGTTTTGCAAATGGCTCGACCTTCTATCTCCAGTAATATCAAAGTTGCCCATGCAATCAGGTACAGTAAAAGCGTGTACGAGATAAGTCTCGTATACGCTTTCCTGTATGACACGCAACCTAAACAGATTTTGTGTAAAAAATTATTCCTATTTAATACAGTGTTGCCAGTCTGCCGGATGACTTATCTATCGTGGGCATGAAACCTGTTACCCAACGGATGACCGTTCCGCTGGAGTTTAACAAATTTCGAAATGGCGTATACATGCGACAGTATACACGCGACCGCAGAGCCACTTATGGAAACGGCAGATCTCGAAACTAAAATATGCTCAACTTCAAAAAAACATCTGTAGGTCTTCCATTCTGAAACTTTTTCAACTAGTCTAATAAGCCTAGTTGAACAATTTTACACACAATGCGATAGGTCCTCCGTATACGGATGACCTATCGCACCCGGATGACTTATTGCATGCAAATGGCTTATTAGAGGATGACCTATCCACCGCAGGATATATATATATATATATATATATATATATATATATATATATATATCGGAAGGTAGTGATATAAACCGAAAAGCAAATAGCGATGTGAGGTAGAGAAAAGCACTCGGAGCAATGCTGATAACGTCGGGTAGGCAAAAACATGTCCGTCGACTAATGTTTTCTGTCCTCACATTGTTTTTGTCATGAGTGATTCCATCAGTATCATGAGGAGCTATTTTGCCATTATTTTAGATATTGTTTCTAGTCATTTTTTTTATGTTACTAATTCCTACAGCAGTTTTTGTTGTTACTGATTGCACACCATGTTCATACTTATAGCTGGCAGTAAGTATTGAGATGTCGTCGCTTTGGAGAAATCGGTATTTTACCAACAATCTTGAATCGCTTAAAATAAGTTTCATTTAGGTTTCTAAATATCTGCTAGTGTTCTCGGGAAAACCGAGTTATAGAAAATGCTACAGCAAAATATTCTAAAATAATATTAAGTTAGAGAAGGTCTTGTCCCGGTTTTCCGTCCACTTCGATGATAATTTGTTCGTACACTTCCAAACTATTGTCGAAAGTGAAACAGCTCACTAAAACCCTTACCACAACACGAATTAAGTGTTGTGGTAAGGGTTTTAGTGAACTGTTTCAGTGTTCCAGTGCCACAGTTTTAGAGTACCCGTTTATTGTCGAAAGTTTTTAAATTATATAACACTGCAAAAACTATAATTATTACCAATTATTTAGATGAAAACCTACTGCACGCGCAGGAGAATTTTTAAAGACAATTTTAAATTAAGTTTTAGATTGAATTACCAAAAAGCAGCTCTCTTATACTTTTCGATAATACGTCTAAATTGAAAAAGTTCTGTTTTCGGCAAATGTTAACTTACAACTTTGACCTAACACTTTCTTTACTAATAGGATTCTCTATAGAATTCAAGTGGACTGCAAAATATTGAATTAATATTTTCTGTTTTAGCTTGTTAAGATTAAATCTAACCAGAAATCGAATTGTGAAAATTCGGTATAAACTTATCTTCTTGGTAAAACCGCATACGAAACTCCATACGTGCATATATACGGTGAATCGCTTAATTCCGCACGATGAAATGCCAAGTATTCAACGACACAAGCAAAACTGGTTAATTCGCCATAATTTGCACGATACGGAACATCGTCGACGTCTGGCTTTAGTCTTTATGGGTCCGAATGTATAGAATTTTTGCTTGTTCATCGGTCACGTTTCCCGTTTATTTTCGAACGTATTATAATGCAATCGCACACGTTAACGAAAATTACCACTAATTAAAACAATTTCGCGCGCGTAGACTTACTGTGCTCGGCGTTTACGTAACTTATTCACATCTTAGATTCAGGTCAGTTGGCGTTGCGGTGTGGATGCAGGTATGCGACGAGACGGACGTTTGTCACGTCGCTGTTGTTTTTCCTTGCACTTGAATTTCCCCTTGTAGAACTTCCGGGTGTGATTATTATCTGTAAGAAAAGAGAATACGTAAAAAAGTAGAATACTTCATCAGCGGTTATAAAACTTGTCGCTTCATAGAGTTGTTTAGACAGCATAACACAAAATGTTGTCGTATTATTTAGGTATAATTACCGAACTTACTATAATTTCATTGATGTATCTGCAGTGCAATGGAAGCACTCCTGGAGAATCTATACTTTACACTAAAATGAAACTATTTTCTTTTTTGAATACACAATGGATCAAAACGTCTACTCCACACAGTTCAGCTAAATTTTTAAAACATACTATGATTATTTTTCGAGTTCGAAAACAGTAATCTTTTATTAGCGATTTTTTTATTAAATCACCACTGAATTCAGAAGATCCTAAAATGGTTTCAACCAAAATTTCATTCAAATATGTTCATTAATAAAAAAGTTACGAGAGAATTATTTTTCAAACGTGCATTATTTCATAAATCTGCTTCTTGTAACATTTACTGACTAAGGTAGATGAAAATTTATTTAAAAAAACAAGGCAAAATTAACTAAACTTATTATTGAATACCATAAAATTGCAAATAACCATTAAAAAAAAATCTAATTACAATTAAAAAGAGTGAGTATAATAACTAGAGCGGGCCAAGAGCGCCACGCGCCAGGTTCGCAATCAGGCTGCCGGGAGCATATATGTATGTAAACATAGGTAATTTAAATATGTAATTATCAGGACGAGGACCAAAACCACTGTCTATTACGTCGTGAAGACGCGCAAATATACACCTGCAGTTTGGGTGTTCGTTGATAAATAGGGCGTTGTTCACAGTGGGCCACTACAAAAAAAAAGTTCATTCATCGACGGCTACGAACTAACAGCGCGCTTATTCATTTACGGATGACGCGCTCTATTCATCAACAAATGACGAGTCTGCAGATGTTACGTTTGCACCACTTCGTGGCATACTAGAAACAAGCGTCGGTGTGCTCGCTTTAGTGATTATGTCTAACGTAACTATTAAAAATAAACGGCCATTACCTACGAAAGTTAATAAATTTCTTAGTGAATTTGTGGATTTTCACTACAATGGGAGTACAATTTTCTGTAAAGTTTGTAAAAAGAAACTACTGTGCTCGAGCAAACGTGATTGTGAAAGACATATAAATAGCGCACACCACAGAAATAAAAGAAATGGTGTGTCACAACAACGTCAATTTCAATTAGAATTGCTTTTAATGTTTATGGTATGTGGTCTACCACTTCGTATACTTGATAAAAAAGCATTTCGAAAATTCTGGGGTACATACAATACCGAGTGGATACTACCATCTCGAACAGCGTTACGGAGAGAATATTCCACGATACGTGAGGACATTGAAAATCGAATTAAAGCCGAATTAAAAGATCAACAGCTGTGGCTATGTCTTGATGAGACGACAGATTGCAAAAAAAATTCTATTTTGAATATAATAGTGCGCGTATTAGATCCTATTCAACCAAATTTTGCAATTCTATTAGCAGCAGAGATTAAACAGTGTACTAGTAAAGCAATTACGGCCGTAGTTCTCGAAACGTTACAAAAATTTCAAGTGTCAACCAGTCAACTGTTGTTGTTCATGAGCGATGGTGCAGCAACAATGTGTAGTGTAGGCCGTTCCCTTAAAGAAAAGTGTGAAGGACTTTACATGTTACGTGTAAAGTCCATGCTTTACATCTGTGGCACAAACTATTCGAGAGTGTTACCCGGAGGTGGATGCATTAATAGCAAACACAAAAAAAGTGTTTCTCAAAAGTCCTAAGAGGACTAGGGCATTCCACAGGTTATGTCCTGGTATTCGAGAACCACCACAGCCCATTCTTACGCGTTGAGGAACGTGGTTAAAAACCGCTTTTTATTATAATGAACATTTTCAAGAAGTCAAATCCGTTGTTTTGCAATTCGTCCCTGCCGAAGCTAGAGCTATTAGGATGAGCCAGAAGGGATTTCTCGATATTTCTGTTGAAACACATCTAAAGAATATTAGCAACAATTACAAAGGGTTAGTAGACGCGATAGAAAATTTGCAAAATTCTGGATTGTCGTGGGTAGAATCAGTGCAAGTCGTGGACGAAGTTAGTACATTGTTACACAGTATAAACGATGCAACAAGTGGGCGAGTTTTAGCTAAGTTTCGATAGTGTTTTAAAAAAAGAATCCGGACTACACGAGATTAAGACAAATGTGCGATGGGGCATCTGCAGATTCCTTGACTAGTCTAAAGATTATTTTAATTACGCCTGTCTTACTTCGGTAGACGTGGAACGGTCGTTTTCGAAATATAAGAACATTTTTTCGTCTCGGCGAACATCCTTCACCGAGGCAAATGTGGAAACTTATCTGATGGTGCAACTTTTTAAACAAGCCTATCCGCATTATTAAGAAGGATAGAATTTATTTATTATATCTTTATTTACAGTTACATTATTAAGTACAACAGAATAAAAAAAGCGTTCAGTTTCTCAGTTATTTCCTTATTACATCCCATTTACAACGCATACCGTTTTCAATCAAATAAAAAATCATAATGAAAATAAAAACACCATATATATATACATATAGATATATATATATATATATATATATATATATATATATATATATAATAATATATATCCGCTCTAATTACTAAAACATTATTATTGCGTCAGCTTTTATTTTTTTACTCTTGTGTATTAATTTCGAAATAACACATATCTGCTGTGACTCACATATACGCTAATTACAATAAGCGGCCGTTGCGCCTGATTCCGATTCTGTTGGATGGCGCAATTTGGCCCGCTCTAATAATAACATATCTATTGCAAACGCCAAGTTAGATGGAGAGCGGTGGGGATGCGCCGTAGTCGTTTTTGAAAACGCGCACGCCCATTTACTGAAGTAATAGTCAGAATATATTTGTCAGTGGCGGAACATAATGTCTTTGCTAGGGGTTCATAAAGTAATACACGCTCAAACGCGAGAAGTAGTTCTTAATGTTTACAATAAAAGTACATCAGTGCCATTAAGTGAAATAAAAGAATGTGTTCATGAAGCAACTGGTGTGTCGGTGCGAACAATAGAAAGAATTATTCGAGAAGGAAATACGGCATCAAACAGCGATGAAAAAAAATTTACAAATCCTGGTAAGAAGAGACAAAGAACAAAGAGTGTCACAAGTTTGCCGGAGTATCAATTAGCAACGGTGCGAGATATGATCTATAATTTTCATAGAATAGACGAGCGACGAGTTACGATTTCAGCTCTACGCCAAAAGATGCACGATGAATTGGAATGGAAAGGATTAAACACATCATTAAGAAGAATTGTAACAGATTTGGGATTCAAGATTCGACGTACACAAAATAATAGGCAAGTATTGATAGAGCGACTAGATATACGAGCATTAAGAATTGATTATTTGCAAAAGATTAAGCATTTTCGTGAGACAAATCGAGGCATGGTATATATAGATGAGACTTACATTCACAGTAGTCATACGTCTTCCAAGATGTGGAGTGATGAAAGTACAAAAGGTCTTTTCAAAAACATATCAAAAGGACCCAGACTAATAATAGTGCACGCAGGAGGCAAGATGGGCTTTATCCCCAACGCCCTATTGATTTTTAAGTCCAGCGTAAAAACTGGTGATTACCATTCGGATATGAACGCAGAAAATTATGGCAGATGGATTCAACAGAAGCTTATACCAAACTTGCCCACAAACTCCGTTGTTGTAATTGATAATGCGTCGTATCACAATACACAAACAAATCATGCTCCAACAAGTAATAGTAAGAAAAATGAAATGATTGAATGGTTAACATTAAAAAATATTCCTTTTGACACTAGAATACTAAAGCCACAACTATACCAGCTAATCAAACACTATAAGAGTCAATATATAACGTATAAATTCGACGAAATTCTACAACGTAATGGACACACAGTTTTGAGACTTCCACCGTATCACTCCGATCTAAATCCGATTGAGTTGACCTGGGCCACCGTCAAAAACAATGTCGCTGCAAGGAATCTAAATTTTAAGATAGATGTTCGTAAAATAGCGGAAGAAAAATTTTCGAGAATTTCTCCGGAAGATTGGCAACAACGTTGTAAACATGTTGTTAATATTAAAGATAAATATTTAGAATCAGAAATATTAGTTGATGAAACGACAGAAAGTTTAATTATTCATGTAAATAACGAAAGTCCTAGCGATGACGACATCTTCAGTTCCGAAGAAGATTAATCTGTTTATTTAATTATTAGTAATTATTATTATTATATAGTTATTATTAGAAATGGAATTATGATTTGCAATATTCGTAACTACCTGTGTGTACATTTAAATCTCATTTAATATGTAAACTCTTTAATTACTTGTAACATCAAACAGCTTCCTATGTAAATTTATACTGTTTGCAAAATATTCTTAAATACCTGCTTATATAATAGAATCTCATTATTTATATCATTTGGTTTAGTAATTAATGTATATGCATATATTTGATTATTACCTGATTACCTATTTGTACATTTTACTCTAATAAATTGTTTATTTATTAAGACATGAATATTTAGTATGCGCCGCCTATGGTTTCTTGCAACTGTATGTAAGACCAAATACAAATTTGCCCACTATTTCTAATGCTGCGCGGACTTACTCCCACCGCTCGCCATCTAATCTGGCATTTGCTATACCAAATTCCAAAATTAAAAAAAAAGTAATGCCTACTAGATACATTAGTTTTTAAATAATCTTGTTTTACTTTTATCTATACGAAAAGGAATGTAAATTTGTTAAACCGAGAATGTTTTAGTTTTAGAATAGATAGATGATAAAAGTAGGTACTTGTAAATGTCTTTATTTGTTTCTCACTTGTAAACATCAATTTATCAAGTTACTGTATTCACCTTGAAAATGTCTCTTAACTGGCTAGCCTGTAAAAATTTGACTGGCTAATTAGTAAAATTTTGCACCCGTGCTCATATATTTTATACTATTGTAATTTGAAATGACAGCCAAGGTTTTTAACAATTTATTTATTATTAACATTTGAAAATTGTCTTATTACTATCGTATATATTAAATATCATAGTGCAGTTGTTATTCCCACTAATATTGAAGTTTCCAAGCGATGTTAAGTTACTTGTATTTGCACGTGTGTACTCTGTAGAAGTGGATGGCGTGGGTTCTTTAAGTGAGAACATTATTTTTGACCAATCAATCTTGTTATTAATTGAGTCATCCACGTAGCTCTCTGCAATACGTGTAAAGTTCACAGGATTTTTTTTCAAATATCGGAATTTCTCGAATTTTTAATAGTTTAGTAACAATACACACAAGGTAACGGGTTTTACTGGCCGCCTTACCGCCAGTAAAAACCCTTTTACCATGACGTTAAATACTATTTATAACGTTAAAGACTATTTAGAGTAGGGATATAACAAAGCATGTTAGAATCATTATTCTTAGATAGATTTTATCTAATATCATTCGATCGTACGGTTGACAATGGGAATCTGCGAATTCCCGAAACACTTGTTCCGAATAAATAAATATTTAATTTGTTTGGTGCCGATACTTTAGTGTTTGCCATACTACCTCACAGTCCTTGCTATGATTATTATTTATTTATTTGTATTGCAGTATCTTAAAAAAAAGGCTTAATTGATGGCAGTAGTGGTAACTACTTTCCGCTCCTATTGGGGCATAGTGCATCCTTGGGGATGTATGACTATGTTCGAGGTTAGGTCATAAGCTTAACGCCCCTATCAATTTTTGATAGTCTGTATATCCTTGAGCTGAGTTGATTTAGTTTGGTGCTGTTCGCCGTTGCATATCTTACCTACATTTTTTTTTGTTTTTTGCAATTTGTTTTATTTCGCTCCAATTTTTACTACTTCTCTCTGTTTCATTAGCGGTATTTTTCTTCCATATGTTTGTTGGTCGCCCTCCTTTTCCTTTTTCCCTTCACGCTAAAGTCTGTTTCGTAATATCTGTGTTTCTTTTCCGTAACGTATCCCCAATCCATTTTCATTTTCTCTTTCTTATTGTTATTGTCACTGGTTCCTGGTTCATATTGTATTAGGCCAATATATTAATTATTCTTCGTAGGTATTTGTTAACAAAAACTTGAATTCCAGTCCTGTCGGCTTTATTCATTGCCTATGATTCGCAACCATAGAGCAAAACGCTTTTAACATTTGGTGTGAAGATCCTGATTTTCGTTCTTGTTGTTAGCTCTTTTGGTATCTTCCTTAGTGTAATGAATGCTATCTGTTCTTTATTTATTCTATTTCATATGTCTGTATGGCAAGTTCCGTTTTCGTCCAGTATACGAACTCTGTTTCGCTTTCTACTTGGTGTTCGTCTATTTTGACATAGTCTGTATCATTTGTATGCAACAAAATATTCGTGAACTTGAATAACAAAACTCTTTCTCATACACAGGTACACAGAAACGTTAAAACCATAATAGCATACTGTTGCAACTGAATATTTTATTGCAGCGATAGAAAAAATGCATTAGTTCGAAGAACTAGAATGGCGCAGCGTTTTTTTAGCCCATACAGTTGCATATGATTGCTGGAATGTGTTTATTTTAGGTTACTTAGCAATATTTTGGGCTTCGGAGTAGACGTTAGCAAAAGCAAACTCTGCATTGTCAATATTGCGCGAGATGTAGGCTTTCACAACCGTTATCTATCGTACAATAGCCTTCCGAGTCTTGCCGTATCGTTGAGTTTACTTTTGACGTCTCGCTGATGATACTGTCAGTTTCTTCAGAAGGATTTTTAAGGCAGTCTTCAGAAATCTTGTGATATTGCATTTACAGCTGATGTAGAAAGAAAACACAAAGAAAATCAATTTTGTAAGGTTAGGTGATCGTTGCACAAAAAAAATTCATAAAGGAGGAAATCTAAAAATTTTCATAATGCTCAACTCGCAACTTTTCGGAAATCAGTTCTCAGACTAATTGAAGATAAACTTAGCCTTGTTAATAGACTAAACATTGTTAGAACTCGTATGCGTTGGGGCGCAGGCAGGAAGTAAGTAATTTAACGTTTAGCAAGACCTATTATTACCGAGGTAATGAAAGTTGAAATCAGTTCTAGTTACAGAATCATTGCTTCATCTCCTATGACAGTGGACTCCAAAGTCGGTTTCGGGTCATCTCCACACATGTTTAAAAACGAGCGCGCACATTCGACAAGACGTTCACGTTGGAGAGCAGAAAGAAGACGCGGTACCCATCTTGTACTAATCTTATTCATACCTAAATGGTTATGGAGAATTCGGCGAATACTTGTTTCAAACGGTGATCTGCTAATACCATTTCATCAATAATTGAAATGTTTTGAGGCGTTATCAGTTCAGTTAGCCCAACGGAGCGCGCTCATCATCTTCTAGGGATTCTTGCCCCAAATGGAAACATTTTGTCCAGTTTTTTGCGGAGAGCCCATAATATGTCTAGATGTCTAGACAAATCACGCCACAAACGTCGTCTGATAATCCGTTTCACTAAATTGTTGGAAGGGTAGTTGCAACAAATGGAAATTGAAGTGCTTCAAGAATCATAGGAGTTTTCCTACCACCTTTTGGTTTAGTACTCAATATGCGTTAAAAGATAGTTGGCAAGAAATTCTAGTTTTCACTTTAAATAATTCATAGAAATAGAATGTATGATGTGATAAAGCATAGAGGTGGAACCATTACATACTAGATTTAATAATAACAACAAAGTGGAGAACTTAAATGAAAAGGTCTGGAAAATTATTCGATATACATACGAGCCCGCAAAAACTCTTACGGCCCGAGTATCATATTGCATTTTCCTACTACCGCTCCAAAATGTCAAAAAATCAGGCCAGTAATAATCGACTTACGTAGCCCGTAGTAAGAAGTTTTATTTTTATTGTTAAAATTTCCATAAGCACTAATTTAGATTTGATTTGTTCAACATATATTAATCAGAACCATAACTATTTCACAATATTACAGAAGCAATGTCCGATATGCAAACACCTACGCAATAATACTAATCTGTGCTAAAAGCTTGCCTTTGTAAATAGGTCACGTATTTGCAATTGTATTACAGCTAAATAAAATTTCCTATAGTTAAACATACAATAACAGAAAATAAAAAGCCAACACTCTGCAAACGTAACGTTAACTTTGAATTTTTTTAAGAAGAATGCATTGATTGTATAGTCAATGCAATCAAATATACAAACTAAATGGACGGCGTTTACTAATTAAATTTAAACTATACATGCTAATAGCATATATTTATACAACACGTATATGTGAATATGTGTCCAATATAAAATGAGTAGATTTATTTCAAATATTGCATACGACGCTTTTTCAGTAGTAAAAGAAAATCAGAGCATGAATTACGCAATTAAACTAACCAAAAATGCTTATATAATAAACTTTCTGGATGAATTTCTTAACTTAACGCGCATCTCTAACATTATACAAAATATTACCACAATACAGGTACATCTTCAACAAAATAAAAAAGACTGCATTAGAGTTTGTATGTTGGAAAATGGTGATCACTTTGAATAGATCTATACATAAAATATCTTTCACATATTATTTTTAATGAAACGACAAAATAAAGATTTATAGTATTTTGTCGTAGCAGCCTATATTTTGGAAAGGTATATAAGTGTTTTCTTGGTATCTTGTAAAAATATTACAATAATACATACCTATTATGTTAGCAAAAATTATGTTATAATACAAAAAAATAGATAATACCAGGTATGAGAAATATCATACTTTGTAATATAATTTATTATATCTTTCATTATCTAGGGACGGTCAGATTGTTTAATAAGAGGTACAGCAATATTGTATATTGTAACTTCGAACGTAGTTGCCATCGGCAGCACGTTTAGTGTATGGCCACTCGTTCAACGTCAAATTCCCTCTGGCGGCTATTAGCTCTTTTTCATTAGTTCCTACTCCTTTTATGGTCCTCTATGGTTGGACACGGTGTGCTGGGGACCTATCATAAGTCCAGCCAGCGACAAACATGGGGAAACGGATTAGTTACTCATCTTCTATTCATTTTCTTCAAATTTAATGAATATTTTCCTACAGTGACAGCATGAATTCGGAGGTATTTCTAGCATAATTTCGAATATTAATATCATTCTTTCTAGCAATTGTTTTGTGTATTAGTAAGTTTTAATACTGTACAGTTGTCAGTGGTGTTATATTTCACAGAGTAACATAGTTAGGGTCTTTCAGTTGCATTCTTTAGAAATTCGTTAAATTATGTTTTGAAAAGAATTATCAAAATTTGCTATGTTTGAAACATCGCTATCGTGATTACAATAAAGGAGTAGAGGGAGCTAATTAATTTTTGACTTGGAATCAAGATTCTCATCCAAGTAACATGTTGTTACATCCTAATTAGCGATTCTGTGGAATTTTACATTTACAATGCTTCAAACAGCGTTATTTTCGTGCCAATATCATCATTTTAACAACTTCGAGATTTCCCCCGTTTGTTATGATACACCATCTGCGTCTTTAGATTTCAACATGTAAAAATATACAGGATGTTTCATTTAAAAAACTAAGTTGGGGTATTTTCCCGGGTAAATCGGAAGTGCCCTGAAAAATGAGAATGACACCATTAAATTTAGAATTATTCGTTACTTATAATCCCAAAATTTCAGATTTTTATTTTGATAAATAAGAAGAATTATAGGGGTGAGTCTAGTTTTCAATTACACCCAGTATGTATATAATCGAATCCTCATCTACAGTTAGGTGTTGAGGTGTATTTTCTTTCTTCTTCATTTTTCACAAAAAATCCTCCAACTATTTCTGTTTTTGGATAGTGCTTCAGCTTCTTTCCAAGTCGTCTTCTTTTCCTTAATATTTCTTCTATTTCACAATTCCATTCTTTGCTTGGTCTTCCTCTTCGTCTCTTGCCAGGTTTCTTTGCTTCCCAAACTTTTCTGACTTGTCTATCTTTGGGTAATCTGGTTAGGTGTCCCCACCATCTCAACTGTGCCTTCTGTATGTGTTTTCTTGCACTTTCGATTTACAAATTGTTTTTTATTGTTTCACTTATTTTATCTAGTAACGTGACATTTGCTGTTTGATTTTTTGTTGTATTTTTTTCTGTTGTTACCCATGATTCAAATCCATAAAGCAGAGTAGGAAGATAGATTCTTTTATAGACTGTCATCTTTGTTTGTTTTCTTATTTCCTTTTTTCCAATAAAACTGTTTTTCATACTATGGTAAAGTTTGTTCTTTCGAAGTTATTCTGCTATTAATCTCTGTTTCGTAATTTCCTTTTCATCTATTAAAGTCCCTAAGTACTTAATACTGTTCACTTGTTCCACATTTATTCCTTTGCTCATGATGTTTATTTTCTTTTTGTTATTCGATACTACAATAGTTTTGGTCTTTTTAGCGTTTATGCTTATTCCTTTCTGTTCTAGTGTTCTTGCCCATATATTGGTAATTGTGCTGTAGTGCTGCTTCATTGTTTTAAATTAACATAATATCGTCTGCGAAGACACATTCACTAATATTTACGTTCTCCATTCTGTTGTATCCTCCTGAAATAAACAACAGAGGACTGAGCACTAGAGCAACGCAAACTGCGCTGAAAGCCAGTGGCTGACGCATAAAAGTTTACACAAATAAACACGGCCGGGACAATTGGGTATAAGCGTCAGTATAACTGCGACTCGAAAGCCGATCTGTTGTGTATGCATCTACGCTGTCGTATACTATATCGTAGTTCTACGTTTGTTTTAAAAATGTTTCCTACGTCGCGAAAACGACCAAAGTTGGACACAATAAGAGAATTTTTGCAGAAATACCTGATTTAAAGTGTCATGGCGCTAAAATTCAATGTGTAGTGTGTAAAATAGATTTAATGTGTTGGTCGAAAAATGATTGTCTAGGGCATGTAAATAGTGCAGGGCATGTTTAAAAAAAATTCCACACGAGATTATGACAAATTTAAATTAATTTTTATGTGTTTATTGCATGTAATTTACCATTTCATTTACTAAGGAAGAAGCATACGTCTCGTTTTGGAATGAATATTCGGACTTTCAGTTACCAAGTGAGAGAACATTACAGAGAGTTGTGCCGTCTGCTCGTGAGCATGTCGAGAAAAGAATTAAATTGGAGATGCAAGATAAAAAACTGTGGTTATGTGTGAACAAAACAACAGATCGTAAAAACATTCTGTTGTTGATGTAATGGTACGCACAATGGAACCACATCGACCGTCACCCTCAATTTTACTAGCTTCCAGACGAATACAAAAATGCACTGCCGAAGTAATTTCAATGTTGGTGTTAAATACATTGGAAAAGTTTGAACTTTCAACAAATCAACTGTTGATGTTTATGAGTGATGGTGCCCGCAAACATGCTTGCTGTAGGTCGATCTCTTAAAAAACATTGTGCTAACTTGTTGCATATTACATGTAAAATTCATACTCTCAGTCTCGTAGCAGATAGTATCAGAAAATGTTATCCCGAGGTAGACGCTCTAATAGCACATACAAAAGCTGTGTTTGTAAATCCTCAAAACGTATTCGGGAATTTCATAGTACTATGCCCCGGTATTCCTGAACCACCACAACTTATTCTTATCGATGGGGAACATGGTTAAAGGCTGCATTTTATTATCTTAAATATTTTGAGAATAAAAGAACGTGATTTTAGAATTCGACCCAAAGGAAGCTGCGGCTGTCAAGGTAAGCCGCTTGAAATTTCAGGATAGTCAAGTTAAACAGATTTGGAAATTATTCAGAACAATTACGTGGGACTAGCGGATGCGATAGAAAAACTACAAAATTCTTCGGTGTCGTTAGTGGAATCTTTGCAAATAGTGCAACATGTTCACGCACAGCTATGCGCGATAGAAGACGCAAGAAATTTGTGTTTTAGAAAGGTTGAATGTGTTTTAGATAAAGACTCTGATTTTGGCACATTAAAAGCAAATTTGTGAAGGTGCGTCAACAGAACCGTTAAATTATTTGAAAAGATTATTTTACTTACGTAAATATAACGTCACTAGATGTAGACCGTTCGTTTTCGGCATACAAAAAAAGCTTTTTCTTCACACCGCACTCTCTCTGCCGAAACAACTTTGGAAACATATCTAATGTTACAAATATTAAATAGACATTATCCCACCTTGTCATTTCACGGAGGACTCTTAAAACGGTAAGTGTTTGAGCACGTATCACATTTAATTTATTTTGTGTAAACTTTTATGCGTCCGCCAGTGGCTTTTCAGCGCAATTGCGTTGCTCTACTGAGCACACCTACTTGCCTTACTCCCTTGGTCGTAATGAATTTTTGAGATTCTTCGTTTAACACTCTTACTACATTAGTAACCTGGGCAAATATGCGGTAACAGCCAGAGGCGTGGCGAGCGCATAAAAGTGTACACATAAAATAAAGGTAAGAATAAATTATAAAACGTGCTGAAACACTTACCGTTTTAAAAGTCTTCCGTGAAATCACAAACTAGGTAATATCTCTTAAATATTTGAATCATTAGATATGTTTCCACAGCTGTTTCAGTCAGCGAGTCCCTCCGCTAGTCCGAAGTAATTGTTGTGAATAGTTTGTAAATCTCTTTTAACCTAACTATCTTGAAAATATTTCCTGGTTTTTCTTGATTGCTGCAGCTTCTGTCGGATTGAATTTTAAAACTACCTTCTTTACTTGATCAAAATATTTGTTGTAGTAAAACGCAGCCTGCAACCATGTTCTCCAACTTGTAACAATCGGCTGTGGTGGTTCAGGTAAATCAGGACACAGTTTATGAAATATCGGGTACGTTTCGGGACTTTAAAAAACACTGCCTTTATACTAGTAATCAATGCATTTACTACTGGAAAACATGTAGGAATCGTTTGTGCCGCAAGAGTATGGATTTTACATGTTACATGTAAGAAGTTACCACTGTGTTTCTTTAAGAGATCGGCTCAAAGAACGCATGTTTGCGGCATCATCACTCATAAACATTAAAAGTTGCTTAGTTGAAACTTCAAATTTGTTCAATGAGTTCAACACCACCTTTAAATCTCATCGGCAGTACGTACCATTACATTAACCACAGAATGTTTTCGACGATCTGTTGTTTCGTCACACGCAACCACAGTTTTTTTATCTTTCAATTCCGTTTTCATTCTTTTTTCTATAAGTTCACGAGCAAAAGGCACTACATTTCGTATTGATGTCCGTCTAGGTAATTTACAGTTCGCATATTTATTCCAGAAGGAGACAAATGGTTCTTTGTCTAGTAACGAAAGGATAGGTTACATAAAATAAGAGTAACACATAACCAAATGTAAATTTTTTCTTGGTCTCGTATGCCACTTTTTGCAGAAGAATGCTGTTTGCTTTCGATGTGAAGTTGACAATGGTTTCTGGGCCAACACATTAAAGGGATTTTACAAACTAGACATTGAATTTTAGCGCCACAAAAATTAAGTCCGGCATGTCCACTATAAAGCTTTTAACTGTGTCTGCCATTGGTCGCTTTTGCGACGTACCTAACTGCAACATTTTTAAAGCAAAAATAAAGGTACAATTACGAAATAAGTTACACAGCGACATATCCACAGAACTACTCGCATACAGCATCGATTTAGTACTGATGCTGTGAACACGTGAAATAATTAATCGCCGACTCCGGACCACATATCTACTACACTGACTGTTACCGCTGTTTGCCCAGACCTTACATTAGCGCTAACTCTATACATTGATTGTATGGCTCTGATTAAGTTGTGATCTACTTCATATTTTTCCAGGCTTCTCCATATTTGCTGTCTTGGTACCTTATCGAACGCCTTTGTTAGATCTATGAAGCATTGGGTGTATTATTATCGTTGTTATTATTATTACTCAGATTTATTATCTAGGTTTTATTATCTATTCTTTTATGTGTAGGTACCACTAAGAATTTTATTCTTTCAAGTTGTTGGTTACATTTTTTTCCGTTACTGTATATTTATACTCATAGAAAAACTTCTGCACTATAACAAATGTATAATTTCTTTTATAATCATTTGCAGTATTGCTCAAGGGCATTACCATGCCGATAATAGTAGTAAAAATAAATAGTAGAAAGTGTAAAGAAAATTTACGTGATATGAATACAAGTAATAACTAATAAATGTTAAGCGAGAAACTAACACATAATTTCTGTTTGACAATTAGGAGAATACTTTAAATTCCTCCACTTTTACTTGAATATTACCCTCGTATACATACTAAGTTTTAGAACATTTAAATTAAATTAATCATTTGCATTCTATTAAATTATTCGTTTTCTAAGAAGTTTTGAGAAAAAATGCAGAATTTATGATAGAAAGGTAGATTCAATTATTTTCTGTGGTATGCGTATTATGTCACAAAATCATATCGTTTCTATTTTTATACCCAACACCGGAAGTAGATCTTTAGAAAAATCAAATTGCAATCCATTTTGGATATATAAATAACGTTACATACATACATACGTTAATATAGATGCATACATAGTAACTTGTTGTGCATTCGTGTCAAACAAAAGATTTCGTGTCGTTGATATACCAGCGCGAATGATTAACATCATTATAATGTATTTGTCGACAACTTACAATGACAGTTTGAAGAAGCAGGTGAATATAAATTGTATGTTCAACATGACTGGCGCCTACTTGGATTTAACATGAATGGTCATAGTATTTAATGAATTCGGAGAGGTAAATTTGTGGTAAACCTACCTACTTGTAACGTTTAAAGATACAATATGAAAACTAGTTTACATATCATTAAATAACAGCTAAATAGAATAAGATGATTCAGGCCATCTGCGTACTGACCAGCATCAATAGGGAAATTTGGATTTCAAAATATTACGACTAGTACAGGTTAGTGCAGAAGACGCTATTGCTTAATAAGTGCAATGCTACAAACTATTAATACTTGTTGCAGAAATCGAAAGTGTTAAAACTGTAAGTAATTTTTTAGGACAATTCATTTAGATAACAATGAGTAATTTCTTATAAGCAGAAATATAAAGAAGCAACCTAAAATTTTGGTAGCCAACTCGAAATAAACACATAATAGAATGTTCAAATTTATTGAACGTCAGTAGCCTAGCAACCAAACATAAAAATAATAAAATCAAGTGCGTTTAGGACACGCAACGTCTGAGTCGCTGCACAGTTTCACATCTAACATTTTTACTTTTGACGACACTCAACTGTTGCAAATTCACTGAACGTAGTCAAGGTTCAAAGGCAGTATAACTATAACAATACTCTATATAGAACCTAAAACGTGATTATAATTGAGCTACTTGATAATGATTGAATATTTATTTTGGATGGTTTTAATTTACCTCAATCTAACAATGAGAGCATAAATGTTTGCCAAATATCATCTAGTTAACAATTTTGTGAGCTTTTTTTCACTTACGTCAAGCCAATGTTGTATTTAATCGTAACGAACCGACTGGTTCCTTTGATTATTACGAACATAAACGACTTAACGTTGGATGTGTCTAGTGTGCCGCTGAGCGACGGAGATGCCTACACCCTGCTCTTTAGCTTACATGTAATTATAGTCGTCATACTAGCTGCCTTTCTAATCCAGATCATAAAGTACGATCCTGGTAATCGAATTAGGACCATTTAGAAATATTATGATTTTGGGGTAAAAGTTTAAAAAGCAGTTGGTAATGTTGGCAATATTAATATTTAATTACATATTACATGCAAGTAAGTATAATTTGAACATATATTTACTAAAATTTGTTTGTTCGTCTTCTGTTTTATTATTTCCTTAATCCTTTTGGCATACTGCCAATAGAGCTTCTATTGTTCTTCAATATGTTGTTGTAATTCTTCCTTTGTAGTTGAGTTTCGTGTACTTACGATGTTTTTCAAGACGTTCCACACATTTTCAATTAGGTTTAGTCTGGCGAATTGCCTGTCAAGGTAGTACAACGCAGATTTTTAGATTCAAGATATCACATTACACTTTTTGTCTTATGACACGGTGCATTGTCTTGCATGAAGGTATATGACACTTGAGTCGGATCCAATGAACCCAATATAAGGTATTATAAAGTTTTGTACAACTTTTTTATATTGTTTTTGTTCCATTGTTCCGTTAACGAAATATAGTGGTCCCGATCCTTCTGTCGTGATACACGACCAAACCATTAGAGATGGGTGTTTAATACATTTGATCGTACATGCTTCTTCATAACACTCTGAAGGACGTCGACGAACAAATTGGCGTTTCTCCGTTAGCGCTTCTACCCAAATGATTTTCTCGCTGTAAATAATCTAGGAATAAGTACAAAATGTAGAGAACCTTTAAGCGAATATGAGGATGAATTTGATCAAAGATACAGATGATAAATGAAACTTATCTTTCCCAATCTTATAACTGTATATTTTTTATATTCTTAGCCCATTGAAATCGTGTCACTTTCGTTTTAGATGTTAGTCTTGGCTTCTTTTCCGGGCGCCCCTGCATTTCAAGCCTGCTTCAGTTGTTTTGCGTTTGCCGGCACAATATATTTTGCTGCTACTTGTACTAGGAATATTCTCCTTAATTAATTTCGCATTTCTCAGAACAATTTGATGCGATACACCTCTTTTTGTGCAACCTCACGTTGAGAGAACTCTCCCGTCTCTAGACGAGCAGAAATTCGTGCTTTTTTCTCCGTGGTTACATCTTTCTTCTGTACCATTGTGATAATAATTGACCGCGAAAATAGACGCACACAAATAAAATTAAATTTTTTGAAATATAAGTTCTTTGGAAAATCGGTAAAAACACTGTTTTTATTTATATTTGCAATTATACTAACGAACTAATGAACGAGACACTTCAATTATTGTACGTACGAATGGCAAGAGGCGTGATTCATAGGTGGATAATAATAAGATTTTCAAAATTTAAAAATTAGATTTAATAAATATTCTTATAAATTAATATTTCTCAAGTGGTCTTATTTCCATGGCTAAGAACTGTATATAACTTTAAAATTACTAATTATGTACTTTTGTATGATGCGTTATATTAAACCGATTGGTCGTATATAAATTATTAATACTTATTGCATACAGGACAATCTTACTTGCGAAACATTTGATTCAAGAATTTATTAACTTTTTTATGAACTTAGTGTTCTATGTGACTGTGCCACAATTTTGCTGCTCCATATCTAAGGTATTTTCTTGGGATATTGGAAAATTTCTCGGTCAACGTCCAGCCTCAAGAAGGGAGATAGGTCAATGAAAGAGAGCTATAAACCAATAGCTTTGTTAAATAAAATCGCGAAGGTATTCGAAGTGTATTTACACAATACATTTGTCTTCAATTTACAAACACTTTTTGACGACCAGGCGACTGGTGGCGTTGTGCCTAGCGCACTGGTCTATCAGTCTTGCGGTACCAGGTTCGAACAAAAGCCTCGAAACTATCAAAGTGAGATTTTCCGTAGTTTTCCTTACTCCACATTTAGCGAACGCTGAAAGTGAACATCTTAAGACACTCTACAGTGTTTAGTGTACTAATAACTCTGTAATTGTTGAAAGCTGTTGGGGATGTAAAGGCATTAATTATTATTATTTATTATTATTATTGTTATTATTGCATATAGTGACGTCACTTAGCAGGCTTATGAGTAATGTGAGCAGCCCTGCCGTAAGCGAACTCCGACTTCATACTTCTGTATGGAGACGAAATATGGGCTCACTTCCTAGAGTGGCAGATTTATAAAAAAAGAATTGCAGCGATTCAGAGAAGAGGCATACTCAGGATCGGTAGCTCGTACAGAACTGTCTCAGGGCCACCGTATTGGTTATTGCAGGAGTGATTCTCATGGGTCTGCAGGCGGAGAACGTAAATAGTTTATGATAGGAGGACCGTTATCGGAGAAATGGAAGCGAAGATGGAGGGCCCGCACAGTCATCAGAGACTTGTGGCAGGAACGCTGGGAGAGCGACACTACAGGCAGATGGACTGCAAGGCTGATTCGCAGTATATCGGAATGGGTGGGATAGAAAGCATGGGAGGTAAACTATTACCTAACACAGTTACTCTCCGGATACGGGTACTTCTACGAGTACCTGAACCGGATGGGAAGAATGGATACTTCGGCATGTCCCTTCGGGAATTGGTGAAGGACGACGCATACCATACCTTTTTCGAATGCGACAGATGGCGCATAGAGAGGGAGAATGCTGCGACGGAGTGGATCTTTCAATCTTGAAAAAATAGTAAACATCATGCTGTCATACTCAAACAACTGGCGCAAAATAGCAAACTATGTGGAGGATACAGTCAAAGCTAAGAAGAATCAGACTCTATAAGCGTAGACAGAGTCTTTAAGACTATATACGGGACACCACCTCGATGAAATGCAGTCGGCGGTTCTGAGGTGGACGAAGTGCCCGGAAAGGGAGGGGTTTTTTGTGCGCGGATGGGTCATCTGGAATGTGCTTAATGCATTTTCCCCCTCTTACACACAAAAAAAAATACAATTGTTACTAGCATGGCTTTGTAACAAATGTTCTAGAGTATCTAGAGAATACTGAGAATAAACTCAGCATTATTACTCCGTTTATTGCTGAAAACATAGAAACCAGCAAAAAAACGTTATTTATGTAAAGCATTTGAGAAGCTGGATCATCGATACTCCTATTAAAATTAGAAACTGTAAGATTTACTTCCGAGTTTGCATCTTCCTTCGCATTGTATCTAGCATATAGAAGGCAATACGTTGTTGACCTGATTCAGGTGTTTCATAAAGAAATAACATTGAGCCCTTATTTTTCTCTGAGGTTAATAAATGGCTTATGCACTGAACTTCGTTGTAATAAGCTGCTCTTTGCTGATAATTTCAAATCATATACTAATGGAAACTGCAAAGTAGCTGATTGCATTGTTCTACAAAATCAACTAAATATTTTACAAACTTGGTCCTTATGTAACAACTTCATTATCAACGTATCAAAATGTAGTGTACTTACCTTTTCTCGTAAAGCTAATCCGATTATCTAAGATTATCTGTATAACGGTAACATCCCTCGCTCAACCTCCTTTAAAGATTTGGGTGCTACTTTTGATGCTGAGCTGACATTTACTAAACACATAGAATCCATAACATCCTCTGCACTTAAAGCTCTTGGTTTTATAACTAAAAACACCTAGAATTTCTCACGAATCGATACAATAATGCTGTTATATTTTGGTTTTATGCGAACAAAACTCGAATGTGTTGGTGTCAGTTAATCACCAATCTATAAAACACATTGTCTGTTCATCGAAAATGTTCAGCGAAAAATTCTTGCTTTCAGTGCTTTGGTAATTCTCCCCCAGGGATTTGATCATGCCACCCTTCTGGCCATCTTGTCTTGCAGTCTGTCGTAATCAAGCAAACCTTAAATTTTTTGTACTACCTACTTCATGGCAATATTGACTCTCAACAACTTTTGACCAAGACATCTTTCCTTGTGCTACAATATTCCGCACGTAATCATAACACCTTCTGCTGCTCTTGTAGAAACATAAATATAATGTTATGGTCGCCACTACATAGAATGTGTTAATATTATAAATTTATAATAGAATGGCTGCTGACAATTAATTTTTTACCACTGTCACTACTAAATAATTGTAGGTTAGTAAATACTTGCTAGTAGTTAGATAACTTGTATTATGCTTTGGTATATGGTATTTTTTTATATCTGTATCTTGTTTCAACTATTGAATCGTGACATACGAGGTACGGCAAATAAATAACGAGAAATTGTTTCGAACGCTCGAACTGACAACACTGGCGGGTATTCAAACACGCAGGCATAAACTTCCACAGTTTTACTAAATGCGTAATAAGTTTTAACTCGGTTGAGTGCTTTGTGTATGAAGTAGTAGGTTTGAAAGGTTGGTGTTGAAGCGTTGTATGTCGAAAAAATGTGCGATAACAAACTCGAACAGAGAATTGTGATCAAATTTTACAGGGGATGAAAACTGGGTCTTCCAGTATGACTCTGAGACTCCTCGGCAAAGTAAATAGTGGGTTGAGATTGGAAGAGAGCGTCCTCAAAAAGCAAGAATGTCGCAGTCAAAATGAATACAATGCTCATTTGTTTTTTCGACATCAATGGCATTGTCCATAAAGAATTCGTTCCGCAAGTCCAAACTGTTAATTCGGCCTTCTATGTTGAAGTTTTGAAGCGGCTGTGTGCCAGGGTTGCGCGGGTAAGACCTGAATGAAGAAGAGCACTCCTAAATCTTAACCTAAGATAAAGATAGGGAGGAGTCTTCATGGTGAGAATCTTATAATAAAAGCTAAATTGGTGCAAACGTCGACGAATCACTCAACCAATTCAGCTCGCGCATTTATGGGAAACATGCTCACGTCTGTGTAGGCCATAAATGAAACGAATATTCGGATTTAGTAGAAGATGCAACGATTAGCACACGAAGAATTGGTACTCAATTGGGGATTCCACAAAAAGGAGTAATAAATACACTCCACGAGCAAGGCTCCTCTCGACTCACGCTGTATAACACAACATCCTTTTAGTTTGTGTTTTGGACTTCCAAACATATGTTGCAATAAAACTTGTTTAAACTGGATATTATACTGCTACATGCATAAGTGGAAGATTGCCGCGATTATTTTCATTGCTTTCGCAAGAGCTTTGCATCCTAAAATGTAATTCCAGCCATTTAATATAAAAATTATATTAAAGTTTAAAAAACTATTGTTTACAGATATTTTCTCCAAATTATTACAAGGTGTTAAGATTTGTAGCAATTTAATAGCTAAATTTATATTTAATCAATTCATAATTTAAAACAGGTTATTGTTGCAAAATTCGAAAGCACACGCGGATTATTTCCTCGTTATGCGCGCATTAGCGTAGAAATCATTGTTTATGAGCGTTCAAAGCTAATAATTTAGACGAGCGTCGTAGAATTTTAGAATTGTTTGGAATCCTGCCAGTCCTAGCTAAGTGGCGAAAGAATCAAGGTTTTTGTGTTATCCCGGCTATGGAAAAAAACGGTTCAATAAACTCCGTTGTTTAAGTGTTATTATTGCTGTATTTGATGTATTGCGTCGGCACTCTTTAAAATAGTATGCTAATTTGAGATTACGCAAGTCTCCATCCAGCGACGAAGGACGTTTTTTTCTGATCGATTAAAAACTCCGCCAGCATTTTCCTATGTCTTGCTAATTTATATCGCGATAAATCTGAGGAGTTAATAAATAAATAAGAGCGGTGACAACAGTTTTGTTAAGCGTCAGTTTTACACGTTTGACATGACTTTAGTCCTAATATCGTAATATTAGTGACCATAGTTTTAGAATAAACATAAATTAGACTGAAACCAATACTGTACTATAATTGATTAAGGCATAGAGATTTACTGGTTTTTTTCTTTGCATTCTTATATTCATATTGCGTGGATTTTGTTAAAAAGTCAGCTTTCAAAGATATTTATTGACTCTCGGTTCGTAATTCTTTGTTAGTGTAACATATTAATGTCAAAAATATGTAGCATTAACTATGTTTGAGGGACGTTCAGTAATTAACAAGACAAACTGCATTAGCGGGAAAACTATTGAATATTATTAGATGAAACTTTCTGTTGGCAACCTTGGGGATAAATTAAGTCAGCTGTTTGAGAAAAATATACGCAAACATAACCTCTTTTGTTCATTTAAACGTGTACGGTGGAAGAGCAACGTTCAGTGACAAGATTTTTGTTATCCGAAAGTGATGCTGGCCGAAATTTACTCAAGAATGTTGAAACAGTATAGTGAAAAGTGTTTAAGCCGCGGAAACGTGTATAAATGGATTTAATAGTTTAAATCGGGCAGAACAAATATCACCGATATTCATCGCTCCGGACGACTGGTTGAAGTGTCGATCGACGCATTACTAAATCGCATAAATGCCCTTATTCTCGATGACAGGCGTATAAAAATCGTGACAATAGCTGATTTGTGTAATTTTAGTGTTGGAACTGTGTATTCAATCACTCATGACAAGCTGAATTATCGCAAAACGTGTTCGAGATGGGTTCCAAGGCAGTTGACTCAAGTCCATCAAGACACACGTGTTCGCATTTGTTCTGAATTCAAAAGACGGTTTTTAACGGAAGGTAATGACTTTTAAGACCGAGTTATAATCTGCGATGATACGTTTCGAGAGGAGTCGACATTTTGAAATGGACAAAAGAGGTTATGTTTGCTTATATTTCTCTCAAACAACTGACTTAATTTGTCCCCAAGTTTGCTAGCTTAATCCACAGAATGTTTTATTTAATAATATTCAGTAGTTTTCCCGCTAATGCAGTTTGTCTCGTTAATTACTGAACGTCCCTCGTAATAATACTAATATTGAACAATTTGTGTCCTTTTGTTATCTGATGGCTACAAAGCGTTCTCTTAAGTTGTATTAGCCATAACAATAAGTACAACAATTTCTTCTGTCAAGAACTGTTTCAAATTTGCACTAGTATTCTTGTTTTCAATAAACGTCGTCATTGTTCAAGAATAAAGCGGAAATTTCGGGTAGTTGTAGTAAAATTAACTTATTTTTTTGTTGAATACGTTACGTTTTGTAGAATACGAATAGAAAACAATAGAGAATTATGGCATAATCTTATTAACGTAAGAATATATGTACACACTTTTGGACCCCTAAGCAATTGCTTGATTTGTTCTATTAATTTTCCAGGTGACTTATTTAGAAGAAAAGTTCTCTAAATTAGACATCGATTTAAAATAGCGCCACCCTTTATTAACATTTTGTACTATTAGCATTCCAAACCATGCAAGTTAGAACTACATATATCTTTTGAGGCAGCCTGTATTTTGTACTACTGGGTATTAGTTGCTTTAATGACTCGGGTTAAGCTGGATATTCTGCGTGATTAAAATTTAAGCGAAACTTAAAATTTCGTTTAAAAGTAATTATTTATCCAGTGAAAAATGTGTCTTTGCTTCGTTCTAATAAATAAAAGATATGTATAACAAGTGAAGAAAACCCTTAAAATCATTTTAAAGCACACAATTTCAATTTTAAACAAACTATGAAAAGCTACGATTCAAAAATCAACATACTATTATTTTACATAAACTTTCCGGGACGCAGAAATTATGTCTGGGTTAAATTAGGCATTTATTGGCCCCAAAACATTTTCTCTAGTATATTTGGCCCATTATCAAATAATTTATATTCTATAGTTTCAAATATAAATAAGCCCGTTTGTAGTCATTAACAAGTTTTGCACTTTGCATAATTTACAGTAAACAATCAGTTTATTGTATATAGCGTGTTGAAATAGTATGGAATAATGCTTCTACAGCCACTATACAATTCGTTATATGAAAAATTGTTTTATATCAAAGTTGTTTAGCGAGAACTTTTTTTGGGTTATGCAAGAAAAAATTTTGTTTGTCAGTTTTTATCTATGATGTCATGACTTCATTTTTTAAATCGAATTATATAGTTTTTAAGCTGTTTGATGAAGCTATTTCTTCTATTTATGTTAAGACTAACTGTTAAGATAATGTTTATTAAAAATGTTACAAAAGAACAAAAGAAACGATAAAATATAACATGTCAAAATGCTTTTATTTACCAGGGAGAGAGCGACCTAGTCTGTCACTGAATTCACGAATCGAATTTCTGAGTGCATTTAGAGGTATAGTTCGTTTCATTTTATTTTACTTTGACTAATGGGCAGGTAAATACGTTATATACAAATATATACAAAAAAAAATATTTACTATTTAGTCAGATTAAAATAAAATGAAACGGACTATAATAATGCGATTTTCTCACTAATACAGTGTTCCAATTCTGCAATTTTTTCGGAAGAGTTGCAGTCCATTCTGTTTGTTAAATGTCCCTATAAAAAAAATCACACGGAGTAAGATCTGTTGATCAAGACGGCCAAAACTCCCGTTCTTCCTATCCAGTTTGGGAAAGCTTCATTTAAATAATGTCTAACATTGAATTGTTAGGTTATTATTAGCCCCATCTTGCTGGAAACAGACGTCAGGATTTAGATTATTGTCTATAAGTTCTCCTTCAACCTCCTCATCATTAGTAAATAGTGCTGTAAGAGACGGAATAATTTGATTCTTCAATAAGTCCAAATACCAATTCCCAGGAGGATATACGTTGATCAAGAAAAGACCGATAATAGACTCAGCACAAATCCCTGCTTATGCATTTATTTTTATGGTCTTGAAGTATGGTGCTGATAAGTATTTTCCTGGGACTAGTATCGGTAATTAAGCCTATTAACAGTACCATTAAGAGGAAATAATGCTTCATTGGAAAAAACAAACTTGCTAATTAAACTTTTTTGGCCTCATTAGTTGTTCCTCATTAATTCAGTTTTATTGCTGATGATGATAGCTTGGCTATTGAAACGTGCATGTGCATGTGCATGTGCAGTGGGAGTGAAGTATTATGGTAAGGGTTTTAGTGAAGTGTTTCAGTGTTCCAGTGCCACAGAGTTCGAGTACTTAATTACTCATTAGTTGCAATCTTTCGTGCTCCAGATTTAGGACGACACATTACCGGCTTCCCCAAAACACTTCAAAGTTTTGCTCTCAACAGATTGAGTAATTGGTTTCCTGCTTAGGTATTCCTTATTGAAAAGAAAACGCACTTCTTGTCGAGTTCTCTTACGGTCACCATACCCAACTATCATTAGAATTATTACTCTCTCAGCTTCAGTTAAGATTACCATCTTATGTTACTGCAAAGCAGTTTCAGAATGACAATTTGAACAAAAACTTAGTCCAACAACATAATAACAGAAGTAGTTTGCGGAATAAGGCACAGTTACCATGGCGCATTTTTCACTTAAATACGGATTTCGAACGTAACTGTTGGTGGTCTATCAGGAAAGTTTATTAAAAAAAAAACTTAAAGCAATCTCTGCGTCGATTTAAAAAGGTCAAAATTAGGCGTTTCAGAATAAACCAAAACATTAATAATCCCTCGTGATTATTTAAACGTCTGCAATAAAAAGCATCACACTTGGAAGGGAGCCAACAAATACTCAATAAATGTAACCTTGGTCAGATTAATGCAGTTGTTATGGACGACGAATCGGGACTTTATTCATATATACCAGGAAGTAGACGACAGTCGGTTCAGTAGGTGTTGTTGCGTTCGAAGCAGAACCAAGTGGAGCAAAATAAATCAGAGTATAAACAAGATTATAATTACGTGCTTTTCAAATAGAGTATACTGCTGTAACGAATGTGGAAGAACGCTACACGAACAATGCACAATATTATGGGACAGATCTTTATTTGATGTACTTAGAAAAATTCGTGAGAAACGACCATGAAACGTTTCTTTGTGTAACAATTCAATAGTTCTTTTTTCGTATACGTTGCGTGACAGTTAAGAACAACAGTTGTTTAAATATCAAAAATAGCGTCCAATAAACATTCATTGAAGGAATTTCTAAAGTATTTTAAGAGGATTTTAAAAGTTAGCGTTTCCTTGTTCCGTACAAGGAAATGAGTACAGAAAGTAAATAAAAACATGTGGTTTGATGTAGCGGCCACTTTGCTTATTATAATATATATATATTGTTATGTTCAACGTTGTATCTACGACAACAACTTCTCTCAGTTGTCACTTCGGTACTGACTAAATGTCAGGCTGGCCACTCGTTGGTAACTAAATATCTCTCTTGCGGGGAAAATTGGAAATTTCTTCGTTACCATCCCCCCTCAGCCACCCGTCTTTGGAGCGAGGACATTATAATTTAAATATAAGTCCAGATAATGACGAGTGTGGGGTATCATGGACAAACCTACTCGTTAGTTGATTTTTCTATTCACTTATTTCGTCCAAATTAATGTAGAAATCTTCTGGAATAAGCAACAGCATAAATTGCAAAGTACAACAAATAATATTTCATCAATTAAATCTTTATTTGAAAGGTTTCTGTAAATTAGCAGTGGATTTTCTCGGCCTTGGTTGAATCAAAGTGTGTCTTAACTCCACTCCCAATATAAGTGTTCGTTTGTGTATTCGAAGTCTTTATTAGAAGAGAAAAGGGTTAAATATCCAGAGCAGGCAGTTTCCTGTAGTAGGTATATAAACAGAGGTTTTATATACATTGGCTTCGTTCAAAAATTTAAAGGTTAGTTACTTTTCAAATCTTAAAATTCGTTAATTTCATTTTACTGAGTTGGAAATTCATTCAAAAATTGCCGTAAGGGGATCTAGGGATACCCCCGAACCTACAAGAATCGTTTATTCGAATTAAATTAGAAAATTTAACAAAATTTGATAAAAACCCCCGAGAAAGATATTTCTCGTTTGTTTCTTGAAATGTTTAACATTAATCAGCATCCTAACACTATAAATTTGAGATCTGACATAGAACGATTCAGTAATATGTAATCAATAGGTAGAGTTGTATTTCGTAGTTCAGTGATTTAAAGTAAGTAAAGATATTGTATTATGTTGGCCATATCAACATTCTTGATTTATATATTAGAATTTGTGAGATTTTCAACATTTTGCATTTTGTTTCAATTCATCGATTTTCAACTTGCATATCTTTTTTCAAATTTCGCGGGCACGCTTTGAGTTTTTTATTTCGATATATTTCCTTATTGATCAATCGAAGCTCCTAACATGTGCTACGTTGTATTGACATCTGTTTCAAAATCAGAAGATCGGCTAGTCATTATTAGAGAGAAGTAATCGTCTCTGGGAGACATAGGCGTTTCACCGGAGTAGCGGGCTTTGTGCAAAAATCGATTTTCGCTTTGTCAGCGTCCGCTTGTTTATTTTGCGTTCAGTTTAGGAAACGAGAGAGTGCGGTGAGTTTTGTGTTACGTGTTATTCGTTAAAAATTCATAATTATTAATTTAAAATGTGTAATGTGAACAAGGTTAAAAAACGACCCTTTGCTGGCGCAGCAAATAAGTTTATCTATTTTCCGGATTTATTCAACGACGGTGCTAAAATAGTTTGTAAAGTGTGCGAGAAACATTTGATGTGCTGGCACAAGGCGGACTGTAAATACCGAAGAACATAGAAGTAGAAAAAAGGGCGTGCCAACGAGAACAGCCTTTATTTTCGATTTACTTGTCATGATGATGTCACTTCGCTTACTCGCTACTACCGTTTCAGAACTTTTGGTGTAAGTACAACCCCGAATTGAAGTTGCCAACTACGAAAGCGGTACGTAAGCATGTTTTATTTGTAGGCGAAGACGTAAACCGACAAAACTTTTAAGTCTCACAACGTCAAGTGTTGATGTTTATGACCGATGGTGCCGCGGCAATGCGTTCGGGAGGCCGTTCTCTTCTTGAACACGGTTGCAAGTGTTTACTTATTACGTGTGTCTGTTGTGGCAGAAACTATTTGACAATGTTCATCCGAGGTAGATGCACTAATAGCAAGTACAAAAAAAGTGTTTTTCAGATCTTCAAAACGTCTTCGACTATTTCACGCACAGTGTCCTGGTATTCGTGAACCACCAAGGCCGATTCTTACACGTTGGGGAATATGGTTGCAGGCAACTCTTTATTATTCTGAATACTTCGAACAAGTAAAAGCTGTTATTCTACAATTCAATCCTATCGAAGCTGCAGCTATTAAGGAGAGCCAGACAAAATTTCGAGGTGTTTCCGTTTAAACAGAGTTACAAACTGCTCGTAACAACTATAAAGGACTACATGACGCAATAGAACAATTACAAAATAGAGCGTTGTCATTAGTGAACTCACTGCAAATACACAGCTACGCATTATACAACATATAATCGCGTTTTTAAAAAGTTCGAGAGTTGGTTAAAGAACGATTCCGATTTTATCACATTAAAACAAACTTGTGACGGTCTTTTTCAAAATATAAACCCATAAGGATTACTATTTAAAAAATTTAATCTTTTAATTGAAATCCAATAATCCACGTTTGAACTAGATTTTTGGAACAGCCTTATAATATTATTATGTTAATCGTTAATGCGATAAAATATATCATTGAAAGGCTATTAAAAGTAGACAAAGAAGTTCATTTCCTTTCCAGTTTAATTAAGAGTATCATGAAGTTAAAAATATTTTTAAAGATTCATCTTTATCCGTAATCTTGTTTACTAAATTCTCAAAACGTTATATACATTTGTTTTACTATGCGTCATTCCAATTGGACCTGTGTATTGGTATTGAGTTCTAATCAAGCAGTCTGTTTTAAAAAGAAAATAATTGAATTAATTCGTTAAACATGCCTACGGGTTGAACAGTGTGAGTTAATGAATTCTCGAAACCCTCGTTAAATATTTCGCATGTACTTTGGCCTTTTTCCAAAACAAAGTAAATCTTTTAGTATAGAGGAAGTGATATTCTACAGAATGTAGCTTAAATGCTACCAAAATCAATAACTGTCACTTCACTGACAACGACGTAAATTAAATTTGGAAATGTTGAATCGCTATCGGCGTGATTGTTTGACTTCGTTTCATGCATGTTTCTTTAAACAATCCTTCTAAAAATTTTACCACGGTTTTAAATTGTAATCTAATGATGATTTTTAGTAATTTATTGGCAAATTAATTATTTTACGTAAGTACTTTTGCCTATAACTTGAACATATGGTTTTAAATATGTTACTTCTAAAAGCTCCCTATTTAAGCTTCAGAGACCCATCCGATTGTCTGAAGCTGAAACATTCTGTATACCAAGAAAATACCTTCTTTGGAAATTAGTTTGAATCGTCATTGTGGGCGAATAATGATTTGTACAATATCATCAATTTTCTTTCATGGTACCGGTAGTCCGCAGAGACATTATTTTGTCAGTATCTGCATATTATCCTCCATTATGTACAAATTAACACTTCACCTTGCATAAAGTTTCTAGCAAACATAAATGCAATGGTACAGTAAATAAACTATGATGTATTCAATTCATCGACCAAATACACTGCTATTTGCTGTAGCTGTTGGGTAATACATAAAGGTTATACGTCCATTACCGATTAAAGACGTGTAAAAAAGATTGTATAGCCGATAATGGCTGACAATAAAAGCTTTATTACTGTTGAATACGCAGAAAATATTTGGATAACCATTTGTGCTAAATAGAGCGGCGCATACATAAAACAATGCTATTACTATTTGAAATACCAGTACAGTCGAATACTATCGTATTCGTATCGAAAATATAAAATATGCTCCAAATATTGGTGAAGTGTCGTTTGACAAAAAATGACGTACAATGTCCTACTGACACCAACCAAAGAAGCGAAATAAATTCTTCAGTATCAGAAAAAGTAGGTAAAAATAAAACTGATTCGTTATTAAAGATCTAGTTCAAATGTTATCATCTCAAACTATCTTTTTGAATCCACACTACAAAATTGTTAAACGCCTATACATCAGCAAGTTAAAAGAGTATAGAAAATGTTATTAGTGATTACTAATGTTCGACAAACGCGTGCTACGGCAGAACCACCGAGACGGGATTTACGTCGATGCGAAGCCAGAGGAGAGTTTAGTCATTCGATAGGCGTGGAAGTGAACGGCCGTTCGATAATTATCGGTTTATCGGTGTGCGTCTTTTAAAACATGGATCGTCGTAAGCGAGGTTTACCTTTAGCATCGCATGTGAATAAATATATTGGCCGTTTCCCTGGGTTGGAATATACAGGTACTATCATTCAGTGCAAAATTTGCAATATACGGTTGATAGGTCGCGATATGTTTCACTGTAGAAGACATATTAAAAGTAAACGTCATGTACAGAATTTAAGCAACAATATTCCGTATTGGAAATTTCTGTATGATTTTATTTTTATGCTAAGTGTGTGCAGCATCCCACAACACCTAGTAGACAATGAACACTTTGGTCTTTTTAAAAATAAATATGTTCCCTCGTGGAAACTACCAACCAATAGACCATTGCGATACAATTTACCACATTTGCAGGGTGCAGTGGAAAACTGTATAGTAGACGAGTTGAGAAATAAGAAAATTTGCGTAATGGTTTATGAAACAACTGTTGCACAGAAACACAGCGTGATTCATGTTGTAGCACGTCCCTTAAAACTTAATGATCCAGCAGCTTTCTTGTTATTAACCAGTAAAAGGATTGAAAAAAATGATGCTAAAACCGTTGTGAAGATAATAAAAGATTCATTAAGAGAATTTTATATTACAGGAGCCCAAGTCACAATGTTAGCTACTGATGGAGCTGTAGCAATGCTGAAAGTTGGTAGGATGTTGAAAATATGCTTTCCGACTCTTCTTCACATAACATGTCTCATACACGCGTATCATCTCGTTGCAGAAACCACTCAAAAGAAATATCCGATGGTGAATAATTTAATAGCATCTACCAAAAAGGTGTTTGTGAAATCTCCCAAACATACCCGCGTTTTCAAACGATTGTGTCCGAAACTTCCACTGCCACCTTAGCCTGTAATAACTCGATGGGGAACATGGCTCCAGGCAGTATTTTATTATCATAAATATTTCGGAAATGTGAAGGATGTGATTTTAAAATTTAATTCAAGTGAATCTACATCCATAATAAAAGTAACAACACAAAAAGCCTAAAAATGGACATATGTATGTCTATAAAAAACTGTTTATACAAACTTACCATAATTAATTAATTGCAATAATGTTCGATAAAGTAAAGAAATAACAACAATTAACAAAACAAGTTAAAATGAGACAAAATAATAACGAGAACAAAGAAGGAACGTATGACAAATGCAGGATATAATAACAATAAACAACAAAAATAATTTTGGAAATTTGGAACAGTTTTGGAATTGAGATTTGACAGTGTGGCAATTGTTATGATTACTTTGCTTAAAAACGAGTTCTTTAGATCAGCCTGGTGTTACAAGAAACAATTAAGCCCTTTTTCCTAGTAAACTTTGCGTAACAACAAGAACAGATGACCAAAACCTTTATTGCTGCATATCGTCATATTTCTTAAGTTTAAGTATAACATATGTGGTATCGTTGGATTCGCCTTTCGATTGTCTTTTCAAAAACGTTAGTTCACAAAAAATAGAAATCGACCTATTTTCTTAAAAAACGCTAGCTTCTGTCGTTTAAAGGTATATCGCTTCGTTTTTCTTTGGCTTATTAGAATTTGTAGTTATCCAAGAAAACAATGTGTTTTGTATATTGGTGATTTTGCAATAGCCTATGCCATGGACCAGGTAAACTTAAAGTGATTCCGAGAATTTAGCAAAAATTACAAAAAGTGGAACATAATGAACGCTGCCCTTGTACAGCCGGAAATACGTTAACTTTGTGCTAAGGCAGGGTAGAAGGATAAAATTTACAGAGCGCACTGCGTTGACAGGAGATATCAAGATTTCAATTATTGGATAATTTGCTGTGCAACTACGGCAAATAATATGAGAATTGTTGCCAGAATTACGTAATATTAACCTAGAAATTTTGTATGGTTCCTGCTAAAGCCATCCTAAAGGTAACAATATAAAAAGACCTGAAAATAGACACTTTGTCCACCAAAAACCAATAAACTTAAAAAAGCCCAGCATAACTAATGAATTCGAACGAAGTTCGATAAAGTGAAAAAATTACAACGATTAATAAAATAGGTCAAAATAAGGAAAAATAACAGGGAGAACAAAGAATGAAAACATGAAGAATGGATGTAGTAACAACAAATAAAAATAATTTGCGGTTTTAGAATTGAGATTTAACAGTTTGGCAATTGTTATGATTATTTTGTCTAGCAACGAGTTCATTGGATCAATTTGGCATCTCAGGGGACAATTTGGCGCTACTTCCTAGCCAACTTTGCATAACAACAAAATTAGATTACCAAAGCATTTATTGTTACATGCCGTGATATTTCTTAATCTATGTGGTATCGTTGAATTTGCCTTTCCAAACACGTGAAAATATGCAGGGTGTTCTATTTAAAACAAAAATTTGATGTCACTTTCGACAATATCGGAAATGTAATTGAACGATAACGCCAAAAGTTAGATCACAAAAAATAGACATTGAGCTACTTTTTCTAAGAACGCTAACTTCTGTCGTTCAAAAGTTAGTATGGGGGGCAGGATATTTTAGGACCTCATTGTACAATATTTATTGATAACTATAAATAGCTATTTAGGTAATTCATAAGAATCTCAGGACTGATTTGCATAGCCTATGCTAAAGAAGAGATATTGATGTTTAAATTGAAGTTTGCAACTGTCAAAATACTTGGTACATCCTATGCTCATAATATTCTGTCAGTTAACTTACATAATATGTTCTATTTGAAATAAGAAAATTGATATTCGTTTCTGAGTTAGTCAAGACTGCCATAAAATTTAAAATATTTTTAAAGAATAGATGGTTATCCATAATATAGCCCACATACACATCAAAAAGATTGTTTAGTTATTGTCAGAGATACGTCTAATAGGCCGTCGTCGTGAATTACCCTGTACATATGTAGCTGTGTTTGAGTTATTTAAATTTCTGGAAAAAGATTAAAATGTGAAGCCCAGTTGAAACACGATCTTAACTAGATTAAAATATTTAAATTAGTAGAAAAGTATTTTTCGAAATAACAGAATGTTTGTGTGTAAAATCCGTCAAAATTTGACGTGACTTTTGCGCGTATGTTTCTTTCATCTGAACTGCGCACGTCAATTGTTTCCAAAACACTAAAGACTAGATGCATATTCATATAGGGTTGTGATAATGAAACGGATCAGCACTTTGTACAGAATACCGTCTACATACTTGGTCAAAAATAGGTTAGACCCGTCAATCTTATTTTCTTGAAATGCAGTGGTTATCCTGGTATGTCTGAAGAGATAAGATTAAAAATATTATTATCAACTTGGACGTAACAACGATATTCACGGAACCACCGTAACAAAATTAAAAAAAAAAGTGACATCTCTATAAGGCAAAATTTGCGCAAGAGGGAGGATGATCGTGACAGGCGAGCTTAATGTTTGAGGTAACAGATAATAACGCAAGATTTCTACAAAGAATTTGTTTTTCTGATGAAGCTAATTTTTCTTTTAAATGGTCAAGTCAATAGACGAAACTACAGGTATTGGGAGGAAAATCCTCACAGGCTGGAAGAAAATCACACCCAGTATAATGAAAAGGTTAATTTATGGGCGGGCATTGTTGAAAATATTTCGTCAAAGGAAAATGGTCCGATTTTTCTTTGATAAAAGCCTCTAAAAATGATTTAGTTATAGCTTTAGCCACTCTCTTTCCAGATAATAACGACCCTGATCTGATTTACCAAATTCAACCTTATAGTTTCAACAGGATGGTGCTCCTCCACATTATGCAACTCTTGTATGTCCGCGGCGATGGATAGGTAGACGAGGGACAATAGAGCGACCGCCTTGATCGAACCCTCTAGATACTTTTGTGGGGCCACGTTAAAAAATTTACTTTATAAATCTGAACCCAACTCGGTACATACGCTTAAAGGGTCCATTCGACAAGTAATACGATAAATTTCTCCACAAGTAATACAAAATGTACAACAAGAATGTTTAAATCGATTGATCTACTTGCAGGACGGTTGGTGTAGCACATTTCTATTTTATAAATTAATTATTATCATTACTTTGTTGTTTGCCTATTTTGTTAAAAAATTTAGATGTGTTAATAAGTCGAAAACCGTTGAAGATGGGTATAAGACATCCTTTATGAAAAATAGTTGGAATCTAAAAATTTAAAAAATATACAAAATGTTTTATTAAGAAATGGAAGTTGATATACATAACACTTTTCTGTATATGTTTTTCTTAAAAAAATGCGTTTCAAGCAAATAAAACTAGCAGGTCCAAGCGGTACTTGATCGAATAGACGGTATTCCGTACTAAAGGTTCATCCGCTTCTTTATCATAACCCTGTATAGTAAAACTTGTTAATGCATGAATACTTGAAATACGTGTACACGAACTAGTTCGAAGCTCTTCTGAACAGCATGTATGCGAACTGCACGTGTATCTAAGGTGCGCAAATGCATACGTGAAAGTTGGACCTAGGCGAACGGTTCGTGTTTCAAAACCCGTGTCTGTACTCGTAAAGTTCGGCATCCGTGTATAAGCACGTGAGTACAAAAAGTTAGTACATACGTGTACACATGTGGTTCGTGTTTACGTTTAAAACAAGCACCTCTACTGCATAGATACCTGTAAGTAATTTTACATAAACTTAATCTAAAATGTTATGTGGAATTCAAAATTCCTTAAGATACATTGTAATATTAAAATTTAATTAAAATGAATTTTTTTCGTGGCAATTATTTAAGTAGATATTAGCTATTTGGTTACTAATAAATATACGGCGTGTCTCACTAAGAATGGGGACCGGCGATATCTTGGAAACCACAATAGCTATAGTGATGGGAAAAAATTTCCGTAACTAAAGCGGCAAAGGGAAATTTGCTGAAAATATTTTTAAATTCCAAACATGACCGCTAGGGGACGCTGTTCCTAGGGTTCGCAGTAAATTTTAAATTAGCCGGTAAAAGTTCCAGGATTAACTATGATTTTAAATGCTCTATTAAAAAGCTTAGTTAATTATGCAACACTTTAAAGACGTTTTGTCACATTGTGAATAATAAGTGTAGTAGGTGTTGCCGAATCATGTAAAACTGAACCTGCTGTAACTTCTGTAGTTTTTATCCGAATTAAAGAAATGTGGACTTGTTTGAAAAGGCATTTAGCGTTGTTTTAGACGTCGCAATTTGTGTCACCTGTTAATGTTCAAGAAATGTACCAGATGGCGTTATTTTCAACTGTACTAGTTTTTCTCAATTATCTTTAAAAATTCAAATGCAATAACATGCTTTTCTTATGTTGTGTTTGAAGAGTTTTGATAGACTAAAGTAGTGGTGAAAACCGCGTAGTGATATCTTTTTCCTTTTTACAGATAACGAAAACAGCCGCTTTTCAGTAATAATTTCCCGATTAGTTACAAATACCTACTTATTGTTAGTAGCATCGAAACTTATTTTAGTTGGCCATGAGATAAAGGAATGATAACAATAACAAAATGTAGCAGTCACACAATAAACATGACATCTATTGCTACGTCTAAAACAGTGTCGAATGCCCTTTCAAACAAGTCCACATTTCTCTAATTCGGATAAAAACTGCAGAAGTTATAGCAGGTTTAGTTTTACAAAATTCGGCGGCGCCTACTACACTTATTATTCACAATATGACAAAACGTCTTTAACCAAAGTGGTGAGTAATTAACTAAGCTGTTTGATAAAGCATTTAAAATCATAGTTAATCCTGAAACTTTTAACTAATTTAAAATTTACTGTTGACCCTAGCAACTGCGCCCCCTAGCGCTCATGTTTGGAATTTAAAAATATTTTCATCAAATTTCCCTTTGCCACTTTACTTACGAATTTTTTTTCCCATCACTATAGCTATTGTAGTTTCCAAGATATAGCCGGTCCCCACTCTTAGTGGGACACGTTGTATAATAAAGCTAGAAACGTGAACAAATAAAAGGAATCGCGTACTAGGCGTTGTCATGCGTACGAATAAGCATATTCAATTGCCAATCATAATTTATAATTTTCTATCGTGATAACGCAATAAATAAGAATTATGGAGAGAAAAAAGAGTAAACACATATAGCTATATCTAACATATAAATTCCACGTCATGTTGAAGTGCTTAGCTGCTTAAACAGCATAGAAGTAGTCCTTTCAAGCGGCACGTTCAATCGCTGACCCGAAATCTGACCTTCATACCGGAAGGTGTTGTAGCACGACTTACCGAACATAAATTTAAACGATGAGTACGTACTCGAGGGGCAAAAGAGTCTATTAGTACTGCCATAATAGTCGACGTATTTAAACAATTACACGGAACGCTTGGAAAGTCGACAATAAATTGAACAAAAAACTTAATTATCGGTAACGCTCTTTCTCCGACGGTCGGTAAACTCATTAATGTCCTTTGGTTAGTATTAAGTGAAAAACGAACAACAGAACTTTCGCTTCGTGTGCGAGATGCAAGGGCCACACGTAACTTTCATTACGCTCTTAATTAAATTTCCGCGTATTATTTTTGGTATGTAGACAGTGAAAAATTTATAGTCTACCTTTGTTTTGGCTTCTGTTGCAAAGGGAAAAACAGAAAGTGTTAGTACTCTGAATCACGATATATGTAATTAAACAAGTTACGAATAAATAAACTAGAGAGGAAGCAGAACATATCCACTGCATACAGGTGGAAGTCATTTATAGAAAACTTGTAATTGCTTGTCATTATTTTTTTAGAAAATTGCTGTTGGCCCAATGATACCGTCGTCAAAATGACAACCCACACCCTCCCCTGTTTCCAATAAATTTTCTGACTACCTACACAATGGCATACAAACGTTGTTAGCTTTTACGGTTAGCTACATTTCAATAACACTTTTCGTAAAGCTAGTTCTTTATCTAGCTGCAATTTGTGTACCTATTTGTACCTCTAGTTTATTAAGTATTTACTAATATGTTTACAACGCTTAGTTTTGTTGTATGAAATTCCTGCTGCGCAAAGTATTATGAAACAAAATTATCTATATTTTCAGGTTAAATTATCATATAAAAAGGCTACATGAATACTTTGCACATTATTCGCCATAGGGCACTTAATTAATTTTATAGATAATTTTTGACAGTCAATTTTATTTCAGTAGAGCAAGATTTGCGAATTTTATGAACTTGGCAGAAACGTATAATTATTCAAAGGTAATAATTTATTATAATTTAAAAGAAAAAGAATAAAAGATCAACACAATTTTATTTTTATTAATAATGTGTTGGGTCCCCTCTATTCGTTTTACACTCTGTCACTCTTTGTGGCATTGATTTCAGTAGGTGGTCGATGTCCTTTTGGGGTATGGTGTCCTAAGCAACCTGCAATTCATGCCGGAGAGCTTCCAGTGATTGCGGAGGATTCACTAAATTCCTCAGTTTTCTTCCCATAATGTCCCATACGTGTTCGATTGGCGAGGGGTCGGGGGATCTGGGTGGCCATGGCAAGATATTGTGTCTTCGAACAGGTTTAGAGAAGTTCTCGCTACGTGGGGACGGACATTATCCTGCTGGAAAAGTGGGTCTTCGGGCTGATGATATGGAAGAATATGGGGTTCCACCACATTATCAACGAGCGTTCATGGTGCCTCGGATGAACTCCAACTAAGGCCTACTCCCATATACTGTAGCACCCCATACTATAACTCCCACGGCTCAGTGAACACGTCTTTCAACAGAAAATTGAATATCCCGTCGTTCCCCACGTCTTCGTCTGACCCTCATGCGGCCATCGTGCATCCCTATACAAAATCGACATTCATCACTGAACACCACCCTATGCCACTCCATGTTCCAGTGTATTCGCAACCTACATCACTCCAAACGTTGCTGTCGGTGTTGAGCCGTAAGTGGTAACACAAGATGTGGTCGATATCTTAATAACTTTTTATCTAGAATTTTGCCTAATGATTCAAAAACTAATGCAGGGTGATTGATTGAAACCATTCTTGAATAGTATTTTCGGTTGTAGAAAATCCTTTTTTGAAAATTTTGACTTAAGGTAATTGAACCATTGCAAACTCGATGAAAATATTTTCGACTTGGTTGCTTTCCCCATTATACCAGACATCAGTATCAACTTTGTTATTTTAAAAGGAATCGTGCTTTTTATTGCATATTTCATTTCTACATGTGATTTTAGGTAGAATTTCACGAGGTGTCCCTACACCTTTGACCTTATTTCAGTTATTTTGAAAATTTAGAAATTTTTTTCTATTAGCACAACAAAATCATCAGTAGCAGTCATTTTTAAAAGGTAAGTATCGGTCTTTACGCTGGTTTTAGAAAAACCCTTAAAAATTGCAACGATGTATTTATTATAGTTCAATTATGTACAGGGAGGTTTAAACAAAACTTCAATTTAGCGCAAAATCGAAGCATCTACAGTTAAGATTCCTAAATACAATGACCCATTTTTTTATTTCATTCTGCATCGATTTGTATTAATATTTCCTATACCTATTTTATAAGAATTTTCAGTTATGTATTTCAATTTCTTAAATATGTAATTTAGATCATTAATTATTTCAATAGTGTGCCATACAAATAACCGCTTAAGTCATTCTGTGATCTCGTCCTGTAAGTCAAAATGGAAAATCAGGTCTATTCAAATACGGATATTTTGAACTTATTTTATATTTATGGGGAATGTCTGAGGATTATTGAGAGAACTTGCCGGACATTCAATGATAGGTATCCTGATTTGCCACCACGAGCACTCGCCTTCAGCAGAAGGAGCTCGTAGCCGCGCTGATGACGCCGGGTAGGCAGAAACATGTTCGTGTGCTAGTGCTTTCCTTTCATTGCTCACATTATGTTTGCCGGGAATGATTCCACCAATACCATGCTATATTGCTATATTCGCATTATTTTTGGTTCTATAAAGTAACCGTTTATTTTGGATCGCAAAAATAAATTTAAAATAGTTCCCCGAAAATAGGTAAGCCGTAGGGGTTATATTTCTGGATAAAATTTACTGTCAAAAATGATCTATTATAAAAACTAATTAACTGCCCTTTGGCAAATAGCGTGCAAAGTATCCATCTAGCCTTTTTATATTATGATAATTTTCAAGAAAACGGCATCCTACAACCCATAATGCCATTAACGAATGGTTTCCATTAATTATCCTGTAGACGGGGTGTTATAAAGAAGACATTTTAGCCTAAATATCTCACACCAAGTTAACGCAATATTACCCGCATCTCGTTAGCAGTTCGGATCTACATAAACGGGTCTGTATTAGGTTTTTTTATCCCTAATTTATCTAACGCACACTTCCTGGGAAATTATTTAATTTCTGTAAATTTCGAAAAATAAATGCGTAAGAAAAACTAATAACTTTAAAACCTTTAATCTCAGGACAATGGTACCCTACCTTTTTGCTCCAGAATTTAGCATGCCCCATTTACACCCTGTAGATGTTTTAGATAATGTAATGGGATACTCAACCCCCGCCAAAATTTTACACCATGGAGAAAAGATTAGTTCCAGAAATAGAGCCATTTTCGAGTCTGTTACAAAGTGAGATTTGGACGAGAGTCTGCATGGCTTCTACTTTTAATCAGCAGTTTCGGATCTATTTGTACTACAGAAATGGTATTCACAACTAAGAGATATTTATCAACAAAACAAAAAAAATATACAGAACGTTAGTAAATCAGACTAAAATAAATTATAATAATTATATAATACAAAATTCTGTTAATAACATGAAAGCTATGTGGAAGCTATTAAAAAACATTACTGGCTCACAAAATGTATCATCCAATATATTACAAACGAAGGCAAAATGGTTACAAACCCTGAAGAAATAGCAAATTTGTTCAACTCTCATATTCAAAACGCTGCTATTAACATCGTACAATCCATGAACCCAGCGTAGATCTTCCAACAAGCAAGAACTGTTAAATTATTTTAAAAAATTTTGAATTTTATCTTCTCGAGCCTTTGGTGCATCTCATTAACGTTTCGTTCTGCACAGGCATTTCTCCTGAAACTTTAAACACTTCTGTAGTTGTACCTATTTTTAAAAAAGGTGATCCTAAAGATGTTATCAACTATAGACCGGTTTCATTAATATCAAACATTTCCAAAATATATATATATTTCCAAAGTATTGTATGTTGTCGAGATTAAATTCATTTATGGACAAATTTCACATAATCTCCAAAAAACCAACAGGGTTTTCGCAAAAATAAGTCTGCATCTACGGCTCTATTACAATTTTGTAATTATATTATTGAACAATTAAATAGCAATAGATATCCATTGGTGGTATTTTGTGACTTGAGCAAGACATTCGACTGTGTGGACCAAACTGCACTACTGAAGAAATTATACAGTTAATAATAATAATTGCCCAACAGATTTAAGATCCAATTACAGTAAACCATATTAATGTATGAGATTTACTAAACTTAAATATGACTAAACTTAAATCTAACTAAATTAAGGAAACATGAAAACAGAAAAAAAATGTAGACATATAAACCTTAATTCCAATTTGAAAACTTATTAAATAAAGTCCGATGAGGGGGTACACTTGTTTAGAAGTGGAGTTAAGGAAGAGAAATGAACGTCAGTGGAAGGATCTGATAACAAATTATATGTTACATATTCTATGTATTGACGACATTAGCATTATATTTGTTTTGGACTTTGGCGTATAAAATGTAAAGCAAGACCGAGTAGATGGACAGGGAGTTATAGTTATGGTGTAAGAGGGATAGCTGCTGATTGGATCACTTCGTACATAATGAATCACTTGCAATATGTAAAAATAAGTTTTGCAAGTGAGAACAAAGGCATTCGAGATTACAAATCTTACCATCTACCTATATTCTACGGCGTAGCCCAAGGATCGGTTCTCGGACCCACGCTATTTACCTTGTACAGTAACGACATATTTACTTGCTTTCCAGATCTTTACATACTAATGTATGTTGATGATACTACTTTCATCACCTCGAGAGACTCTATGCAAGAAACGGAAGTGAACACCAACTTGTTTCTCAAATCTATCGCTGATTGGTTTGCAGGGAATAGCTTACAACTAAACCAATCCAAGGCAAATTATATGCTTTTCCGCCTACGTTAAAAAGTAATTAATAATGCTTTAAATATTCAGATAGATACAAATTCATTCCAATAGGCTGAATCAATTAAATTTCTTGGCGTGAATCTGCAGGAAAGCCTTAACTGGACATTGCATACAGCTCGCGAACAAACTCGCATCTGTTTCGTAGTCTACGAAAATCATTAGCCAAGGAATTCTCTTATGGGGATCTTCTAGTTCAGCTTTACAAATTTCCATAGCACAAAAACGATTTGTACGAATAGTAGCAGGCATTCCACCGAGAGACTCTTTCAGCGACTCTTTTAAAGAGCTAAAAATTCTGACACTACCATCGTTATTTATCTGGAATGTAGGATGTAGGATGTTATTTTTATCAAATCAGAAATTTAAGCGGAATTAATAGTGCGGTTCATAATTATAACACCCGACAAAGACATGAGTTACACCATAATAGAGCAAACTTAAAAATCATAGACTTGCACATTTACTACCTGGGCATAAGAATACGTAATAAAGTCCCTCAGACTGTTAAACCTGCAATTAACTTTAGACGTGAGTTTAAACAGTATTTAGTGAAAAAATGTTCTACAGCGTTGAGGAATATATGAACGGTTCCTAGCAGTGTTGTTTGCTTTGTTGCGACTCATGTACGCTTTTTATTTAGTTTTCATTTTCATTCTCTTTTCTTATATTATGCTATGCATAATTCTTTTTTAGTTTATTTTTCAATAAGAATTTTTAGTTTATGTTTAAATAAGAATTTCCTTTATTTTTTTATGTTAATGTTTACTACTAGGATTTGTATGTTTATTTTGTCCCTCTTTATTTCTTTTGGTTGTTATGGTTATTGCATGCTTTTTGTTATTTCTTTTTGTGGTAAATTTAGAATATTTATTATGTCTTGCTGATTGATTCTATGTATATTTCTGCTCTAGAATTGATAAAGATTATCATATTATTATTATTATACATAGACTTGTGCTTACTAGATATACGAACACCCTACATTACTGACCCGGTAAATGTGGTCTTTCGAAAAATATGAACTTACAGCGACTCATTTTACACAGCGCAGTTTCTAAATGTCGCAATCAACAAAACCGCAAAAAATGTACAGTTACAATACTGCGACAATATCCCAATCACTTTCTACTTTTTAGTACAACAGATCAACTTTCAAACAAATATGACATAACCTCAAAACAGCGGCGATTTTAAACTGCAAACACGTGACGTATGAGACGTATTTGTACCGATCAAATGACGGCCGATACAATTTTATCGTACGCACGTTACTCAAGTAATAAATCATTACGTCGAAAAAAGGTACAGATTACAATGGTTTGTAATAATACAATAGCTCCGGTCTCCTTCGTAGCGTAATCATAATACCCTCTTTTGAGATTAATTATGTATGGAAGCGTAGAACATGGAAGAAGATATTCTTACATACATGAAAACATTGACCTATTTACTAAGCCACGCTCGTCTAGTGTTTAATACTATAGACGAGGCTGATACAATGATTAGTTACGTGTTTGCGTGAAATTGTATCTATTGTCAACGATGTATTCAGTTACATCGACCGGAGACTTATTAACATTAATCTGTTACATGCGGTTAAGTGATTTATAAAGACTGTTGCATTCGAAATGCATGATAGTGCAATGCCTTGCTATTGTAACCGACACACCGACACCTCGTCTATATATGTAGTGAGCACGATAGGTATGAATCGCGGTGAATTGAAATCGAATTTCAATTTAGTTTTAGGTATTCTATGCAAATTGATAATTGTTATCAACGATGAGAATGCGAAGAAATGACAAACCCACGTATAAGCTCGCACAAGTGCTGTTGAAATCGTCTACTTGAATACTAATATGTATGCTGGGTGAGTATATACGGAATGAATGTTTTTCAGCAATACGTAAACACCTATTATTGCGGCAACGTAATTGAATAATATTGGTATTGTATCGTATTTGGTATGAAGGTATTAGTGCCGCATTTTTATCTACAGTTTCCGTTATTCCAGATTAGATACGAATGCAGAATCAAGAATATTGCGATATACGTAGGTAGATGCTGTTAGATTGTCTCATTTGAAATGCACATAGGTATGCAAGAACAATGCAAGACTTGATTATTGCCTATGACGCTACTTGAAGCAAATACAAAATTGCGATTAGTTTCAAATATGTAAATATGCATGTACAACGAAATAGTTAACGGATTTGCTGATTACTAAAAAAGTGCATATTTGTTTGTATTCTCACCTATAACATAATTGGTTTTCAGTTTTTAAATAATAGGATTTGTCGTACTCCTCAAAATAGGCCTCTGCTTCAGCAACGACCTCTTCATTTGACGTGAACTGTTTTCCGTCATGCCGTTTTTTCAAGTTTGGAAAAAGAATCAAGTCGCAGGGGCCAAATCTGGCAAATACGGTGAATGCGGCACCAATTCATACCATAACTGGACTAGTTTTGCAGTTGCAATTGCCGATGAGTAGGCTAGGACGTTATCAGGATGGTAGAGAATTCTTTTCTTCGCTAGGTGAGGCCTTTTTCTTTTTAGTTCGGCGTCGAATCGGTCCAATAAATCGACATAGTACTGTCTTGTGATTATCCTTCCCTCCTCCAAATAATCAACTAAGATTTTACCTTTCGAATCCCAAAAAATCGTCGCCATAACTTTTCCGGCTGATGGAATTGTCTTCACCTTCTTAGGTGCACGTTTTGCCGACTGACCTTCTTTTCTGGCGTGTAGTGATGTATCCATGTCTCATCTACACTCACATAACGGTGCTAAAACTCACTCGTATTGCGCTTAAACATGTCCAAACATTGCTTCGAGGTGATCAATCGTCAGCAGATGCGGCAGCTTTCTCGCCTAGCTTTCTCATACTCAATTTTTCGGGAAGGATGTTTTGCATACGTTCAACTGAGATGTTTGCCGGGCGGTTTGCTAATACGATATCATGAAGTTTATTGACCATATCGTCCGTTGCCACCTCAATGGGACGACCTGGCTGCTCCTCGTGAAAGACGGATATTCGGCCACGCTTAAATTAATTAAACCAGTGTCTGATGGTAGTAATCGAATGTGCATAGTCCTTAGAAACTGCATCCAACTTCACTTTGATGTTTGCACACGCTTTCCCATCCAAAAAAATCGAATCACTGACCGGTATTGTGCTTTTCTCCATCATTCCACAAATACATAAACTTGCTGACTTTCAGCAGCTTTCAAAACAGTACTACGCGATGAATCTCTCCGAAATTTTGACAAATGTCGACTAAGAAATGCAGATTTTGACACAAAGCGCCATGTGTTTCCAAACACGGGTACTTCTTATACCATCCTCGAAAGTTTCTGTAAGTTAGTAGTGTACATGCACTTCATAGTCATGAACATTTTCATTTACATAAAACTTAGAACCATTAATGTTGCGCTATACGCACAAGTCAATTTTATATTTTCTGTACAATTAGTTTAGGCAATTTATTGCTGTAATATAAAGTCAATTGTTAAACAATTGTATTGAAATTACTTTAAAGTTCTTAAAAACGTATTAGTATTAGGTAATATTGATCAAAATACATATTTTTTATATATTTTAGGTGTAGCTTTGCAATTATTTCAAACAAGATTTTCTATTTTTTAAATAATGATAATTTTTAAACCTAATATAAGATTTCGCAGCAAATCTACATAAAATTATAATAGAAGAATATAATAAAATAATCGAAACGAAGAACAATATTACTGCGTTCAGGTAATTTAAATTTGCATCATCACTATCAACAAATAAAGAGAGAAGCAAAGAAAAAATACATAAGAATTAATAATTCTATTAGTTAAGAACCAAAAGTCTGCAGAACGTTAATATTATTCCAATTTTGGATGTAAGCTGGGAAGTGACATTTCATCATGCTGGATTGTTTCCTAACAGTCTACGTAAGCTACATTCTTACTCACGCACACACTGGTGGGTACCTTTTTTTATAAAGAAATTGTGCTACAATACGCACTTTCCTGAAAGTATCCGTTTTAGATGCGTAATGAATATCATTTTTTTCTGTTTTCTTGTAAGAGCAATTGAATGAGAAAGAGAAAAATAGGTAGTTGCATTAAATAAAAAAAGTGTTGACACCTTTGTATTTGAAAGTTTAAAAGTAGTTTTCGGACACGCTGTGTAATATTTTCGAAAAATTAATTCGGTTTTTAATCCTACCCTGTTCAGTCAACAGTGTTGCAAAATTTCAAGTTTCGAAGTTAAATACCTTTACAGTTATAAAAGCTCAGATACATTCATCCATCTGTCAAAAATTTTCCAAAAAGGCAAATATTTCAAATGTGCACGTGGAAAGAATGCCTAATAACAATAACCAAAAAATAAATGCTAATATAGCTCATGGTATTAGTGGAATCATTCCCGGCAAAAACAATGTAGCAGAAAAAATAGCGCTAACACATGGACATGTTTCTGCCTACTCGGCGTCATCAGTATGGTTCTGAGCACAATCTTCTGCTGCTAATCATCGCGTTTTCCTCTCAGTTTATGTTGCTAATCTCCAAAACAGCACTGAATATGTCTTTCAGCGACACCTATCGCCAAGAAACACGCTGTCCCAGAGGGTAGCAAGACAAACCGGAGTGGGCAGCTCCTGGGCTGCCAAACGCAAGGGGGCGTTGTGCCTAGGCACAGCGACATCTATACGTGCAAATGATTCCTCAGGCTTACCATGATGTATAGAAATACACGTGGAAAGAATGCCTAATAACAATAACCAAAAAAATTGCATGTATAGATGTCGCTGTGCCTAGGCACAACGCCCCCTTGCGTTTGGCAGCCCAGGAGCTGCCCGATAGGTGGTGGACATCTACACTCCGGTTTGCATTTTCCTCTAAGGTGTGTTTGTATTGCTCTCATTATGCTTTGAATTTTTACGAGATCACCTACGGATGTACCAGCAAAACAACCCCAAATTATTACCGAACTACCGCCGTGATGGTTCACCAACAGATCTTCTTACAAACACTCGTCTTCGCGAACCGAAAATTTCGGCAATTTGGATTCGTTGGTCCACTTTTACCTTGCTCCAATCTTCTACCGTCCAATTTCGATGTACACGTGCCCGTTGTAACCTCTTCTTCTTATGAATTTGGCGAAGCAAGAGCTTTCGCATTGCAATTCGTCCGTGAATGTCGGCTTTTTGCAGACAGCGTTCAACCGTGGACACGCTAATCGGCTTCGGATGTACAGTATTGATTTCCACGGCGATTCCTTGAGCTGTTTTTCTCCTATTTTGCTTACTGGACACCACGATTGCAATATCTAGAGCTGATGTTGTCGCACTTGGTTCACCACTTCTTACTTTATTTATAAAACTGCCACTTTCACTGTATTTTTTGATGTTATAATCAACAGTAGATGGATTTAAATGTAATTTTCTAGCAATTTGACGATTGCTTATACCTAAGTTATGTTGTGCTACTATCAGAGCAGGCGTTTCGACATTAATTTCTTTCTTTTTCGGCATGTTTTAAAATTTTAAACGAAATTATAAACACTATTCGTTAAGAGATGTCGCTACTAACATGGAACGATAACTAACCGTAATTTAAAGATATTACTTCAAATGGCTTTATTATAGCTTCGTGATTCATAGTAAAATTACCTACTGTTACATTTTTCCTAGAATTTCAAGAAATACGCTCTTTGTTGCCGCTACTACATGCGCTCTTATGACGATATTACCTCTCATACAAATAAAAACAGTAAATAGACCGATAATATTTAATGAATTCAAGTGAATCTTACTGATTATTAGCATACTATTCAATAACGATGGAAAGCATTTCCTAGATACATTCTTTGTATACAAAAACCTAAAATCTAAGAGTGCACAAATACTTATGAGCGGTAGTGTACATCTATGAGCCAGCGACGTGACCCTACTTTAACTTTAACAGTAACTAGTAATAAAGTACATTAAAACTATGCACTCCAAAAACGATGCATAAACTATCCTATCGTAATCGCAAAATTGCAAGTCTCGATAAACTAAAATATGTATGATGCGTACAGCAATCAATTGTTATTTGCAAGATATGGCTAGCGCGATTCCAAATACTATAAATTTATGCGTATTTAGAAAATGATTTTGTCTGGTTGGTCTGTAGAAGAGTCTGGCTCAATGACATAATATGCTAATGAGGTATTTAAAATTTACATACAACCATTTGAAATTTATGTGTGACCATTAGTAATTTATTCATTGGAAATGGAAAAATCTTGTTAGTTCACCATTGCAGTTATTTACAGGTTATTATATGCATTATTTATGTTTTCAGCTTCACAATCAATGAATGAAATTAATGAAAGATGTAATTTGCTATTTTAATCACACGCGTACGCAAAATAAAATATGTTATGGTTCGTTCAACGTTGAGCTTTAATAGGACATGTAAATTTTATTTCATGTATTGGGTGGATAATATACGATTGTAGAATTAACGATGCAAAAGCTGAAAATCAAGACAGCATTCTTTATTTTCGTTTTATGTTTATTTGATGGTGGCGCTAAAGTATACATAAATTTTATCTCACTTGGAATACACAATCAAAAAGACACCGACTCACTTACAAGGGAACATTCCGAACCTGAAAATTCAAAAAAACTTGAAACTTTGTGAACAAGTAGTCTACACCCAAGGATCTTCGAAAGTATTTTCCTTATCGGCCCAATTTCCTTTTAACAGGGTGAAACTACCCCTGAAAGTTTAGCAGATTTTCGGTTTTCTTAAAACTTTTTTTATTTCAATTAGAAAAACAAGTGCATTGTTTACGAATATATTATAATAACTACAATTATTTACTTGTACTGCCCTAGCAGTAACAGTTATAAGTAGTCTGGGCAAACAACGGTAACAGTCAGTATAGTAGATATGTGGTGCGAAGTCGGCAATTATTTATTTCACGCGTTCACAGCGTCAGTACTAAATCGATGCTGTATGCGAATAATTCTGTGAATATGTAGGCTGTCGTAACTTATTTCGTAATTGTACGTTTATGTTTGCTTTAAAAATGTCGCAGTTACGTACGTCGCGAAAACGACCAATAGCAGACACAGTTAAAAACTTTATAGTGGACATGCCGGACTTAATTTTTGATGGCGCTAAAATTCAATGTCTAGTTTGTAAAATCCCTTTAATGTGTTGGTTCAGAAGCCACTGTCAACGTCACATCGAAAGCAAACAGCATTCTTCTGCAAAAAGTGGCATACTAGACCAAGAAAAATTTACATTTGATTTATGTGTTACTCTTATTTTATGTAATCTATCGTTTCGTTTACTAGACTTCTGGAATAAATACGCGGACTGTAAATTACCTAGTTGGACATCGATACGAAATGTAGTGTAATTTGCTCGTGAACATATAGAAAAAAGAATGAAAACGGAATTGAAAGATAAAAAACTGCGATTGTGTGTGGACGAAACAACAGATCGTTAAAAACATGCTGTGGTTAATGTAATGGTAGGTGCAATGGAACCACATCGACCGTCATCCTCCTTCTTACTTGCTTCCAAAAGAGTTATAAATTGTGCTGCCGATGAGATTTTAAAGGTGGTGTTGTTTCAACTAAGCAACTTTTAATGTTTATGAGTGATGGTGCCGCAAACATGCGTTCTTTGGGCCTATCTCCTAAAGAACACAGTGGTAACTTCTCACATGCAACGTGTAAAATCCATATTCTAAATCTTGCGGCACAAACGATTCCTACATGTTTTCCACTAGTAAATGCATTGATTGCTAGTACAAAGGCAGTGTTTCTAAAGTCCCCGAAACGTACCCGACTATTTCACAAACTGTGTCCTGATTAACCTAAACCACCACAGCCGATTGTTACACGTTGGGGAACATGGTTGCAGGCTGCGTTTTACTACAACAAATATTTTGATCAAGTAAAGAACGTAGTTCTAAAATCCAATCTGACAGAAGCTGCAGCAATCAAGAAAAGGTTAAAACAGATTTACAAACTATTCATAACAATTACTTCGGATTAGCGGAGGGAATAGAAAAGTTACAAAACGTTTCGATGTCACTAGTGGATTCTGTTCAAATTGTGAATGATGTTCACGCACAGTTATACGCTGTAGAAAGCGAAACAAATTGGTGTGTAATACGAAAATTTGAAAGTGTTTTAGAGAGACTCTGATTTTCTTATATTAAGACAAATTTGTGAAGGTGCGTGTGAAAATGCATTAAGTTGTTTCAAAGATTATTTTAAATATGCAAATATAACATCGCTAGATGTCGAACGGTCGTTTTCGGCATTAAAAAACATTTATTCCGCACGTCATACTCACTTAACTGAAACAGCTGTGGAAACATATCTAATGATTCAAATATTTAGCAGTTGTAACAGTTTGTGATTTCACGGAGGACTTTTAAAACGGTAAGTGTTTTAGCACATTTTATAATTTATTTCTTACCTTCTATTTTATGTGTAAACTTTTATGCGCTCGCCGCGCCCCTGGCTGTTACCACATATTTGCCCAGGTTAATTATAAGAATAGCGAGGATACATGCTTTAGGGTGACATCATTCGTAGATATTGAACAAGTAATATGTTGTATTTTCTGACGCAATGTGATAGTATAATTTATCTAATGAGATTCATATTTCGTTACAATTTGATATGTAAATTAGTAAATCATTTCAAGGATAATTGCAAGACAGATACAATGTATTGAAGGTTACATACGATAACAATGATGGAGTATGACATAATAATCTCTAATGTGAGTAATAATTTACATGTAATAGTTTCAATTTATTGATTTACTTAGATAAGGAAATGTATATAATGAAAAGTCGCTTTTGAAATGAAAATAAATCTAATAAATGTAGTTCGTTTACTTATGGTAACATTTAGTGTTGTAAATGATAACCGCCCCAGGGGCTTCAACGACAAAGTAAAATTCACGGCCTATTAAGGGATATATTAATTAGATCTCGAGACGACACAACATTTGTGGTAGATAATGACGTAACACTGGAATTATTGCAAGAATTTAGACCACATTCTGCAGAATTTGTCGATGACCAGTATCCACATTGACGGGAAGAAATATTAGAAGTTTTACAATTTGAAGAAGAAGAAGAAGAATGTGTACCTGAAGGAAAAAACATTGTCTCTTTAGAATATAAGGAAAAAGCCGTTGCCTTCTGGAAAAATGGAAAAAAACGACGCTCATATGATGCTGTAAAACATAAATTTAAGAGAGTAAAGTCTTCACATTAATTATACAGGTAAGAAATCGCAGGTCAACTTCCATACATTTTTGTTTTCATAATTTTTTTTTTCCTTTTTAGATGGAAGGCATCATTACAAACAGTAAGAACAAGAAAGGAGCAATTGTTAAAAATTCCTGAATACGTTTTTAATAAATTTATTATTAACAGCGAAGCGAACGCCATAATCCACAACCCTGATTTCCGTAAATGGGCTCTGGAAGCCAATGAAGAAATAGGATTAACAAATTTCAAAGCATCTCCACATTGGTTATGCAATTTTAAAAAGTACATAGGTTAGTTTCCTGAAAAATTACCAAATTCGTTACCCGTTCATATGGTACAGACGCGGCAGAGTTAAATCGTCGGGTTTCATACAAGAAGTAATACCCTATATTGCGAAAGCAGGCCCTAATAACATATTCAAAGCTGATGAAAGTGAATTCAATCTAGAATTGCACTCTGGTCGCGCGTTACCTCCACAAGAATCGAAAGTAGTTGAAAGTATTGTATAGCTTACGTTCGCGACAATCCACAGCTATACCATACTTCCCATAATATTATATTATTATGGTTATAAAAGAACAAAGTGGTATATTTGGACCATGAATTGCCACATCAATATACGGAGCAGCGAATATCTATTTAGCTGCTTCAGCGGAATGGTTCGTAAAGGCATATCTCCCAAATACTGGACCTCAAACAGTTTTATTGCTAGATTCATGGACTGGTGCCCATTTACCTTAAGAAGTCATATATCGGCCGACAAGAACGTGAACATCCTTATAATACCAAAGAAAACCACTGACATGATACAACCATTGGACGTCTATTGATTCCGTGTTTAGGAAAAATTTTGTTAGGAAATTTTCCGATATGGTCCTCTTTCACAATTACGATATTTATTTGCATTCACGTAACAACATTATTAAATTACGAGGTGCATTCAAGTTACAACACCTCCGATTTTTTTTCACACTAACTAATCACACGAAAACTATGAAACTTGTGTCACTTCTCGACGTAATCTCCCTGCAGCCGTACACATTTTTCACAACGTCGACGCCATGATTCCATAACCGCTGCGAACGCTTCTTTGGGAGTCTGTTTTGACCACTGGAAAATTGCTAATGTAATAGCGGCACGGCTGGTGAATGTGCGGCCACGGAGAGTGTCTTTCATCGTTGGAAACAGCCAAAAGTCGCTAGGAGCCAGGTCAAGTTCGTAGGGAGCATGACAAATCACTTCAAAGTTGTTTGTACGAAGAAACTGCTGCGTCACGTTCGCCCGATGCGCAGGTGCGTTGTCTTGGTGAAAGAGCACACGTGCAGCCTTTTCCGGCCGTTTTTCACGCAATGCGGGAAGGAGCTTCTTCTTCAAAATACCTTCGTAGGATGCACCTGTCACCGTAGTGCCCTTTGGAACGCAATGAGTAAGGATTACGCCATCGCTGTCCCAGAACATGGCCACCATCATTTTCTCAGCACTGGCGCTTACCCAACATTTTTTTGGTGGCGGTGAATCTGTGCACTTCTATCGAGCAGATTGGCGCTTCGTTTCAGGATTGAAAAACGGCGTCCATGTCTCATCCATTGTCACAATCGATGAAAAGAAAGTCCCATTCATGCCGTCATCGCACGTCAATATTGCCTGGCAACATGTCACGCGCGCACCCTTGTGGTCGTCTATCAGCATTCATGGCACTCGCCTGGAGGACACTTTTCGCATTTTCTCCACTCGCTCGATCATATTATCAGACCGGCTTGTGCGAGGCCGAGTTTGTCTTGATTTGTTGTCACACGACGTTTTGCCTTCTTTGAACTGTCGCACCCACGAACGCACGTCAGATACATCCATGACACCATCACCACATGTCTCACTCAACTGGCGATAAATTTCTATCGGTGTCATACCACGCAAATGGCGAAAACGAATGATTACACGCTGATCCTGTAATGAAAACGTAGCAATTTGAAGTATTAAAAACAGTTCTCACTTTCGCCGCTGCCGCTAAAGGTTCTGTGTGTCGTACAGTGCTGCCATCTCTGTCGCGCACTGACAAAGGGTGCCAGTTTATTTTAAAACAAACAACATGTTTCTATCAGTTTCCAGTTCTGAGAAAAAAAATCGGAAGTATTATAACTTGAATGCACCTCGTACAATCTTTAGTGCATAACCAATTATCTTCTATGATTTATTTGCTTATGCCTGGTACAAAAGCGGTTATATTGGGAACCACCCGGATCATTTCTGTAATCCTGTACATTTTACCTTCACAGAAGATTTTTAAATTCCATCTCGATGTACCATATGTGGTTCTGGTGCTATAATACGGTGTTCCTGGTGCAACCGTTTTTTGTGTTTTAAGCATTTTTATGAAGAGGGACATTACCATACAGATTAAGTAATTATTTGTATATACGCACTTACATACATGTATAGATAAGTTTAATTTTAGGAAGTATGCCATGTAACATGTATTTTGTATGTCACTCAGTCTTATATATTAACGTATATAATATAATTTAATGAGACGATTATTTTGATATATAGTTGTGATGTATTTGTTCCCGCCATTGCCGAGTTATTTTAAGAAAACCGAAAATCTACTAAACTTTTAGGGGTAGTTTCACCTTCTTAAAACGAGATTAAGCCGATAAGGAAAACACTTTCGAACATCCTTGGGTGTGGACTACTTATTTACAAAGTTTCAATTTTTTTTGAATTTTCAGGTTCCGGATGTTCCCCTTGTTAATTGTGTTTCTAGTGAAGTAATTCATTGGATTTTGTATCACGTTAATAGAAAAATAAAAGGGAAAAATACACTTCCATACTTTTAAGTTAAAAAAAAGGAAATTTTATATCAATTGATTATGTTATCACTGTTTTTCTTTCAAATGATTTCAAATCATTTTATGGCGTCGTACTAAATAGAACGTTGTAATATCACTATTACAACGTTGGACATACAGGGCGTTGGACACATGTAGATACATACATACATGCATTTCTTTTTTTTGTAGCGAACGAGTTGAATAATTTGCTCATTACCTAATTCTGCACTGCTATATGTATAATTATGCATTAGCGAGGAGTTCCATTTAGATAATCTAATAAATGCAACATTATTCGCCTTATCAGGACGTTCAGAAGCAGGAGGCTAGTTATAATAAATACTTAACCTTTCGCTCTATAGTTCTACAACATGTCGGTATGTTTTCGATTGTATTTTTAAACAGATAACGTTTCTATACTTACGTATATTAATTATGGTACATTAACTAACGTAATTGTATAGAGGAGCTGTTAAATACTAAATAGCAGAACAATTTAAACTTTTCCGTCATTACAATTACCGTCTGTTGTATACATTTGAAATTAATGAAAATATAATTTAGATACCTTAGTAAGGGGTACCGTGGATAAACATTTACTTTTTAAAGATATGTTCAACTTACTAGTACTTATTTCAAATGAAATAATCTTATTTTACCTCCATTAAAGAGGCAAAATTCAGCGTACGTGTTTCTTTGTACCCTGCATCAACTCCAGATACAACTTTTCTAGTTCCATTTGCAAGAACAAACGCTACGAGACGGGCTTCAATCTACATACTATCTCGGATCGGCAATGATGGATGGGAGGATCTCTACGGATGACGTCCACCTTTAAGCTTCAGCCTAAGAATATGCATACTTCTAAGTTGCTTAGTATACATTCTGCACCACACATGCACACATAACACTTACATACACGCACACGGTGATATGTATCTACATACAATCACCTGCGCTCATACACATCTATTATATATCTATACACGCACTATACGCACACATTTATACACATAAAACATTTTCATATATGACACGATATTGCCTACTTGTTTACATATTTATGTATTATGTAATGTATTGTATTATCCTATTATTGGGCCGTTCTCGGTTTGTTGGGTAATAAAGAGTGATATTATTATTATTATTATTATTAAAATTCACTTAAATTAGGGGAGAATTTCACCTCTCGTGGGGGCAAACAAAATGAGCGAGTTTATAAACAAATCATCATTTATCTGCACAGACGATTCCATTATCGAAGTCTACCTAAATGCATGAACCAAATGTTTCCTGTCTTAGGATTAGACCCACATAGTATTGGTTATTCACTAATAGATGTCGCAACGAAAACTTAATTTCTTTCTAATAAATCATCTGGTTTTATACAGACAAATTACAATCCTTTCGAGGTAAGATCTTTTACTCCAAACTTGTCGAATGTTTGGAGGGGTGGTATCACATACCTGCGAAACAGCACTAGTATTGGTAACATTATCGTGGCCAATGCTACCTATAAATTTGGAAGCTGTTAAACATACGGAAACATAAGAAGGCGAGGTAGCGGCCATAAATTCTCGGCCTGATATAGAACAAATAAACTTGGTAAAATATAACAATTTTTATTTTTCAAAATAATTTCCCCTCACTTTAATACATTTATTACAACGATCAATTCTGTACCCTTGTAAAAATAATCTAAAGTTTTTCCCTCAAAATGTTGCATTACAGCTGCTTGCAAATCACTATCCTACTTAAAACGAAGTCCATCGATTTCTTTGTGGGTAAAGGATCATAATACAGAATCATTGTTTCGTTTCCTGCGACAATGTACTCCAAAATCGGTTTCGGATCGTCTCCACACATGTTTAAAAACGAGCGCGTACATTCGACCCGATGTTCACGTTGGAAACCAAAAAGAAGACGCGGTACCCATCTTGTACTAATCTTATTCATACCCAAATGGTTATGGAGAATTCGGCGAATACTTGTTTCAAACGGTGATCTGCTAATACCATTTCATCAATAATTGAAATGTTTTGAGGCGTTATCAGTTCAGTTAGCCGAACGGAGCGCGCCCATCATCTTCTAGGGATTCTTGCCCCAAATGGAAACATTTTGTCCACTTTTTTACAGTGGAATATGGAGGAGATAAATCACCATAAACGCCGTCTAAACGTTGTTTAATGTTATTAGGCGTATACCCTTCTTTTGTTAAAAATTTAATTACCGCGCGGTACTCAATTTTCGTTACCTCAGGCATTTTCATGCACTAGTCACGTTGTCTGGCTGGCTACTACTCTTCGAGCCGTGATATAGTGTAGGTCTCGCTCATGTGCAACTATGACGCAACGGAGTTTGAACACGCCACCTCGTAGTTATTGTGATTGCGTTTTACTTGTTCTTTCAAACATTTTAATTATAAGAACACTGCATACATATTGTATGTACAATCTTTAGAACAACATTGTTGCATTTTTTACAATGTGTGCAACTAAACTTTGTACACTATTGTAGCAGCCTTTGTAACAGATCATTGACTAAATTTTTATAATAATAATGTACTTAATAGAAATACAATCCATTAACCACAATCGAGTAAGGTATGAGAATTTAAAATTGGGACTATAATAATTTTTGCGAGATTCGTATATAAATAATCAAATGGCATGGTGCTACTTTAAATATGACATTTAGTCTTTCATGCTAATTATTTATTTCAGGTTAAACTGTCAATACAGACAATGACTTCGTTAAAAGAAATTGAAAAAAAGGAAGTTAATAAAATTAGTATACGACAGTGAGCCAAAAATTACGTCATATTTAGCAGCTAAAGAGCTAAAAATTTGTGAAATTGGTAGAAATACGGTGTACAGAGTTTGGAAAATTCTGGATCAAGGTGGTGGCATAGAAAGGAAAGAAGAATCCGGAAAAACACGAAGGAAGTTAACAGAAGACGAAATAGGTAAAATTGTATGACTAGCGAAGAAAAATGGAGCGACTCTATGGAAAGTGGCGAAGAGATTTCATGTGTCCGATCGCCATATATCGAAAATTTTAAAACAGAAGGAAATTAAACGTTATTCCAAAATTGATGTACCAAAATCTACACCTGAACAAATGCGGAAAAAAAGATACTTTTCCTTCCAAAGCGATAAAACTTCTTCGAATAAACACTATTATGCAGAAAATAAAGAGAATGTACCAGACTTTATAAAATTTAAATTCTGCAAAAAAGTTGATAAAAAATTGTGTGTATGGATGGCAATTTCAGCAAAAGGTGCCAGCGAACCCTATTTTGTAGAAGCAAATTGCACTTTAAATGCAGAAAGGTATTCGACAGAATGTGTGGAACGAAGATTAAATCCATTTATAAACAAAAATTATCAAACAGGTAAATATATATTTTGGCCTGATGGAGCGTCATGCCATTATGCCAACCAGACGGTTACTAGGTTGGAAGAATTACATATAAATTATGTAAAAAGAGGTGAGAATCCCTCAAATGTTCCACAGTTACGACCAATAAAGCGCTCTTGGTCTCATTTAAAAGATAAACCGTACGATGAAAACTGGTCAGCTTGAACATTTAGGCAATTGAAACAACGAATCAATAAGAAAATTAAAGAGTTTGGTCAAGATTATTTTAAGAGGCTGTTGCAGAACAACCGCACAAAAATTAACAAAGCCGCTGTTCATGGGACACTAAGTGTGGTTAAGAAATAAGATTATAAAGTTACTATTACATGTTTGTTGTTTCTTTGATTAATAAATAATTTTGAAAAATAATCCCAATTTTAAATTCTCATACCTTAGTAGGGATTTGTGTAAGTTATAGCCAGTCATATATTCTCAAACAAATTGTAGTAAATTGCTCTACAATTGTTTGATTTTTCTAACATTTTTTTCATGTAATTTCTTGAAAAACTGTTTTAGTAAAAACCCATGTCATATTTCCAAAAGTATTTTAACCCTGATGAGGCATGAATGCAGGAGTGAAAAATTCGTTTTTGAAAAAATATATATCTTTAAATAAAACTATGTAATGCAAAAAATGATGATTACAATACTAGAAGACTAATCATTCAACTGAATGTTTGAAATGTAAATTTACTCTAAAACAGTTGTGTGTGTACAAGGGATTTTCAATAAAACGGTATATTTACGTATTCACACTACGCTGTACCTACTCGTTTCTATCTACATATATCTAAATTATGTATGTCTGTTTGAAATTGGCTTCCAGTATCAACAACTTACGAGAGTAAATACAAATAAAAAGCACATTTGCCAGACAGAAACCATTTAACACTAGCTCAGTACTAGGAGCTATCCACTAACTGGGTGTTCCAAGAAATTAACATGTTCGAAACATGAATATACACACGTTTGTGTATATACGTTTGTGGAGAAAGTTTCGGTAAACAAATTTGAACAGTTTATCTTTACGAAATGACAGAAAAATACAAGTTACCACATAGGAAAATATATTATACTTAGAAGAATTGAGTTTTTTTTCATTGCTAATACCTTCGTGTGGTAAGAAATGCAAATACAAACAATCAATAACAAAATGAATAAAATCTATTTTATGAAGATATTTACTTGCTTTATTAATGTATTTGTTGCGATAAACTTCTTATCTTGGATAAGCAATCGTACTACTAATTGTAAGTAAAAGTACCTCATACATTAAGCAACTTTTGTAGGTAGTTACAAGTACTTAAATGTTAATTACTATTCGATAATAATATCATGACACATTTTAATTTGATTTGAATAAGTTCAACTCCTAGTTCAGTATAAAAATGTAAAACTTTTGGGTCTTACATTGGACGCGAGCCTGAGGTGGACGAAGCATATCCGTCTCCTTTCCGGTAGGTTGTCATCCGCACGCTTTGCCCTGCTAGTTTAAAACGCGATCTCGGCGCTAGAATGGTATATTTCGCATTGGTTGGATCTCATCTAATATACTGTTTGCCGTTATACTACACTAATATTTGTTTAACAGCAATATCGTAGTGTATGTAACTATAGTAAGTAACTACAAATATTTATTTTTTTCACTACAATATGTCACTCATTCCCACATTGCGTGTTCGTAAAATCTGCTAAAACTTGAACCTTAAAGAAATAGTTTATGTTACGTTTATTGTAGTAAGATCCACGAATATGTTTGTTTCGAGAACCATAAATGGGGTGGATACTACTACAACACGTTAACTACAAATATATTGTATGCCTTACCACTACATTTCTCTCAGTATATGTTCTTGTTGCGAGCAACATTGTATTTTTAATGTGTTTATTGACCTGTCCATATAGCGTACTGCTCGAGAATTTTCTTTAGTATATCTTTTTTATGTCTGACAACAGTATTAACTGACAAACTTACCATATATCGAATGCAATTTAAGAAATGAAAGTTGCGCAGGGTTTCAATGCTTTTGAATATTAGCATATGTTTGGCTATACTATAAATGATGGGCAGCTAATAACTAATTTCATGGCAAAAATGGAATTGGAAAATCCATGTCGAAGGCATTTTACTCAGATGCTGAAACTTTCGCAGGTGTTGCCTCGTGTCTTTATTATTTTTTTTTCAGATAGAAAGGAGAGCAATATTTTAGCGAGATTGTGCCTTACATGCAGAAAATTACAAACTACATATTTCTATTTTAACCAATCGCTAAGTTTTAAGAAATTCCCTGCATTATAAACAGTTGGCAACCAGCTTTTTGCAAAACTTCTAACATTGAAATCGAACAGATTAGGTATTCACATGAGAAATTAAAGGTATCCGTTAAATAAGCATCCATTCAACTGAAACGTTCACCAGAGGTTACACACACAGACTACAAACTGGATTCCTTATCACCTTCTAAATAATAAAATAAGGTTAAGCAACACATACCTAAAAATAAATACCTCAGTATTTTATTTTATCTAAACAACAAGTTCGTTACAAATATATAATCTACAAATCTATTAATTAAAACTAATGCCTTATGGCTAGGTGCTAATACAATTGTGAGCCTAGTCTTCTCAAACTCCCAATTTCTAACGCATATCTCGAAGTACTATCGAAAAGTTAAGTATATTAATTAAGATTACCGATGCTTCGGGTTGGAAGAATGAAAACGAGAAGATCCAATATATTCCCTAATCTAAAACACGACATGTAAGAAGCTAATAATTGGTCGAATAAAAAAATTACTGTTTGACCTATATTGTATACCTGTTCACCTGGTCGATATTCCTTTTGGGTTCATATGTATTCTATTAGAAACACTTCAATTTCATTAGGTGATGGTTATGGATACCTACATATATAAGTTCCACGCCAGGGAAACAATTTTTATTACATGATTCTTAAGAATGACTTAATTTATCGACCACTATCCCTTTTTTTAAATAGATTCATGTTTCATCTAATCCAGTCACGGCAATTCGAAACACTCTCTCGGAAACTTTTACTTTTTCTTCCTTTTTCAGAATAATACGAAGCAAAGAAACCTAATCTCCAATTCAAAATACTACGCCCCGTTAATGACATAGTGAGTGCTACATTGTGGTGTGTATTTGTAAAGAAGATGAATCAACACTTATATTTTATTACCCCAGTTTATATTGGGTTGGCAAGAAATAATTTCAGTTCTGTAGTGTGAAATAAAACTCATTTTTTTATACAAAGAATACCTTTTGACATCTTTCTTGCAGTGTCATGATTCCGCGCTCACAGAAATTTTGGTCCTTATCAGCAAAAAACCGAATCAAGTGCAATTTAAGGTCATCATCATTTGTGACAGTTTCACCATTCAAAGGGTTTTGCAAACTTCGAAATAAATAGTAATCAGATGGTGCCATGTCAGGGTTCTATGGGGGATGCGACATCACTTCCCAACCAAGCTCCAATAATCTCTCACCAGTTACTAAAGATGTGTGAGGTTTTGTATTATCATGATGATTTGCGATTTGCCAATTTTGGCCCTTTTTCTTTGATTCTGCCATACATTTAACCTCTCTGCAATCTCTCGAACAGTTATATGACGATTCTCTTCAATAATGGTTTTGATTTGGTCATCATCAACTTCAGTAGGTCGATCAGAACGGAATTTTTTAGACCAATTTAAACCAATCATACCATAAACAGCACATATCTCTTTGTGAGCCTCAGCAGCTTTCTTTTCCTTACGGAAATAAAAAAGTAAAATATGCAGAAAATGTTCGTTTCTGCACTCCATGTTAGAATTGACCTTAAACTAACAGCTACAAATAAAATTACGCTTCTAAAGTAACATAAATGTGATGTCAAATGCCAAAAGGGAAAGCCATAACACTGGCAGATGTCCTTCAAAACAATTACAGTGCTAAACACAATATTCACGGCACACTCCGCACCACACAAATTATTAATTAACTCGGGAAGGCCTTTTCGAAGACACGTGGGTCATCATCATCAAGCCAAGTACCGATTGATGTGAGAAAATAAAATTAAATCTAACGAATCCCTTGCATCCCCTTCTATTCAAGAAAAATGTATTTATATAACATTGCTTGTATATGTACCTGTTTTTGCCTTTTCGGCTAGAAAATAAGTAAATAAGGAGAGAAAAGGAAAAGTTTGACATCACGAACTCAGATATATGGTCATACCCTCATAACATGCGGGTGAGAACAACGGCTGTGCTCTTTCTGTTCGTCAAATTTATTCTTTCCTCCTTTTTCTTACACTAAAGATGAATGCGAAAAAAGTGCGGGGGGATCGAAGCCTGTCATAGTACAACCATCAATCAAAAAGGCCTCTACTGTAATACATCGAACAAACATGAGAAATATAGCGGTCCTTTTTCTTTATTGACTAGATTTGCGTTCTTATTTATGTAAATAGTCTCAATTACAATGCTCTCTATGTGTGACAACCGAAAATACTTTCTTGCCAACCCAATAGTTTATGCTGAGAAAATTTTAGCAGGTGAAACTTATCACTAATTATGTTGTATAACTCAAACTGAGTTCTTCGAGATTAAGCTATTAGACAAACACGTATAACGCAACGCACCATAAGATGAAAATACAATTCAATTAAAAAAAGCTGTATATTAATATAAATAAGTACACTTTGTGAAAATATTAATATATACAAGCATCTGTTTACATTAAAAAGTGAAACCAACATAAAATTAACAATCTACATCCAAGACTGGGAAAAAACAGGCTTGAACTTTGACCTAATTTAAATTCTCGTCTTGTGGTTACCTCTACCGCCTGGATATATTGTGCATTTGAACGTATCAAAATTGTAAAAAATGCAATCTGTGTAAAAGTCCTATAATGTAAAGAGCAGCGTAGTTTTCGCTTGTTTGTGTTTATTTTCATATAATTATTGTCTTGTGTATATAGGTACCTTTTATTAATTAATTAATAACTTGTGTGGTGCGGGGTATGCCGATTCAATAACCTTACACAATCCGGTTATGGTGACAGCCTTTTCTTTGTAATCGACCAACAAAGTTCCCTGGGAATCCCAAAAGGTTGTAGCCGTCAATTTTCCTGTCGACTTTGGTACCTTAAACTTCTTAGGGGCTGGTGTTCCCTTCTTGTGCCATTGCAACGACTCATGTTTCGATTCGGGTTTGACGCTTCAACTCGTTGCTTTTTCTGGGATGGCGTGAATATTCTCGACACCTATCTTGCGCTGACTTTTGTCATGCCAAGATGATCGTGTAAGATCCTCAAAATAGTGGGTTCTGACATTCACAGTAATGCAGACAGTTATTTCGCCTTCAAACGTTGTGGCAGTCTCAACTGGCCACCCTAGGCGAGGATCATCTTGAGTCGATTCTCTGCCGTGTTTCAAGAAAGTGTGCCATTTGTAAAGTATGGTTTTACTACAGCATTGATCGCCAATAATAACTCTCATTTCATTCAGTACGGTGTTGCGGAGTTTATCATTGCAAAGTAGGGAACTTGATAACGGCTTGATACTCGACGTGTTTACAAAGTGATATCTCGTAAGCGACGTTTGTATGCAAGTTGATATTTCACATTAATATTAAATACCCATATTGAGTTCCGAGTTAATACGACCGTAAAGGAAACGACTTACTTGCTTACTTAATGCTTCTATATGTTAACATTTTCACAAAGTGTACTTATTTAGTCCAACCATACGTAAATTGTAAAATACAAATTACGTTAGTAAATACATAATCAAATGTAAACAAAATTCTCTGGGCTTTCCCTTCCTGTTACGGGACATGACAGTGCTGCTTAAAATTTGCATAATTTATTATTTCACCAACTTTTCGGTTGTGCGATACCCGGGCAGAAAAATTTGGAAGGTGGGCAGTAAACAGCAAATTTCGAATTTACAACCCTTTGTCTAAACAATGTACGAATTCCCAGTTCGTATAAATTGTGAATAGTAGGAATTCCCGGTTTTATTACTTAATAGTAGTCAAGTGCACGCGTAAGCTTCAAGAATTACCTTAAATTGGAGAGGACAATAGCCACTTTGTGTTTACCCCGACCGTTCAAAGCGATATTATTCAAGTGCAGCCATTGTATGAAATTTTAGTAAATTGTGCGTCACTCTGTCTAATCTAAAATTTCCGATTTGCATCCAATCCACGGCCATTAAAGTTTATTTGCTATTGCCTACCGAGGTATTATCAAGAAGCTTATATCTCAAAAGCGGCAGTTCTGCTTTGTTCAGCAAAGACATCTCATAAATGGTTAAGAAAGTTGTACCAGGTTGTATAGTGAAAATAAATGCAGTTTATGTGTAAGGTTGTGGTTTCATTAAAAAAAGTGAGTCAGTGCCTTCAAACGAGGAGTCACCCAAACAATCGTAAACACGAGTGTACAGTGAAAACGTTCGTTCAATCATGCCGAAAGTTAATAGTGGTATGTACATTGGATCAAATCTCATCCTGAACTTCGTTTGGACAACGAAAAAGTGTTTTGTACAGTGTGTTGCAAAATTGTAAGTACTTTTTTTAACCTTTTTCCCTGGAGTGGAACCTATGTATATAGGTTTCCATAACCATCACCTAATGAAATTGAAGTGCTTCTAATAGAATACATACATATGAACCCAAAAGGAATATTGACCAGGTAAACAAGTAGTGGTATATATGCATAATATAATATTATGCAAGGCACACTCCTCACAACATAAATTATTAATTAATTAGTCCGGAACAGCTCTTTCAAGGTCATACGGTTGATAATGGGGATCAACGCATCCTTTAAACAGCTGTTCCGGACTAATTAATTAATAATTTGTGCGGTGCGGATACTTTAGTGTTGTTTACCATACTACCCCACAGTCTTTGCTATCATTATTGTTATTGATTCAATTAGAAGAAAGCATTAAAGAAAAAAGGAGAGGAACATGGAGAAAAGGTGTGTTGCTTTGAAAAAGCAAAATTCAAAAAGGAATTGAGGGGAAAAAATCAAATACGATGAAAAAGTAAAGCAGACGATTTCGAGTCATTTTGAAGCCAAAGACAAAACGCATTTAGTGGTAGATATAAAGAAGTTAATTAAAATATCCAAAAAGTGTATTGGGCTTAAAGGGGAATATATCAAAAAAGAAAAATTGTTTTGTCTTATTTAATTTAGAACCTCTCCATTCCGCGAAATTTTAAGCCTTCCCTCGTACATCGTAATTTTACAGCAAAAATAATGCGTTACTGAGAGATGGTGGCAAGGTGACACGTTATGTTGACCTCACCCTGACATTCAGCAAATACTGTGGGATGCTATGTTAGTACTCCAAGTTCTTTGGATTAGCTAAAAGTAAATAACATCTAATTCTAAAAGAATATGAATATCATTCGTTCGATAAATTCAGTGCTACAAAAATTGTTATTTATAAAGATTGGTATGTTTAATGGATAACATAAGTTTGTATACTATTTTTATGAATTGATTCTTTTTTTATTTACAAAGTTTCTTGTTTTTGTGATTTCTCGATTTTCAAATTTTCTGCGAGACGTAGATACATATATTGGTATGGTGCCTAACCTACTCATACTTAAACATTTTCAAAACGAAGATAATAAGAATTTCTTCCATATGATGCGTACTTTATATGGCACTGTATTTACAATATCTTCTAGAAGGTGATCCCTTTATCTATGTACACGTAGTAAAAGAAATCATTATCCTCATTGTACCATGTACAGTATATGTATGTTATAGCAATCACTGATGTAGACTAGAATAACACAGCGACACTTATTAATCCCTATTAAATTAAGGATATCGTGTTTCACTTGCACTTAATTGAAAACACTTAAAATTAATTAATTGATTTATGGACATATGCATTTACTTATGACCTATAATGGTTTTATAAGGTTAGTTGATTGTAAAATGTGTCCCTTTTTAATGATAATAAATTATCGATAAGTTACCTTGAATTTCTATTACTCTGCAGTAAATCTAAATCAGTGAATGTTCTGCGAGCATATTTTTATATACAAAGAACATATGTATCCCTGGTAGTTAGAAATTAGAAGCAGGTATGCCAGGCTATATATTTCCCTGTTTTGATAAACAATTTATACGCGCCCTAGTATAAGTAAAATTAATTAAAAGATTTGTAAATATCCTACACAATCATGACCTATTGTTAACGAAGGTCTTATTACTATTATTATTATTATTATATGGCTTTGGTGGACGCCACTGGCCAGTTACCCCAGACACCTAACAACGCGAATGAACACAGGTATCAAAAACACAGACACACTTCACACCCGGGGCCGATCGGGTGACAAAAAAAAAACAGATAGGCCCCACAGGGTAAAAGGTAAAACCCACAAAGGATAGAAACACATAGGAGTATCAAAAGCTATATCATAATATTTTCTCTACTTAAAAATGTGAAAAGACAGAAATTTACTTGAAAGCTATCCTGAGCGAGAATATAATTAACGTTTAACGGTAACTGCAATCCCATATTTTTAAGTTCTGTTACCAATTTGTCTGCACTATGCTTCTTGCATCCTAATATGATGTGATTCATGTCTCCTATTGCATTACAGCGATCGCATAAATCATTGTCGGCCAAATTTATTTTATGGAGATGCGATTGAAATCTGCCATGATTAAAAGAAAGTCTCATAATTTGTGAGAACACCTGCTTCTTAATGTAGCCACTATCATACCACCTTTTACTGATGACGTTCGAGTAAATTCTGTAGAAATTCGTGGGTCTATTATTATTTATTCCATCATATCTATCTTGCCAGCGTTGTTGTTGTAGCTGCCGGATTTTTAGTAAAAAGTCAGTATATGGAATTTGTATGCCATCTTTTGGTGTTTCATTGCAGGCACTTTTAGCTAACAGATCCACTAATTCATTATTGCGAATATCTGAGTGGCCTTTCACCCACACGTATGTAATTCTTTTACCCATGAGATACAGCATGTAGTCCAGATGTAAAATTTCTAAGATGATCGGAAATGATCTGTAGTTTATATTGTTCAAATTGTTGTAAACTACACTTGCGTCTGCGGGAAGTGTAAGGGAGTCATCAAGAAGAAGGATTATTCGAGTTAGTCATTGATTGAAGACGTATAAATATGACGTATGTACCCGATACAGTCATCTATTTCCACATGATATGTTATTTTAGTCCATTTATCTCACATAGTTGCGATATGATCTACGAAACAACAATAAGTTATTTTTAATCACGTATTCCAAAATTATATAATTATCTTATATAATAATTAGTTAATATGCTGTATTAGTTAAAATTGACATGACTATTGATTTGAATTAGTTATAATAACACTGCATATTTGCAGTATTCGTACGCTTGTGCCTCCTAACCTAATCTAAACTTTGAACATAGCCTTAGCAAAGACATCATAATCAAAAAACCTTTCGAAGTACAGACTCAGGCGACTCTACCTTTGGAGAGATTCGCGAAATTTAGAAACAGTTCAATCAGATACACGTAAGTAGTTTCCATTGACCCAAAATTTCCGGAAATTCTGTTACGAGAAATTAGCTAGCTTTTACTTTACTCAAACTTTGCCGTATTGCGTAAAATAGTTTAATTAGATATCAATTCTGAAACAGTTCACTAAAGCCCTTACCACAAAACTTAACTCGTGCTGGACGCACGTTTCGATAGCCAAGCTATCATCAGCAGTAAAACTGAATTAACAAACCAAATGAAAAACTAATCTTATATAGCAAATAAATTATGCAAAATGTAAATATAAAATAAGCCTAGTAATCCTTAATTATATCTTAATTATATATATATATACCTTTCTACTTCAAGTGTTTCCTGATGAACCGCGTAAATAATCCCTAAATTAAAATGTAGATGGAAGGATGACGTGCGTTATTAAAATCCTTGTTTTCCAATGAAGCGGTTCATTGCACATGGTTATAATTACACACAATTAACTAAACATGATGTAACAAAGGATAAAGGCTGGAATTTAGTGGTCCTAAATCTGAATTCATCAAGTGATTTTTGTTTTTGTAAATTTCCATGCCTTCATAATAATTTAATTGAGCAAAACTCTTTACGTTTTTAATTAACTTTATATTATCAACATTATGGTTATTTTCAAGCATATGTAGGGCAATGCTAGATTTATCAAATCTTCTGAATTTGAGATCAGCCAAATGTTCTTTGTATCTAATTTTGTGTCTGCCCAATATACACATGATCACAACCTTTACATGAAATTTTGTAAATTCCTGATTTATCCATGTTATCTACTGGGTATTTGGAACTTCCTAAAAGGGTTTTAAGGTCATTGCTTGAAGAAAAACAGACCTAAGTTTTGTGGTAAGGGCTTTAGTGAACTGTTTCAGTGTTCCAGTGCCACAGATTTAGAGTACCCGATTAGACATCAATTCATTTCCAAAGATGTTCAAATATGAATAAAATAAGGAGATACAATCATAATATTGCTCAACATAATCGATTAATCGCACTTAATTTATAAAATACACAATTAACTGTCATTTGCTTCTCAACCTTTATAACTAGGACAAAATACATATAAAATGATCGAATGACATCAACTCTGCTAATAAAAAATCTTATTAACATTGGAAACGGTCACGGTGAAACGATTTTAAATATGAAAGAATCCCTGAAATAATTTTGTGACACATCTGCTTCAATGCTTAAGGCTGATTTATATACGCCATCATAATTAGTAGTGTTGAACAATATGTAATACATCCCAACAAAACATAGATACACTTCGTTGCTATCTGCGATAACATACGTTCTTGTCTACTAGTTATTCAGCTTCTTCAAACTAAAACTAATGTCGTCCATGTGACGAACGCTCCAAAAAGTATTTTTTTACAGATGATTCTACAACAGTGTCAATTAATATGGTACGAAAGATAACGGTTATACATGCGGACATATTTCTTATAAGTTATACTTGTGTATTTCAATAATTCCATTTCTCCTTCACCGAGTTTTATCTTAATGAACCCACTTATATGGTTCTTCCTCGAATTTCTCCTACCTTGAACTCCATTAGCAGTCACTGTTCCATGTACAATATATACACTATTAATGAGTTTTCTTTGAAAAAACGAAAGAAAAAGAACACCATCACAAAGCTGAACGACCGTGTAACTCCCATCACCGATTATGATAAGTCCCGTAGATAATCTAATTAACTATGATAGATTCTTTCATTAAGATAATAAAATTGAAATTTATTATTAATAACTTTACGGGGCCTCTTGTTCTACGTTAGATGTTATTAGTGAAGATGTCTGAGCAGTAAAAACAAATAAAATAACATTTGAAATTAAGGTCTTCATCTGCCGCTCGCATACAGGCTGATTCATTTTCGACTCTCACCATGGGGATCTCGCTTATTATTGGAGATAGAAAGTAGGTTTAAATTTAGCAAAGTTGCTAAATTTTGTGCTTGTTATGAACCCGTAGAGGGAATGGACTTCTGACAAATGACTTTCAAGATTAAAAAAAAAACGGGAAATGCAAATTTTCTTCTTTTAGCTCTAGTACCCTTGCTTGGCCTTGCAGAGAAAAACTAAAACCACATTCTCAAAACCACTTAAAATTTTCTATCTAATGGTGAGCTCGATATTTTTATATAACGACTCAGTTTTTTCTGGCCATCATCAACTTTCTTATTTCATATCGGCGCCGTATTCGATTTTGACACCGTCAGAGAAAAATTGTCTCTCTGATTTCAACCACGTGTAACATGTTGATAACAGTTTTCGATATTATGATTTAATTGACGAAGAAGACATTTTAAGATTAAATAAGGCGGCCATGGAATTTCAAACTGTCAAACTTTTCAATTGTCGTTCATTGTTACGAGGGCGTATTGATAACTAATGCCTCCGTGGCCATAGCTTTTATAATGATGGGCCAGACAGTGTCAAAAGTGGTTTGCCATTTACCTTAACTCTTGGTACATAAGTCTCCCTAGTGGAGATTCTCAACAACATCGTGTTTGCGCACGACAGTTCTAAAAATGGCGACCGGCATGGACGTGCGGTTAAAGCAATCGAATTTCTTACTGCGGAGGGTGTAGCGCCCATTGACATCCATCGAAGGTTGAGTGCCGTATACCGTGATGCGTGTGCTAATGTGAGTACTGTTAGGAGATGGGTAAGGACAGTGAAAAACGAAAATCCTGCTAAAACGGATCTCCAAGATCAGGCACACAGTGGCCGACCAGTGTCTGCGTGTGGTGAAAGGCAGGTGGCTTTCGTGGATGAACTGATTCGTGACAATCGACGGTGTAAACAAACTGACATTGCCAATAGGATGGGTATTTCACAAGAAAGAGTACATCACACTAGAGAATATGCGCCCGTTGGGTGCCCCGAATGCTTACTGATGAAATGAAAGCCAATCGAAAACAAATTTGCGAACAACTCTTTCTCCACAGAATTGTGACCGGCGACGAGTCGTGGGCACATCATTACGGCCCTGGAATGAAATGTCAGTCCATGGAGTACAGACATAAGGGTTCGGCACAGCCGAAAAAATTCAAAGCAGTTCCATCTGCCAGGAAAGTTATGACCGTTTTCTGGGATTGCGATGGCATCGTTCATATTGAATTTTTGGAGAGTGGCTGTACTGTTAACTCCGAAGGATATGTTAACACCCTAACAAATCGAAAGCGAGGACTGCGTAGGGCTCGTCCGGACAAAGTGCCGAATCTGCATCATGACAACGCTCGGCCTTACACAAGTCAGAGAACGCGTATAGCACTGGAGAAGCTTGGGTTTCATGACGTTTTACCTCATCCACCTTATTGCTCAGATCTTGCGCCTTGTGACTTTTTCCTCTTTCTGAAGCTTAAGGAACATCTCAAGGGCAAGCGTGTCCCTTCAGATGCAGAGGTGATAACGGAGTTGCGGAAATGGTGCCGTGCGATGACTTCAGACTTTTTCCGTGACGGATTTCCGCAACTCGTAGTACGTTGGCGTAAATGTATTGCTGTCAATGGCGATTATGTGGAAAAGTGATTATATCAGTGAGTAGATGACAGTTTATACTACCATTTCACACTTATATGTACACAATATATGTATTACTAATAAAGTTATAGCCATGGAGGCATTAGTTTTCAATACGCCCTCGTAGTAGAAAAATGTACGAAATCAACGAAGGGAATTCATCAAACCGAAATACAACAATAGCGAGTGCAAGATGTTTACAATTGTATCTAGAACGACAACCGAAAAATGATACGATGTCATTTTCCTAGATTTTGATAGAAGTTTGATCGAAAATGAATCGCTTTCTAAGCCGCGTAATGTTAACATTAACAGGAATTTGAATTACAATCAACAGGATATTTTGTAAACGGTAAATTGAAGACAAAGTTTATGTAAATTTTACATCTTATTTCTAACAATGAACGAAAATAACAAAAACCTTTTTCGCTCCCAAGGGAATTACTTTGAAGGTGACAGGGGTGAAATTCTGGTCTTCTATCGTCTCAAACAGCCTTAAAATAGAATGTGCAAAAATGGTTCATGACTTACTATATTTTATTATGGCTTGTGTTTTGGCATTATTTTTTTATTGTTGTCACTTTTGTTGAAATGTTCTTTGCTATATTTCGAAAGATTTTGGTTAGCTACTTTTTGGCAAAATTTTAATAAGCAGGTTGGAAAGTAATAAAAAATGATGCAGTAATTGGTAGGATTCTTCATTTAAATGAAGTATTCATGGATTTAGAGAAGATGATTCTCTAAGAGCAGAACCTTTGAAATAATCCATTTCTTTCCTGTTTGAATTTTAATGCACCAAAATTGAATATCCTCTAAACTTTAAAACATCAACTTTTAACCTATTCCAAATCTCATTAGCTTAATCAGAAACAAAATCCGATCGATTAGATAAAATAGCAACATTTTCACTTACAGACATGCTATTGTATTGTGCATGGTACTGAGCAAAATGACTAACTTGTTTTTCTTAGGAATGTAGCCAACCATAGTCATTTGGTCATAAAAGCCAAATGTAGAAGAGTAGACCGGTTTGTTCTTTGCATCTCTTATTTCATTTGGTATTTCTCTTATTTTTTCTTAGTGTTCCAACCACTATTAGGTTCTTTTTTAATAAGCATTTGGCCAATGTAATGCTGGTAAAGAAGTTATCCATTGTAACATTTAGTCCAGAGAAGTGGATGCTGCGTACTAAAGTTTGCACTACTTCAGAAGCAAGATTTGTATGGATAGGTTGATTGGGTCGTCGTCCGGTATATACCATTCCATCAATTGCAAATCCTGATTCTGACTCACACATCCAGAAAATCTTGATACCGTATTTTGACGGTGGAGAAGCGAAACAGTTGGGATTATCAATATCGGCCTCCGCTGTAGCTACATCTTCTTCAGACTCAGAATTTGAAGAGTCTGAATTGGCTTCTAGTGAATTGTGACCAGGTTCTTCAATTTCAGACGTTTCACTCTCTTCCGATAAAACATCATCACATTCATCTGCCCACCGCATTAGAGTTTCCTCGTAATTGGGACCTCCATACCTCACTGTTGCACGTTGCCCGGTCGATTTTCTTGAACTTGAAGCTGCCATGACGAACATTCACAAACAAACACCTCAAGCAAATTTCTGCGTGTTGAAACCTGCATACGCCGTTGAAACTTGCAAACTCCGTTGAGCGCAGAAGCAGGCCTGTTCCTACATATTACAACATGCTGCAGCCGATTGTTAACACATTGTATTCCAAATAATATTGCAATATGCAGTACGTTGACGCCAGAAGCAGCAAATTATTTAAACAAAGACAAACAAAACACAGACAATCAAAAATAAACCGGGCCTACGAGGCCCGAGAAATGTAAATACGCGGTAGAATTCGAATATCTAAAATAGATTCTCTTATAAATTATATAGATCAAACGCCAATTAGAAATAGCAACAGGAAGATCCAGTTGAGGCATAGACAAGGCCCAGAAGAAAAAAAATTAAAGATAAAGAAGTTATGAAGCTTAGAATACCACGCTGGGCTTCAGATGCCCGTGTTATGCATTCTAGGGTTAAAAAAGTGAATTTTACTGTGTCACCTTTTTCATAAAACACCCAGTATATCGGCATATATTTTTTAAAGATGGGCAATTAACATTATATTACATCCTCAAAATGTCAAATTCTCTACTTCAGAGCCAGACTATGTTAAGTCCAAATTCACGAAATTTGAAATAAATACATATGTTAAATTACTTACTATGCCCATTTATGCTTCTTATTCTTTGTTCTTAAACTTAAGATTAATATAAATATAAATTACTGACAGGATTCAAAAACGGTGTTTTACGATTTTAGAAAATCGAAAATTAATTCAATAAAACTCTACGGAAAAAATGAGTTTTTCGACGGATCTGTAGTAAAGAATTGCTATAAAAGACGGACGTACTGTTGCTGCACGCTGTATACTAAGCAAATAAAATCAAATAACTTACTAATCTGTTGTAACTTGAAGATGGAAAGTAAAGAAAATACATAGATTTCTTACTTACCAAAGCAAATGTTTTTCTATTTACTACAAAATATTTCTAATCAATCTTTTCCGATGGAGCAGCTTTATCGCGGTTCTTCGATGTTAATTATAAAATTATGTCTTAAGTTACGCAATGCTACTTTATGTGTTGGAAAAATGTTTTCAAGACCGGCTCTTCGATGGTTTATTTATGTAATTAAAATACTTAAGTTGCTTATACATATAGATTTCGTCATCAACACCTCTAAGATCCGAGGCATTTCCCTTTCTTTAACCTTCACTCTTGATGCGATACCCAGGTTTATAATATTAGGTGAAATTAGAATATGATAAGCATGTGGTAGGTATGTGTAATTAAATATTAATGAAGTATCCGTTTATGAAACCGTAAACAACATTTCTTACTCTTTATTATAAATAGTTGGAAAAATGAAAGACGAAATATTTTCGATGGTATTACGTATAGCGCTAAGGAATTGCTTGATTAAGAACGTTTACCGTGTCAACTAATGGCGTTTTGGTTTATTTTAGGCGAGCAAAACCTAAATATTTAAAACTCGAAGAAGAAGTCTTTGAACTAACTCGAATTTAAGTATTATTTTAAAAGCTTAATAATTTCAATCGGCACGCTACGTAAATATCCAGCGTAGTTCGTAAGTATGAACGAATCAATAGTTTTTTTACTTCACTTTGCAGCGATAGTTTATAATTTACAATAATTTATGGTAGCTATTCCGAAATCCTAGGGGAAAATCGAAACCACAATTCTGTTACGTATTTCACTTGGTTTGTTAGCGTTAGGTCTAAGGCTATTTGGAGATTAATGAAATTTACGTATGAAAAAAAAATAATACATTATAAACATTTTAATGGTACACAGTAGAGCAACACAACTGCGCTGAAAGCCAGTGGCGGACGCATAGAAGTTTACACAAAATAAATTAAATGTAATACGTGCTCAAACACTTACCGTTTTAAGAGTCCTCCGTGAAATCACAAAGTGAATAATGTCTATTTAATATTTGTAACATTAGATATGTTTCAAAAGCTGTTTCGGCAAAGTGAGTGCGGCGTGAAGAAAAAGTGTTTTTGTATGCCGAAAACGGACGTTCTACATCTAGTGACGTTATATTTGCGTAAGTAAAATAATCTTTCAAATAACTTAACGGTTTCGTTGACGCACCTTCACAAATTTGTCTTAATGTGCCAAAATCAGAGTCTTCATCTAAAACACTTTCAAACCTTTCTAAAACACAAACATTTCTTGCGCCTTCTATCGCGCATAGCTGTGCGTGAACATGTTGCACTATTTGCAAAAATTCCACTAACGACACCGAAGAATTTTGTAGTTTTTCTATCGCATCCGCTAGTCCCACGTAATTGTTCTGAATAATTTCCAAATCTGTTTTAATTTGACTATCCTGAAATTTCAAGCGGCTTACCTTGACAGCCGCAGCTTCCTTTGGGTCGAATTCTAAAATCACGTTCTTTATATTCGCAAAATATTTAAGATAATAAAATGCAGCCTCTAACCATGTTCCCCAACGAGTAAGAATAGGTTGTGGTGGTTCAGGAATACCGGAGCATAGTCTATGAAATTCCCGAATACGTTTTGGGGATTTTACAAACACAGCTTTTGTATGTGCTATTAGAGCGTCTACCTCGGGATAACATCTTCTGATACTATCTGCTACGAGACTGAGAGTATGAATTTTACATGTAATATGCAACAAGTTAGCACAACGTTTTTTAAGAGATCGACCTACAGCAAGCATGTTTGCGGCACCATCACTCATAAACATCAATAGTTGATCTGTTGAAAGTTCAAACTTTTCCAATGTATTTAACACCAACATTGAAATTACTTCGGCAGTGCATTGTTGTATTCGTCTGGCAGCTAGTAAAATTGAGGGTGACGGTCGATGTGGTTCCATTGTGCGTACCATTACATTAACCATAGAATGTTTTTTACGATCTGTTGTTTCGTCCACACATAACCACAGTTTTTGTCTTGCAACTCCGATTTAATTCTTTTCTCGACATGCTCACGAGCAGACGGCACAACTCTCTGTAATGTTCTCTCACTTGGTAACTTAAAGTCCGAATATTCATTCCAAAACGGGACGTATGCTTTCTTCCTTAGTAAATGAAATGGTAAATTACATGCAATAAATACATAAATTAAATTTAAATTTGTCATAATTTCGTGTGGAATTTTTTTTTGAAACATAACTATTTACATAACACAACTATTTACGTGCCGTAGACAATCACTTTTCGACCAACGCATTAAATCTATTTTACACACTACACATTGAATTTTAGCGCCATCACACTTTAAATCAGGCATTTCTGCAATAAATTCTCTTATTGTGTCCAACTTTGGTCGTTTTCGCGACGTAGGAAACATTTTCAAAACAAACGTAGAACTACGATATAGTATACGACAGCGTAGATGCATACACAACAGATCGGCTTTCGTGTTGCAGTTATACTGACGCTTATACCGAGTTGTCCCGGCCGTATTTATTTTGTGTAAACTTTTATGCTTTTTCAGGGCAGTTTGCGTTGCTCTAGTACACAGTTAAAAATTTTCTCGTATAAAGGTACAAAAGTAAATGGTAAAAAAATTGCATGTTAAAACTAACAACAAATTTGGTCAAAGTTACACCTTGTTACAAAAATCAATTTGGTAAGAGGTGTAGCAGACATTTTACATTGGGGGTATAAAAAGTTTCCTTCAATGTTTTATTCAAAAAAAAGGAGCACACCGACGCACTATGGGACCGACTGACTAATGTCATCTCTAAATCTATAACTTTTCTATTTATTGATCCAGATTCGCGAAATTTGATGTATACCGATTGGAAAAATGTGAAATTAGCTATATCGCTATATCAGCGTACATATATATATATATACGCTGGCTAGGGCATCCCCTCCTCGCTTTCTCGCCATACATATAGCCAGTTTATATATGTACAACCTTTGATAAAATTATTAGGCACCCTCGCATATGGTCTATATCTCAACTTTCACCAGTAAATAAATGAAATGGATGGTATAAATGTAATATTTTATTTAAGAAAAAGTAAAATTCAATATCATGTTGATCCTCCTTGGGAGTTTATTACAGCAGTCATCCTTTTCGGTAAACTAGCAACAAGTTTCTCGCAAGTAGAAGCTGATATTTTATTCTATTCCTCTATTACCGCTCTTTCTAACTTTTGTTTGGATGTACATTTTCGAGTACGTACCTTCTGCTTTAAAATGGCCCGCAAAAGTTCTTACACCCTCACATTACTGTCGTAACTATCAGCGCGAAACACAATAAGCTCTTTTGACTTCCAAACATATAACGATATAACTCGGTAATTCCCCGAGGAATATTTAGATATACTATTTATAATTCCCTGAATGATTAAATAACTGCATAGATGGCATTAGTTTTCTAATATAACGAAATATAAGGGGTGCCTAACAATTTTGTCCAAGGCTGTATATATATGTACGCTGATATAGCGATCTAGCTGATTTCACATTTTCCCAATCGGTATATCAAGGAAGGTTTACTGCCGCCTAAGATTGTGTGTTAAAATTTAGAAAATACAATTTACGTCTATATTAATTTTTAAGTAGATTGACTAATTGCATCTTTTTAGTAAAGGGATCTTGTAAAACGAGGTATTAAAACGCTTCATACCGGATTTGCTATTGTTGCTAAATATTTTCTTTAGGTTGGTATAAGAGACGTATGAAAGAAACTAGGAAATATGAAATATGCATAGTGATATAAATAAATTTTAAAAAGCAATGTTATTAATAAATAAATGGGACAGTACAAGAATTCAATTACAAAAACATAAAGAGAAGGTATTCTAGCAATTGTCTAGCTTCATCGTCAAGTTTCCTCACTTTTCTGTATGTATGGATCTGAAGTATAAAGTAGAGAATGGAAAGCATCGTCTTTTGTAGCAGCTCTTGAACATATTCGGGCATGGTCCAATCTGTAATTTTTATTTCGTGATACCTGGGCATCTTCAGAAAGTTGTCCAATGGGCAAAATTGAGTATAACGTACAATATTTACACCATGAATTAGTATTTTGTGAATAGATGAAGGCATATAATACCAAGTTCGGTATAATGTTCGGCACTTTTAAATGCATATTCCCAAAATTTCTGGGGGTTGATCATTTTACCGCGGGCTAAGGTTTGTAAAATCATCTGAAAGTTTCTTAAAACAAAACAACCCAAAATGCTTCCCTGAGGGACACCCTTGTGGATAGGTAGGTTAGAGGATTTACTAAAATTTTTACTGCAAGCTGACTGATGGTAAATATTAACAAGCTGGGGGAGTTTCAAACCATTTAGAAATATCACCACGTTTACCATATCAATTTAACTTTGTAATCAATAAATTATGGTCGACACAGTCAAAAACATTACAGATCGGAAAGAATCCCTAGAGGGAACTGACCATCATCTAAACCAGACACAAGATTGCAAAGTGTGCGAATAACAGTCATTGTAGAGTCATTATCCGAGATCCGTGTTGTTACTTCGCTAAGGTATTATATTTATCTAAATGAGAAATGAACCTAACAACATGCAATATAGCATACTAAAAAATGTTTGAGAAACTAGAAGAAATTATATGTTGACGATAATTTTTAATATCTAATTTGCTACTGTTTTTTTTAATACGTAAGAAATTCGATATAATTAATACCTCTTCAATAAAGAAATGCATATATTTAGGATAATTTGTTTCTATTAAAGTTAATACCATGATAAACCAACTAATTGAGACTCTATGCATCGTAATACTTAAAGATTGCAGTGAATTACTAACGACTCCATAAATATTAACTAGATTCCACTTAGGTAATGCATAATCATTTCTTCAACGCGATAACTATTTAAATAATAAGTTCTTACAACATCGAGGTTTATAAAATAACTTCATGAAGGTAAGAATTGATCGTATAGATAATCGTTGATTTAATCGTCGATGGTAACAATCTTCTCGGTTAAGGTTTGTCGCTGTACTTATGCATATACATTCACCTTCAAGAATCAAAGTATCGAATTTCCAGCCGAGCGAGAATTAGGTGGACAAAATTACAAAATCAAGTTCGTGTAAGTCAATTAAGGTTGAACTTTAGTGAAAGAAAGGTGGAATACCTCATAAATATTTATTTTAGGACTTTAGTCACGAAATCAATAAATTCCATGTTTATTGCCGGAGCTATCCGAGCGACGACCTCAATGAATGATAAATTTTACTAGATTTGTAATATTCATTAAGTACCTTTATAATTTAAACAATCTAATGAAGAATAATATAAACCATTTTGATGACAATAAGGCTCTTGTGGCAATATAATTTGTTTTGCTTAATAAAGTTTCTTTTGTATATTCTACATAGGTAAATGCATTATGCATATGGTGGTTTCAAAAGACATAAATAGGACGTCAGGAGAGTGTTGAGACTAAGACGGAATAGAAGAGAAAAGCCAAGGAAAAGTTGGCAAGGAAAGATGAAACAAACTGCGGTAGAGAATGGGATTTAGTGAAGCAAAGAGTTGACCCAGGATAACAGGGACTGAAGGTAGATCTACTCAGCTCCTTACGCCTAACGGTTGAAAAATTAGGGGATCCTGTACGGGCGTTATATAGTCAGTATTTCTGCTCAACTATTAATAGAACAAAATTGATTAGTGTTCAAAAAAAATGGCAGTAGTCATAAATCTTGTAAGCTTTAGATTCTAGAAATTTGAGGCAATAACAGTGAGAACGTTTCCTTGTAATAAAATCTATTTTATCTTTACAACAATTTCGCAAATTAAATATCACTTTGTAATATGTCGTCAAGTCCGGTAGTAAATGTCTATATTTTACAGTTGTCGTTACACACTAGATAGCGAACTTGAATGGCATATTACAGGCTGCAATATGGTATCGTTGAAGAAAAAATTGTAAGAATACAAAATACTCTCAATAAGAAATGTGTATGTTAGTTGTCTGTGATTAATATTTAACAAAAGCTGTCGGTAATGAAGGAGGGAAGTGACGCCAAGTCAAGCTGAGTGAGGCTTTTTAGCTCGAGTCGCTTTTGAAATACGGCCGTGTGGTATATTTTCAAAGTAATTTCAAGTGTTGTAGTGTTTCAAATTTATTTCAAAGTCCAAGGTTGATTCAAATTCGTTCATTTGAAATAACACGGAATTCCTTGCGTGACGCGCTAGTAGAGAAGACACGTAAACGTCAAAGTTTTGAGGTTAGTTTTTTCCATTAATTCATTTTTCGCAGACGTTGTTATTTGGAATTTACTCATTTAAATTGCCGAAAAAGTATCTAGATGGTACTTCCGAATCTACGACTGAAATTATCTTCTAATTTGATAATTTCAATTTGATGACATTACAGCACATATAAAAGCAAAATTAATGACGCAATTCATATTTGTTCCACCAATGGAAAGGTGACACATGTCAAAATCATTAATTTTTCAGTAGAGCCATTTTAAAATTTTTCATTATATGACAGTCAATAGGCTTTATGTTTGTATACTTCGTCAAAGCATTAATATACTGAAAAGTGTTTCTCAGGCTAAATTCGTGAAAAATTTGAATTTTCTAAATTAATTTAAATTTCTAAATTCTTTGTGGGATCGGGAGTATTCCTGAGTACTCTTTGGATAATTTTATTTATGAATTTTGAAGTAAATCGATGGAAACCAACGAATTTTAGAATTAAAAATACGAATTAACCTTGAATTTTTAATGCAGCTGTCATCTAAACCCTAAGTTTTCAATGACATTTACAGAAATCTGCCTGCTCTAACCTCGAACCATTCCTTCTTTGAAGTCAGACTTTAATTTCACTGTCGAACACTTTAAATTGAGACCGTAGTCCAAACACTAGTTAACTTAACGAAAGTCTAACCAGAATTGATGAATTTTCTGGCGTCCGTGTACACCTTTATTTAATCGCGGTAGCGATTGTTTACCGCAGCAAATTTTTGTAATTTTTGTCCGAAAATAAATTTTGTGATGCATTCCGATGAAAGGAAGTTATTTATATAAATGGCATGCGAGAATGAATGCGGTAGCGCTACCAAATGACTGAAACTAGACGACTCTATGCTAAAAAGAACCACCGACAACATACATATGACGAATTTTACTGACGATTTACTTAATAACATTAGAACAGAGATTTAATTTACGGAATGATGTTTGAAATATCTTTGAATATACCCTGTTGTCTGTTTACATTAATTTTGACGGTTTACAAATGGAGACATTGCACAGAAGATGGAGTTTTTTATACGTTACCCTAAGGTCGTCGTTATCTGGACTTATATTTTATATTTAACGTCCGGACTCCAAGGCCAGTCAGCGTGGGGGAAATTGTGACTGTCGAAATGAGCTTTCTCTCCGCTAGAAAGACTTTTCATTACTATCGGGTGGCTATCCTGAATACCCTACAGGTTCTAAATTAACAACTAATATTCCCGTTGTTAATATTGAATACTACAATACATTGTTAAAATGTGTAATTTCTCTATATAACTGTATTGGCTTTTTGAGTACACTTTGACTAATTATCTCAAAAATTGTCATTTTTCACTTTTCTATCAACAGAATGATTTCTGGTCATTAAATAGGCTTCATCTGACGATAGGCGCTTCCAGTATTTAAGGATTAACTTGAATCAGAAGTATGTAATAATAATCTTTCTATAGTAATAGTTATGAATTATGTCATAGTTTTATGGCGAATAATTGGTATATTATAAATACCATTCATAGTCCCATCAATAACTCCGAAATAATTTTGTTATTGAAAAGAAAATTATGAGTTATGAAAAGTTATCCTCAGCCGGTATGTTTTTGGATTACAACTGCATTCAGCTTCTTATAACTAAAAATAAATTCTGTGAGCTGAAAATTTACTCGCTGTAGTTGTCACGATTCTGAAACCCGGGAAAGATCCATAGTGAAGTTTCCTCCTGGATTACAGTTATGCAGTAATTTCTTGCTCATTGTTTTATTCGTAATCAAAAAAGTTTAATCAAATAGTGCAAATGAAATGTTGGAAGACACATCTGTAGAAGTGGCGATGAAAGAATAGCCGAACGTGTCCGAATGGAACCGAACAGAACCAAATATATCCGAACGGAGCCGAATGGAATCAAACACAACCGAATGTAGCCGAATGGAACCGAACAAAAACCTTATTAACCCTTAAAGGGCACACATTGTGGGTGAAACTTAAAGAGCACACTGGGACAATTTGACCCAAGCAGTTTTAATCGGTTGCTACAAAGTTACTATCCATTTTTTTGAGTTCAAAAAACTACTTAGACATTCAAAAATAATATACAACCACTAGAATGTGAAGAAACGACTTGAAATATAAAAAAAAATTGTAATGTAAAGAATAGCCGAAAAATTGACATTTTCATTTCAAATTGTATAACTTTCTTAGTTATCAATATTTTTTCGTAAACATGTAACCTGATACTCTGGAAACCTTACACCTTAAGATAAGAATGACTGCAAATATGAATATTTAAAAAAATGTATTTATCTGGACGACACATACACATTCGTAATATGGGAGAGACAAACCAACAATAGATGGCGCCATAAGTCCCAATTTCAAATATTTTCTTACAGCTATTTAATTGTAAACTTTCGCTCGGGTCAGGCTGACCCGTTGTTGCCCTTTAAGGGTTAAAGTGAGTATCTGTGAAAAACACATCTGATGTATAGGTTTAGTAAAAATATAAATTCTGCAAACAGGGGATATGCGGCAAAAAATTCCGCAAATGGTTTATGGGACAAAAAGGTTTGGGGATCTCTCGACTAGGCATTAAATCTCTTATAACGTACTACCCATTAGCGCCCCGCGTGATCATATGATCACACTTCGTGGGCAAAGGGAAAAAAATATCTTGGGTGATTTGTTGCACAGATAAGACGGTTTCGCTGATGAGGGACTCGTGGGAACAGTTTATATTACCCAAATACGCATTGAGGGTTTCTTTTCAAAGACTTAGCAAATTTGTATAAACAATGGAACCGAGTACAAGTGTATATGTTGATACGCACGCGCCCACCGACATTCGTTTTCGGTAAGTACACATTTGTTAACATATATATTATGAATTAAATGGTAGCAATCAACTAAGTAAAATATAAGTTCGATATTGTTGTAGCTGATTAATAAATAATTTTGCTGGTTAGTGGTTATTTCTTTGTAAATATATGTGTGTGTTCATATGATCACACTAGGCGCATTAGATAACATTTTAGCACTATGTATATTTATACCATTTGTATCTACTATGCGCTCATTCTCAGTGGATTGACGTTGCAAGAGGCTATAGGTATTTTAGAAGACTCAAATGTTCGAGATGTCTAAGGTGTCTTTATTGAACCTCCGGCGGCAGCGATAATTTCGGACGAAGATTGCGGAGGTAGAGATGAAGCCGTCATTGTAGATAATTTGGGAGGTCGTCCAGCTACAAAGTAGAGCGGATTTTGTTTTTGCCTTGTGAGGACTCTTACGGAAGTCCACGAAAATTACATGAAACAAAAGAACGTAAAAGAAAACAATATAATTTTGTATGGACGAATAAAGATGTTTCAGAATGGACTATATTCCCAGAACAAAATTATTCCAAAAGCCGAGATTGACCCCATATCCAATATTCGAACAAATATTTGATAAAGAAATTATACAGGTAATAATTAGCAAAACATCAAAATATGCTCTATTCAAAAATTGCAAGGACCTATGCATTTCGCATGAAGAAATAAGTGTTTATTGCAATTTTATATTTATCAGAATATGCTGAGAAATCGCTTTTTTGGAAATATACAGCTTTATTCACTTTGCTGATAATAAAATGAATGAAAGTGATAAAATGTTCTAATAATATGAATGAAAGATGCGGAGGCTGAGGCCACTTGAGGATATTTTACAAAAGCGATTTATTACGCTATACCAACCAGAGGAGCATACGAACTTTGACGAATCTATCTATATACTGTGCGTACGCAATGCACAAAATGCGATGTTGGTGTTTATATCGATTGTTTTGTGAACTAACGCAAAGTAGCATATACAAATAGTATATTAAATTTTTGTAATGTTTTTTAAACAACTAAAAACAATAAATTCTTATATATATGAAATTGACCTATTTGTTGGTTTTCCAACCTTAAACGCCTAGCGTGTCCATATGATTACAGTTTCTATAATAGGCCCAGTTGTCAATAAAAATCTGTAAAATAGTTTATGAAGTAATAAATAATCATAAAAGCATACCTCTTGAAGTTCAAAAATTTTAACAATAAAAAATTAATTTGGGCGCTAATGGGTTAAATCGAACGTTTTCAATACTTACGCACAAGCGAAACTGATGTCAGAGTAGCTGCTTTGCTTATGTTTAGATAGATTGCCAACTATGGGAAAAGAAACTCTCCAAAAGTCCTCTATAATTACAAATTACTTATATTTATAAACTATGCAATCCCTTCTACTAACTGTCCATCCGGTGCTTGATCGGCACCATCAAAGTTCGATGTCTTCGAATTGACCAAGAGATCATAATCTTACAAAGCAATTGTCCAAACTCTCAGTCAGCTCGATGACACCGGTCACCGATCGAAGAATGATTACAATACAAAAAAAAACGATGAACGCAAAGCAGCGGAAGTCCAGTTAGTGTCCTTTCTAAAAGTAAAAGCAAAGCGCTTATTCGCGAGTGTTTTGATTCTCCTCAATTTGAACGTGTAATAATGCAGTAACCATTTTGATCAAACTCTTGGAGTTTGGGACACCGTCTAGTAGAATTAATAAGCTCCGTACGCAACCTTTTTTCTACTTTCTATGGTAATATTTGGAGCCATCCAGTTTCGAACGTTTGAGTACGCATCCCTTGTTTTATTCTTATTCAAAAAGGTTTAATTAAATGGTGCAAATGAAATATTGGAAGACATATCTGTCGACATGGCGATGAAAGAATAATAAATTTGCGTGTACATCAATTCCGTTCATAAACATTTAACATCTGTATCAAGCAGTGTTGTAAATATGTTTGAGGAAATACATCAATCTTAAGTTTCTGTCATTACTCCCGAGATGAAAACTCAGCTGGAATTAATCATATCATCTAGGTCTATCCTTTTCAATACATAGAGCGTGTTAGTGTAGGCTGGTAAGATTGATATGTGAAAACATAAACAAATGCATCATCATATACTTGTTTAATACGTCTCAACACTAGGTGTGCATATATATATTGCAATTGCTGATGGCTATGAAGTATACAACTGTAGGTACTTGTAATAATCCTTGTGCGCGTTGAATAATTTACTTTTCCTTTAATTTTTCACGTACTATGTAAGTTACGAAAGAAACCAAATACTTACGAAATCAAATTAAAAGCAACATGTTATCTTCCGCGTCGCTGTAGTACACCTCAGTGCCCATAAATAACATTCAATGTTACAAAATCAACCGTCTCTACTGGCAACTTCAAAATGGGGTTATCGTCTTTACGATTTTGTTCAAAGCAAAAGTGACGAGATATTCTCTTGAAAAAAACATCTTCCCGCTAAAAAGCCTTCTCCGTCGATAACTTAGATCTTGTTTTGTCTAACGAACAATGCCGTTCATTATTCTATTTTGCGGATACAAACAGGCTAGCGCCACATTTGTTAATGTCTATGCTTTGCATCGTTGATAACGAAAACACCCAGATCGAAAAAAGATCCCTCCATGTCTATATTATGCATTTTGTATACAAGAACGTAACATTTGTACTACGGTTATTGAGGGAATCTGTTTAACTTCCTGCTGTATTCAAGTGGGTGGTGAAGCGTATTTTCGACCTGATTTATGGTGTAGCAATAAGGAGCTTTTATTATTTTTTTATCGAAACGTATGCACTGGAGGATACGCGTATACATTCAACGCCTGTTGCTCTAGTTTCGAGAATGTTAAAAAGTGTAAAATATACAGTCTGTAAACCTCAAAGCGAATCAAACATTTTTATAGTTGGCATTTGGTTATGCAGCGAGATATTTTTAATAACACGCAATATGAATAAATTGTAATTTTTAATATTACACAATTACTCAAAGTTAAGAATAATTATAAAAAAAAAGTCTAGGAACATATGTATGTATGTAGATAGGTATCCGGGAAAAGTGGTCTCTTAATAGGAAATAAATGGTAAAAGATAAAAAGGTTATAGCAACATGTACATACATACAAGTAGTGGAGAAATAGATAGATTATCATCACCTTGAATTCTATTTGACAAATAAGAATTCATCTGACTTTAATATCTGCTTAACAGTAATGAAAATACTACTTGTTTATTTCCTACAAGGAAAAAATCAAGGTTCTCTTGCTAAGAAGCTTTAACGCCTTCAGAGATTTATAGCGTTATAGCCGTTGCATTAGATAATTCTTGGAATTCCTTTTCATATCAAACAATGCGGCCCATGTCCTGGCATTCAATGAAAGTATCGTAAAATTATTGAAAAGGTTTTGCGCTACGAATTGGGTCCTAAAAATATTTCTGCTTATTAGATACCTACAAATTTAACAATTAATCAAAAATATAACTTCTAAGCACATTTTGGAATAATTAACATAAACTGTGAAAAACTTTTGGAAAAATATTTGTAACGAACGAAATCTGGATGTATCAATTTCATCTATAGTCAAAAATGTGGCATGGCAGCATAAGTGGCCGCATAATGACCACTTTTTAAAGTTTCGAAAGTGATTCTTATTATTAATTATTAGAGCGGGCCAAGAGCGCCACGCGCCAGGTTCGTAATCAGGCTGCCGGGCGCATATATGTATGTAAACATAGGTAATTTAAATATGTAATTATTAGGGCGAGGACCAAAACCACTGTCTATTACGTCGTGAAGACGCGCAAATATACACCTGCAGTTTGGGTGTTCGTTGATAAATAGGGCGTTGTTCACAGTGGGCCACTACAAAAAAAAGTTAATTCATCGACGGCTACGAACTAACAGCGCGCTTATTCATTTACGGATGACGCGCTCTATTCATCAACAAATGACGAGTCTGCAGATGTTACGTTTGCACCACTTCGTGGCATACTAGAAACAAGCGTCGGTGTGCTCGCTTTAGTGATTATGTCTAACGTAACTATTAAAAATAAACGGCCATTACCTACGAAAGTTAATAAATTTCTTAGTGAATTTGTGGATTTACACTACAATGGGAGTACAATTTTCTGTAAAGTTTGTAAAAAGAAACTACTGTGCTGGAGCAAACGTGATTGTGAAAGACATATAAATAGCGCACACCACAGAAATAAAAGAAATGGTGTGTCACAACAACGTCAATTTCAATTAGAATTGCTTTTAACGTTTATGGTATGTGGTCTACCACTTCGTATACTTGATAAAAAAGCATTTCGAAAATTCTGGGGTACATACAATACCGAGTGGATACTACCATCTCGGACAGCGTTACGGAGAGATATTCCACGAATACGTGAGGACATTGAAAATCGAATTAAAGCCGAATTAAAAGATAAACAGCTGTGGCTATGTCTTGATGAGACGACAGATTGCAAAAAAATTCTATTTTGAATATAATAGTGCGCGTATTAGATCCTATTAAACCAAATTTTGCAATTCTATTAGCCAGCAGAAGATTAAAACAGTGTACTAGTAAAGCAATTACGGCCGTAGTTCTCGAAACGTTACAAAAATTTCAAGTGTCAACCAGTCAACTGTTGTTGTTCATGAGCGATGGTGCAGCAACAATGTGTAGTGTAGGCCGTTCCCTTAAAGAAAAGTGTAAAGGACTTTTACATGTTACGTGTAAAGTCCATGCTTTACATCTTGTGGCACAAACTATTCGAGAGTGTTACCCGGAGGTGGATGCATTAATAGCAAACACAAAAAAAGTGTTTCTCAAAAGTCCTAAGAGGACTAGGGCATTCCACAGGTTATGCCCTGGTATTCGAGAACCACCACAGCCCATTCTTACGCGTTGGGGAACGTGGTTAAAAGCCGCTTTTTATTATAATGAACATTTTCAAGAAGTCAAATCCGTTATTTTGCAATTCGTCCCTGCCGAAGCTAGAGCTATTAGGATGAGCCAGAAGGGATTTCTCGATATTTCTGTTGAAACACATCTAAAGAATATTAGCAACAATTACAAAGGGTTAGTTGACGCGATAGAAAATTTGCAAAATTGTGGATTGTCGTTGGTAGAATCAGTGCAAGTCGTGGACGAACTTAGTACATTGTTACACAGTATAAACGATGCAACAAGTGGACGAGTTTTAGCTAAGTTCGATAGTGTTTTAAAAAAGAATCCGGACTACACGAGATTAAGACAAATGTGCGATGGGGCATCTGCAGATTCCTTGACTAAGTCTAAAGATTATTTTAATTACGCCTGTCTTACTTCGGTAGACGTGGAACGGTCGTTTTCGAAATATAAGAACATTTTTTCATCTCGGCGAACATCCTTCACCGAGGCAAATGTGGAAACTTATCTGATGGTGCAACTTTTTAAACAAGCCTATCCGCATTATTAAGAAGGATAGAATTTATTTATTATATCTTTATTTACAGTTACATTATTAAGTACAACAGAATAAAAAAAGCGTTCAGTTTCTCAGTTATTTCCTTATTACATCCCATTTACAACGCATACCGTTTTCAATCAAATAAAAAATCATAATGAAAATAAAAACACCTCAGCGTGACATAATATATATTATATATATATATATATATATATATATATATATATATATATCCGCTCTAATTACTAAACATTATTATTGCGTCAGCTTTTATTTTTTTACTCTTGTGTATTAATTTCGAAATATCACATATCTGCTGTGACTCACATATACGCTATTTACAATAAGCGGCCGTTGCGCCTGATTCCGATTCTGTTGGATGGCGCAATTTGGCCCGCTCTATTAATTATGTGGTACATACACCATCACAGATCAATAATACGAATCTCGTTCCGGAACAAAAATATTTCAATCCCGTTAGCACTCGTGCTATTACCAGATAAAACAAAGAATACCTACATTCGTTCCTTACAAAAGTTAAAAAATATACACCTGTAGTATTACCAACTACCATCTTCACGAATTTCGAAGAATTTTCACCTTCAAGGCATACTAAACGCTTCTTCCATTTTTCACAGTGCATTCTTAGAAAAATTCAATTAGAATGTCTAAGGAACCAATACGAAACCGATGTGGAATTTACATTAAAACTTAAAAGTTACTGCCAGCGTTAGCATTTGTGCGCACAGCAATTGTAGTCGATGCGTTTGAAACCATTTGTGAGGAGAATATGCTACCCGCATGTGGACTACTTCATGGACACCTGGACTGGAAACCCACAAAGACGCCAATATCGCCACTCACCACGATTTCCCCATGATACGTGGAATTGTTACGAGACTGTAGTACAATGATTACCAAAACAAACGAACAACACTATAGAAGGATGGTATTGAGCGTTGGAGACGCAAGTTTCAGCAGACCACTCCAATATATGACAAGTGAGACCTTTTCGATTACTTGCGTGGCACAGCTCATTAAAAAAGACTCAGTGTTTGTCGAGACATTTTACTGTCGGGGAATTGTTTGTTGACGAACTGTTGTCGGGGAATTTTCCGGCTCCCGGATAATGTGCCCTAATCTTTCAGTATATTAACATCCTAAGGGTAATCTACCACCACACAAAGTCTGTTGCCAAACTGAATTTCCCACACCGTGCCCTTTCCTTATAAGGTATAATGTACACTGAAAGCAATGAGGGTAAATTTAAGTCCTCATATTACGAAAAAAATATAAACACAAGGAATTTTCCTTCAAATTGGTAATTTTCCTATAAACCTTTAGTATTTATTAGAAATTATGCGAAAATTTAGATCTTTATCCAAATTCTACAAAAATTTTCAAAAATTCTGAAATTTTAAAAGTGTGTTTTACAATTAAACTGAAATTTTCTTGTTGGTATCTAAATTCCGTTACGTATAAGAGTATTATACATATTTCCTATTCCTTAAAATATTTTAGCCGTTGACGACAAAACAAAACATCAACTCTTTATTGTCGTATGCATGTTACACGGGTATATTTGCATTTTAAACATTCCATATCAATACTTAGTGTATGTAAGCAAGGGTTTATTGCATGAAAATTGAAAATAAAGCTATACAGGCCGTGTTATTTGGAGGTTAGAACGTGTAATGTATTACATATTCCTTAGTTATAAGTGTATATTAGGGTACGTAAAGATTCATTTATAATTTATAGCAGAAATGCCTGACTTAAATTATGATGGTGTTAAAATTCAATGTATAGTTTGTAATATCCCTTTAATGTATTGGTCCAAAAGGGATTGTCTACGTCACGTACATAGTAAACAGCATTCTTAAAAAAAAATTGCACACGACACTATGACAAATTTAAATTTAATTTATGTGTTACCTTTATTGCATGTAATCTACCGTTTCATTTACTAAACAAGGAAGCATATGTCTTCTTTGGAATAAATATTCGGACTGCAAATTACCAAGTCGGGCATCGTTATAAAGAATTGTGCCATCTGCTCGTGAACATGTTAAAAAAAGAATTAAATTGGAGTTGAAAGATAAAAAACTGTGATTAAATGTGGACGAAACAACAGATCGTAAAAGACATTCTGTGGTGAATGTAATGGTACGTACAATGGAATCACATCAATCGTCACCTTCCATTCTATTAGCTTCCAGACGAGTACAACAATGTACTGCCGAAGTAATTTCGAAGTTAGTGTTAAATACACTGGAAAAGTTTGAACTTTCAATAAACCAACTGTTGATGTTTATGAGTGATGGTGCCGCAAACATGCTTTCTGTAGGCCGGTCTCTTAAAAAACATTGTGCTACGTGTAAAATACATGCTTTCAGTCATGTGGTAGATAGTATTAGAAAATATTATCCTGAGGTAGATGCTTTAATAGCGCATACAAAAGCATTGTTTGTGAAATCTCCAAAACGTATTCGCAAATTTTTTTTTGCAAGTTTTACAATTCGATCCAAAGGAAGCTGCAGCTATCAAGGAAAGCCAGTCGAAATTTCAAGATAGTCGGGTTAAAACGGATTTAAAAACTATTCAGAACAATTACTTCAGACCAGTGGAGGCAATAGAAAAATTACAAAATCGTGTCGTTAGTGGAATCTCTGCAAATAGTGCAACATGTTCACGCACAGCTATGCGCGGTAGAAGACGCAAAAAATGTTTGTGTTCTAGAAAGGTTTGAAAGTATTTTAGAGAAAGATTCTGATTTTGGCACATTAAGACAAATTTGTAAAGGTGCGTCAACAGAACCGTTAAGTTGTTCCAAAGATTATTTTAATTACGCAAATATAACGTCATTAGATGTAGAACGTTCGTTTACTGCATATAAACACACTTTTTCCTCATGCCGCACTCGGTTTGCCGAAAGAACTGTGGAAACATATCTAATGTTGCAGATATTTAACAGACATTATTCACTTTGTGATTTCTCGGAAGACGGTAAGTGTTTGAGCACGTATTGTATTTTATTTTTGACCATTTATTTTGTGTAAACTTTTATGCGCCCGCCATTGGCTGTTGGCGCAAATTGAGCAACTCTATTTATAAGCGCGATTCCAATGCATATCGCGAATAGTGTTGTCACTTGTGCTGGAGCGTCCTTGATTCGCTACGCGCGCTCCCCACCTTATACTTTCATAGTGGGCAAACGTTGTAACACTGTCCATATATTTAAGCGGTTGACTTTAATACGGAACTTACGAACGCGGTATACTAAATCGGCAGTAATATATCATAATATAACCTCCTACTTTTGTATATTTTGATTAAATCCAGCTATTTTTGTGATTGTCACTTATGTGTGTACATATAACGTGTGTCAAAAAGGTCGCACCATATGAGATTTTTTTGATATGGACTTTTATAAAATTGTAGTAATGCAGAAAGTGTGAGCAGCTTTTAAAACCAACTTGCACCCATTAAACACAATTTATCTTCTACCGTTTACACGATGGCTTCAGAGTAAAGTACCTTTATTTTTCAAAATAGAGGAAAATGTTATTAAGAAAAGTTGTTTAGAATTAACAGCTATATTTAAATATGAAATCACCACCTCCTATCTCAAACATAAAAAATTTGCCTTTTTTTCTGTCACCCTTTTCCCTTCATATTTACAACATCTAATCTGCTTAAAGTATTCGTAATTGATATAACTAATAGAATACGGGAATTAATGGCACTCGTTAGGTGTTTTGAGTTGTTATCAAGAATTATCGAAATGCCCTATCACTTGCATAAAAATCTGGGATAAGTGACATTACTCATTTTAAACATGTCTTTTGTAAACTATGAAAAAATATGTAAATATGAAACGTCAAAATGTGCAAGTGTTATGATTAGTATTTTTGGTGCAGTTTGTTTCATCTCCTCGATGATTTAGGACATGAATGGAAGCTATTCTAGAAATTACACATTAAGATAATAATATTTCAAATTATAACCTTTTTTCGTTAAAGACTACTTATGACCTAGTCTGGGCAAACAGCGATAACAGTCAGTGTAGTAGATATGTGGTGCGGAGTCGGCGATTATCTATTTCACGCGTTCACAGCGTCAGTACTAATTCGATGCTGTATGTGAGTAGTTCTGTGTATATGTAGGCTGTTGTAACTTATTTCGTAATTGTACGCCTATGTTTGCTATAAAAATGTCGCAGTTAGGTACGTCGCGAAAACGACCAATGGCAGACACAGTTAAAAACTTTATAGTGGACATGCCGGACTTAATTTGTGATGGCGTTAAAATTCAATGTCTAGTTTGTAAAATCCCTTTAATGTGTTGGTTCAGAAGCCATTGTCAACGTCACATCGAAAGCAAACAGTATTCTTTTGCAAAAATTGGCATACGAGACCAAGAAAAATTTACATTTGATTTATGTGTTACTCTTATTTTATGTAATCTATCGTTTCGTTTACTAGACAAAGAAGCATTTGTTTCTTTCTGGAATAAATATGCGGACTGTAAATTACCTAGTCGGACATCGATATAAAATGTAGTGCCATTTGCTCGTGAACATATAGAAAAGAGAATGAAAACGGAATTGAAAGATAAAAAACTGTGGTTGTGTGTGGACGAAACAACAGATCGTCAAATACATTCTGTGGTTAATGTAATGGTACGTACAATGGAACCACATCGACCGTTATCCTCCTTCTAACTTGCTTCCAAACGAGTTATAAATTTTGCTGCCGATGAAATTTTAAAGGTGGTGTTGAACTCATTGAACAAATTTGAAGTTTCAACTAAGCAACTTTCAATGTTTATGAGTGATTGTGTCGCAAACATGCGTTCTTTGAGCCGATCCCTTAAAGAACACAGTGGTAACTTCTTACATGTAACGTGTAAAATCCATACTCTAAATCTTGCGGCACAAACGATTCCTACATGTTTTCCACTAGTAAATGCATTGATTGCTAGTACAAAGGCAGTATTTCTAAAGTCCCCGAAATGTACCCGACTATTTCACAAACTGTGTCCTGATTTACCTGAACCACCACAGCCGATTGTTACAAGTTGGGGAGCATGGTTGCAGGCTTCCATTTACTACAACAAATATTTTGATCAAGTAAAGAAGGTAGTTTTAAAATCCAATCTGACAGAAGCTACAGCAATCAACAGAAGTCAGGAAATATTTCAAGATAGTCAGGTTAAAAAAGATTTACAAACTATTCACAACAATTACTTCGGACTAGCGGAGGGAATAGAAAAATTACAAAATGTTTCGATGTCGCTCGTGGATTCTGTTCAAATTGTGAATGATGTTTACGCACAGTTATGCGCTGTAGAAGGCGAAACAAATTGGTGTGTAATACGAAAATTTGAAAGTGTTTTAGAGAAAGACTCCGATTTTCTTATATTAAGACAAATTTGTGAAGGTGCGTGTGAAGATGCATTAAGTTGTTCCAAAGATTATTTTAAATATGCAAATATAACATCGCTAGATGTCGAACGGTCGTTTTCGGCACTTGACTGAAACAGCTGTGGAAACATATCCAATGATTCAAATATTTTACAGATGTTACCCAGTTTGTGATTTCACGGAAGACTTTTAAAACGGTAAGTGTTTTAGCACGTTTTATATTTTATTTCTTACCTTCTATTTTATGTGTAAACTTTTATGCGCTCGCCATGCCTCTGGCTGTTACCGCATATTTGACTAGGTTATTGATGATGCTTCCTTTGTATTAGCCATAATAATATTGTATAAAACAAAACCTAACTAGAATGTCAAGGACTGCCTGAAACAAGGCATTACCGGCCGATTCACTTTTTCCCGTGACTAAATAAATCGTAAAACAAAAAAGCAATAACGTTTCACGCTGCGTAATTCCTATGTCCAACCAATTAAACTTGTACGAGTTACAACGGTTCGGCCAACCGTGAAAATAGGAACGCGGTGCCTCGAATATCACCTTGCAGTGTCATTAAAGCTCCCTTAACCGGGGCAAATTAGACGTCCGCACGGCCGCATTTATAATTAATCGCTTTTTCGGTTCCGAATCTTCACCGTACTCCGAAATCGTTTCGCGCAGTGTCGAAAATTGAAAATGGGGTGGTCTGCGCTTGTTATTAAACCGACGCTGCGTTTCTGACATTTACTATCTGCGAGGATGGTTAGAAAACGGTCGTAAAATATTCAATTAGCAAACGACAAAACGTTGGCAAGTTATTAAAGCAAGGGGCTCTGAGAATACTAAGTTTTCGAGAGAGTTTAAAACTTTGTGGATGAAATTTACATACTTGGTTAAAAATGTATGCATTTACTTCGGTGAGGATAATTCGCAACACTCTTCTAGGCAATTCAAAGTTATGAGCACTAATTGCAAAGATAATTTTGTGCATAGAAACTTTTACAGACGTCAAAGGATTATAAGAAGATCAAAATTATATTTAAATGTTCTTAAAAATTTTAATATGCATCTTGCAAATATACTGTATACTTATATGAATAAACCTGGCTTCTTGGGTTGTCGCAAACTTTCTATGGGTATCAAATAAAGAGATTGTTGAAAGATTTATTGAACCAAATTAAAAATTCGGCGTAACAATGCCACGAAAATCAAAGACAATCTTTAGAAAACTACGGAGATGAATTCTAGATAAATTCTTCCTGACATTTAAACGCCTGTTCTTTAAAATAGATCTTCTAGACTTATGAATAAAGCGTGACAAACAGCAGCTTCCTTGCTGTTAGCCAGTAAAAGGACTGAACGAAATGATGCCGAAACCGTTGTAAACATAATAAAAAATATGTTAAGAGAATTTTGTATCGTAGGAGCCCAAATCATCATGTTTGTTTCTGACGGAGCCACAACAATGCTGAAAACTGGTAGGATGTTAAAAGTATGCTTTCCGACTTTTCTTAACATAACATGCCTCATACACGTATGTCATCGCGTAGCAGAAACAATTCGAAGCAAGTATCCTAGGGTGAATGATTTAATATTATCTACCAAAAAAGTGTTTGTGAAATCTCTCAAACATATACGCGTATTCTAGCAATTGTATCCGCAAATTCCGCTACCACCTCACCCTGTATTGACGCGATGGGGAAGATGGATCGAGGCAGCATCTTACTATCGCAAATATTATTCCCAAGTGAAAGCTGTCATTTTCAAACTTAATTCTTCTAATTCTCAATCGCAGTTAGAAAATACTCACAATTTAGCAACCGCTCTAGAAAGCTTGACGGATCCTGTAGGACTAGATGTCGCGCAAAAATTTCGTGCGGTTTTAAATAAAAATCCGAATTTAGAAAAGGTTCGATCTATATGTGGAATTCAAGGCTGCACAGAAGAGATACAGGAGTATTTGAATTTCGCAAATCTTACTTCATTAGATGCTGAACGATCTTTGCAAGGTATACGAGAACGTTTTCAGACCGTCGCCGAGGCCTGACCGAATCGACAATGGAAGCATTGCTTATGTTGCAGTACTACGCGGCGTATCATGGCAGCCGCACATTACCGCAGTGGTCATCGATGCGTCAATAAAAGGTAACAATCTATTACTTTTTTATCAATACTGTGTTTACTTTTGCGCGGTACGCCCAGGACGGTTCCACTAGTTTTTCGAGCATTATAAATAGTACAAGCACATCGATCAACCGATAATAACCGAACGTCCACTCGATTCCTTGTATGTACATACATAGTAAACACATCTCCTTTCACGGCGCCTTTGCGGGTGCAACCGTTTATTACGCGTTAAAAATAGTCCAAGTTTGTGTATCAATTTCAGTAATAAGAAGGCATTTTCACTTATCAAAGCGACGAAACGAGTTTTTACGACAATCTACAGTATGTTCATAAGACCTGTACTGCATAATAAGGTTAAGACGGACTATAGTAACTACTGATAATGTAAACTGTGTACGTGAACATGTAAATTTAAATTTATTGAATGCGATAACAATGTTATTTTCACATACCTAATAGAGTACTTAAGTCAATGTAATTTCAAAATGTAATTAATTTTCATTTGAAAGTTGTGTTGAACCAATATCGTGCGTAAAATCTTTTTTATCTATAGAACAAAAAAAAAACTACTGAAAAATTGTTATCCGGTCTCGTCCCCTTATCCTTCTTTTAAAGGCCTGTCAACTCCCAACATCACGAGTCGGTGATCCCTTTTAAACACGAGTGGTACATTTCTCTTCCTAAACAGGCTTTGACATACAGAAGAGCGTTCTTATCATCGAGGGAAATACGTTTCCCTTCTAATCGGGTTCCATTTTATCAGCACCTTCGTTGAAGGGTCTGTCCTAGCGCGGCAACTTAGATCAATCAGGTTCCTCATAGTTGTATTATATATCAGCGCACCCCCAATGATGTGCCATTAACAAATATATGTACGAGTGTAGCAAACAGGCGACGCACCCTGCGGGAGATCAATGTCAACACTCTTCATCACGTGCACTATATATGTATAACGCCCCCGGATTTGATGTTTATAGCGTAGTGAATTGAGGAGGTGTAAAAATAGATGAATTTCTACAGAACCAGATTGCCTACCAATTGAGAATTAAGGACTAAGATGAAATATTTTGTCAAATGTTTGTTGATTATCTATTGTAGGTAAGTATACGGTGTACGTTAACAGGATGTGTATGGAATAATATAATGTAAACAATATATTATAACACTCTAACGTCGAAGATCAAAAATAAAAAGTACTTACTGGAAAATAATTTTATACCTATGTTCAGTGCATCTAATACAACTACTTAACTTTACTTTGTCAATTCTTATTTCTGAATTTATTGAGTGCTATCTATTCGCCCCCAAAAAACAAGGTACACAATCCCAAATAGAGGAGTCTTCACTATAAAAAATGTATGTGTATTACACAGCAATCACAACGGTTAGTGCTGTAAAATACGCAGAAAACTTAATGCGGTATAAGTAAACTGGGCAAATATGCGGTAACAGCCAGAGGCGTGGCGAGCGCATAAACTAGAAGGTGAGAAATAAATTATAAAACGTGCTGATACACTTACCGTTTTAAAAGTCTTCCGTGAAATCACAAACTGGGTAACATCTGTTAAATATTTTAATCATTGGATATGTTTTCACAGCTGTTTCAGTCAAGTGAGTACGACGTGCGGAATAAATGTTTTTGAATGCTGTTCGACATCTAGCGATGTTATATTTGCATATTTAAAATAATATTTGAAACAACTTAATGCATCTTCACACCCACCCTCACAAATTTGTCTTAATATAAGAAAATCGGAGTCTTTCTCTAAAACACTTTCAAATTGTCGTATTACACACAAATTTGTTTCGCCTTCTACAGCGCATAACTGTGCGTAGACATCATTCACAATTTGAACAGAATCCACTAGCGACACAGTTTGTAAATCTCTTTTAACCTGACTATCTTGAAATATTTCCTGGCTTTTCTTGATTGCTGCAGCTTCTGTCGGATTGAATTTTAAAACTACCTTCTTTACTTAATCAAAATATTTGTTGTAGTAAAACAGTTTGTGAAATAGTCGGGTACGTTTCGGGGACTTTAGAAACAGTGCCTTTGTACTAGCAATCAATGCATTTACTAGTGGAAAACATGTAGGAATCGTTTGTGCCGCAAGATTTAGAGTATGGATCTTCCACGTTACATGTAAGAAGTTACCACTGTGTTCTTTAAGAGATCGGCCCAAAGAACGCATGTTTGCGGCACCATCACTCATAAACATTAAAAGTTGCTTAGTTGAAACTTCAAATTTGTTCAATGAGTTCAACGCCACCTTTAAAATCTCATCGGCAGTACAATTTATGTCTCTTTTGGAAGCAAGTAAGAAGGAGGATGACGGTCGATGTGGTTCCATTGTACGTACCATTACATTAACCACAGAATGTTTTTGACGATCTGTTGTTTCGTCCACACACAACCACAGTCTTTTATCTTTCAATTCCGTTTTCATTCTTATTTCTATATGTTCACGAGCAAATGGCACTACATTTCGTATCGATGTCCAACTAGGTAATTTACAGTCCGCATATTTATTCCGGAAGGAGACAAATGCTTCTTTGTCTAGTAAAGGAAACGACAGATTACATAAAATAAGAGTAACACATAAATCAAATGTAAAGTTTTCTTGGTCTCGTATACCACTTTTTGCAGAAGAATGCTGTTTGCTTTCGATGTTGTTTGGCCAGACTAGATATAAGTGCATATATGAATATACGTGAATTTTCAAAGAAACTGTGCCAGATTACTACAATTTTAAGTAATTTCACATTAAACAAATAATATCGCATAAAACGTTTCTTAAATTCAAGAGGAACAAAACAAATTAAGTTATTGAATTAGATTATTTGGGAATTCAGAAAATTAAAAAGGTTTCATTAATAAAAAAAAACAATAATATTTTAGAGTAAATGCAACTAATATCCAGTGTTTCCACCGTGGGCCTTTCTGACAACTTGTACGTTTCAGTATGAGGTTAATGAAATTTTGGGCTTCATTTTGGTCCAATTGTTTTCATTCTGTTTGAAGCGCCGCAGCAAGATCAGCCAAGTTGTTTGGACGAGGTACACGTGTTAGAATGTGTCTTCCTAGTCTGTCCCGGATATATTCTATTGGACTGAGGTCGGAACTGCAAGCTGGCCAATTCATACGCACAATCCCGACCTCATCTAAGTATTCGTTAACGATCCGAGCACGGTGCGGACGCACGTTATCGTCCACATAAATGCAGTTAGGCCCTATAAATGGAGAAAAAGGAACCACGTGCTCTTCTAAAATGGCGTGTATGTACTTTGCAGCCATCGTAGAACCTCCATCAACCACCACAAATTCAGTACGGGCTTCGCTACTTATGCCAGCTCAAACCATAACGAAGCCTCCCCGGTAGCTAATTCTTTCCAGAATATTGCATTGAGCAAGTCGCTCTTCCTGTCTTCTCCAAATTCTTTCTCGGCCATCTGGTGATCTTAGCCAAAATCTTGATTCATCCGAGAATAGCTGTGGACATTGGGTTGGTCTTCTAGACGTTAAATTAGCTTCAACTAGTTGTCGATGAACTATCCATTTGCTTACATGCACATTTCTTACTTCGCTTAGTCGATTTGCCACCTCAACCGAAGTTAGATGCCTATCCCTCAAAACTGAAGAAACCACAAAACGATCGTCTCGTTCGGATGTTGCTCTTCTACAGCCTGATCCTGGTCTCCTAGTATAGCTGTCGGTTTCATTAAAACGCTAAACGACTCTTTAGACTGCTCAACGAGTAACACCTAGTACATGAGCAGTATAATAAAGCTACTGCCCTGGCTGCATCCGTTGAAGTTAAATACATTTTTTATAAAGAAAACTGTCAAAATGTTAAGCTCCAAAAGTAAACACAAGGCACACTGAATACCTTTTCGATTATCGACCACAAATTTATTAACAAAAACATCATTCTTTGTTTGTTGGCAAATGTAAAACAAAAGGTCAGCAAACTGGTACCTTTTAGGAATACGAGTTTCAATCTAAATTTATACACACCATGTCGCAAGTCCAGAGTTTTAGAAGTACAAATATAGATGAAACAAGCAAAGGATTGAATTTTTTGCACCTGAGTGTATTTTGTGTCTATTCTAACTCAGAAATGTTTCGTTGCAATTATGTGGTAAAAAATTTGATTGTATTCGACAATTTGATTTGCACGAATACCTTCATAGAAATAGTGTTGGGGTTATGCACAAATGAGCACATAAAAGTAGTTCCATGTAACTAAAGAAGTATGTATCTTTTACAACACATTTGTACCGACATCGCAATACGCGTGCTGGGAGCATAACAAGGTCCTACGATTAGTAATAAAGATAAGATTCAGCTTATTCAGAGCATGAGTTTAGGGTTTATTTAATTTAAATATTCAACGATGTTTTAGTGAAACTTCACACCTTTTCCAACCTTACATAATAATGAAAGATTTCATGTAGTTGTGAGAGAAATGTTGACAGATTAGTGGAAACAGCCACAAAAGCTTACAACAATACCTCAAAAGTAATATTCACTTACTATTCATATGTTTATTTAAAAATCAACAAAGCAGGAATAGGAGGAAACAAACTAATGTAATTATTAGAGATATTGTACGTTTTTAGATTCTCCAATGCACAAAAGGACATAAGATCTTATAGAGGAGCTGACATGATGTCTCGAAATCGACGTTTCGCCAAACACTGCGGTCGGCATCTTCAGGACGATGATTAGTCCTCACTGGTCGTCTGATGAGTGGTGCCACGGCCCATCAGCCCGGAAATATGTACTGCTAGTACAAATAAAGAAAATGTAGACTGCAAGTCTAGTTGTACGTGAAATAACAGTGAATGACCAGCAAATTGTGTAAAATGTTTTTGGACTTCGGTGCTCCACATGTTTTCCAGAGAGATAACGGGCGTGAATTTACGGCAAATATTAATTAACAAGTTTGTGGCCGGAATTAGTGCTAGTTAACGGCAGATCTAGACATCCTCAGAGCCAATGCTTAGTAAAACGAAGCAATCAAACATTAAAAGATTCCTTAATCACTTGGTTGCACGATAATAATACATCATCTTGGACTACAGGACTGGGGTTTATACAGTGGGGAATTACCATGAAGCTATCAAAATGGAACCGTATAAGGCTTTTTTGGGCAAAAACTAAAAATTGGATTAAGCTCCAAGGTTGCACGAGAATTTTTAGAACATATTTCAAGTGGAATTTTGAAAGAAGACATGATAAACTTGATAAATTCTAATAACGTCGGGAACACAGCCAGTGGCGATATTGCTAAACCGAATGAGAATACGGGGATACCTTCTTGTGATCCTCATATTAAAGAAGAAATAGTTCTAAGTTTGATAGCACTGCAAGATAATAGAATTGGTACAATACCGGAAGACGTAGAATTTCATGAAAATGAATCTTTACCAGAAAAAGGAACTTTGGAAGTGCCACCTGGCATCTCTATAACTGATGAAGTTCATCCAGCTGTTGAAAGTGAACCCTTGCCAAAAACTGTTACTTTCGAGGAGCCTCCTGGCATCTCTGCAACTGAAGAAGTTCATCTAGCTGTTTTATGTAGAAATATAGCATTTGAAAACATGATGTTTCAAGCACAGAAAATGGGTGAAAGATCTAATAAAAGATTGTGTAAGTTGAAAGTTGGAGACAACGTATTGATGGGGATTTTCTAGATAATGAGGCGACAATAAGAACACAAGTTAGTGGGCAGGAATATAAAAGATGTATGTGTAAAAATAAGAAATGTAAATGTTTTGAAAGCAATTACAAATGCAATTCAACTTGCCACGCTGGCAGAGTTTGCAAAAATAACGATTAAACATGAAGCGTAGTATTAGCGTAGTATTTAGATTCGTTTATATATTTTTATCATAATTTATTATAATTATGATTATAATCTTTTATAATAAAAGATATTTAAGTTTTGCCGATTTTACAAAGCAGGCAATTAAAGAGCAATCTATTGCCGATTAGGTGTATTAGGCAAAGCTGCTGCCGATGTCAGGAAATAGGCAAAATTTTGCGTATTTTACGTAATAGGTAATTTTGCTTATTCGGCCTAACAATTACATAATAGTATATTATACAACGATCATTTAATGACAGCCATTAAGACACGAGTATGAGAATTACGACACGAGCCTTGACGAGTGTAGTAATGAATACGAGTGTCTTAATGATTATTAAATGAGTTGTATACATTATTTTTTTCTACAACCAATTACAATAATGAAAGATCTTTACTTTAAAAATTTATTATTCATAAATTACAACTAGAAATACCAAAGGAAATAAACGAAATAAACGAACTGAAATATCAAAATATTTGAACTTTAACAGTAACAAAGAAATGTTATTCTTTTTGGTAAGTAATGACGTTCTGGATTGTGCAATTATTTAAGTGCAATTGCATGGGCAACTTTGTAATATTATGAGTGGATGTCGTTGAATTGGGAATAAAACTTTTCATACGTCTTCCGGGATTTTGAGGGCAATAAGTCGTTTGTCGTCCTGTTGGCGTGTTCGGTAATTTCAGGTGGTGTTAAATTTTCACTATCGCTTTCTTCAAGAGATTTTTACTGATTTTAATTATTTTAATAGAACACATTAGGAGAAATGTTGCGAAAATGTTATCGAAACTGTCAGATTGACAAATTTTTTATTTCTCGCATGGCCACTTTTATGGGCGTAAGCTGTATTTCTATTGGTTATGAACTTGTATCTTAATGAGAACTTGTATCTTAATGAACCTTCTTAAAGTACAGGTAGTGCACATGTAATGCGTCAATTAAAGTATGGAAGTAGAAAAGATACATAATATGATACGTTTTATATTCCTGTTTTCCTTGTAATAATCACTTGTAGCGACACTTAAATAAGTTTAATTGTTTAGAAGGTATGTGATTTTTTATTAGATACGGAGAGTACAATGAGTTGAAAAGCATAATAGGAAACCGCAACGGCCCATAAATTCAAATAATTTTCATTTAATTGAACATAATGCGATCTTGTCACCTTGTGCTACTACAATGCCACAGCACAGGGAAGTAACAGTTCACAAAATGTCGATTTAACTCTTTGCACTTTGCAATATTTTACATATACAAACCTGTGCAAAAGAATTGCTGCGCCAAGTAGTTTGGTTGTGTAAAAAACACATGGACAAATGGTAAAGCTTGAGAAGTGATCCATTTGTAACATCTTCTAGTAGTGTTAGCGAACTAAGCCCTAGGAAGACCCAGAAGACTGCCATTGTTAAGATTAAGACACATCAGAGCACATTTAGATTTCGTAAAAGAACACATCATATTGATGGAGGAGTATACTCTGGAATGATGAGTCCATAATTACTTTGTATAATAGCAATTGTGATGGTCAGTGTATGTCACTACCTGAAAATACGGCATTTTTTCCATAGTTTACAAAAAAAAAAACTGTTAAACGTGGAGGTCCGAGTAATATGATATTGATCAGTTTCTTTTGGTATGGTCTGGGACCAACTTTTGGAATTCCTGAGATTATGACTCAAGATGTTTATTAACCAACATCATGTTACCTTACACGCAAGAGAAATTGCCGCTTCGTTGGGTCTACATATCGTCACGTAAATGCTTTGCCACCTTATCTAGCTTATATAAATATATTGGCACTTACCTTGCGAGAGGGTTTGGAGGTACCTTACCTCTTACTAAGGTAGTCCAATACACCTTTCACTTAATTTTTATTTATCTTGTACTTACACAACTGTCTTGTATATATCTTATATGACTTACCTCCAACTTACAACTAACTAGCTCATCGGATAGATCGATGAGCCAGAAGACACATCGCATGCTATCTCAACGTTTATCTGACTTCCGGTGCATCGGCCGATGATCTAGATGATAATACTACATCTTTTACCAGTGCAACCTTCCAAGGCAATATCAACAGGATGACGATTCAAAACATACGGCGAGAAGGGTCAAACTATCGAGAATAATATTAATGTAACCCCTTGGCCAGCTCAATTGCCGGATATCAACCAGATAGAAAACTTATGGGTTGATATAAAGAAAGCTGTGAATAACAAAAAACCTATTAATGTTGCTCAATTATGAGAGGCGTCTACTTCATAGAAGAGATGTGAGCGGCTAATTGATAGTAAGCCCCGTCGATGTTGTGATTATTAAAAGTAAACGTCATGGAATCAAGTATGAATACTATACCCTTGGTTTCCGTTGGAACCGCGTTGTTGTTGTAGCTTTGACCGGCGTTTCGTCCACACTCTTATGGCAGATCTTCAGGGCTGTTATTGCACACTCACTGGGGATTTATTCATTCCGGAGGGGTTTTTATAGGGCTTGGGTCAATGTAGTCAATGGTGTCACCGATCGCGTTAGCAAGATTCTCTTCATCAAAGACTGCAATCATCTGGAAGTCCCTGGTGTCTACCAGATTCCACGTTCGTGCGGTAATGTGTACATCGGTGAAACAAAGCGGTCAGTCAGTACTCATGTGACTGACCACGAGCGTTGTACGCGGTTGTTGCGTCTAGCCGTATCCGCATTGGCTGAGCATAGGCTGGAAACTGGTCACCAAATCCAATTTAACTCTACCCGCATCTTATCTCGCAATCCTCACTATTATAGTAGAAAAATCCGTGAATCTAAAGAGATTTTCAAACATCCCAAGAATTTCAATCACACGTGGAAATCCGATCTGATTAAACCTCCTAGTAACCGCCACGCTTCGTCGACGCATAAAAATTCCGCTTCATCAATGCATAACATTTTCGCTCCATTGGCCCAAAACAAGCCCCTCCGGAATGAACAAATCCCCTGTGAGTGTGCAGTAACAGCTCTGAAGATGTCCCATAATAGTGTGGACGAAACGTCGGCCAAAGCGATTCCAATCCGGAAACCAAGAGTATAGTATTATTGACGACCGCGGAAGCCTACGGACCAAATTCAAGTATGAATGTTTAATATATTAGAAATTCCAAATTAAAAAGAGGAATTTTGTTTAGAGAGTATTCTATTCCTTTCATCTAGGTGCTTTTATTTCGTTTAAAAATTGGGAATATGTACTTGCGCGGTCTAGAATCAATTTCTTCGTTGTCCAAAAATTAATATCATGAAAGAATGTGAATTTTGATTTCATACCCCTCATTTGGAAAATCCATATTTTCAGAAAAGAATCTCCATAGTTTCAGTTTTCTTCTGTAGGTATCTGAGACGCAAGAAATATTTTCTTCCATTTGTAAATGTAAGAGTTTATCAGATCAACCGCAATTAATCTAGTCTACGACTTAACATGACAGCCTATTATGAAATTATTAGTAAATATAAAGCAAGATAGAAAACAACCAAACCATAATTATCTCTAATTATTCACTTATTACCGGTTTTACACGAGCAGCAAGTTTACCGTTTTGTGATATATTAGGTAACTAATAATTAGTATACTTAATAAGCTTGTAGCAATTAACAATAATTACTTCCAAAATTAGAGGAAGTAGAAGTAATAAAAGGCTATGTTTATGAGCGATTATATACCTATGCTATTAAATGCTGCAAAACAAGTTACTAGTGAAAAGGCATCTTTTTGTCAGTAGCTTATAGCATGCAGCCGGTGCGATAATTATTGTCCTTCCTACATTGAACATGAGTAAATTCTTGTTGTGAATTCGTACGTATTTACATATCGTACACCTCGATTTTCTTAAAAAACTCAGAAATGTATTTGTTGTCGCTATTTTGAAAACAATAATCATGTACCCACTGTAGTCAATGAGAAATAAATCTGGTGAATCCAAGTTTTGTTTGAACCAAAATGGATTGCCAATGTAATGTCGTCCATGTTTAATTTCTATTTACATGATTTGGCAATGAATTTTGTTCTCATGCAAAGAATTCGATGAAAATTATATCCCATAGACGAGCTTATTTCTTGAATTCCTACTGAAAACGCTTTATACAGCAGTTCGCATTAAACATACATATTATGTGAATACGTATAATACGATATATAGTTTAATATTCTAGCATACCTAAAACAAATAAACATTCATAAAGTAATCGCTTCCGTCAATAACGTCTAAACAGTCTGTGATGATAGGCTTCACATAATTCATTTTAATGTCTAAATTTATGTATAATAATTATAGAGCATCTGGTTTAGATTCAAATAAAAAATTATATCCAAAGTACATTAAACTTCTTAGTTTATTTTCTTCGCGTAGTAGATGCAAAAAATTAAATGGCATCTAATACGATGTTTATACGATAACGTAAACCTTTACCGTTTCCAGCGATTAGAGACGACTTTGTTACTAAATGAAGAAATGAAAAAAACTTTGTAGTGGTTTTTAAAAATATTTCTAAACGCAATATTTACTCAATCCTTTCAGTGAAAAAACTATCTGAAATTTCACTTTATAGCAAACAAAACATCGAATTGAACCGAATACCTTTTAAACTTAAACACACGTTGACTAACATGAAATGGGGTTCTCGAGCGGTAATTCGGTTACTTTAAACCAATATTAAGTTATTCCTGTCAAAACAATAGCGTTGAGCTTTGTGTAGTTTTATGTTATAGACGATTAGTGAAACTCTGGTGGAGGATTTCCTAAGTTAAAGCGGACAGATATATGAAAATAATGTATGTGTTGGTAAGACTATCCAATAAACAGATGGAAACAATCCTGAACTAAATAGAATATTGGAATATTTCTTCAAGAGATATTCAATATACAGATCTCGCATTGTAGGATGGGGAGTTTCGGCGCTGTCCGAAGGTACTGTCGGACATCGTTCGGGAAAATTCAAGTTTGAATGCAACATGTAGTGGCGTAGCTCGACTAATTTTTTAAATTATTTTAGCATAATAAAAAACGACTATAAAATAAAGCGTATTAACAATCTATATTACAAAAAATTATAAGAAATATACTGGCATCATTTTACAAATCTTCATCATCCCCATCGTCACTAAAATGGAAGTCATCTTCACTAGAATCCTCATTTAAATTAATTATTAATTCTTCGGTTTTTATTATATTTTATTATATATTCACTTTCCATATACTTTTTTTCAATATTTACTACGTGTTTGCACCTTTCTTGCCAGTCTTCAGCTGTGACTGCATTAAATTCTTCTTCGGCTAATTTCCAGGTATCGTTTATTTTAAATGTAGTATTCCGTTTTCCCACTTTTTGTTTTACTGTTGCCCATATTAATTCAATAGAATTTAAATCCGGATGATATGGCGGAAGCCTTAAAATAGTGTGGCCGTTTTCTTGAAAAATCTGATCAAATTTGTGCTGCACGTGGTTTTTTTTTGTGAACTTTTATGATTTCGTAAAGCTGTGGTTTAAACATTGTGGGTGTAAATGGTATATTTTTTTCTGTCAACCATGATATCATTTCCGCCTTTCGAGAAGTACTATTGGGTGGATGATTAATTTGAACATTATGGTATGGCGCATTGTCTTCCACCACAACAGATTAAGGAGGTAGATTTGGAATTAATTTTTTTCGCATCAATTTTTCAAAATTTGTTCCATTCATTGCTGAATGATAATCGCCCAATGCAGTACCAGACTTAAAGATTTGGAGACATTCTGGCAAAAAACCTTGCTCTCCACCTACATGAATAATAATTAGTCTGTCCCCTTTAGAGATATTTGTGAACACACCATTATTAGTGTCGTCATTCCAGCTTTTGGAAATAGTGTGCCCACTATGGATATACGTTTCATCGAGAAAAATTACAGGACGGTTTTGTTCTCGAAAGTATGTTACTTTTTGTAGATAATCGATTCGACGTGCTCGAATATCACTTTTTTCGATTAGCAATCTGCAATTGTTTCTTGTTTTTCGAAACCTGAATCCTAAGTCTTTGACAATTTTCCTTAACGAAGTTAACTGACCGGTGCATTGTAAATTTTCACGTAGTTTTTCTCGTTGTTCGGGCTTTTGAAAATAGGCTCATTTTCATGTCGTTGATTATTTCCTTCTTTTACAATCCTTTCAATGGTTCTTATTGATACACCTGTAGCCCTAAACACAATATTTTTTATTTCCGTCAAACTTTTATCACTTTCTATTTTGAAATAATTGAAAACATTATACACAATTTCACGAGCTTGACTGTGAAGCTCTTTATTTGCAGCGATTGTCGAAGCAATTTATTTGCAATAAGCGTATTCGAAAACGAAACTTAAGGCTAGCCTTTTCGCCCTCAGTTTTCGTTACGGAAACTACCTGAAATTGGTACCAAGTGATTTCAAGCTTGTTCCGCAATATATTTAATTAAACCATTATATGTCCTATATTGATCTAAGAAATTTGGTACTTAAAATATGTAACGTGCCATTAGCTTAAATAAAACAAAGCCTACGTTGTTCCGGGTTGATGACCCGTGATCGAGTGGAATTCCTTTCAAACTTTTCGTTCAAATCTGATGTGAACATCTTCAGCGTCATGGCTCCTCGGTAAGTGACGTGGCGTTTTGGTTGGTGTCCTTAAGTAATGGACGTGTTTCTTTTTTCCTATTGAAATTTTTTCCATGTGCGTTTCTAATTCGCGACACAACCGGGTCTGGTAATATAGTGTGGTAGATAAGACCTTGATATCTTTAAACATTATTGTGTGGTTTCCGGCATAACGGGAATGTTCTACAACTGCTGATTTCTCGATCTGTGCGGGGTGGCAATTACGTTTATGTTCTTTCACCCTAGTGTCTATACTCCCCACAAGAAAATCTCAAAATTCCCACTTCCAGTACACTCCCGTAGTTGATAAAGGGTCCCTGAGGTCTCTCACGGGGCGTAAAATGCTTCTTATATGTCCCGGTGGTTTATATTTATTTAGTAATCTACCAATACAGCCAGTCACATTTTTTATGTACGGCAGGAAAACAATAGTCTTCTCATCGCTTGGTGTTTTTCTAACAGTGGCCGATTCACCTGAGTTACTTGGATGCAGTGGGGCGGCATACAGGCGGCACGATCTCTAAGTGCTTCGATGACTGCTCTCTTCTATCTTCTCGGATGGTTGCGGTTCTTATGTAGGTAACGGTCCGTGTGTGTAGATTTCCGGTACACTTTGTGGTCAAATGTTCCGTCCTCATATCTGTTCACAAAGACGTTCAAGAATACAAGACAATCGTCTGATTCCTTTTCCATGATATATTCGACGCGTGGATGCGATTCAAATGTTGCAGGAAATCATTGAGTGCTTCTTCCCCATGTGGCCAGACAATAAATGTGACGTCCACATACCGGAACCAGCATGTTGGTGATCTGGTAACGGTGTTCAGTGCTAGCTTCTCGAAACGCTCCATATAGTGATTCCATTGGAAATATGTCCTGATGACGACACCTGATGTAAATACATATGCGTTGCAGAACTTCTTAGACAGGTGCCATGGTGAAAAGAGAGATTACATTGAAGCTCACGAGAGAAGAGAGAGAACATCAGTAGGTAGAAGGTTGAATCCTGTGAGTTTTTTGGTAAGATCGTAAGAATTCTTTACGAAAGGCGGAGTTTCCCCTACATGCGGTTGTAGAAGGTTGGCCAAGTATTTGGCAACTGAATGAGTTGGAGACCCGGTGGCACTAACCATTGGACGTAGCGGAGTATCCGGTTTATATATTTCCGGTAACCTGTAGAGGTGAGGAAGCAGTGCTTCAAACCTGATCAGTCGTGATTGATCTTCTGCAGGAACTGAAGAGTTCTTGATGAGATGGTTGGTCTTTCGGAGAATTGTTTTAGTAGGATGCTTAGTAAGCTTCTTATAGGTGGACGGGTCGAGTAGCTACCAGATCTATCTCTCATAGTCTCACAGTGTAGGCCGTTAAAATAACGATATCTTTATCACAACTCGGTTGTTCGATGGCGATTCTTTGCTTGCTGGTGAGGTTACTTTGGAAAAGCCTGGCGCGATGTAGGATTCTCGATGTTTCGCGTCGGATATCCTCCGCAGTATCCGAAATGATAATAATAATAATATCCTCGAGAGGCAGTGTTTTCGGGGTAACAACGAAATCACTTTCTTTTGATAGCACCGAAGTTTCATCCGCGATTAATCGTCAAGTTCACCACGGTGCAAGAAGTATCAAGCCGTGGTGTTATATCCCCGTCAAACTTCTTCTTTTAGCATTGAGTACTGGTTGACATCTTACAAACTATGAGCTTGTGAATCATAATAATAATTTATTTACTGCCCACGATCTCTAAGGATATAGACAATTGTCAACTAAGATAGAACAAAAGAACAGAACAAATTAAAATATATATCTATATATAGAGCTTGGTCATACCAACACAAAAGACACTGAATATGTAACTGCTGTGGAAATGTTCCTCGAAACTATAAAAAGCTCCCTCCAGTAAATATTTTTTTAGTCTGGATTTGAAACTGTTTGTATTTCGTACTTGTTTTAATTCTGAAGGTAACGCGTTGAAAGCTTTGATGGTTGAATAATACGGACTTTTTTCAAATAGATTACTTTTATGATGCGGAGTAGATAAATTATGACCATTTCTTGTAATCATATTAGAACCAGATAAGCTTATGTTGGATTTAAAAATCGTTGGGTTTTTCTAGAAAAACATTATAAGTTCGAAATATATAGCGATGGTAAAGTCATAATATTTACATCTCTCTACGTGAATCTGTACTAGAAAGAAATAACATACAACGTAGGATTTTTTCTAAAGAATAAAGGTGCTTTTTGATAGTGAACGATTTTCCCAGACTAATATACCATATTTCATTCGAGAATGGATATACGCAAATATAATGTTCTTATTAAAACATGTAAGTCAACATTGTTTCGTAACTGACATATGGCATAAAAAGAACTGCTTAATTATTTATTTAAACAAGCCACATGGTCTTTCCAATTCAAGCAGTTTTCCATTGTAATCCCCAAAAACTTCGAGTTCGTGAATTGTGGAAACGATTTGCCATCAAAATTTACCTGTACAGATCTTTTCGTTTCATTGTACACAAGAAAAGCCGTTTTATCGATATTCAAATTTAAAGCGTTGTCATCGCACCATGTAATCATATTTTTAATTGCCACTGTAGCAGTTTTTGACAAGTCTTCATAAGAAATGCCATCTCCTCCTTTGGCAGCCGCTTTTGCTGAAATTGCATGCTTTCATAGCATGACGATTAAATCTGTTGAATCAAAAATCTTTTCTTTGCCAATCACAGCTATCTTCAATAGACCTGTATTTCATTTTCCCAGTTTCACAGCCTATGAACACCTCAACCTTCAAATTTACAACGAACTGCGACACAGATCTAACATTTACACCGACATTTATACTGATCGGTCGAAAACGAATACCGGAGTGGGAAGTTCTTTCTATATTCCATCTGTAAGGGTATCACGTTCCTTTTCTGTGCCCAAATTAACAAGCGTTTTTGGAAGCTTTTGCAATTAAAGAAGCATTGAATTATTTACATAAAGTGGATCATTCTCGTTTCTCAATATTTTGCGATTCTCAGAGTGTCCTGAAGAGCATTAAGAACTTTCATGCGCTATCATCTCCAATCATTGACGATATAATCAATGAGTACAACGTACTATTGCAAGATGGTAAAGAAGAAATTTTCTTCTGGATAAAAGGACAATCGGGAATTGAAAATAATGCTACTACTGACCAATTGGCAAGAACAGCTAGCGAATCAGAATCTACATCTAGGATTTTACTGCCTGTTGGAGACTTCTTTCACGCTATTAGAACACGAAAACATGACAAATGGCAATATCGATACAATATCACTTATGAAAAGAAACTAACAAATTACTGCTTATTGAAACTAATTATTAAGTCCTCGCGTTGGTATGACTTATACATTAAAAAGGCTATATATTGTCAGATAGGAAACTGAGTTTTAATCACGGAAGATTCGCCGCGGATTTGAATAAAATATGGATTCAAGAAAACAGAATCTGTGAGGTTTGTAATGAAATCAGCGATACTAACCATTTAATTCTAGGCTGTAGCAAGTACAAACAGAACATTGATAGCTTAATTATAAGTTTACATAAAGCCGGATTGGAGCCGGCTTTGCCTTAAACGTCAATTATATTCTTGCCCAAGAGAAAGCTAATATCAATCTGGAACTAAGTTTTTGGACGCAAATAAAATTAAAATTTAGCTGACATTCCTCTTGTAAATTTAACCTCTGCGGGTATTCCTTTCATCCCTAGGGCCTACCCGTGTGTCTTTTATGTGAGCCACTCGGTCGGCCCTGAGTGTGAAAATTTTTGTCTGTCTACCCTGTCGTCCCTTCAGGTCGGATAGGTATATCTATGTGGTAAATGGCTCAATGGCGCAAGCCAAAGCCAATAATTATTATTATTATTCATAAGAGATGGTAGTTAAAGTAAGGGAAGTATCATCGGCGTATTGATGCACACTGGAACAAATGAAGATTGTTAATATAAATGAGAAATAAAATGGAACCCAGAATTGACTCCTGTGGTACACCCTGTTCAATACTTGTATTTTTACTATATAACGTAGTGTTTGTCTTTTATCACGGTTTTAATACAGACTGTTTGAAAACGACCCGATAAATATGGACGAATAACTGCATTTCCCCGTATGTAGTATAGTTGCAACTTCATCAAAAGGAATATTATAATTTATGAGATCAAATGCTTTACTTAAGTCAAAAAAAAATGCTACCAACATATTTACTATCATCTAATTGCTTCAAAATTTCATTTAAACTGTCATAAATAGCATCCTCACATGATTTATTAGGAAGATAACCATACACTACACTATTTTTTTGACAAAATTATAAGAACTTATTATATATTACGTTTTCAAAGATCTTTGAAAATGATGACAATACTGAAACGAGGCGATAATCACTCTTAACGCTAGGGCTGTACTATTGCTTTCTTAAAAACATTGATGTGAACGCATGTCACTGACATAAACCATGAATAGAATAGAGCTGTTTGTTGTTGAGTGCCAATTCTTTTCTTGATTGGTGGATACTTTCCCGTAGTAGGGCCCGTTCCGTCCGATCATAGGTACGGTGAGATGCTGTTGTACACAATGTCCGTTTTTGGTGTAACACTCGTGTCTCGGCATCTTAGAAGAAAAGTGAAAGAGGACAGTAACTGTGCATTCTTGTTCCATAGTTGTTCCAGACGTCGAATCTTTCGATAAGAATCCTCCCTATGGTGGCGAAACGTTCGGAAGAAATTCCACATGACCATGGCTCATCAGCCCGGAGCAACGCCCTACATTGGACATCGGCCGTGAAAGTTTGCGTACTTTACATTAAATTGCCTCAAGCCAGTAGCGAGTCTTACCCGATCGATGGAAGGCTATGCTACAAGACACCGACCGAGACGCCGCAATATTTAACAACGAACCATCACCCTTGCCGCGGAAGATATTCACCGCAGGTGTGAATGAAACATTCGGAGGCAATTCTATTCCATCATGGCTAATCAATAGAGCGGGCCAAATTGCGCCATCCAACAGAATCGGAATCAGGCGCAACGGCCGCTTATTGTAAATAGCGTATATGTGAGTCACAGCAGATATGTGATATTTCGAAATTAATACACAAGAGTAAAAAAATAAAAGCTGACGCAATAATAATGTTTAGTAATTAGAGCGGAATATATATATATATATATATGTACACGCTGAGGTGTTTTTATTTTCATTATGATTTTTTATTTGAAAACGGTATGCGTTGTAAATGGGATGTAATAAGGAAATAACTGAGAAACTGAACGCTTTTTTTATTCTGTTGTACTTAATAATGTAACTGTAAATAAAGATATAATAAATAAATTCTATCCTTCTTAATAATGCGGATAGGCTTGTTTAAAAAGTTGCACCATCAGATAAGTTTCCACATTTGCCTCGGTAAAGGATGTTCGCCGAGACGAAAAAATGTTCTTATATTTCGAAAACGACCGTTCCACGTCTACCGAAGTAAGACAGGCGTAATTAAAATAATCTTTAGACTTAGTCATGGAATTTGCAAATGCCCCATCGCACATTTGTCTTAATCTCGTGTAGTCCGGATTCTTTTTTAAAACACTATCGAACTTAGCTAAAACTCGTCCACTTGTTGCATCGTTTATACTGTGTAACAATGTACTAACTTCGTCCACGACTTGCACTGATTCTACCAACGACAATCCAGAATTTTGCAAATTTTCTATCGCGTCAACTAACCCTTTGTAATTGTTGCTAATATTCTTCAGATGTGTTTCAACAGAAATATCGAGAAATCCCTTCTGGCTCATCCTATTAGCTCTAGCTTCGGCAGGGACGAATTGCAAAATAACGGATTTGACTTCTTGAAAATGTTCATTATAATAAAAAGCGGCTTTTAACCACGTTCCCCAACGCGTAAGAATGGGCTGTGGTGGTTCTCGAATACCAGGGCATAACCTGTGGAATGCCCTAGTCCTCTTCGGACTTTTGAGAAACACTTTTTTTGTGTTTGCTATCAATGCATCCACCTCCGGGTAACACTCTCGAATAGTTTGTGCCACAAGATGTAAAGCATGGACTTTACACGTAACATGTAAAAGTCCTTCACACTTTTCTTTAAGGGAACGGCCTACACTACACATTGTTGCTGCACCATCGCTCATGAACAACAACAGTTGACTGGTTGACACTTGAAATTTTTGTAACGTTTCGAGAACTACGGCCGTAATTGCTTTACTAGTACACTGTTTTAATCTTCTGCTGGCTAATAGAATTGCAAAATTTGGTTTAATAGGATCTAATACGCGCACTATTATATTCGAAATAGAATTTTTTCTGCAATCTGTCGTCTCATCAAGATATAGCCACAGCTGTTTATCTTTTAATTCGGCTTTAATTCGATTTTCAATGTCCTCACGTATTCGTGGAATATCTCTCCGTAACGCTGTCCGAGATGGTAGTATCCACTCGGTATTGTATGTACCCCAGAATTTTCGAAATGCTTTTTTATCAAGTATACGAAGTGGTAGACCACATACCATAAACGTTAAAAGCAATTCTAATTGAAATTGACGTTGTTGTGACACACCATTTCTTTTATTTCTGTGGTGTGCGCTATTTATATGTCTTTCACAATCACGTTTGCTCCAACACAGTAGTTTCTTTTTACAAACTTTACAGAAAATTGTACTCCCATTGTAGTGTAAATCCACAAATTCACTAAGAAATTTATTAACTTTCGTAGGTAATGGCCGTTTATTTTTAATAGTTACGTTAGACATAATCACTAAAGCGAGCACACCGACGCTTGTTTCTAGTATGCCACGAAGTGGTGCAAACGTAACATCTGCAGACTCGTCATTTGTTGATGAATAGAGCGCGTCATCCGTAAATGAATAAGCGCGCTGTTAGTTCGTAGCCATCGATGAATGAACTTTTTTTTTGTAGTGGTCCACTGTGAACAACGCCCTATTTATCAACGAACACCCAAACTGCAGGTGTATATTTGCGCGTCTTCACGACGTAATAGACAGTGGTTTTGGTCCTCGTCCTAATAATTACATATTTAAATTACCTATGTTTACATACATATATGCGCCCGGCAGCCTGATTGCGAACCTAGCGCGTGGCGCTCTTGGCCCGCTCTACTAATCAACCAGGAACAATGTTCGACATTAGACACCGGCTGTGAAGGCTTGCGTACTTCAAAGCCCACCTTGCTAATTCAGTTTGTTTCTTATTAATAAATGACGCGATTTAATAATTTTTTAAAACAAAATAACGTGGAAAACAATCATTTAGGAGTAGGAAAGTAAATATACTTCAATGTTCATTTCTTTAGTAAAGTATCTTGAAATGGACCAGAATCGGAGTAGCACTATTAACTTTTATAGCTAGCGTTGAAGAAAAGATAATGTTTAAATTAAGCCCTTGTAGATAAAGATGCCCAAAGTTGGTACAGAGTATACCTGTGATATTATTGAGCACGTTTCCGACAATTTAAAGAATTCTTAGTTATATATTTAATCAAGACCGACACGAAGTTGCAAATATTTCAAAAAATAGATCTTTCATGACCTATAAATATTTTCAACCACATTTTCTATGCATTTGCATATTAATTTTAAATTTAAGTAATGTTCTTATAACTTGAGTATAAATTCTACTCAAATGATACCGCATCTATCAAGGTAATATTGAACTTTGAAACTCTTACCCAATTCATTGTCAGGATAAAAAACGGAAAGAATCTATAACTTTCCACTCGCAAGTGGTATTTTCCGTATGGTGATGAGTAATTAGAAAGTAGGAGACTCACTGCAAAATAATAAAGTACATTACAACAACTACTAACATTTAATATTGGGTAGCAGATCTATTTTTGAGGCATGATATCGGGAAACTGCTAAATGTTGAACAAATATGTAGATCTTCCCATAAGCTAAACGTGATATTAGTATCGTGTCTGATGTATTAATAAATCTAAAGCATCCCAAACCTTTTTTTCATGACTTAATCCTTTAGTATTCCTGTTGGCAAGTAACCAAATAGTTTCAAGAAAATTTCGAAATCCTTTAATTGAAATAATCTATCTCCCAATTTTTCACAACTCTTACTTTTTTTGTTAGTACTTTGTCGAAGAGAACATCTGCGGAGTCTAAGGTTTATCCGTTGTCAAAGGAGTACGTTCCTTTCGAGACTCCATGCAAGGGAATCCATTTTATGTCACCGATCTAATTTACGTTAGCTTCTAATTAGACATTAAGTAGTTTGGCAGCAGTTCAATGATGCGCGCTAAAGATGCAAAAGAAAACCAGACGTACCGCATAAATGAGCCGGTGTATTATAAGTTGTTGCTGAATTTACGATTAGCGCATATAAAATATTTCCTTTGTAGAACATAGTGCATTTGAATCTTTTACATGATTATAAAACGCATTTGAATCTTTTACATGATTATAAAACATTTATCTTGACACTCACCTCCTTATGCACCTTAAGAACTGTACAATGATACACATGATTTATTTTTATTATTTTCCTATTACTTATCAACGATAAATGTTCACTGCTTATACAAAGTGTCAAAAATTTTAATACAATTTCGTAAAAGTACTTTCGTTATAATATAAGCACCGTTTTTACTATTCCTCATTTATACTTTCTCTTGTACGTATTTCAAAGTGGTTTAAAAATTCGATGAAGTAAAGCTTCATTATAAGCTATTTCTATTTAGTTTTCGTGAAATAATTTGCCTAATGATAATTTTCATTATATTTATACCATTTCAAATTTAACATTGCAATATTTTGATTTCATCTTCGGTACCTATCAATCGGTATCGACGTTCAGTATTTCTAGGATAAACCATAAAAAAGGAAGGACTTCTGCACCCATAAATACCAAATCCAGCTGCAGCTGGTATCCTTATGAGCATATACCCTAAAGATTTACTGGGGTAAACTGGTGGGTAAACTGCAGCTGATATCTTTATGAGAATAGATCAAGAAGATTTGCTAGGGTGGGGTAAACTGCAGCTGGTATCCCTATGGGTATAGACCTAGAAAATTTACTGGGGTGGGTAAACTGCAGCTGGTATTCCTATGAGTATAAACCTAGATTTGCTGGGGTGGATAAACTACAGCTAATATCCCTATGAGTATAGACCCAGAAAATTTGCTGGGATAGATAAACTGCACCTGGTATCCCTATGAGTATAGACCTAGAAAATTTGCTGAGGTGGGTAAACTGCAACTGGTATCCCTATGAGTATAGACCTAGCAAATTTTCCGGGGTGGGTAAACTGCAGCTGATATTCCTATGAGAATAGACCAAGAAGATTTGCTAGGGTGTGGTAAACTGCAGCTGGTATCCCTATGGGTATAGACCTAGAAAATTTAATGGGGTGAGTAAACTGCAGCTGGTATTCCTATGAGTATAGACCTAGAAGATTTGCTGGGGTGGATAAACTGCAGCTAATATCCCTATGAGTATAGACCCAGAAAATTTGCTGGGATAGATAAACTGCAGCTGGTATCCCTATGAGTATAGACCTAGAAAATTTGCTGAGGTGGGTAAACTGCAACTGGTATCCCTATGAGTATAGACCTAGAAAATTTGCCGGGGTGGGTAAACTGCAGCTGATATTCCTATGAGAATAGACCAAGAAGATTTGCTAGGGTGGGGTAAACTGCAGCTGGTATCCCTATAGGTATAGACCTAGAAAATTTACTGGGGTGGGTAAACTGCAGCTGGTATTCCTATGAGTATAGACCTAGAAGTTTTGCTGGGGCGGATAAGCTACAGCTGATATCCCTATGAGTATAGACCTAGAAAATTTGTTGAGATAGATAAACTGCAGCTGGTATCCCTATGAGTATAGACCTAGAAAATTTGCTGAGGTGGGTAAACTGCAACTGGTATCCTTATGAGTGTAGGCCTAGACAATTTGCTAGGGTGGGTAAACTGTAGTTGGTATCTCTATCTGTGTACTTGATAACTGTTCCTCACCTAAACCCTTGGGGTTTGGGGTTTTCAGCTAGTTTGCACCCATAAATACCGAATCCATAGTAATCTTCCATTTCTTCCATTTCTTAGGGTTAGAAAATCAAAAAAATCCAAGACAGAAAAATGTTTCTTCCCAATAAATTATTTAGTTTTAAGTAAGTCAAAAAAATATATTAAAGGTAGAAATGAAAAAATGATCTAGATCTCACAAAGTTCTATTGAGAAATTAGGCGACCGGATTCGTGTTAAAAAAAACATATCAGGCCAGCTACAAGGATATCCAATAAAAGAAAAATTACAATAATGGAAAAAAATCCTAGTTAATAGTTCAAATTAGGAGCAGGTGAATTAATTCCAAGTAAATAAACGCTTAATTTTAAGAAAATGAAACTATTGATTTATGAACAATACCTAAACGCTTTCTGAAATTTAGAAAACTACTGACTGTCCTTAAGAAAATATTGTTTTGTGTTATAATGACCATTTACTTATACTAAGAATCGCTTTCTTCAAATTTTCTGCATGATCTTCTTAAATCAAATTAACAAATGTCTTTAACAAAGAAATACAATTATTTCATTACAAGTATATACTTCTCTTAAGCGGAGAAAAGAAAAGGCTAAGAAAATATTTCTTTTGATATCAAACGGTTATTTTATTGTGGATAATTGAAACAGTAATTGTCTTGAATTGGGTCGGACAGCCTAGATACAAGTAAGCGTTTCTCTGCGAGTAGGATCATTTCAAACAAAATTCCTTCCATAAAACCTCTATCATAAAAAAGTTAAGTTGTTTACCAAAATCAGGCCCTTATATTGTTCCTACAGTAATTTGAGATAATTGAACTCCCAACCATTACTGCACTCTTCCGTATCCAACCTCTTTTTTGCCTAAAGAATTCTGGAATTGTTGATAATTTCATCCAGTATTGTATTTAGTACTACTTAATTATTTATATAATTTCTTATTTTTTGTAAAGTATAAATCAATGTTGTATGTACATATAATATGCATAGACATATTAGATCTATAAAAGTAATTATGTAAATAGCTTTAAACAATTTTATAATTACAACTTTTACATAACAATTACGTATGCCGCTTTCAATTGCTAAACGTTAACGTCTTATGTATGTTATTACTAATCTATTCGAATTTTATTGTGAATACTTAAAGAACAATTTGCATATTCAATGTTAACCTTGAAAGAGCAATATGTATATGTGGATAGTAAAGAACCTACACCACTCTCCATTTCGTTTGGAGGTATTATTCGCACGTAAACTGTTGCTCGAAAACTCAATTCAAATTCATAGTCATAAAAGTCGCGTGTGTAGGCTGATTCACTGAGTTAAGATTAGTTGCAAATAAAATTTATATCAGCAAACTCTGTTTCCTTTTTATGTTTCAAGTACTTTTGCAGCCAGTTTGTTACTTTGTTACGCACCTTCTATCATTGGTTATAAACTTTTATTACAAAAAGGAAATAAAGCACAGTAGAGATCACATATGTATATATGTATATACATTTGTATGTGTGATACATTGTGCTACTATATTTTCAATAAAATAAATAGCCCACAAGTTTGTCCGAGTTGTTTATTTTCAAGCGCTATCTTTTTTTTTATTTTACTTGAAGAAAATCAGGAATTGTTTTATCTAATACACGGTCCTTTAATGGTATTTCAAAACAAGGAATGAAAGAAAATAAAAAGTGAATTAATCTTTTTCAGAAACAAAACCTTAGATTGAGAAAGCACAATTAAATTATGTTCCTTCGATTGGTGTAGATTGTCTTCGTCAACAAGATTGACGTTTGCCAATTTACATCCTTTACTTGTCAATAAAAAAAATTAATTCACACTACCAAACAGAATAACAATCAACCAGACATTTGTGAGCGCAGAATATTATTGGCATCGCAAAAAATAAGTGAAATTTTTCAGGAAAATTAGCCACTTATCAATCATTTCAACCTGCCGACTTAAAACCACTACCTTTCTTCTTTGCTGTTGTTATTCAAATCTGTATCAATTCAAATTGAAAACGATATTTTACAAATACCGCTGCCCATATATTTTCTTATCCCATTTAACATTTTTCGAACAAGATATATAGCGTTGTTCGTTTTCAAAGGAATAGTCGCCAAAGAGTTATTTTATCTCTTCTGCATTCATTAGCATTAGAAAAATGTTGAGCTCTTTTCGGCGAACCTACACGCAAGTAAAAGCGTATATAAAGGTACAAAATAAATTCCCTACCTCAATAAATAAATATTCGACTAGCTTTTCGGTAGCCGAGAGAACGTTTTGGCAATAATCCAGCCTTTGAGACACTGGTGTAGACTGTACATGAGACAGGTCAACTATGTAAATTAGAGAGGCATCATCGCCGAAGCTGAGCGGCGCAAAATGTCCGTTCTATTTATTAATAATACCGTCCAAAATGAGGGAGCATTTCCCCCCACATAAACAAGAGCCGTTCATCGCTAAGTCGTTTCAGTGACGTTGAATTATGCATAATATTAAGGCTGCACGTGTTGATGGAATTATTGCACCTACTTGCGAGTGACCAGACTGTATAAATCACGGGAAACGAATGGTATAGCTCATTATATGCAACGAATAACTTTTCCACTATTGCGCGTAACTATCTTGTGATTCGTTTAAAATAAACTGTGTTTGATAAATGATAAATTGTAAAATTTGTTTTTCAAGAACACCTAAATAAAATTGAAATGTAAAATGCAAGGTATTTTACCCTTTTTAACTGCGTACAGAGCCAAACGACCTCGATAACCCGAACATAATAAATCAATAAGAAATAACCTCCCGAAATTAATATTATAATGACTAGAGTTGTGCAATTTGCGCCAACAACCAGTGGCGGGCGCATAAAAGTTTACACAAAATAAATGGACAGAAATAAAATATAATACGTGCTCAAACACTTACCGTCTTAAGAGTCTTCCGTGAAATCGCAAAGTGAATAATGTCTGTTAAATATCTGCAACATTAGATATGTTTCCACAGTTGTTTCGGCAAACCGAGCGCGGCGTGAGGAAAAAGCGTGTTTATATGCAGAAAACGAACGTTCTACATCTAGTGACGTTATATTTGCGTAATTAAAATAACCTTTGGAACAACTTAACGGTTCTGTTGACGCACCTTCACAAATTTGTCTTAATGTGCCAAAATCAGAATCTTTCTCTAAAACACTTTCGAACCTTTTTAGAACACAAACATTTTTTGCGTTTTCTACCGCGCACAGCTGTACCTAAACATGTTGCACTATTTGCAGAGATTCCATAAACGACACCGAAGGATATTGTAATTTTTCTATTGGCTCCACTAGTCCGAAGTAATTGTTCTGAATGGTTTTTAAATCCGTTTTAACCAAACTATCTTGAAATTTCGACTGGCTTTCCTTGACAGCCGCAGCTTCCTTTGGATCGAATTGAAAAAACAACGTTCTTAATATTCTCAAAATATTTATGATAATAAAATGCGGCCTGTAACCATGTTCGCCAAGTGTAAGAATAGGTCCTGGTGGCTCAGGCATACGGGGGCACAGTCTGTGAAATTTGCGAATACGTTTTGGGGATTTCACAAACACTGCTTTTGCATGCGCTATTAAAGCGTCTACCTCAGGATAACATTTTCTAATACTATCTGCCACATGACTGAAAGCATGAATTTTACACGTAACATGTAACAAGTTAGCACAATGTTTTTTAAGACACCGGCCTACAGAAAGCATGTTTGCGGCACCATCACTCATAAACATCAACAGTTGGTTTATTGAAAGTTCAAACTTTTCCAATGTATTTAACACTAACTTTGAAATTACTTCGGCAGTACATTGTTGTACTCGTCTGGAAGCTAATAGAATGGAAGGTGACGAACAAACACCACTTAATAGGAAATTGAAAACCCTGGTTAAATAGCATGTCTGTAAATTTTCTCGTGAAATTGAACAAAATTTCGAATAAAATTGCAATCACTGTATCATTTCAACCTGAGTTTCGTCCAAATACATGTACAATTACAAATAATAATAATTAGTCGATTAAATATCAACCACAAATATATTTTTCACGAAAACGGTTCTCGGTTACCTGTTTGATTTTTGCTTTGAAACTTGATTTTTGCAACATAAAATCGAATGGGATGCGAAGAAGGGCTCAGTTGACGACTGGCATCCTCATTAAACCGAAAGCCCTTCAAAACTTAAAAAAGAAATGCAAAAAAACGATTCCCTTACCGCTTAGGCTAATATCGTGCATGGCCATACATCGCCTAAACAGCGTAACGTCATCGAAGAACGCTAAGGCCTTGTAATCTCGGCGGTAACGGTTAGGTACAATTTTTTTGTATATTTAATCCCCGTTTTAAAATAAAAAAGAATTGTGCGATTCCAAATATAACAAGGCCTGCAGCCGTACAAATAAATTCAACTTCCTCGCTTTATTTGGGCGTTGCTATGGATACTATACAAAGAATATTTGTCAGTGGTGAATTTTTTAATAAAGGCTTTATATTACGTTAAAAATTCCTTACATCGCTAGTGATGTAATGAAACAAACAATTATGAAAAATGTGACGTTTCAAAACGTCAAAAATGCATTTAAAATTTGACATTTCATAACGGGGTTAGATAAAAAATACTGATTCAGGATTATATTTTTTGGGAATACTTTAAATTAAAATAAGAATATCTAATTTGTAGCCACATGTTTGCCGATGATTTTCAAAAGTTAATCTTAAAAGGCTTCTATGTATCCTAGAATTACTTAGCTTTTGATGTTTTAAACTTTTGATACTGATTGTGAGTACTAACTGTCCATGAATGATTAATGCAAAGAGCTATTATCCAAAAAATGGGATCAACCACTTAACAGTGGAAATATTTCTGGTGTAGAAACTCAAATCATAAGTGTAGTTTGCAATGAGGAAAGGAGATACACAAGATCTCTATGAAATTGACCACATGACAATAACCTGTAATATGCAAAACTACAAGATCTAAAATTGAAAGCATTATTGTGATCAATTAGTGTACTAAAGCAGAACAAGTTACAATGCTTGTATATAAGATAAAGCATACTTTCTCAATTTAAGTATAAGGATCATACTTTAATTGTTATAATAAAAAAGTATGCTTATTTTTTTTAATTAACTATTTATCTATACAGGGTGAGTTGGGAGAAACGGGCCAATCTCCAGTAGTGTATTGTACACGTGGAAATAATGCAAAAGAACTTATATGTTCTTATTCGATTTTAATTTGTTTTCAAGTTATAGCGTAATTTAAAACTGTTAACTAAGGGTCTTGTAAATGGTCCAAATTTTCGCTTGTTTTCGAGTTGATACGTCTTAAATAAAATAAAAATAACCTTGCATTGACTACCCATGTAAAATAAAAAGTCAGGTATGTTCTGATTGGTCGCGGTGGTCCTATTAGTTAGCGTCCAAGATCCTCAGACCTCACCCCAGTAGACTATTATTTATGGGGCTGGTTTCAAGGTAAAAAACCACACTTGGAATGCATTAATTCGTCTCTACAAGATGACTCTTCGGCCGCTGCTGACCTACGGCGCTATGGCCTGGTCCGCAGCGGCTCCGACGCTCCTCAAGAGTCTGGAAGCTCTTCAGAACAGGACTCTACGCATCATCGTCGAAGCCCCTTGATTCGTTAGGTATGAACAGATTCGTCGAGATCTGGGCATTCCGTCGATTCGAGAGCATCTTGAGAAGATCCTTAGCTCGGCGTGAGTAAGGGCCCGCGACAGCGAGAATCCCTGCGTGCAGATGGTCGTCGTGCCCCAGGATCGTCCCCCTCCTCTAGTGAAGATTCGTCGCCCAGCGGATTTCTTCAATGACTCCTCAAGACATGATCCTATTTGTTACCCAATAAAGTCATGTCCCATCCGAGCCCAAAATTCTTCTACTTTAAATCCCAGGCTGCGCGAACAGAGCCAGCTCCATCATAAGATGATCAAAGGGTTCAAGGCAATTCAGTCCGACCCTAGTCCCGAAAGCAGTTTCCAGTGTGCATTAATTCGGCGTATTAGAAGTACTGCAGCCGATATTAAAAAAAGGCATGAAGCAATCAGGAGAGCAACCAACGCCCTTCATAAACGAAGCATAAAATGTTTTGAGGTCAATGGCGATGTTTTTGTACATTTATTAAAAGATCGCTATGATTAAACGAATTTTGTTTATTATATGTAGTATATGTAATTACGCTGCAACTTGAAAACAAATGAAAATCGGATAAGAACATATCAGTTTTCTTACATTATTTTCACGTGTGCAATACACTCCTGAAGTTTGGTCCGTTCCTCCCAACCCACCCTGTATACATGTGCGTCGGTGAGACCTCCGTTTTGTAACGCTAATAAAGAACATTTAAGCTATCAATTTATTAGCGATCATCCTTGTAAGGAAACCCTGTCAATTGAGTAATTGTCTACAACGCCTTGCTAATTAAATCCAGACATAAGCAACACTTTATGGATCAAAAAAATTCGCAATAGGACAATTATTGTGAATCTAAGCCATTCGGTTAGCTTCACCCCGTCTTCTCAATTAGGATCAATCAGTTGCAATTGTTTTCTCGTTCAGCGAACGAACTATTCGCGGAGGACTTTATATACCTATTACATTATTTAATGCATGTATATTATTGCACATAATGTATTTCATCAATTGTTTTCAAAAATTATTGGCGTACGTGACACGAAATACAGGCACGAAAAATTATTCTAGGTCAATTTCTGAATGGAAATCGCACGCACTTGTAAAAGCGACACAATCATAGTTTATTTTCTAATAAATTTGATACATCCGAAGATTATGTCCGTCGTTACAACACCGAGAAGTATAATTTGGGTCGAACTATATAAATATAAGTAGTTGGTAAAGAAAATTTGCTACTACGCATGCTTTCAAAGCAAAGTTTACAATGTACGTGTGTTGTAATGGGAAAGAGCTTGACTAATAACATACACTATTTTAGTACTTGGTAGTAAAGCTTCAGCTGAATTGTATGAAATGAACAATTAAAAGGAGTTCTACTATTGCAGATCAACTAATACTATTCATTCATCTCTGTCAAATGAGTGCAACGTACACTATTCACCAAAATTTTGGATTACACGCTGTAGATATCTCAGAAATGAGGTGCATACACGTTCTTGATAGAATATTGCCAACACTTTCTAATTAATAATATTACGATGAGAAATAAATAAAAAAGTTTCTGTAAATGTATTGCTGTCAATGGCGATTATGTGGAAAGGTGATTATATCAGTGGGTAGAGGATAGTTTATACTATCATTTCACACTTATATGTAAACAATATATCTATTATTAATAAAGTTATGGCCATGGAGGTATTAGTTTTCAACACGCCCTCGTACAGCTGTAGCCTAAAGAAATTCCCAAGCATGTAAAGCACTTAAAATATATCTCAATTATCTCAAAAACTAAGCTAGATAGGTATATTGAATGTTGAAGAAAATCGACATGAAGTAAGGAGGGGCACCCAAAACTGTAGTAATGTTCCACCTAAAGAACCAAACTTGTATCGTGTGCAGCAGAAGCCTTTATACTTAGAGTATAATTTTATGTTGTGTAGGACTTGCCTCAGAATAATGTTTCTTATTTAAAAGCTTTTTCATTACATTGGACACGCTGCGAACAAGGTCGTGTATTGTCGCGTGTATTGTCTGCGAACAAGGTCGTGTATGTAAAAGTGCACTTGGCATCAAAACCAGATATCACTTACTTAAGCATTAGAATGTAAGTATTACTTCAAAGTAATTTCAGTTTTGGTAATGAAAGCTAAACATCGAATCCATGGGTACATACACGCAGAGAAATGGTTTCTTGCAAAAATCAGTCTCTATTTAAGAAAATAAAAATGTGTAATATAAGAAAATAATTTTCTTGAAATTTTATTTGGATTAAATAAATATTTTCTTTGGGTTAGAAAATCCAAGACAGAAAAATGTTTCTTCCAAGCAAATCATTTAGTTTTAAGTTAAGAAAATATTCATATTAAAGGTAGGAATGAAAAAATGGTTCAAAAAACACATCATTAGGCCAGCTACAAGGATATCCAATAAAAGAAAAATTACAATAATGGAAAAAAAACCTAAAGTTAATAATTAAAATTAGCATTAAATAGGAATTACTTTTATGTAGTTTAATAATTAATAAGTTAATATTGAAGTTTATTTATGCCTTTTTTTAAATTATTATTTATTATGTATTTTAAGAAAACTATAGTTAAACTAGTACACGTGGTAAACGCCGCATGTTAAAAGCTATATCATTGCATGGGTAAGTATGCCATCTATACTCCGGTTTATATATTCGCTACTCTCTAGGACGGCATGACTATAACTACTGACACTACGTGACGCCAGGTAATATTTCAGTTGCTGTTTTCGAAGATTAGTGCCAAGTTTCTTGGCTGTTCCATTGACGAGTGCTTGGCGTGGGAGGACCATGTATCCCAGCTCTGCGCTAAGTTGTGCTCTTTAGCATATGGAGTCAGTAGATTGGCGCATATCGTTAACTCTGAAACTTTACTAATGTTTTATCATGCACACGTTGCGTCTAGGTTGAGATACGGTGTAATTTTCTGGGGTCAATCCTCTCACTTTTCGCGCAGTTTTGTACTGCAGGAAAGGATTATAAGGGCAATGTATTCATTGCATAGAATGGATTCATGTCGTCCAATGTTTAGACGTTATGGCATCATGACTTTGCCGTGTCTTTCCATATATGAATGTGCTGTATTTACGCATAGGTACAAAGAATTGTTTGTACGTAACAGCGACATAAATAGTACATATAAAACCCGAAATGCAAATGAATTAGCAATTCCGAATCACAGAACAACAATGTACGAAAAAAGCCCGAGATACATGTGCATAAAAATTTACAACTTACCTCAACAAGTCAAGGCTCAAAACATACATACTTTCAAAAACCTTTTAAAGGAACATCTTCTTGAGAATTGCTACTATAGTGTCTCTGAATTCTTTGTCTAATACACCTGTGACTGCTGGACACCAATTTTTCATGGGTTTTTTTATTTATTGTAATTGCATGTGCGTTTTGTTTTATTTTATCATATTTGTAAATTGTTCGACGAAGCCTATATCCTATTGGATCAATTGGCAAATAAAATTATTTTTATTATTATTATTATTATTATTATTATTATTATTATTATTATTATTATTATTATTATTATTATTATTATTATTAAACTGAAAGATGCAAGAGCAATGTGACCAAGAGCAAGAAGCTTTAGTGCTTTTTCTCTTTTCATATTGTTTTTGGCAGCAGTGATTTCATCAATACCAGGAGCTATTTATTAGTATTATCAGTCTTGGTTATTGTTTCTAGGCACTTTTTTCATGTGTACTTCTACATTAAGTTCACTTTTGTTTGAAAATCATTCTGTAGATAACCGCTACTTTAGCCTTTTTAAAATCACAAACAGTGCGAATAATTTACTGCATTATGTACGGATATGTCGTTGTTTTAAACAAGGTAAGCGCAATTAATAATGTGCATATAAATAATATGCACTTCAAGAATTCTAAGTAAAAAGTGCTTTATTTCAAGAAAATTAAACTATTGATTTATGGACAATACCTAAGCACTTTCTGGAATTTAGAAAACTATTTGCTATCCTTAAGAAAATATTGTTTTGAGTTATAATGGCCAATTACTTATACTAAGATTCGCTTTCTTAAAATTTTCTGGGTTTCAAGGTTTTTGAGAAAGGCTAAGAAAATATTTCTTTTGATTTAAAACAGTTATTGTATTGGATAATTGAAACAGTAATTGTCTTGAATTAAAGCGGACAGCTTTGATACAAGTAAACGTTGTGTCTGCGTGTAATAGCCACGTGTGGGAAATTGAAACCTTAACTTGAAGATCACGGTAAAGTAACAAAATCATACGAGCAAAACACTAGCACTTCGTTATTCTGCAAAAATACTTAGTATAGTATAGTACTTATAGGTTAGACGCTGTTCATTCGAGTCGTACTAGGGTCGGTGGTAGATTTTTTTGGTGGGTCCGATACAATTTCGTGTCACCATTCGCATGCTGGTGAGTAATTAACTGCGCTTCACTGTGTAGGGCGAGGTAGTGATACTAACAGAGCCATGGAACACTTTATATATCCCGTTAAGTCGTCACCACACATGACTAAAATAAACTCAAAATTCAAAATAGTCCTTCTTAATCAAACAACTAGCAATCACAAGATTTCACTACTTAATGACAGTACATCGAAAATGTCGACAAGGACAGTAATTCTGCGTGAGCAATTACTGTCTTATTATCTAATACTACACATTTGAAATGTACTAACTAAATAGGTTGTGATTATCTATACGCATGTCTAACCATGAGATAAAACCTGCACTAATACAGGCGCATACATACAAATACAAACCGCATAAAAGCAAGCAAACATTTAGGTCGCGTGTTATCCGTACAACTCTTACTATGTTGCTTTATAGTTTTTGTATTTCATTATCCACTTGTACACATATACGAATATTATAAGTTACGATGTGGTTGCCGCTGCAACGTTCGCTACAATTATCGTTCCTATCCTTTCGCAGCTTATCTATTAGTACCGAATACCGACGTTGTTCTTTCTCTATCATCCGAGGAATTTCGGAGAGAAATTCAACATGAATGTATTGCATAATATGTAATGAATGTGACAGACGAACAATAATTAACGTGTACTACGCGTTTTGTTAATTATTATAATTAGTACACACGTTGTAATTGTGGCTTTTAACAAATATGCCTGCCGTAAATTATTCTTGTTTCATTTTAAATTAATTATTTTTTTATAAATATACAACTGTTTTCATTACACCCGTTATACATATATAATTATCATGCTCAAGAGCAATAATTATTTGATTCTTGACATCTGAAAGAACAAAATGTACATAAATTGAGGCATAAATTGGACGGATATAAATTAGATTAATGCACAGAAGGATCTAGTAACTAATAATATTTCATAATAACTCATTTTATTTTACAGATGACTGGTTTGAAGTTCAACGCTGTCTTTGTTTTTATTCATTTCCTTGAACGCTTATTGCCTCATTATGTCAAATCATTATAAAACAAAACATCCAGTACACTGGATTACATCGGATATTATTGAGCTTAAAAATGAAATGCTCTGTAACAAGCAACCAACAAAACTAAGGCTGCCTGGAGTGTTATTCGTAATAAACGGGGCCACCTCTCCGATAAACGTATTTTCCCGGAAACATGTGGTAACGAGTTGGATATCTGTGAGAGATTTAATAAACACTTTATTACTTCAATAGACACTCTGATCTCCTCTACTGGGGCGGATAATGTAGACTTCATCGGATTGACAAATTTTTACCATTTTTACCATCCTCACCCCACTCATTATTTATAACTCCAGTGAGCGAGAATGATATCATTAAAGCCATATCGAAGCTCAGTGCTACTACGGCTTCTGGAGACGATGCCGTTCCGTAGTAGAGGTTTTGGTGTTTGTTATCAACCTCTCACTTAAGTTTGGCATCTTTCCCACTAAATTAAAAATGGCTAAAGTGATACCTATCTTTAAAAAAGGAGATCAGAATGATATGAGCAATTATCGTCCTATTTGCATTTTATCAGTCTTTTCTAAGCTGTATGAAACTATAGTTAATATCAGAATAATAAACTATTTCCATCGTTTTCGATTGCTAAATGAGAATCAACACGGTTTTACTCCAGGTAAATCTACGGACACTGCTCTTTTTAGTTTCATAAGTCGTCTATATCATAACTCTGATAATGGAGTGCCTTGCTTGAGTATGCTGATAGATCTTTCTAAGGCATTCGATTGTGTGGATCACCCTCTTCTGCTCCACAAACTTGAGAGGTATGGGATCAATGGTGTTTATTAAAAGTGGTTCCAATCTTACCTTTCAACGAGAAAACAATATGTTAGCGATAACAATTGCGTTTCAGGTGGTAGGATTGTGGAGAGAGGCGTTCCACAGGGATCGGTACTGGGACCAACCTTGTTCCTACTTTTCGTCAACGATCTTCCTAATTGCCTGAGTAGTGCGGCTGCTGTGACATTATATGCCGACGACATCAATATAATTGTCTCCATGCCAAACACTAATGATCTCTTCATAGCAGCTAGTTCGATTTTTGATGACATCAGTAACTGAACGAGTGCAAATAAATTGGTTTTAAATGCCAACAAAACTAGTTGTATGCTCTTCTTTAATGAGAGGAAATACGGGATCAACCAACTCAACTTGGCCAGCTCTGATTTTGAATTGGGTAGTACATCTAGGTTGCTTGGCCTCGTTATAGATGAGAATTTAAAATGGTCTAATCATGTAGCAGCTATGTCCTAAGCTAGCGAGGTCATGTTATGCGCTTTATCAATCGAAAGAATCATGTAGTGACTTCACGTTAAATCATTTTACTACCTATTCGGAATTTTATTCAAGGATGCGCTACGGAATTATACATTGGGGCTCTTGCGTTGACGCAGATCGTATTTTTATTTTACAAAAACGAGCGATTAGAACACTATTTAGTTTGAGGCACAGGGATTCTTGTAAAGAGGTTTTTAGAAATAATAACTTATTAACGTTTTATGATGTATACGTCTTGGAAGTACTGTGTTTTGTTTTTAAATTTCGTGACTCTTTTAATGTGAATTTGCCACACCCTTAAAGTACTAGAAACAGGAAAAACTATCTGTTGCCACCTTCACACAAAACATCAACCTTTCAAAGAAGTCTTATGTTCATGGGAACGAAATTGTTCAATGATTTCTTTGATTAGGTGGTAACTATATATTATATTTTAAATTTATGTATATGTATTGTTGACGTTTTTCTTGTATATCTGTTACCAGCTTGTACTAAGAAATAAACAGTACTACTACTATATCCGTATAAAGAAAAAACAAAAATTAAATTTGAAAAAAAAAAATATGTTCCCAAAAACCAATCACCAATCTTTCAGCCAATTTTCAAATTTGGTCGCGATACCATTTCTCTGTTTTCAACATGCCGTTTCGACTTCTTTAGCATTGCGGAACCGCAGTCCATGCAAATCAAGTTCCATTGAACGAAATGAGCCATAGTCGGATGGAGTGATGTCCGGGCTATACGGTGGATGTGATAAAATTTCCACTCCATTTAACTCCTGGATTTTCTGCTGGGTTAAAAGTGATTTATGAGCTGGTGCGTTGTCGTGATGAAGTAACACTCGCCTTTTGTTCACTAATGCCAGGTATTTCTGTGTTATAGCAGCATACACTCTATCCAGTTATTGTGTATATAGTTCGGCATCAACAGCTCTGCAATCTGGCACCAGCTCAAAATGCACTATTCCTTGAAAATTCCACCATACGCTTAACATAACCTTTTTTCCAACGCGTCGAATCATCGTATCGGGCTGTTGCTCAATAGGGACCCATTGGCGTCTCCTGTAAGGATTAAGGAAAAGATCCATTTCTCATCTGAAGTCACAATTCGCCGCCAAAAACGATCATCAATGGGTTTTTGAAGTAATTCTCTGCAGATCTGTACTCGCCGTTGAATTTGATTTTCGGTTAACTCGTGTGGATCAATTCAAGGATGTTTGATGCTGAAACCTGAACGATGTAAAAGTCGAACGATAGTGTCTTTTGAAGCTACCAATACTCTTGACAATTCACGACTACTAGCATGGGGCTGCTCTTCCAGTGCAGTATGTGCAGTCTCTTCATTCCGGATGCTTGGCCGACTTGAACGTGGCTTGTGTTCCAACCTCATGTTCCCACTAGAAAAGCGCTTGAACCAATCTGACACAATTCGTCGATTAGTCGTGCCCTTACCTTCGATTGCACAGATTTCTCTCGCCGTAGTCGTTGGATTGCAGCCTTTTTTCCAATAATGTCTTATTAAGACACGAACTGCATACTTTTCTTCAAACATTATGAAGGGTTATTATCAATAAACCTGACAGAGAAACAAATAGCTCAGACTACAGACTCAACCGATTAACAGCACACTTTAAAATGGCAAATGACAGGTGACACTTGTCTTATTTGTTTATAAAGAGTATTTATCAAGGATATGCAGTAAGTACGCAAAGTGGCGAAAACTTTTAATACAACCTAATATGTAGTACCATTTCCAAAAAAGCCTAAACAAAAAGTGAATTATATTTTGAATTGTTTCAATTCGTTTCATGAACATTTAAAATTTGCAGCTGTATTGGAAAAAAGGTCAAATGGCATTTTTGGATGTTTTAATCATAAAACAAGAAGAAAAAATGTGCATCAAAGGCCAACCAGCTCAGATCGCATAATTAATTGTTATACTGTTTATCTATTCCCTCAAAAATTAGATATTAAAAATTTAAAACAAAATTTATAGACTATCGGATTATCATTTCTAAAAAGAAAACTACTTGAAAACACAGGATAAAGCACAATGACTATCCTAACAAGCTTACTAATAAATTACTCAAGGGTAGTGACTCATTACTAATGAGTCGCGTGAAGCTGTAAGTAAAAATAACACAAACATGCAAAACCAAAAAATTTACAACATTTTGAACATACCTGTATGGACCCAAAAGTTAAGAAACATTCTTCCTGAAAAAAAACAATGGTATTTTCTCCGGCAACATTAGCACCGCTGGCAATTTAGGTAAGTTTACAATTTTGATTTTTTGCTTTTATTTCAAATTTGTGCCAACACATTAATATTTGCCTTACTGTTGGCCCTTATAAACTTTTGTTAAAATATTGTTTCCCTCGTCCCTTTTCACTGAAAAGAGGCATTAGTGCTATAATTCTTTTTTTTTTAATTCTAAACAATTCTTCAATCTTAATCCTTGGGCCTTGTACCTTTCGGTGTTGGCTGGAGGGAGTTGAGTTCCATTGGTTTCCTCCATATTTCTCTTCAGTTTATTCTATTCTTAACTAATCCTTACTTCCTCTTTCGACGTTCTTCGTGGTCTTTCTCCTCTTCGTTTTCCGCCTTCTCTTGCTTCGAACACCTTTTTCACTAGTCTGTCTTGTCCCATTCTTTGCATATGTCCCAGCCATATCAGTTGTCCCTGTTGTATTGTCTCTTCCACTGGTATTATGTTCAACTGCTCCCTGTATTCCACATTCCTTATTTTATCTCTCCTTGTCTTTCCTAGTATTTTCCTCAGATACCTTATTTCTGCAGCTGTCAGCTTACTCCTCTGCCTTTCTGTTGTTGTCCAGCTTTCACATGCGTAGGTGAGCGTTGGTTACAACTTTTCTAACTACTTCGGCCTTTACCTCCTTCGATATTTCCATCTTGTTTAGGAATTTCGTTTTTATTATATTGAAGAGTTTTCCAGCTTTCGCAATTCTCTCGTTAATTTCGTCCTCCATAGTTCCCATCTCATTGATGATTGTTCCCAGATAAGAGAATTTGTTTACTTGCTCTACAGTCTTTCCTCCAGTTTCAATTTGGTGTCTTTCTTTGACTGTTACTATTACCATTGTTTCGGTTTTCTTTATGTTTAGTTTCATATTACTTTTTTCTAGCTCTTCATTCAGGATATTTATATTGTGTTGTAAATCTGCTTCGTTTTTCCCGACTATTACCAGATCGTCTGCGTAACACAATTCTGTTATTCTTATATTCTCCGATGTTGCATGTCTTTAATCTATTTTCACATCTTTTCAATATTTCATCTAATGTGACGTTAAATAGCAATGAGTATGCAACCTTGTTTAAGCCCTACTCTACTTATAAATCTTTCAGAATGTTCATTTCTAACTCGTACGTAGCTGCTCGTTTCCTCGTATAAGCTTTTTATACTTTCTAATAGTTCATGTATCTGTATCTGTTTCTTAGCTATTCTTCTCTGTTTTTCTTCATTTTTTATTATTACTTCAACTAAATAGTGGTCACTACCTACTTCTAATTCTCTCCTTACTTTTACGTCCCTAACTCGTTCCCATATTGCGGCGTTTACTATAATAAATGTATAAATCAAATAGTAATATGTGGTCTAAACCGAATGTATAATAACTCATAATCTAATAAGAACTTCCATCACCTCAACAACACTATAGCTGATTTTGAACAACTATCAATATAGCTCATTTGATTTCTCATTTTCTTTACATACGCGCTTTTATGTATCGCCGAAAACAAGCAAAAAAAAGCAATGACTATGTATGTAATTGGTTAACGGTCAGTTAATTGTCATGTATGGCGATGTACGCTTATATATTTACATAAACGTACGTTTATACATCTGTCAACAAACCATTTACCCGTTGATAACTTCACTTGCACTTCATAAACACACGGGCACGAGGAACAGATACTCTTGATTAATAACCGGCAATTTATTCTAAAAATAATGTGTTATTATGTACCGTACCGGATTCAGTGAATGGGTTGTATGTAAATATCTACATAAATACATATGTAAATTCATATTCCTAAGAGTTTTTCTCATTCTTTTCTTACGATGAATAGGCAATTACAAGTAACATATAATTAGCGGTAATGTAAAATGTAAAAATATACAGAATTCTTCCTGGATGGAGAGTTTTGCTCTATATTTTAAAATTTAAGCAAATAATAGTCGAAGCAATTTTGTATAGGATATACCTACGAGGATAGAGGAGATGTCTTATATATATTGAAATATCTTTCTCGGGGGTTTTACTCAAATTTTGTTAAATTTTCTAATTTAACTCTAATAAATGATTTTTGTAGGTTCGGGGGTATCCCTAGATACCCTTGTGGCAATTTTGAATGAATTTCCAACTCAGTAAAATCAAATTAACGAATTTTAAGATTTTTAAATTAACTAACCTTGAAACTTTCGAACGATGCCACTGTATATAAACCCTCTGTTTATATACCCACTACAGGAACTGCCTGCTCTGGATATTTAACCCTTTTCTCTTTTCTAATAATGACTTTGAATACACAACGAACACTTATCTTTGGATTGGATTTAAGACAAACTTTGATTCAACCAAGGCCGAATAAAGATTGATGAAAATGTAGGGCGTCGTTCCTCTTTCTTTTATTTTAAATCGCGAAAGACCGGCGATTGTTTTCTTTCACAGCCAATTTTGATAATTTACCCAAATAGAAACTAACTTTTCGATGACTTTCAATCAAATTATATTAGCATACGAGAACGAATGCAGTGACTTAACCAGGAGGTTGTTTGTTGATGATTCTGTGGTTCGAACTGTCACCAACAAGCTTTAAAAGAGAAAATCCACTGCTAATTTATAGAAACCTTTCAGATAAAGATTTAATTGATGAAATATTATCTGTTGTGCTTTGCAATTTATGTCGTTGCTTATTCCAGACGATTTTTACATTAATTTGGAAGAAATAAGTGAATAGAAAAATTAATAAACGAGTAGATTTGTCCATGATACCCCACACTCGTCATTATCTGGACTTATAATTAAATTCTACCGTCCTCGCCCCAACGACGGTTGGCTGAGGGGGAATGGTAACGAAGACATTTCCAATTATCCCCGCAAGAGGGATATTTGGTTGCCAACGAGTGGCCAGCCTGACATTTGGTCAGTACCGAAGTGACAACCGAGAGAAGTTGTTGTCGTAGATACAACGTTGAACATAACATAACAATATATATGGCGTGTAATTACTATAAAATTAATCAATATCTATAGCGTCTCAACACTTCACTTTGCTTGGTGCCGCCATTCTGTGTTTAATACAGGGTGGAGCAGAGTAAAGCGCAATTTTGAAAAGCCCGGGAATCGTGCTCAGCTGATGGAATGGTGGGGATGCAGACGGCCATGTTCCTGACACCTTAGCATTTAGTAGCAATGGAACGGTGGACACCTCAGGATCGTGCGTACGCTATGAAAGCGTGGTAGTTCTTACGTGCAGGCACATCGTGCCTTTCGCACCCATTTTCAAATTAATCGGAATCGACCGGTGCCGTCTGCCTGCGCGATTAAAAAATGGGTTAAGAGAACTTTGAAGAGACTTCGTCAACGACAATAAAGAAGCCTGGGAAACCAAAGACAGTATGTAGTCCTGAAAACATTGTGCGTGTAAGAGCTGGAATCGAAAGAAGCCCGCGTCGCTCAGCTCGTCGGCATGGCACTACACTTGGGATTTCCAATTGAACGGTTGGACGGATTTGACACAACGATCTACGCCATCATCCTTACAAGATCCAAATTGTCCAGGCTCTGCAAGAAACAGGTAACGTGGGTCGAAGACTGTGAAGAAACGTTGAATTTAATTAATGAAGACGAAGACATTGTAAACAATTTATGGATGAGTGACGAGCCAATTTCCATTTGTCCGGTTACGTTAACAAGCAGAACTTTAGGTATTGGAGTGACGTGAATTCTAGACAACTGCATCAGCAACCTCTCCATTCCACAAAAGTTACTGTGTGGTGCGCAACGTCTTCATCAGGGATCATAGGGACCTACTTTTTCGAAGATAATTTAGACAATGCTGTGACAGTGACTTCACACAGATAAAGACGGAACAACCTCCCGCACGGCAAGAGTAAGCATGAATGTTGTTAATGCTTTATTTCCAAATCACGTGATCTCTCGAAATGGGGATATCGCATGGCCTCCCCGTTCAGCGGACCTAACAACGTGCGACTTTTTCTTGTGGGATTACCTGAAAAGTAGTGTTTCAGGATAACCCACCACGAACAGTTGAAGCAATGAAAGAACGGATCCGACAGGAGGTGGTTCAAATCCCACTCGCAATGCTGTGGAATGTAATTAATAACTTCAAGCCTTGCCTGCAATAATGTCTACGCCTGAACGGACGTCATCTTTCTGAAGTTATTTTTAAACCTTAGTTACATTTACTTGAATTTTGAGTTAGCATTTTCTTGAATGCTTTTTATCTAATTTAAGGTGGTAAAAATATAATTTGGAAAATTGATGGCTTTTTTTACAGCCTTTTTAAATTCGCTCTTTACTCTGCCCCACCCTATATATGCTGGTGAAAGCGCTGGTCACCTTCTTTATTGACATCCATATTTTGGGGACAAATATCTAAATGCAAGTCCAGACTGTTAATTTTGAGGGATAGTCTATAATCTAGCGTATAAGAATACTGTAGCGTGTTTGCCTTTTATTGAGATGTAGATCCGTTGTGGAGCACCTAAATGCAGCTTAAAACATGAAAAGGAAGGAAAACTAAAAGGCTTCAGACTGAAAAAACATAAAAGTCAGGTGATTGACACCTTGGAATTTTCCCTTGTTAGGACAATCTACTTTTGTATTTTATTTTCTTTCATTTTCATGGTATTAGCTAATCGCTAAACACTCCACTCGAATCTAGTAGTTGTCATATTCCAAAACAATATTTCTGAAGCTAACTACACGCTACTTTCAATTACAATCCTATGAGATAAATAATTCGAGGAGGATTGCGAATTCATATAATAATTTTCCAATATTTTCATGCTTCTGCTCACTATCTCTTTGTTTCTTTTGTATATCTTTTGTTTCTCTTGTATATCTTGGTAAGCAAATATTGAATTCTACAAAGACGTATTTATCACCTCGAAGTGTATACCATATTTGAAACCATTCCAATCTGCAATAGGACTGTTTTACATTCGAAGAATTAATTACAATCTGGAGCTTATGATTTTCCGTTCAACACCAAAAGAAAGTAAACTTGTAGATGTATGTATGTACTGTTATAAATATTTATGACGGATATTAGTTATTCTCCTGAAGCCTCCTTTTCTCCCCGGGCCCCCGATCTTCGGAGTGAGGGTACTAAATAATTTATTTAAGTTCAGACAATGGATCAGGTTAGAAACAGTGTGATTTATAATCTTTATAGACTTGACCAGAAAGCAGAAAAGCAGTTATTTAAAGTAGCCCTTTTTCTTCTTGTCCAGAAACAAGGACAATGAAAGACACACGCATTGTTTTATAGAGATTGTACCATGTGAAACCTGTTGAAGAAGAAAAAAACTCGAAGATGTGAGAGACTCGAACAAACTACTTGTTCTAAACAGAATAACTTTGTTGTACATTTTAAACTTGGTTAATCATTTAATGCGATTTTTCTTTTGCTTCAATAGCGTATGATCCCCCGAGCCCCTACAGCTGCTGTCATTCGTCTTCCTATACTTCTGATGAAGCCGTCGATCTGTTGTTTAGTCAATCTGTCTCATTCCTCAAGCAATACTCTTACTTCTTCTCTGTTTTGAATAGCAGGAATTCTTGACCTAAGGCTTCTGCCTAGCATATCCCATACATGTTCGATCGAGTTAAAGTCAAAAGGGGTGAAAGGTACCACATGGTCTTGAGGAATATCTCTGACGTACCTAGCTGTAGTTAACGCTCCGCCATCAATCACCACTTACTGTGTGCATGCTCCCAAACGTATGCTGCTTCACACCATAATTGGTATATTTTGTTCTCCTTGGTGTCGATACAATCTTTCCCTACCGTTAATTGAATTTTGATATTCTTGATAAAATTCTAGTCGCGCTACACGATGATGTCTCTGGAGTCTTGGGGCTTTTATTGGCATATATGATGTGATATCAACCTCTTTAAGTCTTCTTCTTACTGTGCGCTCATTTATGGTGGTTCCACGAATATCTTGCAATAGGCTCTTTGTTTGAACTGCCGTTTGACGTCTGTTTCGCAGTGCTTGCAACATTATAAAACGATCAGCTGCAGCCGTGGTTGAGCGCTTTCTGCCTTGTCTCTTCTTCTCACATACTCCCCGACTTACATTAGGATGGATGGTTGATTTTGATTTACCAAACATTCAGACAACGTCACTGTGTTTACCCATGTTCATTCATTGCCATGGCCTGCAACATCATTCGGTACTAAGTCACCCATTATTACCTGGCTGCTACAATACAGTGACGACAACAAATCGAAAGGAAAACATTCCAATAAACCCGAATAAATTAAACTGATTACTAAAGCGTAACAAACGGTTACACCCGCAGAGGCGCCGTGAAAGGAGCTGTGTTTACTGTGTACATACAAGGAATCGGGTGGACGTTCGGTTATTATCGGTTGATCGGTGTGCATGTACTATTTATAATGTTCGAGAAACTAGTGGAACCGTCCGGGGCGTAACGCGCAAAAGTAGACACAGTATTAATAAAAAAATAATAGATTGTTACCTTTTATTGACGTATCGATGACCACTGCGGTAATGTGCGACTGCCATGGTACGCCGCGTATTACTGCAACATAAGCAATGCTTCCATTGTCGATTCGGTCAGGCCTCGACGACGGTCTGAAAACGTTCTCGTATACTTTGCAAATGATCGTTCAGCATCTAATGAGGTAAGATTTGCGAATTTCAAATACTGCTGTATCTCTTCTGTGCAGTCTTGAATTCCAGATGTAGATCGAACCTTTTCTAAATCCGGATTTTTATTTAAAACCGCACGAAATTTTTGCGCGACATCTAGTCTTACAGGATTCGTCAAGCTTTCTAGAGCGGTTGCTAAATTGTTGATGTTATTTAACGAGTCTTGTATAGATAAGTGAGTATTTTCTAACTGCGAAATGGTTTGTATCACTACAAAATAGTTGATGGAAATGTTATCTACTTCTTTTTGAACGTTCGAATCGAAAAAAAGTTGCTGACTCTCGCGAACCGCTTGAGAATTAGAAGAATTAAGTCTGAAAATGACATCTTTCACTTGGGAATAATATTTGCGATAGTAAGATACTGCCTCGATCCATGTTCCCCATCGCGTCATTACAGGCTGAGGTGGTAGCAGAATTTGTGGATACAATTGCTTGAATACGCGGATATGTTTGGGAGATTTCACAAACACTTTTTTGGTAGATGATATTAAATCATTCACCTTAGGATACTTGCTTCGAATTGTTTCTGCTACGAGATGACATGCGTGCATGAGGCATGTTATGTGAAGAAGAGTCGGAAAGCATATCGATACAAACGATACAACCGATACAAACGATACAAAGTTCTCTTAACATATTTTTTATTATGTTTACAACGGTTTCGACATCGGTTCTTTCAATACTTTTACTGGATAACAACAAGGCAGCTGCTGGATCATTATGTTTTAAAGGACGCGCCACAATATAAATCACGCTGTTTCTGAGCATCAGATTGTGAGCCAGATTTTTTGATTTCTCAATTCGTCTTTTATACAGTCTTTTACTGTACTTTGCACATGTTGTAATTTGTATCGCAATTATCTTTTTGTTGGTAGCTTCCATGATGGAACATATTTATCCCAAAAAAGACGAAAATTTTCATTATCTACTAGGTGTTGTGGGATGTTGGACGTGCAAGATGAAAATAAAGTCATACAAAAATTGCCACTACGGAATATTGTTTCTTAACCCTATACCGCAAAATTTGCAACGAATGTGCGAACCTGTAAATTCCAAACCAGAGAAACGCCAAATGTATTTCTTCACATGCGATGCAAGAGGTACACCAGGCTTACGTCGCATGTTTTCGAAAACACACAATGAGAATCCGATAAATAACCGAACCACCAAACTCCTCAATGTCCACCGCATTACTTAACTCTGCATCCACATACGTACATACACCCCCCCGTACAGGCGTCTCTGCGGGTGCAACTTAGTCGTTATCTACAGATAATACGTGTTTCAAATGTAAGACACCACACACGTTCGATGTTTTGACCTTAAGAGCTTCAATTGTTTAGTGGAACAGTCAAAGCTATCTACATATAGGCTATAAAATAATAACATTAAGAATTAAACTAAATTTACAATCTGTTTCTTTGAATTTGCCGATATGTGTAGTTTGCTTTCAACTATATTGTAATTCAAAAAATTATATTCAATCTTCCAGAAATGGATTACACAAAATGAGCTACAACACAACATAAAATTATAATTACACAATATCGCATTCTTTACATACATCTTTTCAAGAAGGCTGTAGATACTATGAGCATTACGTTGCATATTGCAGATGTCAATTTTGGATCCCAATAAGTCCAAATGCCTGCACCAATTATATGTTCAACAATATTGTACATACAATCCAGTTTTAATAATACACCAGAAAATTAAACCACATATCTGGTGCTATAAGGCACTATTAATTTGCTGCCTTTCTTTACTGAAAAACAAAGAGAGGTGTGTTTGTTACCAGGCCAGAAAAAAATGGAAATTTAAAACTACAGACGAAAGGTATGACTTCTACTTTATGGCCAATATAAATTTAATAAATGAGCAATTTGCGCTACAAGCTAACTGCCAATTAAGCTTTTTGTATCGGCATAAATTTGCCAATGATTTATATCGCAATATATGATGTTAATTTAAAGAAATTTACTTAAAATATTAAACTTTCTCTTCCAGGAATAATTCCAATTTGATAGGCTTATATATCTTTTGATAAAAGTTCCATCAAAACGCCAAAATTCTGGGTTGGGAAATATTGATATCCAAAGGTACCACTTATTTCAGTACGTTTCTCAATTTTTTTTATTTTATATGTGAATGTGAAAATAAAAATCACATCAATATACATTTTCATTTAATTAAACTGTCATCACTTTGCACGCGCTGCTTAAGTGTTGCATAAAGGAATTTATAATATAAAACGCCTCAGCTTATTAAAACTACTTCCATTTGACTTATATGATAGCACTAATAATACTAAAGCTATTCAACACATACTTAGGCTTACGTCGAGCTACCATCGCGAACGTAAATTATGGCGATAAATCTAATTATCTACGGATAACTTAATTTTTTACTTTCTACATAAATAGCTAGCTTCCGATTCCCTACTCGCTTTGAAATATGTACGATGCTAATGATGTTTTGATTTAAAATTAATTAACTATGTGTTGTTAATTGACTTTGAAATTCATGCGCTATTGAGAAAAGAGAACAATGTTTCTACTTGTTATATGATAGAACTTGGTAGGTACCCATGCTAGCAAGAAATTATAAGATAAATCACATATGTAGTATATCCTATTGCGTGACTGGAAGATAATTCCTCTCTTGAGCAATTTATAAAAAAAGTTATTTGGACGCAAGACCTGCATAACATAAAACCATATTCATAGATTTTTGGATGCCCCTCTTCAATTTATATCTACCTTCTTCAACATCCTATACCTAGTATTAGGCGCTTTGCGTACACTCAAGGTAGCGCAAGGATTGAGGGACCGTATTGTTACGTTGCATTTCTGCGAGCCAGAGGGATTCAACAGTGAAACAGTTACAGCTATAAGTTTGTGAATGGAAATTTTTCAAAACCGTTTTCTTTTTGTGATGAGATTTGATATATATACATTGGTTTCATAAGCTCGTGGCCACCCAAAGTTGTATTTTTCAAATGGTATATATTATTGCATTTTTGGTATCGTTGTTAATCTCTGACGCAAAATATAATAAGGTGCCATTGTTCTAAAACCATGGGTTTCAAAATTATTAGGTTTTCTTTTGAAAAAGGCGACATTTGCAAAAACAATTTCAACAATTTTTTCGTTATAGTGACTTTTGGAACTGCACTACTGCGTTACCAACGAAACAAGAAGGCCAAACAGCTTTAACGTCAGCAGGCTGTATTAGGTAGTCGATCAGCCATATTTGTAGATTGGACATTCACACGTTCATGCCGTTTCTTGCGTTTTGAATTGGTTTATCCAAATTATATTGGTTTTATTAAAAAAATATATTGTGCAGTGATATTTCTATATTTTATTGGTGATACCTGTAATGTTTTTCTAGTGTTGTATAAGCGATAAAAAAATTTCTGAAACGATAAGAACGGGGTAACCTAAAAGCGTGACCTTGGGCGGTCTATTTACTGTGGCGCCGGCTATTTTGTATGTTTTCTTTGTGAGTTGCACTTTGTAAAAGAAGATATTACTTGTTTACATGTACGCATGAGGAAATCTAATTAGATATTCTCATTTGTACATTTTTGACGAGTAAATTGCTATAAACGCCTCTACAGAACTAAACAAATCACATTGTTCCAAATTCTGGACGCGACAGCAGCCCTCGACTACTGGCTTAAACCGCTGTAGTTAGTTAATTGAATTCGTAAAAGCCATCACCTATCCACCATACACAGACGGGCGGCTTTTACAATTTCAATTAATTAACCATGGCGATTTAAACCAGTAGTCGAGGGCTGCTGTCGCGTCCAGAATTTGGAACAATATTATTTGTTCAGTTCTGTAGAGGCGTTTACAGCAATTTACTCGTCAAAAATGTACAAATGAGAATATCTAATTAGATTTCCTCATGCGTACATGTAAACAAGTAATATCTTCTTTTACAAAGTGCAACTCACAAAGAAAACATACAAAATAGCCGGCGCCACAGTAAATAGACCGCCCAAGGTCACGCTTTTAGGTTACCCCGTTCTTATCGTTTCAGAAATTTTTTTATCGCTTATACAACACTAGAAAAACATTACAGGTATCACCAATAAAATATAGAAATATCACTGCACAATATATTTTTTTAATAAAACCAATATAATTTGGATAAACCAATTCAAAACGCAAGAAACGGCATGAACGTGTGAATGTCCAATCTACAAATATGGCTGATCGACTACCTAATACAGCCTGCTGACGTTAAAGCTGTTTGGCCTTCTTGTTTCGTTGGTAACGCAGTAGTGCAGTTCCAAAAGTCACTATAACGAAAAAATTGTTGAAATTGTTTTTGCAAATGTCGCCTTTTTCAAAAGAAAACCTAATAATTTTGAAACCCATGGTTTTAGAACAATGGCACCTTATTATATTTTGCGTCAGAGATTAACAACGATACCAAAAATGCAATAATATATACCATTTGAAAAATACAACTTTGGGTGGCCACGAGCTTATGAAACCAATGTATATATATCAAATCTCATCACAAAAAGAAAACGGTTTTGAAAAATTTCCATTCACAAACTTATAGCTGTAACTGTTTCACTGTTGAATCCCTCTGGCTCGCAGAAATGCAACGTAACAATACGGTCCCTCAATCCTTGCGCTACCTTGAGTGTACGCAAAGCGCCTAATACTAGGTATAGGATGTTGAAGAAGGTAGATATAAATTGAAGAGGGGCATCCAAAAATCTATGAATATGGTTTTATGTTATGCAGGTCTTGCGTCCAAATAACTTTTTTATAAATTGCTCAAGAGAGGAATTATCTTCCAGTCACGCAATAGGATATACTACATATGTGATTTATCTTATAATTTCTTGCTAGCATGGGTACCTACCAAGTTCTATCATATAACAAGTAGAAACATTGTTCTCTTTTCTCAATAGCGCATGAATTTCAAAGTCAATTAACAACACATAGTTAATTAATTTTAAATCAAAACATCATTAGCATCGTACATATTTCAAAGCGAGTAGGGAATCGGAAGCTAGCTATTTATGTAGAAAGTAAAAAATTAAGTTATCCGTAGATAATTAGATTTATCGCCATAATTTACGTTCGCGATGGTAGCTCGACGTAAGCCTAAGTATGTGTTGAATAGCTTTAGTATTATTAGTGCTATCATATAAGTCAAATGGAAGTAGTTTTAATAAGCTGAGGCGTTTTATATTATAAATTCCTTTATGCAACACTTAAGCAGCGCGTGCAAAGTGATGACAGTTTAATTAAATGAAAATGTATATTGATGTGATTTTTATTTTCACATTCACATATAAAATAAAAAAAATTGAGAAACGTACTGAAATAAGTGGTACCTTTGGATATCAATATTTCCCAACCCAGAATTTTGGCGTTTTGATGGAACTTTTATCAAAAGATATATAAGCCTATCAAATTGGAATTATTCCTGGAAGAGAAAGTTTAATATTTTAAGTAAATTTCTTTAAATTAACATCATATATTGCGATATAAATCATTGGCAAATTTATGCCGATACAAAAAGCTTAATTGGCAGTTAGCTTGTAGCGCAAATTGCTCATTTATTAAATTTATATTGGCCATAAAGTAGAAGTCATACCTTTCGTCTGTAGTTTTAAATTTCCATTTTTTTCTGGCCTGGTAACAACACACCTCTCTTTGTTTTCAGTAAAGAAAGGCAGCAAATTAATAGTGCCTTATAGCACCAGATATGTGGTTTAATTTTCTGGTGTATTATTAAAACTGGATTGTATGTACAATATTGTTGAACATATAATTGGTGCAGGCATTTGGACTTATTGGGATCCAAAATTGACATCTGCAATATGCAACGTAATGCTCATAGTATCTACAGCCTTCTTGAAAAGATGTATGTAAAGAATGCGATATTGTGTAATTATAATTTTATGTTGTGTTGTAGCTCATTTTGTGTAATCCATTTCTGGAAGATTGAATATAATTTTTTGAATTACAATATAGTTGAAAGCAAACTACACATATCGGCAAATTCAAAGAAACAGATTGTAAATTTAGTTTAATTCTTAATGTTATTATTTTATAGCCTATATGTAGATAGCTTGACTGTTCCACTAAACAATTGAAGCTCTTAAGGTCAAAACATCGAACGTGTGTGGTGTCTTACATTTGAAACACGTATTATCTGTAGATAACGACTAAGTTGCACCCGCAGAGACGCCTGTACGGGGGGGTGTATGTACGTATGTGGATGCAGAGTTAAGTAATGCGGTGGACATTGAGGAGTTTGGTGGTTCGGTTATTTATCGGATTCTCATTGTGTGTTTTCGAAAACATGCGACGTAAGCCTGGTGTACCTCTTGCATCGCATGTGAAGAAATACATTTGGCGTTTCTCTGGTTTGGAATTTACAGGTTCGCACATTCGTTGCAAATTTTGCGGTATAGGGTTAAGAAACAATATTCCGTAGTGGCAATTTTTGTATGACTTTATTTTCATCTTGCACGTCCAACATCCCACAACACCTAGTAGATAATGAAAATTTTCGTCTTTTTTGGGATAAATATGTTCCATCATGGAAGCTACCAACAAAAAGATAATTGCGATACAAATTACAACATGTGCAAAGTTCTGCAGAGGCGTTTACAGCAATTTACTCGTCAAAAATGTACAAATGAGAATACCTAATTAGATTTCCTCAAGCGTACATGTAAACATCTACTTCGTATATATATGATTTAAAATATTGAATTGCCATTACCTTCCACAGGACACACTGAAGAACTGAAAACAGCGAAACGCCCGTCTGTATATGGTAGTTAGGTGATGGCTTTTACGATTTCAAGATAATACTTATTTTTCAACAGCTACATATTCAAGGAACGGTGAAACTATAACTGTAAGATTAAAAAATCCTAGGCTTAAAAAAGATGCTATTCCAACTCAATTCCCTAACTGTCAGTTGTATTTGACAAAAACGTGAATCCTCGAGCAAGTCGAGAAGAAAAATATGAGAAAATTGTGCGAAATATGCAAGCAAAGTATCATTTACAATGATGTAGTGGTAAATTTTATTGCTCAAATAGTTTTATATTCTTACGTTATATTTAACAAAATTATTTTTGAACACGAAGAGATGTTTTTAAACGTGTATCATAAATGTTCTGTTTTAATACAATAAATTTTAAATTATATCACCGAACATAGCCATTTGGGTACTGATATGTGTAAATGTTATTCACATCAGTGAACGTATTGCAACAATTATAATAACTTGTTCTACAAATACCATACTTAAAAATTATTCTGGGAAAAGTAATGATAGATTAGGTAAAACACCACACAATAGGAAATTAAAAACACTGGTTAAATAACATATCTGTAAATGTTCTCGTGAAATTGAACAAAATTTTGAATAAAACTGCAATTATTGTATCATTTCAACCTTAGTTTCGTCCAAATACATGAACAGTTACAAATAATAATAATTAGTCGATTAAATATCAACCACAAATACATCTTTCACGAAAACGGTGCTCGGTTACGTGTTTGGTTTTTGCAAAATAAAATCGAAAAGGGTTGCAAAGAAGGGCTTAGTTGACGACTGGCATCCTCTTTAAACCGGAATCCCTTCAAAACAAAAAAGAAATGCAAAAAAACGATTCATTTACCGCTTAGGCGATACATCACCTAAGCAACGTGGCGTCATCGAAGAGCGCTGAGGCCTTGTTATGTCGGAGGTAACGACTGCTGTCATTTATTTTATCAGTGTGCCATGACAGAAACAAGTAAGTCGTTGGAACAATTATTGAGTACCATGACAAACGAAATGCTAAATCGAAAACAAAAGTTATTTTAAGAGATATTCAAATGCATGACCATTTGCTTCCAAACACTTCTGGATTCGATGAACACGCAGTTTTGTTGTGATTACAATTATCATTAAATATCATGAAATTCAATTGTTCACAGTAATAAAATAACAGTTGACAGTACTTGGGTTTCAAAAATCGCTATAACGAGAAAATGGCTGATTTTACACTATTAACATGTCCGTAACTTTTTGTTTAGAATTTTGCTAAAAATTCAAAACTAAAATAGTATACAGGGTGTTCTATTAAAAAAATAGTTTTTAATAAAAATATGTTTTATCGACTTAACACGATATTACGCACATCTCATTAGCAATACAGAGCCACATAAGCACGTGTGTGTTAGGTCCTTTTATGCCTAAATCAGGACCCGAAAATTACATTTGTCTAATGTGCACTTCCGAAGAAATAATGGTTTCAGTAAATGTTAACTTTTCAAAGAAACCCTAGTAACTGTTGTTTTAAAACAATAGTACCTTACTACATTTTGCCTCAGAATTTAACGAGGAACAATATATAGCATCAAAAATACAACTTTGGGTAGTTACAAACTTATGAGACATCCTGTAGGTTTCAATATAATTTTGAAACATGCCCACAATCAGATCACATAACAAATCTGAAAAATTTCCTTCCACAAAAGCACAATCGTCTGAACCCGCGGAGATGACTCACCCTGTATAAGTGTGCACAGCCTTCTGATATGCTCAAATTTTATTCTGTACCTTAAAATTGCTTTTACCAATGTTCTTTAGGTTAGCAGCACACAACATTTATAAATGTTTTATTTGTGCATCAAAATTAAAGCAATTAATGTATCGTTAACCGCAAGACATCGATTTAGGTGAAAGAATAATGCTACCACGCAATTATCAACAAATAAAATTGATTCAGGTATGCGTCATGCAGCATTAATGATCTTCTCCCTGCCGTAGAGAAAGATTATTACATTATAAGGCCATAGTTAGCTATAGCTATAGCATTCTATGACCTACTTTCAACACCGTTTGTAAAAATAGTAAACAAATTAATATTTTACCACGAATATTGCGTAAATTCCTCTAACATTATTTTGGTTTTAAATTTAATGCAAAATTAAATACTAATTTAAGCACGAGTTGCCTAAAAGGTATTAATAAAACAAAATTGAAAACAAACTTAAATTTATTACAATTAAGTATGCAAAATACACATTCTCTAAAACGCCGCACTTCTCAATGTAAAAATAAATGTTTGTCCCTTGTTTACTTAATCAGCGATTGAATTCGGTGATTTTTCAAGACCCGAATAAAAAAGTTGTTTACAGTATATTAATGTATAGGTGTGCTGTGTAAAGGTAATGACAACCATCTTAATCCCTAATATTATATTTTAATCAGTGGATTTTATTCAATAGATTTGTTTATGAACGTCTTTATGGATTTCAAGTTGCGTGAAGAACGGGGACTCTCGTTTTAGATAACTTTTTTCGTTTGAACTTATTTAGAGTTAAAAGTGGAGGTAAATCGATATAATCATAATAAAAAATGGAATATTATTGGGCATTTGCCCTGGAAGCTTGATAAACTAACTTTTTTATTTGTATGGTAAAAAATGAAAAATACAGTAACATAACAATAAATTATCTGATTAGCCAAAATTAAATTCATTAAAATATAAAATCGTCACCAAACAGTTGGTTTGGGTTTATTTGCGGTTATTAATAACATTTCGACCTAACCACTCCACAGATACCGCCTTATTTCAATTCTTAAAAAATATTCTTCCATCATTGGATGCAAACGCCCCTTGTTTGGCTATGTGCATCGATCTCTCCAAAGCGTTCGATACGATCGAACATAATATATTATTACAAAAACTTCAGTGTTGCGGTATAAGAGGCCTTTAGTATGATTGGTTCAAGTCCTATTTACTTAATAGAAGACAGAGTGTGGTATGTCACAATACCAAGTCAAATCTCCATACTGCAAACATCGGTGTTCCTCAAGGATCAGTCCTGGGTCCAACCTTGTTTCTGTTATTTGTTAACGATCTCCTCAATTTTATTGATTCCTCTGTAAGCATTTCTCTCTACGCTGATGATATTAACATTATCATTAGATCAAACTGTGTAGATAATTTATTAAACACCGCCAACAATACGTTTAATGATATTAACAATTGGCTAGACGCCAACAAGCTAATAATGAATGTCGATAAAACAAAATGCATCTTATTCCACAATAACGCGAAATATAACTTACCTGGATGTTTACTAAATGACACTTTCGTGAATTTCACCAATAATATAAAAATTCTAGGCCTAGTGCTAGATGAGAAATTGGATTGGTCACAGCACGTCAATGACGTGTGCAGTGCTCTTGCACGAACCTGTTATGCATTGCATAATCTCAAACATTCATGTAATCTTTTTGTTTTAAAGACATTTTATTACTCAAATTTTTACTCTAAGGTTCGATATGGCATCATATATTGGGGAAACTCAAAGGATGTCAATAGGGTGTTTCTAATGCAGAAACGTGCAATACGTATTGTATTCAGTTTGAGTTGGAGAGAATCTTGCAGGGATGCGTTTAAAAATAACAAAATATTGACAGTCTATGACATATTTATTCTGGAAGTTATCTGTTTTGTTTATAACAACCGAAAACATTTTGCAAATAATGCTTCTCACGATCACAGCACCAGATCTGTTGCTTATTTACTTCCTGTACCACATACTACAACTCATTTTCAAAAGAATTTATTGTTTATGGGTTGTAAGCTGTTTAATAAACTCCCAGATGAAATCAAAACGATTTACAGATTTTCATTATTTAAATTTAAAGTGAAATCTTTATTACTGAATATAAGTTGTTACTCAATCGAAGATTACTTAAATTCTTAGATGGATCGTTTTCTTATTAATTATTATTATGAACTCTAAGTATATAGTTTTAAGAATTTATATCATACTTTATTTGTTGCTCGACTTGTTTTGATCATACATTGTACGTATAGTATCTATGCTACGTGTTGTGTATGTGCTCGAAATAAAGCTCTTTATTATTATTATTATTATTATTATTATTATTATTATTATTATTATTATTATTCATTGTGTTAGTTGCAAAATGCAACAAGCTGGGCACCCAGGGGGCAAACCTAGATCGAGTACGTTCAATCCAATGGTACCAACCGTTTTTAAAAGTTAGTTCGCATTTTCGAGCAATTTCAATTTAAAAATTTTGGGCACAAAGAACCTTCTGGAACATTCTAGAATTTTTTGGAAAATGTGATCAATGACCGAAGAGCTTTCTGGAACTTTTCAGAACCTTCTATGGACCGTTCATGGACCATTCGTGAACTTTCTAGAAACTTCCATCTCCGCTACTGCCACTTGGTCAAATGGGTATATAAGCGGCGCTGTTAACCGCTGAGAGCTCAGTCTGTTTTCAAAAGTCAAACAACATCTAAATATAAAAGCAAATAACCCAAACCGAAGTGAATAGTAAAAAGTTCGAGGTTGTTCATTGCATTGGCTTCTAAAATCAATTAATTTGAAATATCAAAAATGGATAAATGTTCTAAATTGAATACCTTTTGTTACGTGTGTGGAAAATTTGTAATTAAGACCACTCGGCGTAAAATAAGTGGCGAAACCGCTGATTTGTATCAACGATATTTCTCACGAAATGTTTTTGCTGATGTGTATTGAGCGCGGTCAATTGTTTGTACAACATGCGTTTTGAATTTGAATAAATGGACAAAAACCGGAGCCGCTATGCCATTTGGTGTTCCTATGATTTGGATAGGTCCAAGAGAACATCATCCAGCTGAATGTTATGCGTGCGCGAATTATACTGACGGTACGAACCGAAGAAAAAGTGGTTCTTTGAAATAAATTCCAACAATATATACTCAACTGCCGCTGCCGCATTCAAATACAATTCCTGTTTCAACAAGACAAATTTCAACAGAACCTTACCATCAGCATTAGAAACCATTAAAACCGAAGAAGCAGACGATGACGATACAGAAGAATCAGGGCAATCAGCGAATGAAAAATGAAAAAAATCAAAGGAAAATGTTTTTTTTCGCAAAAAAATTATGAAAAATCGACTGAATTGACTCAATTTTTTTCAAATTGTTTCTATTTGATATATATTTGTCGATATGATGTTTATTCGACCGATTTCCATCGATTTAAATTCAATAAATGGTCAAAAAATGATAAAAATTACGTTTTTTGTAGTCTTTGGGCATAAAATTTTTAAATTGAAATTGCTCGAACATGCGAGCTAACTTTTAAAAACGGTTAGCACTATAGGATTCTATACTTGAATTAGGTCACCCCCCACTCCCCCCTGCCGCCCAGCTTGTTGCAAAAAGAAACTCCAGTTCGAACAAGGTGTAATTTTATTGATTGTCACAGAAAATGTATGAGATACTTTGATTCAATATTTGGTAGTTTTACAAGAATGTTGGTTTGTGATGTACGTTATGTTAAACAGTTTACACCTAGCGCTGTAATACAATATGAGTAGACGGGATAGGGAAACCAGAAAATCACAAATTGAATGTTATTATTTTGGTGACAACCGAACCAACTAAACTGCAGCTGCCGCGGGACACAAAACCAATAAACAGGTTACGAATTACGATACGCCCCCTTAAAAATTATTAAAATCGTGATTATTAAAATCCTGATCGAGAAATATAGAAAACTAAAATAATTTCCATAATGTGTGAAAATCGGATTTGAACATATTGATCGATTTTTCTTATTTCAAGCTTCTGAATATATCCTTAAAGTACACAATCAAAGAAAAACCTCATTTGATAATGCTTCACAGTGTTTTATAAAAACTTAATGTACATTTCGCCTTAATGCATAATGTATAATGTAATATCACAGTCCGTTAAATCTAATAGACATTGCACAGGTCAATAAATAATAGAAATATCAAACAAAGAATAAAACCTATAAAACAAGCTAACACATTAAAACATCGGAATAAAATCCTTGTAAGTATAAAAACAAAGGTCAATTAAAAGGTTCTTTAGTTTGCGCTTGAAGGTGATTAGATTTGATTGACTAGTTATTTCACTAGGGAGTTTGTTGAAGATGTGCACACAGTTGATGGTAGGCGACTTTTCGAAGTGTGTAGTGTGATGGCTCAAGCTTCTTAATTTACTATAGCTTCTTGTATCATATGAATGATATATGCTGTTTTTCTGAAACCATTCACTGTATTTTTTTGCGAAAATCGCACATCTGTATATATAGCCACTTGTAAATGTCAGTACATCGGCGTCTTAAATTCCTCCCTACAACTTTGGAAGATCAGTCGTAATAGTCGTTTCTGTCCTAATAGTCCGTACAACATCGTCAAGCGATGAACAACCCGTAAGCCGAAATGTTTTAATAAAATACTGTGAAACATTGTCAAGTCAATTTTTTCCTTAACTGTGTGTAAGAAATATTTCACCAAGAGCAATTCATCACTTCGTTTCATTTTTTATCTTTAAAGTACTTCCGTCAGATTTTGAATGTCTTTGTATAAGAAATGCATAATTCCAAACAATATGAAAATAGTTTAGAGGACTATAATAATAGTCTACAGTAACACCACCACGTAAAACACAACAAATGTCCGTGTGAACATATTGGTTGCTGCTTCCTTTTTATAATAAATTTGAATAAAAAATAAAATCAATTTTTCTCGTGTTTCGAAAATGTTACTTCTTGACATTGCAACTTCCACATTTTTAATACAACGTTTTCTTTTCTTCCGACACATTTCAATTATTATTAACCTGAACACAGTCATTTTGAGTCGAAATCCATAGCGCCAGCAAAAAATAAATTCCTAGTATTGAAATACAGTTTGTATTTTTCTTAATCTATATATAATGTATACCAACCTGAGTAATTTTATCAATTTGACGTTAAACATAACTTCAAATTCAAAAACTTTTAGGTTTCTTTTGCTGTATTCAAGGACTGGTAAAGCAATATAAAATATAACATTGAAAATCTTAATTTCTCCACATATATCAAACAAACCTTGACCTTGACTGAGAATAAAGTTACGTGGGTGTATTATAAAAATAAAACGAAGGTAATACATTTAAACAAACATAAATAAATAATGAACTAGATAAAAAAGACAATAACGAAACAGAAAACCCATATTCATTGAAAAAATTAGGATAGTAACAAAAGTTCACAAATGTAATAAACAGTTTTATGGTAACAAGCAATGAAATAGCAATGGAATAATAACATAAAATAAAACATGAAACCAGGTAATACTCTAAATATAAATATGTATAGAAGCAGCGTGAAAAAGTTAGTTTAACGTCTAAAAAAGCACGTGTAGGTATTATTTATGGCAGTAATTTGGTCGTTTTTATATAGTATTACAATAATGATTGGGTAGCATATTTGTCAGCTGAAGTATATTATGGGCAATAACTACTTTTTTTGTATTGTAAGTACAAAAATACGAATTAATTGTGAGTGAGTTCTCTTTATGGCACGTGTAATTACGTAGGTTTTCACATAAAATAGAGGTATTAACAGCAAACTTTTTTAACTAGATGAAATTACTCCAACGAATTGAACTTGAAGTGGCAATTTTTAAAAATGAAACCTATACGGCACCAAATAAAAACATTAATAACTGAACTGAAGCACTTGAATGTTGCCAAATTAGATATTAAACACCGAATTTGTCTTTTTTAATTTGGAACTATTTGGTTCATAAACAGAAGACGTATTTATTTAAAATTCTATTTTTTAGAAACAAATATGTTAAGACTAATAATTTTAAGCAACAAATAAATGTTATATTAATGGGAGTAAGAACTACTATATTCTTACAAAGTAATATCAAGATTGCCTTTTATACCTCCAGAATGTGTGCTTTTCGAAATACATATTAACTATTTATATATGAAACTAAACGACAACATCCCGAAAAGTTTTATGAATGTGAATAAATACTCAAATCAGTTTAAATATTTCCTAAAGTATATCCAAATTAACAAATACGTATCGTTTTTTGCATAAAACAAATTGTATAATATAAATTTTAACATCAATAATTTTTTGGCAATTGTTCCTAATAATTGAAAACCGATAGTATAAAGATTAAAGAGTAATGATCTCTTAAAAAGTGCAAAATATTTATACGTAAAGCAGCTTTGATTAAAAAATTTTAATGAGAGTCTTAATTATATTTTTGCTAAAACACCTTTCCTTTTACTTATTGTCCTTTTCTACTCTTCCTTACTATTAAATTAGATGTGTTGCGCTCGTTAATTTGTATAGCACCCATCAGTTCCAATTCCATTCTATTTTTATCTCCTATTCAAACACGTACTAAGATTACGATCGTAATCCACGTGTTTGATAAATAGTGTCGTTTCGGAAAACACAAAAATAATACTCACAAGAACTTACCCCTTTTTCGTCTTCAAAACGAATGCGATTATCATCACGTGGTACGAAAAAGCCGTAACACCTTGCACTAAATAGAACGTTGAGAAATGACATAATCAGAGAGTCCATGTAGCTGCAAGCGCACGACCTGGGTTGTTCGGTAAGTCGGCAGCGAGACAACACGCGATTTTTGCGAGTTCGCGTTCTTATTGAAAGGTGTACAGGGTACTGCTAAGCAAAAACTTAATATATTAACTTGAAAGTTTGAGATCGTTTTCTACATTCGTAGAGTATGCTATAGTACCAAAGACCGAAAGAACTGAGTCTAGTCTCGGCATCAATGAACGAGTAAGAGCATATACGCGATGTATATATATGTATTGCGCCTGTTCCTGCTGCCGCGCCGCACACTTGATGCTAATGCTACAGAGTCGAAACTTCAACTGACTATTAAAATAACTTCGACTGCCGGTTTATTGACCACGGCGAAGTGTACGAAGACGGTTCAATTCCGAATATGTGTCTTATGTATACGGACGACATACTGGGTATGTGTTGTCGATTTGTACACGAAGAAGAGGATCTGTATCCGGATCTCTTGTACGTAGGACCGTTTTCGTTAACTACCCGCGCGAAGAATCTTCCGAGATAAGGATCTTGGGGACTTCTTTAGTTAGCGAGATGCGCAAAAAAAGAAGCAAATGAAAATATACTTCTCGTGGGAGATTTGCTGCTGGAAGAATAAACTTCTTAACCTAATTAACACCAAAGTTAGTGTTGCCCATTTCTCTTTTTTGATACGAGGGACGTTCAGTAATTAACGAGACAAACTGCATTAGCGGGAAAATTACTAAATATTATTGATATACTCAATCTAGCATATGAAGCATTAAAGATATCGGCTGTTAAAGAAATAACGGCAATTCATAAAAATGTCAAATTATCTCAGAAACTAAGCTAGGTAGGCGTAGGGAATATGGCACAATAATTTACTGGGTGTTCCCTTTCAAAGACCAAACTTGTATAGTGCATAGCGGAAACTAAACACATTGTATATTCTGATACAATTTTATGTTTTGTAGAACTTGTATCTGAATAGTATTTATTTGAAGACGTTTTCTCTAGATTGCTAAAGGAAGGAATTGTCATCCCCTCACGCACTAAGTGGACACACTGTATATGTTTTAGTGTTATGGTTGTTTAAATTTATACACATAATCAACTGCTTGTCCTTGAAACTTCAATTCAATTTTTGGAAATTAAACATGACGAATCAAAATTATTTAATTATTGATACGCACCATGTCCAAAGTTACTTTGTCACCAACCAACGCGAATTGCGGTCACTGATGGACGCGTGTCAGAATCCATGATTGACTACATGATCTCCAACATTACGGAATTGACTGTTGATTTAGCTTTGTGTGATTTGGAGGTAGCTGATCATCGCGCGTGGATCTGAATTTTGACGGAGTTACTGATGACTCGAACCGCGAGCATTCTCCAATAACGTTGCGTGATATTAACGAGCCGAATCTGCAGCAACTTCAACTCCAGCTCGGAATGGTGGATTGGATAGGATCTCTTGATGACATGGAAAGTGTGGATAGTTTGTTTAGAGACTTCTTGTATATTTTTAACTCGTTTTATGATTTCTTATGTCCCCAGACACAAGCAAAAAGGAAATTTTCAAGCGGAAATAATAGCAGGTGGATAAATTCACACCTAAAAAAGTTAAGGGAGGAACTTTTGGATTGGTCCATATTGTCTCGAACATATCTCGAATTGAGTAATCACTATAAAGCAAAACAAGTCGGATATAAAAAAAGCTGAGATAAAGAAAAAGTACTACTCACAGCGCATCGGGAGTGCTAGAAACGTGTCGCGGGAGTTGTGGCGATGTGTTGATTTCCAATTAGGTCGAAATGACAAGAGGAACGCAGCCATCTCTATTAACGTAGACAATGCGACAATATCTGATCCCTCACAAGTGGGTACTATATTTTGCAAATTTTTTACTAGCTTTCCATATTTGAATGTCACCCAAAACTTGGGTACGGTTAGACCCGACAATTGTACGCTATCATCGTTCCTACAAAATTCTATTGCTTTTTGTCCAGTTACCCCCGATGAAGTTGCAAATGCGATAAGGTCGTTAAAAAATAAGCAGAGCATCGGTATGGATGGTATATACACGAAAACCATCAAGTATGTTGGGGATGTGTTAATCGAGCCATTAGTGATAATTTTCAATAAATCAATAGCATCAGGCGTTTTCCCCTCTCAGTTAAAAATAGGTAAGACCATTCCAATTTTCAAAAAGCACGATCCATCTATTATTGCAAACTACCGCCCCATAACAATATTAAGTGTATTCTCGAAAGTGCTGGAATCTATTGTATGTAATAGAGTAGTCGACTTTCTTAACAAATTAAATATTTTTACGCGTGCCCAGCACGGTTTTCTTAAATCGAGGTCCACCGAAACGGCATTTTGGAATTTTCTTCGATTTATCACAGGCGTTTAATAGTTTAGACTTTGACTTTGTGCGGGAAAAACTGTACGCGGTGAGTATCAGGGGAAAGATATTAGACTGGTTTTCTTCCTTTTTGACAGGCCGGACGATGGGTGTAGTCGTATCTGATACAGTTTCGCCATTAGAACCAATTGGGGTCCCCTAATTTTTCTTATATTCACGAACGATTTTCCTGAATTTTTCACCTCTGCGCATGTTGTGGCATATGCGGATGATACTTCCGTTGCTGTCTCCGCCAAGTCCTTGACCGAGCTAGAATTTAAGATAGTCCGTGCTGTGGACGAGTTCTCTAACTGGTGCTGTAAAAACAGATTGATTATGAATCGCGATAAAACGGTGTTTGTGCATTTCAATCAGCGACGACTTGTCCTTCCTCAGTTTGGCGTTAATCTCGGCTATAACTTTTCAAATAGTGTCAAATTGCTCGGGATAGACATTGATTATAACCTGTGTTTCGATGAACGGATCAACAATATCTGTAAAAGACTAAATTCGACTTATTACTCAATTGTACAATTAAAAAGCAGTTTGAGTACAGAATTACTGCTGACAGTATACCATGCCCTAGCTTACTCGATTTTTGCGTATAATATTCTAATATGGGGACGTGCCGATTACCAATGCGTAGTGATTTGTCAAAAAAGAATTCTTAGGTTGATTTTTGATAAATCCTACAGAGAATCATGTAGGTCCTTGTTCATCGAAAAGAACTTATTAACCGTTCCATGTTTGTACATATACCGCGCAATAGTGTACGTCAGGAGCAATGTGGATCGGTTCAAAATGCCTCTAAATATATACAACACCCGCAGGGCGGACTTATACATTCAACCGCACAAAACATCCCTATTTGAAAGATCGCCCTTATATTCATTTGCAAAAATGTATTCTGCACTGCCCGTTATTTTGAAAAATATTCCTGAACTAAATGCATTTAAAAGTGCAGTAAAAAAGTTCTTGATTTCTAAAAGTTATTACTCTTACCAGAAATATTTTACTGATAATTCCGCTGGGCATTCCTAATTGTTTTGCTGTTCTAAATGTTTTTTATATTGTGCTGTCCGTTTTATTACCTTTATTTTAATTCTAATTAAGCCTGACGTTGTCAACACTTATTGTGAAAGACAATAAAACATTATTATTATTATTATTATTATTATTAGCAATCAATATACCCCTTACCGGGGTTGACATTTTTCAAAAGTTTAATTCCAATAGACCAAGAAAATCACGAATTTTCACATTTTGCCGACAGAAGTCAATATATTGTTGTGATATTTATTTACCTTGCTTAAAGAGTGTTGTATTTGACAGTTGAATTACGAGGGACGTTCAGTAACTCACGAGACAAACTGCATTAGCGGGAAAACTACTGAATATTATTAGATGAAACTTTCTATGGGTCAAGTTGGCAACCTTGCGGACAAATTAAGTTAGCTGTTTGAAAGAAATAAAAGCAAACATTTCAAAATGTCGGCTCCTCTCGAAACATGTACGGTGGAAGAGCAACGTTCAGTGATAAGATTTTTGTTAGTGTGAAGCCGACCGAAATTTACTCGACAATGTAGTATGATGAAAAGTGGTTAAGCCGCGGAAACGTGTATAAATAGATTGAACAGTTTAAATCGGGCAGAACAAGTGTCACCGATATTCATCGCTCCGGACGACCGGTTAAACTGTCGACCGACGCACTACAAAATCGCATAAATGACCTTATTCTCGATGGCAGGCGTATAAAAATCATTAGAATAGCTGATTTGTGTAACGTTAGTGTTGGAACTATGTATTCAATCATTCATGACGAGCTGACTAATCGCAAAACGTGTTCCAGATGGTTTCCAAGACAGTTGACTCAAGTCCAAAAAAACACCCGTGTTCGCATTTGTTCTGAAGTCAAACGACGGTTTTTAACGGAAGGTAATGACTTTTTAGACCATATGATAACCTGCAATGAAACGTGAATTTACCACTATGCAACTGAATCCACACCTTCGGATAACAAAAATCTTATCACTGAACGTTCCTCTTCCACCATACACGTTTCGAAAGGAGCCGACATTTTGAAATGAACAAAGGAGGTTATGTTTGCTTCTATTTCTTTCAAACAGCTGACTTAATTTGTCCTCAAGGTTACTAACTTGACCCACAGAAAGTTTCATCTAATAATATTCAGTAGTTTTCCCGCTAATACAGTTTGTCTCGTTAATTACTGAACGTCCCTCGTATTATAAGAAGCCTACCTCAATAACAAGAGGCGAAATGTAATGAGTTTCAGTGTTTTAATAACGCAGTGTGACTACGTGATTATTCTAAGAACCATTACAAAGTCTTAAATTATACATTTCCAAAATATGAGAGATGTTGAACGGCTACCCCTACAAAACTGAGGAAAAGACAATCCATAGCGGATCTTCCGCCATATTTCATTGTTGCTTGCAAATTAAGAGGTTCAAAGTGTTCCAGATTTTCTCCACACATTTGCTGCAATGTCTGAGTTAAATAATTAATGTTTATAAACCTGACTCTATTCCAAACTGAAATAAAATCGCGAATTGAAGACGTTTGTTGGCATTCCATTTGTTAATCTATGGTTTTCTTCCCGTAGTGCGAAATCAATCGTAATTTTCCAACATGATTCTAATTTCCGTATTGTTTCTGCTGCTACAAACTTCAGATTCATTCTGCATCTGTTAATGCTAGCTTTTCGTTCTGCATAGAAAAAATCCTGTGAAGATAATTGCAACAACGTTGTAGGAACGATTTTGAATTGAAAATTCACGTCATTGTAGAAAACTGCGCCATCATTAAAGAGTAATTTTCATTAAAGTATTGGAATAATTTTATTGTAGATAGATAGATAGATAGATAGATAGACTTTAATTCATTACCAGTGGTGTGGAATTTACAATAAACAACAACATAATCACAACAATACAATACAACAACTACAACTACAAAGAACATATGTTACCTGGTCTCACAGTGCGCAGCAAGCAGGAGGTCAGGAGAACAAAAAAACTCATCGACTGTATAGTAACATTTATTTTTCAGAGACTCTTTAAGACGGCACCTGAATCGCCCAAGTGAGTCCTGCCTCAACTCAGCCGATAAATAATTGTATATCTTTGTAGCTAGACGAATGTAGCTATTATAAAACTTGTTAGAATTTGCCACATCGCAGCGAATATGGTCTGGATTTCTTGTAAAATAGTCATGTACCCCAGCATTCGTCTCGAAATTCTCAAGGTTACTATGCACGTATGATGCAGCCTCAAGCATGTAGAGATTGCAGACCGTTGAGACTCCAAGCTCTAGAAAGGACCCTCTACAGGCTTCCCTTGCACTTAAATTTTTAATTATAAATATTGGTTTCTTTTGCAAAAGTAGTATAGAATTTAAATGTTTGTTTATGCCCCAAAAGAGCAGGCCGTAACTTAAATGTGAATTAAAGTGGGCATAGTATATTATTTTTAATGAATTTATATCGCAAAACTTCTTCATTTTTCTTAGGATGTAAAGGGTTTTCCAATAGTAACGCTCGATGTTTGGCAACGGCGCATGACGAAGTCGATAATCACACAGGCGATATCTTTGGCAGCCGTATTCAGTTAGTCTCTGCATTTCATTATGGGGCGTTACACGACCGAGCAACGCGTCGAAATGGTAAAAAATTATTATCAAAACCAATGTTCTATTCGTCAAACGTTTCGTGCACTCCGTGCAATTTATGGTGTCAACGGTCGTCCTTCAGAATCCACAATTCGCCGTTTAATAAACAAATTCGAAACAACTGGGTCTGTGGCAGATCGGAAAGTGCCTGTACGTCAGCGAAACGCAAGATCCCTTGAAAATATTGCTGCAGTCCGGGAAAGTGTGCATGAGAATCCGCAACTGTCCATTCCGCGTCGAGCTCAAGAACTTGGCCTGTCTTCGACGACAACTTGGCGAATCCTGCATAAGGACTTAGGGCTTCACCCTTATAAAGTGCAATTAACCCAAGAACTAAAGCCCAACGATCATAAGCAGCGGCGTGCATTCGCTAATTGGGCGCTAGAGCAGTTGGAGGTCGATCCTGATTTTGGCCGAAAAATAATGTTTAGTGACGAGGCTCATTTCTGGTTAAGTGGCTTCGTTAATAAGCAAAATTGCCGAATTTGGAGCGACGAAAACCCACGGGAGATTCATGAGGTCCCACTACATTCCGAGAAAGTTACGGTATGGTGTGCACTGTGGTCCGGCGGATTAATCGGTCCGTATTTTTTCGAAAACGGAGAAGAAGTGGCACTTACTGTCAACGGTAAGCGATACAGGGCTATGATAAGAGATTTTTGTTGGCCTTCAGTGGATGGAATCGATCTAACAAACATTTGGTTTCAGCAAGACAGTGCTACGTGCCATACGGCACGTGATACAGTGACACTATTGCATGATAAATTTGAAGGTTTCGTTATATCGCGAAATGATGACGTTAATTGGCCGCCCAGATCCTGCGACCTAACGCCACTGGATTTTTTTCTCTGGGGCTTTCTAAAATCCAAAGTCTATGCTAACAAACCGCGAACGGTTGCTGCCTTAAAGGCCAACATTAGGCGCGTTATTGCTGAAATTGAGTCACTTTCATGCGATAACGTCTCCACAAATTGGGTATCCAGGATTCAACAAACCGGGCAAAGCCGCGGCGGAAATTTACCTGATATAATTTTTAAAACATAATGTTAACACATGTACTTTATAATAAATACAAAAATAGATCACTATCATTCTCACAATTTGTTTTATTGCGTTACAAAAATCGAGCACTTCTAATGGAAAACCCTTTATAAAGCTTTATTTTGTTTGGAGATGATTGTATTAACATGCAGGTCCCAATTCAACCCGCTATCCAACGTTAATCCAACAGTCTGCGACCAGACACACTCGCGATATCGATATTGTTCATCTGTAAAATCCCGTCGCCCCTCCCTTCCTCGAATACTAATACCTTAGTTTTTTTCGATATTAAGAACTAGTCTATTTAGAGACAGCCATTCGTTTAATTGTTACAGCGTTGTTTTTATATTAAAAGTTAACTCATGATAATCGCGTCCAGTTAATACAACTGTAGTGTCGTCGGCGTACAGTGTGACGCTGCACGACACAGTTGCAGGCAGGTCATTTATATATAAAAGGAGTAATAAAGGTCCCAGTATTGAACCCTGGGGTACCCCAATGGAGGTGTCAATAATTTTTAAGTGGTGATATCTAATACAGTTGTCCGCATGGAGATGCTTCACTTCAGTGCACTGCCTACGTCGGCACAAATACGAACTAAACAAACGATAAGCTAATCCTCTAACGCCATATTGATATAACTTACTCAACAATATACTATGATTTACTAAATCGAAGGCTTTAGTTAAGTCGCACGCGATACAAGCCACTTTCTGTTTTTGGTTTATATTATGCAATATATTATCAATGATATTAGTTATCACAGTGTTTGTAGATTTATTAGTTTGAAACCCGTGCTGATACGGTGTAAGTAAGTTATTTTTGATTAAATGTTTAGTTACTTGTTGTTTTAATATAGTTTCAAAGACTTTGGACAATGCTGGTAAAATAGGTCTATAATTTTGTGGATTAAATTTTAAAGGAATCTGGGAAATTACCTGCTGTTATAAAACTATTAATATTTTCAAGGGGTAGACTGATGGTAGTAGCTACTGATTTCAAAATCTTAACAGAGATACCATCATACCCTGTCGCTGATGTATTATTTAAGCTCTTTATTATTTCACTTATTTCTTTTTCGGTTACCGGTTCTATAAACATTGAATTGCTTACTGAAATTGACAGTATTCCCGGATATAGAGCTTTTAATGACTGTTGAACTGTTTGTTTTACTGAGTCGTCGAATCAGTTGTTAAAAACGTTACAGATATCATCAGGTTCACTTGAAATGATATTATCATGTATGATTTTAAAATTAGGAAAAGGTAGACCCTATTTAATTTCTTGGTTTATAATAGACCATGTAATCTTAAATAGACCATGTAATCTTAGTAATATTATTTGAATTTACTATTGTAGTGTGGACGTGTATTTTTTTCGCGGCTTGGATAGCTTGTTTTAATATGTGACTGTATTTTTTATAATAGTTAAGCAGCACCGCGTCAGGAAACATCCGCGACAGCATGTGCAGCTCCCTCTTCGTTCGGCAGGAATAAAATATACTTTAAAGCTACAAAAAATTCACAAAAGATTGCTTAATATTTAATAATAATAATCATTGACTAAATGTATCTGACGAAAATTAGTATTCAGTATTATGGCGATGCAAACAACTGTAGGAGAGCCAAACAAGTTAAGTGAATTATATTATCTTCCCTGTATTTTTGCTTTATAATTTATAAAAATGTGTCAGATAGTAAGAAACAGCCCGGGAATAGAATTGCGTCATTGTATCATGTGTCTGTACGATCGCATATTGGGCAAATAATTATCTCCAAAACTTGGAGTTTTTATAATGTGGCATCACATTATCCTAAAATAAATAATAAATTAAAAACTAATAAGACAAATGTTAGAAGGAACATAATATTTTACGTTACATATTAAACAATAAATGTAAAGATGGTTTCTACTATTAACACAAATTTACAGTCAACACTTACAATAAAATTATAGAATATTCAAACACTTAACACAAAATAATTATCATTACCTAACCCACTTTCAGGACTGTGATATCAATGCAAACGTGCTCTAAAGGATACGTACTTCTTCAATTGCATAGAACAGCTTTTACGTGCACATTTGTACATAACCCCAATACGATTTCTATAACAAACCATGCTGTTGAATATAATACTTTTTATCACATATGTGGGACCGAAACGTTTTGTAAGTTAGAATAAACGTAAATGAAATAATCTGCACTGACGACACAAAAGCACGATTTATCTACATACTATCTTAGCGAGTTAGGCATATACAAAGTAAACGTAATAAGTAACGCTGGCCACGAGCGGTACCGCGCATCGGCGTAGAATCAATTCGGACCGAGAGGAACGGTAGTATTACTTCGTCTGCGGAGCAGTACGGACATTTTCGCTGCCGGTCATTTGCGCAATTGTTTATCTGTCCTAGAAAAATTATGATTTCGTCAGCAAAACGACCGCGGTGCGGACAAACTTCGAAAATTTATTGCAGAAATTCCAGACTTAATATATGAAGGTGCTAAAATTAAATGTGTAATCTGTAAAATCCCGTTAATGTGTTAGTCCAGACAACATTGTCTACGACACGTAAATAGTGAAAAGCATGTCTCAAAAAGAAATTGCGCACGACACAATGAAAAATTTATATTTAATTTATGCGTTACGTTTATCGCATGTAATATACCGTTTAATTTACTAGACAATGAACCATTTATCTGCTTTTGGAATAACTATTCGGAGTGCAAATTACCAAGTCGAACATCATTACGAAGAATTGTGCCATCTGCGCGCGAACATATTCAACAAAAAATAAAATCGGAGTTGAAAGATCAAAAATTGTGGTTATGTGTCGACGAAACAACAGATCGGAAGAAACATTCTGTTCTTAATGTAATGGCACGCAAATTGGAACCTCATCAATCGGCATCTTCAATTCTATTAGTCTCCAAACGAATACAACAGTGCACTGCCGAAGTAATTTCAAAGTTAATGTTAAATACATTGGACAAGTTTGAACTTTCAACAAACCAACTCTTGATGTTAGTGAGTGATGGCGCTGCAAACATGCTTTCTGTAGGCCGGTCTCTTAAAAAGCATTCTGCTAATTTGTTACACATTACGTGTAAAATTCATGCTCTCATTCTTGTGGCGGATAGTATCAGAAAATGTTATCCTGAGGTAGACGCTTTAATAGCGCATACCAAAGCAGTATTTGTCAAATCACCGAAACGTATTTGCGAATTTCACAGACTGTGCCCCCGTATACCAGAGCCACCAGAACCTATTCTAACTCGTTGGGGAACATGGTTGCAGGCCGCGTTTTATTATCATAAATACTTTGACAATATTAAGAACGTGGTTTTACAATTCGATACAAAGGAAGCTGCCGCTATCCAGAAAAGCCAGTCGAAATTTCAAGATAGTCAGGTTAAAATGGATTTAAAAATCATTCACAATTACTTCGGGCTAGCAGATGCAATAGAAAAATTACAAAATCCTGCGGTGCCGTTAGAAGAATCTCTACAAATAGTGCAACATGTTCACGCACAGCTATGCGCGATTGAAGACGCAAAGAATGTTTCTGTTCTAGACAAATTTGAAAGCGTTTTTGAGAAAAATTCTGATTTTGGCACATTAAGACACATTTGTGAAGGTGCGTCAACACTATCGTTAAGTTATTTGAAAGATTATTTTACTTACGCAAATATTACGTCACTAGATGTAAAACGTTCGTTCTCTGCATATAAACGCATTTTTTCCTCATGCCGTATTAGTTTTGCCGAAACAACAGTTGAAACACATCTAATGTTGCAGATATTTAACAGACATTTTTCACTTTGTGATTTCACGGAGGACTCTTAAAATGGTAAGTGTTTGAGCACGTGTTATTTAATTTTATTTAAAAGATGAGCGAAATTATTTGCGGCAGCAAACATCTCTATTAGCAGAATAACTCTAGTGGAACGCGAGGCCTGGTTGACTCTACGCTACTGCGCGGTACCGCTCGTGGCCAGCTTTAGTAATAAGTATTTGCAAAGAGACAATAAATATAAACAATGTTGTGTAATGAAGGATGCGTATACATCACACTATGTAATGTATTTTATAAATTTACATATAGGGTAGAAGTACCAGTTATAATTACCTTAACGGGAATTTTTACTTTGGTTTTAAGTTTCCTTACAACTTACTTGCATATTCACTCGCCACAAAAATAAATATAGGTAATATATAAAGCTATTTGAATTTGAGAGATAGAAAGGAATAGAAAATGTTGCGATGTGTGTATAAATTAAATAACATTTTAAATATGCTATCTGCCGGTTTTAGTAATTTCTATCCACATTTAGCCATAGTGGGCCACATATGGATGTACAGGAACAGTAGGTAGGTACATATTTCCGGGCTGATGGACCGTGGTTTTTGATGTGTCGAAGTCGATGTTTCGCCAAACACTGCGGTCGGCATCTTCAGGACGATGATTAGTAGTCTGGGCAAGCAGCGGTAACAGTCAGTGTAGTAGATATGTGGTGTGGAGTCGGCGATTATTTATTTCACACGTTCACAGCGTCAGTACTAAATCGATGCTGTATGCGAGTAGTTCTGTGTACATGTAGGCTGTCGTAACTTATTTGATAATTGCACGCTTATGTTTGCTTTAAAAATGTCGCAGTTAGGTACGTCGCGAAAACGACCAACGGCAGACACAGTTAAAAACTTCATAGTGGACATACCGTACTTAATTTTTGATGGCCCTAAAATTCAATGTCTAGTTTGTAAAATCCCTTTAATGTGTTAGTCCAGAAGCCATTGTCAACGTCACATCGACAGCAAACAGCATTCTTCTGCAAAAAGTGGCATACGAGACCAAGAAAAATTTACATTTGATTTATGTGTTACTCTTATTTTATTTTATGAATCTATCGTTTCGTTTACTAGACAAAGAAGAATTTGTCTCCTTCTGGAATAAATATGCGGACTGTAAATTACCTAGCCGGACATCGATACGAAATGTAATGCCATTTCCTCGTGAACATATAGAAAAAGGAATGAAAACGGAATTGAAAGATAAAAAACTGTGGTTGTGTGTGGACGAAACAACAGATTGTCAAAAACATTCTGTGGTTAATATAATGGTACGTACAATGGAACCACATCGACCGTCATCCTCCTTCTTACTTGCTTCCGAAAGAGTTATAACTTGTACGGCCGATAAGATTTTAAACGTGGTGTTGAACTCATTGAACAAATTTGAAATTTCAACTAAGCAACGTTTAATGTTTATGAGTGATGGTGCCGCAAACACGCGTTCTTTGGGCCGATTTCTTAAAGAACACAGCGGTAACTTCTTACATGTAACGTGTAAAATCCATACTCTAAATCTTGCGGCACAAACGATTCCTACATTTTTCCATTAGTAAATGCATTGATTGCTAGTACAAAGGCAGTGTTTCTAAAGTCCCCGAAACGTACCCGACTATTTCACAAACTGTGTCCTGATTTATCTGAACCACCACAGCCGATTGTTACACGTTAGGGAACATGGTTGCAGACTGCGTTTTACTACAACAAATATTTTGATCAAGTAAAGAAGGTAGTTTTAAAATTCAATCCGACAGAAGTTGCAGCAATCAAGAAAAGCCAGGAAATATTTCAAGATAGTCAGGTTAAAAGAGATTTACAAACTATTCACAACAATTACTTCAGACTAGCGGAGGGAATAGAAAAATTACAAAATGTTTCGATGTCGCTGGTGGATTCTGTTCATATCATGAATGATGTTCACGCACAGCTATGCGCTGTAGAAGGCGAAACAGATTGGTGTGTAATACGAAAATTTGAAAGTGTTTTAGAGAAAGACTACGATTTTCTTATACTAGACAAATTTGTGAAGATGCAAATATAGATGTCGAACGGTCGTTTTCGGCATTAAAAAACATTTATTCCGCACGTCGTACTCACTTGACTAAAACAGCTGCGGAAACATATCTAATAATTCAAATATTTAACAGATCTTACCCAGTTTGTGATTTCACGGAAGACTTTTAAAACGGTAAGTGTTTCAGCACGTTTTATAAATTATTTCTTACCTTCTATTTTATGTGTAAACTTTTATGCGCTCGCCACGCCTCTGGCTGTTACCGCATATTTGCCCAAGTTAATGATTAGTCTTCACTGGTCGTCTGATGAGTGGTGACCAGTGAAGACTAATCATCGTCCTGAGGATGCCGACCGCAGTGTTTGACGAAACGTCGACTTCGACACATCAAACACCACGGCCCATCAGCCCGGAAATATGTACTGCTGGTACAAATTCAGACACCAGCCGTGAAAGCCTACAGTTATTTTTAGTAGGTAGATATTTTATATCTGCCTACTGTTCATTTATTCTTGAACAAGTAAATAATTGTATCTACAGAAGTGACGCCACATACATATTTCTCAAAAAATGTTGATTAGGAAAATATATAGATATATAATTATACTAATCAAGAAATTTTTATTTTTATGTTTATACAGAATTGTAAAAGTATATTTTTGAAACATTGTAGACCCCTTGAATTTAAGGTCACTGGAGGAGAAATTTTCTGCATGATATCTTGATATGCATACCATACTGTGCTTTCCCTTTTTCTGCCAAAAGAAATGTACCTTTGGGATTTAAAATAACTGCAGTTTCGTCCATGATCCACACTCTCTTAGCGCAATTTAAGACTTCAGTATCTTTTCCTAGGAGCTCTTTAGTTTCTTCAAACTACAGGCGAATACTATGCTCAGTAACTGCTGCCCGTGCCTTATTTACTCTCCATACTACTGACTAATTACTGGGTGCCGCATAAGAAAAGAGTAGAACCACTTTCTTCCAGGTTTTCCATCAACGAAAGGAGTTTGTATGTTTGTTTCTTTAACTATTTGTTGCACCGAATATAAAAGTCCTTCCGTATTAATTGGGAAGCCCTTTGCTGCATTGGAAGTTATCCAAGTGACCAGTTCGTTTTCAGTTTCGACGCCTAATACCACTGTAGGTCCAACAGTCTTCATTGTTTCCACTGTCTTTCCTGCTAATTTGTCAGTTCAATGAGGTTGATTTTGATAGGAAAATGGAATACCTTTCCAACGATGTGTCACAAACGGTATCATCTCATTTAAGATTTTTATGTTGGGGGTGGTGGGGCTTAAGGAGGTATATTTAGTATCATGATATATTAATCGAAATGGTTCCCCCTCGAAACAAAAATTTACCTGTATTTGCATTTTTTATTAATTTTATTAGTTTCGGATTTAGGCCGCCTGGAAAGTTTTCAAATAAACACACTGTATATGTATACGTATGGATATTAGTACGAATTCATTTAGTAATGCTGTTGCATAAATAGTGTCTATTCAAAACTGTACCTGTATCCTAATACCTCTCTCCTGCCTTAAAAGCACAAAGAATGTTTGGTTTAAATATGAATGTTGTCATTATTCATCTGTGGGCATCTTTATTGTTTATAATGAAGTAGTGCCTATAGTAATGTATTCTGACAAGATAGCTCATCTAATCTTAAAAGCTCGTGTATCGTTTTTCAATCAACACATTATTGTGCGTTCATGTACTCTTTGTTGTACGTGTATTTCGTCCTCGGACCACATACATCTATGTACCTATACTGTCCAAAATATATTACAAAATTCACATACATCCAACAAAAATAATTATTTTGAATACTTGTCAAACGAGAGCTATAAATTATACGGCAAGCGAGAATATTGTATTTTAAAGCAAGTTAGCCTTCACGGTTGTTTGAAATGCGTTTAGTCAATTCTCGATACTTCGTATTGTTTAACGGATACTTTATTTAGAAAACAAATATCCTTTCATTTTCAACATCTTATGCGTCTACACTGAAAGACTCATTAGCTGAGTAAACCAAGTCAACCAGTTAGTCCACCTAAAATCTACGTTTGATTGTTCCAAACATATATTTTGTTGACTTAAACAAACTCAATGTTTTATTCAAATATAAAGTATAGCTTAAGCAACTATCTACACTAATCAAAATAGCTAAATATTTTGTTGAACTAACTAGATATATTTATTCAACTTTACTACTTACCTTTAACTATTTTTCTCAGATAAACACTATACAGTGTGTCGATAACGTAATGCATATATTCATGATTTTGTTGTTAAGTGCTTTTTGAAAACCGTTGAAAGACGTAAATTTTACTTTTATAAAGGACATTAGTTGGCGCAATTTCTTTTACTTCCTGTTTTATAGCTACAATTGCATCAAATTTTTTGAATTGCAGTCTCATTTAGGAAGTTTCTATTGTTTTCTGAGTACAATGATACCCCACACTGTGGTTCACTTTCTTAAAACGTACAAGAAACAGGCTGCTCTCTGGGAAAATTAATATAAAACAAATCGTAACATATGCATTTTGCATATTTTATAGTAATTTTGCATATATTGCATATTTCGTATATTTTGCATATTTATTTATAAGTATCTATATTATATTTATTATACTAAATCAAATAAAAATTTTATATAGCAAATTATAAATTTATTATGTATTACTAAAGAAAGCGGCAAATATAAAGCAATAATTAAAATGTAATATATTATTCTTCTCCAGCTTTTTCTATCTTGAGCTTTCCTTTTCCAATATGTTATTCGTTTATGCTCTAGATCTTCTAACACAGCATCTCCTCATAGTTTCCTAGGTCTTCCTTTTTTCTTTTATATCCTGGCGTCTTCCATACCATTTTCTTGGCCGCTCTGTCTTCTGCCATTCTTTCTATATGATATTTGAGGTTCTTTGTATAAGTCATATATTTTCTCATTGATCCTTCTTACATATCCCTCTTCCATTTTTTCCCTCCCATTGTTCTCCGGAGTATTTTCCTTTTCCAACGTCTTATTCCTTCTCTAGCTGTTTGGTTCAAAACCCATGTATCACATCCGTATATTGCCGTTGGCTTTAATATTATTTTATACATTCTAAATTTTGGGGCTCTTAACAGTTGCCCTTATTAAGTAATTCATCATCCCAGCAATTCTATTAGCTTTACTTAATCTGGCATCAATTTCCTTCTCTTCCTCACATGTACTCGTTATTCTTGCGCCTAAGTAAACAAATTCATCTATTTCTTCAAACTTGGCTTCTTCTGACTGTATATGCACTTTGAATGCTATTGCCTCCTCATTCATTTTTCCAACTTTCATCACCATGCCTCTCTTTTGATTTACATGTAACCCTAGTTGGTGAGCCTCCTTTATCAGTATCTCAGTAATTTCTTTGAGTTCTTTCTCATTCCTAGCTATCATAGCCAAATCATCTGCATATCCTATTAGTTGATGACTTTTGGAAAGTGTATTTCCGCCGCTGTTCAGTCTGTCACTCCTTACAATCATTTCAAGCACCATATTAAAAAGTAGGGTTGAAAGCAGGTCTCCTTGGCGCAGGCCTGTTCTTACCTCAGTCCTCTGATATCCCTCTTTTAACTCTCACGTTGCAGATTGTCCTTTTCATCGTCATCTTTATCAATCTTTGTAATGTCGTCGGTTTACTGAACTCGTTCATCACCTCTGTCAATTTATTTCTTTTCTTTTCACGGAATCATACGCCTTCTTAAAATCGATGAATAGTACAATTGCCGGTATTTTATATTCGTAACATGATCGGTTGTTCCTCTACCTTTCCTAAAACCCGCCTGGTATTCTCCTATTTGTGGCTCAACTATTCTTTCCAGCTTTGCTTTAATAATTGTCGCTAATATCTTGTATACCACCTCCAACAGATATATGCCTCTATAATTATAACACTCAGCGTCATTTCCGCTTTTCAAGATGGGTATTATTGAAGGTTTCTCCCATTCTTCTGGCATCTCTTCCATTTTCCAAATATCTATTATTAAATTGCATCAGTTCTTTGCCAGCATATTTAATACTTTCGATTACCATTTCATTCGGTCCTGGGCTTTTGTTGTTTTTCATTTTTCCTACCATTTCTTCAATTTCTTCTTTTGTTGGTTCCTCTACTTCAATGTCTACATCCCTCATTCTTTGTCCCTCTTCCTCTTCTAGGTCGTCATTTAGTAAGTCGACCATGATTAATTATATATTTATTTAACCAAACTTAGTATTCACTACGAAAGAGATTAAAGAAGTATGCGATTAAACGAATACTCTATTTGGCCAACGCACATTTTACCTACATTTACGCGTTCGTAGAAAATAAGGTTTCATTGTAAATGAGTACGTGCCATTCAATCCTTGGTTTTTTACGTTTTAAAATAGCCTTATCTAGACAGACAACAATGCTCCTTTCTATCTAGAACGAGCGTTAATAAAGACGGCGTGTTCTGATGCATGTTGTCCATCGGCATTGGTATATATAAAGATTGGAAATAACAAACAACTCGTTTTTTCGCGTTGTTTTTTTTGCTACACGGCAGCAAATAACGTGGTATTCAACGAAGGGAAATAGGCTGACGCCCTTCCAGATACCGCTAAATCCGTTTTAGGGCCCTAACTCGAAATTCGGTTCAGCCTGCGGAACCCATCGAGAGTACCGCTTATCGTCCGGACGCGTGCCGTATTTCTCCTAAGATGTCTAGATAGCGGTTAGCGATGCATAACTTTCGCCTTATTGAAGCGTTCGTCATCGGTTCTATGTTTATGGTCTCGTAAAGCTCCCGACAAAGATAGTTTTATCAGCTATTATTAATATATACTATAATTCAATAACCAATAAGAATTGTTTTGACAAAATACCGTTTAAAACCTAAAACTAAGATATATCAACTTGCATCGTAACCGAGTTGATATATCTTAATTTTAGATTTTAAACGGTATTTTCTCGAAACAATTGTTATGTAACCCGATGATATTTTTAATTTACCATAAACAAGCAGTTGAACAAAAATAAAATCTTTTACGCTAGTTATGTCGATAAGAATTTTCTGCAGAACTTTTGTCTAAACTTTTTTTTTGTAAAATGAATAATAACGACAAAAAAAGGGGTGTTTCCATACTTTTAACTGACTCTGTAGATTGTTTGCACTGTCACAATGAAAGTTACACGACAGCGTACTGGCTGCATTCGATTTCCTCGAATGTAGTACCACTGCTGTATCACTCATTGGTGGCAGCTTTTGCGGTCACCTCTGCCACGCATGCCATCACCCCACTGGTTCATCGTGCAAGCCCACAAATGTTCCATGGAACTAGGATCTGTGCTAACCAATCCCGATGCTCCTGTAACTATTTGCTACGCCTATGGTATGAACGGAACCATTTTCTTAAACTACAATAATTTTGCATATGCTAGTTATGGTATGTGTGCTTCTAAAGTATCCACACACAAAGCCGCATTGGATCTTCTATTTACAGGCACATTATTTCCTGCTCGGTAATATAAATATGTCGCTCGGACGTATAGAAAAAACAGAACAAACAAGCAAGAGTTTTGTTTAGTCTAACATTTGATGTCGGTAAGAACCTTAATCCTTAAGCATTTGGATGCACAAAATACTATAACAATTGATGTTCGCACACCTGTCCAGCAATATCTAGCAAGAATGTGGTTTGGAAACGGAAAGTACATTTTTTGACAAGGTTTTATTGCAGTTCGAGTCGCTACTCATTTCCACCGCCATACATTAAGATTGTATAATAGAACTTCCACCACCACGTGAACTCTTAGAAAGATTTATAATTAGACTACGTCACTGAACTGTGTCATCTTTCAGCGCTCTTTAACTCTTTACTTTTCACCAAAGTGACTAAGTTGACTGTCTAGTACAGACTTTTATCACATCTATTGACAGACGACCCAAATATGCATATCATTTCTCTTAACTGTATAAAACATTAGGTAAGCGATGTTTATAAATAGATGTATAATGCATCGAAGAATATGTCATTTCTTTCAGATATTTAAGAAGAAAGCTTTATCTTAAGAACGCACAGCGGTACCTCTACCAAAACACTGTACATATTTCTATGTGCATTATTGTAAATAAACTTCGTCTGTGAATTGATTATGAGCAATTACACTTACAGTTGTGTACACGTGTAAATACGCTTCATTGGGGCGTGTGTTACTCTAAGAAATTAAGTTTTATCTATTTTCTGTATCATGTATTTAGTAGATGATACATATGACACGTAGTGTAGGATTATTATTATTATAAAGGACGTCAACACATATTTCTTCGACAATTCGTATTAAGTATTCTTGAATCGTGATGGAGGAAATGTTGATTATTCACTTGCAATTGTACAGGATAATACCGATTTTTTATAAAGCACAAATAACTGCATACACGGTAAAGCTAACTGCATTATAACGACTATTAAAAGATCTGCAAGTCAATTTATAGAATACGAGATCTGTTTGTTTCATTATTAGAATAAAAAGTTTTTGTAAAACTTGAATAGACATTTAATTTCCTCAATAAGAATGTATAAAAGAAAAATCATTCAAGTGTGGTCAATTTGGCATTTAGTTTGTCATACTATCCCGATAAAACTTTCAACTGAACCTTCTTCGATATTGATTTGTAATTTATAATTAAATCATCACAGATATGTCAATACAATGTATATGTGCTAAATAACTCTGGTCAATATATGGAGTACAATACAGGTACGTAAAATAAAAATAAATACAATAATAAATAGATAAATATAAAGATAACATTTTGTGTAAATAAAATGAATATGTCAATGAACATTGTAAAACATTTAGACAAACATTCCTCAATCGTGTAGCACTCTATCAGCAAGAAGCTTCTTTACTCTAATCGACTTGAATGTTGTACGGCGTCTTCATTTCATCCGGGAGCTCTATTATATAACTAAGGTTCCCAGTTATAGTCGATGTAATGTTGTGATTTGGACAGTCCGTGGAACGGAATTCTTAAAACGTTTCTGCCTCGTGTGGCGTACTTAGAAATACTAAGGTTACAGGAAAGAAGAGAAAAAAGAATTGGCTATTACGAAATCCCAAGGAGAGGTTCAGCTGGATAACCTAAGTTATCCTTTTGACTGCATGTAACTGAATAGAGTAACACCATTACATGTGTTATTAATTAGGTTTGAAATATTTTCGATAAATTATGTATTAATATCATGACACTAGATAAGGGTTGTGGTATTTGAGAAGTACCTTGTCTAATCTCGCCACTGCTTTTCAATGCGGATCACAACTTTTTAGAATTAGTTGATCGCGCCAGGTATTCAAAGTAAACCCGCTTTTCATTACGTATTGCTAACGTGGTGTAATTACGTAGTTGCTTGTAATAGTCCCAGTGACATTCTGATCAAGTTCTACGAAATTTGGCTTTGGTCTTATCGCATAGTTTTTGCAATAATTTGATGTTGCTAGTAATTCGAATTTTTTTCAGGACCAACAGTTTTCACAGTCGTAGTATGACATTCAAACTAAGGAAGTAACTGTGTATTAAAAAAGCTTATTTTATCATTAGTATTCATATTAAACATTAGGTTTAAGGGAGGTAATTGCAGGCCCTTTAAGGATTCCTCATAAACAAAATCATAAAAGTCACGGTAAGTAAAAGATTTAGGCACCGCGTGAACTTTTAAACTGGTTCTGCGAAAAGTCATATCGTGATAAGAAAAATCAATACTAGCTACCCCTGAAGCATTAATTATACTCTAGACTTCAATATGTTTTTTTTTTTATAATGGCTTCTGTTCTCGTCAATACATTGCCTCTTCAGGAGTCACAAGGGTCTAATCTTGGACCTTTGATTTTCAACTTATTCGTTTATAATAATTTTTGTTGGCAATCAGCTGAACCACCCAGAACTGTAAAAGCGCTAAAGCATAACATCGTAAGAGAGCTTCCTGGACTAACTGCGAACACAAGGCAATTAGGAAATAACCCTACTAAAACAGAAATATGGAATTTGCTAATGGACAACGAAATGATAAATGAAATGGTCCCACGAACTAAAAACAAAATTGATAAGGTCACGGAAAAATTCCGAACAACTGTCAACAAATCAAATTACAGACAAACAAATGCTACTGAAATCAAAGCATAATAAATGATTTCGCAGGATTCATAATTGAGGAATGCCGAGTAGAGATTGCTGAAATATTGTCAAGATCCCGCTGCACAAGAGCTAAAGCAGTACTACTCTCTTCAGGTTTAAATGAACAATGCAATTGAATATCGTTGGCGTACATCTGAATTTTACACGATTGGACATATTAGTGAAAACAGGACGTATACACAGAGAACAACAGGGGGTCGAGTACCGACCCCTGCGGCACTCCACGCACAAGCGGCTTAAAAGCCGAGCACCGACCGCCACACCGAACACTCCCAGTTCTCCCACAGATAAGATTGAAATAATAAAACCGCACCAGGAGATAATCTAACAAAAAACAAAATGGTACGAAGTAAATTATGGTCCAAAGTGTCAAAGGCTCTACTCTAGTCAAGCAAGGCTAAAATCGAGACCATGCCCTTGTCAGTGTTAGAGATTATGTCATCTGTAACATTTAACAGTGCCGTTATACAGCTATGATCACCCCGGAATCCAGAGTAACAATCAGGGATAACCCCGTTTTGATTTTCTTTTTATATTTTGTCGTATTAATCTTGATATATTTGCTAATAATAATTACCTAGAATAATTGATAAAGATTAATTTGATAAATGATGATATTTTATTCCAGGAATATATTTTTTACATATAGATGATACATTGGACACGTACGTGAAAATTTTCGAAAAAGATACACAGAAAGAGATTGAATTTGCATACAAAAATGTTTCCCAATTGTAGTTCTTGTACTTGCCAATTTCACACTTGTAAATGCAAGAGAGGTGATACCTCAATATTTAATCATCTATCACCTCGGGGAAACCAGTATTTTTCAGGCTCTTCGGATCGCCCGATATTAGCAGTAGTTCCTCTACTTCAACAAAGACCACCACGATAATTTTTTCCTGACATCTCATAAATATGAAATCCGTAGAAAATTCCACAGTCTATTTTTCTAGTAGTTAGGTAATGTTCTCTCCACACCTTGTACAATTAAACATAGGTGTAACGGCACTCGAAACTAAGATATAAATATCAATTAGCTTTCATAACTAATTAGAGTATATTGTGCTATGAGAAGAGCCGATAATGAACTCCGTTGGCCTCTTAACACAATTAGCTGACCCATCTACAACTTAAATTTACTTACACACCGTACTTGTGGACTTTTCTCACCCTTTAAACCGTTATTTACTTAACAAGGAAGATATGTCGTACCGCTACCACGTTATTTACTTATTTGGTGCTACATATCCATACATAATGTCCATATAGCCATATTCCGATGCTACCAATATATGTTTCTGTAACTTGTTCGCCTTTCATTGCATTTTTTGAACCTTATGAGTAGAGTAACCTAAACTTGCGGACTCGCATAGGCGTCGGTATTACGAGTTAATATAAGAATACGAAAAATTCATAAATAAACTAAACCGGTAGAGAAGCAGGCATGTAGTGTCGACCTTCAATATAAATCATGTTAAACCGCGCTGAGAGAGATTTCGTTTTAGTACCGGTTGAGCTGTTGCAGAGATTAGTCGAACGGTCAAGGTTATGTACTTACGTGTCGCTTTTGAAAATATAATTGGTGTTTTTTGTGTGTTATAGTATTATACCAAGTACATAATTAGTGTATCGTTTCATATAGAACTAATATTTACATACCTAAGAAAACAATGCCTCGTAATAGATTTGCTACTAATGTACATAAGTATGTGTCACTTTTTCCCCATTTAAAATATGACGGTAGTGCAGTTTTTTGCTTAATATGCAATGTTCGTTTGGCTGTATTGGACAGAACTGATTGCCAGAGGCATGTCAATGGTATTAAGCATATGAGAGATGCAAGAACTGAAATACCTTATACACTATTCCTCATACATTTATTAATTATGTTTACTTCTTGTAATCTTCCGTTGTCGTTGGTGAGAAAAGCAACTTTTAAAACGTTTTGGTGACAATACGTTCCAAAGTACCCATTACCCTCACAAACACAATTACAGAATCATTTGCCGCGAATGAAAGAGATGCTAGAAAGTGTGTGTAAACGTGATTTGTGTTCCAAAAAAATATGGATTACCGTGGATGAGACGACCGATATAAAGAAAAACAGTATTGTGAATGTAATAGCTCGCGTTTTATTTAGCGAGAACACAGCATCTCGATATTTGTTAGCTTGCAAACGTGTTCAACAATGCACCGCGGAAATTATTCAAAAAGTGATAATGAACGCTTTGAAAAAATTTAAAATTGCCCAAGATCAAGTTGTGATGATTGTGACAGATAGTGTAGCAACGATGTTAAGTGTTGGGCGATCCTTAAAACATATATTTCCTAACTTAATACATATAACCTGCGTGCTGCATGCTTTGCATTTAGTTGGTGAAGTTGTTCGACAACATTACGGAAACGTTGATCGGATGATTGGAAGTACTAAAGCAGTGTTTCGTAAATCTCCTAAACGTTTAAAAGAATTTCGTAAATTTTGTCCAGGTATTCCAGAACCTCCTGAACCAATTTTAACGCGATGGGGTACTTGGCTAACAGCAGCTTCTTACTATTTGATCCATTTTCAACAAATTCAATCAGTTATAATGCGATTTAATCGGAATGAATCCAAAGCAATTAGAGAAAGTCAAAGAGAATTTCAAATTTCTCAACTTTTAGAAGATTTAACAACAATATGTAGCAATTATACAGTATTACTAGATGCCATCAGAAAACTACAATGTACTGAATTGTCATTGCAGGAATCATTAGACATAGTGGAGAGTGTAAAAAATAAATTACACACATTAAATGATACGCCAGGATTATGCGCTAGTCAAAAGTTGGCAGATGTTTGAAGGAAAAATCCCGATTTTAATACTTTAGAGGCCGTCTATAATAAGTGTAAGAATAGTGAACTTTTAAGTGATTTTGAAAAACAGTTTCTACATGCAAATGTAACTTCCTTAGATGTTATATAATATTTTTTCTTGTCGACGCACAAGGTTTAAAGAAGTAACCAGGGAAACATATGCAATAATGCAAGTTTACAGTAGTTCACATCCCGATGCCTCTAATTTATTGAATAATTAGCAAGTAAGTTTATTTATGAATTTTTCGTATTCTTATATTAACCCGTAATACCGACGCCTATGCGAGTCGGCAAGTTTTGGTTACTCTACTTATGAGTAACTTATTTAGGAAGGGCGCTTGATACTCTGTAAAATTTGTAGTAAATGTAAACGAAAATTAGAAATTTTGCACGTGTTAGAATCCTTACTTTTTAAAACTCGCGTTCAAAAAATATTACTATATGGTTTTATTTGTCTACTCGCCATTCGAGAGAGTTTTATTTTACAAGTTTCCTGTTGTTCACGTTTTTATTGCATACTGTTACAAGTTTGATGGTGGTGGCCCTTCCCTCGAAATTTACCTACTTATAGAGAACATGGCTTGTTAAATCAATAAAAGCTTTTTATTGAGATTTTTTTTTGTGCGAACAATATTGGTCAGTTTAACAATTTCAACCCAGTTACAGCAGTATAAACTTAATTTTAACTTTTTTTATTAACAGAGCATTATTTTTTGTTGAAAGAACAAGTAACACGCGATGATTTAATAATTGTTTTATAGTTATTACTAGAGTTGGCCACGCGCGCCAACGGGCAGCGGCGTTGTTTCGATTAGGCCTCGGGTTCCACTAGAGCTATTATGTGTAGATGTTTGCTGTGGTAAATACTTTCGTACAGTTGTTAAATAAAACAAAATAATGCGTGCTCAAACACTTACCATTCTAAGAGTCCTCCGTGAAATCGCAAAGTGAATAATGTCTGTTAAATATCTGCAACATTAGATATGTTTCAACAGTTGTTTCGACAGACCGAGTGCGGCGCGAGGAAAAAATGTGTTTATATGCAGAGAACAAACGTTCTAGATCTAGTGACGTTATATTTGCGTAATTAAAATATTATTTGAAACAACTTAACGGTTCTGTTGACGCACCTTCAAAAATGTGTCTTAATGTGCCAAAATCAAAATTTTTCTCTAAAACACTTTCAAATTTTTCTAGAACACAAACATTTTTTGCGTCTTCTATCGCGCATAGCTGTGCGTGAACATGTTGCACTATTTGCACAGATTCCACTAACGATACCGAAGGATCTTGTAACTTTTCTATTGCCTCCGCTAGTCCGAAGTAATTGTTGTGAATAATTTTTAAATCCGTTTTAACCCGACTATCTTGAAATTTCGACTGGCTTTTCTTGCTAGCGGTAGCTTCCTCTGGATCGAATTGTAAAACCACGTTCTTAATATTCTCATAATATTTATGATAATAAAACGCAGCATTTAACCAAGTTTCACAACGTGTAAGAATAGGTTCTGGTGGCTCAGGTATTCGGGGGCACAGTCTGTGAAATTCGCGAATACGTTTCGGGGATTTGACAAACACTGCTTTTGTATGCGCCATTAAAGCGTCTACCTCAGGATAACATTTTCTGATACCATCTGCCACAAGATTGAGAGCATGAATTTTACACGTAATGTATAACAAGTTAACAGAATGCTTTTTAAGAGACCGGCCTACGGAAACCATGTTTGCGGCATCATCACTCATAAACATCAACAGATGGTTTGTTGAAAGTTCAAACTTTACAATTACTTCGGCAGTACATTGTTGTATTCGTCTGGAAGCTAATAGAATTAAAGGTGACGATTGATGCGGTTCCATTTTACGTGCCATTATATTAACGACCGAATGTTTTTTACGATCTGTCGTTTCGTCCACACATAACCACATTTTTTTTTCTTTCAACTCCGATTTAATTCTTTTTTCAACATATTCACGAGCAGATGGCACTATCCTTCGTATCGATGTCCGACTTGGTAATTTGTACTCCGAATAGTTATTCCAAAACAAGACAAACGCTTCCTTGTCTAGTAAATTAAACGGTATATTACATACAATAAAAGTAACACATAAATTAAATATAAATTTGTCATAGTCTCGTGTACAAGTTTTTTTTAAGCATGCCGTTCACTGTTTACGTGCCGTAGACAGTCCCTTTTGGACCAACTCATCAACGGGGCATTACATACTACACATTCAATTTTAGCGCCATCATACGTTAAGTTAGGAATTTCGGCTAAAAATTCTCTAACTTGGTCCGCCTTGGGTCGTTTGCGCGACGTACGCAACATTTCTAAACAACACGTACCGCGCTAATGGAAGGTCGAAGCTACACTGAGGCTTGTATGTAACCGTATAGATACGACGCAGCTGCCTATTGGCGCGCGTGGCCAACTCTAGTTATCACAACTCTATCTAGCCAATTACAAGAATGTTGGCAGAAGGTGTAATATTTTTTTAGCTCGTTAGTGACTATGCATCATCAATTTTATTTAGAGCACGACTCACTTACTAGCTTGTCCTTGCATTCTTTATTGTGTTTATTGTGGAAATGGTAAAAACGTTTGAAGATGTAAAAAAATTGTTGCTAGAATGAGAATCTTATTAGATCTATTACAGGGTGATTCAAAATTGTGTTACCACTCAAATGGAATGAATATATATCTGTTAACCATGCACCAAACATGTACGATATTCAACCTTAGTCCTATGAGCTATTCAATTATGAGTGTTATGAGCTTCAGAGCTACTGTTTTTATTTTTTTACAGGTGAGGTTCCATAATGGCTCACCGATTTACATTGGAGGAAAGAAGAGTTGTAGCAAGCTTGATGGAAGTCTATGGTTCACCAACTGTAGTCCGTCGATTGTTTCAGGATCGATTTGCATGTGACCCACCAAGCCGTTTAACAATTCGCCACGTTTATCAAAAGTTTGTGGAAACTGGATCAGTTGCAAACAACTATCAAAGAAATGCAGGACGTCCAAGACCAGGAAGATGTGAAATGAACGTTACTGTCGTGCAGCAAGTCGTAATGCAGAGTTCTTCGAAGTCAACCAGATGATGCAGTTTTGAAACTGGGATTCCCCAACCAGCAGTGTGGCGTATCTTGAAACACGACCTTGCGATGCGACCATATCACATTCAAATTGTGCAATCTCTAACAATGGAGCAAAAATGTGTTGGAGTTGAATGCTGTCAGATTTTAGCCGAACTAACGAATATTCAGAACGACATTTGGAAGGTATTGGCATTCAGCGATGAGGCTACCTTTCACACAAGTGAATTTGTCAACCGACATAATACAATTTTTTGGGGCAGTGAAAATCCTCGCGAAATTCGGGAACAAGAGCGTAACTCCCCTAAGGCGAATGTTTGGTGCGCTGTGACCGCCACTGGAGTAATAGGGCCTTACTTCTTTGATGATCATACAATGAATGAAGACGTGTACTTAACGATGTTGCAGGAGTACGCCATTGATGAATTTCCACTACAAATCCGATGCGTGGGTTTCTTCCAACAAGATGGCCCACCACCGCATTATGCGCGCACTGTTCGTGCATATCTTGACAAACATTTCCCGGAAGATGGATTGGTCGCAGTAGGCCATTGCGCTGCCTTCCATACTCACTGGACTTGACATCTTGTGATTTTTGGTTGCGGGGAATGGTCAAGGAGCGTGTGTACCACAGGAAAATTAACAACATCAACGATCTGAAGGATCGAATACGAGAAGTGATATTATCCATTCTCCATGAAATGTCTGCACGGGCTTTACAAGCTAGTGTGAATCGTTAGTTTCTATGCGCCCAACGTGATGGCGAACAAGTTGAGACCAAAATGTAAATTTCAGATTATACCAACTTTCATTTAAATACACATTTCATAACCAGTCTGTCATTTGAGTGGTAACATAATTTTGAATCTGTATATTGGAGTTAGGCATTTTCGGGTGGTGGTCCACGTTGATATTCGCTTTGCACAATCAGCTCGCTGTTTGTTGGTAGGTATTTAGTTACTACGTTGCTGGTGCGTCGCCCGAAAGTGCCAACTTTCTATATTATACCGGGGCATTTATATATTCCTGTATTTAAGAAAATGTTTTTAGTTCCAGATTGAAGCTGGACACAATACTGCATGGCTGCAAACTAATTGTAAACTTTGACACACGTTGCTTACATACAAGAATTGCTATTAAAAAGAACTTCTGCAAACTATGCAACAGGTATATAGGGATACCTTTCTTATTCGCATATACAGATTGGTAAATACTGTCTCTAACCTAATACAACTAAATTTCGCTCTTAAGTTTTATATGTAATACTTGTTGGCATCTGAGTTGAAACTATGTCTTCGTTTTGTTTACCAGTTGATGACGCTGTACTCCCCCTAACTTAAAGGTCGTATTTAAAATTGTGTACCTACTGGGCAGATAAGTATGATTACTAACACAGAAGGAAATGGGTGTGTTTTCTAATTGCTGGAACCTTTGATCGAACAGTTGGAAACATTTTAAAACGCAGCGCCTATTTTACTCGACTTATAAAAAACGCATTTGTGTTGCTCGAACTGTTCAATCAAAAATTCGTACAACTACAAAACATATCCAATTTACCCAATGACAATTAGGGACAAGAGAATTCTACAGGTCAACACTTACTGCAGCATTAGAGGTGAAGGTTAAAATTTGAATTTTTAAATGTTTCCTTGTTCAGTTTATATTAACTTTTACAAAAAAAAACATTTCTGCATAAACTCATAATAAGAAACAACTTTTCTCTTGCGATGCCTATCCCGCGATACACTATATTATTTCATATGCAAATCACTACGAATTTGGTACGAAAGCATTTAAAAGGAATTAACTTTATTATTGACAGTTACGTCAGAATAGATATGTGTACTGGTAAAATACTTTTATTGAATCATATAACAAATAATAGTGCTAAACTTTTAATAAACTTACAGTTTAGAAAATACTTAACTGTATTTTATTTTTTTAATATCACAATTGTAACCTCTCTCAACTTCAGAAACACACAGATTGGTGCCCGCTAAATTCAAAAAACATTTCTTATTGATCTATTTATTTATGCCAAGAAGAAGATGGCTACAGAAAAATCCTGCGGAAGTAAGAGAATTGGCAACAAGAGAAAAACGGCATGGTGGAACGATAAAATAAAGAAACTAACTCAAGACAAAAAGAAGCAATGGAAGTTGTGCCTAGGAAGTAAAAGCAGTGCAAACTACCAAGAGTAAGCAAAAGGAAGGAAGTTAAAGTAGAAGTGTTAAGAGCAAAGCAAAGGACATAGGATGAATTTGGAAAGCTGTTTGAGAGGAATGCTAAAGAAAATGGGAAGCTATTCTACAAAGCGATTAAGGGTTTCCGGAAGAAAACAGAATGTAATTTACAACATATCAAAGATAAAGAGGGGAAATATTGACAGATGAAAAAAAAATAATCAAGGGGTGGAAGGAACACTTCGAAGAACTTCTAAGTGTGGGTACTAATACAACAATATAGGAAGAAAGAGGAAAAAAAGATAGAATATAACGGATAAAATAAAGATGAAATAGACAGAACAGAGTTAAGAGAAGCAATAAAGAAAATCAAAACCTCAAAAGCACCGGGAGTGGATGAAGGGAGTCCGGAAATGGTCAAGTATCTGAGTGAAAAAGGTGAAAAGAAGCTGCTAAGTATATTAAGCGCATGTTGGAGGGGAAGGTAGGTGCCAAAAGAATCTAAAACAGGAATTATAGTGCCCATACATAAGAGAGGTAATGCAAAAGACTTCTTCAACTATCATGGTATTACTCTTCTTTGCGTGCAAACTATATGAAAGGATCATAGAGAAAAAACTTAGAGGACTAGTAGAACATAAACTGGCTGATGCACAAAGCGGATTCAGACCAAACCACAGCGTACAGGATCATAGCTTCATGGTACAGCAAGTCATCGAAAATAAGTTAGCCAAAAACCAAGAAATATATATGTGCTTCATTGACCTCAAGAAAGCGTTTGACAGTGTCAATATAGTTCGAAGTATATACACTGAAACGAACAACAGAGTACGAACATGTAATAGGCTGTCAGACACATTCAGAACCACAGAGGGAGTGAGACAGGGAAGTGTACTTAGTCGCTTGTCGTTCCTATGCACAATCGACGAAGTAATAAGAGAATGCCAAACAAGAATGGAGAAATTTATACTAGGGTATCACAGATTGCAACCAATGTTTTCTTTTGCATTTGCTGACGATATTGCTCTATTTGCCAATTCCGAAGATAACCTAGAGAAAAACCTCAACATCTGGGTACAAACCCTCAAGAACCAAAACCTAACCATAAAAACGGATAAAACAAAGGTGATGGTAATTGGCCAACGAGAAACAAAAGTTGAAATTAAAGCCAACAATGAGCTGATAGAACAAGTGACTAATTATAAATATATATAATAGAATGTGTGATATTTTTGAAGTTGAACCACGTGCTTTTTGAAGAGAGACAACTCCGACACTGCTATGAAACTCGAGGAATTAAAAACGCTTATCTTGTCTCAATTCAAACTACAAAAAGCTTAGTGAATAAAAGTGTAATCACACAAATATTAAAAAATTTTTATCACTTACCGTTGCATATAAAAGATCTACCGGTAAAGAAACCAAAATCACGATTAAAAGAACTGCTTACCACTAATATCTTTTATAATGTAAACGAGTATTTTGATCATCAGTTTTAACTGTTTTCATTAATTAAGACGAGCAAATTTTGTACCATTGATTGAGTGATTGATTTTCTACCTGAGCAGGGCTGGTCTTTACATCCCTAACACTGAAGCTTAGTAGCTTATTGTATTATTCCTGCTTCGGTTTTGTTTTACTTAAACAGGTTAGTTCCCGCAATCAGGTTTAACAGCCTATGTAGTAAATCTTTCTCCATTGGTAGTTCAATTGTGCTTCGCATAGCGAATCTGCGTTGAGCTAACGCTGCACACTCGAAAATAATGTGAGAGGCTGTTTCCTCCTCCTCATTGCAAAGTTTACATAAGGGCTCATCTTTGTAGATCCCCATCTTATGCAAGTGGCCTCTCAAACAGCCATGTCCTGTTAATAGACATGTTGCTGCTCTAAGCTGTATCTTGTTTAATTCAAGCAGGTCAGCAGTCAGATGTTACGACGGTCTTCCCATCATCCGTTTGCTGTGCTTTTGTCCAGCTGCATGTTTCCAATTTAATTGGTGTTGTGTTATAATCCACTCATTAATTGCACCACGCACTGCACTCTTGGTAATACCTAGACCCGGTTCAGGGCCTATATAATTCATTTTTGAACCTTCCCTCGCTAGCTGGTCTGCAATTTCATTGCCCGCTATGCCCCTGTGCCCTGGCACCCACACCAGTGTGACCTTGTTGTGTTTAGACAGAGCCATTAGGGTTTGCAGGCACTCCCATACTAGTTTGGAGGTTATGCGATAAGATGCTAGTGCCTTTAAGGCTGCCTGACTGTCAGAGAGAATGTACATGGTCTCACCCTGCGGTCGCCGACGCAGACTCTCCCACGCGCAGGTTTGTATAGCATATATTTCTGTTTGAAATACCATGGTGTATCGCCCAAGTGATACACATACTTTGTATCCCTGGTTTTCCTCATATACACCAACGCCAGATGTAGTGCCCGTTTTGGACCCATCTGTGTACCAGACTAGTGTTCTTGGTTTTCTCCCCTCTCCATCCCTCCATTCTTCCCAATTCAAGAAAACTTTGAAAGGTTTGTCATAGGAGATCCTGGAGATTGTTGTATCACTACCCATATCATAGATAGGGTTTGTTACTACTGCTTCTATTCTGGTGTGCCCAGATCCACTGTGGGATCTCCAGTTGCTAGTATTTTTCAGTCTGTATGACCCCATTCTGGCTTCTCCCTTGATATAAATCTCAAGAGGAGGTAGGTTTAGCAAATTTTGTACCATACTTTTTACGTTTTATTTTATTCCATTTTATTCTGTTCTGACAACAGCTATTACGGTACCTACATACGGTACCTAACTTTGTACTTTTGTTATTTTATATTAATGTTTATTTGTTTTGCAATGTTTCTTTTTATTTGTTATGTTTGTTTATTTATGTGCACACACACTGTACACGAGAATGACATATTCAAGACATGTTTATGTATAATATTGAATAAAAGGTATTATTATTATTATTATTTTGGATCACTTATTAAAAGAATGCAATTAAAAAAATATTAATTTATGAAATTTTGACTTGGTAATTTGCAGTTCGTCCTTCCTTGTCTAGTAAATTAAACGGTAGATTACGTGCAATAAAGGTAACACATAAATTAAATTTAAATTTGTCGTAGTGTCGTATGCAATTTTTTTTTGAAGAATGCTGTTTACTATTTACGTGACGTAGACAATCCCTTTTGGACCAACACATTAAAGAGATATTACAAACTACACGTTGAATTTTAACGCCATCATAATTTAGGTCAGCCATTTCTGCTATAAATTCTGTAACTTTGTCCAACATTGGTCGTTTTCGCGACGTAGGCGACATTTTTAAAACAAACGTAGAACTGCGGAATAGTATTTACGGCAGCGTACATGTATACACAACAGATCTGGTTGAGACTCGCAGTTATACTGAGGGTTGTATCGAACCTCCGCCGACTGAACTCTTCAGTTCAGTCTTGCTGCTGATGATGATAGTTTGGCTATCGAAACGTGCGTCCAGTACGAATTAAGTGTTGTGGTAAGGGTTTTAGTGAACTGTTTCAGAACTCTAGTTATGATTACTTCGATTAGAACGAGCTCTTTAGATCAGTCTGTCGTCACAAGAAACAGTCTGATGCTTTTTCCTAGCCAACTTTGCGTAACAACAAAAACCGATTTCAAAACATTTGTTGCTGCATATCGTCATATTTTTTAAGTTAAAGTATAGCATGTGATATCGTTGTATTCGCCTTTCGATTACCTTTCCAAAAACGTAAAAATATACAGACTGCTCTATTTAAAAGAGAAAGTTGACGTTACTTCCGGTGAAACCGGAAATACAATTTAAATGCCAACGGCAAAGTTAGTTCACAAAAAGTAGAAATCGATCTATTTTTTCTAAAAACGCTAGCTTCTATCGTTCAAAAGTTAACATGCGGTGAGGGGCAGGGGGGAGGGGGCACTTTAGGACCGCACTGCATAAAACATCATACTTGACAACTTTTAAATCTATTGAAAATACCTTTCGCTTCCATGGTGGCGATGTTCAAATTTACAGGTACAGTAATGTCAGGTACAGTACATTAAAATGCATATGAATAGCAATACGCCTATCCAAATACGATACAATAACGTAATTTTAATATAAAGAAAACTAATTTTAAAGTTTCCGTTAATAAATTTCGTTTCTAACATTAAAAGTAATTTACTAGACTCTGTTTTCTTTTTACAAAAATACTTCTTGTCTACATGTGTTAAATAAAGAAGAAAAATTGATCTGGGGGAAATTGAAGGGAAGAGCTCATCAATACTGCTTCGCCTCGTAATAAAATGGAACTAAATACTATTGAATTGTCGAAATAAAACACTTTCTAACAGAGTAAATAAATATCACAACAATATATTGTTGTTGATTGATACTTTTATCAATACAAAAACTTATTGTTATATTTTTATAAAAAAAAAAGGGTCCCTTCAACAACAGTAGTCGAGGAAGTCGACATTTCACTATCGTTTTTCTAAAAAATTATAATCTTTGAATTTATAAAAAATAATATTCTTTGAATTTAGTAATTGTTTGCAAATTCTGCTCGTATGTATTATTTAGGGATTTTAGGCGAATGTTAAAAATTGTAAGGGCGATATAATTATTTGTGGCTTTAATAAATTTGTAGATCCCACTTGTTTTTGTTTCTCGATTTTTAGAGAGATAATTTAAAGAAACCGCAATCGTATCCATCTATTACAAGTATTATTATCTTCAGGTAAATATTTTCTTCATTCAAGTAAATATTCAATTCCATGTGTGAAGGTTTATGTGTAAATTGTTTTAATCGTACATATCCACTTAGGTACTTTGTGCATACATAAAGTAACTTTGCTAAATTTTCAATGTTTTTAATGCGACTTAATGATTAGTAGAGTAACCAAAACTTGCGGACTCGCATAGGCGTCGGTATTGCGGGTTAATATAAGAATACGAAAAATTCATAAATAAACTTACTTGCTAATTATTCAACAAATTAGAGGCATCAGGATGTGAACTACTGTAAACTTGCATCATTGCATATGTTTCCACAGTTACTTCTTTAAACCTTGTGGGTCGACAAGAAAAAATATTCTTATACATAGAAAACGATCTCTCCACATCTAAGGAAGTTACATTTGCATGTGGAAACTGTTTTTCAAAATCACTTAAAAGTTCACTATTCTTTCGCTTATTATAAACGGCCTCTAAAGCATTAAAATCGGGATTTTTCCTTAAAACATCTGCCAACTTTTGACTAGCGCATAATCCTGGCGTATCATTTAATGTGTGTAATTTATTTTTTACACTCTCCACTATGTCTAATGATTCCTGCAATGACAATTCAGTACATTGTAGTTTTCTGATGGCACCTAGCAATGCTGTATAATTGGTACATATTGTTGTTAAATCTTCTAAAAGTTGAGGAATTTGAAATTCTCTTTGACTTTCTCTAATTGCTTTGGATTCATTCCGATTAAATCGCATTATAACTGATTGAATTTGTTGAAAATGGATCAAATAGTAAGAAGCTGCTGTTAACCAAGTACCCCATCGTGTTAAAATTGGTTCAGGAGGTTTTGGAATACCTGGACAAAATTTACGAAATTCTTTTAAACGTTTAGGAGATTTACGAAACACTGCTTTAGTACTTCCAATCATCCGATCAACGTTTCCGTAATGTTGTCGAACAACTTCACCAACTAAATGCAAAGCATGCAGCACGCAGGTTATATGTATAAAGTTAGGAAATACATGTTTTAAGGATCGCCCAACACTTAACATCGTTGCTACACTATCTGTCACAATCATCACAACTTGATCTTGGGCAATTCTAAATTTTTTCAAAGCGTTCATTAACACTTTTTGAATATTTTCCGCGGTACATTGTTGAACACGTTTGCAAGCTAACAAATATCGAGATGCTGTGTTCTCGCTAGATAAAACGCGAGCTATTTCATTCACAATACTGTTTTTCTTTATATCGGTCGTCTCATCCACGATAATCCATATTTTTTTGGAACACAAATCACGTTTACACACATTTTCTAGCATCTCTTCCATTCGCGGCAAATGATTCTGTAATTGTGTTTGTGAGGGTAATGGGTACTTTGGAACGTATTGTCGCCAAAACGTTTTAAAAGCTGCTTTTCTCACCAACGACAACGGAAGATTACAAGAGGTAAACATAATTAATAAATGTATGAGGAATAGTGTATAAGGTATTTCAGTTCTTGCATTTCTCATATGCTTAATACCATTGACATGCCTCTGGCAATCAGTTCTGTCCAATGCAGCTAAACGAACATTGCATATTAAGCAAAAAACTGCACTAGCGTCATATTTTAAATGGGGAAAAAGTGACACATACTTATGTACATTAGTAGCAAATCTATTACGAGGCATTGTTTTCTTAGGTATGTAAATATTAGTTCTATATGAAACGATACACTAATTATGTATTTGGTATAATACTACAACACACAAAAAAAAACAACTATATTTTCAAAAGCGACACGTAAGTACATAACCTTGACCGTTCGACTAATCTCTGCAACAGCTCAACCGGTACTAAAACGAAATCTTAGCGCGGTTTAACATGATTTATATTGAAGGTCGACACTACATGCCTGCTTCTCTACCGGTTTAGTTTATTTATGAATTTTTCGTATTCTTATATTAACCCGTAATACCGACGCCTATGCGAGTCCGCAAGTTTAGGTTACTCTAAATTGATTAGTAATTCATATAAGCACTGTATGTAAACATTCCGTGATGTTTTCTGTCATTCGATACTTTGTGTTATACTGCAATAAAATTGGTGAACGTAACTACCTACAACATTGTTATGCGTAAACAAGATAAGTGCTAAAACGTGAAATACGTGAAAAAATCTCGATCTAGGTTATATACGTTGCACCTATTATTCCATTGTGGAACGTCTGCTGGCGCCTGCACAATTTGTTTTGTACGAGAGGCGATGGTTATAAGCCGTTTAATTGCGTTCAAGTTACGTGGTTAGAAATCGCATTTGAATAGGAGAAAACAGTTTAGCTTAGTACTTCAAAGGTTGTAAATTATTTGATCAATTTTCTTCTATATTCGTCTTATAATTGTAAGTACGAGTTCCATATAGGTAGAATTCCTTTGAAACTGAGAGTAAGTCAAATATTATCTACACTTTCGCCATAACAAGCTTTGAAAGTTATCGTAGTGGTGACCGAGTTGGCGGCTCTGTGGTCATGTGTCCGGAATTTAATCACAATCGCGTCATTTGTCTGCTAGTTACAACAGCATAAGCATGTCAGTTCCGTTATTAGTTTGCACCAAAGAGGAACAACGAGCAGTGATCCGATTTTTGTGGTCAGAGGATGTGAAAGGTGCCGAAATTCATCGGAAACTTTTGTCACAATCCGGGGACAGTGCTTTATCTCGTAAAAGCGTTTTTTTTTGTGAATCGAAATGTTTCAAAGTGGCCGCACGAGCGTAACACAAAAAGAGGAAGCTGGACAGCCGTCAACCTCGACGACATTCAGCCAACAAATAGGCGAGTTACCATAGGTGAGATTGCATCTTCTTTAAACATCAGTCACGGTTCTGCCTATCAAATTATCCACGATGAACTCAAATTTGTGTGCGCGATGGATACCACGAATGCTTACCGCAGAAAACAAAACCAAACGTTTGGACATCTGCCAACGCTTACTGGATCGCTTCAACGCGGAAGGCGACGCATTTTTAAGTAGAACCTCACCTATGGTAACTCGCCTATTTGCTGTAACCATCTCTCAAGCTTGCTGAATGTTGTCGTCGGTGGTCGAGGTTGACGGCCGTCCAGCTCCCTCTTTTTGTGTTACGCTCGTGCGGCCATTTTGAAACATTTCGATCCACAAAAAAAACGCTTTTACGGGATAAAGTACTGTCCCCGTATTGTGACAAAAGTCTCCGGTGAATTTCAGCGCCTTTCACACCCTCTGGCCACAAAAATCGGATCACTGCTCGTTGTTCTTCTTTGCCCCAAACTAATAACGGAGCTGACATGCTTATGCTGTTGTAGCTAGCAGACAAATGACGCGTTCGTGATTAAATTTCGCACACATTACCACAGATGCGCCAACTCAACGCATCCGCAAGAGGCCGCCACTACGATAACCTTCAAAGCTTGTTATGGCGAAAGTGTAGATAATATTTGACTTACCCTTGTATATCACATGGTAGATGGCACTACCGAGTTTCCGCATCATAATATTATTTCTTCTGCTAGATACGCAGCTATTAAATCACTTTTTTATTGTCAACCTGTATCCATCATAATGAACTATTCCTTTTAGCAAAATATGCTACCTTCACAAATCCAATTCTCCTATTTGCAACTTATAATATATATGATATATGAAATCTTTGTTTAATGTTGGCATTCCTTTTAGATTTAAAAATAGGTACTTTTAGTATATAGTACCTTTGGTGTAGTTATTCTTTAATTGACTTTGATATACACCCGCAAACGAGTAGGTAATTTACTACTAACAACGATGAAATGTCCAGAAATAATCTTCGTGTCATGCCATAAAATATTGTTAACGTAACAGTAGTTGCAACTACCAATAATTTTAATAGGGATTTAAGCATAATCTTAATCTAAATTTTAATGCATTCTGCTTTTTTATACCGATAGACAACAGATTAAAAAGGAAGATTTATATTCTACCGAAAAATTCAATGAATCGATCGATCGAGAACGTGAATATAATTAAAATTAAACGGCCCACGATACCGTTTTCTTAAATTTTATAGCCCGTTGTAATTTTGTCGAAAACCGCTTTAATAATTTTCTCCTTATATACTTGATTTATTTATTCATAAAAACGTAACGCTTTCATTCACATCAATTAATCGCTTGAATTCGGGTGTCTTGTATTTTTTACTGCAACATGTGCGAGTATAATTTAATAGTGCCATTATCTTTAAATATAAATAATTTTCAGAGATTGTGAAGCAATTGCACTATTTATAATTCAAGCGAAGTCAGTAGACAAGAGGTAGTCCATCTACAATCAGCTTGCAATGATATACATACATCGTGGTAACCTACAAAGTCGTATTATAAGACCAATGTTATTCTGTATTTCTATTAAAATAACCTTCCAAAATGTTTGAAAGATAGGAGTGATATAACGTTGGTGATACCAATATAACTCCCCATGCTTACCAAGTACATATGAAATATTTTTCTCAGGGGATTTTGGGAAAATTGTTAAATTTTCTAATTTAAATTAAATTTTCCAATTCTTAGTGAGTTCGGGAGTATCCCTGGATACCCTTTTGGCAATTTTATAACGAATCTCCAAATTAATAAAACGAAATTAACGAATTTTAAAATTATAAATCTAACTAACCTTGAAACTTGAAAGATGCCAATGTTATACAGAAATTGCCTGTTCTGGAAATTTAACCCTTTTTCTCTTTAACTAAATACTTTGATTTCACAATCGACCACTTTAAATTGGGATCGGAGTTAAGAAACACTTTAATTCAACGAAGGCTGAATAAAGATTGATGAAAAATTAATGGCGTCGCTCATCTTTCTTTTATTTTAAATCGCGAAAGACCGGCGATTGTTTTATTCCTCAGCCAATTTTAATAATTTACCCAAATAGAAACTTTTACGATGAATTTCGATGAAATGAAATTATTTCTGCAAATAGCATACGAGAATGAATGCAGTGACGCAACGAGGAGGTTGTATTTTGAGGATTCTATGATAAAAAATGTTACTGACAAGTTTTAAATGTAAAAGTTCTCCAACAATTTACTTAAACCTTTTTGATAAAGATTTAATTGATGAAATATTGTTTAAAATACCGTTGCTTATTTTAGCCGATTTCTACATGAATTTAGACGAATTACGTGAATAGGAAAATTAACTGAAGAGTGGATTTGTCCACGTTACCCTACAATCGTCGTTATCTGGAGTTATATTTAATATTTAACATCAACGCCCCAAGACCAGTTGGCTGGGGGGAAATGGTAACGAGGAAATTTCCATTTTTCTCCGCAAGAGGGATATTTAGTTACCAACGAGAGGCTAACCTGACTTTTCCTCTCGTTCAGAAGTTGACAGCGGAGGCTGTAGTTGTCGTAAATATTGAACATTACAGTATAAACTAGCTCTGCATACAAGTAGCACAACCAATGGCTTTTTTCTTAATATAAGTAAGTTTTCAATTACCAATTTTGGATTGCGCGCATCGCATGAAGATTTGGTTTTCCAATGTACTATAAGCGCAGTACTCACGATATAATTCTGTTATGTCCTGTGTTACAACGAAAAATCTTGACTGTTAGAACTGGCTGTCCTTGATCACTTATATTCTTCAATAGACAACGATTTAGTTCCCTTCGATGAAGGGCTAAAATTGTGTTTCTTAATTTCAAAAAGTAAGCAGTTGGCACCCAATCTAGGATTTACTAAAAAATTAAAAATTAAAAATCGAAAAATAGGAAATCTACACTGGCCTCTCAACTGCTTTTGACCGTATTGATCAAAGGATCTTGTTTCAAAACCTTTGTACGCATGGGTTCGATAGGTCGTGTGTTTTTCGTTTGATGGTTTCTACTTACCTGTTTAAACTTAATAATATTTCATGCGTTCCATTAAAAATATTGTATGTATACTGTAATGATACTTGAAGAATTGAGCTTCTGAGAGAAAAACAATATAATTAACATTCTAAATACGTGGAATCTAACTTAATTTTCTTATTTTCCAAATAGAGTAATAAACAGTTTTGTTGTGGTGATAGCCCAACAGGGTGTATAAGATATTGAAAGTTTGTCCTAACCTCAGAAGACTTTATAATAATAACAATTTTATTTTTGTAATCAAACCATTACAGAAAAAGTCATTTTTTGTTATTTACATGTACGAGAGCGTATTGAAAACTAATGCCTCCATGGCTATAACTTTATTAGTAATAGATATATTGCTTAAATATAAGTGTGAAATGATAGTATATCACTATCCACTGATATAATCACTTTTCCGCATAATTACCATTGACAGCAATACATTTACGCCAACGTACTACGAGTTGCGCAAATCTGTCACGGAAAAAGTCTGAAGTCTTCGCACGGCATCATTTCCGCACCTCCGTTATCACTTCTGCATCCGAAAAGAAACGTTTGCCCTTGAGATGTTCCTTAAGCTTCGGAAAGAGGAAAAAGTCACAAGGCGCAAGATCTGGGCTATAAGGTGGCTTTCATTTCATCAGTAAGCATTCGGGGCACCCAACGTGTGCATATTCTCCTGAACAGCTCAGCACATTGCAGATAATGTACTCTTTCTTATGAAATACTCACCCTATTGGCAATGGTCAGTTTATTTACACCGTCGATTCTCCCGAACCAGTTCATCCACGAGAGCCACCACACGCTGACACCGGACGGCCACTGTGTGCCTGATCTTGAAGATCCGTTTTAGCAGGCGCTTAGTCTTTCACGGTACACATATACAAAAACATCACTCAAGAACAGGTAAAATATACTTGATATTATGTGAAACCTGTAAAAAGAAAACAAAAATGCCAAAAAAAGGGCTTGTAGTGCGTCCCATGGTTTTTAAGGAGGTGAACTCAAGATGTCAGGCTGATTTAACTGATATGCAGTCAGCCTGACTATGACTACAAATTCATTCTCGTTTACCGAAATTTGTACAGTTGCGGCCTTTAAAAAGTAAAAGAACAGAGGATGTTGCACATAACCTGCTTGATATTTTCACAATTTTGGGCGCTCCTAGCATACCGCAAAGTGATAATGACCGTGAATTCTGCAATCATATCATTCAAGAAGTATGCGAAATGTGGAATGAATTGAAGATAGGTCATGGAAAGCCGAGACATAGCCAGCCGAAAGGCTCTGTGGAGCACGCAAATCAGGACATTGAAAACATGCTGACGAGTTGGACGGAAACAGATCAAACTCCACACTGGTCTGTGGGTCTGAAATTTGTTTAATTCATGAAGAATAGAGCCCATCATGAAGGCATAAATTGCAGCCCATATAAGGCCATGTTTGGGGTTCCAGCAAAAGTCGGTCTTACAATATCATCACTTTCTACTGATGTCATCAGAAACCTGGAATCTAAAGAAGATCTGGAAACCGTAATCGACTCTTCTTCAAGTGCTTTAGTACGAAATGAAGATGGGCAAACGGAGAATGGTGGCGAGGAAGAAGGGAGAGGAACAGAGAATGGTGGGGAGGACAAACAGGGGACGGAGATAGTGCTGTAGAGGACATTTCGGGGGAAAATAAGATTTCAGACAAAATCAACATTAATAAAAAGATGAGGGAAAATGCCAGGCAAAAAAGATGAGGCTAATGTTTGAATCGAAGCTTCCAAGAGGCAAGATTGAAGATACTGTAAAAATACGGGTTCCTGATGTCGACAGGGGTAGAAGTGACTCCATGAACATTCTTTGGGTCATTCTGCAAGTGGATGCTGATGGCAAGATGTGTGAGATTGGCACTAAGGATGGACGATTTGCTCAAAAGTATTCTAGGAACCAGTTTGCCATTTGTAAGGTGAATTTCATTTCACAAGAGGAAGTTCCAGATGTAATTGTAACTCTTCGTGTGTGTGTCAGGAAATCTTCAATGACAGGTGGTCAAGGTTTCAAGAGATGTAACTGCAAGGGAAAATGTCTTTCAGGAAAATGTAGCTGCAAGAAGCATGGGTTACTTTGTAATTCGGAATGCCATTACAGCTTGCCATGTTCTAACAAGCAGAAGGTTGTTTGTTTACAAATGGTTAGAATAACATATTTTTTCATTGGATAAAACATTGTCTTTCTATTTCACAAGCACTGATGAAAATTTCGTACTTCCTAAATATTGTAAGGGTTCGAGTTGTATGTAAAATAACCGGTTAAAATAATAAATTGCATACATATTATTACATTAACCATCTTTATTGGTTATTATGTATAATACCCAGTTATTATGCATACTAACACATTTAACACAAAGTAACGATAACACAAAGTAACGATAACATATATAACAAACAACGTAATACATAAAAGACAAACAAAAGATAGAAATGACAAGAACTCGTCGATACTATAGCACTCTTTCTCCGGTAGCACTTCCTTCACTCTTCTTTTAAAATTGGTAGAAGGAAGATCTCTCCATTCTTCGGGTAATTGTTGTACAATTTAACTCCCCAATAATCGAGCACTTTTTGATAGCCTGTTAGACGGTGGTACAGGGCTCTCATTGCGTGACGAGAACGTGTGGAATATGTGTAGTAACAAAAGTAACTGCTGCCATGATGAACACAAAAGGTAGGGTAAGTATTTTTTACGAAATGTGTTTTGCAACTTTCTCTATGTTGTACGTTGCACAGGAATCTGACAGTACTTTTTTGTAGAATAAAGATTCTGTGAACCTCAACCGATGTGCCTCAGAAGAGTATCCCATAGCAGAGAAGAGAGTGAAAGTTTGCAAAATATGCGGCTTTTACTGCTTCATGCATTATAATGTGTTAGAGTGAAATAAAATTTTTAAAATCAAAAGAGTTTACAGCTTTATTAATCCAATAATTATATTTCTTTTTAACAAAACAGTTTCCTAAATCAACCTTAACCGATACCGAGATGTATTTATTTGATTAAATGTTTTTAAATTTTTGTTTATTTGGTCAAATTAATGAATTTTCAACTACTCGCTGTGATTCTTCAAGCGCCCGCAACCGTTACCACCGAAACTAGAAGGCCTCGGCGCTCTTGAATGACGTCACGCTCGATAGGCGATGTATCGCCATGCACGATATTAGTAGCCTAAGCGATAAAGGATTCGTTTTTTGCATTTCTTTTTTAAGTTTTGAAGGGCTTCCGGTTTAAAGAGGATGCCAGTCGTCAAGTGAGCCCTTCTTCGTATCCCATTCGATATTATTTTGGAAAAACGAAATTTCAAAACAAAAACCGAACACGTAACCGAGCACCGTTTTCATGAAAGATGTATTTGTGGTTGATATTTAATCGATTAATTATTGTTATTTATAATTGTACATGTATTTGGACGAAACTAAGGTTGAAATGATACAGTAATTGCAATTTTATTTGAAATTCTGTACAATTTCACGAGAAAATTTATCTAATTTTGTGTTTTACCTAATCTATCATTACTTTTCCCACAATAATTTTTACGTAGGGTATCTGTAGAGCAAGTTATTATAATTGCTACAATACGTTCACTGCTGTGAAGGTGACATTTACATATATCAGTATCCAAATGGCATTAAAACAGAACGTTTATTGCACACATTTAAAAACATCTCTTCGTGTTCAAAAATAATTTTGTTAAATATAACGTAAGAATGTAAAACTGAATAATAAAATCTTCATGTTTTTTGTCAAATACAGCGGACAGTTAGGGAATTGAGTTGGAATAGATTTTTTTTAAATTTACAGTTATAGTTTCACCAGTCCTTGAATCTGCAGCTGTTGAAAAATAAATAATATCTTCTTTTACAAAGTGTAACTCACAAACAAAACATATAAAACAGCCGACGCCACAGTTTTTAGGTTATCCCGTTTTTATCGTTTCAGAAAAGGTTTTATCGCTTATACAACACTAGAAAAATAATACAAGTATCACCAACAATGTAAGGAAATATCACTACACAGTATTTTTTTAAAATAAAACAAATGTAATTTGGATAAACCAATTCAAACTGCAAGAAACAATTTGAACGTGGGAATGTCCAATCTACAAATATGGCTAATCAACGACCTAGTGCAAGATACGTCACAGCCTGCTGTCGTCAAAGCTGATTAGCTTTGTGTTTTCGGAAGTAACGCCTCAGCGCCTGTCCTCTCCTGATGGAGCATACAGTTCAAGTCCAAATCATATTTGTTCTTCAAATTTCCTTTATAATTTCATAATTTCGAAAAACCTTAATGTTGATATAGTTTCATATTTTGCGTCATTTAGTCAAAACTTGTCCATCTCATCTATTTTTGTTTTTCTAATACAATCACGATAATATTTCTATGGTTTTTATTCATAAAGTTTACTTTATGAGTAAAACCCAATAACAGCCTTTCCGATTCTAATTTTGAAGTACGATAAATCACAATGGTTACCATGCTTACCAGAGTATTTTAGATACTGCGTGTGAGTAGCAACACAATCACTGATACACATCCAATTAAATAATTTTGAATTTAAGATATATAATTAAAGTTTCCGATGGTAAATTATGTTTTACGCACTAAATGTTCACTGGACTCTTCTTTTTTGCTTTTCTTTAAACAAAAATGGGTCTTACCCTCATGTGTAAAGCAAAGAGAAGAAATGAATCTGGGAGAAAATAGCGGGAAGAGGCTGCCGGCACTGCTTCGCGTCGCAACCATGTGCAACAAAAAATATAAGCAACCTCACTTTCAAATGTAAGTAAATATGATATATCGACCCATCTTTATTTAATTTTTAGATGGGCACTATTAGTAACTTTAATAATTCGTCAATTTACAGCACATTCACATTATTACGTAATACGGCTGTATGTAAATTATATAAATATAGGTTGCGGCATATTGTTTCACACGTCTATTATGTCCCACATTCTACATAGTTGTGGTATTTTTAGATTAATTGTTATTTATGTGTTGCTTAACGTAGGCTGTTAATTCTGCCATGACAAATTATTGCAATATTTTTAAGCTTAATCTACAACGCTTAATGGTACCTAATCGCGTGACAGACAGACAATGTGACACCTTTTGCATTGTAAACATAATTAACAGGGGCGACAAGCATATTTTCTAAATCTATTTCTTATAGGTTAATATTTGATAGATATCCGCAGCAAATTAATATTGTACACTCATCAGAATCATAGGTACTATTATTTGTAATACACTTTTACTACTGTTTCAGTTTTATCTTTAACTTTTTCACAGACCTGTTTATTTGGAAATATCCGTCTATCGAAAATAATTACTTATTTACTGTTTCCATATAAATTGGACTTGATAAAAACAGATTATTTTAAAAAGATTATCCGGTTAATCATGCAACGGACGAATTATTTTGTTATAAAAACAAGACATGCTGAAAGAATTTTTATTAGCATCCAAAGCGCATATTTCTTTTCGAAAACGTTTGCATAATTAAAATCCCCTAAATTTCAAAAAACTAAATAAATTTTGCCACATAATTAACGTCGCATTCAATTAAAACTGCAAAAACGCTAACCGTGACAGCGAAATTTATCATCTAATGGAAGATCATTATAATCCGATCGAACGGAAAGATTCATAGATAAAATCAGCATCGCAGTGGCACCTTTTCTCTTCTTTTTTCTAATTTGTCACCTACCGTGATATACGATATCGACCGAGAAGATACGTAACAGGACTTTTTTCCTTTGGTCATCTAAAAATACACTCGGTACAGGTATGTCTAACCGTTGTGATTCTACCTGGGTTCATATACGATCATCCGTGAAATATTGTTTCTCAGTATAAGATTGTCTATCGTGGATAGCCGTAGATCATTACGGCTAACTGCTGGTAATAAAGGTCCTCCCAACGATTGGCAGCGCGGATGGCTAATAAAAATTATTAATAACCTTTGAAATCTTTGTGTGCAGTCAGAGAAATACGGTAATAAACATCACTTATGACAGAGCATTTCCATGACTATGGCATTAAATTCTTATTTGTCTATCCTTTGTAAGCTAACATAACTATTAAATTTTGTATTAACGTGTTTACCTGTAATGCAATAATGGTGCAGTGTAGACAAATGTGTTTAGTGTTTTAATTTATAACCGTTAAAATACTTTAATCCTACTTAATGCGAGCTTTAAACGATATTTGGTATAATTTTGTCAAAAATTTGCATATGAATTCAAATTCACAGTCGACTTCAGAGACTGTACCATAAATAATGAAACAATAACCACAATTTTACCGAAAACAATACTGCAATGAGCTACAAAACAAATAACATTTCTAATATTATGCAATTATTAGATTTACTTGAAATTTATAATATAGTGTTTAATCAACTGTACAAACTGAGTGTCATTGCGATCACAATTCCAGTATCAAGTGTCGGGTGTGAAAAGACTTTTCCGTGTCTCAGAAGACTTAAAACTTACATTAGAAACAGAATCAGTGACGTCAGATTAAATCATTTGGCAATAATTAATATTGAACAATCAACAGCCAAATTATTGGACCACACCGAAATAATTAATAAGTTTGGTGAGCTTCATGGCAACAGGAGAATTATTTTACATTAGTTTGAAAGTGAAGAAATTAGCAGTGATGTCTAACATTTCTGAAACAAGTATTCGCCGAATTCTCTATAACCATTTGGGCGTGAATAAGATATGTATGCTCCAGTTAACCAGATGCTCACGAGATAATCACCCTAAGATTTAGGGTAAATCTTCAAAAAGTGTCTGCTTGAGACGCATAGGTCCACGTTATTTTTCATATAGGTTTTCAGTTTAAAACTCAACGAAAACTGAAGGCAACTAGATTTCTATCAGTATAATTTAAACAGAAACTTCCTGCATTACAGCGATGATCACAAATAAAATCATCTTCTACCACAGCACGCCTATAATTGATCTACACTGTGCACTGAATCCAGCCTTTTCCTGATCCAGAAATAATTTTGGCACTCTTTCATTTCCCATGCGTTCTATATGTCCTAGCCAGCTTACTCTTTGTGCTTTAATAAAGTTTGTTATTTTTGGTTCGTCATCTAACATTTCTAATTCCTCGTTTGTTCTTCTTCTCCACCCTATTTCTGTACTATGTAATACCTCCGTGAATTTATCTTAGAATTTTTCGTTCCCATCTTTCCAACCTGTCCATGTCAGCTGTTCTCAATACCCAGGTTTCGCATTCGTATGTAACTGTTGGTCTAATTACTGTCTTAAATGTTTTTATTTTTGTCTTTTGTGACACATACTTGGATTTCATTAGCCTTCTTAGCATTCCATACTTTTGGTTTCCTTTTGTAATTCTGGCCTTTATTCCATATTCTTCTTGTGCGTTCGCTTCTATTTTCACTCCTAAATACGTAAAATTCTTCACACTTTCAAATCTGTAGTCGGCACCTTCTTTTACATTCACTTTTAAGTAACTTCTTACTGCCTGCTAGGTGTCCACCATAACTACATAGTTTGTCTTCTCTTGATTTATCCTCAGACCAAATTTTGTTGCTTCCTGTATTATTCTTCTTGTGACTCTTTGAAGCTCCCTTTTTGGTGTTGTTAAAATCGTTAAGTCACCGGCGAAAGCCAAACAGTGATGATCGTTTTTGAAAATTGTTTCTTTTGTTTTTATCTTGCATCTTCTCATTATTACTTCTAATATTAAAGTAGCGTAGACAAGGGTGCCCTTGCCTAAGCCCTTGCTGTACTTCGAATTCCTCTGAGCTAAATCCTTTCCATACGATTTCGTTTTTTGTTGTTTTCAACGTTATTTTTACTAACTACATTTGGTTTCTTTTTATCCTGTCATAGGCTTGCTTGAAATCTATGAAGATTGCATACAGTATGGTTTTATGCTCGTAACAGGTCATCTGTATTTTTCTTAGTGTAAAAATTTGGTTCGTGACTAATCTATTACTTCGAAACCTTGCTTGGTATTCCCCTATTTCCTTTTCCGCCTATTTATTTAGTATGTTTCTTATGCACTCCGCCAGTATTTTGTAGCATACTTCCAACATTGCTATTCCTCTGTAATTTTTACACTGCATTTTGCTTCCTTTTTTATTCTCGCCATATTCTCGCCTTAGTCCAATCCTCTGGTAGTTATTCGTTTTCCCATATTTTTTTAATTAGCTCATATATTTGCTCTTGCAGTGGATCTCCTCCTGCTTTTATCATGTCTGATGTTATTTCGGTAATCCCAGGACTTTTGTTGTCATTTAAATTTCTTATTATATTTCCTACTTCTTCTTCTGTTGAAGATTCTACTATTTCATCTTTCTCTCTTATGTTTTGCATTTCACCACACTTTCCTCTTCCTCGCCGTTCAGTAACATTTCAAAATAACTACCGTATTTCCATTGTTTTTCTTGGTTCGCTAATTAATTCCCTTTCCCTAATTTTTATAAATACGCTTTGCGTTTGATATCCCTTTTCCATTTTTTCGTTTCTTGGTAGAAGGACCTTATTTCCTTCTTCTGGAATTTTTCTTCCACCTCCTTTAAGTTTATTTTCATTATAATCTCTTTTTTCTCCTACATGTTTTTTTCAAAATTTTCCTGACCTCTTTATACTTTTGTACCTGGCTATTTCTGCTCTATCTCAAGTTTTGTTCTCTTATTTTCCTTATTTCTTCTACCAAGTTTTCGCATTCCTCGTCAAACCATTCCTTTCTCTTATTATTTTTATTTGATGCGTCCTTTATTATTGCTCTATTTGAGTGTGAACATTGCCACGTATTAACCATTATTTTGTTACTAGTTACATAAGCATGTGTATCTAACATAACCTAATGCATATCAGCTTAATTAAATTGGTACAAAATACTCTTGAAGGATTATATTACATTATACGGATTGGTTACGTCTCCACAAGGACACAATTAATTTTATTCGATTTCTAGGTCAAGTTCCTCATAGCTGGACCGTGACACTCGTAACACACACCTCCAAACAAATAAGGCATTTTACTGACATCACTTGTCACAGTAGATTACGACTATAAATGAACAAAGCGACAGCATTGTTAAATGTATGTATTACGGACCTCCCAGTATTTTATATGGTTTATAAAAGATTTATTAGAAAGCAATGGCGATCCTTAACAGCTTTGGACATGTACTGTCATTGTTAAGAGAAATTTGAGGGGAATCTTGACGCCGAGCAATAAATAATCTTGGTGCTGCAAGAGACATTACAAGAACGTTACATAAATAATCTACTGTATAAACAGTGTACGACATAATTATTGTCCGGGCTTTACAATAGCTATAATTAATAGCTCAAGCATTAAGGCCAGCAAAAAGGAAGAAAACTGATAACCTTTCTGTATGGATTTCGTTTACTTTTAGTTTTTCTACATTCATTTTTAACACCAAATTCATAGTGTGTAAAAAATAAAACAATAAACAATTATTTTCATCTCTTCCCCAATTGTAAACCGGAGCAAAAAAAAATTTGCAATCCACTAATTACGTAAACTTTATAACACCAACATAAAGTTAGCAATTGGGATGGCATGTGTTTTACTCCCAATAATCCATAAATTAAAAATTAGTGATCAGAAAATTCTTTCATTTCCTCTATAGTCTTGTAAGAAAATAAAAATAAATACAATATATTGGAATAATAGAATTATAACACTAAATTCTAAATCGGAAAATTTAAAATTACGAGGCATGTCCAGCAAAAAAGTTCCGTTTATATTTATTTCCGCGGCAACTCTGCAATCGTAATTCGGCGCATGCACGGTAGTTGTTCTGAGTTAAGGAGAAGGAGATGACGCCATTTCGAGATCGCTGTTTGTTGTTTACAGTTTATAGTGCTTGGTTAGAATGACGAAGTTGATTAAAAATCTCGCAGCTTGTGATGTTAGATCTGTATTTCGGTTTCTGAATGCGAAGAACACTGAAGCAGTCAACATTCATCGACAAATTTGCAAGATTTACGGAGAAAATGCGATGAGCGATTCAATGGTAAGGAGATGGGTCCGACAGTTCAATGAAGGACGTGATCAAGTGCACGATAACGAACGAAGTGGGCGTCCATGTTTGGTTAATGAAGAATTGGCTCGTGTGGTACAGTTGAAGAACTCGTAAAGGAAAACCGTAAGATTACAATATTTGATGTTTCTACGAAATTTCTGCAAATTCCAAGAGCACTTCTTCATGAAATTGTTTCCGAAAAACTGAATTTTCGAAAACTGTGTGCTCGTTGGGTGCGTAAAACTCTTACAGGGCAACACAAAAAACAGCGCCAGGACAGTGATTTTTGGACACGTTACAACAAAGATGGTGATGATTTTCTAAGCAAGACAGTAACCGGGGATGAGACTTGGATCGCTCATGAAACCCCTGAATCGAAACGACAATCAATAGAATGAAGGCACACCTAGTTACCAGGAAAGGCTAAAGCCAAGCAAATCTTGACACCTCGAAAAAACATGTGCACAGTCTTTTGGGATAGACACGGCATTCCACTGGCGCATTTTTTGCCGCGAGATTAAGCGATCAATGCAAATGTTTACTGTGAGACACTACGTCGCGCAATATAGAATAAGCGCCGAGGAATAGTCACAAATGGTATTGTTTTGATTCATGACAGTGCCCGACCTCACACTGGGAACAAGACACAAGAACTCTTACAGAACTTTGGCTGGACCCAGTTTGATCACCCTCCGTACAGCCCTGACTTCGCCCCTAACGACTTCCATATCTTTTTGCACCTGGAAACGTTTCTTGGTGGTCAAACATTCAACAACGATGAAGAGCTCAAAGAACTTGTAACCACATGGTTGACAACACAGGCGGCAACGTTTTATGAGGAAGGCATACAAAAACTTGGGCCACGCTATGACAAGTGCCTACAAAATGGTGGGAGCTATCTAGAAAGATAGTTTAAGTTTGTAGTTTTTTTTTGCAATAGCTTTTGGTGTCTGTACTCGTTTTGTTTTTATTACCAAACGGAAAGTTCCTGGACGTGCCTCATATTTTACAGTTCTTTCTACAATGCACAATAACATCATTAACATAAATAACAAGAATAGCTCCGCTAATAACATTTTGGAGACCGCTTGTTACTTACAATTAGAAAAGGAACATACATGCATTGATTATATCCTTTTATAAGAAGAATTACCTAAATTTTGTTTGAAAAAAAATATTTCCAAATATAATGTTTTAAGCAAGTTCCAATACGTTTCGAAAGGAAAAATTCTCAATGTTTCCAACATCGTCGTTGCTGTTTCATACTACTCAGCAAATCAGGTTTGCTGGTATTTTCTTCGAACTGTTCAAAGTATTTAACAACGTAGTTACTGTAGATGTAGAAATTAATTATTCAACTTAATTACTTTAACTGCACTTATTTTTCTCCTCCAGTATCTTTCGAACCTGAAACAAGACATGCAAGCAAAATTATCTACCCCAGCAAAATGACACGAATAGAGAAATCCTCTAAGGTGGCTTGACATCTACAACGTTAAGTGAATTTTCTAACTTTAAATATTAAAGCTCTTATCACAACAACAATTTATCTATGAGTAAAAGCAGAACGCTTCTGGTATTGCACAAAAAATAAAATTGATGGTAATCCCACATCTTTAAATGTTGATAAGTACACATACCTACATCTTCCAATTTTGATAACCACCCTTACCCATGCGATAAACACTTGAATAAGGATGTTAAAGTGTTGACTGAAACACTTCACTAAAACCCTTATCCCAATACTTCACTAACACTGGACACACGTTTCGATATCAGCAGTAAAACTGAACTAGATCAGTTTTACTGCTGAATGATGATAGCTTGGCCATAGAAACGTGCGCCCACTGTTAATTAGCTGTTGTGGTAAGGATTTTAGTAAAGTGTTTCAGTGTTCCAATGCCACAATGTTCCAGTACGTGATTAAAATATTGAAATGAGCGAAGTGAGATGGAAAAATACGTTACCATATGCCAAAAGCCGGGCATTTAATGTATTGTCTTTAAACGTTTTGGAGATACAACTGGTTGTGGTGTACTACAGGTTGTAAACTAAATACTTTGCCTTAAAACACGGTGTTATTATTTGACGCATGGTAAATTCCAAATTTTCATCATGCAAAAGGTTTGTAAAAGTTTACGCCAATAAAGTAATAATTGTTGGCATTAAAAAGTAACGGGAATGAGAATATGCAATTCGGCTGCTGCGTTTGGGCCACAATAAGCCTATTATCCTTTTATGTCTACCGCAGACACCGAACCGTAGTGCACGATGGGTTGCATATACAGTGTCCTACCTAACGGACACCCCCGAATGTTACATTAATCTTATATTAATGGGCACCTCTATTTAGTGGACACTCTATATAACGGATGCGGACATGGGATATACCTTTTAGATGAAATGAAAGACCAAAAATATTTAATATCCGTACGTATATTAGTTTGTACAGCCTTAAAATAATTAATAGAATTTTTATATTTTTTCCACATTTTTTGTTTTTCCTTATAAATTTTAATTATGGAGCGTTTATACCAATGAGGGAAACATAATCTCTTTAGGCTCTTTTAGGCTCTGTGGAACAAATTTATTAATTATGTAATTCAGTTCCCTGTAAAAAATAGTGACAGCGTCCTCAATATACGAAATTGCAAGTAGAGTGTACCAATCCACATCAGCAATATAATCATTAATAAGATCATAATTGGCTTTTCTGTATTGAAAATAAGGAGACCTCGAATGAAAATCCAGTGTCATTGCAACGTTTACAGAAAAAGTAAAAGCTTTATGATGGTTGTCCTCCACAGTTATAGGATCACCAGATATAGAAACATCTGAAATTGATGTGCGCGATAATATTAAATCTAACAATCTACTATAGACATTAAAGACACTGCCATATTGCTTGAAATTTATAAGTGATACAGAGTCTATAAATACTGATTCTTTAGTATCAGTAGTTAAAGACGTTGGTATTAAATAATTGTCTTGTGTAACCCAGGTTTGGTAGCTAATAGGAAAAATATATTGCCAAATACATTTAAAAATTATAGCCCAAGAGATTTATATGAAACTGGTTTATCTTTTAGAGCGCTGCTAACAAAAACCCAAAAATTGTTTTATTTAAAGGCAAAAAAGTGCGAACAAAAGCTTAACAATAGTGTTAGACGAATTAGATTCCACTTTCGGAAACTTCTAAATAGCGAACACCTCTTAATAGTGGACACTCTCTAATTTCCCACGGCTGTCCGTTAAACAGAACTTACACTATATGTACATACACTAGGGCACGTCCATTCTATGGACCATGCCATTCTTGCTTGGTCCCCAAGATCAAACTGGCATCAATACTTGTAGTAATAGCTGAAGTCACGAAAGTCTCAAGAATTTCAACAAAGGAAACCTTGAATCCTCTGAGAAACATCAATCTTTTTCAATAATTTTTCAATATTTTTCGTGTAGCACCTGTTCTGAAGCTTTTTGGGGGGACTGACTTTCTACATGCAGTGTTCTAATATCGGTTTTTCTCACTTTTGCCTCTCCTGCGCTGAATGTTGATCATTCGCTGTGTGTAAATCTTTGTATATTAAAAGTGCAGGTTTGTTACTGTTATTCTTACTAAAAATATTGTTATTTTTTATAATTGAGAATATAACATAACATTTATGATTGTAGAAACCGTATAATATAAAACACGTCTCTGGGTTTCATAGTGTACATCCATGTTTGAAATTGCTTTATAATAAACGTTTAGTGGCGGGTAATAATAGTTAAATTTTTACCACTTGCAGACGAAGTTATTTCTTCATAATAAAAGCCGCGCGTGCTAAGTGTTCGCCTTTTGTTTTAATTGATCTCTGATATTTAGATACTGATCTTGAAACATCGAAGCGCGAAACAATAATCAGTAAGTTGTTTCAGCGCGCGTATCTCTAATAGAAGTCATCCCGTATATGGTAAACACCTGAGAATGATGAATGCTTTTAATGTCACTCACGTACGCATTATGTATATGTATGGATGTATCTCCTGAATCTATTTGAACACTCTAGGTGGCATCCCAGTAATATACCACTGAAATAACTGTCTCGACAAAGAGATTAACGATTAATTTCATCGATCGCCGCGGTACTCATTAAATTTTATGTATTTGGGTACCCGGCGCGTCCTCCCATTTTCCACGATTATCATAAACAAACACCGGGAACGATAAAAATATGGGCGTATGCGCGATGAGCTTTCCGATCGTGCTGTGTGCATCTCCTCGAAAAGAGCGTGACATCGATGGGGCGACGCACACGGCGTTCAAAATTGATTCCATTATCATCACCTGCATCGCAATCGTCACTTGCCGCTCATGAAAAAATAATTCCCAGCTTTCGAGTCGGAATACATGAATAAGTAAATTAAGTCATAACCTCGTTCCATATACATTAAGAAATTATTTTAAATCATTACCCCGTCGACAATCGTACATAATCGATTATAAAAATTTAAAAGCTGGAAAGAAAACTTGCTTTATTAGCCTTTATTAAGGGAATTATCAATTACTCTTTAAGCTTTCTATTTTTACAAGTCGAAAGTTTGAATAAATCGTTCCTTAAAAACCATTACAGGTAATATTACTCACAAGCTTTCGTGAACAAGTTATTGCAAACGAAGAAAAATGTCACTTGTGAGCAAAAATATTAAACATTTTATAGTATGCAGGACTGAATTTTACCAGAAGCACTAAAATATAAACAAAGAATTACCATTTCCCTACGAATTAAATCGAAGCGTAGTACTATATACAAATTTCAAAAATAATACACTCCAAAATTTTACTTTTGTATTATATTAAATATGTTAATTTATTAAACTAACTGTTCATTAAAGAATAATTCTCGAGAGTCACTTTCGATGGAGCTACTGTGAGAAACCTTTAGAATCATGTCTATTTGAGAGTAACTTTCACGAATACACACTCTCAATTATTCTTGGATATTTAACAGAAGGGACTACGGAGAGTTTCTAGCGCAACTACTCTCAAAACTGCGTCCACATTTAATAATTTTGTTAGTTCTGTCTACTAGTTGTTAGAAGTGGATTCCCAAAAGCTTGCTGCTGTAATTGTTTCTTAAAAAAAAAGACAAAAGAGGGTAGAAGAGAAAATATTGGATCAAGCCATGGATTCTACTTAGATTAGAAATGGGGGCATGTAACAATAAGCGAAATTCAAGTTGAGGACGCTCAGCAATTTCGAAATTTTGTTCGTACGAACGCACTACAGGTTCAATATGTACGAGATTTTTGAAAACATAGTTCAAGGGTAGATATCCTTCGCATTAAATTAGTGTTTGCAAATTTTATATTAAGATGAGTAGACTTAAGAATTTCTGCCTTTCACATCTTATGATTAGGATTTATCGCTGAATTAGATACAAAATGATGGGCTCAGTTTTAATTATAATCATGAAACATGACCTAAACTGTCGATTGAGATTGTACTCCAGTTGCGGTACAAGGGAAATATATCACAAAGTCATGGAGTTTATATTCGTTCGGTTCCCTTTGCTCCAGTTCAAGTATGTTCATTCGGCACTATTCGGCTATGTCCCGTTCCGTTCACTCCACTCTAGCATCGTCCGTTTTCATTTGGTTTTGTTAAGTTACGTTTACTTTTGTTCAATCTCATTCACGTATGTTCAATTTCGTTCGATCTCGTTCGGCTACATTCGATTATATTCGGTAGCATTTCTTGGTCACTTTTTTTACTTTTTCATTTATGATGGAAATAAATGAATGACTTGTAAGTGAGGGTATGTTTATAGTGAAGCTGTGATAGTCGATAAGAGCGATGAGTTAGTAAAACGGGCCAATTAGAGAGCGCTGTAACTTTACGTAACCATGATTACAGAAGCAAGCTATAATACTCGATAAGAGCGGCGATAATAGCTAAGCGATGAGGTACATTGTTTGTATGCGGGCGTTTATGTTAGAACTACGCGACATCTGTGGACAGCGATGGCGAGCAAAGATAAGAGCATTTATAATCGAACTGTCAAGTTTTATCTGCTTACATCAGTTCTAGTTTTAATGGATATCGAGAATTTAATAAACGAAATTTACTTTAAGCCCTCAATATGGGACCAAAAACATCAAAATAAAACAAGAAAGGCGCCAATGAAAATATTTTTACAACTGTCAAACTGACGCGCTTGCCGAAACTTCACAAACGTCATCCGTGATTGATATTTTTCGACGTTTTTATCGGTGCTAGTATCGTCGCTCTTATCATAGCTCTTATCGTCGCTCTTATCACAGCTCTTATAGACTATCACAGCTTCACTATAAACACACCCTTAAATGCATCCTTTGTACATCAAAATACTTAAAAGTACGTCAAAATAGGAATTGGAGGATTTTCAGTATGAAAAAAAAATCATTATGAACATCAGTCATGATTTCATTTATTGATCTTACGATTCCTTTAACACTAGAACCGCAGAGAATTCCTCATACCTCGAACCGCCGCCCTGGTCAAATTGATCTGTAATTAAAACTCAATTTTGTTTCAACTGTTTTTATTAATTAACATAATTTGTTTGCATAAAAGTGTATATTTATTCACAAAAAATAAAAATAAGTTCTAACTTAACTTTGGTATTTTAAATATCGTTGCAATTTTTGCAGTAAGTTGCTTTAAATCCATATTTTCCACATATGTTCTTGTTACAGTTCTTACATCTATAGTAAGTCTTATTTTCACATTTTTTTTCTTAACATGTACGTCTTTTGCGAGATTGCTTATCTGTCTTTGATCCGGCTTGTAAGTTCTTGTTGCATTTCTGATTCGATGTTCCCTCCTGAGGGTCTTCTTCGTTGTTATTAGATTGTTGCGAGAGTTCTTCTGCTAATTGCAGAATGAAGTCGCGACGTTTTATTTTTTTGCCAGTGATGTCTTTGTATACAACAAACGCATCGATCGCAGCAAGATCCAGTATATTATAAAAAACATGGACTGGTCATCTTCTTGAGGGTGCTTTCATGCTGTATTTCCGGGGCAATTGATCTTCTACGTCAACGCCATATTTTGTGCTATTATAGTATAAAACTGTTTCTTGCTTTTTCTTTGTACCAGCGTCAATCTAAACTGTTGGATGCTGCGTACTTAGAAGGAGAACATTTTTGTTTATTTTGGCTTGATACACTGTCAACGTGCAAACATTTTCTTTACTTGTGAATAAAACAATTTCATATAAAGAACCTTTGCTTTTTTTGATTACTTCAGGAATTTCTTTTCTCGACCTGTTTACAGTTCCAACAATTGTGGTGTCTAGTTTTGCTAATTTCTTTGCAAGTTCCAAACTGGTAAAAGAATTGTCCGTTGTCACATTTCTTCCTTTCTTGATGTAAGGCTCTAATAATTTTAAAACGACGTATTTACCAAGTGGTTGTCCTATTGGTCTCGAATCATCTTTTCCTAAATATGGAAAGGCATCCAACGCATATTTAGCTTCAGTGTCAACAGCAAGCCAAAATTTTGTACCAAACTTATCCGGTTTATTGGACACATATTGCGTAAATCGACATCTTGCTTTTGTAGGAAAAAGTTGTTCGTCTATTGTTATGTTTTCTCCGGGCACATAACAAATTTTGCAATTGCAAACAAATTTTTGCCATATTTCAGAAACCAAAGCAAACTTGTCATGTTCCAATCTTTCTTTCCTTGTAGACTTGAGATCAAATCTGAGATATCGCATGATTTCTCAAAATTTGTTTCTAGACATTGTTTGACTAAAGAACGATATTCCCCACTTTTTAGACCACGAGGAATCTAATTCTAAGTGACTGGAACCCTGAGCACCACTTGCGTATAGAATGGCAATAAAGGATTCTAGATCTCCTAAAGATAATTGCCAGTCTTGACTGTCTATTGTGTGCATTGTCTTATGTGTCTCAGCATCGAGTCATCGATAAATAATCTCCAGAAACTACTCACATTTTCTGCAGTCACTTTTTGTTTTGCATAGCCTGTTGACCCTGGATTGTCCCTGAATATATTGGGTTGGGTTTTTCTGCCTGCGGTAGGCTGACTCGCAGAAATTACCTGCCATTGGGAATTGTCTTTTGATTTGCACGCACCACCTTTGAACTGCACCAAGATTGAAGGGAAATCCTTTTTCTGTTGGTTTCTTTTGCTGGCAATTAGAACGAACAGACGTTTTCACTTCCTGCTTATCACTGGAACTAGCACTAGTCACTGCAACCGTTACATCACAAACTGTTTCATTGTCAGATTCATTACTATTTTGTTCCTCACTCGCAACAACTCGAGAACGAATTTCGTTTTCGCGGTGAAAGATTTTCCAGTTCGTCTAAATACGCTAAAACTTGTGCAGCCGAGAGGCCTTTACTGGATTACATACTGTTCAGTCTAACTAAACAGCACGAATGCACTTTCAGAGTACTACCGATCTTTTTATATATTCACAATAGTGCAGGTTGAAACTTGCAAAATATTTTGTACGCATACGCCAAATTAAGTCTGCGCAACACTAAAAAGAGCACGAGTAGAGGCACAGGTTCTTTGTCGAGGGCAAGGCTGAACATGTCGAAACAAGTACAAACAAGTACTAACAAATCGGAACAAGCTCTGATCGGTTGATGTAGTTATATGCCTTGTTTTATATGTAATAAATGTTTGAAATTATGTATATATTTACATGCGGTACATGCCTAAATGTTTAGTTCTTTCAAATGTTGCAAGCAAGAAAAAGAATTGACAAATAAAGTTCGTCAAAACATTTTTTTAACGTACCGGTCAATTTGACCGGGGCGGCCGTTTAAGGTAAAATTTCCCAGAACATCGCTTAGAGTTCTACAAAATATTCAACATTTTGTGAGAGCATTACCAAACTAAATTTAGGAAAAGTCAAATGATTTCAAGATCATATCAAAATTAATTCCGTTAAAAAAAAACTTTAAAATTGAAAGACGGTCAAATTGACCGGTGCAGCGGTTCTAGTGTTAGGAATGATATTTTCCTATTTCCAACATTTATTATGTCTTCACGACAGACATACAATTTGAGTATTGAACGTTAGTTAATATATCAATATACCCAACATCTGCGGCAATAAGCGATCACTTCAATCATTGTCATAGTCAATCGTAGTACTGCGATTGCGTAAGGTAAGTTCATGTTACAGCTGCCAAAAACACGACAAGAGTTAGCGAATTAGCAAAACGGGTCCAATCGGTGAGCGTTGCACCTTTCCGCACCGATTGACCCGTTTTGCCAACTCGGCGCTCTTATCATTTATCGCAGCTCCAACATAAACTTATTCTAACTCGTTGAATACTAATAAACGGGTGTTTTTTTTGCTTAGATAGAAGTTATGGAAAAGTTAACTGTCAAACGAGCTGTCATACTACCTTTTGACATTTATGATCAGTAAGGTTCGACAAACGAGTGCAATGTCAGAGGCGTATCGTGCAAAAGTAGGTACGTGAGATACAGTATTATTAAAAAATAATTTATTGTTACCTTTTATTGACGTCCTGATGTCCACTGCAACAAAATACTACTGCCCCGGTAAGCCCGGTTGTCGTAGTGGACATTAGGACGTCAATAAATGGTAAGAATATATTACTTTTTAATAATACTATATCTCACATACCTACTTTTGCGCGATACGCCTCTGACGTTGCACTCGTTTGTCGAACCTTAATGATCAGTATACATGAGTATACTCTGGCAAGTCATGAATAGACTCGCGATTGAACAACACTATCAGATTTCGTAACACATACTCTCTACATGATGCAATAACACCAACACGTCGAAGGAATCTGCGCACTGAAGAGAACATCGTTGCTGCAAACGAAAGTGTGGAAGAAGATCCCAATTTATCCATTCGTTGTCGGTCACAGTCATAGGGGCTCTATCCGTCCACTACGTGGACAATTTTGCATAAGGATCTTGATCTACATCCGTACAAGATCCAGCTGGTACAAGAATTAAAGCCACAAGACTATCATCTGGAACGTTCTTTCGTCGATTGGGCTCAAGAGCAGTTGGAAACTGACCCGTTGTTTTATCGCAAAATTGTGTTCAGAGATGAGGCTCCTTTTTGGCTTAACGTGTTTGTGAATAAACACAATTGACGCATATGGAGTGGGATCATTCCATAAGTAACCCTACAAACTCCATTACAACAAAAAATGCACTGTTTGGTGTGGTTTGCACGCCGGTGGCATTATTGGCCCTTATTTCTTAAAAGATGAGGCCGGAGCCCGCATTACCGTCAATGAAGATCGTTACCGCACCATGATTAATGATTTTTTGTTTGAAAATGTGGAGGACGAGATGTGGTTTCAACAGGATGGCGCTACGTACCATACAGCGACGACAACCATCGACTTATTGAAATCAAAATTTGACGATAAGTTAATTTCGAAGAATGGGCCGTCAATTGGCCTCTAAGGTCTTGCGATTTGACACCTCTCGATTTGTTCCTGTGAGGCTACGTGAAATCACTGGCTTATGCCAATAAACCAGCAACAATTTACGCCTTGGAAGCCAACATTGTTCGTGTTATTCGTGACATACAACCAGCAGTGCTCGAAAGAGTGATCCAAAATTGAACGTCCAGAATACGCTTCGTCAAGAACAGCCGCGGTAGCCATATTCCCGAAATCATTTTTCAATGTTAATGCCATGAATAAATTTTTCGAACCATACCAAAAGTTTGATTAAATTTTAATTTTTCGTATCATTTTTTATAATTTTAAGTTCGATCGGGCTTAAAAAAACATCCATTATATGGATAGCTATCGGTTACTGTTAAATACTCAAGGCGCATATTTTTATGTTCTTTTATAAGAGTCATTTGGAAATGAAGAATATTTTTACAGTTCTTCGAGCCTTGCTTAAAAATAACTAGATACATTAGAACTAAAAGATTAGATTGAAATTATCTTTAATCTCGAAAGTATTCAATATTTCCTGCTAGAGAATACCCAGAAAGTGATTAAAGTTGGGTATATCCTGTTGATTTAAAAATTTTTAAGCTTAAATAAATACGAATCGTTTCAACTAAAGCACGACAGTTTTAAATATTGAATATGTTTATGCATCCGATATATTATCTGTATAATCTTTTATATACACTAATTTTAAAGCAGAGGTTACAGTACAGGTATTTTTAATATCTTTTAGCGTTGGATTTCCTAAAAACGTAATATAAACAGAAAAAATGATATTTAGATAAGTCAGTAACTTTATGTGCATTGCTTATGTTATAGCGCTGTTTACATTTGTAAGTTAAAATATTTTAATGTATGTATCCGTTTAATTCATTAATAAATTATTTCCCGCGTACGTAGAATCCACAGAAAGAATTGCCTATAAACGCTTTTATAACTTCTCGGAAATAAGATGTTGTAGGGATAAAAATTTTTAACGAATATGTTCAAAAGTTTTACAACTTAATCGCTGTTACCGCGTGACCGCGACCACCACACTCGATACTGACTATTGTGCGTTCATTATCCATTAATTACATTCAAGAATGCTTTCGACTGACACCGGGTGGGTGGATTGATGTAATAAAATATAGGTATTTCTCACACCACGGTAACAATAAACTCCAGGCAAGTCTATTTATATAATACTTATATGCTGCATATGTTACTTCTAATAACGCTCTATTAGATGCTCCCTAACCTAACGGTATATGCATTGGTATACATCACATTTTTTTCACAAATACCTTTCCTTTAGTATAAGCGAGTTATACGATCTTGGACTACGTAATGTAGACATTGACACACTACCTTAAACGTAAGTCTACGAGAAGATGTGTAATGAAATACCTTTTTGGCTGAATATCCAGTAATATTTGAAGAACTTAGATCATGGTTTTGGTAGCTGTAAGAATGATAGTCGAAACCAAAGAAGTTATTTACGTTTCGATAGTATACCGCGTGTCCCATTAAGAGTGGGGACCGGCAATATCTTACAAACTACAATAGCTATAGTGATTGGGAAAATTATTTCATGATTAAAGTGGCAAAGGGAAATTTAATGAAAATATTTTTATATTCCAAATATGACCCCTAGGGGGTGCAGTTGCTAGGGTCAACAGTAAATTTTAAATTAGCTGGTAAAAACTCCAGAATTAACTATAATTTTAAATGTTTTATTAAAAAGGTTAGTTAATTACACACCACTTTAGTTAAAGGCGTTTTGTTATATTGTGAATAGTAAGTGTAGCAGGCGTTGCCGAATCATGTAAAACTAAACCTGTTATCACCTTTGCAGTTTTTTTCCGAATTAAAGAAACGTGTACTTGTTTGAAAGGGCATTCAGCGCTGTTTTATGCATCGCAATTTGTGCTACTCGTTAATTTCCAAGAAATGCACCAGGCGGCGTTATCCCCAACTGTACGAGTTTTTCACAATTATCTCTAAAAATGCAACAATATGCTTTTCTTATGTTGTGTTAGAAGAGTTTTGACATGCTAAAATAGTGGCGAAAACTGCGTAGTGATATCTTTTTTCTTTATCCAGATAATAACAAAAACAGCTCATTATCCCTCCCTATCAACATAGATGGAGTATAAATGTTTGTTGTGGCATTTTAAGTGATAAGTTATTGGACCATTTATTTTTGAAGGAAACATAAAGGGCGAAGCGTACTGAAACTTTTACACTGCGGTTTCAGCATGACAGCTGTCCGGCTCATTATTTACGAATCGTCCGTGACTATCTTCATACGTTTCCATATCGGTGGATTGAAAAGGGGACATATTTTTTCATGGCCAGCTAGATCCCCAGATTCGACTGTGCTTGACCTTTATTTATGGGGAAGGATAAAAGATCTGGTTTATCAATCACGTCGTAGAGAGAGCTGGCATTCCTAATGCAATCGCCGGCCTACCAAGAGTAGAAATCGAAGCAGCAGTTAATAGCAATCGTCGCAGAATTATCTGTGTATAAATAATGACGGCAATCAGTTTGAACATTCAAAATAAATTTAAGTTATTGTTTATTTTCATTTCTAGTAATAGGAGAAATCTGCATATGATGGCATACCCACACATTTCTTGGACCATTTGAATTTCGCGGTCAAATCACCTGTTCAAGAAACTGTCATTACCGGTACATGAATGCGTACAAATCAGTGTGCGTTTGTGGCTGTTTTTTGGAAGTCAGAAAAAGAAGTGAAATATCGGTCACTCTTGAAATAAGTTTTATACATTAATAAAGATGAAATCATGTTCTTAATATGCTAAACCCAGGGGCACCTATTTAATTCATGTTTTCTATACATGTGCTGCATTTAACACAGGTGCCAGTTTAGGGTTATGCTGTAATTGAAAAAATATAGAGACTGGTTTCATTAAAACCTCGTATTTCCCTATGATGGCATACCTAAGTTGTTCCTTTGATGGCATAGTATGCCATCATAGGCATAAGGACTTGATTTTATTAAAAACTAAGAAGTCTTGTTTTTACGATAGAGAAATGTCATTTGCAACCTCAAGTACAATGTCAATTAAGCCTAAGAGGCAAGAATGGCAGGAGAAAAACATGGCGGAGGCTTTGAGAAATGTTCGAGAAAAAAAGATGGGATGGCAATTAGCGTCAAAAACCTTCAACGTACCTGCTACAATACTACGCAGAAGATTCAAAAACAATTGTAACAGTACAAAAGGAGATTTGTGGGGTAAAAGACCAGTGTTTAGTCGGGAGAAAGAAGATGAATTTGCTCAACATATAAAGGATATGGAAACTAGATTCTTCGGTTCGACACTAAATTTAAAGAGATTAATTTTTGAATTTGCCACTAAAAATAATATAAAAAAACCCTTTTAACAAAGAAAAAGAAACAGCTGGTGATAAATGGATACAGGGATTTTTAAAACGGAATCAACAGATATCTCTCAGAAGGCCTGAAAACACCTCGGCTCTCAATGAGGTTATGGAAAAATATAAGTTTCCACCAGAAAATTATCGCTACAAAGGGACGAAAGCAAGTTGGAGCGGTGTCTAGTGCTGAACGAGGACAGCATTTAACTGTGGTATGCTGTGTGAATGCCATGGGCACGTTTGTGCCACCAGCCTTGATATTTCCAAGAAAAAGAATGAAAAATGCGCTGATGGACAACGCTCCACTAAGCAGCAAAGCTTATTGTCAACAAAACGGTTGGATATGTTCGGAAATTTTTGTACAATGGCTGGAACATTTTGTACATTACACTAAAGCTTCGAATGAAAACAAGGTTCTCCTCTTTTTGAACGGCCACGGTAGCCACAAAAGCCTAGAAGTGCTGCAATACGCTAAAGATAATGGTATGATATTGTACTGTTTCCCCGCAGATTGTACCCACCGTCTACATCCCCTGGATGTAGGTTTTTTTTCACCTCTTCAAACATATTACGGCTAAGAAATTCAGACCTGGCCTAAGCAAAATCCTGGCAGAATCGTTACACATTTCCAAGTAGCTGGTCTTTTCAATAAAGCTTATTTGAAACCTACTACACCCGCAAATGCAGTGCACGCTTTTGCCAAAACAAGAATATGTCCCTTCGACGACAACATCTTTCCAGAGTGGATGTTCCGATCCTCTTCCGCAACTGATAGATCGTTAACCGAACAAGACCTATGCCAAAATGATCAAGAACAACTACAACAAGGAGGCGTAGACGTTGAACTGCCTAAATCAGGCTCTGGAACACCAGAACCTACTGAAGTTGAACATTCAACATCAGGATTTCCCAAATCTAAATCCACGACAGAAAGATTTCCTTCATCCAGGAAACGGAAGTATAGTAGTATTCAATAACTATCTCTATTGCCACAAGCTTTACCTGGAGCTTTAAAGGAAAGATTAAGGAAACCTAGCAAAAAAGGACATATAAGTTCCACGCCAGACATTGATGAATTGAAAAGGGAAGTAGTAGTAAATATATTTTATTACTTTCATAATAACCCGCCAATACTTAATAAAAATTAAAATTACTTCAAAAAAACTTAAAAGTTTAGGGTGTGCCATCACAAGAAGAGTACTGCCTATGATAGCACACTTCATGGTTTTTGGTTCCAAATCCTTTTCAAAAAAAATATTGAATGTATTGAAAATTTGATGAATTACTATCAGTATCAATATAATTGCTTATTTAAATTGCCCACAGAAAAATCCTTAATGTTATAGATGAGATTATAGTAAGGTGTCAAAGTTAAGTAGGCCATCATAGGCAGATTTCTCCTACAACATTATGTACTATTGGTACTGTTTTCGTTTTAGACACTGTTGTAATTTATTTGTTTCTTCAAACACAACATAAGAAAAGCATATTGTTACATTTGAATTTTTAGAGATAATTGAGAGAAACTCGCATGGTTGGGAATAACGTCACCTAGTACAATCCTTGAAGATTAACGGGTGGCATAAGTTACGACGTTCAAAAGAGCGCTGAATGCCCTTTTAAACAAGTCCACGTTTCTTCAAGTCGGTTAAAAACTGCAGAAGTTATAGCAAGTTTAGTTTTACATGATTCGGCAACGCCTACTACACTTATTATTAACGCTGGCCACGAGCGGTACCGCGCATCGGCGTAGAATCAGTTCGGACCGGGAGGAACGGTAATATTACTTCGTCTGCGGTCATTTGCGCAATTGTTTATCTGTCCTAGAAAAATTATGATTTCGTCAGCAAAACGACCGCGGTCGGACAAACTTCGAAAATTTATTGCAGAAATTCCAGACTTAATATATGAAGGTGCTAAAATTAAATGTGTAATCTGTAAAATCCCGTTAATGTGTTGGTCCAGACAACATTGTCTACGACACGTAAATAGTGAAAAGCATGTCTCAAAAAAAAATTGCGCACGAGACAATGAAAAATTTATATTTAATTTATGCGTTACGTCTATTGCATGTAATATACCGTTTGATTTACTAGACAAGGAACCATTTATCTGCTTTTGGAATAACTATTCGGAGTGCAAATTACCAAGTCGAACATCGTTACGAAGAATTGTGCCATCTGCGCGCGAACATATTGAACAAAAAATAAAATCGGAGTTGAAAGATCAAAAATTGTGGTTATGTGTCGACGAAACAACAGATCGAAAGAAACATTCTGTTCTTAATGTAATGGCACGCAAATTGGAACCTCATCAATCGGCACCTTCAATTCTATTAGTCTCCAAACGAATACAACAGTGTACTGCCGAAGTAATTTCAAAGTTAGTGTTAAATACATTGGACAAGTTTGAACTTTCAACAAACCAACTCTTGATGTTAGTAAGTGATGGTGCTGCAAACATGCTTTCTGTAGGCCGGTCTCTTAAAAAGCATTCTACTAATTTGTTACACATTACGTGTAAAATTCATGCTCTCAATCTTGTGGCGGATAGTATCAGAAAATGTTATCCTGAGGTAGACGCTTTAATAGCGCATACCAAAGCAGTATTTGTCAAATCACCGAAACGTATTCGCGAATTTCACAGACTGTGCCCCCGTATACCAGAGCCACCAGAACCTATTCTAACTCGTTGGGGAACATGGTTGTAGGCCGCGTTTTATTATCATAAATATTTTGACAATATTAAGAACGTGGTTTTACGATTCGATACAAAGGAAGCTGCCGCTATCCAGAAAAGCCAGTCGAAATTTCAAGATAGTCAGGTTAAAATGGATTTAAAAATCATTCACGACAATTACTTCGGGCTAGCAGATGCAATAGAAAAATTACAAAATCCTGCGGTGCCGTTAGAAGAATCTCTACAAATAGTGCAACATGTTCACGCACAGCTATGCGCGATTGAAGACGCAAAAAATGTTTCTGTTCTAGAAAAATTTGAAAGTGTTTTTGAGAAAAATTCTGATTTTGGCACATTAAGACACATTTGTGAAGGTGCGTCAACAAAATCGTTAAGTTATTTGAAAGATTATTTTACTTTCGCAAATATTACGTCACTAGATGTAGAACGTTCGTTCTCTGCATATAAACGCATTTTTTCCTGATGCCGTACTAATTTTGCCGAAACACCAGTTGAAACATATCTAATGTTGCAGATATTTAACAGACATTATTCACTTTGTGATTTCACGGAGGACTCATAAAATGGTAAGTGTTTGAGCACGTGTTATTTAATTTTTATTTAAAAGATGAGCGAAATTATTTGCGGCAGCAAACATCTCTATTAGCAGAATAACTCTAGTGGAACGCGACGCCTGGTCGACTCTACGCTACTGCGCGGTACCGCTCGTGGCCAGCTTTACTTATTATTCACGATATAATAAAACGTCTTGAACCAAAGTGGTATATAATTAATTAAGTTTTTTAATGAAATATTTAAAATTATAGTTAATCCTGAAACTTTCATCAGTTAATTTAAAATGTACTATTAACCCTAGCAACTGCGCCCCCTAGCGGTCATACTTGGAATTTAAAAATATTTTAATAAAATTTCCCTTTGCTATTTTAGTTATTAAAAATTTTTCCCATCACTGTAGCCATTGTAGTTTCCAAGATATCGCGGGTCCCCACTCTTAGTGGGACACGCTGCATATGTAGTGTAATGTTATATTTCTGAATGTTTGTATCTATTTTATTTTCGTGGATTTGATAGTATCGCCTAGATCTTTCGGCAGTTTGAAAAAATAATTTGATATAATCGATGAATTAATGACAGAAAAGAAAGTAACCTTACTACTTTGACGTTTATATACCTGCTCTCTCTATGCTAGCGTGTCACGTAAGGAATTCCGCATTCTTTCGAATTTCCGTTACTGAGGTACAGGGTGAAAACCAAAAGCGTACGTTTTCTAAAAGCCTCAGCAGTTTCTTTATTATAAAAAATACAGTCACCAAATTTTCAGCAGAGGGGTAATGTGGGACTTCAAAAATGGCATTTTTCTAAAGCTATTTTTAAAGTCCTCATTACTAACTACCCCTATGCTGAAAATTTGATAACTATATTTTTTATAATAAAGGAAATATTAAGGTTTTTTAGGAAACGCACACTTTTGGTTTTCACCCTGTATCTCAGTAACGGAATGGATTTTTAAAAATGTAATCCGGGATTGTACTCAGCCGTATTAGTGCGCAACTTTTTCCCCATTTAACCAACCTTATATCTCCTCAAAACATTCTTTCTTGTTTGGAATATACGAAACTAAGGTGCATTTTTTTGAAATCCAAACATGCTGGAATATACTGGTCGGTTTGCAGGATTAGAGAATTCTAAGGGCAGCTCTCTTTTGTTTTTCCTAACTGTTCCTACCAAAGTTATTTTTTTCTTTATTAATTTTTCAGCTAAAGGAAAACTTATAAACCAGTTATCTACCGTCAAGTTTCTTCCCGAATTATTTATTGGTTCACAAAGTCGCTCACCAATGGCATCTGGAGAGTTGCTTACATTAAAAGGGCCTTCTGGTTGCTGGCCAACATACACTTCCAGGTTACTTGTATAATACATTTTTGCATCTGACAATGCAAAAATGTTGATGCCGCATTTGTTGGGTTTAGACGGAATGTACTGCTTGAAGCTGCATCTTCCCCGGAAAGCTTCAAGTTTCTCGTCTATTGTTACATATTTAGACAAACCAAAACCAGATTTGCATTTACTGACAAACATACTAAAAATGTCTCGAATAGGTGCAAGTTTATCCACTTTTTTCTGTTCATCTCTTGTATTTTTATCGTCAAATCTGATACAACAGAGGAGATATCTAAAACGATTCAGAGACATTGTTAAACGAAATATTTCTACTCTTGAGCCAGCTGTTCTCCATAGATGAGCTGCGTTTAGTCGGTTTGCCTTTAGAACTCCCGCAAAATATAATAGTCCCAAAAAAGCTTGAATTTCTAATTTGTCGGTAGGTCTGACATCATTTTTTCTTGAATACCTTCCTGCTACAGAATTTATGAAATTGTTTGTGTTGACAACAATAATGTTCAACAATTCGTCTGAGAAATAATAGTTCCAAATTTCAAAAGGGTTTTTCATATTTCTGGTCAGTAATCTTGACATTGGAAGACGCACATTTCTATTTTCTAGTCTGACTTTGACTCTCTGAGATGGCACGTGTTTTAGCCATTTGGTAATTTTATCTTTACCTAAAAAACATGGCTTATCTGCATGTACATCAATATCGTCCAAGTTTTCAAAATCAGAGATTTCTTACTCAGATTCACTATCTTGATTACATTGTTCGAGGATATCTTCTTCATCGCTGTCTGAACTGTCATTAGCTTCTTCATCAAACAGAGTTTCTTGTTGGTCTTCAGCCAAACATTTCTCCATCAATCGGGTCAACCGAGCTTGCTCTATTTCATAACCACCCATGATGATTGATGACTACAAATAACTTACAGTAGCAAAAAAAAAAACACAAAAAGAAACAAAAATACCTTATAAACTCAAATTTATACACAAACATTTTTTGATACATGAAAACACACTTAACCGCTTCGGTGTGGGAAACCGAAATGGTAGCTGGAAAAGTAACAACTGTTCACTTCAACGTGATTTAATGCACTGAGCTGTCAATGGGCAAATTATGAAGATACAAGGCGGTCATAACAATGTTAAAAAATGTTCGCTCTTCAAAAAATAGTTGCCAGTCGAGAGACCGACAAGGGGATATTGGGGGGTTAAAATTAAAGTTATAGTACCCATTTTATTTCCGTTCTTTAAAAATGATTCGCTATAGAAATGGGAATCATTTAGTGAGAAATATCCACGACGCCGCCTTCTCTTTGTATGATTCTTCTTCCCAGTGAATATTTCCATTTTCACGATCGCTAAATGATAAATGGACAAGCATCTCACCGATATACAGCGTCTTACTTTACTGTTTAAGAGCACTGTTTATACAGTGCCGTATAAATCACAATAAATTGGTTTGATGGCGAACTGTCGCCTCAGGGCTTTTATTGGTATACCACAGGTTCAAATTAAAATTCAAAGCTTTAACAAACTTCTTTTTATATAGGCGAGGAACGATAGCTTGTTTCCCGATTCTTTAAGTGCTAGATATAAAAAGAACTTCAACAGCTAGGCATTATTGTCTCTCTAGAGAATGTCTGTCTTCACCACGTTTCCAACACATAATAAACGCATAAATTTTATAACGACTGGAAATTACGGATAGTTTTTTTAGAACCTGCGAATAAAAATGAGATAATTTGACTTTTTATATTACAAAAATAAACTAGTAACTATTTGTAGTAACCCTCCTCAGCAAATTGTAATAGCTGCTTGATAGATAATAAAACCACAGAATTATTTTTGGTTTTTCCCTTAGCCTTGGTAATGTTACAAGTTATGCTTGAATTATATCGTCAATGATGCAACAAAACATCCCATCCTCTTAAAACCCAAAAAGTTTGGAGGAGAAGGAAAAACTAGTTTATTTTGCGGGAAAAAGGGCCCATATTTGTTTAACATGTAAAAAAGATTATTAAAGCGGGAAATTTGGTCCGTAGTCTACGACAACGACGCGGTTCCAACCCAGAAACCAGAGTACAGTATTATTAAAAACTGTTTTGTTTTCATTGCTTTTTTTTTTGGGCATAAAGATATGATCGAGATAGAAATATTAGTATCAAACATTTTAAAAATCGCGTACTCGAACACTGTGATACTGGAATTTTGAAACACTTCACTGAAACCCTCAACACTTTAGTAACACGGGACGCACGTTTCGATATCGAATCTCCTATCTTCATTAGTAAAACTGAACTGAAACTCACATTGGGGGAGAGACGACGTCATAAATTGTACAACTTTAACAATTTACCAGGGTGTATCAAGTATAAACGGGACTGATTTTCTTAAAAATTTCGGAAAACTTCTAAACCGGGAAGGGGTTGATGCGCGGTACCTGTACCGTTAGGGAGAGGGGAGAACCGACCGCAACTCTCTGGGTCCCTTAGTATCAAAAGAAACTATGAACGAGAAAGAAGTGCACGTCTCCGTGGAGCAGCGGGTTATCATTAAGTTTTGGCCAAGGAGGGGGTGAAGCGAACCGAATTTTGCGGCGATTACAGACACAGTTTTTTGAACAATACCCTTTCAAGAACCCGTGTGTTTGTATGACACAAAAGATTTTCTGGAGGGCGTGAAGAGGTCGAGAACGGAGCATGATCGCCGCACAAAGGACAAATGTGATCGGCGACGTGCTTTTCGCATTGATTTTCTCCCACGATCGACGCACAATTAATGCGCAATATTATTGTGTAGTACTGGATGCCGCGAAATTGTAATTTCAACGGAAAAAAGGAAGGGAAACGCTGGAACATCCACCCTATAGTCCAGACTTGTCACCTTGTGACTTCCATCTTTTGACCCCCCAAAGAAGTGCTTGGAGGCCAGCGTTTCGACGACATCGAATCGGTAGAAGCGTTTTGTGCTCCAATGGCTACACGAACGTCCAAAGAGTTTTTACGATGATGGAATAAAAAAGCTCCCACTCCAATGGGAAAATATATTTCTAGGGGCGGTAGAGTATGTAGAAAAATAAATGTAATTTGTAAGCTTAGTTAAATAAATGAATTTTTTAAAAAAAACGAATCCCGTTTATATTTGATACACCCTAGTTTGACAAGAAACTTATTGTTAATTTTGAAATAAATTATGGTAGCATTCAAATTTAAAGCAATCTTAACAGCGTGGTTCTCTTCTATGTATCTGTTCCCTGGTTTTCTGGTATGTTAACGAGTTTTGTAATCACAATTGATTTCTCACTTATAGCTTAAAAGGCGTCTTTGTCACTAGAGAGCGGCTCACTTCTCTGTCGCTGATTCTAACTTCCTGGACGATTCCAGGTCTTCCTTTCGGACAACGTGGCTCCACCCTTATGAACTATCTTCTATTGGCACTCTGCCTGCTATGCGAACAACATGACGCCGAGGTGGTGGTCGGTGCTGCGGATTTTCAACGATCCTCGTCAGAAGCGGATTACTCGATAGACTAGCGCGTCTCTACGTTACTGTGGCCAACTCGCGCAGGTGTTACGTGAGACTGGGTTATCGAGTTCATAGATACAAGTAGCGCACAGGTTCTATTCTCAGGAAAAGGGACTGAGAGTTTTTTCATTGAACACGTTTTCAAATACCCATCTTCCCAAAGCTGTAGCATCTTCTGTTCTATATTTTTCTTGATAAATATTATAAAGTTGTTTTAGAGATAGTATTTTTTCTGACATAGGGCGATGGTTGTTTCGCCAGGAAAAAAATGTGTTCAAGAATTCCTTTGGAACGTTGTACTGTTTCACTTTGCTCACTCGTTTCCTTGTTTTTTCTTCCTTCATTCCGCTGGTACTCTCCTTTACACAGCATTGAACAGTAAAAAGCCAAAGGCCCAAAATGTTTAAAAAAAAGCACCTGCAAATTGGAACTTTATTTTAGTATTCATTCTTAGTAACCGCTTCTCTTTGAGTTACGAATCTCTCTAATTTTTCTTTCCTTTGTAAATCTTTGACATTTCCACTTGGAAGATTTTTTACGAAAAAAAAGCAGACCTCTCACCCATTTTTCTTGCATGTTTAATTTTCATGTTTAACTTTTCCGTCGCTGTTTCTTCTATATCCCACGTACTGATTTCCTCTCAATCACAAATTTTTATTCGTGAATTTCTTCCATTTAGTACGGTCCGCTTTTTACTTTCTTTTGCGGCCTTCCTCCATGTTTCCATAAGCAGGTTGCACCTCTTCGCCCAAGCATTCATGTTCGTTTTTTATATCTTCAGAGTCAGTACTAGAATGAGGTACCTAACGTTTTATCTGGTTTTTGGCACGTAAACAAATCCTTCTGAATCAGACTCATTGCTTTCTGTACTGCCATATCTGTGAGAATAAAGCTTTGATGTTGTTGATGCGGAAGGAATGTCGATGTTACCATCAGTATTTTTGATGTGCAGCGCTGGCATATCCTAAGGTACATTTCCAAAGTTCGAAACTTCAAGCGTTTCATAGATGGAACCGCTCGATTTACTTTTATTTATATGCGTGGTTGCGGTATCGGATCTCCAACGTTCTGTACATGAAACAAGAAACTTATTCCAAAATCTTCAAATTATGTGAGCTCATTGCGAAACATGGAGGTAGAAATATTTAGTACCTAACTACAATATAATCCAACTACAATATGCTGAATAAAATATAAGATTTAAATCTGAACCTATGAAATGCAACACCGTACATAACCTAAAAAAATTGCAGACCTATTTTTCAAATGATTTAAATACAGATCTCCCTTAATATGAAACAAAAATACTTATTTGCATCAAATTATCTTCATAATCTTACTTACTACTTTCACATACAATATCTGCAAAATTTCTTCAGAATATTAGCGCGCCAATTACACTTTTCACGATGCGGAAGATACCCATCACGATAGATAGTTCTACCGTAAATGTCAATGAACAGATAGCAATTATTATTCTTGCGAATTATTCAACAAAGCAATTATTTTGAAGAACTAGAAAGTACTCTTGCATTTTTATTATTTAAGCATTGACATTTTCGTAGATATAGGAGGTTTTGTCATATCACTGACGTTGACGAGTGTTTTATCAAATTATTGCTCATGCATGCATATATATTTGCATACGTATCTTTGTCACCGGCAACCCGAAAATTCGGATTTCGGTGAAACTCCAGAGACTGAAAAGTACCTTGAGTAGGTATACTATGTCTGTTCTGGACCACTTTTGATTGAGTTTTTAATTGACTTTTAATTCGCGGATGATTTCGCGGAATTTTATTTAATTAACGCCTAATCTCGCGGAATTTTTTTAATTAACGCCCAATCTCGCGGATTTTTATTTAATTAACGCCTAATCTCGCGGAATTTTTATTAATTAACGCCTAATCTCGCGGAATTTTTAATTAACGCCCAATCTCGCGCACTTTCAAGGCCATTCGCGTCCCATAAACTTCATACATCCGCGGTTAATTTCGGGGTTTTTTCAAGGTCACGCCTTTAATCCGCGAGCAATTTCCTGGAATCTAAGTTTGATTAGGGGCCGCCTTTAATCCGCGGGCAATTTCCTGGAATCGAAGTTTGATTAGCGTCTCGCGCCTTTACTCCGCGGGTAATTTTCGGGGAATCAAAGTTTGGTTAGCGGCTCGGGGTTTTTAATCCGCGGCTATTTAAAGGTCGCGATTTTATTCCGCGAGTAATTTCACGCTTTATTAGGCAGCCAATTTTAAGTTTGCGTTTTTTAATCCGCGGTAAGATGGCAGTCGCGGAAAAAATGGCGTCCGCGACTACGCTAATCAGGGGTTTTCGTTTCGCGGCTATTTCAAGTCCGCTTTTTATTCCCGCGGTAATTTCGCGGAATCGAAGCAAATGTAATAGATGATTGCTGTAAATTCGAGGGGCCCGCGGAATCAAAGCAAAGATTTGATTGATTAGCCTTAATTTCACGGTCATCGGGGAAACCCCCGATGCCAATGACACTTTGCTCGCGTTTTAATTGTGTTTAAATGAGTAATTCCGGGAAATTTTTTAACACGTACCAAACCTGATTCTCTCTCATTTCAAATTTAGACGTAAATAGAACCAGGTAAAAAGTCCCCTTTAGTGATTCTCGGAATTTTTAACACGTCCTATCATGAAAATTTGCAATATTGTGAAATATTACCATTAAAACTTTTTTAGACGTAAATAGAATTTACGTCACACAGGTAGAAAGTACCCTTTGGGCGATTCTCGGAATTTTATTGCTGGTGGACGAATTGGCGCAATCCGGCCACTTGAAAGTCATTCCCAACAATACCGAGCAGTATGTAGCTATGGTGCAGACCAGGACGAACATCGACTTTAAAATTTTAAATTTATCGACTCGTTCCGGTTTATGGCGTCTTCGTTAGAGAAGCGGGCTTCTTATTTGGAAGAGTCCCCCCGTGCGCGAGAGCCAGTTTGAGGACGCCACCCTGCTGAAGAGAAAGGCGTATTCCCCTATAGCTACATGTCTTGTTGGGAAAGGCTCAGCGAGGGACAGCTGCCACCGATACAGGCGTTCCACAACGATCGTCCAATACTCCCATTAGCATGCGCGATTACGAGCATGCGCAGAGCGTCGGGCGGGAATTCAAATCCCCGACCTTAGGGGAGTATTCGGATCTATATGAAGACTGACGTTTTAACTGCTCGCGGACGTCTTCGAGAATTTCCCGGGGAAGCTGCATAAGAATTAGGGGCTTGATGCAGCCCTTATTACACCGCACCCGGGACTTTCGGGGGACGCCATGTTAAAAGCACACAAGCGTGGAATTAGACACTCTCCAGGACGTGGACACCTTGATGTTCTTGGAGAAAGGCATTCGAGGGGGCATGACGCAATGCTCTTCAAGGTATAATGCGTAATATTATTGTTTTTTAAAATGTCTAATTCATATATTTTGTTTACAGGTACGCCAAAGCCAACAACAAGTACATGCCGGACTACGATCCCGCGTTGCCCAGCACGTACCTGATGTATTACGACATCAATGCCATGTACAGCTGGGCGAATGTCGCAGTCTCTGCCGACGGGAGGCCTCGAATGGGTTGAGGACGCGGGAAATTTGAATTTCCACGTTCCCGACGACAACCCGGAAGGATATATTCTGGAGGTCGATCTAGAATATCCACAGCACATTCACGATCGCCAAAGGGACCTTCCGATGGGGCCTACCAAGCAGAGATCGCCGGGGTCTGCGTTTTGAAAAGATGCTGGCCACCCTGTACAGTAAGGAGAAATACGTTGTCCACTCCCGCAACCTCAAGCAGTATCTAGCGGAGGGGATACGAGTGACCAAGATACATAGACCCTTTAAAGATTTAAGCAATCGCCCATGGCTCAAACCATATATCGACCTAAAACACAACGCTGCGACAGGGTGCGAGAAATGAGTTTGAAAAGAATCTCTTCAAACTCATGAACAATGCAGTGTTCGGGAAGACTATGGAGAACGTGAGGTTCGGAGGAACATGAAGATCGTGGACAAGTGGGACGGACGATAGGGCGCAGAGGCGTTAATCAGTCGTCCAAATTTTAAGTGTTCCACAATATTTAATGACAATTGAAGATGTATAGTTGCGTTTCATCCGTGATGCTCATTTCTTTAGGTGTAAAGTCAGGAGCATTAAATCCCTGCGTATTGATTACCGGGATGCCTCGAATCGCTAACGGTATATATTTTTTCTCTGTGTTCAGGCAATAAAACTAAGCTTAGAACCCTTTCCAAATTTTTAATTCTTTTGCAAATCTTTTTCTATCGGTCGCCATAGCAAACCCATGCGACCTTCGATCTTCGTTCGGTATTGTATAAATCGTGACTCTATCATAAACTTCACCGACTTTTTCTTTAAATGATTTTCTTGACAATTCCCGTACTCGATAATATATCGGAAGAAATGAGGCGATAAGCTACTGTCCCGCTTTTTAAAAATTCCTCCTAACACTCCATTTTCCAATTTTATGTCGACGGTTGAGGATTGAGCGATTAATTTGTTAATTAATTTGAATTTAGATCAGGAGAGGATTTACTAAGAAAATCATATTACTTAAAAGTGTCTATCGGCACACGTATAAACACCTCAAATATATTCGGAATTTTCACTATGAAGAAAGAGAATGAACCCGAAGTAAAATGCATAGGTGCAATTTTGTACATTTACGGGCGGTACCTCGGTTTACAATTTGTGAAGCTGAAAAAAACTTTTCGATGCTGGAAAGCATACTAGCTTCAAAAGAAGCCGTTTTACTGCAGAAAATATAAAAAGCCTCTTGTGGTAATGGCTAAACAATTTTCTTATTTCCCACTTGACACGTACCGTACGAGGCGAGCGTACTATGATCACCCAATTTTCCCTGTTTAAAATTTAGAGATACAATGTTGAGAGAGTGCAATGTATGTCCTTTCCCACCGAGCGATGGAATCTCTTCCCGCCTGCGCAAGAGCTGGAATTCCGCTCCATTTCACACTGTCCATATGCAGGCGACCCTTTGACGTTCGTGACGTCAGAGTTCGCGACCATGATCCCTTACGGGCTAGTATCGCGATACGACACATGGGGATTGTAATATTAATTACCAGGATAGTCACGTGACTCCGTCGTTTTCATAATTTAAGTGGGTAGGACTCGCATTTTATCATCAAAAACCTCGCTAAAGATTTCGAACCCCCACGTCGATTTGCTTCCTATAAATGAAGGGCGATACATCTCCTTTACTAGAAATATAGACGATAACCTAATAAAATTCAGATTTATTGATTCCTTTAGATTTTTGGCATCCTCTCTAGAAAACAACACCATACCTAAACCATATTTTCAATTGAATAAAATACGTTACGTATAATTATAATGGTTTTTATTTTATTTTTGTCTTTCACGGGATTACCAACCTCTACATATTTGACTAATTTTAATTACTAGCATTGTCAACACAAGAAAATTACGTTTTTACTTTATTAGATATTATTACCCGACAAATGTTGCAATACCTAATTCATTCGCAAATTATGACATACATATTTCCACAGTTCTTGCTCTTACAAATGGTTGATTTGCTGATAACGTAAAGATTTTGCTATGTGCCACTTTAACTTTTTAAATGCATTTTGTATGTTAGAGGCTATAAACCCTTTTTTATCAGTTCTTTTTAATACAAGAGTAACTGCCTTGCCAACCCACCAACGACTCAATATCAGTTGGAATCGTTTAGTCAGCCAGCAGCTTTATGACGACGGCTGGCCGTTCAAAGATGTTGAAGCCGCTGCATAACAACGGATACAGATATATACAGGCAGTATAACAGTTGGAAGAATCGACTTTAACTGCTTCACCAGGCCTTGGGTGAATAAAATCTTACATATTTTTAAATAATGGTTTTATTTACAACCTAGATTTTGCATAAAAATAAGTGTCACTTTTTCGAACGCCATGTATACACATTGGCTGCATTCGGAAAGTGTGCACACGCGTTGCGAATTGCAACAATGTATGTATCAGTCGGGACCCCTACCAACCCTACAAATCGTTTATCGCGTATCGTATGTATACTAGCCGAAACCTGCACTGTTGCCGGAATACACTTATTGTATAGCTCCTATCTACATTTTCGAAATGCAACATTCTGTGTGGTTAACATTTATGTTCGGCCATAACAGCATTAACAGCAGATCGAGGCTGCAAAATTCTATTACTAGAAAAAAAGCAGGTCTCCTAAATAACGCTAAACAAAGAAGTTCCTATAGATACGAAATGCTTGTAGTAATACCTTTATCAATTCTTTTTCATATAAGAGTAAATGCTGTGTTAACCCAATAAATAGTCCAACATTATTGGAATCGCTTAAATGACAACAGGTAACCGTTCAGAAACCTATTCAAAACGACAGTTACAAACAGATACCTACTGGCTAGTATCGCGATACGACACATGAGGATTGTAATATTAATTACCAGGATAGTCACGTGACTCCAGTCTTTTTTCATAATTTAAAGTGGGTAGGACTCTCATTTTATCATCAAAAACCTCGCAAAAAGATTTCGAACGCCGCGTCGATTTGCTTCATATAAATAAAGAGCGAAACATCTCCTTTACTAGAAATATAGACAAATAACCTAAAAAAATTCAGATTTATTGATTCCTTTAGATTTTTGGCATCCTCTCTAGAAAAACTAACACCATCCCTGACCATATTTTCAAATTAAATAAAATACGTTACGTATAATTATAATGGTTTTTATTTTTTTTTTTGTCTTCACAGGATTACCAACCTCTACATTTTTTGACTAATTTTAATTACTAGCATTGCCCAACACAAGAAATTACGTTTCTTACTTTATTAGATATTATTATCCGATCAAATGTTGCAATACCTAATTCATTCGCATAATTATGACATACATATTTCCAACATTTCTTGCTCTTAAAAATGGGTGATTTGCATGATAACGTAAAGATTTTGCTATTAGCCATTTTAAACTCTTTAAAGCATTTTGTATGTTAGGGGCAAATAAATCCTTTTATCAGTTCATTTTATACAAGAGTAAACTGCCTTGCCAACCCACCCAACGACTCAATATCAGTTGGAATCGTTTAGCCCACCAGCAGCTTTATGACAAACGGCGGGCCCGTTCAAAGATTGTTGAAGCCGCTGCATAACAACGGATACAGATATATACAGGCAGGTATAACGGGTGGAAGAAATCGACTTAACTGCTTCACCGGGTTTGGGGTGAAAAAAAAATCTTACATATTTTTAAATAAGGTTTTATTTAAAAACCTAGATTTTGCAAAAAAATAAGTGTCACTGGCTGGTATAAAAGGTGGGGAGAGACAACTTTAACAGCTTTGCCAGATAGTTTGACCTGCTTCATAAACCCAAGTTTATTAAAACTATAATGCTTATGGGGGAAAACAGATGGAGAATAGTTGTTTAATACTTATGAGGGGACAGATGGAGAAGTTGTTTAATACTTATGGGGAGGACAGATAAGAATAGTTGTTAAATACTTATATGCATGCTACTTGTCTATGGGCAGATATTTAAATTTGTTACATCTAATTTTAATTCAGAGAATATGTCACGGGACCTATGACGTCATAAGAAGGCTTTATTTGAAATTAAATTTGTTTTATAGCAAATACGTTTATTTACAATATGAAGGGACTCAGCGATATCATCTAAGATCCACTGCTACCTTTTCAGGCGTGCAGAAAGGACACTCGAAATGTTAACGCATAGCGCTAGTCAAACGGGTCCGCAGAGGGTATGGCAACGAGTTCAAATCTCGAAAGAGTTTTCGGACTTGCACATTTCCTTCAGCTCCCTTCGACGATAGCGGTTTCGCTTATCGTCCACTTCACCGACATCTTACCCTAGCGCCATTATCAGTTACCTCTATCATTACAGCTGTTACGAACTATCGAGATATTCATTTCGTGTAAGAACAAGTGCCTTGTTAACCAAATAAACGATCCGTTTGAAATCGTTTATAACTGAATAGCTGTAAAAAGCAGTTTAAGCTGTTCAAAAGCTGTTTTAGAAGCTGTTTAAGCTGTTTAGAAGCTGTTCAAGGGCTGTTTAGAAGCTGTTTAAGCTGTTCAAGAGCTGTTCAAGGGCTGTTCAGAAAGCTTTTAGGTTGTTCAAGAGGTTTTTCAGAAGCTGTTGAAGCTGTTTAAGCTTTTAAACGATACGTTACAGGTGTGATACGTTCCGGGTGTGATACGTTCCGAGTGTGATACGTTCGGGTGTAATACATGGTATGGAAGCTGTTGTTTGTGGAGGTGACTCATGTTTCAAATGTGTTTGGGGGTCGGATAGGTAGTAGGTAGGGGGTCAATTAAGCGTGGGTTCGTAAATAGATAATGAAGATCCCACGCTTAATTGACCCCCTACCTACTACTACCTATCCGACCCCAAACACATTTGAAACATGAGTCACCTCCACAAACAACAGCTTCCATCCCATGTATTACACCCGGAACGTATCACACTCGGAACGTATCACCCCCGGGAAAACGTGTCACACCTGAAAACGTATCGTTTAAAAGCTTAAACAGCTTAAACAGCTTCTAAACACCTCTTGAACAACCTAAACAGCTTCTGAACAGCCCTTGAACAGCTCTTGAACAGCTTAAACAGCTTCTAAACAGCCCTTGAACAGCTTCTAAACGCTTAAACAGCTTCTAAACAGCTTTTGAACAGCTTAAAACTGCTTTTGAACAGCTATTCGCTATAAACGATTTCAACGGATCGTTTATTTGGTTAACAAGGCACTTGTTCTTACACGAAATGAATATCTTCGATAGTTCTGTAACAGCTGTAATGATAGAGGTAACTTATAATGGCCTAGGGTAGATGTCGGTGAAAGTGGACGATAAGCGAAACCGCTTATCGTCGAAGGGAGCGAAGGAAATGTGCCAGTCCAAAACTCTTTCGAGATTTGAACTCGTGCCATACCCTCTGCGACCCTTTGACTAGCGCATGCGTTAACATTTTCGAGTGCCCCCTTTCTGCACGCCTGAAAAGGTAGCGTGGATCTTAGATGATATCGCTGATTCATTCATATGTAATATAAACGTATTTGCTATAAAAAAAATTTAATTTCAAATATCGCCTTCTTATGATTTTCATAGGTCCCGTGACATATTCTCTGAATTAAAATTAGATGTAACATTAATATCTGCCATAGACAAGTAGCATGCATATAAGTATTTAACAACTATTCTTCATCTGTCCTCCTCATAAGTATTAACAACTATTCTCCATCTGTCCTCCTCATAAGTATTAAACAAATATTCTCCATCTGTTTCCCTCATAAGCATTAAGTTTAATAAACTTGGGGATGAAAGCAGTCAAACTACTGGCAAAGCTGTAAAGTTGTCTCTCCCCCACCTTTTATACCAGCCAGTGACACTTATTTTTATGCAAAATCTAGGTTGTAAATAAAAACATATTTAAAAATATGTAAGATTTTATTCACCAAGCCTGGGGAAGCAGTTAAAGTCGATTCTTCCACCTGTTATACCTGCCTGTATATATCTGTATCCGTTGTTATGCGCGGCTTCAACATCTTTGAACGGGCCCGCCGTCGTCATAAAGCTGCTGGCTGACTAAACGATTCCAACTGATATTGAGTCGTTGGTGGGTTGGCAAGGCAGTTACTCTTGTATAAATGAACTGATAAAAGGATTTATAGCCTCTAACATACAAAATGCATTTAAAGAAATTAAAGTGGCTACATAGCAAATCTTTACGTTATCATGCAAATCACCCATTTGTAAGAGCAAAGAAATGTGGAAATATGTATGTCATAATTATGCGAATGAATTAGGTATTGCAACATTTTATCGGATAATAATATCTAATAAAATAAGAAACGTAATTTCTTGTGTGACATGCTAGTAATTAAAATTAGTCAAATTGTAGAGGTTGGTAATCCTGTGAAAGACAAAAATAAAATAAAAACCATTATAATTTACGTAACGTTTTTTATTCAATTTTGAAAATATGGTCAGGTATGGTTTTTAGTTTTTTCTAGAGAAAGGGTGCCAAAAATCTAAAGGGAAACAATAAATCTGAATTTTATTAGGTTTCGTCTATATTTCTAGTAAAGGAGATGTTTCCGCTCTTTATTTATATGAAGCAAATCGACGCGGCGTTCGAAATCTTTAGCGAGGTTTTTGATGATAAAATGAGAGTCCTACCACTTAAATTATAAAACGACTGGAGTCACGTGACTATCCTGGTAATTAATATTACAATCCTCATGTGTCGTATCGCGATACTAGCCAGTAGGATCTGTTTGTAACTGTCGTTTTGAATAGGTTTCTGACGGTTACCTGTTGTCATGAAGCGATTCCAACTAATGTTGGAATATTTATTGGTTAACACAGCATTTACTCTTATATGAAATGAATTGATAAAGGTATTTACTACAAGCAAAACTTATCTATAGGAACTTCTTTTTTTAGCGTTATTTAGGAGACCCGCTTTTATTCTATAATAGAATTTTGCAGCCTCGATCTGCTGTTAATGCTGTTATGGCCGAACATAAATGTTAACCACACAGAATGTTGCTTTCGAAAATGTAGATAGGAGCTATACAATAAGTGTATTCCGGCAACAGTGCAGGTACGGCTAGTATACATACGATACAGCGATAAACGATGGTAGGGTTGGTAGGGGTCCGACTGATACAACATTGTTGCAATTCCCCAACGCGTGTGCACACTTTCCGAATGCAGCAAAAGTGTATTTCATGGCGTTCGAAACAGTGAACTTATTTTTATGCAAAATCTAGGTTGTAAATAAAACCATTATTTAAAAATATGTAAGATTTTATTCACCAAGCCTGGTGAAGCAGTTAAAGTCGATTCTCCACCTGTTATACCTGCCTGTATTATCTGTATCCGTTGTTATGCAGCGGCTTCAACATCTTTGAACGGCCACCGTTCGTCATAAAGCTGCTGGCTGACTAAACGATTCCAACTGATATTGAGTCGTTGGTGGGTTGGCAAGGCAGTTACTCTTGTATAAAATGAACTGATAAAAGGATTTAAGCCTCTAACATACAAAATGCATTTTAAAGAGTTTAAAGTGGCTACATAGCAAAAACTTTACGTTATCATGCAAATCACCCATTTGTAAGAGCAAGAAATGTGGAAATATGTATGTCATAATTATGCGAATGAATTAGGTATTGCAACATTTGATCGGATAATAATATCTAATAAGTAAGAAACGTAATTTTCTTGTGTTGACAATGCTAGTAATTAAAAATTAGTCAAATATGTAGAGGTTGGTAATCCTGTGAAAGACAAAAATAAATAAAACCATTATAATTATACGTAAAAGTATTTTATTCAATTTGAAAATATGGTCAGGTATGGTGTTAGTTTTTTTTAGAGAGGATGCCAAAAATCTAAAGGAATCAATAAATCTGAATTTTTATTAGGTTATCGTCTATATTTCTAGTAAAGGAGATGTGTCGCTCTTTATTTATATGAAGCAAATCGACGTGGCGTTTTGAAATCTTTTTGCGAGGTTTTTGATGATAAAATGCGAGTCCTACCCATTAATTATGAAAAAGAATGGAGTCACGTGACTATCCTGGTAATTAATATTACAATCCTCATGTGTCGTATCGCGATAATAGCCAGTAAGGTGATCATGGTCGCGAACTCTGACGTCACGAACGTCAAAGGGTCGCCTGCATATTGACAGTGTTTAAATGGAGCGGAATTCCAGCTCTTGCGCAGGGGTAAGAGATTCCATCGCCCCCGGTGAACGGACATACATTGCACTCTCTCAAAATTGTAAACTCAAATTTTAAACAGGTAAAATTGGGTGATCATAGTACGCTCGCTCGTACGGGTACGTGTCAAGTGGGAAATAAGAAAAATTGTTTAGCCATTACCCCAAAAGGCTTTTTATATTTTCTGCAGTAAAACGGCTTTCTTTTGAAGCTAGTATGCTTTCCAGCATCGAAAAAAGTTCTTTCAGCTTCACAAATTGTAAACCGAGGTACCGCTGTAAATGTTTCAAAATTGCACCTATGCATTTACTTCGGCTTTTATTCTCTTTCTTTATAGTGAAAATTTCCGAATATATTTGAGGTGTTTTACGTGTGCCGATGACACCCTTTTAAGTAATATTGATTTTTCTTAGTAATCCTCTTTCCCGATCTAAATTCAAAATAATTAACAAAATTAATCGCTCAATCCTCAACCCTCGACATAAAATTGGAAGTGGAGTGTTAGGAGGAATTTTAAAAAACGGTACAGTAGCTTATCGCCTCATTCTTCACGATTTAAAATTATCGAGTACGGGAATTGTCAAGAAAATCATTTAAAGAAAATGTCGGTGAAGTTTGATGATAGAGTCACGATTTATACAATACCGAACGAAGATCGAAGGTCGCAGTGGGTAGCTATGGCGACCGATAGAAAAGATTTGCAAACAGAATTAAAATTTGGAAAGGGTTCTAAGCTTAGTTTTATTGCCTGAACACAGAGAAAAAATATATACCGTTAGCGATTCGAGGGCATCCCCGGGAATCAATACGCAGGGATTTAATGCTCCTGACTTTTCACCTAAAGAAATGAGCATCACGGATGAAACGCAACTATACATCTTCAAATTTTCATTAAATTTGTGGAACACTTAAAATTTGGACGACTGATTAACGCCTCTGCGCCTATCGTCCGTCCCACTTGTCCACGATCTTCCATGTTCCTCCCAACCTCACGTTTCTTCCATAGTCTTCCCGAACACTGCATTGTTCATGAGTTGAAGAGATTCTTTTCAAACTCATTTCTCGCACCCTGTCGCAGCGTTGTGTTCAGGTCGATATATGGTTTGAGCCATGGCGATTGCTTAAATCTTAAGGCTCTATGTAATCTTGGTCACTCGTATCCCCTCCGCTAGATACTGCTTGAGTTGCGGTAGTGGACAACGTATTTCCCTTACTGTACAGGGTGGCCAGCATCTTTCATACGCCCGACCCCGGCGTCTCTGCTTTGGTAGGCCCCATCGGAAGGTCCCTTTGTCGATCGTGAATGTGCTGTGGGATATTCTAATCGACCTCCAGAATATATCCTTCCGGTTGTCGTTTGGGACGTGGAAATTCAAATTTCCCGCGTCCTCAACCCATTCGGCCTCCAGTCGGCAGAGACTGCGACATCGCCCAGCTGTACATGGCTTGATGTCGTATACATCAGGTACGTGCTGGGCAACGCGGGATCCCTAGTCCGGCATGTACTTTTGTTGGCTTTGGCGTACCTGTAAACAAATATATGAATTAGACATTTTAAAAAACAACAATATTACGCATTATACCTTGAGAGCATTGCGTCATGCCCCCCCCGAATGCTTTCTCCAAGAACATCAAGGGGTCCACGTCCTGGAGAGTGTCTAATTCCACGCTTGTGTGCTTCAACATGGCGTCCCACAAAGTCCGGGTGCGGTTGTAAAAAATGGCTGCATCAAGCCCATAATTCTTGATGCAGCTTTCCCGGAGTTCTCGAAGACGTCCGCGAGCAGTAAACGTCAGTCTTCATATAAGTCCGAATACTCCCCTAAGGTCTGGCATTTGAATTCCGCCAGACGCTCTGCGCATGCTCGTAATCGCGCATGCTAATGGGAGTATTGGACAGATCGTTGTGGAACGCCTGTATCGGTGGCAGCTTGTCCCTCGCTGAGCCTTTCCCAACAAGACATGTAGCTATAGGGAATACGCCTTTCCTCTTCAGCAGGGTGGCCGTCCTCAAACTGGCTCTCGCGCACGGGGTACTCTTCCAAATAAGAAGCCAGCTTCTCTAACGAAGACGCCATAAACCGGAACGAGTCGATAAATTTAAATTTAATGTCGATGTCGTCCGTGGTCTGCACCATAGCTACATACTGCTCGGTATTGTTGGGAATGACTTTCAAGTGGCCGGATTGCGCCAATTCGTCCACCAGCAATAAAATTCCGAGAATCGCTAAAGGGTACTTTCTACCTGTGTGACGTAAATTCTATTTAAAGTCTAATAAAGTTTTAATGGTAATATTTCACAATATTGCATTATCATGATAGGACGTGTTTAAAAATTCCGAGAATCACTAAAGGGTACTTTCTACCTGTGTTCTATTTTACGTCTATTCGAAATGAAGAGAAATCAGGTTGGTACGGGGTTAAAAATTCCTGGAATTACTCATTAAGCACAATATAAAACCGCGAGCAAAGTGTCATTGGCATCGATTTTCCCCGAATGACCGTGAAATTAAGCCTAATCAATCCTAATACCTTTTCTTTGATTCCGGCGACCCCTCGAATCACACTGCCAATCAATCTATATACATTTCTTCGTTCCGCGAAATTACCCGCGGAATAAAAAGCGCGACCTTGAAATAGCCGCGAAACGAAACCACTGATTAGCGTAGTCCCCGGACGCCATCTTTCCGCGACTGCCATCTTTTTCCGCGGATTAAAAGCGCAAACTTAAATTGGCTGCCTAATAAAGCGTGAAAAATTTCTCGCGGAATAAAATCGCGACCTTGAAATAGCGGGGGATTAAAACGCGAGCCGCTAACCAAACTTCGATTCCTCGAAATTACCCGCGGATAAAGGGCGAGACGCTAATCAAACTTCGATTCCAGGAAATTGCCCGGGATTAAAGGCGTGGCCCGCTAATCCAACTTAGATTCCAGGAAATTGCTCGCGGATTAAAGCGTTGACCTTGAAATAACCGCGAAATTACCGCGGATGATGAAATTATGGACGCGAATGGCTTGAAAGTGCGCGAGATTAGGGGGTTAATTAAAAAAAATTCCGCGAGATTAGGCGTTAATTAAATAAAAAATCCGCGAGATTTTGGGCGTTAATTAAAAAATTCCGCGAGAATTAGGCGTTAAATTAAATAAAATTCCGCAAATCATCCGCGAATTAAAGCGTGAGCCGCTAAATTTAAACATCAATTCCACGAAATTGCCTAAAATTCCGCGAAAATTTATCCGCGAATTAAAAGTCAATTAAATAAAATTCCGCGAAAATCATTCCCCGAATTAAAAGCGTGGGGCCGCTAATCAAACATCAATTCCACGAAATTGCCTAAAATTCCGCGAAATCATCCGCGAATTAAAAGTCAATTAAAAACTCAATCAAAAGTGGTCCAGAACAGACATAGTATACCTACTACCTTGGTATCAGAATAACACAATTTCTTTAGAGGCCGAATCGCCCAATTTTGAGGTGCAGCCCTCTCCAAAGATATTCAGGATTTTTCAATTTTTGTAAATATCTCGGAAACTATAAGAGATATATTTTTCTTTTAAAACATAATTTGAAGTATTTTACATAGTCTCTAGGCTGATGCAAATTATTTTAGGAAAAAATATGTAATGGGAGACCGGGTACCCCGTAACCCCCATGTTTGTTATAATTTCTATTTTTATTTATCAAAAATAAAATGGCTTTTACGTAGAAAACGGTGCTGTATAACAAATTTAGACAGTCAAATATTAAAACTAAAAATACATACATTGTTCTGCCACACAGACCGTTATCGTAATATGTGATATATCAGAAGCGTTTTTTACCATGTAAATTGGTAGTTTAGCACAATAGCAGCGATTAATGTAGTTAAACATGTTACTTGCAACGTTTCAATTAGCCAATATCGCAATAATTCCTTTGGCGTCTGCAGAAATTGAGTTGAACGATGCCTTGAAAGATGCGATTGTAAGAACTCGGCAAGAAAACAATGAATATGTAATGTAGTTTGAACGATTAGAAGAACCACATGAAGAGCAATTTGTAGAAGATATAGCAGAAGATGCAGAAGACAATTTTGAAAATACTGCATGCAGTTCTGAAGAGTTCCTTCTTCACGTTGCAGTGTTATTGGCCTAAGTTGCAAAATTGAAGCTGTAGAATACTGGAAAAGTGGTAAAAGCAAGCTACGTTCTGTCGAAAGTGTGAAAAATAATTTCAACATATTATATATAGATAAGAGGAAAGTATTAACAGAGGTGGCATCCATATGGACATTTGTCCATATGTACCATAATTTTACGATACATTACAGAATACCGTATTTACTTAATCCTTAGGCCTTGTACCTTTCGGTGTAGGCTAGTGAGAGTTGAGTCCCACTGGTTTCCTCCATATTTCTCTCCAACTTATTCTATTCCCAGCTAATGCTGGAATGTCTTCCCACCTTATCCCTATTCTCTCCACTACCCCTCTTACTTCCTCTTTCCACGTTCTTCTCGGCTTTCCTTTCCTTCGTTTTCCACTTTCTCTTGCTTCAAACACCTTTTTCACTAACCTGTCTTGTCCCATTCTTTGCATATGTCCCATCCATCTCAGTTGTCCCTGTTGTATTGTCTCTTCCACTTGTATTATATTCAAGTGCTCCCTGTATTCCACATTCCTTATTTTATCTCTCCTTGTCTTTCCTAGTATTTTTCTCAGATATCTCATTTCTACAGCTGTCAGCTTACTCCTCAGCCTTTCTGTTGTTGTACAGCTTTCACAGGCGCAGATAAGCGTTGGTTTCACAACTTTTCTAACTATATCGGCCCTTACCTCTTTCGGTATTTCCTTCTTGTTGAGAAATTTCGTTTTTATTATGTTGAAAAGTTTCCCGCTTTCATAATTCTCTCGTTAATTTCTTTCTCCATGGTTCCCATTTCATTGATTATTGTTCCCAGGTGAGAGAATTTGTTTACTTGTTCTACAGCCTTTCCTCCAATTTCAATTTGGTGTCATTCGTTAGCTGTTCCTATTACTATTGCTTTAATTTTCTTTAGGTTTATTTTCATATTATTTTTTGCTCTTCATTCAGGATATTTAATATTGTATTGTAAATCTGCTTCGTTTTTTCCAGCTATTACCCGATCGTCTGCGAAAACACAATTCTGTTATTCTTATATTTTCCATTTTCCAGTTTCCGATGTTGTATATCTTTAATCTATTTCTACATCTTTTCAATATTTCATCTAGTGTGATATTGAACAGCAATGGACTCAGTATGCATCCTACCCTTTCTACTTATAAATCTTTCAGAACATTCATTTCTAACTCGTACATAGCTGCTCGTTACCTCGTATAAGCTTTTTATACTTTCTAATAGTTCATGTCCTATTCCACTTTTTTCCAAGGTTTCCCACACGTTTTCTCTCTTTATCCCATCGAATGCCTTTTCCAATAGAATACCTTCTTACAAAATTTCAAAATAGCATTAACGATGCAAAAAATAATTCATGACATGGACCTTCGACGGTGGGCTTTAGAAGCTAAAAAAGAAATTGGACACGAAACCTTTAAAGCAGGACATTGGTGAATATGGCGTTTCAAGAAAGTACACAATATTGTACTACGCAAAAATAAATGCTCTACATGTACTCCTATGGAAAACCTACGGTTGTTAAGCAGCTTTATTAAGAAATTCAAAACGCTCATATCACCAGCATTGGCAGAAGCAACGTCTACAACGCCGATGGGAGTGGATTTAATCTAGAAATACACTTCGGCCGTATTTTAGAAGTTAAGGGTTAGAAAATCGTTGAAGGTGTTGTACAATCTTTGCACACTACAACAGTAGTTACACAATTTTACCGACTATTTCTATAGAAGGAGGCTTTCGCCATTATTTTTGGTATTAAAGAAATCCATGAATACGTTTGGACCTCGAGTTGCGCAATTTTGGGAATAGCCAAAAGTCACAGGGGCTACATCGGGACTGTATGGAAACTGGCGAAGTTGTGTGATGTTGTATTTTGCCAAGAACTGTTGCACCAGGTCCGCCGAATGCGCGGGCGCACTATCGTGGTGGAGAAGCCAGTCGCCGCTCTGCCAAAAACGCGGCCGTTTTCTTCTCACTGCGTCACACATTCTTTTCAAAACTTCAAGATAAAATTCCTTATTGATTGTCTGACTTCTCGGAGTATATTCATGATGCACAACACCTTCATAATCGAAGAGAACAATCAGTAAGGACTTAACACTGCTCCGGCTTTCACGTGCTTTTTTCGGCCGTGGCTCGGATGGAGTTTCCACTGCGAAGACTGCTGTTTTGTTTCGGGATCATAACTGTAAATCACGATTCATCACCAGTAATGATCTTTTTGAGCATATTTTCATCATTAGTTACCATTTCCAAGTTATCCCGAGCGACTTCAAAGCGAAGCATTTTCTGTTCTACTGTAAACTTAATTTTGGAATGAATTTCGCGCACTACAAATCATTTCAAAACCTGGCTATCGGATGTTTCCTCCCATATGTAGAATGTGTTGCTGAACTTTAGAAACTAGTGCCAGAAGATAAAGCTGTTAAACATATTAAATGTACTCACGAAAACAACGGCAATTGTACAACATCTAGATGTGTTTGATTTTAGACTCTAGAAACATTTTATTAGAACTTTTTCTGATGCAGTGATAAACTACGGCTCACTATTATTATTCTTTTATTATTAACTACCTAAATTTGTTATACAGCACCGTTCTCTACGTAAAAATGATTTTTTTTTTTGATAAATAAAAAAGAGGTTATTATAATAAAAATGGGAGACTAAAAAATTATATCTGTTCTACTTTCCGAGATATTTACAAAAATTAAAAAATCCTGAAAATGTTTGGAGAGGCTGACCCCCGAAATCGGCCGATTCTGCCGGTAAAAAGAATTATGTTGTTCTTATACCGAGACACTCTTTCAGCGTCTAGAGTTTCATCGAAATCTGAATTTTCGGGCTACCGGTGTTTCCTAGTTACTCGCTAAAGTTGCACGTTTTGTTTAATAAATTTGCATTCAATCATAAGTCATTGCATCAAATGATTCATTTATCAACAAAATAATGGCAAAATGTTATTCGTACTATATTATTGTTTAATAGTAAAACGTATGTTTAAACATTATCTTAATAATATTTCTTTCACAATATAATAATTATTCTTGTAAATGGCTTGTGAAGGTTTATGATGACGACAACACCTACAGATATTTCGGCTTATATCCAACTCTTCAATGATTTCAATTTTCTAACATTGGTAAACAACGTAACGTCCACAACGGTACCTACGTAGATATAACATTTTTGACAAATAGTTTCCCTTCAATGTAAGCAAGTTGTATGCTGTATGCTTTTATGTTCCGTGAGCATCTGTAACAGACACTAACGTTCCGTGTGTGATCACCCAAATGCTTACTTATGCTAATGAAACGATGCAAATGAAGATACCCAGTGGTGATACCCACGGTGTTACCGACCAGAATAGGCCACTAGGTCAGAAAAAGGCAAAGCCACCCGCATCGCCTGTCCCACGAGTAGAACAATGAGTTTGACGTGTTCATTTTACGATTGAACATAATGAGGGTAGTTCTTTTCTACTCTCCTGTTCGATCTGCCCCTAGGATGGTCGAACAATAGGCCTGGAAATAGATCAGAGATAAATAATTAAAATATATGTCTATAATATGAAGATAAGTCATTGGAAGTCATCTTTGTATAAATATTAATATCGTGATATAAAACTAAATCGGTATATCTTTAGACTATTCCATTGTTTTTTGAACACAGTAGGCCATTATGTAACAGTGTTCAGCTATATGTGTATAATAGCTTCACCCACAATCTGATAAAGACTGTTTCATTTTAATTGATTGTTAGAATAAATTAGAGAAGAAAAAATAAAAGAGGATTGAAAAACAATAATTGAATTATTCTGTATGTAGTTGATAATAAAATGAAAAATACTGATGGACTTTCCAATAATTCTGATAATAGCTATTTATGGTATAAGTGAACAAAGACGAATTTTATCCACGAAAAAATAGTTTAGCGATAATGTTTTTGAGTGGATACAGTTTCTTTATTCACGTGTATCATACAATATTTTTTCCAATTCCCTTGAACTTTCAAAAAAAATTTATTGCTTAGGTAATTCATTTACATAAATGTTAATTGTACTATTACTAATGTGATGAACACTAAAGAAGGAAAGTTGACTCTGCTTTCGTCAGGGTCAAGCGCAATGGAAATTCCAGGCCTTTCGTTTGAATTTACATCTGCAAAAATTTTCTTCATTTTGAGCAACTGATTCGTCGATATAGCGTTCTGCTATTGTAGAAGACTTCCACCATCCGTGCCTTTTAAGAGTTAATAAGTCAGTCCTGCTTTGGCTAGTAAATTTGCGGAAGTCCGTCGAAACAGCGCCTGGTATAAGATTATAATTTGGTAACTTCAACATATTTTCGCTATATTAGGTGTCCTTTTCGCTTTTTTTCGCTATCATAGGTTGTATTGTGCACTTTTGACTCCGATAACAGAGAAAAAATTTTCTGTGTGGTACATTTGTGGACGTAAATTTTTGTACTTCTTGTAAATTTCTATTAAATTAACTTGACAGTCTTCAATGATAGTTGTAAATGTGCGTTTTCTTAGCGCGAAATTATTAGAACATACCCTTTCTCATCAATATATCAACGCGAACCTATAAAAAATGAAAAATTGGAAACGTATTTCAAGGATGATTATAAAAATTCTTACCTTCATACATAAGTACATTTCATTAGGGGCCTCGGTTTAAAAATGTGTAGAAATCTGTTTTTCCAAATGTTCGAGACTTTTTTTGGTTCGTACCTGAAGTCTGTCTTTTATAAAAGCGGTGAGCTTTGAAAAACCTACAAAACTCCATAATAGTTAAATTTAATTTAGAATGTTTAGGTGACTACATGGAAATATCATATTTTCATTTATGGATAGCGCTGCTCTGAGCATTGAGTAACGACTAGTCTGGGACAAACAGCGGCAACGATCAGTGGTAGTAGATATGTGGTGCGGAGTCGCGATTATTTATTTCACGCGTTCACAGCTTCAGTACTAAATCGATGCTGTATGCGAATAGTTCTGTGATATGTAGGCTGTCGTAACTTACTTCGTAATTGTACGCTTAAGTTTGCTTTAAAAAATATCGCAGTTAGGTACGTCGCGACAACGAACCAATGGCAGACACAGTTAAAAACTTTATAGTGCACCATGCCGGATTTAATTTTTGATGGCGCTAAAATTCAATGTCTAGTTTGTAAAATCCCTTTAATGTGTTGGTCCAGAAGCCATTGTCAACGTCACATCGAAAGCAAACAGCATTCTTCTGCAAAAGTGGCATACGAGACCAAGAAAAATTTACATTTGATTTATGTTACCCTTATTTTATGTAATCTATTCGTTTCCTTTACTAGACAAAGAAGCATTTGTCCCTTCTGGAATAAATATGCGGACTGTAAATTACCTAGTCGGACATCGATACGAAATGTAGTGCCATTTGCTCGTGAACATATAGAAAAAAGAATAAAACGAAATTGAAAGATAAAAAACTGTGGTTGTGTGTGGACGAAACAAACTGATCAAAAACATTCCTGTGGTTAATGTAATGGAACGTACAATGGAACCACATCAACCGTCATCCTCCTTCTTACTTGCCTCCAAAAGAGTTATAAATTGTACTGCCGATGAGATTTTAAAGGTGGTGTTGAACTCATTGAACAGTCAAGTTTCAACTAAGCAACTTTTAATGTTTATGAGGATGGTGCCGCAAACATGCGTTCTTGGGCCGATCTCTTAAAGAACACAGTGGTAACTTCTTAATGTAAAATCGATACTTTTAAATCTTGCGACACAAACGATTCCTACATTTTTCCACTAGTACATGCATTGATTGCTAGTACAAAGGCAGTGGTTTCTAAAGTCCCCAATACGTAACCGACTATTTCACAAACTGTGCCCTGATTTACCTGAACCACCACAGCCGATTGTTACACGCTGGGGAACATGGTTGCACGCTGCGTTTTACTACAACAAATATTTTGATCAAGTAAAAAAAGGAATTTTAAAATTCAATCCGACAGAAGCTGCAGCAATCAAGAAAAGCCAGGAAATATTTCAAGATAATCAGGTTAAAAGAAATTTACAAACTATTCACAACAATTACTTCGGACTAGCAGGAGGGAATAGAAAAATTACAAAATCTTTCGATGTCGCTAGTGGATTCTGTTCAAATTCTGAATGATGTTCACGCACAGTCATGCGCTGTAGAAGGCGAAACAAATTCGGGTGTAATACGAAAATTTGAAAGTGTTTTAGAGAAAGACTTCGATTTTCTTATATTAAGACAAGTGAAGGTGCGTGTGAAGATGCATTAAGTTGTTTCAAAGATTATTTTAAATATGCAAATATAACATCGCTAGATGTCGAACGGTCGTTTTCGGCATTTTAAAAAAAATTTATTCGGCACGTCGTACTCACTTGACTGAAACGTTGTGGAAACATATCTAATGATTCAAATATTTAACAGATGTTACCCAGTTTGTGATTTCACGGAAGACTTTTAAAACGGTAAGTGTTTCACACGTTTTACAATTTATTCCTTACCTTCTATTTTATGTGTAAAACGTTTATGCGCTCGCCACGCCTCTGGCTGTTACCGCATATTTGCCCAAGTTAGTAACGATGCCATAAGGTGGGCACCTATACTTTCTTTGATCTCTCTAAGAAATCGGCTAGCAGTATTACCTCGTTCACAGTTTTCACATTTTTTATTGTCATCCATTTCACAAAATGTTTTGTACTCCTTTTCGTAAACTAATTTTTGTTTTTTCTGGCAATAAATTGGATACTGCAATCGCAGCTGGTTCAGAACATCTTGTGTTGCTTTTCTTCCTGGTTATTGGTCATTTCAAACACACTTTCAGACTCTTAAATCGGCAAAATGAGAATTTGTGTCAAGTGTCATATGTTTTATAAACAAGCCATCATAGCAACGAAAATTTCAAGGTGGCGATTTTAATTTTTTTTTCCTTATTCGGTGTTGTTATAGCAGTGCTTAAACATTTTACTCATTCTATTGTTTTAATATGAGATTTAATATATAAAATGAGCATTTTATTAATAGGAATGGAAAAAAATATAATTTAAATACACTGCATGATAAGGAAATTGCACCAAAAAGGGGTGCGAATTATTTGACAAAACTTGGCAGAAACGTATAACTATTCAAAGGTAATAATTGATTATAATTTCAAAGAAAAAGAACAAAAAACAATTTAATTTTATTTCTACTAATAATGTGTTGGGCTCCCCCTATTAGTTCACACTCCCCCTCTTCGTAGCATTGATTCCAGTGGGTGGTCGAATCCTGTTGGGGTATGGCGTCCCAAGCAACTTACATGCTGGAGAGCTTCCAGTGTCTACGGAGGATTCGCTGAGTTCTTCAGCTTTCTTCTCATAATATCCAACACGTGTTCGACTGGCGATAGGTTGCTGGATGTGCGTGGCCGTGACAAGATATTGACATGGACCTCTTCGAACTGATTTAGAGAAGTTCTCGCTACATGGGGATAGGCATTATCCTGCCGGAAAGGTGTCCCCGAACTGCTGAAGATATGGGCATTCATGGTGCCTCGGATGAACACCAACTGAGACCTACTCCCATATGCTATAGTACTCCACACCATAGCTCCCACGGCTAGGTGCACACACCTTTCAACAGAAAATAGACTAACGCGACGTTCCCACGTCTTCGTCTGGCCCTCATGCGGCCACCACGCATTTCTATACAAAATTGAGATTCATCACTGAACACCACCCTATGCTACCCCATGTTCTGGTGCGTTCGCAAACTACGCCACTCCAAACGTTGCGTTGGCGATAAACGGTTCAAAGGGTCACAGGACGACCTACAGAACGACATTACCTAACCATATATCAGCAATTGACCTGGTACTGGAGAATCGGTCTCTTAGTGCCATTAGGCGAAGGTGGCGGTCCTGCACCTCATTAGTTCCTCTCTGGCCTTCGGTTCCTCTTTGGCGACGTTCCTGACCCCGCCTATGACTGATAACAATGCATGATGGTGGATTGATTCCGATTAAGGTGATTTGCAACTTCCCTGAACGAAAGACCACCTTCTCGCAAGCCAACAATTCGACCTCTATCGTAATCGCTGAAGTGGCGGTAATTTCCACGTTGCCGCACTCTAGGCATAATCAAATCCTCAAAACACGTTAAACAAAAGTACGACAAAAGAAAGTGGTGAAAAATTGAATCAGAACTAGCAAGAAATGCACCTGACATTAATGTCAAGGAAAGACTGCACTAAGTGTCGGATACGCCTTAACCACTTGATCCATCGCAACGAAACTATAATCAATTATTACCTTTAAATAGCTATACATTTCTGCCAAGTTTTTATTAACATAACTATTACCATTTTAACGACATGCAAGTTCCATTAAACCTCTAAGACAAATTAAATAATAGCAAATATCTTTTTACTTATAGTTTTTTCAATAAATGACTACGCTTTGTTATGTAACCACTGTATTTCAACCATATATATGCACATCGTAAGAAATGCAATAAAATCAGCTTGCGTAATAAGAAGAGGTTAATCAATTTTGAATTAAGTATATGATGTAAGTAAAACCTTGACTAATGAAATGTATGAATCTGAAGCAAAGGCATAACTATTTCTGAATGCAAGTTATCCACGAGGTAGGCGCCATAAATACTCGGCCTGATATAGAAAAAATAAACTTGGTAAAATATAACAATTTTTATTTTTCAATATAATCTCCCCTAACTTCAATATATTTATTATAATGAGCAATTAATAATTTTATACCCTTGGAGCCATGTCCGAACTATATGGTGGATGTTCCAATTCTTGAAAGCTACATTTGCGGATAGCAGCTTGTGAAATGGTGGCAGTATGGACGAGTGTATTGTCGTGCAATAATCGAATACCTTTTGTCAATTTCCCTCGACGTTTTGCACGAATATTGTCCCTCAACTTATGCATAATATGTGCTGTTGACAGTTGTATTGCACTCTTTGTAAAATACCCTCACAATCCCAGAATATTGTGGCCAACACCTTTTTCGTTGATTGAACGACTTTCGCCTTTCTGAGACGAGGTTCATCGGGTCGCCGCAATTCCGTGGATTCCTTTTTGGATAGAGGATCACAGTATAGAACCATTGTTTCATCTCCTGTGACAATGGATTCCAAAATTTAATAACCGCGCGGTACTCAATTTTCGTTACCTCAGATGTTTTCATGCACTAGCCACATTGTCTGGCTGTCTACTAAAAACTACTACTCTTCGAGCCGTAATGTATATGGCGTAGGCCTGGCAAATGTGCAACTATGACGCAACGGAGTTTGAACACACTCAACAACTCACAACTTGTATAGAAATGCGTGGTGTATAAGCCTGTCAGGCCGAGAATTTATGGCGCTTACGTCATACTAAGTTTTGCATATAATACAAGACATAGATTGTTTTAGTGGGGTTGAATTTATTACGTAACATATTGTGACTAAAACAAATCGATAGGAGAAGCTATATACATGTATAAGTTAGGCATATGGGCATCGTCCAAGCATACCGACTGTCAGGACACTGCATTGCAGGTAGTCTATTTACCCTTAATTATCAATGATGAAGGAAAAAATTAAATCAAGTCAATAACGTAATGTAGAAGATTTAAAATAGGAGACCAATTCCCGCTGAAAGTTGCTGAATTCAAAAAGCAACAATGGAACGAAAAAATCCAGACTTTAGCCACTTCTGATAACTTTCTATGGAAAATGGTGCGAAAAGAGCTTTGAAGCAAACAGGAAAAACAACGGTTCAACCGCTTCAGGGAGCACGAGGAGTGGTGTATTCTGAGTCGGAGAGGAAATGAACAGTTAATTCTATATTTAAAATAGGACATTTTCCACCCATTTGGAAACATGCGGTCGTGGTGACACTTCCAAAGCCGGGACCTCTTGTTGCCACAAAAGTACTGCTCGATTAGTCTCCTTTCTTCCATGTCCTAACTTGTGGAGGCAATCGTACTTGCAAGATTAAGATACGAGCGTTGTTAAACCATATCCGGATGAACAATTTGGATTCCGAGACTATCGACTAATCTCGAGTTATTTCGGTTATCGGAATGTATGAGAGACGCACTAGAATGCAGGAAGACTGTCGGAGCGGAATTTCTTGATATCACCCGTGCCTTCGACACAGTTTGACACCACGACCTATTGGCCAAATGTCACAGGAGTCTGTATTAGTGTTTATATTTGAAACACACGATATTCCCCGTTCCACCGCAAAACACTTGGGACTACACTTCGATCGAGGATTCATTTGGTAGAATCATGTAGATTACATTAAGAACAAATTTCGCCGAGCTAAAAATAGTCCTTGACCTCTTCTCGCTAGGGATGGCGCTCTTGATTTGTCGACGAAGTTCCGTCTATATAAAACATGCTTGAGAGCAATAATAACCTATGGTGCATCTACATGGGCCATAGTAGCGCTTAGCCATCTTGAAAAGCTGGTGGTCCTACAAAATAGGATGCAGAAACAAATCGATGGGTCTCCTCATGTACGAAAACAGATGGAACTCCAAATATCAACCCTACCTGGATACCTTTGAGAACTGGTCAGAGGAACGTTGGATCGCGCTGGTGTATTGACTATTCTCCTACTGGTGACAGTGGTTGAAGAGCCTCAAGACCGGCCTCCGCCTAGATGCAGGATTGTCCGATTACGTGGTTGCATCTACAATTCAGAATGTTAACCAGCTGAATTAGTTTAACTTCAACCCTACAAGACAATATTTTCCGGAGAAGACAGACAATACGTATTAAGGGCAGAATGAAATAATCTGCGCACGAGAGACTAAGAAGCTAAAAGGCCTTGGCCTAGCTTCAGAAAGAGAAGGCGATCTCAGACAAAACCCCGAAGAACTATATAGTATCATACAGAAAGAACAGAGCTCTTTGATGTTCTTCATGATGTTCTTGTCTCGGTATTTCAAGATTAAATCACTTCGATTACGTTCATATACGTACTGATTATGGGAACTTCCACACCCTAGCTACATATGGGATCTTAACTTGGGACACATCTACAGACACCAACCGTATCTTTCACCTCCAGAAACGCACTGTTAGAGTGCTTTTTGACCTGCAATAAAGAAATAGGTGTCGCGATTCTTCGCTGCACAGATACTTCTTTCATATCCGCATCCAAATCGTATCTTCATGTTTCTTATCCGCATCTGCATTTTTTACTATTCGTATGCTCGCCTCATATCACAAGGCCGACCGGCTTTGATGTCAGCAGGCTGTGACGTATTTTGCAGTAGGTAGTCGATCAGCCATATTTAGATTGGACATTCATACGTTCAGATCGTTTCTTGCGTTTGGAATTGGTTTGTTCAAATTATATTGGTTTTATTAAAAAAAAATACTGTGTAATATTTTCGTACTTTGTTGGTGATACCTATAATATTTTCCTAGTGTTGTATAAGCGAAAAATGCTTTTTTGAAACGATAAAAACAGGGTAACCTAAAAACTGTGGCGTTGGCTGTTTTGTGTGTGTTACACTTTGTAAAAGAAGATATTATTTTTTTCAGCAGCTACAGATTCAAGAAAGATGCTATTCCCACACAATTCCCTAACTGTCCGTTGTATTTGACAAAAAAACGTGAAGATTTTATTGTTAAAATAATTTTATATTCTTCGATATATATAACAAAATTATTTTCGAACACGAAAAAATGTTTTTAAATGTATATAATAAACTTTCTGTTTTAATACAATATATTTTAAATTACATCACCGAACATAGTCATTTGGATACTGATATGTAAAATGTCATATTTACAGCAGTGAACGTATTGCAACAATTATAATAGCTTGCTCTACAAATACCCTACTTAAAAATTGTTGTAGGAAAAGTAATGATAGATTAGGTAAAACACCATTTCCTATCCATATGATAGGAAATTAAAGACCCTGGTTAAATTGCATGTCTGTAAATTTTCTCGTGAAATTGAACAACATTTCGAATAAAATTGCAATTACTGTATCAACTTTAGTTTAGTCCAAATACATGTACAATTACAAATAATAATAATTAGTCTATTAAATATCCACCACAAGTACATCTTTCACGAAAACGGTGCTCGGTTATGTGTTTGGTTTTTGCTTTGAAACTTCGTTTTACCAAAATAAAATCGAATGGAAGGCGAAGAAAGGCTCAGTTGACGACTGGCATCCTCTTTAAACCGGAAGCCTTTGAAAACTTAAAAAAGGAATGGAAAAAAACGATTCCTTTACCGCTTAGGCTAATATCGTGTATGGCGATTCATCACCTATCGAGCGAGACGTCATTGAAGAGCGCTGAGGCCTTGTCCTCTCGATGGTAACGACTTTACCCGCAGTTGCATACACAATATATTCGCATCCAATCCGTATCCGCATGCACAATAATAAAGATTACCCTCGTCCCCAAAAACTTAGCGGATATCCCCAAATTATCCATAGGTATGCAGGGCACTACGTCGTTACGTCGTGATAACGGGATATAATGGATTTTACATCCTTGAGGACGTAAAGTGGTAATAGTGCAATAGATATCAATATATAACAGAAATTAACAACTTTGACAATTATGGAATCGTACAAGCAAATATCAAATATTTCGTAAAGTGATGATTTTTTCGAAATTTTGTACTGGTAGGAAAAATACAGTATGACACTCAGACCGTAAATCTTTGGGGTCGCCTGATTGCAAAACTATATTTACGTCGTTTGTGACATAAAAACTAATTGTAGCTAGTTTTTTAATTACGAAAATCTACGTCACGTTTAGACTGTGCATCTAACTTCATTCAATGTTGATTGTAAAATTCCACTAATATCACAATAGTAAGGCGTAATAACTTTTAGAGTCAGTTGTGATTTATTCATGGTTGCTCCACAGAGACGATATTCGAGATATTCAAAAGCATCCCGTTTCGTCTTCGTTTTCGTTTTCTATTAGGTATGTAAATTCTCACTATCTTGTTTATGGATGTCATTTCTTTATGCGGCAACCGAGAGACAAACATCTGAATATACGAAGCATGGGTAGACGTAAGCATACGTATTTCCTATCACGTGTATCACAGGCATATTTTCCGGTGACGCAGTAAATTATTCGACACTACAAGTGATATTCTAATAATCGTGAATACATTTCAGGTGTATAAATACTCTATGTAATACAGATACTACGACATAATATAACACCATATACAGTGTGTCTCAAGGGACGTTGGATTGCATGGGTATCTTTGTTATTATTGGAGAAAAACTGAAAAGTACAATTTTCAAAATATGGTCGTAACTTCTTTCTTTTTGATCATAATGAAAAACCGTTTTTACATTGTATATGCACTTTTTTGTGTACAATCGATTGAGCTAAGTTAAATATTTTTTTGTCAATAGATTCATTGAAAATAAATCAAACTTAATTTTTTCTTATGGCGGTTATATCCAAGTTTTACATATTTGTAATTGGCGCTGTTTTTCTGAATAATTTGATGTATAACATGTTAATTTCAAGCAATCACAAATGTTAGAAATACTTTTTTTTGTAACGGAATTTTGCAGTGCGAAGAAAATTATAGGGTGCTGTGAAATAGAAACAATGTTGTTTAAGTATAATTTGTTTTATTCCTAAACTCAAAATCAATGAAATAAAGTTTGATTACCAAAACAAGAAAAGAACATTTTTAAATATTAATTGAGCAGATGCTCAAAAATGCTACCGTTTTGCTATATACATTTTTCCCAACGAACGGCTACATTTCTTGTAACCTTTCTCAGAGTTCTGCGATCAACATTATTAAATGCTTCTATTACCCCATGTTAAATTGTTAAACACTATTATAGTTTTGCACTTGGTACATTTTATTTTTGATAAACCCCCATAGGAAGAAATCATATGGAGTAATATCCGGGGATCTTGGTGGCCATGATATATCACTGTTTGTAACTATGACTCTATTCTGATGTACCAAATTTAAATAATTTATTTCATTACACCCGTTGTGCGGTGGTGCTTCGTCTTGTTGGAACCAAATATTATTTAATAAAGCTAAGGGAATATCGTCCAGCTTCGCTTCCACCTCTTCAATAAGTAGCTGAAGATACCTTTCTGCAGTGAGAATGCCATTGTAGATAATCGATCCAACTAGCAGGTTACCTATTATGCCGCACCACACACAAAAACCGAATCTAACTTGGTTATTTCGCTGAACAACAATATGTGGATTTTCCAGGGACCAATAATGATTGTTTTTGCGATTAAAAATGCCAATATTAGAAAAAAATGTTTCATCAGACCATGAAATCTTTTTATAAAATTCAGGATTCTCATGAATTTTATTTAAATACCATTGACAAATCGCGTCGCCTGGAAAAAGCGTTTGGTGAACTTTGTATTTGTTAGGATGATACTTATTCTTCTTTAAAATACGTGAAACTGCAGATCTGGAAATGCCAATTTCAATTTCAACTTCTCTTGTCGAAATCTCACCGTTCCTTTCAACACACGCAAGAACCATTTCTTCATCAAAACTATTTCTTCGCTGTCTTTGTTCACTTCGAATTTTCTTCTTTGAAAAGGCCCCATAATCCATTATTTTTATCAAGATTTCTGAATGTTTTTGAATTTGGTTACCGTCTTTCGAGGAACTCGTTCTGATATTCATTTTGAGCCCGTGCAATATTTTTATTACAACGTGACGAAAATGTCATATTTTTCTCTAGTAGAAAATTCTCGTGTCATTTTATCTAAAAATTAAATATAAATCTTAGTATTACTAAAAGTTAATTTCACTTGACATAAAACAAGATTCTTGCTTGTTTCGTAAAATCAAATCTATTCCACAGCACCCTATAATTTTCTTCGCACTGCAAAATTCCGTTCAAAAAAAAAGTATTTCTAACATTTGTGATTGCTTGAAATGAATATGTTATACATCAAATTATTCAGAAAAACAGCGCCAATTGCAAATATGTAAAATTTGGATATAACCGCCATAAGAAAAAATTAAGTTTGATTTATTTTCAATGAATCTATTGGCAAAAAAAATATTTAACTTAGCTCAATCGATTGTACACAAAAAGGTGCCTATACAATGTAAGAACGGTTTTTCATTAGGATCAAAAAGAAAGAAGTTACGACCATATTTGAAAATTGTACTTTTCAGTTTTTTTTAAGATGGCGGCGTAACCATTTAAATTCAACTGTATTGTGAATGAATTATTAAACAGCACATAAATATGTACTACTTTGTTCATTTAAACAAAATTCTATCTCCAATAATAACAAAGATATCCATGCAATCCAACGTCCCCTGAGACACACTGTATATGCATACGTGTATGCAGATGATATTTGTGAGTATAGGATACCTGTTGTACTTTTATCTATGAAACCAGGTCATCGAACTAATTTTACTTACAATATATAAATACTCCCTTGTCACTTCTAAGTTTTAATTGGAAGCGTGTTCGGAATATCAATCGATCTAATGATGAATCACATAATCAAAGAGGAAAGTCTTTTTACGAGCATTGATACCAAAAATGGAATCGTACCACCACGTACTGTCAAGGCAATAACAATTTGTATGAAAAATGATCTTGGACATAGTATTTTTGAATAATCTACATAGTTATAAAATTCGTTTACTTGTAGAACTGTAAAGATATAAACAGAACAGGCACAGTTTGAGCCAGATATTTAGAAAACATATGTATACATACTAACTCCTGAAAATCTGATAACATGACTAATTCTGTCGAAAATAGGGTACTTTCGACAAATTTAGAAAATTTTTAGAGTTAACGAAAAGTCAAGGTTTGAGGTTAGTTTTTCTCCTTTCAAATTAATTCTCGTAAAGCAATATTATTCCTTTTTAATTTTTATTTAAACTGCTGAAAGAGTGTCTAGAGGACACTCCCGGACATACAGACCGTGAAAAATCAATTAATTTAGAAAAACAAATTTCTCCGATCATAACATTACAATATATAATGAAAACCTTGCACACCCTAAGGCGTAAGGTGAAAGAGGCATTTATCTTAATAACCTTACCTATGGACCACAAAAAAATTAGCATTGGCTTTCCACAAAGAAACATTTTGTGTCAGCTCTTGTATCCAATTGTACATCTAGGATCTCCAAAACATCTTTAATAAAGACAATAATTCAGTAAGCAGATATCATGTTTGTATGTAAAAAGTTGCTCTCTTGCAATCCATCAACACCCAATCACTATCTTTCATAAATTGGCAAGTTTTCTATTTCAAAAAGACTTATCCTATTTGATTCGAAAAGACAAAATTTACATAAAGGAACAAATCCTTTAGATCATATAATCTTTGAAGATAACACTATTGAGAATGCACCTGAATTTAAATATTAGAGAATATTCATAGGCAGGAAACTCTCTTGGAATACTCATATTAGATACATAGTCACAGAAAAACATACATTTATCGATTTTGACCGTTAAACCGCAATCTTCTAAAATTTGTAAGAGTCAGTTTTTCATGTTTCATATGTTCATTATGATTCTTACCAGTTATAAGGATATCATCCAAAAAAACACAAACGCCATTAACGGTATGAAAAATCTGGTCCATGATACGGTGAAATTGTACTGGTGCGCTACTAATACCGTAAGTCGATTATACTGAAATAATCCTTTATGTGTGGAGATTGTTGTTAATTTTGCCGACGGTAAATCTAAAACCTGATATGCAGCACTTAAATCGATTTTACTAAATTTCTTACCACCAGATAATTTTGCATATATGTAAATCATCGATTCATGGTATAGGATATTTATTTGGGACCAGAACAGGATTAAGTGTAATTTTATAATCGCCGCAAATACGCACGGAACCATCGTTTTTTAGAACTGGTACAACAGGAGTACCCCATTCATTATGTTCTACCGGTGTTATTATTCCAGAATTACATAATCTTTCCAATTCCTCTTCAACTTTAGTTTTAAAAGCAAAGGGTAATGGCCTTGGTTTACAATATTTAGGAGTATAATTTTCTTTTAAATATAATTTTAATTTTAATCTATTAAAACACACAATTTCATTTGAAAATACTTTAGGAAATTTTAATAAATTATCTTGTTTGGAAATATGATTTATAGTTTTAAATGTAATATGAAATTTACATATAAAATCTCGGCCTAACAAAGGCACATTACAATTTTCAATTACACAAAAATTCAAATTAGCTTCCTTATTTTCATAGCGTACAAATAAATTTATTTCTCCTTTCGGATAGATTTTACCACCAGAAAAATTACTAGGAATGATATTCGATTTCTTTAATTCAATGTTTTGAAAATACTGTTTGTAAATATTCATCGACAGACAAGAAATAGCAGCGCTAGGTAATTTGTTATTTAAGAAAACATGTATCAAATGTGGTTGCGAATTATCTAATTTTAGAATATAGATCGGATATTCTGTAATTTCAGTCTCCTTAATACTACTTACAAAATTGATATTTTTGTTACGTTTTCTACAAGTTGCAGCATTATGTGTTTTTGACTTACAGAAATAGCAAAACATTTTAGTTCGTTTATGTTGTTGCCGCTGGAAACAATTCGTATCTGTGTGACCTCTTCTTCCGCAAAATGAATCCACACTGCCAAATCTTCTTGTTCCTGCGCCGGACGAACTTGGAATTCGTGCATGCGAAGTGGATGGATAATGCTTCCCCCGCCGATAACTCTGGATGCGATGTATTTCTTCCGCTTCCACCTTTGCCGGACCATGTGATAGTAAATCGCCATTTTTATTTGCTTCCACTGTTTCAGCTAACTTCGCCGTCTCTACCGCATCATTAAAAGAAATGGATCCATTTTCTGCCAGTAATTTGTTTAAAATCTTGCCAGAATTGAAACCACATATAAATTTGTCACGGAGAACGCTATCCGACTGTGTGCCAAATTCATAATAAATGCACATATGTACCTCTCAATCGTACTGCCCAATCCTGTACTTTCTCGTTTGGAGATTTTACTGCCGTATAAAATTTGTACCGCTCGGCGAATACTATTCTTTTCCCGCGATAGTAATCACTAGAGTTGCTCAATTTGCGTCAACAGCCAGTGGCGGGCGCATAAAAGTTTACACAAAATAAATGGTCAGAAATAAAACATAATACATGCTCAAACACTTACCGTTTTAAGAGTCTTCCGTAAAATTACAAAGTGAATAATGTCTGTTAAATATCTGCAACATTAGATGTTTCCACAGTCGTTTCGGCAAACCGAGTGCGGCGTGAGGAAAAAGTGTGTTTATATGCAGAAAACGAACGTTCTACATCTAGTGACGTTATATTTGCGTAATTAAAATAATCTTTGGAACAACTTAACGGTTCTGTTGACGCACCTTCACAAATTTGTCTTAATGTGCCAAAATCAGAATCTTTCAAACACTTTCAAACCTTTCTAGAACACAAACATTTTTTGCGTCTTCTACGGCGTATAGCTGTGCGTGAACATGTTGCACTATTTGCAGAGATTCCACTAACGACACCGAAGGATTTTGCAATTTTTCTATTGCCTCCACTAGTTCGAAGTAATTGTTCTGAATAGTTTTTAAATCCGTTTTAACCTGACTATCTTGAAATTTCGATTGGCTTTCCTTGATAGCCGCAGCTTCCTTTGGATCGAATTGTAAAACCATCTTCTTAATATTCTCAAAATATTTATTTAGAATTTATAGAATTTATTAGATTGAAGTTAAATTATTATAAAGGAACGAAATTTACGTTTTTTAATTTTATAAATTTTAAACTATGTGTTGAATATATTCTAATACATAGGTTTCTCTACTGGTACAGCACAAACAAGAAAATTAAATTAAAAAATTGTTTGTGTTGTACCAGTACAGGGACCTATATATTGGAATATATACAACACATAGTTTAAAATTTTTAAAATTTAAAAACGTAAATTTCATTCCTTTATAATAATTTAACTTGAACCACAATGTATTTATTTTTCTCAATTTAATATCTATCAACCTTATTTGTACTACAACTGTGTATTTTGGATTCTTTCAGCGGGCCTGATGATGGGATAATTGTCCCGAAACCGGTCGCTCATATTTTATTAAACGAGTTATTGTGAGAGAGTAGACTTTGTTTTCAACCACCATCAATATGTATTCCTCACACAGAGTTCACATTAGATCAATATTTTTAATTATTTTTTTTTTATTATTTAAGCTAATTTTTGATATTTACAATTTTTTTTTAATAAATAATAGTAATACAACTTTATCGTCCAACAGATTACAAGATCCAAACAAAGGATAAAAATTAAATTCAATTGCAGACACCTTAATATAAAAATACAAAAGAAAAAGAAAAACATTGTTGCAAACAACTTCCAAAACACTCTACAACATTGACAATAACAATAATTAAACATAAACTAAACATTAACTAAGATCTACTGCAAGTGTGTCCTAGCAATATCGATAATTTCATTCATTAAATTATAATTTATGTCACAGAACTGAGAAACCGCATTAAAATTTCGGGCCATGGTTAATAGTGGAGAGTGATACGCCGTATTGGTTGTAACTGTTGGGATATAAAATGTTGGGGCTGAACGGGCAGAAAGTCTAGGTACCAGTACATTCAACTGTGATAGCAAGTAAGCAGAATCAATGTTGTTATTTATGATGTTGTATAAAAATGTTATACTATTAAGTTGACGACGCTTTTGTAATGATTCTGTTTCAATCTTTTGCAGGAAAAAACTATGATCCGTGTCTCGAAGTGGATAAGTCCCTTCTGTTTTAAAATACAAATATTTGAGAAATTTACGCTGGACCTTCTCAAGCAGCGCCATGTGAGATGTATAGCGCGGACACCACACTACACTAGCATATTCAAGTTTGCTTCTAATGTAGGTATTGAATAAAAGTTTGGCGGTGTCAACTTGAAATAAGCGGAAGTTTCGTATAACAAAACCTAGTGTTTTTAGAGTTGACGAAACAACATGATTTCGATGTGGCGTGAAGGATCAAAATAAACTCCTAGATCCTGTATCGAGAAGCAACGATTGAGTAGAGCGTTATCAAGAGTGTAAGCATAGTGAAGAATGTTTGCTTTCCTAGAATATGATACCACATTACACTTGGAAGCATTCATCTCAAGTCTATTATCAATGCTCCATCGAGAAATGTTATTAATCTGATCCTGTAAGTAACAGCAATCGCCTACACTACTAATTTCACAAAATATTTTTGGATCGTCAGCGAAAATACACTTCTTACAGTCGATATAGTCAAGTCATTGATAAATAAAGTATAGAGCAAGGGACCTAGATTAGACCCTTGTGGTACTCCAGATGTTGCAGTGTATCGAACAGATGAAAAACCATTGTAGAAGACGTATTGCATTCGTTGGTGAAGATAAGATGCAAGAAAGGCTGCAAGATGATTGCTGAAATCAAAGTCAAAGTCCAGCTTCTTAATTAAAATGGTATGATTTATTCTATCAAATGCCTTTGAAATATCAGTATAGACTGCATCCACTTGACCACGAACATCTAGAACATTTGACACAACCTGGGTGAAGTACATCAAATTGGTAACAGTTGACCTTTTCTCCATGAAGCCATGTTAATCGAGAGAGGTACAACTTTTGATATGAGGATAGATCCGTGAGTACAATACGCTCTCGAACACCTTTGCAAAATTGTCTAAAAGAGATATTGGCCTATAGTTGGTAATATCTCCTCCTGATCTACATTGTATCGGACATATCCTAGACAGCTTCCATAAGATAGGAAAAACGGCGGTGGTTAGAGATACGTTAATCGGTAAAGGCTGTGCCACAATGATGCTACAATCTCTCACCAAGAAGCTGGGAATACCGTCTGAACCGGAGGTCATTTTGTTTTTCATTTTTTTAATAGCAAGTGAAACTTCAGTTTCGGTTACAGTGGGAATATGAATTAAAAAAATAGACGATTGAGAAGTTACTTGGTAATCACCAGGTATACCAGGCATATATACACTGGAGAAGTAAGCGGCAAAACCATTGACTATTTTCTGAGGATCTTCAAATTTATCGTCGTTTCAAAACATTGAGCCAGGTATGCGCGAATTGCCACGTTTATCGCGGACAAAATTCCAAAATTTCTGAGGATCGCAAGATATAGAGGCTTCGAGATTGGCTATATAAGCTTTATACGCAGTTTCAATTTGTTTCTTAGATACAACTCTAAGGAGTTTAAATTGATTTAAGGAGTTCGCATTGTTTGTTTTTTTGTAGCGTTTGAAATGATATGCTTTAAGTCTAATATTGTTAATTATTTCCCAGTTAAACCATGGAGGATAGTTATTAGTGTTAAGTTTTTGTAGAGGAACGCAACGATCAAACACAGAATAAAGTTTACTATAAAACTGTTCACATGCTATATTAACATCCCCGATATCTGATAAGAACGACCAATCAATTTGTACCAGAGCATCATATAAGTCTATAAAGTTAGCTCTCTTAAAATTATATATTTTCGCTGTAGAACCAGATGCGAGAGTAGGCATAGTCTCCGAGCGTAATAAGTTAACTATCAGAGCAGGGTGGTGAGAGTCCTCAGGTAGTAGTGATTCTTCATCCGTAGATACATTAAGTGTAAAATTGCTTAAGATTAAATCAAGTAAACGATTATTGGAATGTTCTACGCTGTTACATTGAGACAAGTTGGTAAATTCAATAAAGTCACGTATCATGTTACTGCAAATATTTATGTACTTCCGGCTTATTAAAATTTGCTAGGTTAAAATCACCCAGAATAAGTATATTGCAATTATTTTCGTTAACCAATTCAAATTCATCCAAAAAAACATTCGGAAGCTTCGGTTGATATATAAGGAGGTACGTAAACAACATAAATATATATAAAAAAAGAATTATTAAGAATACACTTACAGCCTTCGATATCGATAAAGGTACACACATTATTGAGAGTTGATAAATCAATAGGGTATATGACGATATAGTCCTTAACAGCTAACAAAACTCCGCCACCAGTTTGTTTTGATGTTTCTTCAAATCTCCGGTCGCTTCTATAAATTGTGAAGGACCGTGGAAAATACTTGGAGCTAGAAATCTCTCCCGACAACCAAGTTTCTGTTATGGCGACTATATCGAGAGTTTCCGAGCATATAGATGTATAAAACTCAACGTTCTTAGTCCGCATGCTCCTTATATTTTGGTAATAGCATCTACATGTTCGCAATCTGCTGGAGGTGATCAGTTTTCCAGGGCTATTTTTGGTGTACCTTGAATGTATTTGATTTTCAAATTAGTTTCGACACTATTTTCATTAGTCGAAAATGAAAAAACTGTTACGGATCCTCAAGTTCTGGCGAATATGTTTAATTATACTTTTCAAGCGACTCCCGGTCTTATACTAGATAGCATACCAAACACGTCACTAGAATGCACTCTTCCCAATAACACTTGCAGTATGTACCTCTTCCCATTTACAGAGATTGAAATGCGTACAGCTATCTCACATTTAAAAAACAAACATACAGCCGGTCCGGATGACATTTCAGCAAGGATTTTTAAAGAGTTCTCCAATCTGCTTATAACACCATTAACTTATCTCGTTAACTTGTCGTTTACATTCGGTATATTTCCTAATTGCATTAAAATCTCAGCAGTCATACCAATCCATAAGAAAGACAACAAAACCAGTATTAACAACTATAAACCGATATCTTTAATATCAAACGTTGGCAAAGTTTTTGAATACTGTGTATTGAACAGACTATGGTCCTTCCTCAACAAACACAAGATTTAACACAGTAATCAGCATGGGTTTACAAAAAATAAATCGACGACAACTGCTTTGATATCGTTCTATAACATTATCATAGAAGAGACTGACAAAAAGCATTTCCCTCTATCGATTTTCTGCGATTTTAGTAAAGCTTTCGACTGCGTACAACACGAAATCTTGTTGGACAAGCTTTACAGTTGTGGAATTAGAGGTACTGTGGCTGGTTGGATAACGTCTTACCTTAGCGGTCGTCTGCAGTATGTAACAGTAAGTCATATGTGTGAGAATAAACTTCAAAGGTATAAGTCGACATATTTACTTGTACTTCATGGAGTAGCCCAAGGATCGGTAATCGGTCCCTTATTATTTAACTTATATACTAACGACATATATAATTTCGTCTTTAGCGCGACAGTCTACCAGAAACAGCAAGGGCCAGCAGTGAAGCAATTTATCTCATCTATCAATGGTTTTCTTCTAATAAATTAAAACTAAATGAGGACAAAACTTATTTTCTACTGTTCCATACTCGTCAGCGTGTTCAAAATATTCACTGCAACATACTAGTTGACAACAAATCGATAGAGCAGATAAATAGTACAAAGTTCTTAGGAGTAACTATACAAGACAATATGTTGTGGGAAGATCATTGCACCAAACTTACCAACATCCTTCATACTAAGGCGTTTCTCTTTAGAAGTCTTCAACACTATTAAGCGTATACCATGCAGAAATACAATCAAGACTGGCATATGGAATCCTACTTTGGGGCTCATCTCCTTCGGCGAAAATCGATTTCCTTGCACAGAAACGAATTATTAGAATTCTGGGAAATCTAAATTCAACCGATTCCTGTAAACCGATATTGGTGGCATTAAAAATTCTAACGGTTCCATCTTTATACATTTCAGAAGCAACTTATTACATGCACAAAGACAGAAATGATCTTCCAACCAACAGCAGCATCCATCAACATTATACCCACCATGCCTGTGACTTGTGTATACCTAGATGCAATTTACATCTGACCGATAGAAGCCCACAGCACTTGGGTAGGAGGTTATACAACAAGCTACCTGATTACCTAAAAGGCACATCACCTTTCAAGCAAAATGTAAAAAACTTTTTAGCCAACAAATGCTACTACAGTGTTGACGATTTCTTAGCGGATACTATTTGCTAATTCATTAGGGTTTAAATTACGTTTCTCCTTCTAAATGTTCTAAATGTTCGTATTTGTTTTTTAGTTTAATTGAGGTGGTGGACTTTAGTTTAGTTTAGTTTATTTTAGCTTTTTTTTTTATTTGCCTTATTATTATACTTTTTTGTTGACGAATTCTGTTATCCATGGATACTTGGATTAATAAAGGTTATCATTATTATTATTATTTAAACGCCTTTGCAATTCCTGTCGCACGGCCCTATACTCCTCCATCTGCTTTGGTGTTTTATCCGTAGATATAGTTACTTCTTTGTAGGAGTCACCTTCTTTTAGTTATTTATAAAGAGAACACAAAAATATATTTTTTTATTTATTTCTGACTTCCTCTCAATAACGTCCATCTCCCAATAACTGTCATTTTTACAATAAATTTTTGTGGCCGCTATTTAGAGGTTTTATTATACTAATTGTAACTTCTTAGCTATCTGATTTTCTTATATTTCCTCTATATTTTGTAAGCGATACGTATTTGTAGAAAATTTTCCCTGTTAGTACTTCAAAAAACAACAAAAAAAGTAAAAATAAATAAACACAATGAATTGATGTAAGAAGTTAAATGTACTAGTAAGTTACTAGTAGCAGTATTTTCTTGACCACATGCAAGCAAGTTTTATTTACAGTTTAATAATATGTTGTATTGTTTCGTTTGTTTATATGCAATATCCGTGTCGACGTATTGGCAATGATTGTATACCAGTTTAATTAGATGTAGGTCATTAAAAAATCCGACGATCAAGATTCCTTTGTATACTAATTATAATTGTTATAAAATAGGTACGTATTTGTATGACACCTTTTTGGTCTCATTGTACGTAAGGGGATTTTCCTCTTTAATGATGTCGTTCAATCGCTATAGATTGATCGGTATTCCAAACACGTTTCCAATTAAAATTTAAAAGAGATAATGTAATAAGGATGTAAGTATATAAAATCAGTTCGTTGGATGACCTGATTTAATAAACAAGTAATTTACACGCACCTGAAGCATCTTCATCAGGAATATTAATAAGTGCATTAATTAGCAAGTGGTTCCGTAGTTCTTACTTTAATTTAGTTCACGCATGGGGTGATCGTTGGTTTGTAACTTTGTAGAATTAAATTACAATTATCGATCTTCACAAATTAATCTCACAGTTCTAATTATATTACTGTATAATCCGCTAATATTTAATGGGTCTAACTGGTCAGAATATCGATTTCGTCGATATTTTCACTCAATTAACCTTCCCATTTCGCATTTTGATGGATTTTTCTGGAGTAAATTCAGTGTTCTTTGTAGCTCAAATATTTGGAATTATTTGTAGTAATTTGTCCATGGAGGATACTTTTCACGTCTCTTTAAGATTCTTCTGAATTTATATTTTGTAGCGTAACACTTTTTACTATCAGGGCACGAACAACAGCTACCTCAAACTAACATTTGAACAATAACAATCATAAATCCTAAACTTGACGCTATATTATCTACTTGTAATGTACACAAGAAAAATTAAATTCCAGAGCTGAAGATTACAAAATGCCAAAGGAACATCCGCTAGCATAAATGTTTTTATTTCATCAACACTGACAGAAAATCGATTTTTTCCTCAAGAATGTGCTGTCGATGTATAAATTCTGATGGCTTAAGAGTACTTCTTTAAAAATGTAATGTGTTTATCGCAGTGGTGGCTAGTGGTAACATACATGGGAGGTCAGATACAACCCTTCGATTTCCTCGTGTATTTCCGTTGAATTGTACAATGTACACGATATGCAACGGAAATACACGAAACGTCGTAATGCGGCTCCGCAGTAACAGTGCATCATTAGTACTCGATCAAATATCCGGTAACAGCCAGAGGCGTGGCGAACGCATAAAAGTTTACACACAAAATAGAAGGTAAGAAATAAATAATAAAACGTGCTGAAACACTTACCGTTTTAAAAGTCTTCCGTGAAATCACAAACTGGTTAACATCTGTTAAATATTTGAATCATTAGATATGTTGACGACGTGCGGAATAAATGTTTTTTAATGCCGAAAACGACCGTTCGACATCTAGCGATGTTATATTTGCATATTTAAAATAATCTTTGAAACAACTTAATGCATCTTCACAAACTTGTCTTAATAAAATCGGAGTCTTTCTCTAAAATACTTTCAAATTTTCGTATTAAACACCAATTTGTTTCGTCTTCTACAGCGCATGACTGTGCGTGAACATCATTCACAATTTGAACAGAATCCACTAGAGACATCGAAACATTTTGTAATTTTTTTATTCCCTCCGCTAGTCCGAAGTAATTGTTGTGAATAGTTTGTAAATCTCTTTTAATCTGACTATCTTGAAATATTTCCTGGTTTTTCTTGATTGCTGCAGCTTCTGTCGGATTGAATTTTAAAACTACCTTCTTTACTTGATCAAAATATTTGTTGTAGTAAAACGTAGCCTGCAACCATGTTCCCAATGTGTAACAATTGGCTGTGGTGGTTTAGGTAAATCAGGACACAGTTTGTGAAATAGTCGGGTACGTTTCGGGGACTTTAGAAACACTGCCTTTGTACTAGCAATCAATGCATTTACTAGTGGAAAACATGTAAGAATCGTTTGTGCCGCAAGATTTAGAGTATGGATTTTACACGTTACATGTAAGAAGTTACCACTGAGTTCTTTAAGAGATCGGCCCAAAGAACACATGTTTGCGGCACCATCACTCATAAACATTAAAAGTTGCTTAGTTGTTCAATGAGTTCAACACCACCTTTAAAATCTCATCGGCAGTACAATTTATAACTCCTTTGGAAGCAAGTAAGAAGGAGGATGACGGTCGATGTGGTTCCATTGTACGTACCATTACATTAACCACAGAATGTTTTTGACGATCTGTTGTTTCGTCCACACACAACCACAGTTTTTTATATTTCAATTCCGTTTTCATTCTTTTTTCTATATGTTCACGAGCAAATGGCACTACATTTCGTATCGATGTCCGACTAGGTAATTTACAGTCCGCATATTTATTCCAGAAGGAGACAAATGCTTCTTTGTCTAGTAAACGAAACGATAGATTACATAAAATAAGAGTAACACATAAATCAAATGTAAATTTTTCTTGGTCTCGTATGCCACTTTTTGCAGAAGAATGCTGTTTGCTTTCGATGTGACGTTGACAATGGCTTCTGGACCAACACATTAAAGGGATTTTACAAACTAGACATTGAATTTTAGCGCCATCAAAAATTAAGTCCGGCATGTCCACTATAAAGTTTTTATCTGTGTCTGCCATTGGTCGTTTTCGCGACGTACCTAACTGCGACATTTTTAAAGCAAACATAAGCGTACAATTACGAAATAGCATCGATTTAGTACTGATGCTGTGAGCGCGTGAAATAAATAATCGCCGACTCCGCACCACATATCTACTACACTGACTGTTACCACTCTTTGCCCAGACTGATCATCACTATCAGTCGCTGCTGGCTTATCGTAATCATGTATAATTGTCGTAAATTTCAGTTTGTTAAAAAAGGTGAATGGTATGGGTGTAATGTCTCATAAGCTGCTTTTTTATTGCAAAATTTTCCGTATCATAGTCGCTGGCGCTGGTATGGGAGGAGGCTCTATTTTCAATGCGAATACTTTTTACAAGTTGTGCTAATTTTTCAAAAGCTATTTTTTGTAGCAAAACTAAGCAAATTCAAGGAATAAATCACTAAATTTCAAAATCTTTATTTTGCCATGGTACAAGCGCTGATTTCGATATTCTCTATAGGTAAAATTTGGATTTCTTGTATTAGTTTTGAAGTGGACAAGTTAAGGTAATTCCTCTTTTCTCTAAATACATGTGTTTAGCCACACCAGTACATCTGTTAGACAGTATGCCTAAAACATTCTTATAAGAGCTAATCTGCGTAGAGTACCAAATATTTTGTGATAATTAATTGATCAAATTCTTAAAGCAAACTCTGTTACGAGTGTATCATCTTATGATACTGTCAAATAGACTAAAGTTTACGTTGACCCGATTCCTAACGTACAAGTATTGATAGAACATATTCTGTAACAATGTCAGATAATAAGGGACACACAGGGAGCCCTGGAACATATTTGACAATCAATGATTAAATGTAGTCAAATGTGCATTACTCCATCAATGTACTACAGTAAGCTTTGTTTATAGGAATGATATGATTAGGGCTAAACCTTTTTAGGGTTGTTCAATTCTTTATTTTAATTGTGGTTTTGCATAGACATTATTAATATCTTCTTCTATCTAGTTGTTATGTCGCTATGTTCTACTTCCTGTACATAGTTTCAGTTAATATTTCTGTTAAGAAATCCAAAATATTTTTAAACAGGTTCTACTATATAGAACCGAAAATAATCAGTACAAAGATGGGGAAAAGCAGCTGACGCTATACCGTTACCTACGATATAACAAGGCCTCAGCGCTCTTCGATGGCGTCACGCTGGGTTGGTGATGTAGAGTCCGTTTAGAATCAGAACGTGACATTACGTCACTAATTTCTGCGCGGCGGGAAATCGAGAGAACGCTTCATTAGCGGCTTGAAACCCAGTATTTACTAAAAATATAGAACAGAAAATTTATAATGTACGAAAATTAAAACCATTAATAATAAATATATTACGACGACAATGACATCTACAAAAACGGCAATCTCATGGCTATTTGAGTAAGAACAAATTTGTGCGCATGCGACATAATGGCACGTTCTCATTCTGAACGGACTCTATTGCCATGCACGATATCAGCCTAAGCGGCAAAGGAGTCGTATTTCTGCAATTCTTTTAAATTTCTAAGTGCTTCCGGTTTAAAGAGGATGCCAGTCGTCAACTGAGCCCCTCTTCGCATCCATTCGATTTTATTTTGGAAAACCGAAGTTTCAAAACAAAAACCAAACACATAACCGAGCACCGTTTTCGTGAAAGATGTGTTTATGGTTGATATTTAATCGACTAATTATTATTATTTGTAATTGTACATGTATTTGGACGAAACTAAGGTTGAAATGATACAGTAATTGCAATTTTATTCGAAATTCTGTTCAATTTCACACACAGACATGCTATTTAACCAGGTTCTTTAATTTTCTATTATGTGGTATTTTACCTAATCTATCATTATTTTTCCCATAATAATTTTTAAGTAGGGTATTTGTAGAACAAGTTATTATAATTATTGCAATACGTTCACTGCTGTGAGTATGACATTTACATATATCAGTATCCAAATGGCTATGTTCGGTGATATAATTTAAAATATATTGTGTTGAAACAGAACGTTTATTATACACATTTAAAAACATCTCTTCGTGTTCAAAAATAATGTTGATAAATATAACGTAAGAATATAAAACTGTTTGAACAATAAAATCTTCACGTTTTTTGTCAAATATAACGGACAGTTAGGGAATTGAGTTGAAATAGCATCTTTTCTAAGCCTAGGATTTTTTAAACTTACAGTTATAGTTTCACCGGTCCTTGAATCTGTAGCTGTTGCAAAATAAACAATATTTTCTTTTACAAAATGTAATTCATAAACAATGTATGTTTTGTTTGTGAGCTGACGCCACAGTTTTAGGTTATCCCGTTTCTATCGTTTCAGAAAAGGTTCTATCGCTTATACAACACTAGAAAAACGTTATAAAAACAAAGTACGGAAATATCACTACGCAATATTTTTTTAAATAAAACCAATATAATTTGGATAAACCAATTCAAAACGCAGAGGCGGTGTAACACGTTTATGGCTGATCGACGACCTACTGCAAAATACGTCACAGCCTGCTGACGTCAAAGCGCTCAGGCCTTATATATCGGGGGTAACGGCTACACTTAGAGCAATTCACAATAATGTGCTTCAGATTTTCCACACCCCCTTAATCGCATGTCTCACTATCTTGCAAGTTAATCTTCTTGAGATAACTATTGCGTATATCAGTTCTGAAACCATAGTGTTCTTGATAGCTTAGTTACAAATTCTTTACAGCAGTTACCTGTTGTTGTGCTTGTGAAGTACTCACCACAATCGATTTGAATAACACTTTTGACACCATCAAATATATCAGACGGTAAATATAATGCAGAATTTCTGAAATTTTTGCAACCTGATTTGACAAATTGGTCCACCTGTTCGTTGCCTTTCAATTGAATGTGACCTTTCACCCATAAGACTTCTTCAAGTAGGACTAATCTTACAGGAGATATCCATGTGTTGTACCTGTATTAAAATATTTTTGCAATCCGTAACAATGAATACGTTTTTCTTGAGATCAATGGAATTGACATACTCTAATGTCTAATTCGGAGGTACGTTTAATTATTATTAACTTGCATATGGTACTGTTTTAGTTACTCTTATAATTTATCTGTAAGGTTCAGGATCATTTAAAGTCTGCTTTCACACGTTAATAGGTATTAGGTACTTATTGCTTAGGGGATAGTAAAGTTGTTAGCTTAAATTTATTCACTGTATTATCCAGGTTATTGTTAGTTGTTTATTATCCTACCTACTTATCATGTAGAAGATAATATTATTGCAGGGTATTAATTTATCGCTGCCTCTCCATAAACAAGACATCAATTTCTGTGAGATCCGTTTTAGTTTAATATTTCTTGTCGAGTAATTAATCCTTGTTGGTCAAAAACGCACCGACAACCTCAAAACATCGAGTCAGCCAGTCTGTACTATTAGTAAATTAACCAAACCCCTAGTGGTACGTCATAACGAGAACAACACGCCTGATTTATACATAAGAATATACACATAGGTATACTGAACTTTCGATGCAACATGACAAATAACGTGCGTACACACTTAATACATTGTAGTAATGTTCAAGGCATCTATTAAGCCTACTAAGGTTTCCTAGTAATTCTTAAGTAAATGAGTGGATAATTAACAATGACGCAATTCGCATCATTCCAATATAATTCTAAATTGGATATTATTATGAGCTCTTTATTATAATTATATAGAATAAAAAATGCAAATATACAATATGTTGGTAATATGTCAGACCAAAGTTTCTCAATATATGTCGTCACATCTATCAAACAGAAGCGATATTTTAAACTGCGTATTTTCAAAACTTTAACAGGTAAGTACATACATACACATGAGTGATTATTTATTTTGGTACCCTGTTGTTATTTAAGTGTCTGCTACTATTGACTAGTACATGAAATTGATTTCACGAAATTACGAAATCCAACCTAAAATGTTTACAATGTGGATTGTTGGGAATATGGAATACCATTATTCTATATTTGCAAACCCGTTTCTTCACATATGTTTTCTAAGAAAGCTTTCCTTTTTCTTAGAACCAATGTTACTGAACAACTTTACGAAATGCGCCTGCGTATGACAATACATATCCTATTTTTTTTTTGCACTTTCTAGTCGTTGCAAACGGCAAAAATGATCACAAAATTATTATTTTGAAATTTATTGTATATTTTATGAGATTCCTGTGAATATTTTTCATAATAATTCTTGTAAGCGTCAAACGGCTCTAAGACAATATTTTGCTTAGTCTAAGTGAGCAGCATTAGTATTCTTTTCTATATTCAAAATTCCGTTGGAGATGAAAGTAGATTACGAAGCCTAGACGGATACGCTGCGATTTCAATTTTAAATGAGTTACCTCTATACATGTCTGTATATGTACCTACATAGAAATCACATATGTTTCAAGATTTACATTCGATTAAATGTCTCTCGAAAAAGAAAACTTAGTTACACCGATGTTCGTACATACAGCACCATTAGCTTAACATGCGTCTAAGTTTTTTAAAACCGCGCGCTTACATATGCGGCGCGTTGCGTTGTGCCAACAATTTCCCGATTTAACACGGTTAAATGCTCGCGGCTATTGAATAAGTTCCTAATGGGAATGCATAGTGCATCATTTTCAGGATCGTAATTCCGCAATACCGCAACGTATTCCGTAAAAACTCAACTACATGAAACATTTCACGGACATTGCAGACGAATAAAAAGCGACTTACGCTGTAGGGACAGAGTGAGTGGAGACACTCCGCGGATTGCTTATTGTTAGATAAAAAATACGCTACAGAAACGTATAATATATGTATTCAGCATAAGATCGCAAATCAAACGCTGTCAGGATTGTGAGCGGGTAGACGCAAATAAACTTACAAAACGAAACTGACTCGTATGAAATGGAAACAATACATAAGAATGATTGTCTTATAATATAATGGAATAGGTGTGCTTATAGACTATTTAGCTGGCTATAAATCTAAGCATGACAATACCTTTTAGATGCAGGTCATCTTGTGTATATACGAGGTGTAGCAATTTATTTTCTAAAATAACTGTGACGGTGTAACACGTATCAAAATTATCTGAAAAGCATGGAAGCCTTTGACATTTTATGTGAAGTCAGAAAAAATATTATTGAAATATTGAAAGATGAAAACGTAAGGTGCAACTAAATAACAAAGAAAGTTTAAAGATGGATGAAATTTCTTCGATAAAGAATTTATAATAATAATATAAAAATATATTGTTTTATTTGCAATCACGCTATTAGAAACATTGTCATAGAACATATTTAGTGTAAAAAGTACACTTTGCCGGAATTAAAATAGGAGTATAAATGAAATATGTATAAATAAGCACATATGGTTGTCGTGTTGACTGTAGATGCTGTTTTAAATGCTATTGTTGGTAGACCCTCTTCAATTTTTTAGTTTGCATTATTTTCTCGATAGCACCCTGTCCACAGTTCACTGCTACCATTGACCTTATATACAGAGTGAAGCATCTCCGCACGCTAAGAAGATTGCCTTTCTGAATTGAGATTTTTCAAAACGGCTTTTTCTTGTTATGAGGTCTGATTGTAGGCATGCCTTAAAATTGTATTGAAATGTGCAGGCTGTCTCATAAGTACAGTTGCTCACTAGCGCCACCGGGCAGTGGCGGAGGTTCGATACAACCCTCAATATAACTGCGAGTCTCAACCAGATCTGTTGTGTATACATGTACGTTGCCGTAAATACTATTTCGTAGTTCTACGTTGGTTTTCAAAATGTTGTCTACATCGCGAAAACGACCAATGTTGGACAAAGTTACAGAATTTATAGCAGAAATGCCTGACCTAAATTATGGTGGCGTTAAAATTCAATGTGTAGTTTGTAATATCCCTTCAATGACTGAAAATTACCAAGTCGGGCATCGTTACAAAGAATTGTGCCATCTGCTCGTGAACATGTTGAAAAAAGAATTAAATCGGAGTTGAAAGATAAAAAACGGTGGTTATGTGTGGACGAAACAACAGATCGTAAAAAACATTCTGTGGTTGATGGACACGGTTGTGGTACCTACAATGGAACCACATCAATCGTCACCTTCAATTGAATTTGCGGATACAGTTGCTTGAATACGCCGATATGTTTGGGAAATTTCACAAACACTTTTTTGGTAGATAATATTAAATCATTCACCGTAGGATACTTGCTTCGAATTGTTTTTGCTACGAGATGACATGCGTGTATGAGGCATATTATGTGAAGAAGAGTCGAGAAGCATACTTTTAACATCCTACCAACCTTCAGCATTGTTGCGGCTCCGTCAGAAACTAACATGGTGATTTGGGCTCCTAAAAAATTCTCTTAACCTTTTTTTTAATTATGTTTACAACGGTTTCGGCATCAGTTCTTTCAATCCTTTTACTGGCTAACAACAAGGAAGCTGCTGGGCATTACGTTTTAAAGGACGCGCCACAATATGAATAACGCTGTGTTTCTGAGCATCAGTAGTTTCGTCCACAGTGAGCCAGATTTTTTGATTTCTCAACTCGTCTTGTATACAGTCTTCTACTGTACTTTGTACATGTGGTAAATTGTACCGCAATTGTCTTTTTGTTGGTAGGGAACCTGTAGATTCCAAACCAGGGAAACGCCAAATATATTTCTTCACATGCGATGCAAGAGGTACACCAGGCTTACGTCCCATGTTTTCGAAAACACACAATGAGAATCCAATAAATAACCGAACGGCCGAACTCCTCAAAGTCTACCGCACTACTGAACTCTGCATCCACATGAGATATAACATGTTATAGAAAATACAAAATTAAAATAAAATATACAATTTTTATGCGTTATATCTATTTGATGCAGTGTTTTTGATAGATTGTAAAACTAGGGGCCAAACGGCCTTTGTATTACTTCTGCATTTGGTTTCAGTTTAACTCAAACAGGATTATTCCCTTAATCAGGTTTAGTAACCTATACAATAAATCTTTCTCCCGTGGAACAATTGCTCTTAGCACAGTGTGACTGCGCATTCAAAAATAATATAGGAACAGAACTTAAAAAAAAAATTCGTTGCACTTAGAATCATCCAGAAATGTTAAAGAATTTACAAACGCATTTGAAAAACTACTTAAAAAGTTTATAATTCACCATAATAATAATTTCTTAATTGACTACTCACTTAGGTCGTACTCCTATAACTTGACTTCATTTGTAACTATTACCAATCGCTAAATTAACACAAATTTTCTAATACAACATATTCAACAGAATGCGGAAAAAACCCTAAAAATAATTTGCTCCTTTTCAAACTCTCTACGTCAGTGTGGCTGCACGAAGAGAATAGTCCCAAGCCAATATCTGTTAAAGATGTATGGCGGAAATTAAATTATAACACCTTGTACGCATGCACCCATTATCAAGTCTCAATTTCTTTCTCGGAATACTACGCTCTACTTAGTAGATAGCTAATTAATTTTGCTCAGAAATACACGCCCTAACGCCCAAATAGGGACTAAAATTATAAATTAGAAAGTGCAAGGAACAACCCGAACCAAGTCTAATGCAAATTCGGTGTTTATCATGCCGTTATCCTGCGTAGCGTTACTTTTACATTAACGTCAATTCTAGATAGGCATTTTATATCTGCAGTAGATTTTCACTTATTAGTTAACAGGCTGAAATAACGACTAGCCTTACAGCAAATGTCTTGCACTTCCTGGTTGTAATAATTTGAGAAGTTTTAACGTAAGTTTGCAACGGTTATCTAGAACTATACATAAATTCCTCGTTAAGCTAACATATAAAGTGCATAGGCCGAAAGGATATAGAAATATGTGCAACTGATTTTCCTCTTTAAAAATAGGTTACTTAATTCTAAATACAAGTCTGAGCTAGGAAAGCATCCAATAATAAAACTAACAAAGATTGTAAATAACAAGGTTGAATACTGAATCGCTATGAACACCAGTATACCCATCATCTTGTAACGCGCACTCTTTCTCTGGACTATATATATGTTTTGGAGAAAACGTCATTCGTAAAATGTCAAGAATCAACTTTACTATTTGTTTTCTCAATAAATTTACTTAGTATCTATAAGCAGAATGAAAATAAATTGGTTATTAATTACCTTCTTAGCAATATATATATATATATATATATATATATATATATATATATATATATATATAAGTAGTTGCGCATCTCGCTAACAGATGCCTCAACAAATATTTATTTATTTGGATGAAATTAGATTTGAGAACACGTGGGTGACACTTGACTTGTAAGTTTGTGAACTTAGTGAAAAGTGCTTAACGGCGGTCTGGAGCACGGTGTTCATCAACAAGAAAACAAAATAAAACGAAACAAAACTCTTATCCTAGGATTACAAATTTCAACAAAATTAAATCAAACAAAGTTCTAAATTGCGGTTGTAATCACGTAAAGGAAAAAATAAATAATGTTAAACACATTCGTCATGGAATACTAAAATTTGTTTAAAAGGTAAGAATAAACGGTGTCTCGGAAATGAGTTTTCATGTCGGTAAAATCAACCAATAGAATTATTACGAGTAATTAAGAGAACTGAGACAGTATAGAATTACCGTCAGCTTGTTAAGGGAATGCGGACAGTAATAATTTCCGAAGGGAATTCGGAACTCAGACAATATAAATTACCGTCGACGAGTTAAGGGATTTCAGAGAATATAAATACCGTCAGTGAAGGGGTCGGACTGGAGAGAACTCCTTACGAATGAAATTCTGCACGGCTTTATGTATATAAAATTTGACACAAACATTTTGAAAAATCTTTATTCGCAAAGGCGTAATCACCCTGTATATTTATGATTCTGTCGCTGAAATGTTATGATAATCACTACTATTACTTACAACATTTGAAATAAATACTGAGATATAACTTGTAGAAACATATGTGTATATATATATATTGTTATGTGACAAATTTAATTAAAAGATTTGAATTGAGGAGATAATCTGTTTTGTTTTTATTTTAAGTATTTACTTACAAAGGAAAAATGAATTTAATCTAATTAAAATTACTTACAGTTATATTGTGGCGTGTTTTTTATATGTGTGTGTGTGTGTGTGTGTGTAAAATCCTACTGGTTCCTGGTTCCTTTCTCCCTCTACTTCGTGAAATCCTCTTATTTTTGATTCCTTCTTCCCTCTGCTTCGTAAAGTCCCTTTGTTTGGAAGCCCTCTGATGGTTTTCTTCAATTAAATTTCTTCAAATGGTTTTTAAAATTTTTTAACTGACTAAATATCGTTAACAATCGTTGGATATCATTTATAGTTTACTTGAAATGTTTTTTATATATTTGCACTGGTGACTTTCACGATGCTTTAACTTTTTTGTCTCAATTTTCTAAAAGTCAATCGGAAAGATGTTGTTATCTGTCAGAATTGTTTTTCGTTGCTGACTTCTCTTTTTTCTCGTCGTCCCCAACATTGCCAATCTAATGACTTGATATTTAAATTTTGATGTTTTGAACTACCAACTCGGTGTCGTAGGTAACTTAAGGAATTTTAACGGTCATTTCCAAATACAATGTGATTTTTGTGTGTGTATGTGTCATTTTTACAAATAATGTCTTTAATATATAAATAACTTAAAATAAGCTGAGATTTTGACTCTCCCCTGTAAGATGTCATTAACCGAGTATTTTTTTTTTTTTTTAAGAAAAGATTGATAATATAAATAATCAATAATGTCGGAACTCGAATATTCATCGAAAATAATACAAGTTCCGCATTAAACTCTATTAAAATCTCATGTCGGAGAATTTTTATATAATATTAATTATAATGAATTTAACATACGCTGTTCACGTTGAAACATTCCACTACAATTTATTATATATTTTGGGTCAATATGTACAATAAAACATAAAATGTTACAATACACAATTATACAACAAATTGTCCACCCAGCCCCCGCTTCCATACCTCTCTGTCTTGTGCTGACTCTTCCTCTAGGTATACTTTTTCGTATCCCCCCTCTGGCATTCTCAGACAGTGGCCAAACCATTTTAACCCCTTAACTTCGATCTTGTCTACAACTGCTTCCGTCGCATGCATTTTGGTTCTGATTTCTTCGTTAATAATTCAATCAATTTCTTCGTCAGATGAAAATTAAAACATTACTTTTATATTTTTTTCAGCGAAATACTGAGTCAAATCGTGAGAGCTACGCTATGGAACGATGCATTATCGTGATGAAACATAATATTTTTCTCAGGAACTCTACTGAACACCTCAGGCAAACGCTTTTCGGTGTACCTTTTAGCTGTAGCTGCTTTTTGTTCATCCAATTTTATTACACATATCGGGCCCGTCCTTCTAGAGAACATCGTATACATAACTTTTTTCATAGCTCGCTACTTGTATGTCATTGTTAGAGTTTCTTCACTTTTTGAAAGTCGAAGACGTCCTGTTCCTTTCTGGTGCTGAGCATAACTTCCAATTTTAGTTAAAATTAATGATTAAAAACTAATACTTAATTAAAACCATACCTTGTATATACAAGGCAATTACAAATTAGGTCAAAACAGTTGCACAACATACAATACAAAAATAAGAAACAATTTTCTAAGGAACAGTATTTTGAAATCATTCTCCTTTTATACGCACAGCTACCAAAATGTAGTCATATAGTCCAATTTCCACCTCAATTCTTGGCTTTTTTCAGGAGTTACCTGCAACAAAGAGTAAAGTACGTTTTTTACAATGGCTATCGCTTCAGGATTACCACAATGATCTAATTTAGGCCCGGCCTTTTTTAACATCTTTATAAACGATATAATTGTGGAGCTTCAATCTTCGGCGCTGACATATGCGGATGACCTGAAGATCTTCCGAGCAATCCGGGACGGGAACGACTGGATCTGCCTGCAAGAGAGCTTAAATACAGTGGTGCGTTGGTGTGCTTCCAATAAGCTCAAGCTGAATGTAGACAAATGTAGTGTTGTACCTTACGCTAGGAATCGCCGTATGATGATCATTACTAACTATTATGTCGGTGTCTCTAGCATATATTTGTGTTCTAAAGCACCGAAATATCTGGGATTTATCGTGCGCATGTTTAGGGACTTTACGAACTTCCTAACTCTATGCTCATTGTTTAGTGGCTACGTCCGTAGTAAACTTGAACACGCGTGTGTTGTGTAGTATCCATACTATGAAGTTTATAAACAAATTATCGAGCGCATCCAGCGAAAGTTCTTGAAAACCCTTTCATGCCGAATCCCTATTGAGAAACATCGAATATCTACTCCTCTTACAGCATTCGATCGACTTGCAATTTACTCAGGAATGATGTTTACCTGCTTATAATATTTAACATTTTACTTACTATTCCTTCGCGAGCGGTAAATATCCTCCGCCAGAATTGAAAATAATATTTATAAACGAACTAATTCAGTTCTTTTCATAAAATTCGTTCGTGAACGTTAAAAAATATTATTTATTTTTGGAACATTTCGTTTTTATAAAACCATTATTTTCTTATTATTTTCGGTCAGGAGTCATGCTTTTCTGTTTCTTTATATTTATCATTCATTAACGAAAAACATATACAGCGTGATTTATAACGTGCAGAGGAGATTTTTAAGGTAGATATTGGGGACTAAAGTAAACATTTTTTAGTAATAAACTTTTTAGAAAAACTCAGTAATTAAAAAGTTAGAGTGGTTTGAAGGTCTTAAAAAAAGTTTCCCACTTATTGAGTGCTGCGGAGATTTTTTCTAAAGGAACAAGATTTCTTTGTTTCTTTGGAAACGATATAATTTCAAATTTAGAGAAAAAAGAGTGCTCACACCAATGCAAAATTCTAAAATTAATTTCTATTTAGATTTATAAAATTAAATTTAACAAAGACAAAAAATTATGAAAAGGAAACAGATCAATAACTACATAAGTATAAAAATTCATCAAAATCCCCATAAGAAAAAGTCCAGTGGGTTGAGATCAGGGCTGCGTGGGGGCCATTGAATAAATCCACCCCGGTTGATCCACCGGTGCGGAAAGGTATAATCGAGATGATCTCTTACAGGACGACTAAAATGTGATGGACAGCCATCGTGCATAAACCACATGTTGTACAACCAATGGAACATGTTCCTGGAGTTCTGGTAAAACTTCTTATAAAAAATGCAAGTAAGATTTACCATTGAGACGCGCCGGCAATTCGAAAGGCCCTATTAAGATGTCGTTCACAATTCCAGCCCATAAATTTAAACTGAAACGTTGTTGAAAGTTGGCGTATCGCATGAGGATTTTCATCAGCCCACATGTGAGCATTGTGGAAGCTGAACCTACCATTCCTGGTGAAACAGCATTAGTCAGTTACCAGTACGTTTGTTGGAAAACCTGCTTCTGCTTCCATATGATTGAGCAGCCACTCACAAAACTGCTGCCGCAACGGATAATCGTTGGGAATAAATCCTTGTACCTTTGGAAGTGATAAGGATACAAACCGTTCATCTTCAATGTACGCCAAACAAAGTTCTGAGAAACATTAACTTCCTGGGCAATTTGGCGTGTACTAGTTGTCGGTTCAGCATCTACCTTTTCCAATACTTCTTCTTCAACATCAACCGCGTGTCGATTTGGTCTTTCACCATATTGACCCTTCTTTGGTTGTAAATTTCCAGTCTCTCTTCCCCGTTGTAATAACACGGAGAAAAGTATTTTCGGAAAGCGTCTGTCTATTTGAAAAGTTTTCTAAATACATTCGTCTTGCTCGTGCAGCATTTTCATCGGCAGCTCCATAAACTATTTATTATCATGTCGTATCCTTCGTTAGTGTAATTCGCCATTTTATCCGAACTAATAACTTAATAACAACCACTAATAACAAATCTTAAATTTGATGTGTTCAAATTTACTGAAATGTCAATTTAAAACTTTCCTAAGTTTCAACGGCACCTTGCTTTTTATTATTCAGCAGCTTTCAATAGTTGGTACAAAAATTATTGGCCATTAAAAGGAAAAATTAAGGAATCGTAATTCCTATTTTACATTTATTTTAAATCATCTTTCTAACTAAATGTGGTTCAGCTAACTCAAATATTTCCAATTTAAATTTAAAATTATTAATTACCCACATAATTTCCGAACAACTACTTCTTATTTAACTAAGCTTTAACTCGTTGCAACTTTTCAATTATTGAGTTTTTCTAAAAAGTTTATTATTAAAAAATGTTTTTTTACTCCCCACTATCTACCCTAAAAATCTCCTCTGCACGTTATAAATCAGCTTGTATATTTTGCTTATTATTCGTTTACGAGCGATAAGTATTCCACCCGAGATTTGGAAACAAACCACAGGTACATAATATAAAAATAAAACTCTTTTATAAACATCACTCACGAATGAAAAATGTTCTGCGCACCTCTCTAATGCTGCTTCCAGCGTTAGTTGACCATTAATATGTATATAGGTAGGTCATTTACGAACATATAACTCAATATTGTCTGTAATTACTTTTACTTTTAAAACGTAACCTCAAAATTAATAAATGAGTATGTCCCGGCCACAGGAGTATGCCCTAACGTAGATAAAATTCACAATGCCCCGTTTGCATTTTATTATCGTTACAATTGCGTCGTACGTGTATGAACTCGTGTTAACAAAATATCGTAGCCTACCTGTCATAAACTCTGCTTTAGCGCTGCGTAAGCTTGCGTTACGCTAGTAGTACGCCTTACAAGCCGTTCCGATACGAATTTATGAGGTATTGTAGCTACGTATGTGTAGGAATATAACATTTTACATACCTTACGGTAAAGAGGACAAGATCTAGGATTGCAGCCAAGAACTACCTGCGTATACAGTGCAGCACAAAACAAATCAACGCCCACGATACCTCGAAAATGATGTAAAAGTGAAATTAAGTACAAATATTATACATATAAAAAATCTAATAAATACTTTTACATGTCTAATAATGCATTTACTTATACACGAATGGAAAACAAGTATCAGTGTATAGAACGTTGTTGGAACGTAACCGCGGTACAGCGCCGTTTCCGTCTCCATATTCGTCAATCCAAGTTCAACTGCGATCGGTCTTGATACAAATCAGGCGACTAGCTAGTGGTACCGGTATCGGCTATCGCTATGCTTTATTCCAGTTCGAGATCAAAGAAAGTATTTATTCTTACAATTCACATAATAGTGAAAAGCTAAGTTTAATTAATAAGAATTAACTTTAAAATATTTACGACCTATAAACATATGTAATAATTGGAATTATTATTCCAAACAACTAATAAATAACAGAAAAATTTGTTTCATTCACAAAACTAGAACTTCTGTATAAGGAATGATATACATCAATAAATTAAATCAAATACACAAATCTTTCTCCGTTCTTTTGTTGTTGACACTATCGTAGTCGATAGTAAAATTCTTGTCGTACATTTGAAAGCATTTTCTAGGTCTATAGTAACAGGGATACCAGCTGCAATTTACCCACTCCAGCAAATTTTCTAGGTCTATACTCATAGGTATACCAGCATAGGTCCATTGCTGTTTCTGTAATTATCGTTAAAACTGATTTCCTAAACTGCTTTTTCTCAAAGCTTCGTTTCCTACCCATTTCAACAGCTTCGTATACTTAACAGTGTCTTATTCTGCAAAGAGAGACTTAAATACTGCTCTACAATTATGTTTATAGATTACCGTATACGTAACTGCAATTTCACTGAGAATCTGTCTCGTCCTTCCAACCCTAGCAATGCAAAATTTGTTCGGATCTGGTTCGGAAATGTACAACGTACAAAACGTACCTATGTAAACTGCATTCTTGAAACTTGACATTTAATAATGCTTTCTTCTTGCTTCATTTGATTGCAAGTTGGCAAGTGTTTTATATATGCAGAATCTCTGAGCGCCCCTGATGACACATGATATTCTTCGAAAATCCTCCAGTACATTGTACACTGCCCGTATTATATTATGTATCCCCCTTGCGACGACTAAATATCATTTATTCACAAGTAGAAGAAGGGCAGAGAAGGACATTATATAGGTTGTTCGCAAAGTAATTGCGAAACTAATCAGAGCGGCCAGACCCAATCAAATATGTAGCGTTATATCAGTTGGATTCTAGTTGTGGATTTCTTTCTACCAATAAAATTACGTAATACGTAATAATGTTGTAAACAAGTGGTTTTAGACAGCCCCATAAAAAGTAGTCGCAGGTGGCTAAATCATGCCACCGTGCTGGCCAGTGCAGATCGCCCCTCCAGGAGATGAGGCATCCTGTGAAGTGTTGCCGCAAAACAGTCATTGACACACACGCTGTGTGTGCCGTGGCATCGTCCTGCTGCAACCATACATCTCCCACAACCATCTCGTTGAGTGTTGGCAGGAAAAACTCCTGAATCATGTGGACGTAACGGTCAGAAGTCGCCGAAACTGCCCGTTCGTTTTCTTCAAAAAACCATGATGCCAACTAAACCAAGCGAACGCCGCGCCCCCCCACCTTCCTCGGAGCAACCATCGCTTCAGGGCGCCAAATTCAAATAAGAAAGTTGCTCTGCCCAACCCTGTAATACTCCCCGGACCACTCGCGGCATTCGTTCTGTTACTTTTGTTAGAGTTTCACCGGAAATGATTCATTCAGTCTGGAGAAGTTGCTACAGGTGCTCTTTCGACAATTGGACAAACTTTCCGTATTCGTCTGACAAACTCATCCCGCTGTAATTCAATGGGGTCCAAATACGGAGTCTGCGGGGGCCACGGCATGATTTGCAAACCGTGCTCTTCTGTTTGAGACGTTAGAAAATCTGTACAGATTCGCGCTGTATGTTTGGGATTGTTACCAAGCGCAAACACGAAGTTCTCCCCAATTAACGGCAATCCGAATGCTATAGCGTTCTCTTTTAGTATTCATCTATAATTTTTTTTTTGCATAATACCGTCGATTTTTACTAGATCACCAGTCCCGCACTACTAAAACAACCCCAAATCATTACTGAACCACCACTGCGTTTTACTGGCTTTCGTCTTTCGTTCTGTAGTTATTGACTTGCCTATCGGCATTTTAAAGATATTACTTACACAAGCACTGCAACTCACAGCGGATATGATAAGAATTACTCCCTATTATAATCGGAGACACACACATTTGACGACCCCCGATACCCATTCCCTGGTTTGTAAATATGTAAACAGTATCGGTTCTAATGATTTTATTACCCGCAAATAGGATGAATTGAAATTTCTCTCTATAACATTTATTCTAACGAGGATTTCCATCTAAAATACTTTATTATCCCAACTTTGTTGTAAAATTTTTTACAGTAATACTAAGGGTATTGAATATTTGAAAAATTCGATCTTTTAAAATTCTAATATTTGTCAACTCCAATGGCCGGTGGTGTATCAAGTAACGATAGGTTATATAAGGGAAGGAACAGGGAGATTAAACATAATCATAATCATTACAATTAGTTTCAATATTTTTATTGATTCATTATTAGCAATTAGGTGGATAAAATATCCGAAACATGTAGCTGGAGTTACATTTATAAATATCATTTAACAAAAGCACTGTACCAATTTTATTGGGAATATCTACCTATAAATCGTAAACTAAAACGGCAATACCTAAGTGCAGAATGTAAATCATACCTGTGAATCCGAAAATAACCGGTAGAAAGTATGGATACATCATCACAAGGGAGAGACATAATATAGTACGGGCAGTGTACATGAATCCACCAACTATTCTTGCCATTATAACTTCATAACATAGCAAATTTGAATATATTCCGTTAAATTACATTTAAGCATGCTTATTATTGCATTGTTTCGTTGATTTGGTGAATCTCTGAAGATTTCGTCTAAAATCGTGGAGTAGGTAAAAGTTGTGTAGGAAGTAAGAATCAATCAGATAATTGCCAAAGCCTGCGAATTAGCTCTTATGCCACAATGAATGGGCTCGACTCGCCACAACTCAGTCCGATTAGATTTGGCATAAACTAAAGGCAACTGTCCACTAGAAAATAATTCTCGGGAGTCATTTTCGATAACTACGGTGAGAAACTTTTAGAAACATGTGCACTTAAGAGCGACTTTTACGAATATACACTCTCAACTATTCTTGGAGAGTTAATAGAAACTACTACGGAAAGTTTCTAGTGCTACTACTCCCAGAACTGTGTCTACTTGATGCCTTTAATAATTTTGTTCTGCCTCCGAGTTGTGAGAAGATAGATGTCCAAAAGCTGTTGCAATTAACAAATGATGACTGAAAAGAAAATGTTGGATTAAGCTATGGATTCAACATAGAGTAGAATTGGGGGCATGTAACACTCTAGTAAGGGAAATTCAAGTTAAGGACGCTCAGAAATTTCGAATTTTTGTTCGTATGAACGCAGTACAGGCACGTAATAGAATTAATTGGACCAAAAATTCCAAAATGGGATACCAAGATACGTAAAGACTGTCTTGAGATACATTTTAAAGAAGCTAACACTATGATCAGCAAAACATCAAGAGTAAACTCAACGTCACGGCAACATCAGGTTGTTCTACATTGTTTGATATTTTCTGTTTTTTCACTTCCTTGGGTTTAATATGCCATAACAATCGATTTTCCTCCTAAATGTTAACTAGTGCCTTTATAGCATTTCTACACCAATCCTGTTTCTGTATCAGCTTAGGTAAACAACTTTCCGTAAGAACTATCATTATACAAAACTATTTCAAACCTAGAGAGTGACCATCGGAGATTGCACTTAATATAAATATTATCGTGTACACCTGCGAACGAGTTGATGCAGGTCACCTCTCGATAGTGAACGTTGTCACCCTCAGCCATTTACTCTCAAATGCATACATATGCCCATTCGCGACATAACCTATCATCCGCTATCGGCAGCTGCTTTCAGGAGTTTTACTCTCCAGTAAACAGGTACCTTAAAGCGAATTGGGAGTGCAATGTAACTTGAAATTAGCCCGAATCGGGACGACTGAGTTCGCCCATCCCGGCGTAAATTAAAACGAATCCCACTCGAATCGACATTAGAAACCACTCGAGTTTTCAAGTCGATTCAATAACTAATCGACTCATTACATCACTAATCTGAATTAAGCGGTGAAGAACTACCAATCTGTGGGAATAAAGAAAAGGGTGAAATTATACAGTCAGACAGAGGAGTTACTTATTAGTTAATATGTTGAAGTCATGAGTCATGACGATCAATGTTCCTACTATTTGCAGTTTTTAATGGCTTGCTACGTTTAATCGAAGAATTTTGATGATTTTCTACGTTTTCCAAATAAAGGAAACCTCGATAAAAAAATTCTCTAAGGCTTAGTTGTCCTTCACGAGACAGAAATGAAACTGTTTAGATTTACGAACTACGATAAAATATTGTTTAACTTTCTAAAGTACATTTTATTTTAGTATTGGTATCCCAAAAACGATTATATGTAGAGCCCGGTAACAGGGAGCCGTGTCATAGCCGTACCTGCCTCGTATACAAAAACAATAATAAGAAAATAGAAAAAAAATAACAGAACTAATACATAATTATAATATGTGGAAAGTAGTGAAACACTTACCCTTTTAAGCAGCCTTGGCTACGGAACAGTAAAACTAGAAGCACTATTATCAGTATTAACATCATATGGGTAAGAATGGCAAAAAGTTGACACCATTAGATGTGTTTCCACAGTTGTCTCGGTGAGCGATGTTCGCCGTGGTAAGAAAATGAGTTTATATTTTGAAAAAGAGCGTTTAACATCTACCGATGTTATACATGCATGATTAAAATACTCTTTGTACTTTATACTTAGCCAGATTATTCGATACACCATCAGAAATTGTGTGCTAAAATCGGGATCTTTCTGTAGCACACTCTCGAACTTTTCTAAAACGCGATTATATTTTGCGTCATGTATAGTCAGTAGCTGTGTATGCACTCCGTCCATAATTTGCAGAGACTCCAATAATGTTAACGATCTATTTTGTAATTGGTCTATTGCGTCAGCTAATCCTTTATAGTAGCTACGAATATTTTTCAAATCTGTTTCAAGGGAAATATCTTGAAATTTCGACTGGCTCTCCTTAATAGCTGCAGCTTCGGCAGGATTGAATTGTGCACCAACAGCTTTTACTATTTTGAAATGTTCAGCATAATAAAAAGCTGCCTGCAACCATGTTCCCCAACGTGTAAGAATTGGTTCCGGTGGTTGACGAATACCAGGACACTCTGTGTGAAATGATCGTAGGCGTTTGGGAGATTTCAAAAATACTTCCTTTGTGCTTGCTATTAATGCATCTACCTCGGCAGAGCATTGTCGAATGGTTTCTGCCACAAGATGTAAAGCATGCACTTTACACGTAACATGTAAACGCTTGCAACCATGTTCAAGAAGAGAACGGCCTACCGAACGCATTATCGCTGCGCCATCGCTCATAAACATCAATACTTTATCTTTTGAAATTTGAAATTTTTCCAACGTAGTAAGTACAGCCTTCGTAATTGCTGCAGCAGTACACTCTTGTAGTCTTCGGCTAATTAGTAACAATGGTAATGTAGGTTTACTAGGGCCTAGTATGCGTACCACAATATTTACAATTTAATTTTTTTTACAGTCTGTTGTCTCGTCAACACATAATGAAAGAAACTGTTTTTTCAATATGCGTTTCATTTTCTTTTCCACGTCATCGCGTACAAATGCAATATGCTTACGTGCCGTTTTCCCCGTTGGCAACCGCAACTCGGGATTGTATTTGTCCCAAAAGTCCTTAAACGGTTGTTTATCGAGTAAGCCTGGTGGCATATTACAGTTTATCAACATAAGAATTACATTAAAAAAAATGCACTTCTCGGTGGCATGGTTGCTTTCTATGCTGTGCGGAATTTACGTGTCTTGTACAGTTCCACTTCTTATTTGACATCAAATGTATTTTGCACACTTTACAAACTATCTTACTCCCGTTGTAAAACAAATCGGGAAAGTCAGAAATAAACTTATTTACTATGTCTTGAAAGGGTCGTTTTTTAGCCTTCGACATATTCACTAAAAACTACAATTAATAACTACGTCTGTATCAATAAAATCAAAACGCACTACACTAAATAATAACTACAATTAATAACTACGTCTATATCAATAAAATCAACACGCCCTATCCGCTATCCAATGTTAAACTGAACTGAGTGATGATGATTTGTCGTGTCGTATCATAATCGACCAGCCCACCCCGCCCACCTAAACACAGTCACAGCGCCGCTGCGATTGCTCTCCAGTTACCGGGCTCTAATTATATGTTACTCTTTGCCGAATCAAAAAAGAAACATTTTCTGTAAAAATATAGGAGAAAGAAAAAGGTATGAAATTCATATACCTCGTTTTTATCGCTTCAGAAAAGGTTTTATCGCTTATACAGCACAAAAACATTGCAGGTATCACCAACAAGGTACGGAAATATCACTACACAGTATTTTTTTTTAATAAAACCAATATAATTTGGATAAACCAATTCAAAACGCAGAGATGGACTCAGTGTGTAAACGCGTTTATTGGCCTAAATCAAAATACGTCACAGCCTGCTGATGTCAGAGCTGTTCAGCCTTGTTTTCTCGAAAATAACGGTACTACAGCAATTCTAAAGTATTGACATAAAAAATAAGCATTTTGAAGATATTTTGCAGATGTCGTAATCGGAATATTTTTTAAAGTAATATCATAAACCTAAGTGAAAGAGAAGTTTTTTCATTCCTTTGGGATTTTAGTTTAAAATGAGTATGGTAATAGTAAATATATGTTTTTTATTACTAATATGCAATGTGGAAGTTATTTTTTGATTTTAGTTCAATTTATCGATAACACAATGGCTTTTGTAACGATAGTCCAGATTAATAACATAATTATTTGATAAATTACAATAGTGACATATAGTTAAGCATGATTCAAACATCATTCAATCGTACAAACCTTAAAACTAGTGGGAGATGGTAGAGTACCCGCTCTTTTCAAATAATACATCTTGCAGATTATACAGACAGAACAACAGATCAAGATTAGAAGAACCTATTTCTTTACTACGTTTTAGAGCTTAATGTTATAAGCAGAGCATTCTTTATGGCGTTCATTTTTTATGCACTGCCATAATCATAATCGGACAAAAAATGAAAACATATTTTCAGTATTAGCTGAAGGCACATTAATCATTTATTCGGACATCTATATATATATACCGATAATGAAGGCCCATTACCACCCAGCGATGTCTAGAACTTAAAGTGTCTAGTACGTTAAGTCAGATAACACCCCATAGTTTTAATTCATTCCCTTTCTTTCGCTGCATCGTCGTTCTTTCTTCTACGAGGATCTCCTCTTCTAAAAAATATAATTTATGTATTCGCGTGTGTCTAACACTACGTGTAACACATGTATATGCGTGATACGCCGTTTCTACACGAAGACCAACTACCATTGTTTGCCCCTTAAAGGTATTAAATTCTGGAAAAAAGAGAAAAAGGATTAATAAATACCCATTGGAAGGACCAGAACTAAACCCCTCGCTGCTTTTTATATGCTCATTTCGAATTTTTCCCTTATACAGCTCTTTTTTGTCCTTTTCGTCAATGGTTAAACCGATAATACATAATTGTAAAAAAATATGTAAGCTTGTCCCCTTTCGCTTCAACGTATAGTTCGTAATATAAAGCACCTAATTTCGGTCAAAAGGTATTGAAATATTTATGTTTGACTTTATTTATATCGTGATTATTTTACATAACTTTAGAAAAAGAATTTCCTTCCATGAAATGAATCATGCCGCAGTGTAATTCATATTTTAAAAAGAAAATTATGCAAAATAGAACGATAAATTACCCAATTTGGGTTCCATTCCTTCTCCCCATATAGTCATCGTTTGTTTACCAACATTTTTTTTTGATATGTTCTTTTAAAACAAGTATTGATGTGAGTATAAAGTGCATACTAGTACATATTTTAGCTAATGTATCTATAAAGTCAAATACAGGGTGTTGAAATTCAAAAAGCTTAGAGAAGATCCTAACATGGCGTTTACATAGGGTAGAGCGAAAATAGCATGCGAAACTATACACTCGTCAAACTTTAACACTACCATAACGCAGCATCAATATCTTCTACATGTGTTTTTGAATTTCTACGAGGGTAGATTAACAAATACTTTATGTCGTTGTGTTGACAACTCTTTCATATCAATTGACTGCAAATGTCAAATCGATCTGTCAAATAGTCTAGTTTCGGCAAGCATTGAAGTCAAGTACCTTTTTGTATTCTCAATTATGGATAAAAACGTTCGAACGGTCATCAAATTTTTCTAATTGGAAGGGAAAACCGCAACAGAAATCAAATCAAGGTTAGATGTTCTTGGGGATGCACCACCTTCATTTTCCACCCGAGAGTTTTTGGGTTTCGGAATTCAAGCGTGGCTGCACGCATACAAGTAATGATCCACGTTCAGGACGTCTGAAAACGGCTACCACGTCAGAAATTGTTGATAAAATCCATGACATGCTTTTGGCAGATCGCCGAATAAAAGTACGTGAAATTGAGGAAGCCGAGTAGTTCATATTTTACATAATGAATTGGGTTTAAAAAAGCTTTCTGCAAGATGGGTGCCGCATTTGCTCAATTCGGAGCAAAAACACATTCGAGCTCGAATCTCGGCCGATTGTTTGGAAGTGTTTACGAGGAATTCAACGAATTTCAAGAGACGATTCGTGACCATGGATGAGACCTGGATTCATCACTACACACCAGAAATAAAAATGCAATCAAAACAGTAGATTGAACGCGGTGAATCGGTTCAAAAGAAGGCAAAGACCATTCACTCGGCTGGAAAAGTGATGGCATCGGTCTTTTGGGACGCAGAAGAATTTTGTTAATTAATTATCTTGAAAAAGGAAAAACTGCTACTGGCCAATATTACACAATACTTTTGGACAAACTGAAAACAGCAGTTCAGGGAAAACGCCCGGGAATGGTCAAGAAAAAAGTACTGTTTCACCACGACAATGAGCCCGTTCATTCAAGAGCAATCGCTCAGCAAAAATTGACAGAACTGAAGTTCAAAGTCCTTTGCATCCGCCGTATTCGCCTGATTTTGCTCCGTCGGACTTCCACCTGTTCCCGAAACTCAAAACATTTCTGGGTGGAAAAAGATTTTGGTCGAATGAAGAACTGGTGTCTACCAGATTCCGTGTTCGTGCGGTTCATCGGTGAAACAAAGCGATCGGTTAGCTCTCGTATTACTGAGCACGAGCGTGGTTGTTGCGTGTAGCCAATATAACTCAACCCGCATCTAGTCTCGCAACCCTCACTATTATAGTAGAAAAATCCGTGAATCTATAGAAATCTTCAAATATCCGAACAATTTAAATCGCGAAGATGGTTACCCCTTACATCACGTAGAAATTCCAACTGATTAAACCTCTTAGTAACCGCCACGCTAACCGCCCTATATAAACCCTTCCGGAATGAGTAATGCCCAGTCAGTGTAACAGCCCAAAAGAGTGTGGATGAAACGTCGGCAAAAGCTACGACAGCGATGTGGTTCCAACTGGGAAACCGAGGGTATAGTGTTATTGGCGACCGCAGAAGCCTACGGACCAGATAACAATAATGTTTTCAGTACCCAACGGAGCATGTACATCTCCATGGTTGGATCAGCTGTAAAAGATTTTTTTTATCATAACAATCACCAGTATTATCATCCTAACGAATACACTATATTTGAATAAATTTACAGGTAAATTGTATTTTAATTTTATAGTATTTCAGTTAGTCAAATTTGTTGATGGGATAAGTGAAATATCTTGTGTGAATGTTTAAAATACTAACTAATTTTCTTTCTGTTGAAAAATTCTTTTAGATAAAGCCAAATTGCATTACATAGTTGTTGAAAATGAAGAATTACAAGCATTCTTTTTTATCAAGTCAATTACTGGGTAACTGTTTGCAATCTAAACCCAGAACACCGAAAGTTGTCCTCAAGTAGCTTTGTAATGTATAACTGTCTTCATGAAATTTTGCAGCGATACTTTCGGAAAATAGGGATCGAGAAACCAAAAATCGGCTAACAAGGGAACACAGGGAAGTGTCCCTCACCGATTTAAATAAAACTTGGTGGGTTTGTAGACTGATGCAGTATAAGAACAACGGTAACTTTCATAGATGCTAAATCGCCCGTTTTCGCTATTTGCTTTAATATCTCCAAAACTATAAGACATATCAAAAAAAAGTTAAGACAAATATATAACTGTTTTATGAGTACTAAAGGATAGCGACAATAGTTTGCCTGTCATAGTTCTGGTTTTCCAGAAACAACCCCCACCCCCCGTATTTTTTTTAAATTTTAAAATTTTTATTTGCTAGAAAAATACGCAAAGTTATGCAGAATTCACCCATATATATTAAATATGTTATAAAATAACTCAATTTAAAAAAAAAACAATAACATACGAATTGAGTAGGTATACCTCCGTATGTACATATGTATGTAGGTATATATGTAAATAATATTACTTATTGTTATTGATGTGAACAAATCGTAGAGATACTTATCTAAAGTATCTGTCTAAATATCTTTAATACTTTTTAGATCATTTATACCTTATCAGCATTACATTCCATTATTTATTTTTAAAACTATTCGATTAGAATATTATCCGTTATACTTATAAAATTCCTCATTGAAACTTCAAGTGCTGATTTTCACGTGCAGATTACATGATTTCTATAGTATTTACATTTTATCTAGATTAATGTAAGTATTAGGATATCTTGTATACCATAAATGCTTTTGCATACGCATATATATAAAGCAAGGCAAGTTACAATTAGTACTTGTAGTCTTCAGTTTATTGACGACGAGTACGTTTCGCAATTAGGCTGTCGAAAAGTGTTTCTTGAAGTCATGAGAATCAACGTTGCTAATGTACTGAATTTGCCACGTACAACATTCCTTGTTGCAAATATCGCTGATACACCTATAACACGTGGAGAACAAGAGTTACACGAAGCTATAACGGATATCGTTGTGAGGGCTCAAGAAGAGGCATCTTTTGCATTTGAGGCAGATGTAGCGCTGGAATTTGAAGACTTGGCTGGTCCACAAGAACCGTAATTCGTTGAACCAAGAAGTGAATATGATGAAGATTATGAACATGAAGACTGTGTACCCCAAGAAGGAGGTAGTTCAATTGATATTGAATATAAAACGCGAGCCGTTGAATTTTGGAAAAGTGGAAAAGCGAAACGACGCTCGTTAGAATCTGTCCAAAATCGATTTAGAAAGGTAATATAATACGTAAATTTCTTATTCTATTTGATACATCAATACTAATAACAGCATTTGTATCTTTGGCGTCCATTTGTTCCAGGTTAAATCAAGTAGGCAACTTCAGAGATGGGGAGCAAGTGTTGACCGGGGTGGCACCAACAAGGACAAAAGTACATACGTTACAGAATATGTTCTGATAAAATTTAAGGAAGCGCTAAACAGCGGAAATATTATCTACGACATAGATCTTCGCAGATGGGCGCTACAGGCAAAAGATGAAATAGAGTATCATTCATTTAAAGCTAGTCATTGGTGGATATGTCATTTCAAAAAAGTACATGGAATTGTTTCTCGTAAAATAACAAAGTTTATCACACGATCCACTCATAGCGATGTTGACGAATTACGATCCACAGCCGAGCGATTTATTAATGAAATTAAACCTAAAATTAGCGTTATTGGACAAGACAACGTTTACAATGCAGACGAGAGCGGCTTTAATTTAGAGATACATTCCGGTCGAAGCTTGTCCGCCATTGGAACAAAAACAGTGGAAGCTGTCTTGCAATCATTATCATCTATTATACATAGTTACGCAATCATGCCAACAATTTCGTCAAATGGACGACTATTATCCCCCCTCTTTCTTGTGTTAAAAGAAACAACAGGTCAATTTGGACTGAACGTACAAATAACACTTTTTAGGCCTGTTAACGTGTATATATCTGCATCAACATCAGGGAAACTGACCTCGCAGCATTTTAAAGATTGGTTTACAGATGTTTTCTTACCAAATACTAACGCTGAAAGTGTCTTGTTATTGGATTCGTGGGGTGGGCATTGTCATAAAGAAGTGAGCAATTTACAATTAGTACCAACAAACAAAACGGTCGATATTTTTACAATACCTAAGAAGACAACTTCAATGGTACAGCCTCTAGACGTCTACGGTTTTAGAATATGGAAAAATTTTGTTAGGACTTTTTCAGATGATGTGCTGCTTATGGGATACGATTTAACTCTACATCAAAGAAACACTATTATCCAGTTACAATCTTTGACACATAATCAATTATCATCGCCGAGGTTCTTCAATCTATTTAAGTATGCGTGGTATAAAAGTGGATACATCGAAGATCGGCCACCGAAGTTTGAGAATCCAGTCCGATTCTGCTTCCCGAAGGATTTACAAAGTACACCACTATGCAGTATTTGTGGCAAACCTGCATTTCTTCGTTGTGCGTGGTGTAAGCAATTTCTTTGTTTTGAACATTTCTACACAGATTACCGTTATTGCAATAACTATGCAGAGTAGCTTGTTATTTATTTTTGCCTCTCTTCGGATTATCTGAGGGGGAACCGAGGTCCAGGTCCCAACCTATTCGGATAGTCGAGACTATACACGTAAAACTTATAAATATTATTATTGTCATTAAAATTGTTATTAGGTACCAATTTAATTATCTTCATTTTCGTTGGTTAGTTAGTTTAGTTTAGGCACTATATTTTTATTGTATTCAATATTATTACATAAGGTGAAAGTAAAAGAATTGTATGAACATTAGCAACGTTGATTCTCATGACTTCAAGAAACACTTTTCGACAGCCTAATTACGAAACGTACTCGTCGTCAATAAACTGAAGACTGCAAGTACTAATTGTAACTTGCCTTGCTTTATATATATGCGTATGCAAAAGCATTTATGGTGTGCAAGATATCCTAATACTTACATTAATCTAGATAAAATTTAAATACTATAGAAATCATGTAATCTGCACGTGAAAATCAGCACTTGAAGTTTCAATGAGGAATTTTACAAGTATAACGGATAATATGCTAATCGATTACTTTTAAAAATAAATAATGGAATGTAATGCTGATAAGGCATAAATGATCTAAAAAGTATTAAAGATATTTAGACAGATACTTTAGATAAGTATCTCTACGATTTGTTCACATCAATAACAATAAGTAATATTATTTACATATATACCTACATACATATGTACATACGGAGGTATACCTACTCAATTCGTATGTTATTGTTTTTTTTTTTAAATTGAGTTATTTTATAGCATGTTTAATATATATGGGTGAATTCTGCATAACTTTGTGTATTTTTCCAGTAAATAAAAATTTTAAAATTTTAAAAAAATACGGGGGGTGGGGGTTGTTTCTGGAAAACAAGAACTACGATAGGCAAACTATTGTCGCTATCCTTTAGTACTCATAAAACAGTGATATATTTGTCTTAACTTTGTTTTGATATGTCTTATAGTTTTGGAGATATTAAAGCAAATAGCGAAAGGTAGCGTTGACTGTAGGCCGCCCCATCCCCGAAAACGGGCGATTTAGCATCTATGAAAGTTATCGTTGTTCTTACACTGCATCAGTCTACAAACCCACCAAGTTTCATTTAAATCGGTGAGGGACACTTCTCTGTGTTCCCTTGTAAGTTAAAAATGAAAGTTTCTTTAAATATTATATACATGCGTATATAAATGAAAAAAAAAAACAATTACTTGGCTAGCAATATTTTTATTTCACCTGCAGGGGAAAAGTGACCCCTATTATGGAAGGTAGAAAGGTTGCCTCCTATTTTCGGGGTTGTTTACACCTAAAGGGGTAAAATTACTCCCATTATAGGAAGTAGAAAGTTTCCACTTATTTTTAGGGATATTTTCACCCATTTCTTTTAGGGTGTAGGCTTTCGAGGCCATTTGCTAATGAAGATTGGTTTCCGATCAGTAACCACATAGCAATTGCCGACGCACTGTGGCCAATAAAGCGAACTTTTTGGAAAAAAACCCCGTAACTTCTAAACTATATGATGTAGATTAATATATATTTTTTTTATTATGCTTGAACTGAGCTTTACTGACCGCATAATTTATTTATCATTTTTTGAGCACAACAATGCTGCATTTTGAATTAAAAAGAAAAATTACATGACTTAGAAGTTTGTTTATTTTTAATAAAAAAGTATGTAAAGGAAATAAACTTAAGATACTCATTTTTAATATAAAATAGATACAGAAAACTTAAAATCGTTTTCTATAGCTCTATATACTATTTATAAAATACAACACAATATGTACTTATAATCTACTTATTTGCAAGTGAAGAACTCATACAATAATTATCCGTGCAAGAAAAGAACCTATAATTATTTAACTACTAATAGTAATTTATTTTAACTTATTTAATTTTTTAACTTAACCTCTAATATTGCTGCAGCTTCTCCACTAAATATATAACTTTTCGGACATGGCTTCCTCAAGTACGATAAATAAGGATCGGAACTGAGCATCATCATGTGCATGATACCTTCGTTTGTATGTTTTCTACTTGTTTCTCTTGAGTGAAAAAGCCGGAACTTTTTATAATCTTTGTTGCGAGCTCCTTGAGCTTCCTCTGATAACAAGCCAATTGGTAAAACTGCAATCGAGATAATGTCTTCGCCATAGATGAAGATTTTATAAAGAGTGACAAGCATTTTATACCATCCATAATTATTGACGAAATACTTCGCTGTTTCTAAAGCATTAAGTCCACTTCGTTTAGCACTAATATCCAATCCTGAAGTTATAACCTCTAAAATGATAGCAAATCTTCGAATTAACTCCACGCCAACACCTGTAGTTTCATCGGTGATTTCAGGATCTTGGAAGAACCGACGAGATGTGTTTCCGCTGTTTGAGCATTAATTTCTTCACTAGTTTTTGACTCGCAAATCCTTTGATGTGTGATCTAGTAGTGACTGGAGTTCAACCTTTACACCAGTATCAGTTATTTCCATCAATTCCAGGTAAGAATTCTTTTTACTTTCAGGAAGCAGATTAATAAGGAAGAAAAATATTGAATCCTACATCGTTACATGCTTTTCGTATGACTTTTCATCAACTGCGCATCCAAAAATACACGTAATGCAGTATCCATACTCGTATACTTTTTCCCTTCTTCATGGATATCTTTTCGAGTAGGGCCAAACGACTAACAGAACTATACGGTTAGTCGTTTGGTTTTATATTTCTTCGCTTGAGTGCTGCAACCGCCAAAACTTTTTCAGGTCGTCCGCCGGATGAAGTTCCTGGCTTACTAATTGTAAGTAAATGTTCAGCCACTTGAGTCACCTCTAGATTTTTCCTTAACCAAGTCTCTTTTTTCTGTCCAGAAACTGTTTTGATACGATTTGTTGCTTTCTATTTCCTTTTGAAAACGAAGACGAAGTTTCTGTGTACTTAGGTACTTAGATATTGATTTTATAAGTTTCATCGGAGCCGATAAATCTTCTTATTCTCGATGATAAAACCGCTCAATTCTCCATACGAAATTGTAAAGCGTGCCATTTTATAGCTTACGCTATTGGCACTAATTCTGGATACTTTAAGATCTTTCTTATTTCTTAGTTTAGTGTTTCACTTTGGACTCGGGCAGCTCCATTGAGCTTAAGCACGAACGCCGCAGCAGGGTTAACACTCCATACCTCTTTAATAGGCAGTTATCGGCAGGTAAACCCTATATCATTTATAATCCTTAATATTTAGGCTACACTCTAATGTAAATTAGATAATGTCGCAAGAAGTCGCATAAAAAATACAAGTTAAAAACTAATGCAACTTGAACTTTTATGCCTATGTTTCTCTTCAAGGTTATTAGATTAATATAAAAACATTTGAAAGACAAATTTGAAGCTGTTCTCATAGTTTAAAGAATATATTTTTCAATATAATAAATAGCGTTTTCCGAAAACTAAAAATTCTATGTGTAAAACCTAATTAAATAAAAATTGAGAGAAAAGTCCTCGAAACTGATATGCCTACTTTGGGTGTTAATTTATAGTTTAGTTGTTAATATCTTACGTTGTGCTTTTGGATTTCTAAGTTGTCAATATTAAGGACTATAAAAATCACAAAATAGTTCAGATTTGCAAACATAAGTTTGGGAGGTTTTTTCCACCTTTTGGCCATAGTGCGACGGTTCGCTCTCAATTGCGTGCCGTGATACTCAATTGCATGAAGCTCATGTATGGAGCTTCTATAGGTTCCTGCGTTGAATGTTGCCATACTGCACTTAAAACAATCTTTGATTTTCGTATAACCTGTATAGAATCTTCTTTTCAAATTTAGACCTATAATAGCATACTGATCCTGGATTAATTAAAAAAATTCAAATAGCCCTCTATTGTTTTTAGAGAAATATAAGATTATCATAATAAAAGATAATGAAACTAAATCAACTGTAAAATATGTCCCACATACTGAATTGTTATTCTATAGAGAAAGAAATCATGATTCAATTCTTGGTATACATATTCATCTTTGCAGCGTCTTAAATACGTCATTCTGTACTAACCACCACAGCGGGATTTTATAAGAATAATGCAATCGAATGACGATAAAATGCTAATACCGTTTTAAAACGTCATTTGAAAAGCCATTTGGTATTTACAACTAAAAAAGTAATCTAACCAATCGAAGAGAACTGGTAATATTAATGCGACGTCTACCTTGCAGCCTTCATAATACTTTATAATGTTCTTCAAAGACTTTGCAAATATTTTTACAAAAAAGTGTTCGAATTCATTATAGTTGTGAACAAATCCAGCAGATATGCTTCATCGCCATCTTCTAATTTTTAATTTCAAAACGATTTATTTATCGACGGAGCAACAACGTAAAGTATGACAGTCTAATCACAACGCTAACATCAACCAACCACCAAAGAGTCTCGCCACCATCAATTTACAGTACGTACAGTCCGTACGTTATGCATGTATGTACGAACGTTGCGCTTGTCGTAGGTACGCCAGCTACAAAAAGCCGTCTGTAAAAATTTTGAAGAAAGAAACGTACGCATCATAATACCGACAATCCCGAAACTATTAATCTTAAGGCGGGTATGACATATCACACACGCGTTGAATTATTCATCACGAAGTCAGATAATAAAAGAGCAATTACTTTATACATACGTGTATAGCTTCTATATCGAGGCCGGGAGTAAAGTGTTCGGCTTATTAGTCATCCTCTTTCCAATCAATGAAATCAATTTACCTACAGCAGGATCCCTTAAATTCCAACTAATATCTTTTATGCATCTCGTGGATGTCTCGCATAGAATAATTAAATAACGGACAATCTAATATCGATAACAACAATAAGTATAGAATAAGTATAGAATAATAACAATAAGTATAGAATGAAGAAGATAAAAGAAACAAAGTTGAATTAATATGACAGTGTAGAACATAACAATAACGGTTCTCTCTGAAATAGAACAAGTTTGTAAAGCTGTAGATCATGAATGATTACTTTTCTACAATGTATAAGTAATTTTTATTATAAATTGCTGCATTTATTAACGAAATCAAGTTTTTGCCCCTGTCAAGTTTCCAATTTAAAAGCGTAATAATGATCTTGTACTGACATCAATTCTTTGATGTTTTTGATTAAAGCAATCATCATAACTTTATAACTAATAGAATACATTATTACAAATTGTCTCTAACAGAAGGAAATGACTGGGTCGTTTGAAGCAACTTTAATTTTCAAGACAACTTCGTGAAAGCAAATTTTGTCCTTAATGCATCATTGCTAAAGTTCTTCTTTGGAAAAAAATGGTCTTGTCTTACTAATAACTTACCCACAACAGTGATTCCACCTTCGTCATAAGAAACGAAATAAGCCTTGTAGATGGTAATTATTGAAGCCCGATTCTTTTGAGTTGGGTCGTTATCCTGATGGAACAAAACGTCTCGGCTCAATCTTCCTGGTGCTTTTTCCTTTAATGCTTCACAAACTTAAGCAATCAACCAGAAGAATCTCTTTAAAATTCCAAAACATTGTAGCCATGATCATGCAGAAGAAGTAATTCGAAATTTTCATGGAGATGATAACATATTTCGCACTATTGACACTAACTCAATCAAATAGATCCAAATTTCGTTCGCTATCACAATGTGTAAATTATACCCAAATTTACTTTAATGGTGATTTTGTCTATCGCATTTTTGATCGGTTATTAATGTTTTAAGTGTTTACTTATTGAGCGATGATTTCTTAAAAGCAAATTCATGGCACAAAGTTTGGTAAAATTATACTTTTCTAAAAGTTATTTTGATCAAAATCAAAAATTTTGCATATTCTTTTCGTAGCACTTGATTGCTATTGTTTTCTTTAAAACTTTTTCCAAAACATCTACGAGGGTGGGTCAATATGACTGTGACTTTTTGAATGAGAGATACTTTTTCGGCAAAAAAACGTTTTATTCTCAACATAGTCTCCTTTTAGCTCAATACATTTCGTCCAACGTTTCTCCAATTTTTTGATCCTTTCCAAATAATAAGATTATCGAGACTTTCAAAATAGGCGTTTGTTTGAGCGATGATTTCATCGTTGAAGCCAAATCTCTTTCCGTCGAGCTATTTCTTCAGATTTGGAAACAGGAAATAGTCACTGGGGGCTAAATCCGAAAAATATGGCGGGTGGGTGAGCAATTGATACCCTAATTCATGAAATTTCGCCATGGCGACTACGCACGTATGCGCCCGTGCATTGTCTTGATGGAAGAGCACTTTCTTCTTGGCCAAGTGCGGTCGTTTTTTCTTCAAATTGTCATTGAATCTGTTTAATAATTTGCCGTAATATTCGCCGTTGATTATTTTTCCCTTCTGAAGGTAATCAATGTGGATTATGCCGCGTGTATCCCAAAAAACTGTCGCCATGACCTTGTTGGCCGACAGACTCACCTTTGCCTTCTTCGGTACTGATTCGCCCGGAGAAATCCACTGTTTCGACTGCTGTTTGGTGTTCGCTGTGTTGTAGTGTTTCCATGTTTCGTCACGGTTATGAAATGGCGCTAAAACTCGTCCGGATTACGGTTAAACAACGTCAAACACTCCTTCGAAGTTGTCACACGATCGCCTTTGTAATGAATTGTGAGCAAACGCGGTACCCATCTTGCGGATAGCTTTCTCATACGCAAGTGATCATTCACCATTGGAAACCACTGAGCGATGTGATATGCCTATGGCTTCTACAATCTCGCGCATTTTCAATTTCCGATCGGCCAACACCATACCGATTTTTTCGATTGTTTCGCAAGTAGTGACCTCAATTGGACGTCCAGAACATTTAGCGTCATTAGTGCTTGTACGACCACAACGAAATTCAGTAAACCACTTCGTTACCATTGATTCTAATGGTGTAGAGTCCCCATAGTATTTATCAAGCTTAGCCTTGATTCGAGTGATGCTTTATTGTCTGCTTTCAATGGCTGTCAAACTTTAACTATACCTTGTTTCTAAAATAGAGAGACGAATTTCTGAACGAACCACAAGCCCAATTTACACACTATAAAATCTTGAATAAAATTTACGCGGCAAATTAAAGCGATATTCAGAGCAGCAAAATGTATGAGACCGAGGATTAACTTTAAGTTTTAATTCTTTGGCAATAAGTCCAATTGTCAGAATTGCAAATATGTGTTGCAATTAGTATTCTGGATCGTACAAAATAATGATACGGCTTTTCACGCTTCTTCGGAGGAGAAGCACACCCAGCACTACTTCTTGGTTCTATATCCATAACAGAAACCAACTATAAAAGTATTTTAATTATATTTATATCTACGTATTGTCTGCAAATTACTTGCAAGTTACTATTAACTATGATAACTGTAGAGTTTTAAAAAGAACTGGTATATGTTTATACTTCGAATGAGGCAGAGAAAACAGAGAAAAATATAATAACTACTACAATAACTAGCAGTAATAAACAAATATCAATACATTTGACAGAATTACGTACACGATACAATTATAGCAGGATTGGTGCAGTGTCATTTGGTGCTGCTTTCGACCAATCAGAATTTACTATAAAAGTGGTGTGTTTAGAAATTCGTCTCTCTATTTTAGAAACAAGGTATCAATGACACGGCTTTTTCAAACTTTGACAATGTACTGACGGATGGTGGTTGACGGGAGCAGTGTTGCTTTTCAATTTGCAACGCGGGAAATTCAAAATATTACGGACTTATTGACCCACCCTCGTAATCAGAGAGCTATCCAAAGATATGATTCACATGCTGAATGTTAAGTGCAATAAGAGTGTTAGAGAGCATCAAGTTGATAGAGCCGAAAACTCACATTTTCTAGCAACATACTTTTTCTTAACTTAAAAGAGACGTTTATAATTCTACTTTTAAGTTTCGCAATAGCTCAAAAGTCTTTGCTGCTAATAGCATACCGAGAGTATTTATTTTTATTCCTTGAAAGAGCAGTGAAACACTTCATCAACTACGAATTCTATTTGAATTGGTGCAAACTTTCACATAAATTATTGAGTTTTTATAAATGTGAATGTAAAAAGGATCTAATAGCAAAGGCTATTTTTACATACGTACCCATATCATGGAAACGTAAAGTGTAACATGATCAATCTTTGTTTGACAATAAACAAATCACTTGATATGCGTGTATAACAAGCTGAAGATCGCGCAGTAAATTCGCTATAATTATGTAAATTTATAGAGGAGAGCGTTAGGTCAAAAATGTGCACCGTTCATCTGCAATTTTGTGTTATAAATCTAACAAAAACGTTGCTTCTCTTAATTATAAATTTGCATAAGGTGTCGCCTTATATCGTTTACAAGCGCTCCTGTCAAGAAGCTTCGAAAAAGATATAAGTGGATGCTCAACATCCCCGAGGGTACAAAAAAGGGGGCAAGCACTTCGAGTTCGCGCCCGAATTTAAATTAAAAAGAAATAAAATTTAATGAGCTCATAAAAACAAACAGATTGTTCTGCAAATATTAGATAGAATTTGCATTAAGACCCAATCAATGCAAAAATGAACGTCTAGTAACCTCTGTCCAAAAATTATAGGCGATGTGATGACCTGTTTCGATGCTTATCGACCACTAACGAAAATGTGGATGGGAAACAAAAAAGAAGATGAATTGACATAATAAGATGGTATTTGTAGTCGTATAATTAACGATACATCGGAATAGAAGCTAACAGTTCCCAATAAATAATAATTGAAAGGTACGAATTATAAATGTTCGATGCATATAATTAGACATTAATGCACGATCCTACAATGTGACTTTATAGCAGCTTACTTTTAAAAAATGGAACACTTTCAAGTTACACCCAGATTGTAGATAACAACTACTCGCTGTTTATCTTTCTCGCAAATCAATTTCAAATATATATCTTGCAAAAAATGTTTTCTATAAATCGATTTGTTTATGCTGTTGTTTAAAATTTATTTGTACACAATAGTCGATAAGTTCAGTACCACTTCACATGGGATACTAGTAAAAAATTAACGTTAGTTTCTTACAAATGATTTCACTCTTATAATTTACAGCTTCACATGATTTTATTCGAATTTTAATCGAAGGAGGAAACCAGTAACCAGAGTAAATTAACGTTTAAAGCTGTTGCATTTAACTAACACTTAATCATTAATATTCAATAATAATAATTCTTAAATGAAAGGTTGAAATGAAAAAAGGTCCAACTCTCACAAAAATCTGTATTTAAAACAAATATCAGGCAACCGGTTTCGTGTTTAGGAATACATCCTCAGGCCAGCTACAAAGATATCCAAAAAAAGAAGTTACGTAATGGAAAGCCTAATGTAGGCGATTAAAGATAAAAAGACATATATTAATGAGATAAAAATTATATTACAGTGTAATAAAAAATTAGTTTTAATATAGATAGTTAAGACATTTTTTATTTAGTTTAACTAATGAAATGATATTTGAGTTCATTTTCTCTCCTTTTATACTATAATCAAAATTAGTACATGTGGTGAATGGAGAAAAGTACTTACAATTAAATAAAACAGTAACGGATTATGTAGAAAGTAAAAATAATACATACAACAAAACACCAGCATGGACTTTTTGTCACTTAATTAAGAACTTTCTTTATAAGAATGTAAAAAAATATAAAGTTAGGACAACACGAACAGATTAGACTTCGACAAATAATAAAATTGGCTAAACAAATTGTGAAGTTTTGTTTATAAACTATACTCTATAATAAAAACCAAATAGACACCCGGGAGGTAAACCTAATTCGAGTACGCTGAATCCAGTGGTGCCAACCGTTTTTAAAAGTTAGCTCGCGTTTTCGAGCAATTTCAATTTAAAAATTTTAGGCCCGAAGACCCAAAAAAACCTCATTTTCATCATCTTTTGATCATTTATTGAATATAAATCGATGGATATCGATTGAATAGGCATCGCATCGACGAATACACGTCAAATAGAAACTATTTGAAACAAATTGAATCGATTCAGTCGATTTTTCATATTTTTTTGCAGAAAAAACATTTTTCTTTATTTTTTTTCATTTTTCATTCTCTGATTGCCCTGATTCTTCTATATCGTCATCTTCTTCTTGTAAATTCCAACAAATGTCACCCAAAAGGGCATGTAGCAAAATCATCGATTTAGTGCAATATAATGATCAAAAGTGGAAAATTTGTGCCGACTTAAAAGTGGTGGCTCTTTTAAGAGATATGCAAATGGGTTATACCAAAGATATGTGCTTGTGGAATACCCGTTTTGCTGGCGACCAATATAACAAACGGAACTGACCTTTACGTAAGGAATTTAGATTGCGACAAAACAACATTATTGTGATTCCACTTGTGCCGATCGAAAAGGTTTTGTTACCACCGCTCCACATCAAACTAGGAATTGTTAAATTAAATTGTTAAATTTCATAAAAGCATTCAACCCAGAAGGAAATGCATTCAACGAATTGCGTCGTATTTTTCCACGGTTAAATGGGATGCAAATAAAAGAACATGAATGTCTGAATCTGAATGTTGATCTATTGAAGCTTCATTTTGTATTATATTTATTTTACAGAAATATTTAATCGACCGGACATTCGTCGTTTAATGAGGGACAAATGATTTAAAAATGAACTCATTGACATGGAGCTAGTGGGATTGTGTGAAAGCGACTATTGACAATTTTCTCGGAATTCATCGATCTGAAAATTGGCGCATATTAATTTAAATTAAAGACATGCTCACTACGTTTCACCGTTTAAATGTTCGAGTGTCATTAAAATTTATTTTTTGCATTCCCATGTAGAAAAATTTTTCGTCGAACAATCACCAAACGAATCCGATGAGCATGGCGAGCGTTTTCATCAAGTGACAGCGAGGCTTGAACATTGGTATAGCGGCAAAAAGCTACGTGCTCTTTTGGGTGACATTTTGGATGACAAGATGGCGGTACAGAAGAATTAGGGCGATCAGGGAATGAAGAATGAAAAAAATCGAACTGAAAAATCGACTGGATCAATTCAATTTCTTTCATATAGTTTCTATTCGATGTGTATTCGTTGATACGATGTGTATTCGATCGATTCTCATCGATTTAAATTCAATAAATGATCAAAAAATGATAAAAATTACGTTTTTTTGGGGTCCTTGGGTCTAAAATGTTTAAATTGAAATTGCTTGAAAACGCGAGCTAACTTTTGAAAACAGCACCATTGGATTCAGCATACTCGAATTAGGTCCACCCTCTTAGTGCCCAGCTTGTTGCAAAAAAAGTCTCCAATTCGAGCACAAACATGAGATCTGCTATGTATGGTTTACAGCTAAGATTATCTTCACATTTTTGTTGTTGCTTTTCACCACTATTTATAAATGTGTCAGTTTACTCTCGTTTTTTGGGTTAATTTATAGAAAAAAAAACAATTTGTTTAATCAATTTTATTACATACATATTTGGAGGCGATTTAACATTTTTTTTTAAGTTCTTAATTAAATGACAATAGGTGACGTCCATACTGGTGCTTTGTTGGATTAGATATGTGCAATTATATGTATTGTTTTTACTTTTGACATAATCCGCTACTGTTATATTTAAATGTAAGTACCTTTCTCCATTTAACACGTACACTAATTTTGACTACAGTATAAAATGATAGACTAGTCATAAATTAAAGTGCTTTCGACAGAATTGAGAATAATATCAATAGTGAACACAGGCATATAGAATTCAAACAAATCGTGTACGTATACACTAGTTTCTTGACTAACTTTTTTCGCAACTGTTTACTTCAATTGAATGCTGCTAAGACAAGAAGATCAAGTGAAAATTTTAGAATCGCACAGCGTAATATTTGAGCAATCTAGATCGACAAAATTCAAAAAAAGTTAAGTGCTCAGATGAGCAAAGTCATATTTTTTTTAATAGAAGCTTCACTTTAATAATAAATGCACATAATATTGCAAAATACCGTCTTTAATGATAATTAAATTTATAAAGGCATGTGTCATGTGCGTTCTTGTGATAATTACGTAGCAATATTGTGTCCCAGTAGAATTTGCGCTTTATATATTTGTAGTAATTGCTTTTTTTTTTACTAAAAAATATGTATTTACTTTTCACAGTGTTATAATAATCTACATGTATGTCTCTAGTTTTAAAATTCAGACAGATTTTTAGTACGTTATATCGTCTTATATCATGTTCATATTACTTCCATTTAGAAGTAGAGTAGTAAATAAGCTATTTAACGTACTTAAGCCGATTTGGGACAAATTATGACATTTAACTTTTTTTCTTTTAGAATGACTATAGTTTTAAAAACAATCAACTCTACACCAATCTAAAATATGGCCATGTAAGTACCAAAATTATGTGAAAACAAACTGATACCTTATTTCTTAAACGCTTAAAAAAAAACATATCTTTCCAAAATTTATGAAGGTTTGCATTTCCAATGATTGCAAAAAACCATTAAACGTTATCAAACATACCAAAAAGCATTGGCTACCAAACAAAATCAGATATCAGTATGCAAGACGTAGTCAATTAGAAATAGAATTACCCAAGTTACACCTCAAAGTAACATGATTTTTAAACTAAAACAATTTTAGAAAATGATGTAATTTCCAAAGACACGCAATTGAGCAGATTGATCGTAAATTCAAATTAAAAATTCTGTGCCACAACAAAAAATTCCGCGAAATTTGTCCTAAAAGATACAAAAACACCGTATGTTCCCTGGAGAGCACACTACTAATTTGTAATCAATCATCGGTGATCTTTAATAAAACCGAAAACGCACTGTTAAACAAAGGCTAAAACATTGTATTCGCGGCTGAAAAATCGCGACGGAAGAAACATCTACTAAGAACCTAGATGCCACAACGAGAGACTACGTATGAAACGCGTACAAAATTACGATTTCAAGAAACTTGAACGATGCTAAAGGTATTAGGTGATCTCAGGATTATTAAAGGCTTCAAAAATAAAAATTGTTTTTATCTAAAAACAGATAAAAAGAACAGAATATTCATTTTGGACAAGGCGGGTTATTTCAACCGCGTCACCATTAAAGGATTATGAAAGAATCCTTTACCATCCATTTTTAGAGAAACGAAAGAGGTCGAAAGAGGTTTAGTGATTAAAAACAACAAAAAACTGGAAATAGACAATGGTTACTCTTCTATATACGTCGATGGCATCCTTAAAAAAGTACAACATAGGCATTACATAGGAAATTCCACAACTTTAATCTCGACAGAAACCCCCGATAAAAAATTTTTGAAACTTCCCCATTTACAGAATATCAAAACGTATTAATAAAGTTTTTAGGGGACAAGATGTAAACGTATGTTTCAGTTCGTGAAATACACTCAAGAACTTTCTTGGCAATCCGAAAGATAAACTGGATATGAAGGAAAAGCCAGGAATTTATAAAATTGCATGTAGTGAGTGTGATAAAGCTTACATTGGACAAACGAAACAGGCGATAAGCACCAGATTCAAGGAGCACATCGCATGCTATCGATATGAAAAAATTGAATCGTCAAGTGTAGCACGGCACAAAAACGAAACTGGGTATAATATTAAATTAGGAAACCTAAAATTAATTAAGAACGTAACATCGCTCAGGGAATTAGACACTCATGAAACCATTTACATGAAAATGAATACAAATTTGCTGAATAGAGAGAAAGGACCATTGGTCCACTCAACTCCTATTGATCGATTAGAGTCAAGTGCACACATGCACACAACATTACAAATTTCTAATTCTCCTGCAATTGTTTTGGTATCAAACTCAATAGGTTCGGAGAAAATACTCCCACTTTAGAAATTTTAGGACTAATGTTAACGGAAATAAGCTACTGACTTTAATATAAAAGGACAGAATGTGCTTCCATATAGACCGAAAACGAAATAGCTGGATTATCTTCGGATTTTAAGTGAAAAAGATGCTGAAGTATCAGAGAAAGTCGCATGGTATTTTTTAAATAGGGTCAAATAAATAAATTTTAATTGTTACTGTATTAGTATATAATACATTAATTCTAAAAACTACACTTTAGATTACTCTATACAGAGCAAGCGTATTGATTGATTAGTTATGTCCATAAGCAGGATAAAATCTTTTACACCTTTAACACAGTTTCACTCAAACAGATTAGTTTCCTTGATTACATTTAATAGCTTATGCTGTAAATCATTTATCGATGATGGATCAATTGCGCTTTGCAGAGCGAATCTGCACTACGTATTGGAAAATAATATGAGAGGCTGTTTACTCCTACTCAACAACAACAAAGTCTGCATAGCAGTTTGTCCCTATAGATCCCCATCTTATGCAAATGAGATCGTAAATCATCGTACGTTATTTCCTGTTAATAGACATGTTCCTATCCTAAGTTGAATTCTGTTTAATGCATGTCTGTGAGCAGTTGAGTTTGCTGCGTCTATGTAGTTACATGGTGTTGTTTTGTAATCCACTCTTTAATTGCACCACGTACAACGCTCGTGATTATACTTAGACCCGATTCTGGTACTGCGAAACCCATTTTAGAACCGTCTCTCGCTAGCTGGTCTGCAATTTCATTGCCCACTATACCGTTGTAGCCTGGCACTTAGATCAAAGTAATTCAGTTGTATTTAGACAGGGCCATTAGGTTTTGCTCTCACATACTACTTCAGAGACTATATACTTTTAAGGTTGCCTGACTGTCAGGGAAAACCCAAATCATCTCGTCTCTAGGTTGCTTACGTGGACTCTTCCAAGCACAAGTTTGTATAGCATAGGCGTATTTCTGTTTGAAGTATCGGGGCATATCGCCTAAGTGACGCATGCAATTTGCATCCCTGGTTTTCTACATAAATACCAAAGCCGGAGCTGGTACGCGTCCTTGACCAGATTTGGGTTTTCGATTTTCTCAACTGTTATGTTACCCATACCACCGATGGGAAAGATATGGTTTGTTGCTGCTGTTTCTACGTTGATGTGTCTCGAACTACTGTGGGTTCTCCAATTACCAGAATTTTGTAGTCTGTATATTTTTATTCTTGCCTCTCTCTTGATACGGATTTCGGGAGGGAGTAAATTTAGCATGGTTTCCATAGCACAGCATAAGACGGGTACTGTAGTGTACAACCAGTCATATATGATTTAAGTCCCATGTTTTCCCAATTGTTCAGGGGATGGTCATTAACACCCTCTTACATTTGTCGATCATTTTTTGAAGATGTGAATTCCAGATTAGTTTAGAGTGCAAGACTATTCCTAAGAACTTCGCTTTTTGAGTAATCTGAGCAAGGGTATACTCATACGACAGCTAGAATGCGTCCTATTGTGAATTCGTTGTAATTCATATGTAATAATCTATTACTTATACAGATACTTTTCATTTGGTTAAAAATAATAAACAAGAACAATTATTCTGGACTTGCCCATTAATGATAGATTGTATAACGCTTTGCACTTCCAGAGAGACTAGCGTGCCTGTCATGCGATGTGGTCCTACTGGAAGAATTCACCCTACTTACTAAATGCATGCGGTGTAACGTCGCAAAACTTGCTCGTGTTTGTTTTCGTAATCTTGTTTGTGTCCCAAAGCACGTTAACAATTTCTTCAATACTTTTTTCACTGTTCTAAGACTTAGTACTTCCCCAAACAGGGATTTGCTCCAAGAATTGTCTGTTCCTGGAGGATCAAATTTTGTCACAAAAATTGCGACAGGCGAGTTGAGAAGGTCAGCCATAACTGAGTGAAATCAAATGCAACCACCCGGTTGTTTCCGGCTACGCTAAAAGGCAAAAATGTTTTCCTTCCTTGTGTTGTGTGTTTCTTTCGTGAATAATTGGGCCTGCCAGCTCGACTGCTTTAAAATTGAGCGTGAAAGCAATACGACCGCCAGTACATTCTGTCCTTCCGGTAATTCCCAATACAATCTATCATTAAGAGTTGGTTGTACTCTAATCAGAGCTCTAGCTTTAGTTATTGGATGTAGGATTGGACTTAGATCAACTCTAGCTTGAGTTGCAGTTTTTTAGTTTTTAGTTGCATCAGAAGGAAAATTATCATCATTTATCATATTGGCATGTACTTTAATGTAATTGTATTGTAATTAATACACAATACAGTATATAAACAGTATTAACAATAAACGGGAGCCAAACTCTTCTCTAAATGTGAAGTCTATATGCTAAAAAGAAGTAATCTCTTCCAGAACTTCTCATTCAGCTAATTTTTTCATTTTTAATCACAGAAATGTGTCTTAAAATTATGTAAATATTAGCAGCTCGTACTTTATAACCGTGAGTACTTTAAACTTTAAAATTATGTATCGTGAAATCCATATATAGCTGGTAGGTGTCCAATGTTTAGGATTGGGAGCTTTTTTATTCCATCATCGTAAAAACTCTTCGGACGTTCGTGTAGCCATTGGAGCACAAACGCTTTCACCCCTTCATCGCAAGGTAACAAGTCTGGATTATAGGATGGATGTTCCAGCGTTTCCCATCCTAATTCATGCACTTTTTGCATCGTGGCGTTGTCACGCAGAAGAATGACACTTCTGGGCGATTGCTTCTTCCTTTTCCCTCGAAATGACAATTTCGCGGCATCCAGTACTTCCAATTATGCGCCGATTTTCCTCTATGAGATTTCGGACCGCCTCGATGTTGGCCTCGGTCACACTTGTCCTTGGGCGGCGATCATGGCTCTCGTTCTCGACCCTTTCACGCCCTCCAGAAAATTGTTTGTGCCATGCAAACACACGGGTTCTTGACAGGGTGTTGTCTCCGAACTGTGTCTGTAATCGCCAAAATTTCGGTTGGATTCGCCCGCTCCTTGGCCAAAAAGTTGATGATAATCCGCTGCTCCACGGAGACATGTACTTCTTTTTCGCTCATGGTTTCTTTTGATACTAAAGGGACCCGAGAGAGCTGCGGTCGGTTCTCCCCTCTCCCTAACGGTACGGGCTACCTGCGCATCAACCCCTTTCAGGTCTAGAAACCTTCCGGAATTTTTAAGAAAATCAGCCCCGTTTATATTTGATACACCCTCGTATATATGTATGTATGCGTAACGAAATTGGCGGCACAGTTTTGTTCAGAATTAGGTAGCTGGACCAATTGTCCGGGCATCGGCATTGGCGTATCGCCAATATTCACATGGGACCGGCCGGCTAAAGCGACAATAATTGGATTAATTAACTTCGTGATTGGTGAACGTCAAAACACAAAAACGGCTGACGGCACGGCTGCGATCTGATCAAATATAATAATTTATGGCGAATACATTGACAAGAAGGTACATACATTCAAATTTAAACAGAATCAAATTGATATTTCGGAGTGCAGGGTTAACAAACCGTTGATGTCAGTTAATATGTGCTGGAAATGTAGATGCGTTCGTTGTCTTTCAATTGCGGTTTTACAAATACAGATCGCCAATTGTTTATTGTTGTTAAACGAATCGCTAATGGAGTTAGATACTTTGTAACATTTCATTCATTAAAAGGCTTCGTTATTAATACGCCATTGACGTAACTATAAACTATTATAGAACAATGAGTCACTAAAAAATATGTGAATAGATGCTGTTTCCATCTATTTTCGGTTAAAGTATTTAATTAATAACTTCTATACTAAATATACTAACAAGAGAACACCGATAATTAATACTTACCGATTTAAATGAAACTGTGCGGGTTTATAGACCAATTTAGCGTAAGAACAGTAGTAACTCTTCTAGGTGTCTAATCGACCGTTTTCGGGGTGTTTTACTAGTATTAAATGATAGTGTCAGTAGTTTTCTTCGGAATACTAAGGGTTTGCGTGGATAACGCCTCACCTACCCAATATTTTTCAAATGTAAAAATTGTTATTTACTAAAAAATATAAAAATTACGTCGAATTTATACATGTTTATACAGGATGATTAATTGAAACAGTTCGTTAAAAGTATTGTGTGATTTTATTGTGTAACTCAAAATGGAAAATCAAGTTTATTCATATATGGATATTTTTAACTTATTTTGCATTCATGGAGAATGTTTGAGGATTATTAATAGAACTTGCCGGACATTCAATGGTAAATATCCTCATTTGCCACCTATGAACAAGAATAAATTTAAACGAATAGAAACGAACTTTCTATATACTACGAGAAAGTGAAATGTGCCAGGTTACGACAAACACCTACTACTCGAGAGGAAGTAAACGAGGTGAATGTATTAGCATATTTTAATTCGCACCCTCGCGTCTCATCTTCTATGTGGGATTTGGGTGTATCTTATTGCGTAATACAATGTATTTAAAAAACAAAATGTATGATTACCCTTTTATTAGAGAACAACCACTTCATCCTGGGAATAATGTTATATCCAATTTTGTGAACATACGTTGATTAGATTCAGGAAAACCCACACTGCCTTAAGGATTATTTGGACGGACGAGGCAAAATTTAGTTGGGAAGGTATTATTATGTTGACCGAGTTTCATTCAGAATTCATGTTGAAAGTTTTAACTACTCAAAGATATTTCGAAACTTTGAGAAAGACGTATCTGATTTTGTTGAAGAACTGCCTCTTAACTTATTTCGTCATTGCTGGAATCAAATAGACAGAGCTCCAGCACATTCAGCTAATGATGTTGGGCACTAACTCACGAACATATTCGAAAACCGTTGGTTTGGCGGCAATGGACCATGGTCACGCTAGATCTCCCAATCTGACCCCCTTCGATTACTATGTGTGGGGTCATATAAACGAACAATACAATACATTCAATGGAAGAATTGGAGCGAAAGATTAGATTGACATTGGTCAGGTAAACCTTTCGCAACTTCAAAAGGCTTGCACAACAGATTTTTTTTTTATAAATACTTTCCCAACAAAATTATCTGATCATTATGTGATAAACCTATTCTACTTACGGTAGTGGGAGAAACTGTAAGAATTTTGTTAACTATCTTTCGCCGTTATCGGCAGTTCGATTGTATTTCCGGTATCGCCGTAAGTGACGTCAACCTTCTTATTTGAAATAGAACACTCTATATATTTTTACGTTTTTGGGAAGATAATAGAAAGGCGAATCCAACGATGACCCATATGTTTAAAAGATTTGCTTCATGTAAAGTTACTTTGGCATTTTCAAAACTTGTTCCAGGATGTACAGGTTGTTACAGGTTTACTACTGCTGTTTTTGATATAAAACCTCTTTTTCAAACTGTTAAATCCCTTTGAAATATTTTCATTCCTTAGCAAACTTTCAAAAATCAATAATGGTTCCTAAGTTGACGAAAGCGGGAAGCACTGAAGTAGTCGTCGATAATTATAAAACATATCGAGAAACGGAAGCAACTTGTAATAATAAGCACACCAGCAGGTACACTATCGACATTATTTTATAGAAAAGTGTTTCAATAAAGAAACACACAAGCTAGAACAATTAATGAAGATTGTTAATACGAAGTTTCGTAAGCAGTTGCAGAAAATTCTTCAAAACTTCCTTAAGAAAGGTATCAAAAATAAACTAGCGCGTTGTGTCAAATCATCTGTTTATGCGATTCTTAAGTTATATAAGTTTCATCCGTCCAAGCCAAGTTTGTTTGCACGCCGAAGCCGAGAGATGTGAAATCCCATTTTCTGCTTCCTGCGTGGTTTAACCTTTTGAGCCGTCACCTGTCATGGGTAGCACAATTAGTCACCTCGAGTCTATCGACCCAAATTTTTAAAAAAAATATGTAGGTGAAAAATAAATTTATAACATATTTAGTTAATAGGAATTAGGAGTACTATGTATATTAAACAAAAAAAAGTTACAAAAAAACACTTACTTACTTAATCCTTGGGGCCCTTGTACCTTTCGGTGTTGGCGGGTGGAGTTGAGTCACATTGGTTTCCTCCATTTTTCTCTCCATTTTATTTTATTACTTCCTCTTTCACGTTCTTCGCGGTCTTCCTCTCCTTCGTTTTCCACTTTCTCTTGCTTTGAACATCTTTTTCACTAGCCTGTGTTGTTCATTTTTTGCACTGTCCCATCCATCTCAGTTGTCCCTGTTGAAATTGTCTCTTCCACTGGTTTTTATGTTCTACTGCTCCCTGTATTCCACATTCCTTATTTTATCTCTCCTTGTCTTTCCTAGTATTTTCCTCAGATATCTCATTTCCGCAGCTGTCAGCTTACTCCTCTACCTTTCTGTTGTTGTCGAGCTTTCACAGACGTTAGGTGACGTTGGTTTCACTACTAACTACTTCGGCCTTTCCTCTTCGGTATTTCCTTCTTGTTAAAGGGAATTTCGTTTTTATTATGTTGAAAAGTTTTCCCGCTTTCCACAATTCTCTCGTTAATTTTGGTCCTCCATGGTTCCCATTTCATTGATGATTGTTCCCAGTAAGAGAATTTGTTTACTTGTTCTACAGCCTTTCCTCCAATTTCCATTTAGTTCTTTCTTTAACTGTTCCCATTACCATTGTTTTGGTTTTCTTTATGTTTATTTTCCTATTACTTTTTTGTAACTCTTCATTAAAGTATTTATATTGATTTGTAAATCTGCTTCGTTTTTTCAAGACTATTACAATTTGCCCGCGTAACACAATTCTGTTATTCTTATATTTTCCATTTTCCAGTGTTATATGTCTTTAATCTATTTCTAAAATCTTTTCAATATTTCATCTAATGTGGCATTAAGTAGCAATGGGCTCGATATGCATCCTTGTTTCAGTCCCGCTCTACTTTAAAAATCATTCAGACATTCATTTCTAACTCGTACGTGGGCTGCTCGTTTCTTCGTATAAGCTTTTTATACTTTCTAATGTTCGTCCTATTCCTCTTTTTTTTTCCAAAGTTTCCCATATTTCTTTTAAATCCCATCTCTATTTATCCCATCGAATGCATTTTCCATATCTATGAAGCACACGTGTACCTGCTTGTTTCATCTCTAAACCATGTCTGACTTTTTCCAATTGTTCTTCCACTTTCTCTCTCAGTCTTGTCTCCAGAATTCTTGCATAGTGCTTTTTTAGTGTGATACCTCTATAGTTTCCGCATTCCTTACTACCCACTCTTCTTTATACAATGGTGTTTTGATCCTATCCTCTAGTCCTCCGGTGTTTTCTTTCTTTTCTGACTTGGTTTAATAGACCTAGTAGTTTTTTTCGCTTCTCTTTTTAAAAAATTTAATCATTTCCCCAGTTATCTCATCGGGCCCTGGTGCTTTTCGTAGTTTATCGTCTCCCCAATATTCCATGGTCCTCATTTTTTGTTGTTGTTCTATTGGCCCAATGTGTATGTATTTGTCTTTCACGTTGATTTTCTGATTGTTTCCCTGCTCTTCCAAAAGTTCTCGGAGTATTTTTTCCACCTTTTCATTATTAATTCCTTCTTGCGTTACAATGCCTCCGTTTGTCTTTAATATTCTTCAGCATGGTCGGCTTTTTGTTTCTCATTTTTTTTAGCATTCCATAAAGGAGTTTTTTGATTCTCTGTATGTGCCGCTGCCATCTTTTATCCAAATTCTTCCCATGCTTTTAGTTTACCACTCTTTACTAGATTTTTAACTATTTTTTCTGTTAACCCTATAGTTCTCATAGTATTCAGAGTTCCCTATTGTTAAGTATTTGTTCCATGCCCTCTTTTTTCTTCTTAACTTCCATCTGTATTGTTTCATTGCACCATGGTGTTTCTTTCGGCCTCCTATTTCCAATCCTAGTTGTTCCACATATCCTTTCTGCTATTTCCATTATTTCTTCCTTAAAGTTCTTCCATCTTGTTTCTGTGTCTTCATAGTTTTGAATCCATTTAATTTCATTAAGGTCATTCTGATATTCTTCTTTTATATTTATTTGTCTCAATTTGTACGTCTATCTGTTTCTTAGCTATTCTTCTCTTGTTCGGTTCTTTCTGTTTTTCTTCATTTATTATTATTACTTCAAGTAAATACGGTCAAATGTCTTTTTTCTAATCCCTCTCCCTTTCTTTTACATCCCTTACTTTGTTCCCATATTGTGGCGTTTACTATAAAGTAATCTATTATCGATTTCTCTTTTCTATTTCATTCCTGTCTGTGATTTTATGTATTTCCTTGTGCTTGAATTTAGTGTTTACTATTATGTTACTACTATCATTTTCCCCGCAGTAATCGATAATCCTGATGTTATTGTTGTTCATACTTCTTCTCCCTCTTTCCTAGGCCATCTCTCATTATTTTTCTTTCCTACTCTCACGTTGAGATCTCCCCTTATTATTACATTATTATTTTCTGTCCTATCTGTCTCTTTTTGTAATTCATAAAATTTGTTTTTTTTTCCATCCTCTCATTATCATTCGCGGTATACACCAATATGAAGTACCACTTCTCTGCTCCCAATAGTTATTTTCCAATGTTAGGATTCTTCGTTATTTTGATAACTATACCTTATTTTTACATTTTTCCCTTCTTTCCTCTCAATGTCCGCTACTTCTTCTAGTTTTTTTCTGAATGTTCCCGTTCTTTCTTTGTTAATTCGCCGTTTATGTAGATTCTTTCTTATGGTTTTTTATTATTCTTCATTATTATTTCTTTTTCTGTTGTTTGTTTAGCTCTACTTTACATACCGCCATCCCTATTTTAGTTGCTTCTTTTATTTGTATTTTTGCGCCCAGATTCCTCTCCATGAAGTTTTCCATTCCAATCTTTAAATCCAAATTTTTTAAAAATTCTATTTTTTTTACCAGATTTCTCAAAACCAAAATTTCAGGATTTTGAGGCATCAAAAAATACAACTGAATCGATATCGACAAGCTTTCGTAAACTTACTTTCAAGTTTATTTCTTCAGCTTTTTAGAAATTAACGTTCTCTTAAATTATATTGTTCTCTTCCCAAAACACAGCATCTAACAATGTATAAAACCAATTGGTAGGTAGTTTATAATTTTCCCCAACAAAGCTTATGCTAAAAAAGCCAGTTTTTTTATGTATTCCGTATTGTTTCGGTAATATAGGCCCAAACAAAGGAAACTAAGGGCCAAACTGGTGAAAAGGGAATAAATCTAAGTACCCTCCTAGTAAAAATTAGGAGAAACTAAATAATTAATTTTTAAAACATGGTCTAACTATGTATAGCTATGTAATTTTTTTTGTATGCAAATACTAAAGTGAATACTAGAAAATACATAAAGCTACACTTTCTATAAGGTAATAAGTAATAAAAACGTGATGCAGCAATATAATAAACTTCCCACCTCCCGCGTATGAATATATTATTCATCTCCATGTATACATGCTCAATAAAATTTATTACCCCTTCAATTATGATGAAAATGTCCTATTCGAGATTTTAAGTTACCTAAATATTCGGACAAAAGATTTGGCTGAAATATTATCGACATTAGGAAACTCGTCTTCGAAACATCTGTCGACCTACTTTCCACACCTTTACCGCCATTTCAAATATTTTTTTTTAATAATATTAGGAGCTCATGCGTACTAATTTTATAGCCACCGATAAGTGGAATGTAATGAAATAAATTAATTTTTATGACGCATAAATTAATGGATCTATTCGGAAAGAGACTACCCACAGTAGAAGTTTTTTAAGTATCGAGTATATCGACGATACAGTTGGTATGTCAACTTAAACATCACAAAAAATTACTTTTCTAAATAGATAATTTACGATATTATTGTTAATAGATATGTAGATTATACTGAACAATAACGGTACTTAAATACAAAAAAAGTTCATTGAGGTACCTAATTTCATTAAGATTGGTTCAATGAACACCTTTACTAGTTTAGTATCGTTTTTTTCAATGAATCCAAAACAAATTTATTCGTAAAAATTCTCCAATACATCGTTTGCTGATAAAAAATCATTCCTAGCTTGTGTACAAATCAATAGAAGTTGCTGACTAGCGCCAACGGGCAGTGGCGGAGGTTCGATACAACCCTTCAGTAAACTGCAAGTCTCAACCAGATCGTTTGCGCAAACATGTATGCGGGCCGTAAACACTATCTCGTTTCTACGTTTGTTTTAAAAATATTGCCTACGTCGCGAAACGACCAATGTTGGACAAAGTTACAAAATTTATAGCAGAAATGCCTGCCCAAAAATTTATGATGGCTTTTAAAATTCAATGTGTAGTTTGTAGTATCCCTTTAATGTTGGTCCAAAAGGATTGCCTACGTCACGTAAATATAAACAGCATTCTTCAAAAAAAATTGCAACCGACACTAAACATTTTAAATTTAATTTATGTGTTCCTTTATTGCACGTATCTACCGTTTAATTTACTAAAAAGGGAAAAGCATATGTCCTTCTTTTGGATAAAATTCGGATTGCAAATTACCAGTCGGGCATCGTTACAAAGAATTGTGCCATCTGCTCGTGACATGTTGAAAAAAGATTAAATCGGAGTTGAAAAATAAAAACTGTGGTTATGTTGGGGGACGAAACAACAGATCGTAAAAACATTCTGTGGTTAATGTAAGGGTTTACGTACAATTTGGAACCACATCAATCGTCATCTTCAATTCTATTATCTTCCAGACGAGTACAACATGTACTGGCGAAGTACTTCAAAGTTAGTGTTAAATACATGAAAACGTTTGAACTTCAAAAGACCAAATGTTGATGTTTATGAATGATGGTGCCGCAAAAATGCTTTCTGTAGGCCGATCTCTTAAAAACATTGTGCTAACTTGTTACAAAATTAACGTGTAAAATTCATGCTTTCGTCACGTGGCAGATAGTATTAGAAAATGTTATCCTGAGGTAGACGCTTTAATAGCGCATACAAAAGCAGTGTTTGTCAAATCCCCAAAACGAATTCGCAAATTTTCACAGACTGTGCCCCGGTAGGGCCTGGCCACCAGAACCTATTCTTTCCCTTTGGGGGAACTGGTTACGGGCCGGGTTTTCACCCTTTAAATTTTTTAAAAAATTTTTAAGAACTTTGGTTTTTATAATTCGTCCAAAGGAAACGGGCGGCTATCAAAAAACCCCAAAGGGTCAAAATTTAAAAGATACCCCATTTTTAAAACGGTTTTTAAAAAAAAATTCGGAAAAATTTTACTTCGGACTAGGGGAAGGCAATAAAAATTACAAAATCCTTCGGTGCCCGTTATGGAATCTCTGCAAATAGGAAACATGTTCCACACAGCTATGCGGGAAAAAGACGCAAAAAATGTTTTTTCTGGGAAAGATTTAAAAAGTTTTTTTAAGGGAAAAGGATTTTTTTGTTTTTGGCACTTAAAAAATTTTTGGGGGAAGGTGCTAAACCCAAAACCCGTTAATTTTTCCAAAAAAAATTTTTTAAATTTACCCCAATAAAACGTCACTTTTGTGAACGTTCTTTTTTCTACAAAATAAACCCCTTTTTCCCCCCTCACCCCGGGCCCCCCTTTTTGGCCGAAACCAAACAGGGGAAAACAATTAAAGGGTTGCGATATTTAACAGACATTATTAAACTTTGTGATTTCACAAAGACCTTAAGAGGGTAAGTGGTTTAGCACTTTATATCTTATTTTTTGACCTTTTTATTTTGTGTAAACTTTTACTGGTTTGTTTGGCACAAATTGACAACTCGAAAAATAAATGCATCAAAAACACAAAAAAATTAAAAAAAAGCTTTTTTATATTCAAAAATTTTGGGTTTTTTTTTTTAAAACAATGGGAAAAATAAAGTTTCATTTATTGTAAAAAACCCCAATTTTATAAAAAAAAAATTTTCTTTAAAAATTTATAAAGTGACTTACCCCCTTTTTTCCCTTTTTTTTTGAGACACAAAAATAAAAAAACCTTACAAAAGTTTGTGATTTCCCTTTTTTAAAAGATTTGGTTTATTGGTTTTGGGAAATGCATTAAAGAAAAATAACTACTATTTTTTCATAATTCAAAGCAAATTATGAATATCCCTACTTCCGTGATTTTTTATTACCGGTATTTAAAAAATATCTTTAAAACCCTCCATAAAAAACCGTCCCCTCTGTAAACAATGTAAATATATAATCCTAGACAATTTGATTCTATGCAGTCTATTTTGAATTATTTAGTTTTTTCTGCGCTATCAAAATTTAAATTTGCTTCTCCTTCAGAGGGGGGATTCTAATCTACCCCCCCTTTAATGCCCACCGACTTCAGAAACTTATCTTGAACGAGCGCAAGGGGCAGACACCTTAATAAATCCCTGGGAAATTTATTCCGACTAACGGGGTACCCCGGGGTTGGTCAATGAGATTTGATTTTAAAAAGGGGCCCAACTAAATTTTTGGAATTTTATTGCTTCTGTTTTAGATAAGTTGGGGTTTTTTTTGTTTCCCTATTTTCATTATTGTGCTGTGTTGTCCCCAAATTATTCTCTCTTTTTATTGTATGTTTGGGCTATTTTTTTTATTGAGGGGTATTTTTATGGGGTACTCCTTTAGTTTAATTTTAAAAATTAAATAAAAAAAATTGGGCCCTGGGCCCTTTTTTTATTTTCCATTTATTCCAGGTTTTCAAAGAGGAAATCTAACATTTACAAACTTTTATAGCCCTTGGGTTTACGAAATTATTTGATGTACTTAGGAAAATTTTTGCTTTAAGCTAATCCGATAATAAAAAAACTTACTAATAATCTTTAGATAGTTTTTTCGGGAAATCACCTTATGAAAAAACCAAATTTTTAAAACCCAAATTTTTTTTACAAAAATTTAAAAATAAAGTAAAAAACAAAAACCCTTTGAAAGATTTGTAAAATAAAACGCTACTGGGTCAAAATGGCGCTTTCGAATACCATTAAAATGTAAGCTTTTCCATGCAACTATTCCCTTTTATTAAAATTTATTTTGGTCAATTTCATCAATTTTAAAGTAACGTTGATTTTGTGCCCAAAATTTAATTTCTAAAATTTAAAAATACCCCCCAAATTTTGAAATTTTCGCGAAAAAGTTTTACATTTCACCCAGAAAATTTTACAAAAAAAATTTATAAAAAAATGTAAAAATAAAATTACACTCCCCGTTACAAAACTTACCCCTGGCCGGGGAAAAAAATTTCGGGCCCAAAGTTGGAAAATTAAAACTCTTTTCATAAAATTGGAAAAAAAGGGTTTTAAATTTTAAAAACAAATCAAACCAATTAAAAATTTTTCCCGTAACATAATTTTCCCCTTGCACCCTTTTTTTCCCGCGTATGGAGGGGATTATGGGGAAAAAGGGAAAATGGGGCACATTTTTTTCTTAAAATTTTCCCAAATTTTTTAATTTTCGCTAAACTTTTAAAAGAAAAAACGGTGCGTTTGCGGAAAAAGCCAAACTACTATTTTTTCCCCCCCAAAATTTAAAACAAATCTAAAAATTTGATTGACTGAGTTCGATGTTAGATTAGATTGACCTATCCCCCTGCGATTTTTTCCCAGATCCATTTTTTTTCCCCTTCATTAAACAATTACGGGTTTCTTTGGGCTTTTTTTATTAGACCCAGCATGTTGAAATGATTTCCCACGTAGTTTCGGCTTTGGGTAATTTCGAGCCCATTACTGAAAACCCCCTTTCCTGCTAATACTGTCCCCGTTTCAGTCTTGGACGAATCATCCAAATTTTTCCCCCTGGCAAAACTCTATATGCCCGTTTTCCTCTGTCAGGGCCCAGGTTGCTCATTTTTTGTTTTTTTGGGGCAATAATGTATTATTAGGGATTATTCTAACTACTTTGTTTTTTAACAAATTTTTGTTTTCCCGCCAGTTTTGGTTTTGGGTGTAAACTTGACTTTTTTCCGTGCAAATTGCTTGGCCTCCCTGAAACCCCGGGAAAACCCCTTCCCCATCTTGAAATTCTTAAACCCTTTTTCCCTTTTTTTTAGGGGAACCCTTAAAAATACCGTTTTATGCTGTGCCTGTAAAAAGTGCCCGGGTTTTTTTTCCAAAACTTGGGCGAACCTATTTTTTGGGGAGTTCGGCCCACCTTTTAAAAAATTCCCCCAATGGGCCCCCGTGACTTTCTGAAAAGATAGCAAATAGATCGGGTAACCCAAAATTTTCCCCCTTTTCTATTTTTTCCCCTAAATCCTAGTCCCCCTGCTTTTTTTTCGGTTTGGGAATATGTGGGCGTTAAGTTTGGGGGTTTGGGGACTTAAACCTTTTTGGTCTAATCCCGGGAAATTTTTAGCTCCCAACCCCCCCCCCCCCGTTTCGGGTTTTTTTTGGGAAACCGTCTATGTACTGGATAGATTTTACTTTAAAAGGGCGGGTTTTCTTTTTCCCTTTTTTTCCCATCTGATATTACCGTTTTTGTAGTTCTTAAACAATTTTTACGTAATACTGCGTCTCCTTTCTCCGGCCCAAAATGTAATACTTTTGGGACGTCCCCCGGCCGGTTTAAATTTTAAAAAACTTCTTTTTTCCTAGACCAAAATTAAAGAAGGGGGAAATTTTCCCCTTTTCCCGAATTAAAAATCTTTTAAATTTGGCGAAAAGTGAAAGGGTTTGTCACAAGCTTTTAAATTTGGGGAAATGACGGCAAAAAACTGGGTCGGTTTTTTAATCGGGCCCCCCCTTGTTTTCCTTTAAAAAGCTTCTGTGTTCCGCCTATGCGATCTAATTTTGGGAGGTTGAACTATTCTTTTTATTGATTGTTTTTCCTGCTTCCCCCTTTAATATACATGTGTAAAGTTTCTTTGTTAAGGATGACTTCCAGAGGAGCTGTTGGTTTGGTCTTCATGGCTACAGTAGCACATAGACATGCTAGCCTTTATATGCTATTCAGCGGCCCTTTATTACCTCCACCTGCAATGTCTTTCTCCACCATACCACCGAACCATATAATATCAATGGTCTGATGACCTTCATATATAGCCACAGCGTCATTTTTTGGGCACACGCCCACGTTTTTTCTCCACATAACCTTCTACATCTGACTAAGCAATAGTAGATTTGTTGATGGTTTTATTGATGTGAGAGTCCCCGTCAGGCTTTTATCGAAACATACTCTCAAGTATTTCGTTTTTGACAATGAATCTCCACCCTCCTAATGTAATTGACTTTAAGACCTGTATTATGCCCTTCTTTGTGAAAACAATAATTTCTGTTTTTGGCTATTGACTGCAAGTCGTTTCTATTTACACCCAAATTTTCTATTGTACTTAGTGCATTTCCATTCTTTCTGATATTACCCCAAACAAATTCACCTCGTACTACAGCTATATCTCAGTATATCCTAGAAATAGAAACCGTCTTTGATTAATTTTGTTATTAGGTATCACCCTTCTGCTCTTACTTTGAGACGTTACTATAATGCGTTCCACGAGGGCGGCCTTTATCCATTGACAGTGTCGTGAAAGGACTCCCTTTTCCTTGATTGCCTCTACTAAGGGGTTTGCTAAACGCCCCCTCGATATCTAGGAAGGCTATCATTGCTATCTCTTTGTCTTCTATCAATTTAGAGATTGGTCTATTTAGGTTATTTAGCGCTGTGTCTGTTGACCTTCGTGATTGGAATGCATATTACCGAGTGCTCAGCGGTTGCCTTGTCAGCGTTTCATCTCTAGCATACCTGTCCACCAACCGCTCCAGTGTCTTTAATAAAAAGGAAGGTAGGCTAATGGGTTTGTAAGATGTTGGTGTTAGGTCGAGAGTCTTCCCACTGTGGGTAATAATTAGAGACGGGATTTTAGGACGTAATAAACAGCTAAAAAGGCCCTTTTTAGGCCTTAAAAACTATGTATTTAGGACGAAAAACTGTGATCTAGGCATGTTAGGCAAATACTTTAAAAAAACGGTAAACACAAAAATCATTTTATTTTAAAAAAACATGAATAAGAAGACGATATTTAATGTAATTTTAGGTACATTTCAGCCATAAAAAGAAATAAAACACAAATTTTAACTAATAACTAAAATATGTAGATTCATTTGGTTTAAAATAATAAATAAATTAATTAATCGCCGTGTAACATGTCCTCAAATTTCGCGTTTGCGTAGCACACAAGATGTTTTTCCAAGTTGTCGTTAGTAAAATTTGTTCTTCGGTCGGAAAACAGCAATTTGTACGAAGAAAATGAACGTTCTACGTCACACGAGGTTGTAGGACAAAACTTAAATATGGACCAGTCAGCTGTGGTATGAGCGGTAGCTTCAACTGCTTCGCCACTGAGCAGCTCAGCAAACTCTTTAATCGTTTTGAAACCTGGATTTTTCGAAATCACTTGGTTAAACTTTGACAAAATTCTTTTGCCAACTTTTCCTGGGGCATTCTTGAGACCTGCTTCGGCATTATTAATTACTGCAACAGAATCTGTAAGAGGAAAGCCGAATGTTTCTAATCTTTTGATGTTATCAATGAGAAATTTATAATGTGACTTGATGTATAAAAAATCGTTTTTGACATTTTGATTGGAAAAGTATTCTTGCGCTTGCTCAATACAGTTAGCTGAATCTTTGTCAAACGATATTACAACCTAAAACATAAAGCGTTAAATAAAAACAATCTTATTTAAAAATTTTGCTAAAAAAGTACTTACTGATTTTATTGTTTCGAAATTATTAGCATAAAAAACTACCGCCTCTAACCAAGTTCCCCAACGTGTTAAGACAGGTTCGGGAGGCAAAGGGAGATCTGGCAGATTTTCTTTATACACTGCCACACGCAGTGGAGCTTTTAAAAAGACTCTCTTGGTATTTGAAATTAAACCATTAACATTAGCATATTGATTTCTTAGACATTCACACACCAAATTGACTCCATGTGCAAAACATGTTAAATGATTAAGATTTTTATAAAAAATCTTCAAATTTGTACCACATTTGAGCATATAAGAAGCACCATCCGTGACTAAAAGCTTGACTTTTTCGTACTTAATTCCATCTGTTGGCCACAAAATACCTAAAATACGAGAGTTGCCTTTAACTTAAATATCTAGCATTAAATTTACAATATTATTAAAGTAAGTTTTTTGCATAATATATCTTACCTAAAGCTTGGTTCACGAATCATGCCATTGTATTGCAATTTGTTCTTTCAAGTTGCTTTGTAGCCAGTAAATACGGTTTTCCTGGTGTTTCAGAACAAAGCTTACCCACAATCATATTTGCCATAATACGACCTTTAGAGTCAGTCGTCTCATCTATAGATATCCAAATATCGTTGTTACCAACTTCTTCGCGAATAGTATTAATAGTCTTAAAAAATTAATAAAAATATTATAGGTGTAAACAAAATCTTAATGACACTCAAGTATGAAAACACATTTTTAAATTATTATTTATTATATTAATTACCTCATTGTAACATTTTGTTACATATGTTGTTCTTAAGGTTTTCACGCTTGCCACATTCTTGTTGCAGTATTTAGTGAGAAAATCTCGCAGTTTTGAATAGTTTAATCTGTCCAGAGGAATATTTGCAGACATAAAAGCGTCGCATAAATCTCGATTAAAAACGTCGATTTCTCTTGAATTTTTGGTGTCTATTAACATTTGGTTCCTCAACGGTTTCCTAAGATTTGCCTGATGTCCAGGAGCAGTAGCATGTTGCTCTAAATGATTTTTCTTTTTGCAAGTTAACTACAATAATATTTTTGAAGCAAGTTAGGAAAGAAAAACAAAAACGTCCTTTACCATTTTTCCGCACGCTTTACAAAACAACTCTTCACTGTTGCTTGGATTCAGCTGAAAGACAGTAGTGCCTCCAATTGCCTTCAGCCATTTTTGAACTTTATCGCTATGTGATTCCTTGGATTTTGGCATTGTTGTAGATGGAAATACACAATACACTGAGTAGATAAACAAGCACAAACCGACAGAAAACTACCGAAAAATATTCGTTGCAAGCTACGATATAAATGAAAATTCAAAGTACGTCTTTCACTATATACTGATTCGTCAATAGTCCACCTCGCTATAGGAACACACACATATACGCTCCAGAGAAACATTAAGAGAATAAATATAAAATCTAAACTGCAATATCAAGATGTCCATTGTATAAACTATGAATGGGCATCGTGTATTCATTAATCACGTTAACAGGGAGAAGAAATTTGCTTATATGGTTTAAATTACAGGGCGTAAACAAGCCGATAGGGATTCCCGTAAAATAAAAACGTGGGTGCAGGTAAATGAACCCGAGAGCGATACGCCGATAATTGAGGATATATCTTCAATAGGGTAGTAATATAAATTTTACGGCAGGCAAATCCAAACTTTGCCCCTCGTTGTATTAGTTTATAGCATTTTAGCTGTAAAACTAAAATTTACATTTAAGAAAGATGCAGCTGTGTAAAAACCATATTTATTTAAAATTAAAAAAAAAAAAACGTTTAGACCAAATATGATTTTAGGACAAAATAGGCGAAAAACCACGATTTAGGCTGTTAAAAGTCCAAATAGGCAACTAGGCAAAATAAAACATAGCTAGATCGCTTTGATTTGTCGAGAAACATATAGATTTTGTATTATTTTTAATTTGCCTTAAATCTAAACAAAGAGGCATTTTGCCTAAAATCCCGTCTCTAGTAATAATATAAACTCCGTCCAGTATAACTAGAAGATTCGGGCAATTTAAGGTACCCAGCAACTTTACGGCTATTTGGGCATATTTATTTTTTCCAATTACTTTTACAGTATATTTCCTTTTACATAATTTACAAAAAAAATTTTAAGTGTATTGTGTTTGGAGATCTTAATACAGTGTACTTCTTATATAAATCCATTATATTAATTCAATTAATCAATGCTTGCAACGAAGGTTCGTGCATTTTGCTTTTCCCTGTCTGAAATCCTAATTACTAATATGTCGCGCCGTCTTGCATATTGTTCCCATATAAATTAGCCAGCTCCTCACATCGGCAAGCTCCACAAATTGCCATAACTAAAGCAGCTTTAAATAAAGCAAGATGTTTGCAAGTCAATTCTAATCATAAAATAAAACATTTAAGTTTATCTTCATTAAATATATTTCGTCCGGAACTTCAGAAATAAATTGAATCATATCTTTCCTACTAAAAGTTTTTCCTTTTTTCCGGTTTATAATAAGCAGGTTGTTTTTTAAGAAACTCATAATCTACTCATAAGTTTTTTATGTCAATATCTTCTTTTAAGGAAAGGGTAATTCTTAACATCGAATATTTTGCCCAAAAAGTCGATTAAAAATGCCAAAAATGACGTTATCATCAATTTCGACATTGCTGGAGCTTATCCATTTTTAAATATATTATATTCATTTCCATATTTTATTTCTGATTTTATTGTATTTATTATACAGGATGGACGAAATTAAAACATATGTACGGTATTGAAGTATTCATTAAAAAAAAAATAATTCTAAATAGAAATTCATTTCAGGTATTTACATCCGTCGTGTAGTGGTTAGCACGCCCATCCGGCAAGCGGAAGGTGCCACGTTCGATTCCTTACCGGAACGAGATTTTTCAAGTACTTAATTACGTGGGAAATTCCAGGGAAATTACGGATTTTCATAATTCACCGACGAAAGACGAATTTCACGTTTCTTAAGTTTTATAACGCTCTATGTGTCTTACCGCAAGTTTGCACTGTATTTAATATCCCAAAATAAGCAAAACTATTGACCAAGAAGAATTTTAAAAAATCAAAAATAAGAAAGTTTGCAAGAGTGAGATACCCCATTCGGGGACACATTGTACAGTGAAGTTCTTTTTTCAATTAGTGATGGTTAGGAGGCTCAAGTCCTTGAGCCTCTTATGAAAAACCACCATTGCTGCTATTTGCGTTCAGAAATAATTGCGACTACACCATCTAATTCATACGTTAACGAGGCCTAATATGTATACCCTTTAGAATACCACACGAATACTATACGTACGTGCATAGAAATAGGATATTTAACACTTAAAATGACGTTATTAAGTATTAAAGAGCGGCACGCATCAACCGGTGCGAAAAATACCAATGAAAACAGCCGACTAAGGCGCTTGTTCGACACTTCTGCACGAAATATTAAAATAATCGAAGCATGTCGGTCACGAAACGTGCCGTTGGCAAGTATTTTGCCGACGTTAATGAGTATAATGGGCGGCTCAAGTCAGTATGATGATAGAGCAGCCGTGCGAATCGCGATCGTGCTCATAGAAGCTAACGACATTCGCATGCACTCATATGCCGATTAAACGCATTATTTTAAAACGAATTCGGTATTTGAATGAGAAGCGCAAGTGAATTAAATAGGTAGGTTAAGCAAGTCGATAATCAAAGGGTACGTTGGTGGCATCTGGACGTAATTGATGCGTAGATACACAAAGCAATCTAGTTGGTCAACGAGATTCATTGACAATGGTATAGGTGTGTGGTGCGTAATAATATATTATCAACTTGTAATGCAGGCGAATGCATTCGAGATTGACGCGAGATAGCTGAGTTGTTTGCGAAATGAGAGTAAACTTATTAATTATGATTTGCGTTCTAGTAAAAACTAGTGAATAACAACAATTTTCAATTCAGATCCATCGTGATCCCTAAAGGATTTATATAAACACCTTAACCCATCGCACACCTGGATTAACCCCTGGATTATTACCAGGGAAAGATAGTTAATTCCAATAATCCCATTAGATCAACGTGGCGTGTTGCGAAAGAGCTTTCTAATTCCCAACCAATATGGAGTTAAGATTTAACCACAATATCGTTTCCAACCCTACATCGGTAGCAAATCATTTCAATGAACATTTCATAAACGCGCCTCTAAACTTAATAAAACAACTACCAGTTAATGTTAGTAACAGACAGAACGATCTTTTTAAAGCCTGTTTCACCCGTTGAACTCTCAAATATCTTATGTATGAAATTCAAAAACACATACTCAGCGGTGGCGGATGAAATACCTGCTAGCGTTTTGAAGTCGGCATACACGGCAATCGTACCTGTATTGTCCTATCTAATCAATCTATCCTTTGAACAAGGCCAATTTCCTAGTACTTTAAAAACTACCAAACTAGTACCTATATATAAAAAGGCGATAAATCTTTAATGGAAAATTATCGTCCTGTTGCTCTCACTTCTTGCTTTTCTAAAATTTTTGAATATTGCTTTCTAAATAGGTTGGAGGATTTCTTAAATCGATATAATATTTAAATGTTAACCAACATGGCTTTAGAAAAGGATACGCAACTTCAACAGCGCTTCACGCTTTATATAAGAGCATTATCACTTCTATTTAAAATAGTACCTACCCTGTGTCAATTTATTTGGACTTAAGAAAGGCTTTTGATTGTGTTAATCACAGCATTTTGATGCGTAAATTAGCTGTCTACGGTATTAGAGGTCTCGCTATGGAGTGGATAGAATCATTTTTGAAGAATAGAAAACAATATGTTAGCATTTCCAGCTGTAGCAGTAGCAGAGTCACAAACCACAGTACCTCTAGCAAACTTACCACTAATATCGGTGTTCCCCAAGGCTCGATATTAGGTCCTGTTCTTTTTCTACTTTTTATCAATGATCTTCCTCTTAACATGACAGATAACTTTATCACTCTTTACGCTGATGATACTGCCTTGGTGGCATCTGATAAGAATAACCATAACCTATCAATTAAATGCAACTCTATGTTGGATAGGATTTATAACTGGTTTATAGATAACCAACTCGTTGTCAACAACTCTAAGAGCGCGTATATTAGATTTCACCCTTATCAGTTACATCCAATTCACGAATTTTACTTAGACTTAAAGCTAAACGATGAACAATTAGCAAGGGGAAGTCAATATAAAGTTTTAGGGGTATGGTTTGACGAGATACTTAACTGGAAAGTTCACTGCGAAAACCTTCTGTCAAAGATTAATTCTCTTTGCTACCTCCTTCGAAGCCTGAAGAATATTCTAACAACTCAACAGCTGCTAAGCATTTATCACGGGTATGTAGCAAGTAGACTGACCTATGGTACTAGCTTTTGGGGAAACTCAACACTGGCAAATAATATTTTTATAAGCCAAAAGAAGATTATCCGTTGTATTGCTGGGATTAAACCTACAGATTCTTGTAGGAATTCTTTTGTTAGCTATGATATCCTGACATTACCTTGTATATTCATTAAAGAATTAGCAATGTATGTTCATATAAATAGGCAGAATTATAGATCACATCGAGATTTTCACGACTATCAAACTAGATTCGGGGAGGATCTCCTCACTCCAAAATCCAGGTTGGCTATGTATCAGCAGTCGCCCGAAATTCTAGCTATTAAGATCTACAACAAGCTTCCTTCACACTGGAAGAAGTTCAATTTATCTAAATTTAAACAGCAAGTCCAACATATGTTGGGTAGCAACGGCTTTTATTCGATACAAGAGTTTTTGACAAGTAATGTTATTTGATTTTAATTATATCTAATTCTGTTGATGCTTTAACGTATAAGCGCTCCGCCCAATTACCTTTTATTATTGTCTTTGTAATTGTAGGCTGACTTAATGTATTTTTTTAGTGTTATTACTGTTGTATTTGTGTTTGTATTGTGTGTGTCTTTGGACCATTTCCTATACTTTTGTAAGTCGTTGGAAATAAATTGTTAAATTGTAAATTGTAAAAAATTTAAAATTCTACTTCGTTTGTTACTACAATAAATAATTAGGATTGGTGTAAAAGACATGTAATTTGTGTTAGGGACACTATAATAGCAATTTAACACCGAAAAATTTCCTATGAAGATAATTGCAACAACGATGTAGGAACGATTTTGTATTGTTGTGGGGCCATACAAAAGGCTGTTTTGAGAGCATTATGCAGGAAACACACAGCGACATCGTATAAAGCACTCTTTAAAGCTCATAACACACTCACTGTGCCTACAGTACACATTTTTAACTGCGCGAATTACATTAATGGGTTTAGTACTGCTTATGACAGGAAAATGGACATCCACACATTCAGCACAAAATCAGCCGACATGTTTGTGACACCGCACCACAGAATATCTAGTGTACAATCACTTGCCAACAATAATACGGAGACCCTGAATTTAATCGGCCTCATCGTCGAAGAGGATGTTACTAGAGAAGCCGATCTACAGTATGGAGGATTTCTTCAACAACAGACTGAAATTAGGCATATCAATACTGTGTTTAACTAAGTGCGTATTATCATTTCAATGTTACGTTTATTTTATACACCTTCATACATATTGTTATGTGACAAAAACAATTAAAAGATTTGAATTGAGGAGATAATCTGTTTTGTTTTTGTTTTAAGTATTTACTTACAAAGGAAAAAATGAATTTAATCTAATTAAAATTACTTACAGTTATATTGTGGCGTGTTCTTTATATGTGTGTGTGTGTGTAAAATCCTACTAGTTCCTGGTTCCTTTTTCCCTCTACTTCGTGAAATCCTCTTATTTTTGATTCCTTCTTCCCTCTGAAAGTCCCCTTGTTTAGAAGCCCTCTGATGGTTTTCTTCAATTAAATTTCTTCAAATGATTTTTAAAATGTTGTAACTGATTAAATATCGTTAACAATCGTTGGATATCATTTATAGTTCACTTGAAATGCTTTTTATATATTTGCACTGGTGACTTTCACGATGTTTTAACTTTTTTGTCTCAATTTCCTAAAAGTCAATCGGAAAGATGTTATCTGTCAGAATTGTTTTTCGTTGCTGACTTCTGTTTTTCTCGTCGTCCCTAGCATTGCCAATCTAATGACTTGATATTTAAATTTTGATGTTTTGAACTTCCAACTGGGTGATTGATAATATAAATAATCAATAATGTCGGAACTCGAATATTAATCGAAAATAATTCAAGTTCCGCATGAAACTCTATTAAAATCTAATCTCGGCGAATTTTGATATAATAATAATAATAATAATAATAATAACAATAATAATAATAAACCTTTATTTCATAGTATACAATAAGTATGAAACACGTCAACAACAATGGGTACCAGCTAAGTACAAATAGATAAAGAAAACAAAAGCTATGCTTGACAAATTACTAATCAAATTATGGAGTTCATAAAAAGAACTCATTTGGATGATACAAACATTCTTGAATCAGAAGTTCTTTAAGATTTTTTTTTAAATCTTTAAGTGTGTATGTCTTAAATTCATACGGCAGTTTATTATAAATTTTTAAAACTTGCGTCACTACACCTTTATGTATGCGCGCATATGTTGTTTGCGGCACACGAAGAGTTGCTTTTAGGCATTCCCGAGTGTTGTAGATATGATTAGTTTCGTATTCGGCAAGGATTTCATTGTAATGTTTTTTCGCGAAACACGCACATTCATAAATATACAATGCAGGCAAGGTAAGTATACGGTTCTCTCTAAATGCACTCCTACATGATTCCCTCCTTTTCAGATTGAAGATGCTTCTTAGACACGACTTCTGGAGGATGAAGACCCTGTCAGCATCCACGGAATTTCCCCAGAAGATGATGCCATATGATAGCCGGGACCCTACATATGCGTGATAAGCTGACAACGCTGCTTCAACGTGAACTTCGGATGATATCGTTCGCAGTGCATATGTCATTCCGGATAATTTCTTGGTAAGTATATGGACTTGGTCTTTCCAAGATAGTGCGCTGTCAAGTATCAAACCCAAAAACTTTACATTATTTATTGATGTTATTTGCTGATTTTCAAAGCTTATTGATATATTATCATTCTTTTTAAGGAGAATTTTACTACATTTGTTTTGTTTACATTAAGCCTTAAGTTATTTTGGCTAAACCAGTTATTTGTTTTACCGAGAGCTTCAACAATTTCCTTTTCCAATATATCATTGTCTTTTTCTTTTATAATTTATAATATTAATTATAATGAATTTAACATACGCTGTTCACGTTGAAACATCCCACTACAATATATTTCATGTGTTTATTGTATTTTATATGCAAGATCTGCAGCCAATAAATTACTAAGCTCATCCAGAAAGTAAGTACCGTTTGGGTATTAAAAAAGTTTAGCAATTTGTTTTCATTTGTATTTTGTTACAGAAAAATCTACACACCTTAAACTACTTTTCGACATATTCACCATGCGAATTAAGGCATGTCTCATATCTTGGCATTAATTGCAACATACCCGCGTTATAGAATTCGGCCGCGCTGCTTTATTCATTTCGCTGGAAATAATTCTGCCACCCTCCTTATAGTCCGGATCTAGCTCCATCCGACTTCCATTTGTTTTCTCATCTCAAGAAATTTCTTGCCGGCCAGCACTTTGCAAGTGATGATAAGATCAAGGTAAACGTCCAGAACTGCTTCAGGTCGCAGGCGGCCGAATTCCATAACGCGGATATGTTGCAATTAATGCCAAGATATGACACATGCCTTAATTCGCATGGTGAATATGTCGACAAGTAGTTTAAGGTATGTAGATTTTTCTGTAACAAAATACAAATGAAAACAAATTGCTAAACTTTTTTAATACCCAAACGGTACTTACTTTCTAGATGAGTTTAGTATATTATTAGTATTATTATTAGGGTTTTTATAGTATTGCATCATGTTATACCGTATCGTAGAGGTTGTATGTTAGTCGATGTATTTTCCTATCCTAAAATAAATAATAGAAGATGAGTAAGTTCGTAAGTAAATCACCATTTATCTTTACAGGCGATTTCATTATCAAGGCCTACCTAAATGCATGAACTAAATGTTGCCTGCTTTAAGGACTAGACCCAGGTTATTCGCTAACAATGTCACAACTAAAACTTTATTCTTTTCTAATAAATGATCTGTTTATATTGTTAAATCATTTTCATCATTAATGACACTGGTAGCGTATTGCCTAATTCGCCAAGCTATCGCTCTCGGGGTCTGAGCTCGAGCTTCGGGCTCGTAACTCTATCGGGGTAAGGTCTTCCGTAGTTTACCTTATTCTTCCAAATAATTTGGCGAGTGCTAGAGGGGATGAACACCAACGAGCGCAGGCCGGCCAATGTTTCTCTGTAGACGGCGAAAGCTGCTAGAGATGCGAAAACATAATAATAGATGAATAATTATTGTTGTTTTGTCCACTATAAGAACATTGCATAATTTGTGGTATTTGTTAATCTATAGAATGTTTTAATTATTCAAATAATGCAAATAATTGTTGTGTAACTTAACGTAGTAACTGCCAAAATGTTTTACATTAATCATCTTAACAAATGCGGTACATACACTTGCACAATTGGTGAAAATATGCAAGTTTATTGTAGCAAACATTGCAAGTTTTGCACCACTATTGCACACAACATTGTTTCACTAACTGCTACAAACTGTAGGCGATACGAATCCTATTTGTAATGGCATTTGCTACAATTGTAGAAGTAAAAAAAAAAGTGAAGGTCGGCGAGAGGTTGCAGCTGAACGCGCGCGTTTAGGCCATGTAGGCCCATTACGCCACCCTACGGTAGCTTATTTTATGTTAAAAGTAAAACGCAGTATTAAAAGTATCTTTTGTAGGTTATTTTTATTGCGATTGATGTTAGTGAGGTTGTGCTGAGAACGAAGGGTAGTTCAATATAAACGCATAAAGGAGATAGAAACGGAAAAATTATGTACTATACTATTTACACATACTTTTTCACGTCTGCCGAATAGAACCGAACAGAACCTAAATTAATCTGCGGTAGAAGCGTTAGGCGTAACTTTAACTTTCTTAACTAAATATATAATATCGATCGAGAATGCATTAAAATGATACGAACTATAATTAAGGATCACACACAACTAGAAATGGCAACAAATAGTCATAGAAAGCGGCTCAAACTATCAACAAATGATCCTAATTATAGCTCATGATGTTATACAAAGAAATAAGATCTTAAAACTAACTCGCATCGATAGAAGTGCGAACAATACGTTGCTCGGCGAATTTAATAAGTTGGTGGTTCAGTCGGATGAAAGTGATTTCGATGACGGTAATCTCGGAACTAATGCGGGGTGCTAATCGAGTTCCGAAGACCAATATTATATCCGTACTTACAGTGCGTATTCTGGACGATCTGCTCAATCTGCAAGAATCTCTCAAACCAAAAAGATCGACAGAAAGAATGCCTTGAGTGCGATACATCACATAGAAGTGTTATGCCACTTGGCAAATGCGTAGCACGCAAAGGCTACAGGTCTCTGAGCAACTCTTCCTGCTTACGAACGCTACGAACAACCAACAAGGCTAATGTAATTCAAATTAGCTGCTATAATATGTGAGAATAGACTATTACGAAGGTATTTAGCCGGGCCTAATTTTGAAAAATACCAATATGAAGTATTTTATTTAGGAACAAAAATTGCAATGAAGCACATCTTTCACGTAAATACAATGATTCATGAGCGTATACAGTTACGCTACAATTAAACTGTTGTAGGAATTTTATATGCATTTTCGATGGGATTGCAAATTAAGGTGTAACAACTTTTTGATTTCAAAAGCCACGATCCTCTTTCTCTAACGGTTTGAGTGCCGAAGTGCCCTAAAGTTTAAAAATGTTGCGTTTTAGCCTTGTCTCGTTTATTATTATTATTATTATTATTATTATTACTTTCAATTTAAACGCCCATAACTCCCGTATGGTTAAAACACTCCTCTGATATACAGGATGTCCCAACCATCTGGAATTGTAGTATTGCACCCATTGCTTAAATAGTAGGAAGTTAAAATTTGATGATGGCATAATAGATATCATACTAACATACTAACACCAGAAGCGAATTGGATGCAATACCCGGATGCAGGACTCGCGTTTAACTCTAAATACTGCTTCGTTTTCAATGTTAGACATATATATCATTCTACAAAAACGAAGAGATATACATTTCCTATACCCACGGGGATAGAATTTTTCTCTATCTATACATGATACTATTTAAAAAAATACGTTTCTGAATTTGGTTTGTTGTTCAATGATGAACACCCTGTATATATCTAAGGCGTTTTAAGACAATGCCTAGACAGAGGCGAGTATGAAATTTAATCTGGTAAAAATTTACGCTAGAATGTATTTGCATTTCGAATTTTATGAAAACTGTTAGAAATAAACATATCAAACGCATAGTATATCGTTTTATTTCTAGGAGGGGAAACTAAAATCATAATAATATACAGAATATTTTCGAAAGATACAATTTTACAATTCCAGAAGGTTGCGACAGCCTGTATAATTAATTAATAAAACACGATTCGGCACACTTGATCTTAATTAGTTTTCGCATATTTCAGGTTTCAAACGCCGATTTCTCGTAAATCTGGACAAAGATGGCAAAGTATAAATTTCTGCAACACAAAAATTTATCCGTTTGGCGCCACAGTGCGGCGGTTTACTTTGAACAATTCCTTTTCTGTTTGTATAGAATACAGCTTTCTGCAATTATTGTGGTAGATTAGATAATTACTACGCTTGTAACATGAATATATTTGAGGCATACACATTAATAGACAGCCATCATTTACACACCTATAAAGAAGCTGACCGAACAATTTTAACGAAACCGAAACCCAAACACATAAAATTGAGTTATTCTATGCCTATATCCGGTACCAATCTTGTGAACGAACGAAGATTTTGGCGATAACAGCAGCTATCAGAAATTACAAGGCGGTTCGTTTTCTGTCCTCCCATGAATAGACCAAAATTTCACCGTAAATTGATAGATAGATAAAGTTCTAAAATGATGGGCGTGGAGCTTTCAGGTGTGAACCTGTTATGTGTGTCCTGTTCGGGCAGACAATTTTATTAGGACATTCCGGTTAACCGACCGATGTTTGATATCAATGGCATGTGACTAAATTATAACAAGCGCTCCTATTGGCTTGTGTATAAAAAAGCTGTTATTTTCAAGAATCACAGTGTATGTAATTTGAGGATGTTGCGCATATAAATGTCTTCAATTTCCATGCATTGGAATGGATGGCATGTAGGAAACGACTTTGTGAGTGGAAAAAAGTTTATTAATTCAATCCCCACCTAGTACGTTATTAATGCATGCAACTACTTTAATTTTTTGAGGAAAATACCCTCGTAATACTAATATACTAGCATAAGCAGTATAGAAGTTTAGAGACTCTTAATTTCGTGTACATCTTTTTAATCAGGTGTACAGAGCCCATAATGTCGTATACTGAAACAAACGTTTAGTAGTCTTAATTTAATATTTAATAACCGCAAGTAAAAGCTTTAATAAACTAGGGGACAAATGAACCTTTTATTTACCACAAGAAAACGTAGTTCCTTGGAATTCAGTATCTGCGGTAAGTCGTTACCACCGAAACTAGAAGGCCTCAGCCCTCCTCGATGACGTCACGCTCGATAGGCGATGTATCGCCATGCACGATATTAGCCGCAGCGGTAAAGAACTCGTTTTTTTGCATTTCTTTTTTAAGCTTTGAAGGGCTTCCGGTTTAAATAGGATGCCAGTCGTCAATTTTGTTAAATATAACATAAGAATATAAAACTATTTGAACAATAACATCTTCACATTTTTTTGTCAAATACGGTCAGTTAGGGAATTGAGTTGGAATGGCATGTTTTTTATGCCTAGGATTTGTTAAACTTACAGTTATAGTTTCACCGGTCCTTGAATCTGTGGCTGTTGAAAAATAAATAATATCTTCTTTTACAAAGTGTAACTCACAAACAAAATATGCAATACAGCCGACGCCACAGTTTTTAGGTTATCCCGTTTTTATCGTTCCGGAAAAGGTTTTATCGCTTATACAACACTAGAAAAACATTACAGGTATCACCATCAAAGTACGGAAATATCACTACACAGTATTTTTTTAAATAAAACCAATATAATTTGAATAAACCAATTCAAAACGCAAGAAACGATCTGAACACGTGAATGTCCAATCTACAGATATGCTGATCGACGACCTGCTGCAAAATACGTCGCAGCCTGCTGACGTCAAAGCTGTGTTTTCGATAGTAACGAGTAAGTACGTAGTAGGCGCCATAAATTCTTGGCCTGATATAGAAAAAATAAACTTGGTAAAATATAACAATGTTTATTTGTCAATATAATCTTCCCTAACTTCGATACATTTTTTACAACGATCAATTAATAATTCTATACCCTTGTAAAAATAATCTAAATGTTTTTCCCTCAAAATGTTATGTTACAACCGCTTGCTATCATCCTTAAAACGACGTCTCCTTGGATAGAGGATCATAATACAGAACCATTGTTTCATCTCCTGTGACAATAAGATTAGTGCAAGATGGCTACTGCATCTTCTTTCTGCTCCCCAACGTGAACCTCATCATCGTCAAGGGATCCTTGCCCCAAACGGAAACATTTTGCCCAGTTTTTTTTAGAGTGGAATATGTAGAGAGATAAATCACCATAAACGCCGTCTAAACGTTATTTAATGTGATTACGCTTATGTCCTTCTTTTGTTAAAAACTTAATGACCGCGCGGTACTATTTTCGTTACCTGAGACATTTTCATGCACTAGTCACGTTGTCTGGCTGGCTACTAAAAACTACTACTCTTCGAGCCGTACATATAATGCATACCTCGTACATGTGCAACTATGACGCAACAGAGTTTGAACACGCTAGGATCTGTATAAGCCTACCAGGTCGAGAATTTATAGCGCTTACCTCGTATAATACTTTACTTAACGAGTACTTGTAGCAGCACAATTATTTACTTATTGCAAATAAACAATTCTAATGGGATAAATAAGCTGTAGTCGAATTTTTCGATCTTGTCCGCTAATCAATTCAAAACCATATGAATCAAATCGTTTAAAAAATGCCGTAACGGTTAAGATCAAAAAATTCGGCTGTAAGCTCGAATTAATACCAAACTGTTTACTTGCGGCGACTTATGATTCCTATTAATGGTTGAAAAGTGATTCATTTAAACTAACTAAATTGTTTAGTTCAAAGAGGTTTAATTATGGTTACCTACCTGTCCAGTTGCAACAACCAACTTTTTCACTTACAATAATTTCAGTATTTATTGAAGACTAGATATGGGTGGCAAAGAAAAACAAAAAAATCAACGTTTATTATTGCAATATTATGTTGAACATAAACAAATATTCATTCACATATCGAAAAACTATCACACAAATGTTAACACTTATTTACTCTAAATAAATAATAATGTTTATGCAAAAATTATCTTGCATCTTTCAAATAATAAATTTAATTTTTCTATTTAAGCTTTAGTAAATCGTGATGGAATTTGTCAATGAGAATAGAATATGCCCGGACTGAAGTTACCTTTATTACAGTCGCTAAACTGAGCTCTTCGCTGCTGTGCCTCCAATATTGTTGCTTTCAATGCTTTCGGTTGTGTGTTATAAATTGCGTCTCTTCTGAACCTACTCTGCATCGAAATCTTGGTTTAGCTATAAAAATAATTAGTGTTGGGCGATTATGAATGATATAATCGAGATATATCGATTATACCCGAATAATCGATCATTCAATTATGGTTCAAAAATCATTCATTATTCGTTTCGACTGCGCAGGAGCACACAAATGAATTACGATTACTTCGAGGTTTCGAGTTTCCAAATAATTCACTCGTCACTCGGATTCTGTCAAATAATCGTGGAAAATAATCGAAATCGTTAGTAAATTTCGAATGATCATTCGATTATTTTAAACGATTATTTCGAATCATTCGATTATTGAAATATATTGATTATGACCAACACTAAAAATAATACAGAAGAATCCATTAATAATGCAAAACTATTATAGAAAATAAAATATAAATTCAAGACCAGGCAAAAATTATCCAAAATCTAATTGTTGCAATAACACTTGTATCATGATATGAGATCAAGATCGTTTCGCCGCAACTATGATGCACAACGAAACAAATGTAGAAGCTACAATGGCGTCTTCGAACAACAAACACTCGAAAACGGGAACGGCGGGCAGCGATCGCATTATTACTAAGATTTACGTCAGATCACGAAAACTGATTAATTTTAAGTAGCTTATTATAAGGAAATAAAATCAACTACGGCAAGCCTTCTGGATTCGCCTACAAATACCAAATTGAATTTGTTATCTACTACAAATGAACTATTCGCTTGCGCCTAGTATTCTTTCATTTGTAATTATACCGTTTAATAACAACAGCAAGCACTTAGCATAGGAAACATTTACTTATACTTTTTTCTCAATGTATTTTTATTTATCTGTAGGATGTGGTGTACAGTATCAAGTTTTAATGTTTTATTAATATTTAATATCTCGTAGACTTACCTTCGAAAAATTGCAGGTTAAAAATTATACCTCAAATTAATAGATTTTTAAGAAATAATGGCCAAAACTTTAGCCTAAAGCCCACTAATATTCTAGCTGTGATAATATAATTGCATAAATTTCAACATGTATTGAAGTGTTGTTAAATTTATATTAATAATATCTTCAAATTTTCTTAAATATGTAGTTCCCCATTTCCAAAGAACTGTTACTAAATTACCTGAAGAAACAAGATGGCTTCTAATTGGAGTCGACAGAATTCCGAGCTTTATTATTCGTGACTGTGCTACAATATTTGTGGAACCATAATCTCACTCATTGAATTGATATTGAAATCATTAGAGATACAAAAAATATAGAAAACCGCTAGAGTGTGTCCTGTCCTAATCTTGTCTGGTAGCTCTGATGACACATGCAACTACAGACATACTATGCGCAGTAAAAACGTTGGAATCCATACTATGTGACCATATTTATAATGCAGTTAATATCTTCATTTCACCTAGTCAACATGAATTTACGACCAAACGATCCACAGTTACAAACTTAAGTTGTTTTACTCAGTTTGTATCGGAAGCTCTTGACAGACAAAATCAAGTTGATACAGTTTACACTGACTTTCAAAAGGCATTTGACCAGGTTGACCACTATGTACTACTTTGGAAACCGTAGGCTATTGGTTTCTCACCTTCTCTGCTAGGGCTGCTTAGGTCTGCTTTGATTGGAAGAGAAGAATTTGTAGAATACTGCCAGGTGAGATCTGACATATTTTCTTCTGGATTACAACGAGGAACTAATCTTGGTCCAATTTTATTCCTACTATTTATAAACGACATCACCAACGTTATTAATAGCGAGCACTTAATATTTGCTGATGATCTAAGAATATTTCGAGAAATAAGATCTATTGAGGACTGCATCAAGCTGCAAAAATGTATATCAGCGGTTAATGATTGGTGTAGGTATAATCATTTGCAACTTAATATTAAGAAGTGTAAAACAGTGTCATACACGAGAAGCAGCAACTATGTAGATTTTACGTATAAGCTAAGAGGTGAAGATCTCCAACGGCTGCAGACTATTAAAGATTTGGGCGTAACCTTCGATAATAAACTTACTTTTGTTAATCATATAAACGTAACAATTGCAAGCGCCTGCAGGACATATAGTTTCATCTGTAGAAATTGCCGTGATTTTAAAAACATCAGATACCTAACACCTCTTTATTACAGTTATATTAGATCGAAACTGGAATACGCATCGTTGGTATGGTCTCCAATTTACCAATCTCATATAAATAATATTGAATCTGTTCAAAGGCATTTTTTAAAGTACTTACTGTTTAAAATTGATGGAGTTTATCCCCAAAGAAGTCTTGATTGTAATATTATGTTATCTAACCTAGACTTTGTCTCATTATGTAAAAGGCGTAATATGTTAAGTGTAAAGTTTTTGTTTGGTTTGTTAAATAACAATATTGACTGTCCGTGGTTGTTGAGTAGAATTAATTTTTATGTTCCTAGATTAGAAGCACGTTATGGATGTATGTTTAACTCTCCAAGAAGTAGAACAAACGTTTTAGTTAAGTTACTAGTGTTTATAATGTGTAACAATTATAACAAAATTATCATTAACTTGTAGATTGCTTATATGACCTTTTTCCAAGATCATTTGAAATTCTGAATTTATTATATTTTTTTGAATGTATGTATTCGCAAAGTGTAACATTTAGTTTATACGTTTCCTGTACTTGGGTTTTACCTGTAGGAAATAAATTTAAAATAGTTTTTCATGAAGTTATAATAACAACTAATTCATATCTACTGAATTTTGTCTCCGGAAATTAGATGATTAATTAAGCGTCAAGAATAGTTTAATTGCTACAACAATTTATAAAGAAGACTAGAGTAACTTCGAGAAAGACTGCAACAGTGTTCTTTATAACGTGATTTCTTTCAACCTGCCAATTATTAAAATTATTATTTTTGGGGAACTCTTGTTTAACAAAATAGAAACCTTCTAAATTTAAGAGAGCAGTTGTTCCAATGTTCCAATTAAAACCTTACAAGTTATAAGCACAAAACTGTAAGCCATCACTAAAGATTATTTTTTCCGACTACGCTTTTACCAATTGCTTAGGAAGTTTTATCCTTTCGAATTAGAAAAAAAAATAACCAAAATAAAATATACGTTTACAATTGTTAACTTAACGCATAAAGTATCAAATTTCTTTGAACTTTTAAGTAATTAAATTTCAAAGGTTCGTCAAACAAAAACATCTCCGTATTTTATTACACCACAGGCCACAAGCTACTGCTTTCTACTACCACTAACATAATTGACATATTAAAAATTTTAATGATCATTAATGTTCTACGACCTAAGATATTCACACGTTTCATTGAAATTAAATATTGATAAATACCGGTCATTAAAGGCGTAGGTAATCCTAAAATTGAAATCTCGTAGTTATGATGGTCATATCACATAAAAATGTGATATGACCACAGTGTTATGACGAGGATGTTGGTAGCAATAAACGTAAAAGTCGCCATATTTTAAAACAAACCGTGCATTCCCATGAAGAATAATCACACAAAATCTGTGTTGTTTATTATAGGAACACGATATCAGAATAGTAGTAGTGCTAGATCATCTAGAAAGATAGCAGTAGTTTCTTTAATCGATCATAGGAAAAAATCGACTGTTGCTAATACACAAAAGTGATACATATAAGTCCACACTCACGAGAAAAGTTCTACCGAACATTTTCTAGTGTAAAAATATAAAAACAATTTCTCATGGATGCTAAATGTTCCCATGCAGTGAGTATGAATGTTTAACACTCAGATTGGCAAGTACATGTAACTCAAATGTTAGTTGTATTGGCACCGTTGTGTTAAAGCGATATACTGGGTATAAAATTCAGATTTTACACCGTATATTATAGATTCTAGTAACGGTAATATACTACCCTGTTGCTGTTTTTATATATAAAAACAGCAAGAGAGTAGTATATTACCGTAGTATATAACGTTTTCTGCCTCTGAAATGAAATCTTTTATACGCGTTTTAGGTGTTTTGATCGGAGAGTTAAATGATTTGGTGTGGAAACTATATAAATTATTAAGACAAATATGTGAAATAGTTGGACAGGATTCGGTTACCTTAGATGATGCTAGCTTATTAAAAATGTTGATTGCTGAACATAACGAAATTTATAGTAGTTGTTTTGGTAGGTTAAAGCCGCAGCATCATTTTTTAATTCATTACCCTAGAATAATGAATACCATTGGACCGCTGGCAAATATTTCGTGCTTCCGTTATGAAGGAAAACATCATATGTTCAAATTAAATGCCAAATCGGTTATTTCCAGGATTAACATTACTTATACTTTGGCCTTAAAAAATCAACTTCACTTTAATTACAAAATTTTAAGTAACATTGATTTTCAAGATAGCACAGTTTGCGGGCAAACAATTTCATATTATAATTTGAATAATTGTATTTGTAAAGATATCATAAATAGTTATTATCCACCAGACGCCATACCACAAACTATGTGTTCCATCTCGTGGATAAAAAAGTTAGAAGTCCGCTTTAAAGCTGGTTTATATGTCGAGATGGAGTTTATAAATTTTTGTCCAACATTTGGATTAGTTAAGGAAATTTTGACATCAAATGAGAAAGACATATTTTTTGTGTTGCAAGTGTATGAAACTCTTCACTTTGATGAACATTTCCAATCATACATTGTGTCAGAGACAACTACTGAACGTTGTGTTAGTATGCTTGAATTAATTTGTCATAATGCATTTTCTACATATACCTTACCCGATGCCCGGAAGTGTCTTCAAATGTATTTATAGAAATACATATAATTAATGCATTAGGTACTTATATTTTTGAGATCTCTTTCATCTGTCGCGTTCTGCTCTTAAAATATATTAAAGTATTTCTTTGTTTGATGCTTTGTTTCATTTACGTACCACCTATTCCTAAATTTATATTGCTTCATATCTTTCTAATTTCCTACTAAATGCTAGATCAGATACGAAAAATCTTGGTTGCTGCAAACTATTGAAGAATTTTTTTTCAATACAGGTTCTAGCCTGACCTACGAGCCAAACAGGCTCGTATAATCGGCAAGCTAATAACTAATATCATTTGGATTAGCCCTTAAAATGTTCAGCTCGAATGTTTTTGAATTAATTAAAACATGTTTTATGAAACAATAGTAAATGGTAAAGATAGCTTTCCCATCTAGAATTCATTATTTTCTTTGGGTTTTCTTGGCTTTTTTTTGGCCGGACCAAAATATGTAAAGCCAAAGAAAATCCGAATAAAATAATATATATAAAAGATATAATTGACAACATATTATTGTAAAAGTGACAATAATAATCAATTAATTCAATGTAAATACATTGTCTTTTCAAGCGAACAGGTAAGTTATGTTATCCATTTTGTACTATTAATCTAACAAATTTCTTTAGTTAATACAACATGAAATTAAAATCACAACAGCATTTAAATATTGTTAGAATAACGAAACCTGCTTTGTTCATTTAACATAAAATTGTGCTTGCAGTTGCCCAACTGGGTTGTTGATGTAACGAGCTGCTCCAGGTCAACGTTACATAACACTATTCATATTTTAACAAAAGGGCGTTTTTACTTTAACAAAATTATTTAGTTTCGATCGGAAAAAAGCGATTTGTCAATTCAACATTTGCAAAAGTGGTTATATTAACAAATAAATGGCAACAAAAATAACTTTGTTAATTCAACGGAAATTTTTGTTTGACTGTATTTAACCTAAATCTTGTGGTTAAATGCCGGAATTTTTGTTAAATTAACATGTCTCCTTCTTTACGTGTATATTTAGTGTTAATAAGATGTTCTTGGGTGTAAAGACGTTTTCAGGTGGAAAAAAGTGAATTTAGCTCTTAGTTAAGTATTTTTATTGATTTGAATTAAAAGTAAACAAGAACACTCAAAACATATTACAATTATATTCTATCTACAATTAATACTATAAATAAATGTGCCATTTTACACACACTTAATTTTGTCGCAGATTAAGAAAGGAGAATACAATACACAAAACAGATCTAACCCACTCCCATTATTCTATAAAATTTACTTTTGTTCTTTAAACGTAACTGACCCTTTAGGCCATAGTTTAACAACACCCTGTTAAAATTGCCAATGAGGGACTATGGCAAATGTGGTATACATATATGGTCGGTGAACACTAAAGCAGCATACAAAATGAGTAATAAAATTGGAACGTTATTTAAGACAGTAAACTGCAATTTACGCCCTAGCAATCCTTCTTACACTTAATGTGTCAATTACATACGTTAATGGTAATAAAAAGAAGTATCCGGTGGCCTATGGTAAACATCCCGAACTTCTTAAACCTACAGGAATGTAAAACTACAAAATCGACACTAATTATAATTAATTAGCGTCAATTTTGTAATTTTACATTCCTATTTTAATAAATATCATTGAGTCAGAGTAAAATTTCCATGTAATTTGTTTTACTCTAGCTATCGCGCTTAGAGTGTTAAAATACACGTTATATATTCTGAGTCTCAAAAAAATTACGTTGCATAAAATCATTTTTACTACTGCTTGATTTTTTACTGTGGGTGATCAATAAAAGAGAGAGCAATAAAAAAACATAAAAGAAGATATGGAACGTCAAATTCAACAACATCGTAGATTTTGTTTTCCTACTACGCCCACGTAAATGAATCATTACTCCTCTCATTGGAGCGAAATAGGAGCGATTTATGGGTCATTTACCTGACAACGGGACGTAATGGAATTTTACGTACCTAGAGACGTAAAGTAATAATACTAATTATTTTTCTTTAGTTTTCACAAGGGACGTGAGTGCAGTTTTGCGATCGAAATACATCCGAGACCGCAACAGCACTTACGGCCCGAGCGTAATATTATATTTTTTCTACTACTAGCCCAAAATGTCGAAAAAATCAACATTTTACGAAAATATTATATACAAATAAGTGTTTATATATGTAGGTTTTGTTATTGGAATATTGAACATTAAAATACAAAATATAAAGTAAACTATAAAACAGTAAGAATACAAGTCCTTTCGTCTTCTAGTGCAGTAGAAGACGAAAGGACTTCAATAATGAAACCTACATATACAGTGCGATCGTTAAGTATTTCCCCTCCCATGTTAACTTTTGAACGACAGAAGTTAGGGTTTCTAGAAAAAATAGATCGATTTCTATTTTTTGCGAGCTAACTTTTATCGTTATTCAATTGTATTTCCGGTATCACCGGAAGTGACGTCAACTTTCTTATTTTAAATGGGACATCCTATATATTTGTATGTTCTTCGAAAGGTAATCAAGAGACGAATTCAACAATACAACGATATAAAGAGCGCCAAATTGTTTTTCTTTTTGATGCCAGACTGATCTACAGAGCTCGTTGCTAAGCAAAGTAATCATAACAATTGCCAAACTGTCAAATCTCAATTCCAAAAGCATAAATTATTCTTGTTACTTATTGTTATTACATCCCGCATTTGTCATACTTTCGTTCCTTGTTCTCGTTATTATTTTCTCTCATTTTAACTTGTTTTGTTAATTGTTGTTTCTTCTTTACTTTATCAAACGTTATTGTAATTAATTAATTATGGTATCTTTGTTTAAATTTGATAGTTTTTGATGAACAATATGTCTGTTTCTTTAGATTTTCTGTGTTATTACCTTTATGTCTTCGGTACGAACCATGCAGAATTGCTGGGTCAATTTTAATATTATGTAATCTAGGAACAATTATCGACTTACTTAGCGTGGTTGCACAACAAATTGTGCAATGATTTAAAAAATATTATCTTCTGTTAAAGCAGTTCGCTCTGTAAATTTTATGCTATCCTTACTTATTGTTAGTGCAAAGTTCAAATATTTCCGGCTGTACAAAGGCAGTATTCATTATGTTCCACTTCATGGTAATTGTTGCCAAATTCACCGAACATTAAAACAAGGTACTTGAAGTTTATTTTATGCGATCCATGCGGAGGCCATTGTAAAATTAACAATATAAAAAAACGAAACTTAAGCACATTGCCTATCAAAAACTAACAAACCTTACATAATTAATTAATTACAATAAAGTTCGATAAAATAAAAAAGAAAGAACAATTAACAAAACAAATTAAATTGAGATAAAATAACAACGAAAACAAAGAACGAAAGTACGAAAATGCAGGTTATAATAACAATAAATAACTGCAATAATTAATGCTTTTGGAATTGAGATTTGACAGTTTGGCAATTGTTATGATTACTTTGCTTAGCAACGAGCTTTTTGGATCAGTCTAGTGTCAAAAAAAGAACAATTTGACGCTCTCTCCTACCCAACTTTGCGTAACAACAAAAGCAAATTACCAAAACATTTATTGCTGCATATCGTCATATTTCTTAAATTAAAGTATAACATATGTGATATCGCTGAATTCGTCTTTCGATTACCTTTCCAAAAACATACAAATATATAGGATGTTCAATTTAAAATAAGAAAGTTGACGTCACTTTCGGTGATACCGGAAATACAATTGAACTGCCAATAACGGCAAAAGTTAGCTCGCAAAAAATAAAAATCGACCAATTTTTCTACAAACGCTAGCTTCTGTCGTTCAAAAATTAGCCAAGGGTGGGATACTTTAGAACCGCACTGTATAAACACTTGTTTATACATATGTAAAATGCTGACTTTTTTGACATTTTGGACCAGTCTTTTACCTCTCCTCTTGCACTTTACTTCTTTTACGCACTATACGTCTTACACCTTTCGTCTTACATCTTACGTCTTTCACATCACCCCCGCCATTACCCTCCCTTCTCCTTACTCTCTCTCCATCTCTTGCATACCATCAATGACATACTGTAATGAAGCGTTTGTTTCTACAGAGCCACGACTAGCTAATTCCTTCATGACAAAAAAATATTCTTGCACACTCTCATTCTTTTCCATTTTTCGTTGTGCTAACAGCTGATAAAGCCGTCCACTGCTTAACTTTGACGAAAATTCTGCTAAAATGCTTTCTTAAGTGAACTCCAAGTCGTTATTTTAGATTCACCTTGTATAAAGCGTTTCTTAATATGTTCGTCACTGCCGTTTTCAAATTCATACTCCGAAAATTCACACATTTTCTTCCTATTAAGTCTGTTACCTTCTTTTTCGAAAATAAGTCTGTAAAATGTTTTAATCGCTTGAACTGGTGCAGTGTTTATACTGTCAAGCACACACAGTATTGTTCCTAATATTGTTATTTTGTTATTGTTGAATGACAGAAGATTCATACGCCGTCGTATAGTCCGCGAAAACAGTACCTACATAGGATAACTCTATGTTTGTATTTCCTCTCACGCGAGAGCAGATGACAATTCCGTTTACAGTAAGCAAATATCGACCTTAAGTTCTATTACACGCGCACTATAGTTCCTTACGAAGATATAAGTCACGTATACTACGTGAAAATAACACTTATGTAATAATTACTTAGTTTATATTTCCAACTCACGAAAGCATGTAGAAACACGAGTTCATTATTTTATATTAAAAAATAGATCGTCTAATTTTATTAATTCACGTCGCTGTATCTTATGTAGTTACTATTGTTTACTGTTCGTCGTCTTTTATTTTGTATGTGCACTCAATCGCAGCTGAGCCTCTAAAAGTTGCAGGTTTTATTATTCAAATAGTAAATATTAAAATACAGCATATAAAGTAAACTACAAAACAGAAAAAATACGAGTCCTTCCGTCTTCTACTGCACGTCTTTTAACACTACACGTCTTTTAGTATACGTCTTACACTATATCGTCTTACACCTTTCGTCTTACATCTTACGTCTTACACTATATCGTCTTACACCTTTCGTCTTTCATCTTACGTTTTACACATCACTCCCGCCATTACTCTCTCTTCATCTCACTCTTCTATCCTCCGAATCCCACATATACTTACATAGTTGTCAAAGTAACCAATTTCTGTTATGTATTGCTAAATTAATGTATTATGTTCTTATCGGATATGTATTTGAGAAATATCTTTGAAGAGTGGACTATAGCCAAGCGTTACATTGGTTACCTTGTTTATTTACGTCACGTGTCATTTCTTCTTCAAGTTGTACAATGTCTTAAAATTAGAATTATGAATGACTAGTTGTTTGCGGACGAAATCCCGTATATCGAACAATTTAAGAATCTGAGAAAGAGATATCTTGCCAAAACCTATTGAAAAGTGGTCGGCCACGACAGTTAGACGCAGCCAGGACCCAAGAAAGGCTTCTGTATTTTATTGAAAATCGTGTTGAAGCGTCTACTCATAAACTTACTCGTCGTTTGCATATTTCTTACACCAAAGACAAAAGTCCCAAAATACACGCAAGCTCAACTTCAAAGAATTCCTCGGTATTGCCGATTTTTGGGAGATATTCATTTTGTTGGAAACAAAACCATCATTATGTATGATGAAAAGTGTTTTCCACTTTCCCACTATTCCTGAAATGCTGATTTTTACACAGCAAGTTATTTCTATACCCTACATAGGGCATGCGGGAAGAGAAGCAGTAACCGCCAACCTTTACTGTGAACGTTGCTTATCGAATTTGATTGACTTTATCAGTCTGAATCACCAAAATAACAAAATTATGTTCTGGCCAGACTTAGCTTCGAGTTATTACGACCGAGAATGATTGAAAGCGCACAAGATACTTTTGTAAACTTACATAAAACGTGCCTCAAGCTAGGCCTATTGAAACATTTTGGATTTTATTGACTGAGAAGGTTCACAAGAGTGGCTGGGAGGCCAAAACGGGGGATCAGTTAAGGAACAGAATTCGAACTAAATTCAGAGAAATCGACGTTGAATCATGTCGCCTTAGGCGCACGAGGTGTCCCAACGAAATTACTTCAAATAGAACAATTTGGACCATTCAGTGTTATTTAGGCTATGTTTAAGAAGTTTCAACCTTGTTAATTAGTGTGTAATAAATTGTACAAATTAAGGTATTTCTAAAGCGTCATATTTTTTTGAGAAAGTCCCTAAACTTTCATTCCACCTGTTATTCAGACTCTATCTATTGCCACACACTCCATTAGGATAACATAATTGAATTTGAACGTGTATCAACGTCAATTTTCGACGTACACGAGTATTTATTCGTCGAACGTCCATCTAGAGAGAGCTTACCACTTCGAGAACAGGCCGTAAAGTAGCTTTGGCATCCTCATGTACAACGTGTATGTATGTAAGCAAGCACGTACTCTTTGTATATCCAGCTCGTCATGAACAGATGTTTATCCGACTGTTATGGGTGCATTTATCACATTTTTATCCCCACACCTCCGTAAAGGGATACGATTTCAATAACAATAGGACGCGAGAGCAAGCTGCATTGAGTTTTTGGGAAAAATATGCGGTCGATTTTGTTATACAGTCAGTCGTAAAAGTCTCCGAATCTCTTCCGAGTTTTTTACAAAGGCAAATTCGTACA